>JAUIMM010000091.1:1461250-2922500 GCA_031769625.1 Taudactylus pleione | reverse complement strand
CTTACCTGCAGGTGTCGGTATCCTAACCCTGTCGGGATTCCAGCATCAGGATTCTGACCGCCAGGATCCTGAGCACCGACATACCATAATGTGAACAAGGGGCTCTAGCATGTGGCATAACATGTATAAGGGGTACTACAGTGTGGCGTAACGTGTATATGAAGTACTACTCTATGGCCTAATGTGAATAAGGGATACTACTATGTAGTGTAATGTGAGTAAGGGGCAGTACTGTGTGGCCATAACCCTTCACCACAAGACCACACCCCTTATTCAGAGCGCGTTGTCCCTAGTTACAATATGGGGGGGGGTGCCAGTCCCTTAACAGGCTCTCGGACCCCTAGATACACCCCTGCTTGCATTAGCCGTGTGGCAGGTGCAGTTCCTCCATCTGTGTATGACTTCCTAAGTGAGCGGCCAAGCGTTTGAGCACGCAACCAATTTCACCAACGCGCCCGCAACACGCCCATAAGATGTAGCATCTCCGTAAGGCACCTCCCTGTCACCGCTAAGGAACTCCCCCACTACATTTCCAACACAGTTCTCCCTGCGTGCGTCTGAAACTGGAAATGCATCTCTGCATGGTATACAACTGGGACGCATGCGCGTTACTACCTCCGGCATCGGCAGTGCACCCACCTCTGAATGAGGCCCTGTATCTTTGTATCCTTAATGTTTTTACTAGTTCGTATACAAGAAATGGTGTGTTATGTACAGACATTATTAACACGCAACACACGCCGAACTGTCCTTGAATGTTGTACAACTAAAGCTGCTGCATACACACGTAAAGACTTTCTGTCCAACCATCCAACATGTTGATTGGTTGGAATGAGTATCTGGTAACGTATGGGAGTAACTGATGATCAGCAATTTGCTCATAAATGCCAGAAAACAGATGAAAATGGTCGTTAGACAAGTTTGTTAAATGTTTGATCTAAACAATTTGTTCAAACAACAGTTTTTGTCCATTTTCGGTGTTTGGGAGCAAATTGCTGATTGTCAGTTACTCCCATATGTTACCAGATTTTCATTCCAACCAATCAACTAGTTGGGATGGTTGGACAGAAAATCTTTACGTGTGTACGCAGCTTTACAGTCGCTCTGGAAAGAAAATCCACCATACTATAATATATTAGACAGCAATGAGGAATATAAATTGTTATGGAAGTGTAACATTAAATGGCCCTACTTTCTGGCACTTCTAATGATAATCTATCATGTAATAGAAGTGCTACAATAAGATGACACTTTTATAATATAAAACTCAGTGTCATTTTTGGTTTACTTTTGCCCGGCGGGATCAGTACTCCACTTTGCGGGAAACTATCCTGCCTGGAAAAACCTAGATTACAACTAGAATAAAGACAATTTTCTGACAAAAGCATGGAAATCAAACTACTAAGGAAACGGACTCTAAAGCCTAAAGAAAGTATACAGAACACAATTATGTCATTGTTTTATGAGGCAAGTCTAAGATTCCTACACTATTATTGTCACAAACACTGTAATCTCTACAACACAGCGCACAGTCTGAATATAGTAAGATAACAAATTGTATTACATTAATTATATAATAATTTTTTTTTCTCACACTGAATAATAAAGAGGCATATAATAAATTGTAGGTTGGACACATATAAACACTAGTTTTATAATAATAATAACAATAGCAACATATACAGTACTATATGAAGCAATGTCCGTTCAGTCTGCCTAATGAGGCATATCCACTACACGATATAAATGAACTAATTAACGATAACGAAATTGTTATAGTTCACGGTCCGCAATATCGTGCATATAGACATATAGTAATTCAAAGATCAAAATCAATCCTTAACCACCACAGCTGCTGAGTGCTCTCTCATTACCTCCAGAAGTTTGACTATTGCACCATCTAGTGTTAGAACACTAGCATTACAGGTGAACATGCTTTGAGCTTTGATCAATGATAACATATTTAAAAGCATCAATTGCTTTTGGATTCTGGCTTTTCTTGACTCTAAATCAATTACATTTCAGCACCATGGATACACTCTGTAAATGGTTTCCACTTTGTAGAATGATACACAGGGCCTGATTCAGCAAGGATGGATGGCAATGACTTTTGTAATTATCAAGTTATTTCAAAGAAAATATGGGTTCTTTTTGCATAGAGGAGTACTAACAAATTTGTCCACGTCTGTATATTAAAACGCTGTTCACTGTGATAGGTGCGTACCATACTTTATAACATACTATACAGTACTACTATAACAGATGATTATTTCTCAAAGTACTGTAATGATCTTAATATTTTTTTACGAATGTAATGCACTGTACGCATAAAAGCAAATATGCTCTCTTCCTTAGATGGGCATATTTGCTTCCTAAATTATGCACATCCTAAACCATAGCATCAACTCTTCAATGTCAGAATTCTTGTATCCCACATCAAGACCAGGTATTCATAATGAACGATTCAAACCAGTTGATGTTACATTGTTGTGGTTTTGTCATGTCTGACTGCAAAGAATCCTGAATGTTCTACTCAAAATGCTACAGTCTACAACAGTGGTTCTCAAACTCGGTCCTCAGGACCCCACACAGGTGCACAGTGTATTCATGACTCACTGACACATTTTAAAAGAACCACAGGTGGAGCTAATTATTTCACTTGTGATTCTGTGAGGAAACCTGTAAAACATTTCACTGTTTGGGTTCCTGAGGACTGAGGAGCTCATTCAGACCCGCTTGCAAGTTGCGGCCGCTCGCTGGCAAAAATGGGCCGGATATTTAAATTAAGTGCTCGCACTGCGTCGCGTAAGGATGCCCACTCTGTTTTCGCGAGCTACGGCAAAGTGCGCTCGCAAGTGTATAAAGACACCCCCTTGCCACTCGCAACACACGTCATCTCTGGGAAATGTAGGATTAATCGGGACCATCGAGAGCCATCGGAGCAGCTCGAAGTCCTTGAGGTTGCCTTAACCAGCCACAAGCACAGCGATTAGTGCGACCTGAAATACATGCAGGTGATGTGAACAATGACGCTACTTTGTAAATTATGATCGCCCTTTAAATGGCGTTTTGGCGGCCTGACACTCCTGCATCTGCAACACCACTCCCCCGTTTACAAGCACCTTCCCCAGTTACCACCCACAAATGGCGCTATCTGTCACTCAAAGCAACGACCTGATAGTGGCTTACGAGCTACCAAAAACAGATCGCAAAGACTGGCTTGCGCACGCACACTGCGAATTATACGCATGCGCAGATGGGCGAAAATCGCTCAGAGCGAGCGAGCGCAACTTAGCGACCAGGTCTGAATCAGGTCCTGAGTTTGAGAACCTGTGGTCTACACAATGAGGGCATGGACAATCTTTGATTGTGTAACATACATCTTACCCAAATTCAAATGAAAAACCCAATTCTTCATGTTAATTTGTTCTTCTTTACAGGTGATATATATTGTACATGATCGAAAAAGTCACCAAATGTACTTACCTAAAACAAAAAACAAAAAAAGAACATTAATACATCATAATCTGCATTGCCGTATAAAATCTGCCAGCAAACAAATAATACTCTGTTTTATGCTTCACTGAAGAAATACAAGAACTGGAAAAGAAAGCAGCAAAGAGAGGAACATTGACCACACTGTCCTTGTGTTTAATATATATTACATCCGTCTCTCAGAGGGAATTTACTAGCAAATATTATTTTTCTGTACAGTAGTAGCACAATTCTAAAACATAACAAATTAATTGCATTGCAAAATATTAAATGGGAAATACCAAAACATTTAAGGGTGTGATATATCAACAGACAGAAAGTTGACAGTCCTACATTAGCCTAACCTTAATTGCAGCCTAAATTACATCCTAACAGCAGCCTAACCCTAATTACATCCTAACCCTAACCGCAGCCTAACCCTCATTGCAGCCTAACCCTAACCGCAGCCTAACCCTAATTGCAGCCTAACCCTAACCGCAGCCTAACCTTAACCTTAATTTAATGTGTCGACATTCTGATTGTCGACATACATGTCAACATTTTGGTCTACTTTCTGAACATATCAACATCCTGAATGTCGACATTATGACGCAGAATAAAATGAAGCATTCATATTTTGATATTTAGGGAAAAATTTACTAAGCGGCGGTTTGATGGCGGTTTCTATTCTATTCTAAACCCCGGCGGTTTGGTGGCGGGTTCTATCACATTTTAGAATATAATAGAACAGGGCTGTCATTTAGAAACCGCTGCAAAACCGCCACCAAACCCCCGGGGTTTAGAAAAGAATAGAACCCGCCACTAAACCGCCGGGGTTTAGAGTAGAATAGAAACCGCCGTCAAACCGCCGCTTAGTAAATTTTGCCCTCAGTATGTTTGGTTGGTATTATTGCTACAACTGTCTATTGCTTTATATAAACCTATGTACTGTAACCTATAAAAGGGTCTGTACTTGAATAAAAGTTTGCACATTTTTGAAAGACTACAGACTATTATGTATCCATATATAACTTATACTAGCTGTAAAATAATCAATTTATAAACAACAACAATAAACATTAGAGCTTAGTCTGATGGAAACTCTGCGCTGAACATTTATATGGGGAATCTCTAACAAATTCATAATTTACAAGATTTTGGATTTTAACAATGCAAAGCTAATAATTATATGCCATATAAAAGTGTTTATCTATATGGCCTGTGTCTTTATAAGGTCTAATTTCCTTATAATTTACATTGTGGATCCAAATGGGCCAGATGTACTAAGCTCTGAAAAGTGATAAACGACCAGCCAATCAGCTCCCAACTGTCATGTTACAGGCTGTGTTTGAAAAATGACAGTAGCTGATTTGCTGGTGGTTTATCACTCTCTAGTTTATCCTTTTTCAGAGCTTAGCCCATTATCTTATATAACTCATTGGTCTTACAGAGGCAAACGCAGGATTCTTAGGGAGGAGTTTCCATTATATATGTCTACACATATATATTGTGATAGAAGCACTGCAGAAGTGTGGAATGGCTTCTATATCTGTCCCAGGTTCCTGTCCTATGTCTTTTAAAAAACCCCAGGAGAAGTCTGTTGGACAAAGCAGACTAGAAATGTCGGCTTTTGTGACAAGCCGGAATGGGTCCTGGGGGTGTGGATGTGAGGAGAGGGAGGGCTCCATCCATCCACAGGCCACTCCGGGTGTTGGGCCTTTCAGCCCGGTAGCAGGTCATTAGGGCTTGCACCTGGAAGTGGCTGTGATAAGATAGGTTTACTTGTGGCTGAGTGTCTCATACCTGGGAGAGCAGGCCCGCAGGTTAGCTTGCTCTGATACACTGTTTGCTACAAACCAGAAGGTACTGTGGACGTAAACTTATTTTAGTATTCGGTCAGTGAGGGAACTTACTGTCTAGTTAGAGCCCAGCCGGGCTAGGGTTTATTTTATGTTTGTTAATTTGATTATTGATGTTGCACAATAAAAACTGGCGCCGACCAGCTTGCACGAAAATTCCACTACTGGTGTGCTATGTCCTGGCTCCTGTGTGTAAGGAGGTGTCCATCTACCCCAGGAGAGGGACCCCCTACTCCGGTCATATCACTATATATATATATATATATATATATATATATATATATATATATGGCACACATGCCTACATACACCATACATACACAAATACATGGCAGACATACACACACGGCATACACACATAACATACACACACAGAATACTTACAAACACACATACACACACAGCATACATACACATAGCATACTTACACACTCCCTAGGTGTCGGGCTGCTGCTGCTGGGCGGTCGCAGCCATGAGCCTCCCTCTTTCTAGCTCCCTCTGGGAGGGTTGTGATCGCGGCGCACTGCCCGGTCACTGCCGATTCAGCTGCCAGCGCTTCCGCGTCAGAGTGGTATGAAAACCACCAGATGAGGAATCGCTGACAGCTGAACAGGCAGCGGCTGGGCAGCGCCGATCGTGGGTGGCCCGAGGATGGTGCAGAGATGGAGACAAGGCTATCTCTATCTCTGAAAAAAAAAGGAGTTGGTCAGTTGGGGTTTCTGGGTACTTTGAAACCCCCCTGCGTGCGCCAGTGCCTTAGAAGATGCATATAATTATATAAAAGTATATTACAATCACAGAAAATTCTTTTGCATGCTATAGTCAGTAAATTTATTAACATCTATTTATTTATATATATATATATATATATATATATATTTACATATTACATTGCACTTTACAATTGGGAAAACAGTAATGAATTAGACTGGTTGTTAACAGACAGAGAGGGAGGGAAGAGGTAAAATGTGACTCGGACTCTCTCTATGAAAGAGTAAAAAATAAGAATTGTGCAGAATCTGATTTCCTCCAGCGCTGGGTCCATAACCAGAAATAACGTAACCGTCAGAAAAGCAATTAGTGTGCAGCCATGCAGTTATTTGTCTTGGCCTCTGCCAAGGAAGTTAGCGCTTGTGATTTCTTCTCTTAAAACTTGTGAAATAGTCAGTGTCATTGGGTGAATTATTGACATCACTTGTAACGTCTAGCAAATATGTCCGAGTTTCTTCTCTAAAACATATTTATTGAAGGTCAACAGAACAGTTCACAATAAATATAAATGTACAAATACAACATTGAAATTAGTATGCATGATGAAAAGAGCTACAGAAGGATAAACATAACAAATTGCTGTCTGTAACCAGACTTTGGACTGTTGGGAAAGGAGGGCGGGGGGTGGGACATCCGCATGATAGAGAGAAGGGTAAAAACGGGGGAGTTAAGGGGAGGGGGGAATTGTGAGGGGCTTGCCAGTATTTGTAGTATGTTGACTGGGTACTCCAGATTTAATGAAAGGATGTAGAGAAGTTCTTAATGATGCCAGTCATATACAGATGTGTCCTTACACATCTTTGCCACAATCGCACCAAGAAGCCCCTCTCAACGAGCCAGGTCACGTGAAACTCTGCTAATGTCAGGCGTCTTTTTTGCAATTTTTTGGGCCAAAAATGATTTTCAGTCGCAATGTGATGCAACTAAGATGCACATTGATCTGATATGTGACCCTTGTATATCTGTGTGCGGCTGAGTCCCAGAATCTGTATACGAAGTGCAACAATGTAGCGGCCGCAGCTAATGTCATTCCAGGTTCCGTTGTGCTTCATATAGGTAAGGCTTAGGGTCATCAAAAAATAAAGCCCAGCTAATGTGACATAACAGGGGAGAGGGGTCACAACAAGGTCTGCATCAAAACTAGGAGGTCAGTACTGCATCAAAGGATCACGTTTCCCAATTCAAAAACATATCTATGGAAAGTTTCATGCCACAATGAAAGTTACACTTTTGGCTTAGTTTATAGTTTCTGTGCCTTATTACATTTGAAATTAAAATCAAGTTGACGCTCAGGGCTTGAAATGCGGTCAGACCGTGCAGACCTCGGTATATTGCGCATGCCCATGTACGATTTGCATGCGCACACAGGGGGAGTGAACGTACATGGATTGATACGTTTGTTGCTGGGCAACCGATTATCCATGAAATGGACATTTCTGGGTGCTAACTGGGAGGCAATTCTGTCTCGGAGTGCCATGGGCGTGGTGGCTGACTTTTCAGCTTGATCCCTGTGTGCAGGAAGCCTGTTCCAGATGGAACTTTTGTACCAGCATGGAATGGGTACAAGGGACTATACTGATGATGCCTTCAGTTGCTAATGGAAACACAGTGGGCAGGAAAGGCTATCACATGCACCCGCAGGATTTTCTGCATACACTGGTGGATTCTCTCATTAAGGGCCTGATTCAAAGACAGATGAATTGCCGATGTTTACGCAGTAGAGTGATTATCAGGGGTCTGCACAAGTGTGTGATTCACACTGCGTATGCGCCACTTTTCAATACCGTCTGCTGACGCTGGGAGGATTTGCTCGCATTGTGGTTGACAGTCAGGGAGCGATGTCGGAGGTAAAAGGGGGAGTCTTGACTCAAACGCAGGCGTGTCGCAGATAATATGGCTCCGGCATCTCAATTCCCGCTGCCATTTTGTGCGACCATAGGGTTACTCAGATCTCCGATAATCGACTTTGACCAATGCTGCGCCTTCGTATGCGATCGCTTGGACTTGTGAAGCTGCCGATGGGCATCTTCATACAAATCCCGGTGGCTGAGACATTTGCGTATTTTTGCACAGCTGCCATCTACAAATTCGCAGCAGCGGTAGCATTAGCGCCCATCTCGGAATCAGGCCCTAAGTGGGCTGAATTGGCCGAACGGGGAAAAACGCGCCAGACTGAGAATCGGTTTTCAAATTGAGCAATTTTTATGCAGGAATGAGTAAATTATAAGTAAATGATTGCACACAGAACTGTATTATTTCATCATCTGCAGGGAATTCATTCTGGAGCAAAATGCTATTAGTTCGGTAATAAAATAAAAATGTATATCAGCATGTAATTAAATAGAGAAATGGTCTCATTTGCTGTAAGCATTAGGCAGTCCTAAACCTTGCAGCTACGGTCTAATTGGCTGTGTGTTCTTGAGCAATGCCTGCATAAAATGTGTACTGCATTTAATAACATGCTGATAGCGGCACTAAGTGTTATCTGACTACAGCCAGCCAAGATGTGAAATTCATTTGTGATGTGTTTTGCTAGAAACAGGTTGTTACAATGTATTTGTTTAAATAGTTAACACATTTGGCAACAGTTGTCAGACAACATTGAGAATATGTTCTTATGTAAGATGGTGCTTAGCACGTCATCGCATAGAATGAAAGACATCAAAATGCCGTCACTTTGCCCACTACACAAACCACATGGGTTATACAGTATTTAGGACAAATACTAATTCCAAAGTATCCCAAAGCAAAATAACGGTATATAGCTATCAAAGCAAAATAGTTATGTATCAGTATGTTGGAAAGGACATACAGTCAGGTGCATAAATATTGGGAAATTAACAGAATTTTCATATTTTGGCCTCTATTCACCACCACAATTGCTTTGAAATGAAACAAACAAGATGTGCTTTAACTGCAGACTTTCAGATTTAATTTGAGGGTAATTACATCCAAATCAGGGGAACGGTGTAGGAATTACAGCGGTTTCTATATGTGCCTCACACTTTTTAAGGGGCCAAAAGTAATGGGACTATCAACTCAAAAGCTATTTCATGGACAGGTGTGGGCTATTCCCTCGTTATTTCATTATCAATTAAGCAGGTAAAAGGTCTGGAGTTGATTCTAGGTGTGACATTTGCATTTGGAATCAGTTGCTGTCGACTCTCAATATGAGACCCAAAGAGCTGTCACTATCAGTGAAGCAAGCCATCATTAAGCTGAAAAATCGAAACAAACCCATCAGAGAGACAGCAAAAACATTAGGTGTGGCCAAATCAACTGTTTGGAACATTCTTAAAAAGAAAGAATGCATCGGAGAGCTCAGCAACACCAAAAGACCTGGAAAACAATTGTGGTGGATGACAGAATAATTATTTCCCTGGTGTAGAAAAACCCCTTCACAACAGTTGGCCAAATCAAGAACACTCTCCAGGAGGTAGGTGTATATGTGTCAAAGTCAACAATCAAGAGAAGACTTCACAAGAGTGAATATAGAGGGTTCACCACAAGATGTAAACCATTGGTGAGCTACAAAAACAGGAAGACCAGATTAGAGTTTGCCAAACAACATCTAAAAAAACCATTACAGTTCTGGAACAACATCCTCTGGACAGATGAGACAAAGATCAACTTGTACCAGAGTGATGGGAAAGAGAACAGTATGGAGAAGGAAAGGAACTGCTCATGATCCAAAACATACCACCTCATCAGTGAAGCATGGTGGTGGTAGTGTCATGGTGTGAGCATGTATGGCTGCCAATGGAACTGGTTCCCGTGTATTTATTGATGATGTGACTGCTGACAAGAGCAGCAGAATGAATTCTGAAGTGTTTCGGGCAATATTATATGCTCATATTCAGTCAAATGCCTCAGAACTCATTGGACGGCACTTCTATGTGCAGATGGACAATGACTCGAAGCACACTGCAAAAGCAACCAAAGAGTTTTTTAAGGCTAAAAAGTGGAATGTTATGCAATGGCCAAGTCAATCCCCTGACCTGAATCCGATTGAGCATGCATTTCACTTGATGAAGACAAAACTGAAGGGAAAATGCCCCAAGAACAAGCAGGAACTGAAGACAGTTGCAGTAGAGGCCTGGCAGAGCATCACCAGGGATGAAATCCAGCAACTAGTGATGTCTATGTGTTCCAGACTTCAGGCTGTAATTGCTTGCAAAGGATTTGCAACGAAGTATTAAAAAGTGAAAGTTAGATTTAGGATTGTTTAGTTTGTCCCATTACTTTTGGCCCCTTAAAAAGTGTGAGACACATATAGAAACCGTTGTAATTCCTACACCGTTCACGTGATTTGGATGTAATTACCCACAAATTAAATCTGAAAGTCTGCAGTTAAAGCACATCTTGTTTGTTTCATTTCAAAGTCATTGTGGTGGTGAATAGAGGCCAAAATATGAAAATTCTGTCAATGTCCCAATATTTATGCATCTGACTGTATGTTAGAAAACAATAAAACAAATGTAAAAGTGTATCCTGGATACACATAGTTGAGGCTGACAATCAGAATTCTTGAGAAAGTAACCTATCAACTCATTAGGACTGTTGACATTATCTTTGTCTACCACTCTCCAACAGCCTGACCCCAAACAGTAAACAATCGTAGACCAAACCAAACCTCTGAAACATAACATGATGAACATCTCACACTACCTGGCATAAACCTAAACTTACATTATTCCAAACTAAGCCCCCAAGTGACAATTTATTTATTTACATCCTAACCCTAAACATCCTCTCCCAGGGTAACTTCACCTTGTTAGTTCCACATTGCAGCAGTGGTGAGACCAGATACCACAGGCCAAGTACAGGAAGCAGCATGGAGAACCAGCACACATACATGTAGACCAGTCAAAGAAGCACTGAAAAGACCAGAGATCAGGCCAGATATTCAGATCAATGAGGAGACCAGAGGACACAGACCAGCTATAGTATAGAGAGAAGTGAGGAAACCAGGGCATATGGATGAGCCATGGAGAGAAGTGAGGAAACCAGAGCATATGGATGAGCTATAGAGAGAAGTGAGGAGACCAGAGCATATGGATGAGCTATGGAGAGAAGTGAGGAGACCAGAGCATATGGATGAGCTATGGAGAGAAGTGAGGATGAGCTATTATTATTATTACCAGTTATTTATATAGCGCACACATATTCCGCAGCGCTTTACAGAGAATAGTTGGCCATTCACATCAGTCCCTGCCCCAGTGGAGCTTACAATCTATGTTCCCTATCACATGCACACACACTAGGGTTAATTTTTTTTTGGGATCCAATTAACCTACCAGTATATTTTTGAAGTCTGGGAGGAAACCGGAGTACCCGAAGGAAACCCAGGCAAGCACAGGGAGAATATACAAACACACAGTTAGGGCCGTGGGGGAATTGAACCCACGACCTCAGTGCTGTGAGGCAGTAATGCTACCATTACACCATCTGTGCTATGGAGAAAAGTGAGGAAACCAGAGCATATGGATGAGCTATGGAGAGGTGAGAAGACCAGAGCATATGGATGAGCTATGGAGAGAAGTGAGGAGACCAGATCATATGGATGAGCTATGGAGAGAAGTGAGGAGACAAGAGTGAAATGAATCGGTTATGGAGAGAATTGAGGAAACTATAGCATACATGCCAGCTATGGATAGCAGTTAGGAGACCAGTGCACAGAGGCCAGCTGTGGTAAGCAGTGAGGAGACCAGAACAAATGGACCAGTTATGGGTAGCAGTAAGGAAACCACAGCACAGAGGCCAGCTCTGGGCAGCAGTGAGGAGACCAGAGCACACAGGGCAGCTACAGTTTGGAGAGAAGTGAGGAAACCAGAGCATATGGATGAGCTATGGAGAGAAGTGAGAAAACCAGAGCATATGGATGAGCTATGGAGAGAAGTGAGGAGACCAGATCATATGGATGAGCTATGGAGAGAAGTAAGGGGACCAGAGCATATGGAAGAGCTATGGAGAGAAGTGAGGAGACCCAATCATATGGATGAGCTATGGAGAGAAGTGAGGAGACCAGAGCATATGGATGAGCTATGGAGAGAAGTGAGGAGACAAGAGTGAAATGAACCGGTTATGGAGAGAATTGAGGAAACTATAGCATACATGCCAGCTATGGGTAACAGTTAGCAGACCAGTGCACAGAGGCCAGCTGTGGGAAGCAGTGAGGAGACCAGAGCAAATGGACCAGTGATGGGTAGCAGTAAGGATACCATAGCACAGAGGCCAGCTCTGGGCAGCAATTAGGAGACCAGAGCACACAGGGCAGCTACAGTGTGGAGAGAAGTGAAGAAACCAGAGGATATGGACCAATTATGGAGAGAAGAGAGGAAGAAAGAGCAAAATGGACCAGCTATGAGGATATATGTGGAGATCAGGGCATGTGTGCCAGGAATGGGAAACCCAAAGAGTAGGTGACAGCATGGAGGGGGGGCAGGTAATGGTCTGCGGAGCGATTCAATTACTTGTTTCCATGGAACCGGTCTGCATACAGTAAGAAGGGGTATATTTTGGAGCATAAATGTTCAATTAAATTCCTTATTTACAAAAATCCATTAAAAAAGCTATTTTGGGAATAGTACTTCCTTGATATGGCTGAACGGCATTGGAAACAAGGCCTATTAGGCACTGCTAGGTCTCATCATACTCTATGGTTAGCAACAGAAAGACAGCTACATGCAGACACTTTAATCAGAAATAAGTAGACATATGGGAAAGAGCGTGAAACCAATTGTGAGATAAAGTGTTTATGAGGCATGGCAAGCACTAAAGGCAATGGGTTAATGTTAATTCTAAAGGACATGATAATTAAATGGGAAAGAAAATCACTGAGGACTAACAGGAAAGTATTCTGATGGTAATAAATGATTTACAGCAAACGGCTAAACCGGAGAACAGAATACACCCAGAGGGGGACGGCGGCAGCAGCAGAAAATTACCCCCCAGGCAAAATGCCACAGCTGACATCAATTCTCAATGCGATCAGTCTGCCTACAGTACATATTACTGCATTTAATCCTAAAGATACTGCATAAGGACATAAAAGGGCTAGTCAGCTATGAACTCAAATATTAGTAGCAATAATAATATTAGGATTCTTAAGAACAATGTAAAATAGGAAGCAATAAGGCAGACGTCTGCATTTGCTATTCTGAGTATTATAAGCGAAGTTATTCAAAATGGTGTTCCAGCAAAATTCATCTGTGTACTTCTATTATATGAAATGTATTGGGATCATTCACTAACTCACATAAAAACATTCTTTTTTTTAAAGGATTCTTTAAAATGGTATCTGCAACAATAGTAATGTCTTATCACTGACTGGATTGTGGAGAATCAGTATGAATGACCGCCGGCCGCACGGATCCCGACAGGTGATTTAGGTAAGTACAACTAACCCTGCCCCCCCAACCCTCCCTTAGGGGTGCCTAACCCTAACCTCCCCCCCAGTGCTTAACCCTAACCCCGCCCAAGTGCCTAAACCTAACCCCCGTCCCCGTCTCCGCAGCCTAAACCTAAGTCTCTCGGGGGGCTCTTAACCCTAACCCCCCCCTTCCCCTATCCTAACCCTAACCCTCCTGGGGGGTGCCTAACCCTAAATTCCCCCCGGGAGCCTCTAACCTAACCCTCCACCTCCCGCGGCTGTCTGCGTCCGCCACCTGGCTTACCTTTGTTCGGTATGCTGGGCGTCGGTCTCCCAGCGTAAGGATAATGATAGGCATCGGGATTTCAACGCCTATCATAGACCCCTGCCGGGATTAGACAGTCGGGAAGCCGGCGGTCGGCATTTCAACCGTCGGCTTCCTGACTGCATCCCATTGCGGGATAGTGACTGACTGTATCTTGTACATTTTACAGCATTTAGTAAAATATTGTAGAAATTGCACAGACGTGGAAAGTTCTACTCAATACCTGTAATCTCTGCACTGCTTCAGAGAGCTTAAGTGGAAAAATTCTACATTTCCATTATAACAAAATTAAATCACATATTTAAATTGTAAATAAACTGGGATGTGAGAAGAAACAAAAACACTGACGTTTTTGAATGTTGTTTCCAAATATCAGCTAAAAGCAGATATAACTATACAAATGAAAAAAACAAACAGTTGTAGGCACAACAATCCAGTTACAGGTTGAAAATGTGATTTAAAAATAGTGAATTCACAGCTGAAATCACATGAATATTAGACATTACACATGAATATTAGACATTATACATGAATATTAGACATTATACATGAATTTTAGACTTGCACAATCACGGTCTGTGTGTAGTTCCTACTTGCCCATGTAGCAGCTTGGAAGTCAGCAATCACATGAACATGGATCAGGAATAAGTCACCCCTTACATTTGTTTTTTTTGTTGTTGATGTAATTTCATCACCTTTGTTCTTTGGCAATGCAGGATATACTGTACTGTAACACACTGGTTACTGTTTGCTTAGTATTCAGTAGGGGGCACTGCAGGAGTCAAAGATTGTTCTAGGAATCCTTGTGATCAAAATAAACCAGATATAAGAATTTTCATGATTCCTGTGTGTGTATTGTATGACCATTAACGGGCCCTTCTCACCCAGAATGCCCGGGAGGCTTCTGGATTGTGTCATTATGCCCTCCTGCATTTTCCCTCCTAGACCACCTCTCAAGGATCTCTGAAATGGAGGTCCAAAAAATAGCCAAATATAGTGTAGATGACAACTCCACTTGCTATATGTGACAGTGAGGGGATCATTAATTGCAAAAACACAAATGACAAGTAACCCCTAACGGGATGTAGCGGCATCCTGACGGTCAATATGCCAGCGGACAGACTCCAACAGCAGTTTGAATCCCAGCTCCAGAATCCTGGCGGCTGTCATCCCACCGGTGAGTATTAGGATTAGGTACTAGGAGGAGGATTAGGGTTAGGCTGCGGGAGGGAAAGGGTTTGGCTGCGGGAGGAGTTAGGGTTTGGCTGCGGGAGGGAGGGGTTAGGCTGCGGGAGGGAAGGGAGGGGAAGGGTTTGGCTGCGGGAGGGAGGGGTTAGGGTTTGGCTGCGGGAGGGAGGGGTTAGGCTGTGCGGGAGGGAAGGGAGGGGAAGGGTTTGGCTGCGGGAGGGAGGGGAAGGGTTTGGCTGCGGGAGGGAGGAGTTAGGGTTTGGCTGCGGGAGGGAGGTGTTAGGCTGTGGGAGGGAAGGGTTTGGCTGCGGGAGGGAGGGGTTAGGGTTTGGCTGCGGGAGGGAGGGGTTAGGCTGCGGGAGAGAAGGGAGGGGAAGGGTTTGGCTGCGGGAGGGAGGGGGGTTAGGGTTAGGCTGCGGGAGGGAAGGAAGGGGAAGGGTTTGGCTGCGGGAGGGAGGGGTTAAGGTTTGGCTGCGGGAGGGAGGGGTTAGGCTGCGGGAGGGACACTAGGGTTTGGCTGCAGGAGGGGAGGGTTAGGCTGTGGGAAATGTGGGCTAAAGGCAGAGAGGGGTTAGGGTTAGGTTGCGGCAGGGAGGGGTTAGGCAGCGGGGGGAAGTGTTAGGGTTTGGCTGTGGGAGTGGAGAGTTACGGTTAGGCTGTGGGGAAGGTGGGTTAGGGGAAGGGTTAAGGGGAAGGGTTATAACACTTACAAAATTCTGTTGGTATTCTGACCGTCGGCATCCTGACTGCCGGGATCCCGTTCCCAACTCCCTCTAACGATTCCAGATGGCCATACAGTATGTTAAAGTTGCCTACTCTGGTAGAATATTCAGAAGACTCTTTAATTCCTGCAAGCTCTCCCAGACTCCCTAGTAGAGATGTCTACTGAGTGAGTGTCACAACACAATGACTCGAATCATTCAGATGTTCGAATGATTGGAGTCACTCAACGTTTGGTGTGTCGAGACACCCACCTCAATCTCTAGCCTCTCTGTCAGTGGGAGGCGGAGCCGCTACCACCGGGGCCGGGGTGTATGTGCACTGATCAGGTCAGATCAGCAGTGAAGGGGGCGGAGCTGTCAGCGACTCACCCGGAGTCGCGCTGCTACTGCTGGGGCTCGGCTCGGGGGGTGTGCATTGACTCGGGAGAGTTAGAGCAGTAGTGCTGGGCTGCGGGGGGCGGAGCTGGCAGTGACTCACTCGGAGTCGCGCTGCTACTGCCGGGGCTCGGCTTGGGGGGGTGCACTGACTTAGGAGAGAGTCAGTGCAGTAGGATGATCTGCAGTGCTGGACTGCGGAGCTGTCAGCGACTGTTACAGCTCTGCAGTACAGTCTGCAGAGTCTAAAGAGCCGTGTCCCGAGACACTGTCTCGAGACACTCCACTGAGTTGAGCCATGTGGCTCAACTCAGTACTGTGATTCGCTCTACCCATCACTACTCCCTAGAGACTAGACTAGCCTCCCGGATCCGCTCACTTTCCCAGTAGGGTGGGTAGTACAGGGGCTAGATGATGCAATTTGCTGGGATTTGGGTCATCCTATCCCCTGCAGGTATGGAGGAGCTGGAGCCAAGACCACAATGTGAATCACTGTTACAAGCCTGTCTTCTGTGATCTCCCAGAGACGAGTTAGCAAGTATGCAATGCAGATGTGTTTTGATTGAATAACTCAACAGCATGCACAGTTTTTGCATTGTTGTTGTACAGAGGGTGAAGGGGCTTATCTAATCATCAGAGTGTGGCAAATGCAGTGTGACTGTGCTAGAGTATATAAAGAACGAGGCAATATATGCCTCAATTCCTGGGTTAAACAATGTTGGGGGGAGGGGTTTTAGAGCAGGTTTTTGATTCCTTCCAAAATGTTTATTTCGCAAGGGGAAAGAATTACAAAGTTGGTGCCGGGCTACACAAGGCTTAATAACTAAAGAACTTTAAAAGGACCATTAATATTATATGCTTTGCTCAGTGTTACTCCTGACAATATCAAGTCTTCAATCCTTACAAATGGCTGAATCCCCTCCCACATTTTTACGACAGTGCCCAAATATGAGACAGTTCAAAAAGCCATTATTATAGTCATTGCCATGACTGTGAGATAACTTGCCATGCCCCTTATATAAGTTCACCAATCCACATAGTACATTTCTTCCACACAAGTCTGACAAGCTGTCACTCACTCTGTGTCAGCTGCATTAGAGAAGAAATGGCAATCTGGTGCTTGCAGGGGAGTGAGCGAGAACATGGTGCGGGTAAACATATAGTAAAGTGTAAAATAAACACTTATTTCATGTATGCTATTGATCTCTATAAAACACTGGCATTAAGCCACGTATCCACTTGCCAATTAAAATGAGTGATTGAACGATAATGATAACGTTATCGTTAAATCGCTCATTAATCATACATGAATCGGGCATGAAAATGTCAAAAACGACCAGCGATTTGCGCTACCACTGGTCGTTTTCGACATCAATCATCGCCTGGACATCCCGGTCAATCTGCCGATAACGACAGATTTACCATGTTCAGGGATGAGGGAGGGTGTCTGCACTGAACGACATATCGTTTAGTGTGGGCACTGCAGGGGAAGAGGAATGACTGTATGATTACAATGTTCTAATCGTACTGTCGTTCCACTATCTGCTAGTGGATACGCACCTTAACTTTCTCTAAGTGCATTTTGGGTGCTTTACAGGTCAGTTAGACAGGCTTACAAAGAATGATGACTGATATCCCAAACCTTTATATGGTAACCTGTGATCATTTGGAAGTATATTTACTGAATCAAGTGATTGATTCAGTATTTGACAGAAAAAAAAATAAAACAACTGACACTAAAGAAATCTAGTAATTCCCCTTTATGAACTATTGCCACACTCTCCTAGGGTTAAAATTAACTAAAGTGAGATTTTTTAGAAGTGGAGATGTTGCCCATAGCAACCAATCAGATTCTAGCTATTATCTTCTAGAAGGTGCTAGTTAAATGTTAAGTAGAATCTGATTGGTTGGTATGGGCAACACCTCCACTTCTAAAAACTCTCACTTTAGTAAATATACCCCTATAGTAGATATATGTTTGCCAGATCAGTATGTATTTGTTATCTTTAAACACTTTTACAAGACAGTATAACCTGCTTTTCTTGGAATAACAGAGCAGCACTAAACATATAGCTTAAGCCACAGAGTAACAACCACACAAGAAGCTGAAATTAAAAAAAAAGTATATATAAAAAAAAAAAACCCACAACATTTTTTTATAATAAAGGATTCATTATACTATTTTGATTTTAATTTCCACTGCGGCTCAACGTACCCTCACAATGAGTGATTAGTTATTATAAAAAGGATGCATGCAGGAGCCAGCATGCAATCTGCCCCGGGCTCTCTCTGTGCTCTGACGTCAATTAATATCAAATTCAGATAATTTGCACTGTCAGCTGCCTGATCCCCCTGAGCGCTGCTGGAATCCTATTGCTCGCTAATGTTCTAGTCTCAGACAAAATATCACAAGAGAAACTTTAAACTACAGTTCTGGCAAAGTGAATTTTCATAAGAATCTGTACGCAGTGTCTCGTTTTTCCCCCAACTTATTTTCATTTACTTAATCACAGGTCTACGTTAAAGACCCCCCCTCATTTTTCCTAATTTTATATTTTATGCTGGATGTCAATTAAACTTTAATGTTCTCTGTCTGGTACCTGCTGAGATAACATACTGCGGCCCAATAACTGCGGATTTGTTCAATGACAAATATGATTGAAAACAAAACACAGATGTCTTCTATCTCATCTAAAGAGATGAACAAGAAAGTAATATAAGTCTGCTCTTTTTTTTAGATGTGTTTGTTTCTCTACATAGTTATTAAATGTGGTCTTTCATAAAAGGAAGAGTGCTTTAAAAAAAATAATAATAATAAAAAAAAAATATATATATATATATATATATATATATTATTTATGATATGTACAGTAGGGTTAATGTAAATGAATCAACATAGTTCCCATCATTGTAATATCATTTCCAGAGACCTGATATTGCTCACTGTGACATGCCATGTGTACGTGTTATTTATATACATGTTACAGTACATACACCTCAAATCATATTAAGTTATAGAGCAAGGCCCCAGACTGGGAGATATACACATCTGAGGGCCGGATTCAGCATTGATCGCTATTCTGCTTACACGCACACAACATAGTTGCTAATATCAGCGGTGATATGTAAATGTTTGCCCATGTAAATGTTTGCCCAACCACCCCCCCTACCCCCGTCGCCACTCACAAATGGCACTTCCTGTCAATCACTCTGCGATGGGTCTGCGTGGTCACTGCGATCGCTGTCCCGATCGCGCAGCGTCTGGTTCACACACGTGCACTGCAATGCTAACACATGCGCAGTGCAGAATAATCGGCGGATTCTGTGCGTATAAGCAGCTGTGATCCTTGCTGAATCAGGCAGTGTACGGATCTTGTCATTTTTAGCAAAATGCGTCAGGCCAGCATGTGTAACTTAGAGCAAATAGGAGCGATTTACAGTCATACAGATCTCAATCGGATCTCCAACTGAGTGGGTGTCTTACGGGTGGCAACTTGGCATTCTCATGTAGGATAAGTTTGCTGTAGGTGTGGTGATAAATGAGAACCAACCCTCGATCTGGGATAATCGGCGGTATAAATGATCTTTACTAAACAGTGCATCAGTACCACTTTTAAAAATAAAGAGACTCATCTTGAAATGCGTCAAGCGCACACCAAGGACACGCAGCCATCGCAGAATCGCCAAACACCATCAGATGGATGATTTAGGGCTGCCTTTTAAGACACCCCTCACCAACTCTGTCCACCTTGAATTGTACAACCTTGTTTTGGCTCCTTGCTAATTTTAAAGTTTCAGTATTTATCTTGTGAGTGCATTATGTATTTTTGGGGTTATTCAAACTTGTATGGATGTATTACACTATTATTCCTCCATTATTCATATTTACACACTAATATGAAGACAAATAGAAGAAACATTGACTGACCTAATGAATTGCCTGATATTCTACTTCTTCTAGTAAGGAATTCCCATTTCCCCATCTCATCCACCTTTGGGGTCTAAAACACTTATTTCTTTCTCCAAACACAAAAATATTTGAATGCTTGAATAAGCTTGAGAAGATATAAGCACCCTGTTTTATATTTGGTACAGTACGAGTTAGAGCTGGTTTTTGTTGATGGTTATAATTGGTAGAGGTCAGTTGCCAATCATTATGTGTTAACCTATTAGCTGCCCCGTTGAGGCGGGGTTTAGCAGTGGTATATTAAGGCTGGAGGAGGAGTCAACTGCCTCTTTCCAGTTTGTGATCCCACCCACCCAGCATATTGAGAAATTGGTTTATACCAATAATTATTAATTGGGAGACATTGGTTTATACCAATATTTATTCGATTGAGACATTGGTTTGTACCAATATTTATTCATGTGAGACATTGGTTTGTACCAATATTTATTTGTTGTGAGAAATTGGTTTGTACCAATATTTATTTGTTGTGAGAAATTGGTTTGTACCAATATGTATTCGATGGAATATATTATGTTCTTTTCCAGCAGGTGAGGCGCAGCAGGCAGAAAGCAGTGCTCCTCGGCGGCTCAATTTAGCGCAGCGAAGCTTGGCTCGCATTCCCCCTTTGAGAGAGGCGAGTCGGTTGCTACTTTACGGGAGAACCAGGTCTTCATCTTAAGGAGGGACTAGCACTGTGCCAGTTAAAGGGAGGTGGTACTACCCAGAATGGCTTGCGGACGTGGTGGAAAACTCCACCCCATTTAGGTAAAGCGAACAATTATTATGAGCTGTAGACCGAGGTAGCACTGCTTTTTTGCCACCATGACTAACTAATTCAATTTCTAATCCCATCTAAATAAATTTGTCTGTGACCTCTTTTTTCCAATTCTATACAGTTGTCTGTGTCTTATTTATTAGTTAAATTAAGCTTAAGAGTGGTGTTTAAAATAATAAAACTATGGGTGACTTAAGGGTTTTATTCCATTTGTTAATGTTATTACACTTTATATGTGCTTCTTTTGATATTTATTTTTTTCATGTTACATTTATTGAAAACATCATCAGGGTGAGCACCTAAAAGTGAGTGCTCACCTTTTATATATCTGCTGTGGGTGTCACCGGGATTGCAGCCTAGTTAGAGGTGAGCATATGCAGAGATCCAGCAGCTATCAGTCGGATCTCTTGTAGCAAGGACAGGGCTGGTGAGAATGCACGCTGCTGCTGCTGCTGCTGATGATGATGATGATGATGAGCGGTGTTGTGAGTGTACCTGCACTATTTACATGTTACCCATTGAATTCGCTGATGACCTCATGAGATAGGCAGGGATCCACAGAATGTACAGTATACCTGGAGTGATGGCAGCAGGCAAGGTAGGAGTTAGCAGCATACTTGCCTACTTTTGAAAAGTAGTTTGAGGGAGATCATTTACGGAAGTAGCAAACGACACGCGCGGTGTTGGAGGGCGTGGCCAGCACCGCCCAAAAGGCATGTCTAGATCCATCTATTGGTGTATCTATTACCACGCGCCCACACACACACACACAGTAATAGGACCCCCCACACACACACACACACAGTAATAGGACCCCCCCACACACACACAGTAATAGGACCCCCCTACACACACACAGTAATAGGACCCCCCCCACACACACACACACACACACACACAGTAATAGGACCCCCACACACACATACATACACACACACACACACACACACACAGTAATAGGACTCCCCCACACACACTCAGTAATAGGACCCCCCTACACACACACACACACACACACACACAGTAATAGGACTCCCCCACACACACTCAGTAATAGGACCCCCCTACACACACACACACACACACACACACACACACACACACACACACACACACACAGTAATAGGACCCCCACACACACACACACACAGTAATAGGACCCCCCACACACACACACACACACACACACACAGTAATAGGACCCCCACACACACATACATACACACACACACACAGTAATAGGACTCCCCCACACACACTCAGTAATAGGACCCCCCCACACACACACACACACACACACTAATAGGACCCCCCCACACAAACTCACATTAATGGTCCCCCCACTGACACCCACACACAGTAATAGGACCCCCCCACACAGACTCACATTAATGGTCCCCCCACTGACACACACAGTAATAGGACCCCCCCCCCCACACAGACTCACATTAATGGTCCCCCCACTGACACACACAGTAATAGGACCCCCCCACACAGACTCACATTAATGGTCCCCCCACTGACACACACACACACACACACACACAGTAATAGACACCCACACACACTCTCTCTCTCTCTCTCATCCCCTCACCTGTCCTCTCCTGCAGCACCACTGACATTCATGGTTCTTGCTGGAGCTACAGTGAGCTCTGATCAGTCACACAGCTCCTCAGTCAGTTCAGTGTAGGCTCCTCCCCCAGCTGTCTGTCCTCCGTTATGGCTGGGAAGCCTGGGCTGGCCAGGGAATGCTGGGAGCATCAGTCTCTCCCAGCAGTCAGTGTGTGGCCCATGTGACTGTCATCTCTGTGCAGGGGGCGAACCTGGGAGGCATCTCCGGGCTCCATAGCAGACAGACTCCCTGCCCCTGCGTCTTCCTGTATACAAGCCTGGGCCCCATTGCGCATGCGCAGGTAGGATTTCCAGCAGGGCAGTGGGGAAAGCGGGGGATTGCATATACATTGCGGGGTAGCGGGAGCTCCCATCTTAATTCGGGAGGCTCCCGCAGAAATCGGGAGGGTAGGCAAGCATGGTTAGCAGCAGATGTGAACAGATGCAGGTGAGTGCTAGGGTCTGCTGCTGGGAAACTAACTAGATGACCTGAAAACCGGCAATCAACTGACACAGGTGGACATGCACAGGAACAAACAGGATGCAGATCTGAATAGTAGCAGGCCAGCTCTTCATGGTACAGGTTAGAATAATGCTGAAGCAGCTTTGCTGGATGTGGACTTGGTTGAGGCAGGCCAGCTACTCAGGATGCAGGTGGGAATAATGTTGAACTTGAAATGGTGGATGTGAACTTGGTAAAGGCAAGCTAGCTACTCAGGATGCAGGTGGGAATAATGTTGAACCTGCAATGCTGGATGTGAACTAGGTAAAGGTAGGCCAGCTACTCAGGATGCAGGTGGGAATAATGTTGAACCTGCAATGCTGGATGTGAACTTGGTTGAGGCAGGCCAGCTACACAGGATGCAGACGGGACTAATGTTGAACTTGAAATGCTGGATGTGAACTTGGTTAAGGCTGTCCAGCAACTCAGGATGCAGGTAGGTATAATGTTGAACCTGCAATGCTGGATGTGAACTTGGTTGGTTGCAGCCTAGAGGGCTGATGTATTAAATTGAAGGTCCACACAGACACAGAAGTGCAGCAACACTGCTATGATGTTACTTGCAGGAAATCCACACAGACGCTGAAGTGTGGTAGAGACTGTAGATACACACAGGAGCATGAACTTAGTAATATCACCGGCAAGCAGGAACTGACCAGAATCCCTAATAAAGGGAGATGTCTCCTGCGATTGGTCCATCCGGCTGGAATCCGATAACGAGACTACCAACAGGTGAGTAACTGCACGTAGCAACAAGAGTCCAGGTAGCTAGGATAACAACTGAGAGCCAATCAGACAGAGAGCTGCAGCGGCACATGTAACCAGTGGATGGATAGATGTGTGCAACCTTGCAGATAGGCGCATAAGCGCATATTTCCCATGCACACAAGGATGGAATTGCATTCGACTTGTGTGCAGCTTTGGATCAGGTCCAGAAGGAGGTATTGTAATGTATAATTAATACATAATAAAAATAGGGACATTCTTAGGTGTCATAAATTCCAGGGACAAGATGGAATACCCACTTGAAATCAGGAACAATGGACAATGATCATTTACAATAAAACCTGCCTGCGGGATAGATTTTCAAAAGCTTCTAAAAGAGACAAGTGGAGGTATTCCCCATAGCAACCAATCAGATTCTGTCTATCATTTTCTAGGATGCAATAAAGAAATGATAGCTATAATCTAGTGTTCCCGCTAGGCTGTTTTAGCGTGGTGCTGCTCCCTGCCCAATTTTAAAAGGGCAGGGAGAATGTACCCTGCCCTTTTGGCGGTGCCCCGCTAAATATCATGGCGGGTGCTGTCCCCACCAGGGGGCTGCAGGGTGCAGCGAGAGAGGAGAGCTTTGAGGCAGCCCGGCATGTCTGAAAGCGCCGGGCACACCCCCAAGAGTTTTGAAGAGGGGGCACGTATTAAAGACACGTAGTGGCATCACAAGGGGGGTGCAGGGGGCGCGGACGGCACCCGGGTGTCACCCCCCGAGAGGTGACACCAAGGTGCAGGCTCCCCCTCAGTGACAAGAACCGGGTGCTGCACTGTAGCATGAGTGCAGCACTCTGCTCCTGTCACAGTAAGGGAGCCGGCACTGGCCGCACCTCCGGCACCCCCCACCACCCCAGTGATAACCACGGGCCAGGGTTCGGTCCGCGAGGGCATGCCCCTTCCCTGAGGCCACGCCCCCTTGTCAGTGGCACGCGGCTGCGCCGCTCACATGGCATCCCTCCCAGCACCGGGTGTCACCGCGGGGAGGGACGCCACTGAAGACACAACCCCTTTTTAATCGTGGCCATGCCCCCTTTTCAGGCGTGCCTGGCGCCAGACCTAGAGTGAAGAATCTGATTGGTTACTATGGGCAACAGCTCCACTTTTAATTTTTAGAAACTTTAGTAAATCTACACCGAAATGTCAGTTGCTATGCACTAGAGACAAGGGGAGGCCAGTGCCCCATCACAGCTCTCAGTGGCTGCTAGGGACAGAAGGAGAGAGACTCCGCCCCATCACAGCTCTCAGTGGCTGCTAGGGACAGAAGGAGAGAGGCTCCGCCCCATCACAGCTCTCAGTGGCTGCTAGGGACAGAAGGAGAGAGACTCCGCCCCATCACAGCTCTCAGTGGCTGCTAGGGACAGAAGGAGAGAGGCTCCGCCCCATCACAGCTCTCAGTGGCTGCTAGGGACAGAAGGAGAGAGACTCCGCCCCATCACAGCTCTCAGTGGCTGCTAGGGACAGAAGGAGAGAGGCTCCGCCCCATCACAGCTCTCAGTGGCTGCTAGGGACAGAAGGAGAGAGACTCTTCTCACATGTAACGAGGATGGAGCAGGGAGCAGTTAAAGCCGAATGGAGGTCTGTACCCTCCTACCAGTGCCTGCAGCTGGCACACCCACACCAGCCTAACATAAACCATGTGTATAATTACATTTCACCTGCCCTGTGGACACCTATTTAGAGTACAAATATGTCCTTCATCCTACTGGGTACTACCCCTTGTTCTTTTTCCAAGAATGATGACTGATCGGAGATATAGCATTACAACTGCTTACATAGCAAAAACACCTCTTCAGGCTTGTCCACTCATTGACACAAACTTATCTAAACATCAGATGGGTAAATCCATCTAATTGGTTTTACAACCATGCATAAAGTAAATTATGACTGCTGACTTCCCAGAATGTATTTATTGTTTAGCCTGTTACTGTGTGTTTGCCAAAGGTTCCATCTCTGCACATGTCAGTGCTGGTCACATTCAGGCAAGCTCTGAATTTGCAAACAAAAGCATGTGTAACTTAAATCACCCTCAGTGTATATGTACAACCAAAAATACCTGACACAGATCAACCCAAATCACAGATGACTATGCCAAGCCACAAATAACACAACATTCAATAATAATAAAGAGGTATTGCAATTTTAATGGATTTAAACAGCAAGAGATTGTTAGGAGACCATGGCCCTGATACAAAGCTGGACGCAATACTGATCAAAAGGAGTGGAGCAATTTTTTGCTATTGCACATGCGCTAAAACCACAACTGAGCGAGCGCACAGATGGATTAGCGATGGCGGATCCAGGGAGGATTTATTCGCTGAGTGAGTGACAGAAAGTCAGCGTTTGGGGTAGGTAACGAGGAGTGGCTACAACAATGCAGACGTCTGGTCCGTGTTTCTGGGCGTGCACAAGTGAGCCTCTGCAAATTCGTACGCAGCTGCAGCGGTTCCAGCGTCTTAGGTGATACGGACAATCTGAGACGGCATAGGGTTGCTAAGATGTTCAATGTGCGACTGATGTTCCCGATGTTTCTTCTTTTGTACGTAAGCGGCGGATGTGAGAAGTCGCTAGAGGTGGTCGTGTCTGTGCACAAGGCATTGGCTAAGTCACCACCTCTGTACCCGTATACATTTCAGTAATAAGAAAGCGAAAATGTAAAAAGGAAGCAGGACTAAAAATAATTTATACAGGATGAAATGACATATAATCCATACAATGCAGTAGAAAACCGCGCTTGGCATTACAGTACGTCTGAATACCGAAATATTGCACATGGTATTTACCATTAATCATAATGAGTATGAAAAGGCACGGGTGCGTATACATTTTGTGTGTATAATAAAATTCAAGTATGGCACATGAGTTGTTGAAAGGCATTTAATGTAATTTGTAATAAATACGGTTCTTTACCTTTAATTCTGCTGTACAACCTGTCTTTATATAACACACGTTACATCTTATATGGAGAAAAACACTTTGCAGAAGAAAAAAGTAGTTTACAAATAGTTTCTCTCATCCGTGCCACTTTGATCAATGCCCGGCATTACAATGCTCTGCTTCCAGCTGCACTCTCTGGCATATAATTCATCACCACTAAAAGTATTTTAATGGGTTCTAGAACTAATGAATCTAAGTGACAATGAAGTAAAAAAAAAAAATAAACTGGAAATAAATACCTCTGCCCAGGAATCTCAGAGAAATGCAAATTCTGTTTTTATTAGGTACTGTACGTGTACACTCAAGTACATGGTACCACATAACATACACAGGGGTATATATACTAAGCCTTGGAGAGAGATAAAGCGGAGAGATATAAGTGCCAAGTGTCAGGAGCTGATTGGTTGGTACTTTATCTCTCTCCAGTTTATCTCTCTCCAACGCTTAGTAATGTACATCTACCCCACAGTAGCTTACAGCAAACACCATGGGGCCTATGTATTAATTGCGGAACTGCTGCCAATATTGTATTCGTTTTGCGGTGGATATTTTAATTTTTATGTACTAAGGGAAACTCGCAGGGATAGCAGTTGCGATAACCTCTGTCGCTGTGAGATATATATCCCCAGCATACTGTAGGCGCACAGTGTCAGCTCCTGACGCCGTCCGGAGGCTGCGGGTGAGAGATCGGAAGATCTCTCTCCTGCTCCTGAAGCCTCCATAGGCTGAAAGCAGTTTACACCTTCTGAAGATGGTGCAAATTAACGTGGCCAAACTCAGAAAAGCTTTGCTTTTTGTAGTTTGGTACTCAGGGTTCAGATCGTAGTCCTCATTGATAGTAATGGGGACTGCGATCTGCAGTGCTAATTAGCACTCTGCTGGAGATTTCTGGGAAATCTCCATCATTGTGATATTAGGACATAGCAACAATGCATAAAATTATACAGAAACTGCAGCTAAAACAGTTTTATGAAGGAAAAAAAAAAAAAGCTTGATAAATTTGGAAATAAAAGCAAGAACAGACTTGGTGTAGACCCAAACTTGAGTAAAATGGATAGCAAATTGAGTTAAACGGCAAAAAAAGGCCATTTTACAGGTGCAAAGTTCCATCATTTTTTAGAAAGTTTGATAGGTCTTCCCAGAGGCTGAAGGATCTGTATGTAGCTTATTACACATCAACTTCCGTAGCCTCTGCCAAATATGCAATATTACTTCACCACATGATTTAAACTACACTTACTTAAATAAAGCAGACCAGCGTTAAACTTTATGGATTTATCATGACGTCTCTCCCATAGTGCCGAGTTCGAGAGCTGTCAGATGGCGGTGGGCGCAGGAGCAGGGCTATAGGTAAGTACACTATTGTGTGCCAGTGTGTCATTAAGTATAAGGGGCACTACTACTGCGGGCATTGTATATGGGGCACTACAACTTTGGGCATTATATAAGGGGCACTACTACTGTGGACA
This sequence comes from Taudactylus pleione, assembly GCA_031769625.1. NCBI lineage: Eukaryota > Metazoa > Chordata > Amphibia > Anura > Myobatrachidae > Taudactylus > Taudactylus pleione. Next base: position 2,894,406 of record JAUIMM010000091.1, on the reverse strand, counting down.
TTGCATAAGGGGCACACACTACTACTATGGGCATTTATATGGGGCACTACTACTGTGGATATTGTATAAGGGGCACTACTTCTGGTGGCATTGTATAAGCGGTATTACTGTGGGCATTTGGTGTATAAGGGGCACTACTGTGGACATTATGTATAAGGGGCACTACTGTGGGCATTGTGTATGAGGGGCACTACTGTGTGTCGTAATGTGAATAATGGACACTACTATATGATGTAATGTGAATAAGATTGTGCTACTGTGTGGTGTAATTTGAACTGGGGGTACTATTGTGTGGCCACGCCCCTTTCTTGTGAGACCATGCCCCTTTTATGCTGTCCCTATATAACAAATGGGAGGGCGCAAATTTATAGTTTGCAGGGGGGCATCGAACACCCTTGCACCGGCCCTGGATACTGTTAAAAAAACATTCAGTATTTTTTTTTTTAATTGATCGACATCTAATAGAAGAGCCGGCGCTCTATGAAACGAGTCCACGGGTTTTCAGTCAGCCATGAAATGCACAAGGAGGAAATTTCTCCATCATTTATTAAAAAGTATATTTAATTATGAATTAGCATGTCATAAATAAATAAGCTGTCCATATGTAGGAAGTAGAAAGCGGCAAAATCGCCTCCCATAACCGTGTTACTAATCCGGCTACATTTTGACGAAAAATTTGGACATGATTATAAGAACAGAAATGTAGGCAGTTACCACAGCCCATTTACAACTGGAACTACAGAACAATAAAGCAAAGTTTGAATTCTGAGCAAAATGCTGCTCTGTTTACACATTTGCTGCCCATGTTTGAGTTACTATTGCCAATACTTTATCGCATAGTAGATTATCGGCAGTTGGCCACTGAAAGTATAAAGGTAAGCGAGCCCCCGTAACATGTTGTGTTATCTCCAGTGAGTGGTTTCCATTATCAAGATTATGAATCTGTCACAACCAATCTCATCTCTTCTCACATGAATGCGTTTTCCCGACTCCCGCTGACTGTGTGCTTAGACCTGGGCACAGCTGAGAACAGCGACGCGCCACTGCTCTCACCAGTGATAAGAACCCGAGGATACCAGAAGCTTCGCTGGTGCCCAGAAATGGCCATGAAGCATAACATAATGCATAAGTTGTACCATTATGAGCCTGCATGGCATAACTGCTGCATTAAGTGGGTGCTACCAGGTTGTGGTGAAGGTTGCATTCATAAAGGCTATTTCTATATTTTACACTATTTTTTTTTTTAGTCTAATATAAGTTAATGGCCAAAATGTCACTGTTAATCATTTTACATCATCCTACTACTTTCTTTTTTTTATTTTTGTCAGATACTCTAAACATCCAATTAAAAAAAAAAAAAAATTATATATATATATAAACCAATTGCCTTGCGGAATAGTGAGATGGTTAATATCGGGTGTTATGGCCAAGCATGGCATAGTTGGAGCTGGTATAGTAGCAGCTGGACCTCCTGCTCTTTGTCTCCCCTTATTTTCGTGGTAACCAGCCCAGGAGAGTGGCGGGTGCATACTTTATAGTTTGGGTGAGCATGTTGTTTATTTGTTTTAATTATTTCCATTTTTAAAAACAAACAAACAAAAAAATCACTAAAGACATGGAAGTGATCATCGCCATGAGTATTTGGGGCTGCAGGATTATGCCAATGCCAGGCCTACTGTAGACCAGGCCCTTATGCGTATGATCACTGTATTTTTATAGCGCTGTTATTTCTGTTCCATTGCAGATTTGGTTTCACACTGGGGCCCAATGGAACAGAAATAACAGCGCTATAAAAATTCAGTGATCATAAGCATAAATAAATACCATTAAATAAACAAAAATCGATGGAAAAATAAAATGTAATAGTGTATTTTATAGTAAAAAATGTATTATTGACATACAATAGCAATACTGTAAAATAGGCCTTTTTATAAAAATCCAGTGCACAACCTCATATGTAAAGCAGAATATATAACATGTTTCAAATAATGGTGCTTCTATTCACATATAATATCACTTCAAATAATTTCATAAGAGTAAAATCTTAATAGAGTAATAGAGTTATACTTTCCTTTTTCTATATAAATTTATGATCATAGATCCCTTCAGACGTCCTTTCACACAAGAATATTTCAATATATGAAACAATAAAAAGGAGAAAACAAGGCTTCAAGGCTGTGATAAAGAGCCATAGCTGGAAATGCGTTGGGGGTGGAGTGGAATAGGTGTTAGAGGAGCCTGTTACAGGAGTCAGTGACATTAGATGCTGAGGTGGAGGGGTTAGACTCTCCCCTTTAATACAGCTACTATATAGACAAACGACACCTAGAGGCGCCCAATTCCAGATATATACTTGTTATATGTTTCCTTTGCAATTTCACCCCAGTGTGGAAGGCCTTTCCTTGGTATGACGGAAGACTTGTACCACTACAAGGCAGGCGTCCTACAGTATGTTGCAAAACCCTGCGTTAAAATGTATCAGCATCTCTCGGAGGGCGATCAGTAATTTATACGTAATGACTTTACAGTATGTAAGTGTATTCCTAAATGTATTCTTTATTTCATTTATTAACGTTTACTTATATATCACCAGCATATTTAATTGCACTCTACAATTGTAGATCCACAGGAATCCACCTGATTAAGTATTGTACGGGTGTGGTATGTTAGGTCGACAGTTCTCATGTCGGCAAGCATAAGGTCGATATGAGAATGTCGGCATGCTTAGCATTTCGACAGTAACCATAATGACATTCAACATGTCTACACAGATGACATGTCGACATGATAGAATGTCAATCTAACGTCCCTGGTCCCAGAGGTCACTTAACTGGCCCCGGTGGCAGCAGTGTCTCCAGCATCCTCTTCCAGGTCCTGGCAGTCATGTGACCAGCAGTTCCAGCCTAGACGTGTGACTGAGCAGCATTTTCTCTGAGTGTTTTCCCCTTAACCCCTACCTCTACCACTCCCCCTAGTGACTAACCATAACCTCCACCCCCTTGCAGCTTAACCCTAATCTCTCTCTAGTGCCTAACCCCAACCCTCCCAGCGACGCCTAAATCAAACATGGTGCCTGTTGACATATTAAACAATGTTGAAATTCCAGTGTCCACATTGTGGTGTCGACATTATGAATGTTGACATGGTAACTGTCGACCATGTGACTGGATGGATACCTATTGTACATCTATTGTTATGTATAGGAAGTAGTTAAAAAGCCGGCGGACGGGATCCCGGCCACCGATATACCGACGCGGCAAACCCGACTGCTAACAAAATGCCAACGCCGCTATCCCGAATGAGATAAGGATAGGGGCGTCGGCATTCCCACCGCCGGAATCCCAAATGTCTGGATGCCGGGTAAGTATCACTGCCGACGTGGATAGAGGGGTTAGGGTTAGGCATCCCGGGGGGAGATTAGGGTTAGGCACCCCAGGGGAGGGTTAGGCTACGGGGAGGGGGGGTTAAGGTTTGGCACCCCCCTGGGAGGGCTAGGTTTAGGGTGCGGGAAGGGGGGGTTAGGTACCACTGGAGGGAGGCTAAGGTTAGGCACTGGGGAGGGTTGGGGGGAGAGGGTTAGTGTAGTTACAGCCCCTGTCGGGATCTTCAGTTATCGGGACTATTGAGCCACTGGTATTTCATACCAAAGCCTTATGTATGCCTCCCTATGAGCACAGACAGTGTTTATTTAGTACATACCATACACTTATGCTCATTCAGCCAGTGCAACCAATGCTATTTTATTACATGAAGTACAAATATTGATTTCTCAAGCACCCTTCTGGAACCACAGTGAAATCCTCACCTATCTCTAGCTTCTAGCATACGCCATTCAGACCTACAATGATATTCTTCTTCATTTCCTAATCTGATGTGTTTGTATGCTTCAGTATAATCATATCTGCACTGTGTTTCACATTGAAAATAAGTGTTTTTCGACATTTGTAACTCATTATGGTGAGTTGTCTATATACAAATACAAGCAAGCTTCAGCCATTCGTAAGTGGCTCTATTTGGTTGACTAGCAACAGGACAATGTTAGTGGCCTTAGCTTGCAAGGGAACACTATAACCAGATGTTCTTTTATAACCAATTGTTATTTACACCAATCGAATGTACTGTATGTAAAATAGTTTTTGTGTCGATTAATTCTGCATTGCCCTCTTTAAAATACAGTATCACTGTTCATACTAGTCCTTTACTCTAGAGTCCCCATTGTCACTCTCTCGACAATACAGAATTTATTATTTGTATTCTGACCTTCTTCCTCTTAATGACCCACATCTTTGACCCTACTCATATTCACGATCTTTGGCTCCACCAAACACACTATGAAAGCTCTTAGCTCCGCACGGTCCCAAAAAATCCATGTTAATCTCCTTAGCAGGCCCTATACTGTACGTCTGTAGCTCAGAGGAAACCTGTAGATAAGAGGGAAACGGGACTCTTTCCTAAACGGAGATTACAAGAAGCAACTTTTATGTATAATGTTTGGTTATGTCAAATATGTCCACATTTATGATCATTAGTTATGTCAGCTCTGTCTTTCAACTGCTTCCTAGTCCTGCTGCACTGCAATAGCCCATCCAGCTCCCTTTTTCTCCCATCAAAGGACCTTTGATTTCCTGATACCCCAGTAACAGGTCATCGTGATACACCCGCATTGCAAACAGAATATAGGCATGCCGCATATCATTGTAATCAGCAGAAGTGTGCATCCTGTTCGCATTGCTTTGCGAATAAGACACATTTGAAGCTATCGAGTCATGCCACGGCACGACTAGAAGGGCTATTTAACGCGCAAGGAATGAAGATCTACGTGCACACATCTGTAAGTGTACATGGAACGTAGTTGGCATCCTGGCAGTCAAGATGCCGGCAGTCAGAATCCAGTCGGAATCCCGGTTCCAGAATCCCGACTGCTGACATCTCAACGGTGAGTATTAGGGTTAGGAGGAGGGTTAGGTTTCGGGTTAGGCACTAGGAGGGGGTTTAGGCTGCAGGAGGGGAGGGTTAGACTTCGGGGGGGGGGGGGGTTAGAGTTAAACTGCGTGGGGGGAGGGTTAGGATTAGTCTGCAGGAAAGGTGGGCTTAAGTTAGGGGGAGGGTTAGGATAAGAGTTAGGGATACTTACCTAATTCTGTTGGGATTCAGACTGTCGGGATGCCGCTGCCGGTATTCTGACTGTCGGCATCCTGACTGCCGAGATCCTGTGGTCCACCCAGTGTACATGAATGGCTATGAAACATTACTATATATCGCATCAATGTGCTGTGAAATATAGTGATACTTTTCTGTAGCCAGTTTGAGTAAGGTCTATTCATGTAGCAGTGAAAAGCCCTTTATCAACAATAACAGGGCTTTTCATCTCTTCACCATATGTATAGAAGGGGTAACCATGGAGAAGTCTCAGATTTATCCAGCGGTTCCCATGATTGTTGTAGATATCGCTTCCCCATACAGTAGAATGGGGAGAGCGATTCATAGAGGCATGGATAGCTTAGCTTTCCGTTTCGCTTCTAAAGAACAATTCACTGCCTCAGGATGGAGTAAGGAAGCCTGTTTGGAGAGAAGAGCATTCTGCCTTCTCTCTGTTCTCCCCGCTCCCTTCACAGGCAGCCAGTGCTGCCGAATGCGCCGCAGAGCCCCGGTACGGCGATGGGGCGTGTGGCCAACTCGTGGAGATGTGGCCAGGTCCCCTTCTTCCAAAGTATAAAAAAAAAGTCTGTGCAGGCACCGTACAGGGGGTGCCGGTGTCAGACCCAGAGCGGTTAAGATGCACGACTGTGAGCGTTCATCCTCAGCACATTACAGAGGGAGAGATCACTGACTGCTGCAGCAGCCTCTCTCTCCAGTACAGTGCACAGCAGCGTGTGCTGGGCTGGGGAGAGAGGCTGCTGCAGGAGCAATCTCTTCTCTCTCTCTGCCCAGGCTGCTGTATTTGTTACGTGGGTGGGGATGGGGCTACAGGACCTGGGCCCAGAGCCGGCCTTAGGCCAATTTGGTGCCCTAGGTAAAATTTGACTGGTGCCCCTAGAAGATAATCCCACTACCAATCTAAGGCCCCCATTTATCAACGAAGCATAACCCCTTTAGCGCTCACTAAAGGGGTTATGCCATCAAAGATTACCGCTGTTTATCAATCATCGCTTTCGCTATCTTTTAGATGGCGAGCGCGATGCGGTCCCCATAGCCGGTAATGGAGAGCCAGCAGTGCCATTCCGTCTTCAGTGAAGCCTTCCAGACACTGCTGGACTCTCGCGCAGGGGCATAACACAAGAGCCCTGTCACTGGCAGCGTTAGGCTGCCAGCAGCCCAGTGGAGGACCTCGTAGAAGAGGAGTTCTTCACGGGACCTCGCCTGAGAGGTAAGTATTGGTAAATACCAGTACATTTTTCATTTGTTTCACAGTGATACTAAATGAAAAATTGCGCTGTTGTTTACCATTGTTGATAAATGGGGGCCTAAGAGTTTATATGTGAATGCCAAAAATATCACAGTGGCATATATATATAAAAGGTGCAATAAAAAGCATCTGACATGTTGATATAAGCTTTATTAATTTGAAATCTGAGGAGTGCCGCCCATGTCATATATATGTGAGTGTGTGTGACAGGTGCCACAGGTATTTAAAACCAATGAATCCCTCAAATACATGTATATATATATATATATATATATATATAATCAGTTTGCAGCAGCTGGGGTGCTTTACCATGCTTCAGGCTTTGTCCATAAGACCCAGTCCATAATATCCAAATAGAGAAGCGCACTCACCAGACTTGATTCACGGTAGTAGATAGTAGACAAAACTTTATTCTTTCATAAAAACACCAGGAGCTTGTTATTGGTTGACGTTTCGGCCCATACAAGGACCTTTCTAAAGACCACCACAAGGTCAGCAACCATGTACACATAACTCACATCAGGCATCTCTACACTCTTATATAGCACATAAATGAGATCTAACCGGAAGTCACATTAAGCAATTACATCCAATTGAACACACCTGTCTCTCAAAAGCACATTACTTTCATTAGTATTATTAACAACTCCCGGTGTTCACGGCGCTGGTGGAACGCAAGCCTGCACAGTGTTGCTATGGCTTGCGTTCCAATATACTCCGCACGACGTGGTGTTGCACGTGGTGCGATACTTCAGGTTTCCCATAATGGTGACCGAAAGGGTTGTACAGCTGATTACTCTGGAACACGCATGGAGAGTGACCTAATACTAATGAAGGTAATGTACTTTTGAGAGACAGGTGTGTTCAATTGGATGTAATTGTCTTACACACACGTCCTGAGGAAAAGGTCCTGAGTTGGCCTTGAAACGTCGACCACTGTCTGTGTTATTATGATGTGGATTTAATACAAACCATTGAATTTCTACATTGGAGTGCCACCTATTTTTCTTCCATCGGTACTTTCACAGCATCGAGGGGGATACTTTGTCTGTATCTTATGTGCAGGAAGGCACCCTGAATAATTATATTACACAGTGCGTCAAGTGCCGAACTATCGGATTATATATATATATATATATATATATATTCTGTATGTCTATATTTAGATATATATACATGACACAGCTCCTCTGAGTCAGACACAGCCCCCCTCTCTGCCAACAATGCCTACCTGCCTGAGCAGGTTACACTTACTTTTCGATGTAGCTAATTCTGCTGCTGTTGATGCCTAGACTGATGGTTGGGTGCTGGGCAGTAACGGGCTGTGGGCCAGCGGCTAATCTGGAAGCAGAGCCGTGGGGTAACTCACAGCTCTGCTCCCCAAAGGCACATGGGAGGAGTGGCCGCGGCTGGGCATGTGCAGCATGCCCTCCTGTGGCCATCTTGTCTCCTACTGTAGCCAGAATGAGCTTCTGTGGCAGTCAGTCAGTGAGTCACCTGACTGGCTGACCGCTGCGCTGCCCCATTGGAGCTGAGCTCCGATCACGACAGCAATGGGAGGGGGGGACATCGTTGTGGAGGGGAGGGCAGCGTTGTGGAGGGGGAGGGGCAGCGTCAGAGTCCTGGAATTTGCTTAGAATAACTATGCCTAGGGCTGGCTCTGCTGGGCACCTCCAGCAGACCCGGGTAAAAAGTACCCACTCCTCCCCCCTCTCGGCGTCCCTGCTGGCAGCAGCCAATCAGAGGAGCCCATGCATGTGCCGGGTCACCTCCTCTTCACTGCCCGCTGCCCCAGTGTGCCCCCTCACTCTGCCTTTACCCACTGCTGTATGTATACCGTAAGTATACATTAATTTAAACTAGACAAAACTATATAACGCATCGAAGTCAGGCGATATATAGTACATATTTTTACATGGCAAGACCCCTAAATATTTTATACTGTATTAAATGGACCCCTTAGACTAACTGTAACCTGCACTTATATTATGAATGTGCTGTAAGTGCTTGCCAATAGGGTAATAATTCATTCCAGCATCGTTAGCTTGTCTCAGGAGAGGAAAAGTCTGGCTTAAGATAAATGTATGAAAAATGATTACAATTATGACATTAAACATTTCAATAGCATCTAACCCACTCGCCAAGTAGATTCATTTCTGCTAAAAGCATTTATTAATTTCTCCTGTATTGCAGAATGTGCAGAATATGTCTGACAGACAGGTTATATAGTTTATCTTCGCTGTAGTAATAAAAAAAAAAGGTCACTTGTCTGTAAGTGCAGTATTAATAACCTTTGGTAATCGAAGTAACTGACACAAGCATCAGTGCCAACATTTCATATGATTATCAGAAACATGTAGAGTAGGCCTGTGGCACCAGGCTCAGTCTTAGCCGACCATGGCGAACTACGATCTTAATCATGGCATATCATATACCTACAGTGGCCAGGGACCCTCCACTCGTGACTAAGATGGCGGCAGCGGCACTGAAAGGTCTACCTCTCAGTGGTGTGTTGCCACTATGGTTAAGTGCCGGCGCTAGGCACCATGTTAAGGGTACCATCTTAAATGCCGTCAGCTGCAGGACTGTAGGGCTTAGGTCCCGGCACTTTGTAGTGACACTAGAGTAAATTTTTTACACTGCAGCTGTTCAAACCCCACTACATAGTAATTATAAAAGGAATTGTTTAATATTAGAGATTAACCAAACTGCAGTAAAATGATTTTGGAGACATCTGCATCATCACTACGGTGGGCAAGAGCTTTATGTCACAATTCGCTTTGCAGCGTGTCCTTACCCACCTATCTGTCAGGAGATTATCATGCAGCAGTCAGGTCTTCCTCTAATTTGGGAGTCGACATGTCAGTGGCATATCTATAATGGATGCAGGGTGATCCACATCCAGGGGAGCCCACATCGCACGCCTGCACCCATTTCAGATACCTTCTGCCCGTCCTGCTGCTCCCCGCACTTTTATTACTTTGATATCTTTGGATATATGACTCTAGTGACATATCTGATGAAGTAGTCTCTAGTAATATGGCGCTGCACCATAATTCCAAAGGTTCCAACTATTGTGCATGCACAGATGTATATGAGTTGTGATGTTCTGCCCCAGCCCTGGCACCATTTATTTTCGCGGGGGGCGGCGGGGTCCACGTACATCTGCAAAAAGGGTCATCTTGAAACACTCCATGAAGCAAGTCATTGTTTTTATGTTCTTCTCGCTGTCTTTTATAAATACCTTATTTAACCGGTCATTATAATTCCTCTATTATCCCTATTCTCTACAGTAGTACAGTATGTATATTAGTTTCTGGATAACTGTCATATAGAAGGCATTTTACTCGTTTTGACAGGTACCGTTAATGTACTTTTAATACATGAAGAATATTTTGTCTTTTATTAAATTACTGCCGATTGCCCAGATGCAATTAATAACAAATTAGACCGAAGACCACAGAAAGGAGAATGCATCAACCTAGGAACCGTAAACCATTTAATGACATAGAAAATACAGCTACTAGAGTATTACTGGCTGATGGGATGAATTAAGCTGGTTCCCTGCTCTTTATTAGGCATTCCTTTATACCGGCAACATGAAAGACATTGTTACGCACATTACAAGAATCACTTCTGAAAATATCATGCAAGTGAATTTTAAAGTTGTGATTTTGAACAGATGGTCGATTACTTTAACTAGGTCTACAATTAGCCTCCAACATTCCCTGGATGCCTGGCTGGAAAACTGGCAAGAAGTGAATTACACTGTGTCTGTGCGGGCACGGAAACGCTGGCTGTCATACCATCCAAGTTCAAACAAATTACATGCCGATTTAGCATGACACACACAATAGACAAGCTGTAAACTAGGACATATTATATCGTAAAACGATACTAAACAGATAAATAGATAATAAATGCCACATTACAGGTTACATTCAGTACATTTATGGTAAGAATATTAGCACGGTTACAGTGATATCACTCCTTGGCCAAATATGTAATTTTTCATTCGCACAAAGCAAAAATATGCCAAAACCCCAGATCCACGCAAATGCCAGCCTGGTCTGTCCAATCACGCCCACATCCAAGTGAAGCCGTGCCCACTTTTCAACAGAACGCACCTCTTTTGCAGCCAAAGAGTTGAGATTATAGAAAGGTATGTCATGCGCTTGATAATGAAGTTTAAGTTTATGTACCAGGCTGAGCTTGGCTACACGTTATGACCAAACCATACCTCATAAACTTTAAATAATGTGGCTGTCAGGATGCAGCCTGGGATCGGGCGCTACTTATCTCCATGCCGGCGTCCTTGGGCTTAGGTGTTCAGTCGCTCTGAGTGGAGGTGAGTGGTGTCTGAGTATTCTCCCCGGGGTCTGCTAAGGCTTCTGTGCGTGAGTCTCTCTCTAGCAGTTTACCTTCTCATGACGTTGTTGTTCCGGTTCCCTCAGTTCCTAGGCGATCTGCATGCCTCAGGAGGTCACATGTTATGCACAGCACAGCATGATTGGTTTGTGTTCCTATTTCTACTCGCTGGCCTTTTGCCGCCTTGCCGACTATAGCGCTCCTCTAGGTCCTCTCGGCCCAACCGCACCGTCAGCATTCTGTATCACCTCGTGGAAGGGTACTCCAACGGTATTACCTTGCTCCCGGCTGTTAGGTTCTCCAACGGCTCCTGAGCCACACCAGCAGCTTCCTTGCTGCCACCGGCTCTCAAGCCTCTCCAACAGAGGCTCCCTAGCCACATCAGCAGCTTCTGTGCTGCCACCGGCTCTCCTGCCTCTCCAACGGCTCCCTAGCCACACCAGCTGCTTCCGTGCTGCCACCAGCTAACCTGTTCCTCTAAAGGCTCCCTAGCCGCACCAGCAGTTTCTGTGCTGCTGCCGGCTCTCTAAGCTGCAGTACACAAATTAGTACACAAACTTGTGTACCAACTCTTATGGACGCAGTACACTAATTAGTACACAGACTAGTACTCAAACTTTTGTACTGGCTCTCAAAGCAGCATCAATTGTTTACTTCTTCCTGCTACCGACTCCAAGCCACACCATCGGCTCTCAAAGCTGCATCAACTGTTACTCTCTTCTGCAACCGGCTCCAAGCCGCACCATCGGCTCTCAAAGCCACATCAATTGTGTACTTTCTTCTGTTACCGGCTCCAAGCCGCACCATCGGCTCTCAAATCCGCATCAATTGTTACACTCTTCTGCAACCGGCTCCAAGCCGCACCATTGATTCTCAAGCCCGCATCAATTGTGTACTTTATTCTGCTACCAGCTCCAAGCCGTAATATTGGCTCTCAAAGCCGCATCAATTGTTAACTCTCTTCTGCTACCAGCTCCAAGCTGCACCATCGGCTTACTAAGCCACATCAATTGTGTACTTTCTTCTGTTACCGGCTCCAAGCCGCAGCATCGGCTCTCAAATCCGCATCAATTGTTACACTCTTCTGCAACCGGCTCCAAGCCGCACCATCAGCTCTCAAGACCTCATCAATTGTGTACTTTCTTCTGCTACCGGCTCCAAGCCGCGCCATTAGCTTCAAAGCCACACCATCAGTTCCCTAAGTCATACCATCGACTCCCAAGTCTAACTGAACCTGTTTCTGTTCTTGTCATTCCTCTCACCACTGAATCCTATTGTGCCTTTGTGTGAATCACTACTACCCCGAGTTATAAGCCCAGGTGGCCGCCTAAGTACCGTTGAACGTTTCTAGTTATAAGAAAACAATGGGCAGTTGTTATTGGCGGAAGACTTTGCTAGCCTGGATTCTAGGGGGTTCACATGGAGCAGGCTTTGGGATTTATAACAATCTCCTGACTAGTCTCTCCCAATGGTAGTCCTGTGGTCACTCAGCTGCTTCAATGACCAGCTACCCAGGGGTATTTAAGTCTGACTCCAGGAACAGGAAACTGCTGTTCAACTTCGCTGTTCCAGTGGTTGTTATGCTCTCCGGTGTTTTCCACATAGTATCTACAGTATGTTGTTTCAGCCCTCACGCTAACCACCATTGTTACTTGTATTAGCTCCCATGCTAATTCCCAGCGTGTTACTTCAGCTTACTCACAGACCTCCAGTGTTTCTTGTAAATCCCTTTGTTGCCTTTAGTGTGCTGCTCTACTCTCTAACTGCCTCCCTGTGTTCCTGTGGTGTCAGCTTTCATGCTAATTACTAGTTAACTCTCAGCTGGATCTCTAGTAATTCTCATTACATGCCTGTATCCACATTTCTCTGTGTTTCTCTGTGCAAGTCAGCACCTGGATCTCCTGCGCTCAAATATTCAGTTCATACCCTTATCTCGTGTGCTCAAGAATTTAGTTTTCATGCTGGCCTCTAGTGTTATTAAATTCTAAGGGTTCTGGTTCTCAGTGGTAATTCATTCTAACATAGTTCTGGTCTTCCTGCCACTCCCAGGTACCTGTCCAGAGGGCCGCGACCTGCTCAGTTGGTGCAGCGAAACCCATATCCCAAATGGAGGGGTCACTGGTGAAGACCACCAAGTGAGTTAGACTTCGCGCTTCTGGGCAGGTCTAGCCAAACCTAGGATTGGCCGCAATAGGGTGACCTAGCACTGTCACTCACCTGCTTGTTCCCTAGCCACCGTAACCCCTGGCTTTTTCCCATACGGTTCTTGACAGTGGCCAGGCAGAACCAAACAACTACACCAATCTGCACACTGTATTCACAATTCAGTATAACCCATACTACAAATGGATGGACACTCTCCTTTTATTGTAGAAATCATGGTTGTTCCGCAAAACCTGGGCCATACAGTATGGTACCGGTAAGTATGTATGTTAACTTTAAGAAAGTGAAGTGATAAAAAACATACAAAATCACCATAACATGAAACATTGTACACAGCTACGGGATTTCATATTTTTCCATTCTAAAATTCTAACATGAAATTCATTCATCCAGTTTCAGGAGGGGGTTTCTAAAGAGGGCAAGTGGATGTATTGCCCATAGCAATTTCTAGCTATCAGTAGAATGTAAAATATAAATGATAGCTAGAATCCTTTTGGTTACTATGGCCACACCTTCACATGTCCCTACAAAACAAAGAAAACATCTGAAGCCGGCCACACTGACATCACTAGTGATGTCAGTGGGAGTGATCTTGGCTCTGATAGAGCCAAAATCACTCCAGGGCTGGCGGCAGCGAGACCCTACCACAGGGTCTCCGTCGCAAGCCCGATGGTCGCGATGGTCAAGACCATCGCGACCATCATCATGGACGCTCGCTATAGCTGTGGGTGGTAACCCACAGCTATACGAGCGTCCATGAGGCCGCTCCAAAAACAGGTAGGAGGGCCCTGATTCAGGCCCTATGTTATTATAGAAGGGAAGGGGAATGTGTTACTATAGAGGTGAGAGAGGAAAATGTGTTACAACAGCAGTGGGAGGGGATTGTGTTACTATAGAAGGGAGGGGTAATGTGTTACATTAGAGGTGAGGGAGGGGAATGTGTTACTATAGAGGTGAGGGAGGGGACTGTCAAATGTGTTACTATGGGGTGAGGGAAGGAATGCGTTACAACATGGGCAAGGGAGGAGAATGTGTTACTACAGGGGTGAGCGGGGGTAATGTGTTACTCCAGAGGTGAGGGAGGGGAATGTTGAATGTGTTACAACACGGGCGAGGGAGGGAAATGTGTAACTACAGAGGTGAGCGAGGACAATGTGTTACTACAGAGGTGAGGGAGTGGAATGTGTTCATACACTGGTGACGGAGGGTAATCCGATAGCAGTGATGCATTACTATAGAAGTGAAGGATTGAAGGTGTTAATGGCATGGTGAGATGGAAATGGAAACAGTAAATATCTAAGGCCAATATATATATATTATATATATATATATATATATATATATCGGTAAAGGCGGCACTCCAGTCGTGTAATTAAAACTCCTCAACACATGCCGATATTAAGCAACATTTCAGCGCTTTAATGCGCTTTTTTCAAGAAACATACAGAATTCAGTACATATATATATATATATATATACAAACCACTAGAGGGTGCATAAAAATTAAATAAAACTGGTATTCTATGTATCCTAGCTGATTATCTGGTGACTGTCAAGGATTATATTGTTCTAAGGGGCACCCAGTGTCTGGAAGTTACTGTTACAAACCTGCCCCAACAAACATAAATATCAATGGTGCTATACCCAAAATGTAGTTTATAATACCATAGGACTGTAAACCCAAATTGAAATAAAATTTAAATATCCTGAGGAAGTCCAAAGGACGAAACGCGTTGGGAACTGCCAGCCTCTCACAAAAAGACTCTTTTGAAACTACCTTGCAGATAAGCACTTTATATTTATTCCTTGTATTTATTGTTGTTTTTTCCCCTGTGATATGTAATAAAGCCCCCCCTTTTTTAATACCACCACTGATGATGGGTCTTTTTTTGGTTTGAAGCCCATCACCTTTGGAGAGGTTTGGGGCAGGAGGAAAAAAAGGGAATTTGGATGACCAATCAAGGACTTATATATACCTTTTTACAAGAATATATCTGGTACGCAGATTTACTAATACCAGCGTGTTTGTATAAAGAAATACTACACTATATTATTCTTCTCTCCTATCTGGCTCTGAGCCTTTTTTCCACTAAGGTCCTCTCTGGTACCAGAAATCTGGGTCCAGCATTATCCACATCTATCCAACAGAACCTTTAGATAATTCTTAAAGAATTACTATTTGGTACGCACACCACTTTTTGAGCACGGGCACATTTGTTATTATTGCAGCTGCAGAGACAGTGTATTCATTACACACTGACACATTTTAAAAGTTCCACAGGTGGAATTCATTATTTCACTTGTGATTCTGTAAGACCTGGAAAACATGCACTGTTTGGGGTCCTGAGGACCGAGTTTGAGAACCTGTGCTCCAGTGCTTACTCCTGGGATATATCTACCTATCTCTCTCTCTCTATATATATATATATACACTGTATATATATATATATATATATATATATATATATATATATATATATATATAAAAAAATAAACTTGCCATAATATCCCTTTAATCCTGGGCACCTATGATTTACACAGGTTCTGTAACTAACCAAAACCAGGTGAAATCCAGGCTTGAATTTAGCCAGCCACAGAACCAGTGTACTGTAATTCATATGTGTCCCAGATTACAGGGATATTATGGCAAGCTTATATATATGCAGCCAGTGGGGGGAATTAAATTCAGTGCAATGTAGAATAGCTGCGGGGAGCTCCCGCAGCTATTCAATACAACGCGCTTTTTGAGCGGGCAAAAGATTTCTTCTCATACCCCCCTGGGGATGCGAGGAGAAATCCGACCAAAATGCCGGGCGCGCAGCTGTTTGCCGGCTTAGCACGGCGCTAACAGCCACGCGCCCAGCACTTTAGTCAGAGAATGACGGTTACCGCGCATTAACACCCAGGTTAAGTGGCGAGGACCGGCATTCTCTGACTTACCTGCATCCCGATAAGGCACACAGCGCTTTGACTTGAATAGCTGTGGGAGCTCCATCCCGCGGCTACTCATCCTCACCCTGAATTGAATTCCCCTCAAAGTCATAGGTAGCATTTTCTATCCTCTGTCCTGGTTGGAGAGAGCATACGTAGAAAATTACAAATTTTGCTTATTCTGATAGAGTGCATAATGTACTTTAGAAAATCTAAGCAATAAAATGTTACAGTCTTGCTGTAAGGCTTAGTTTTCCTTTAACCTTTCTGTGGTGCCGTAAGAGAATGTGACATTTTCCATCAGTAGCGCAGAACAAAAAATTGTATTTCCACCAAGGACAGGACTAGACCGTACGGGAGCATTCATTAAGGAGCAGATTGCAGAGACTTATAGTCTGGCAGATGTTTTCTGACGCTCAAACACAATTCTCTGCACTTCTGGGGCCAGGTGATTACCTGAGACTTTGTAATTCAATGTATAACCTTGCCATCATCAGCTAGTATATTTCACACATTTGTAACTCTGTGCCTCTTGTAATGTTCTGATAGAAGTAATTTATTTATTTATTAACAGTTTCTTATATAGTGCAGCAAATTCCGTTGCGCTTTACAATTTGAATCAAGATTAACATTATACTGGGTTGTAAAAGACATACATACATACATAAAACATATACATAAGGGTAAGAGGGCCCTGCTCACAAGCTTACAATCTATAGGGAAATAGGTGTTGATACACAAGGAGAGGTGCTATTGCAAATTGGTCCAGCCCAATTGCAGATATTCTTGGTGGGCTGTATAATCCAATCACACTGGAAAGTTGGCCTACGGTTAGAATGATGTTAAATTGAAGAAAGAGAAGATGTGATAGGTGTTTACTATAAGAAGAGAGTTAGATAGGGAGCTATAAAAGGTTAGGTGGGCGGTCCTGGAATCTGATAAGCTTGTCTAAAGAGGTGAGTTTTCAGAGAACGCTTGAATGTTTGGAAACTAGTGGAAAGTCTTATTGTGCATGGGAGGGCATTCCACAGTGTGGGTGCAGCCCGAAAAAAAGTCCTGTAACCGTGCATGGGAACAAGTAATGCGCGGGGATGATAAGTGAAGAGATGTATGTTGGTGTGGTTTGGTTAATAGCTTTATGTGTGAGTGTAAGTATTTTAACTTGAATACGGTAGAAGACCGGCAGCCAATGGAGGGACTGACAGAGTGGATCAGCAGACACTGAACGTTTGGTGAGAAAGATCAACCTCGCAGCTGCATTCTAAATGGATTGTAGTGGGGAGAGCCTGTTTTTGGGAAGACCAATAAGGAGACTATTGCAATAGTCAATGCGGGAAATTATGAGTGCGTGTATAAGAGTTTTTGCAGTGTCTTGCGTAAGATATGATCGAATTTTGGCTATGTTTCTTAGATGTATGTAACAGGATTTAGAGACAGATTGAATGTGGGGAACAAAAGACAGTTCAGAGTCAAGGATGACACCTAGGCAGCGAGCTTGTGGGGTGGGGTAGATTGTGGAGTTGTCAACAGTAATAGAGATATCAGGTTGGTAACTGCTATTGGCTGGTGGAAATATAATTAATTCTGTTTTGGATATATTAAGTTTGAGGTGGCGAGATAACATCCAAGATGAAATGGCAGAGAGACATTCAGTGACACGGACCAGCACAGATGGTGACAAATCTGGGGAGGATAGGTAAATTTGAGTATCGTCCGCGTACAGATGATACTGAAAACCAAAAGAGCTGATTAGTTTGCCAAGAGAGGTGGTATATATTGAGAAAAGCAGAGGACCTAATACTGAACCTTGTGGTACTCCAACTGATAGAGGTAGCGAAGTGGAGGTAGAATCAGAAAAGCGAACAGTGAAAGAGCGATTAGATAGGTAGGATGAGAACCAAGAAAGGGCTGTGTCTTGAAGACCTAGGGATTGTAGTGTTTGTATGAGAAGAGAGTGGTCAACAGTGTCAAAGGCAGCTGAGAGATGTAGAAAAATTAGAAGTGAATAATGGCCTTTAACCTTGGCAGTGACCAGATCATTTACTACCTTAGCCAGTGCTGTCTCAGTGGAGTGTTGGGAACGAAAGCCTGACTGAAGTGGATCCAATAAGTTGTGGTTGTTAAGAAAGTGTGTGAGGCGAGTGTAGGCAAGTCTCTCCAGTAGCTTGGAGGGGCAAGGTAGCTGGGAGATAGGACGGTAATTTGAGAGAGAGTTAGGGTCAGAATTTTGTTTTTTCAAAATGGGAGTGATCACTGCATGCTTGAACAGTGATGGAAAGATACCAGTAGAGAAAGAGAGATTACAGATTTTAGTTAAGTGTGGAATGAGCACAGGAGACAGAGCTTTACTGATTTGTGAGGGTATAGGATCAAGAGGAGAGGTAGTAGAGTAGGAGGATGAGAAGAGTGTAGCTACTTCATCTTCATTAGTGGGGTCAAATGATGAGAACGTGCCATTGGGTTCAGGTAGGGAATTGAACAAGACCCTGGCTGAGGAAGTGCATACCATTTCATTTCGGATATTATCAATCTTGTTTTTGAAATAGGAAGCAAGATCTTGTGCACTGATAGTAGCAGGTGGGTTGGGTGATGGAGGGTTAAGAAGTGATTTAAATGTATTAAAAAGTCGCTTGGGGTTAGAGGCTTGGGCAGAGATAACAGATTGGAAATATATCTGTTTGGCATTATACAGTGCATTACGATAAGAGTGGTAGATTGTCTTATACGTGAGGAAGTCACTTGGAGTATGAGACTTTCGCCACTGACGTTCTACTTTACGTGAGAGTTTTTGTAGGTTTCTTGTGAATTTGGAATGCCACGGCTGACGTCTAAGTCTACGCGGAATGTGATGGGTAGCTGGAGCTACTTCATCAAGGGCTAGTTCTAGGGTCTGGTTCAGGTGTGATACAGCAGTCTCAGGAGAAGTGAAAGTAGAAATAGGTAAGAGTGATTGTTGCAGAGAGGTGGATAGTTGTTCAAAATTAATAGCATTAATATCTCTGCGGGTTTTAGGAGGTTTGGTTGATTTGCTTGGCATTGAGGCTGATGTAATGGAGGAGAGTGTGCAGGTGATAAGGTTATGATCTGAGAGAGGGAAAGGAGAATTAGTGAAATCAGAGACTGAGCATAGTCTGGTAAATACAAGATCAAGGCAGTGGCCATCTTGATGAGTAGAGGAGTCAGTCCATTGGGAGAGGCCAAGAGAGGATGTTAAGGAGAGAAGTTTGGAGGCATGAGGGGATTGTGGACTGGCAATGGGGATATTGAAATCACCCATGATGATGGTGGAGATGTCAGAGGATAGGAAGTGAGGGAGCCAGGCAGAAAAATATTCCAGAAATTGATTGGGTGGTCCAGGTGGACGATAGATAGCAGCAATGCGCAGAGAGAAAGGAGTGAAAGTCCTAATAGAATGTACTTCAAATGATGTAAATGTAAGGGATAGTACCTGTGGAATAACTGTGTATGTAAAAGATTGGGACAGTAGTATTCCTACTCCACCTCCTTTACTATTACCAGGCCTGGAGGTATGTGTGGAGTGTAGACCACCATGTGAGAGTGCTGCAGGGGAGGCAGTGTCTGTTTGTGTGAGCCATGTTTCTGTTAATGCCAGAAGATTGAGGTTATTAGAAATAAAGAGGTCATGGATGGATGTTAGTTTGTTGCAGACAGAGCGTGCATTCCATAAGGCACATTTCAGTGTTTTGGAGGGTGATGGGAGGCATGTGATGTGTCTGAGGTTTGCTGGATTTATATTCCGTGAGTAGGGCATGTGTTTAGGGCCTGGATTTGGTGATATGTCACCAGCTAAGAGAAGTAGAAGGTGAGAGACATAAATATAGTTCTGTGTTTTGTATGAAAGTTTTTTATGGCAACAGGTTGTGGATGTTATGGTCAATTTAGAAAGATAAGTAAATAGCTCATGTGTGTTCATAAGAGGGGAGTAGATTATTGAGGCTGCAATGTGTACAGAGGGGTGAGCTGCAGGGAGAGTAAAGGATGCAACGGCCTTCGAGAACATGCCATGGAGTGAAATAAGAATGAATAATGTTTGGTACATGATGGTTTAGAATAAAAAGAGAAAATCCGTAGAATATAAATAGTTATTGTTTGCATTTTGAAATTACCTGCTTTATGATGTTGTTCAATGTTTGTTCAACTGTTTTTTAACTGTTCATTTTGATACTTCATGCATGGGATGCCCAGCTCTCTAGATCTGACTAGTAAGATATACTGTGGCTGATTAACATAGGCTACATCTGAGACATGTCCAGCTGACCTAAGGTGTTAAATTGCCTTGTGTTTGACTATGTAAACAACAGCCCAGTTTGCCATCATAAACTATGCTTCACTAACAACAACATCACAAAAATAGGAAATGACTATTGCAACAATTTAAAATATCACATACATTTAAATATGATGAATGAATAAAGTTCAGAGTATGATTTCAGGAGGGTGGATATCACATACATTTAAATATGATGAATGAATAAAGTTCAGAGTATGATTGCAGGAGGGTGGATATCGTAATCTAAGTGTCACAATAAAATCACAGCCTGCATGTTTGTGTAGTCTCTATATGACGCAGATTACGATAAGTATTCATTTTAGTGATAGGCTTGATCAGCAGTACAAAAATTGTCACGCACAGTCAGTTACACACAATAATACAGTGCATATACTAGCAGTTTTTAATGCGATATGCAGTGTATCTATTTGAGGGGCATATTATTAAGCCCTGCATTTTAGCCCCAATTACAATAATTTCTTATTGCGCATATTGTGGCTTATATATTGGTACATGGGGCTGCGCTAAGCATTTGGGATCTTGACACATTTGGCAGTATCACATGGCCTGATTCAGGGATGGACGCGAATCACACAGTCGCTGCGTCTGTGTGTGCAGGGCCTGTGTGATAATATGCTAATGGCACATGAGACGTCTTGTGTAAATAGACTCCTCCTTCTGGCTACTCTGATCCGCTGCTGCGTCCGAGGTTGAAGCATCAGATCATCTGCGTGTATATCAGTCATCTGAGTAACCTTCAGGTTATTCAGGATGGCCGGGAAAGTCACACTGCTGAAGCCAGTAAAACTGCATCCAAGGACGCAGCCCCGGCTTTAGCAGGCCCAGAATCCAGGGCCAACACGCCCCCGTTTTCTGTAGTGCTGCCTGTCGCCGCACCCAAAACGCAAGCAGCATGTCAATCCTGCTACTGCGTTTGGGCACTGTGAGTGACATCCCAGGCCCACATCTGCACATGGGCATATCTAAAAACATTGGGTTTACACACATCTCTGAATTATGCCAACAGTCACCATAGAAACCTATGGCGACTGCTCTGGTGATCGAAAATAGAGGGACTGTGGACCTCATTCAGAGGCTGTCGCACAGAGCGATTGGACGTATTGAGCGATGTTTTTTTCAACTGCGCATGCGTGTACATGGCAGTGCGCGTGCGCAAGCCTGTCTTTCCGACCACAATCCTCTTGCTCGTTAGTCACTACGAGGTCGTAGCTGTGATTGACATTTCGTGCCGCTTGTGGGTGGTTACAGGGGAAGGTGCTTGTGAACGGGGGTGTGGTGGTACGTAAGCTGGCGTGGTTGACCTTAAAAAGGGCGTTTTAAGGGCGTGCATATATTACTGAGCGAGTCATCACACGTCATCTCGTTGCAATAACGATGCTACTGCTCGCAGAGCTAAGGGTAGCCCAGGGTCTACCTTAAGCATTGCGAGTGCAGGCGATGGTTTCTGCCTCAATCGATGTCTGTAGGCAATTAACACTGTAACAGGTGTTAATCGTGCTGACGTAGGTTGCCGCCTGCGACCGACTCTGAATTAGGCCGTAGAGATAGGAGATGTGCTTTCATTGTTGTGGGTGTTTCCGCGCTTACGATATGCGTTGCGATTGAGTGCTCGTTTTGCATATTCTCGATCACTTTGGGTGCGACCGATCGCTCCCGAGCGACCGCCTCTGAATGAGGTCCAGTATCCTCCTAATATACAGATGTGTCCTCATACAGCATTGTCAGAGATGTGCCAAACAGCTGCTCTCGCCAGGTCCCAGTGTCTTGGCCAAGCTGAGCATCTTATTCACACAAAATAGGTGTCTTATTTGCACTAATTTAACAACTTAATGCGACAAACCTACTTTGCTAGATCGCACTGATCAATGTAATGTGCAACATTTGTACATCTGTGTGCGAATGAGACTGACTCTGTGTGCAAAGTGCAGCGGCCGCAAGTTCCGTTGTGCTTCATCTGCGACTTTGTACATGCGTCAAACTAATTCCTGTGCGGTTAAAGTCTCAGCCCAGTGTCTCTAGTGCACTGAGAGTGATGTTTTGCTGCGTCTGTGATGCAAAGTTTAAGAAAATAAAACGCTACACAGCTGAGTGCGACTGGACTCACGCTGGGCTTCTTGAGGCATATTGAGGCTTGATGTATGAGGAGAAATCTGTATAAGGAAACTACAAGTTTTTAGGGTGGGGATTTTCATGAATGCACAGTAGCAAAAAAAATTGCTCAACTCAGTGTATTGCTTTGCATAGGGGCCCTGTCACAGGAGTGGCCCACATGACCTGCAGCACCTTCAGCCACCACTCACACCAATGTCCCTGTGCAGACAGCTATGCAGTCTATTCTACACGGGCCGAAAGCACATCTTCCCCCACCCCTTACTGGCCTCCTGCATGCTGCCACACCTATCTCTTGCATTGATGATAATAAATGTTGGCCGCAGTATTAAGAAGAGCAATAACAAAACCAAGTGAGGACTGTGGGGCTGATTCAGACCCGTTCGCTATGATGCGAACGCTCGTAACTGGCCAATAGTCGCTAACTGAGCATGTGTACACATCGTAATGCACGTGCGCAAAACAATGCGAGAGATATCAGGATGCGTTTGCTCGCTGCGTATAGACTGCCCAATAGAGTGATTGGCAGGAGAGGCCGTTTTTGGGTGGTGACGGGCTGACCACTTGAAACGAGGGAGTTGAGGTGCGAACGAAGGCATGCATGAGTGCCTCAACGCTGTTTCAGAGGCGTACATAATTAAAAGGCAGTGTCATAGTACACGTCACTTGGTGGGATTTCACTCTGAAGCGATCGCTGTGCTTGCGGCAGGGTAAAGGCAACCGGAAGCGCTGCGATCGCATCCGATGGTGCTCGATGCACCAATGGTTACAAGCACTTCCAGGAGATGACGTGCGCAAGTGGGCGTCTTATGAATGGCTGGTGGGCGTCTACATACACAAAGCGATCGCACGCCAAGACATAGTGGGTGTGCTTATGCCTTGCCGTGCGATCGCCTGCAATGCCGTCACTTAGCCGAATTTGCATACGCTGGGAGCGAGCGTATGCATCTAGCGAGCGAGTCTGATAGAGCTCCTGTGAGCGATCCAGGACCCGCACAGACAGGGTTCTGCTCATGTGCAGATTCCCAAACATCGGATTTGTACGGAAACTATCGGGTTTGCGTGCAAATCATAATCAGGCCAACAATTATCTCTGTGGGTTTATAATGTCAGATCCACAACACTTCAAAACCTGGGGACGCGTGAATGAGCAGGAGTGAGATTAATAAGAGATTGATGAGTTGACTAGTTAAACACACTGGAAAAATCCATACCTTCCTGATATAGTAGAAACGACAGTGAATGGTATTTCCTATTAGCAATCTAATTTGGAAGAAATTATTGGTCAGTATTATAAATCATCCTGTTCCATTCTTTCCATCTTTACCACTGGCTGTCATATATAGCAGGAAACCACATGCCTTATTACAGAGACAGCACCGATAACAATACATGCTACAGAAAGCTAATTCTGCGGGAGTCTTTATTATTCTGCTGCCAACTGGGCTTGGACAAAAGGGACAACTGACACATGAAAATGTTAATTTTACTTATGCTCAGGCCAACAACATTTTCTGCAACACATTTTAGATTACTAAACAAATGGGATCCTAAAATTGTTATACTGAATTTGGCCCTGAAAAAAATAAAGGGATAGCTTATGTGAACTGAGAAAACCGCATGTTCTGTGGGTCACAGGTGTCCTTTTAATTTATTTTTGTCCTCTAGCTTCTGACCTGCAGTATCTTTCTTCTGGAAGCTAGAGAACCTGTGGCGTATAGACAGGTAGTTTCTTGTATAAGACTAAAGCTGGCCACACATCTAAAGATTATCTGTCCAACCAGCCAACTAGTTGATTGGTTGGAATGAAAATCTGGTAAGGAATGAAAGCAAATGACAATCAGCAATTTGCTCCCAAATGCCGTAAAATGGACGAAACATGTTGTTTGAACAAATAGTTTAGATCAAACATTTAACAAACTTGTTTGAATGACCATTTTCATCTGTTTTCTTGCATTTAGGAGCAAATTGCTGATCATCAGTTACTCCCATCCGTTACCAGATTTTCATTCCAACCAATCAACAAGTTGGCTGGTTGGATGTAAGTTGGTCTAGTGTGTTGCCAGCTTAACACTGTTCAAGGTATAGCTCGTGGTGTGTATGTGCTCTGTGGCCCCTCCTGGGCGGTACACAGGGTCTTGTTTTGGTCTAGTTATGCCCATAAGTACCAGTAGGACAAGCAATCTCAGTTATTTCAGCATGTCAAGATTGAAATATAACATCCCAGGATGTTTACTGAGTCTAAGGATAAGGCTCGAGGGGAGGAAAGGTAACAAGAGTAAGTAGAGTCTATACATCAAGCACTTCCTATCGGGAATCCCAATCTTAGTCCGTCATCTCTTGTGTCTCCAGTTGGTGCAGGGGGATTAGAATACCCCACTCATAAATTAGACAAAATTACCAAGATCCAAGTTTCCTTCACATGGGTTTGAGCTTCATTATGCCCAAGACAAGTGCAAGTTATATATAGGTTATACAGTCAGGTCCATAAATATTGGGACATTGACAGAATTTTCAGATTTTGGCCTCTATTCACCACCACAATGGTTTTGAAATGAAACAAACAAGATGTGCTTTAACTGCAGACTTTCAGATTTAATTTGAGGGTAATTACATCCAAATCGGGTGAACTGTGTAGGAATTACAACAGTTTCAATATGTGCCTCCCACTTTTTAAGGGGCCAAAAGTAATGGGACTATCAACTCAAAAGCTATTTCATGGACAGGTGTGGGCTATTCCCTCATTATTTCATTATCAATTAAGCAGATAAAAGGTCTGGAGTTCATTCTAGGTCTGACATTTGCATTTGGAATCAGTTGCTGTCAACTCTCAATATGAGATCCAAAGAGCTGTCACTATCAGTGAAGCAAGCCATCACTAGGCTGAAAAAATCAAAACAAACCCATCAGAGAGATAGCAAAAACATTCAGTGTGGCCAAATCAACTGTTTGGAACATTCTTAAAAAGAAAGAACGCATCGGAGAGCTCAGCAACACCAAAAGTCCCGGAAGACCACGGAAAACAACTGTGGTGGATGACAGAAGAATTATTTCCCTGGTGAAGAAAAACCCCTTCACAACAGTTGGCCAAATCAAGAACACTCTCCAGGAGGTAGATGTATATGTGTCAAAGCCAACAATCAAGAGAAGACTTCACAAGAGTGAATATAGAGGGTTCACCACAAGATGCAAACCATTGGTGAGCCACAAAAACAGGAAGACCAGATTAGAGTTTGCCAAACAACATCTAAAAAAGCCATTACAGTTCTGGAACAACATCCTATTGACAGATGAGACAAAGATGAACTTGTACCAGAGTGATGGGAAGAGAAGAGAAGGAAAGGAACTGCTCATGATCCAAAACATACCACCTCATCAGTGAAGCATGATGGTGGTAGTGTCATGGCGTGGGCATGTAAGGCTGCTAATGGAACTGGTTCCCTTGTATTTATTGATGATGTGACTGCTGACAAAAGCAGCAGAATGAATTCTGAAGTGTTTCGGGCAATATTATATGCTCATATTCAGTCAAATGCTTCAGAACTCATTGGACAGCGCTTCACAGTGCAGATGGACAATGACCCGAAGCATACTGCAAAAGCAACCAAAGAGTTTTTTAAGGCTAAAAAGTGGAATGTTATGCAATGGCCAAGTCAATCCCCTGACCTGAATGTGATTGAGCATGCATTTCACTTGATGAAGACAAAACTGAAGGGAAAATGCCCCAAGAACAAGCAGGAACTGAAGACATTTGCAGTAGAGGCCTGGCAGAGCATCACCAGGGATGAAACCCAGCGTCTGGTGTTGTCTATGAGTTCCAGACTTCATGCTGTAATTGCTTGCAATGGATTTGCAACAAAGTATTAAAAAGTGAAAGTTAGATTTAGGATTGTTTAGTTTGTCCCATTACTTTTGGCCCCTTAAAAAGTGGGAGGCACATATAGAAACCGTTGTAATTCCTACACCGGTCACCTGATTTGGATGTAATTACCCTCAAATTAAATCTGAAAGTCTGCAGTTAAATCACATCTTGTTTGTTTCATTTCAAAGCCATTGTGGTGGTGAATAGAGGACAAAATATGAAAATTCTGTCAATGTCCCAATATTTATGGACCTGTCTGTATATAACACAAGAAAACAAATAGGGTAGTCATAAATGTAATCATTAGTGACTGTGCCGTAATCTATTGCTCCAATTATCAACAGAGCTACAGAAGGATGTCGCAAGTCCCTGTACACATGGACGCCTCCTGCTAATGACAGCCACAAGGTCCAGTGGTGGGGTGAGGAACACTACAGTGTGGTTTCTGTCATTATACAGTACTACAGATATTGGAAAACATTCCCATTGACATATCCAGTGTGAACTATGGAGCAAGCACCAGGAAATTCCACTAGATCTCCCCAGACCAAGAATTAGCAGCACTGCCATTGTCTATAGAGATGTCCTTCTCATGGGAATATATTCACCAGATTGCAATCGTTTTAGGGGAAGTAAATGCAGGGCCATACCTAGGGGTCCGAGCCCCCCAGGCAAAGTGAAGAACTTGACGACCCCCCCTCCCATCATCCATGTAATAATTTTTGTTTATTCCCTGGCCATCTGTATGGTATAGCTCATATTATTGAAGACTTGGGGAGGAGGTGGGACTTTCCTTAGGGGAAACTGAGGAGGATGAGATTGTGCAGTAACAGTGGTAGGAGTAGGGGTGTTGGGCAGGAAGGATGGGAATGAGAGGTGGACAGGAGAGGTGAAGTAGGATAGTGGGGGAAGTGGGGGAGAACAGAGGGAAAAGATGTGAGGCCTTGTAGGATATATGCAAACACTGACAAATTATAGAAAATGCAGGAAGGGCATGACCTGAGTGTAGAGAGGGCATGACCTGAGTGTAGAGAGGGCATGACCTGAAGCAGAAACAATAAAGAGGGGGCATTGCCTTGTAAAGTCCATCAGCTATGAACAACATGAAGATAGAGCCGCATCAACTAGTCCTATGCACAGTATCGCTTTGGCGGAAGATGGGATCTTCTAAAGCACTAGTCACATCCCTCCATGAACTAGTCATGCCCCCTCCACCTAGGAAAACAGATGATATTATGCCATTTTATACTCCCCTGAACAATGTTCTGCAGGGTGTAGTCAGAACGATATGAGCTTTCTCTATACTAACAACACCAGTGCAAAAAGATCAGTAAGGAAGCTTGCCCCAACTGCGGTAACAGGGTGGAGCTCCTCTTGTCCTCTGTCCAATTCTAGCGGTGACAAGGTCCGATATAGCAAGCTGTGGGCTCCTCACTTCTAAATTTGCAGTGCCGATTTCACTTCCATCTTCATTGACAAACCCCGACCTTCCTGCAATGTGCTTTCTGAGTAACGCCGCTGGACCTGCCCACTAAGATACAGAGGCTGCAGCCCGGCACTAGACATGCTACGTTCCCTCTCCCCTGATTGCCAAGATTCTGCTGAACAGAGCAACTGAAGCTCAATGTAATGAATAATAAAACAGGTTTAGAATGGGTCATCTGGGTAGCAGACTGGCTCCCTGGCACTGCTGGTGAGTGCCCCTAGTTACGGCCTTGAGTAAATGTTTATTCTTACTGTATGGCTACATGTACACTGGACTAGTGCATTCTCAGCCAACCAACCAATAGACCATCTTCTGATAACTGCTGTCCATACCTCGGAGTATACACCACACCCTACCATACCACTGAAGTCACAGTCAGGCCATACAATTTATAACAATTTCTACAGTATTAATAAGGACGCACCAGTGAATTTGGAATGCAATCTCCTTTTAGACCTTGACAGTCCCGAGGCAGACTGGTTTGATTTGTGGCCATATTTTTGACATTGGAAGGTAGCAGAAAAGTTACTGTAGATTCATTACTCACTATTCCGCACCCTGTCTGCTCTCTGACAGCTCAACACCGCCATCGTTCTCCTTCTCTCTTCTCCAAAATATTTTAAAGGACGAACTATAGGACAAGTTACTAAATCATGACATTGATTTTCATTCCCTTTTTATTTTTTACTCTAAAGATATTCATTTTAGGCACATGTGTATGGTTTTGTTTTTCAACTAAATCAATTAATTACCATGATCGATCACCCATTTACAACTTGTTAATATCACGGTCACATAACAAGAAGGGTTATTGACATGAATTATATATTTGAATTAATTTACAATAGCTAAAGCAGTATGATTGCTCATACATTAGTCAGGTGTAAGTAATTTAATCAGTGCTTAAAGTTGTCCTAGAGAAGTGGTGGAACTCACCCCCCCTTCCCCGTGCTTTATCAATAAAGGGAGAGCGTGCGCCTTAGACATGCGGCAAAAAATGGGTGTGGTCTCAAAATAAACGGGCGTGGTCACACAATTGTATTCCCAATTCAAATTACGCCACACAGTGGCACAATCTTATCCACATTACACCGCACATAGTGCCCCTGATTCACAGTACACCACACAGTAGTGCCCTTATTCATGTTAAGACACACAGTAGTGCCCCTTTTTCACAATGTCCACAGTAGTGCCCCTTTTACACAATGCCCACAGTAGTGCCCCTTATACACATTGCCCACAGTAGTAGTGCCCCTAATACACATAATGTCCACAGTAGTTGTGCCCCTTATACAATGCCCACATCAGAAGTGCCCCTTATGCAATGCCCACTGTAGTGGTGCACCTTATGCAGTGCCCCCAGTAGTGGTGCTCCATATGCAGTACCCCCAGGAGTGGTGTCCCTTATGCAATGCCCACAGTGATAGCGTCCCTTATGCAGTGCCCACAGTGGTAGTTCCCCTTATAAAGAGCCCACATTAGTGGTGCCCCTTATGCTGTGTACCCAGTAGTAGTGCCCCTTATGTAGTGCTCCCAGGGGTGGTGTCCCCTTATGCAGTTCCCCAAGTAGCAATGCCCCCAGTAGTAATGCCCCCTGTAGTTGTGCCCCCAATAGTAATGCTCCCAATATTAATGCCTTCAATAGTAATGCCCCCTGTAGTAGTTCCCCCAATAGTAATGCCCTCTGTAGTAGTGCAACAACTAGTAATGCCCACAATAGTAATGCTCCTTGTAGTAGTGCTCCCAATAGTAATGCCCCCAGTAGTAGTGCCCCCGATAGTAATTCCCCCAGTACTAATGCCCCCTGTTGTGGTGCCCCCTGTAGTAGCACCCCCAATAGTAATGCCCCCTGTAGTAGTGCTGCTTACACAAAGAAAAAATAACACAATACTTAGCTTAAGCCCCGCTCTTGCGTCCACGGCCGTCCAACAGGCTGCTTCTCAGAACTATGGGAGAGACGTCATAGTGCATACTGCGGGAGCCGGAGCTCAGGAGTGAACTCCAGCCTCTCGCTGCCGCTGGCGCTGTGGGGAAGTAGCTGGGTGCCCGCTGGTAACAAAATCTCAGTGGGCGCCCGGCAAATGGAGCCTCCTTGCGGTGCCGAGTTGAGGTGGCCGGAGGAGGCAGAGCTAGTTCAGTCTCCAAATTAAAAAGTGACGGAACGTAGTTCCATCCCGTTCCGGGCCACTTTAACATCTGAATTTCATTTACTAACAATTCAATACTTTGGTCCTGGCTCTGAATCACACGCAGCAGCGTCTCTGAGAGTGCTCAGGGCTCAGCGGTCCACCATAAGGGAAGACATGGAGAAGACTGTGGTGAATACCAAGTTGGAACCCACGGGTGTGGTATATCTTGTTGACATACATTATGTTGACATGAGAATGTCGACATGGTTCAACCATAACCATGTCGACATTGTTGAAATGTTGACAATGGGGGAGATGTACTAAGCCTTGGAGAGAGATAAAGTGGTGAGACATAAAGTACCAACCAATCAGCTCCTGTCACTTTTCAAAAACTGGCTCATTTATCAACGAGTTTTATCATACGCAATAAGCTTTAAAAATACATTGCGTATGATAATAGTGCCCCAGCCAATCAGCTCCTAATTGTTATTTTTTTTAAATGACAGTTGGAAGCTGAATGGCTGGAGCACCATTTATCTTATGCAACGAGTATTAAAACTTATTGTGTATGTTAAAACTCGTTGATAAATGGGCCCCAGTGTCTGTAAAGTGGCAACCAGGAGCTGATTGGTTGGTACTTTATCTCTCTCTATTTTATCTCTCTCCAAGGCTGAGTACATCTCCCCCCAATGTGCTCTTAGGCTAATTTCTAACCCTTACTGTAACCCTAAATGAAATGCCCACATGATGACAATGTCATAATATCTGATGTTGAAATTGTACAGGTGTCAACAATGATTACGATCCTTGTACATTTAAAATGTCTGCTGACATTGTGAATGTCGACAATTTCAGCGTAAATATGCTGACTATATACTGGAACCCGCTACTCTCCAAATAGACCATTGCTCCACATCCTGACTTTACTAAAAAATCCACAATGACAAAGCCAGGATTGAAGTATCAGAGATCTGAAAGATCTTTGGAGGTTGTCAAATTGATTGCAAGGATTCAGAAGTCACAATATTAAAAAAAAAAAAAAAAACGTAAAAACACATGAAGCACCAAGCCAGATATAAGCCATGAGACATAAAATCTCCTCTCACTAGCTACAGGCAATTCTGCAAGTCGGCGTCACCTTCATCTCACCTTACAGTGTGTATCACGCCAGCTTCTGCAGCTCTATCCCTGTCTAGCTGTGAACTGGTTATTCCTTTTCAGCCTTTCATATAATGAATTGATTCAGTCTTATTATCTATTCTTACTCAATATCAACAGCCTAATGATTTACATATATTCACTCTACTCTTTATACACATCTCCACTTTCAGGGTCGCTCTTTCCTGTTAACATAAACACATATCTGCTTAAAGTGCACATAAATCAAGACATAAGTGAATAAGCTTGCAACAAAAACACAAAGGAAATAAACCTTTCAGTATCTAAAGACAAATATAGACTTGACTTCTCTTAAATATTCAACAGAGCCCTGAACAGGGTTACGGCTGCCACGTCAATGCATTCAAGCCTACTGGAAGCGTTTTCTCGCTATGGGGAATGTTATATAAATATTTATCATTTTGGTCTAAGAGCATATCATATATGTTATTAATATTGACAGCTAACACATGCCTCACGCAGAGCACTACCAACGGATTGGTTTAACTAGTCTCCACTGTTCTCTTAAGGGTGGGCGGCCTGAGATGGCAATCTGGATAATGTTATGCTGCAATGTGTTTGAGGTTAGTATTGTTTTAGAATAGTTTTCTGATTTTCTTATTAGCTTCTTTCAACACCTGTTGCCTGCCACCCCTGTGGAGCAGTTTCTGCTAGATAGGGCGCACCGCACATTGCGGGCAAAGCCGGCTCCGTCTGCTCCTCCACGGGATGTGGTGCTACGCTGCCACTACTTCAAGATGAAGGAGAGGTTGTTGGCCGCAGCCCGGGAACGGGACAATTGTGTCTTTGACTCACATCATCTAATGGTCTTCCAGGATCTCTCTCCTATGACCCTTAAAAGACGCTTTGACTTCCGGGACTATACCCAGGTTCTTCGGGACAATCATATTAAGTATAGATGGGGTTTTCCTTTCTCTCTGATAGTTTCATCGAACGGGAGACAACTGTCAGCTAAATCCAAAGAAGATGCTCTCCGTTTACTGACGAAGCTCAATCTATCTCCCTCTGGCGCTGGGTCTGCTATGACTTCTCAAATGAATCAGGCTAACAAGCAGTCCTCTGGTTCTCCCACGTCTCCAAAGCCCCCAAAGCGCGTTTGGTCAACGGTGCCTTCTACAACTTTATCTTCTCGCAATCCACCTTAAATTTGACTCTCCAACATTCCCGGTTGGAGCTATGCCTATGTTTGCTAACCCTTTTTGAGTAGTTATTACCAAATTGGGCTGGTTTATTTTTCAATGTTTTCATTAGTTAATCTCGTCTATGTGAAGCATTTGCAATTTTGCAGGTTTTTTTTTTTTTTACTTCTCTAGATATTTTCTAAAAATTTACGATAAAAAAATATATAGCAAAAAAAAGAAAAAGAGAAAAATACTGTTAAGATATACTCCGTGTATTGTTATTTTTATTTTTTTTTATTTTTGGTCATGTTAGCGGTGTGATCTTACTTTTTGATATCTATGATACGTTCCTGTTTTTCTGATAATTTCTGTATATGCGATTTATAATGAGTGGGGTTCCTTTTTCAGTGGTCTTAGTTGGTGTGAGGCCTTTTCTGAGCTTTGGTGTTTTTTTTTCTCCTACCTTTCCTTTCTTAGGTGCTCAGTATGTTGGACTCTTCCCTTTCAGGGTTTACGAGTCTTAAATTCCTTTCTTATGTACTATTTTAATTTCATTTGTTTTTTTATTTTTATTTTTCTAATTTTTATATTTTTTTGTTGGGGGGGGCGATTATTGTTATACTTGAGAGATTATTACTTTTATTATAGATGTCAATTCGTATCATAACTTAGAATGTTAAGGGTTTAAATAGCCCACAAAAGAGGACCAAGTTATTTTTTGATTTAAAGCAAATGTGCGGTGATTTGATTTTTCTCCAGGAAACGCATTTCCGAGGTTCTTCCCACCCAGAACTCCGTTCCTCAAGGTATCCTGTTGTATTTCATGCCTGTGATCAATCACAGAAAAAAAGGGGAGTGGCGATTCCAGTTGCGAGTCATTTACAATTGGAACCGGAGATGGTGTTCAGAGATAGGAGGGGTAGGTTCATTATTATAGTGGGTATGTTAAATAACACATTGGTTACATTGGTGAATGTTTATGCCCCGAATATAAATCAATCTTCCTTTTTTGCTGCTCTAGATTCAAAAATCTCTCATCACCGTAAGGGGGAGGTTATATTAGCAGGAGATTTTAATACAGTTCTCCATCAAAAATATGACAGATCCCATCCTCTGCCACCTTCATTGACCTATGTTGGAGAGCGTAATTCTAAAGCCTTATTATCCCTACTTAAAAACCACTTATTGTTTGATACTTGGCGGGTGCAGGACCCTTTTGCCAAGGACTATAAATTTTTTTCCCAAGTGCATAAGATATATAGCAGAATCGATATAATATTTATTGGTCAGGCCACGACTTCTCATATTGATGAGGTTAATATACACTCCATTACATGGTCGGACCATGCCCCGGTTTCCTCCACTTTGTCTTGTCTTTCTCCTATTTCTCTGCCTCCTTCCTGGTGCCTAAATGACTCTCTTTTACAAAATAATGACGTTATAACACAGATTTCCCACTTACTCAAGGATTACTTTTCCATAAATCAGACCCCCGATATCAAAGATATGACTTTGTGGGAAGCCCACAAAGCAGTTTTACGTGGCCATTTTATTCAAATGGCTTCTAGAATAAAACGAAATTGTACCCAAGCCATTTTGGACTTAACTACACAGCTACACCAACTAGAATTACAACATAAATCTTCTCTTATTCAATCTAACTTAGATCAGCTTATTAAAGTTAGAGGAGAACTTAATGTGTTACTATCCCATAAGACAGAACTCTGTCTCCGTCGTTTAAATCAGAGGTATTATGAGAAGGGGGATAAAGCCGATAAGCTACTGGCTCGAAAATTACGAGCTAAAGTCTCATCTAAAAATATTTTGTCGATCAAAACGAGAATGGGTGGTCTAACGCATGACCCTGGGAGGATAGTTAAGGAATTTGAATCCTTTTATCAAAATTTGTATAACTCTAACCACAATTCTGTTCCTTCTCCCTCTTTAGACAGAGATATCGATTCTTTTCAGGTGTCATCTCCCTAGATTAAGTAATTCTAAGGCCGCTCAATTAAGCTCAGATATTTCATTAGAAGAGTTGGAAGAGACGTTAAAATCTAAAAAATCTGGTAAAGCCCCTGTGGTCCAGACGGCTTCTCCCTACTGTACTATAAGAAATTTAAACATATCCTATTACCCCATTTGTGCAGACTTTTTAATGGGTTTCTTAAGGGTGAGACTCTGTCTCCTCGTACTTTGGAGGCTAGAATAGTTGTTATACACAAACCAGGGAAGGATCCTAATGTATGCTCAAGTTATAGGCCTATATCCCTTCTTAATAATGATATTAAGCTGTTCTCCAAAATCTTGGCAACTAGGCTTAGTGAGGTACTACCACAGCTTGTCCACCCTGATCAGGTGGGTTTCGTCCCGGGTCGACAGGCCCGGGATAACTCAAGGAGAACAGTTGATCTTATCCATATTATAAATAAAAGAAGGATGCCTTCTCTGCTTCTTTAATTAGACGCTGAGAAGGCATTTGATAAAATGTTATGGCCTTTTATGTTGCTACTCTTCGGAGTTTTGGTCTGGGAGGGAATCTTCTTAGAGGTATAGGGATTTTGTATTCCAAACCGACGGCAAGAGTTCGAGTGAATCGAAGAGACTCTGATCTCTTTGGAATTAGTAATGGCACCAGGCAGGGATGTCCCCTTTCCCCTTTAATCTTTGCTTTAACTATAGAACCTCTTGCTTCTTTAATACGGTCTTCCCCTGATATTAAAGGGATTCAAGTTGGTGAGAGGGAATATAAATTGTCACTCTTTGCGGACGATGTATTACTTACACTTTCTTCCCCCCACACCTCTGTCCCTATCCTTTTTCAAACTCTATCCTACTCTTATTCTACTATTGCTGGATATCGGATTAACTATTCTAAATCGGAGGCCCTCCCATTACATATCTCCCCAGATACCCGTAATTTACTAGAACATAATTTTCAATTCGCTTGGCGTTCCAAAAAGATAAAATACCTTGGGATCCATATCACTAGTTCTTTATATAAGGAAAATTTACCATCTCTTTTTGCTAATGTGGAATCAGATTTTAAAATTTGGAGGGGCCAGATAATCTCTTGGTTTGGCAGGATGTCTGCAGTTAAAATGAATGTGCTGCCCAGAATTCTTTATTTTATGCAGACTATACCAGTAAGAATTCCTAGTGAGGTTTTGACTCGGGTGCAAGGAGCAATAATTAAATTTATTTGGCTAGGTAAGCCACCTAGAGTGAAACTCTCTACTCTTATTAGAAGTCCCATAGATGGTGGACGTGGACTTCCTGATGTGCCAAAGTATTACTACGCTACCCATTTAGGCCAAGCACTCACCTGGTTTACACCTACAATTAATCTACTGTGGGTACAAATTGAAACTGCTGAATCCTCATTGTATTCTCTGTCCTCCATCCTCACTCCATCTGTCCCTAGGGGGAGTGCTCTGGGGCTTGGTCCAACTACTAAATTAACCCGTTCTATTTGGCTTTTATGCACTAGGCGATTTAATCTTTCATCCTATCCTTCCCCCTTGACTCCCATTTGGGACAACCCGAATTTTCTTCCTGGATTATATACCAATCGGTCACATTCATTGTTTAAATTACCATCACATCCTAGATTTCTGTATGATTTTATACAGGGCACTACTGGGGTTGTTTTTTTTGTTTTGTTTTTTTTTTTACTTTTGTTCTGGTTTATTTTATTTTATTTTATTCGTTTAAAAAAAAATAATAATTTATCCGAAAATGTAAGGTGAATGTTGTCTTCTATGATATGGATATGACTTCAATTGTAATGATGTTCTTATATATTTCACAATTTGTTGTGAATATCATTGTATTCTCCTTTTCCTTGAATAAAAATTATGGTTAAAAAAAAAAGAATAGTTTTCTGATGAAGTTAAACTGGGTGCACTACCACCTAATAAAATGTAGTAATGCAGGGCACCAACTCTCCCCAACCCAAGCCCTTCGTGCAATATTTCTCTCCAGCTTCCGCTCCATACATTAAAAACCAGGTGGGGAGCTCAGCGGGATTTGAGAATGTCTATATCTATTGGGGGATTGGTTATTTTATGAATACATCTTAGAATTGACATTATTTATGGACATATGAAAGCATATAGGGGTCTATTTACTAAGCTGTGTTAGGAGATAAAGTGAAAGAAGATAAGGTACTAGCCAATCAGCTCCTTATTGCCATTTTTCAAACACAGCCTGTGACATGGCAGTTAGGAGCTGATCGGCTGGTACCTTATCACCGTTCACTTTATCGCCTAACAAAGCTTAGTAAATAGACCCCATAGTGCTTTGTATACTGAGTGCAAAATGTTTTCTCTCCAGGAAATTAATAATTTGAAGCCATGGGTGGAACTATAGGGAATGTGGCTGCTATAGGGCCGGGAGAGGACGGGCCTCAAGAGACCAGATTGGCATCTCTAGTCCCCTACCCAGATTTCGGTATGGGGCCGGATATACAATATAATGCCCCTGCATGGAGTACTCAATTATGATTTCAATGGGGGCAATTCAATTGTTTGACAGAATTTATCTCCCGGCTAAAATGGCCAAGAGCTATTCAACTGTTTGCATGGCCAGTCCCGCGCTGGTTGCGACAGCCAAATTCTCACGCAAGAATGCACAAGATTAGCCGCGTTAAGCATCTTCTCCCATGCTAAGTGCCAGGCACACTCCAGGCTCTTTAGGCGGGAGCTAAAAACAACTGAATTGCCCCCAGAAAGGGTAAAGTGGATATATATTATATAGGGCCTGATTCTGAGTCACACGTAAGTCTGAGGACGGGATGCATCAAGCATCGCATTTTGTATCCCGCCACTCACTGCATGCATGCTGGTGTAAATAATGCCGGTATGCATGAATAAAATCCCAAAAGGACAACTCACCCGATAAGAGCTGTCCTTTGCGATAGAGGGAAAATACACTGGCTAAAATGATGGAAAGAATGATGAATACCATGAACAATGGGCCGCAGAGCCGTAACTAGACTTATTGGTGTCCTGTGCCAGAGAGAGCATTGGTGCTCCACCCCCCATTTATTAAATGGGGACATAAGGTAGTGCACCTGAAAAAGGGCCATGGCCTCATGGTGAAGGGCCAGGGAGGAGATAGGGGAGGCCAGGAGATGCTGGGGATAAAAGAAGAGGAAGCTACAAGTGAGAATGATAATAAACAGGAAAATTGACAGGCCCAAACAGCGCCCCCTGCCCTGCGGTGCCCTGTGCCATGGCACTGATCGCACTACCCTAGTTACGGCCCTGATGGGCCCGAATTACAGATGGACACTAATGTATTCGCTAGTACAAACAACTGCTGTCTCAACAGCTGTTGTGGAAATATGCAGACGATAATGCTAATCTCAGCCTTTTCCTTTGTGCACCAGCGTAGGGCAGAGAAGCGCTTAGATGCCCACTTTCAGGCTCTGCGGTGACTGTAAACACTCCACCATCGGATGCACCATTGGCACTTGCAGTAGCCTAGGGGTTACTCAGGTTATTCATTTCAAAAACTTCCAAACATGGCCTCTGAGGCTGTGGATGTGCGATTGGGAACGCAGCTGTGACTATGACACTCCCATAATACGCCAATGACACAGCCTTTTTTTGGCGAACACTTTAGCTCATCTGCCAGTCTCCACCCCAAAACGCCCACTGATCACAAATGCCGTCTCTAATCATAGTAACAGCGTACGCAATAGCGCACACGCCATTGCACACCTTGGTTAGCGCATGCACAGTAAGGGTTTCCTCGACTTTTCTCTGTTAGAGCCATAATCTCTCTGGGGCTTGCGGCCACGAGACCCTACCACAAGGGTCTCGTCGCAAGCCCGATGGTCGGGATGGTCTTGACCATCGCGACCATCATCATGGCCACTCGCAATAGCTGTGGGTGGTCACCCACAGCTATGCAAGCGGCCAGGAGGCCGATCCAAAAAAAAAAAAAGCCCGGCCCTGATTCAGAGTCAGCGTTCTGTCAGAGAGAGCGGCTCTGAATCAGGCCCTCAGTCCACCTCTGAATTAGGCCAGATATCCCTTAAAATGTAATCAGGCCCTATATCCCATAAAACGTCCATTACTGTATATGCATGTAGCAGGTGCTTTAAAAGTCTATAATAAGCCTATCCATATATCTGGATAGTCTCTAAATAGTTCTCGGTACTCATTTATCATAGAAAACATAAAAAGACTAATTGTGCATTACTTAACAACGCACCCAAACTAGGTCAAAATATGAAATCAAATCCACAATCACTCTGAGTATAAAACAGCATATCATGTATACGGCCACGGATAAGGATGGAACCTGGGTCAGTCGTCCTGAGTTAATCAGAAGATGAGTCAATGGTACGCAGAATTCTCAGACCACTCTCTCAACGCGCTTCGACATGAAAACATCTTGATAAATTGACATGTACACGTAAGGGAGCCGTCTTCTTATAAGTGTGTAACCAGAGTTACACCATTTTCTGATTGATGCATATGCCAATGGGACGCCTATTTCAGTTGCTTCTCTTGTACCTAATATGAGGTAGATAGGTAAATGCTAATAATAGTGATAGCAGCTGCTTTAGCGGATGGAAGGGCTGGAGGCACTGCAGTTGCAAAGATCTGTGTGGCACAGAATATGGGTGAATGCTTGCATTAGACGTCCGTTTGCGGATGCCATACATAAGTTGGCAGAGTTGCGTGACTCTGAGGACCGGGCTTATACATACATACATACATACATACATACATTGATTAAACAAGCACACTAACATTCCTGTGTGACACATCACTGCAAAATCAACAACCAATGTGTAAAAATACCTTTGCTTTGCACCATGAATGTGTCACACTTTGCACTGTTAGATTTATGTACTGTATGGATGCTGTGTGTTGCCAGATCTATCCAAATGCTTCTTACAGAATGCAATCACAACAGTGACATCTACAAACCACACCTGCAAATGTTGAAGGTAAAAAAAAAAGAAAAAACACACAAAGTTCAAACCTATTTAATTGTTTTCAAATAATATTTTATTCTGGCGATGTAAGAGGAACTGAGGAAATAAGCGTTCAATGCCTATGCGTGCACATTTCTAGGCTCTTCCAAAGTCAGTTGATCAGGGATGATGCTGCAAATCCCCAGGTGGTTTCTATTCTCTTTTCCACTGATGAGCTGTACAGTAACAGAAATCACAAGTGGTGATTTAAAACCCATTTGCGAGATCCTGCTGTACAGAGGATGTGGGTTGTCGATGGGGTGTAAATTAAAGCCACATGTTTTCGAAAAATTAACATCCAACATAGCAGTGTAAATGAGCCAGACTATTTAAAGATTATATTATTTGGAAAAAAAACCTAGAACAAGATTTATCACAGTGCTTTATGTGCATCACTGAAGGATGGGCAGAGGATTCAACTGACGTCAAGGGTTTGGTTTGTAATGTATTGTTAATAAAAGGGTAAAACGGTCTGAGAAGGATTAAAATCTCCCCATAGAAGTTCTCATATTAATTCTGTAAAGGATGAAGTCTGTATAGTTAGACAGTCTCTCCCGTATATTGAGAAATGGGGGCTCATCAACAGCATCATATGTAGGGGTACAGGGGCCCCTGGCAAAGTGAAGAACTTGACTGAGATTTGTCACAGCGACATGACATTGCGCACACTGCTCTTCTGGCTACAACATCATGGAGACCGGAGACAGGATCGCGGAGGAAGAAATAAAAGTCTGAGCCAGGAGTGAAGAATCACCCAAAATCCACCTTTTTAAAGCATATTTCTCTGTAAGTACCAATTTAATCAATATTTTCCACAGAAATCACTGCAATTCCCAAGCAAACGAAAAGAAATGTCGCTCTGTCCAGTGAGAGAGAGCTGCATCTGCTACTATCAGGCCTATAACTTTAAGGGATACATATGCATATCATAATATGAAGACACAATTTTATTAAATAGAGGGCCCGATGCACAAGCTGGCAGTGAAGTGTGGTTTTTAAACAAGCTTCGTATCGTCAGCAGCTTGGTTTCCCGCCCTCCAGCGATGTCAGGGGCAAATTAACGGAAAATCTACGGTATCGTTATCCATCGTCCCGTGTGTACGCACCAAAATACAGATGTGTCCACGTACATCTATACTCCTTGCGTGTTAAACAGCCCTTCTAGTCGCTCCATGCCATGGCGTGACTCTGTATACACATCTGTACATTCTGGCTTTAGTGTTGGGAAAGACAAGGTGTATATCTACATGCACCAAATATAGCACCATCAAATTTCACAGCACTGTACAGAGAATATAAATTATTCACGTCAGTGCCTGTCCCAGTGTGTTCATTATTTCTGAAGGAAGTACTTCTTAGATATTTAAAAGGTTTATATATTCAATATCATCAGTGTTATAAGAACGCCATTCTGACGTACTGAACGTGCTTTGAGTCATTCTGCACAGTAACACCAAGCAAAAAAATTAAAAAATATATATAATACTTCAATATTAAAATGTCAGCCAACACAATGGACCTCTGCAAATAAATTCACTCTATTTCTTACTGAGAAACAGCGAGCTCAGCAGGAAAAGCAATCTATACATTGTGATGTCAGGAACAATAGCGCAGTGAAAGGCTTGCAAGAAAGAAACAGCTTTAAAAGCTAGCAATATAAACTAGCTACTGCAGATACTAATCACTCGGTGGTGCAATTAAATCAAAACAAGCAGAAACAGACTTGTTATAGGAAATGATTGGTCAGAATGCTGTTTTCTTTATTCATAGTTATATACATAGCGCATGCCATTGCTGTAACTGGGCTACACTGCACCCTGTGCCCGACCTGTCCTCCTGAGCAACTCTGCAGGCTGCAAGGTGAGTGCCCAGAGCATCCAAAGGACACTCCAGGCAGCACTGCTAGCCAGATGCAGGGCCTGTGGGGCAGCGATGGTGCTTCCCCCAGGGCCCTGCACCTGGGAGACAGCACCGCACGCACACCATGTTTGCCGACTTTCTGGCTGCCTCTTCAGGGAGGGAGCAGCCAGTTCGGCAGGCCAGGGAGGGAGTGGCCGGCATAAGGAGCGTGGCCAGACAGATTACTGCCATTTGTGGGCGGGGCCACAAGATCGCATAAATTTGACCCTACTATACAACGCAGATATTACAGGCATTGTAAAGCAGGGGGCGGGGCCAAAGTGATGCGATTCAGTGTGAATCGCGTCACCGCCCCCCTCCCCCCACCACTGCGGGAGTTTCACAGGTAATTGCGGGGGGGTCGGGGGTGGGCGGCCACCGCTGGGAGGCTTGCCTGCCTTCCGGGGGGCCTGGAAGCGGCACCTGATTTTCGGGAGGCTCACGGCCAAATCGGTAGGGTAGGCAAGGAGAGCCACACCCCTCTCTATGGCCTGACGCAAGCCTATTCTGCAGCAGTCAACTTAACA
Source organism: Taudactylus pleione (assembly GCA_031769625.1). Taxonomy (NCBI): domain Eukaryota; kingdom Metazoa; phylum Chordata; class Amphibia; order Anura; family Myobatrachidae; genus Taudactylus; species Taudactylus pleione. The sequence continues at coordinate 2,852,920 of JAUIMM010000091.1, read as the reverse complement.
GTGTGTTTTTGGATTGTGGGAGGGAGCCCAGAGGAAACCCACGCAAACAGGAGGTAAACATACAAACTCCACACATATATAGAGCCCTGGTTGGTTCCGAACCCATGACCCCAGTGCTGTGAGACAGCAAAGCTATATATTGCACCATGGTGCTCTCCGTAATGCAAGTTTACACTTTCTGGTTTGCCCCGATGCTGTTTCATATACTCAATGAAAATGCCGGCAGCTTTAAGGACAACAGCTCTATCTAGTCACTTTATCAGAACCTCACGTTCTTCGGAGGGCCTGATTCAGCTTGGATCGCAAGCTTGCGGACGCACGCACCCGGTCGATGTTTGTGTTCTGCGCATGCGTATGCATTGCATCGCGCATGCGCGAACAGGCCGCTACGATTGCTAAAGCAGCCGCAGCGGATACGCAGAGCCATCAAGAAATGATTGCCAGGAAGTGCCGTTTGGGGGTGGAGAGGGGGGGTGGTCAAAGGAACGTAGGCGTGTCTGTGCGTTTGAAAGCCGTTACAGGGGCGTACATAATTAAGCCTCTGCGGTGGCATACGCAGCCAAAGGTCTAAATGGCGAAAGGAAGTTTTGCAGTTTGTGAGTCAGGGTCAGCTCAACCACAACTGTGCGTATGGGACGGGTTACTCGATGTTACCGATGGTTTCGCTGACTTGCGAATGTATGTAATGGGAAGTGGGCGGACTTAAAAGCTGGTGGGCGTCTTTATATCGTGCTGCGGTCACATTGCGAATGCATTAATTTGCATAATTTTGCAGTGCGTGTATGCGTGTGATTGCAGACTTGCGATCCATGCTGACTCAGGCCCTCAGTCACCATAAAGACTACTGCCTGTAGTGTGAGCCTGGTGTGTATGCATTTATCACTTGGTGATCCCAGAGCTGCCGAGAGTAACCATGGCCCAGCTGCGGTTATATGTTAAGGACCATTCCTAGCGCACACGGGCTATGGGGGGCTATTCGTCTGCACAGTCACTTTCTCCATCAATCTAGCGTGGATTTGTTTGGAGTTACATCTGTTCACACTATCATCACCAGGGCTGGGAACCCAAAGAAGGTAAGGTACATCCACTCTACCACCCTATCAGTGCCACCAGTGAATGTGACCACTAACAACCTATTCATCAGTTCTGCAAGGGTGTAATAATAACAAAACAAAAAATTAGTAAAAACAATGAATAGTATATACATACAAACACAACATGCAAGTTTAACTACAGATTGTATACAGTACAGACACAAACACAACATGCATGGTCCATTACACAATGGACCAGAAGACTTTGGGCCTGATTCGCTACGGATCGCAATACTGCATACACACGCAGTTCAACTGTGATAGCAAGCGAATCCATTGCGCTCACAATGCAAACTCAGCACAACATAAGGATGCCCATTTTACCTTACACACATCCATAATGTTTAGCAGAATAGCGAAACCATCGGTACAATAGAGTACCATCGCAGCCTCACGCACACTTGCACAAGCCCTGACCTTACTCAGAAATTGCTAACAACCACGCACGCTATGAGACCTCACACGGTGTATGGGATCGCAGTGGCTAATTTATGCAATGGCGAGCGAACGCACTGGCACGCCTGCGTGTCCCCGGGCCCCCGTTACCTCTTACAAATGGCACGTCAATCATTCTGCGAGAGGTCTGCGTAGCCTCTGCGATCACAGTCCCGAACGCAATAGCTAGTTCACGCACGCGCACTGCAATGCATGAGCAGAACGCAACAATTGGCCGATTGCATGCGTATTAGCAACTGCGATCCTTGCTGAATCAGGCCCTTTGGACGCTGGTCCATTGTGTAATATGCATGTGTGAATACCAGATACAGGACGTTGTTTAATAGTGTACTGTGTAATATTTGCCTCACTCGCATTCGGTCACAGAATTTTTGCATGTTTCAGTGGCAAAATCTGTTTTTAAGTGTTCATTTTTATAATCTATCTATTATTATTCTTATAATCATTATTATTATGCACAAAATTCTCAGAATTTTCTAATATATATTTTCTATGATGACAGTAGGCTGCATATTAAGGGCCTGATTCGGAGATGTACGCTAACCCGATAGCGTACATCTCCAATGTTTCCGGGTCTGCGCATGCACAGTCGCCTTTCTGCACATGTACAGAACGGGTACTGTTATCACACACGCAAACTTCACCTAGCCCCAGACTTACACGCTACTGCGTTTTGGGGGCGTGACTGGTCACCGTTCCGGGAAACGGGGTCATGTCGCCCCCGTTTTCCAGGAGGGATGAGGCCGACGCAGATTCCCGGCCTCTCAAGTGACCAGAACCCGGCCAGGCTGCGGGAAGCTTCAGTACTGCCATCTTTTTTTTTTTAGTACATTGCTAAATATTGTATCAAATGCATGGTAGGCCTATAATAGTGTTATGTAAAACTTTTCCAGCTCCTATTTCCTAATTTCTGTATCCCTCCCCTCCCTGTTATAGAAACTTTTAATAAAAATTTAATGATGAAAAAAAAAATGGTTTAGTTTCTTTGATACTAAATAACTCTTAGGGATTTGTATAGGCCGCGAAGAAAGCATGCTTCCAGATTCCAAGTTATCTAGGCCATTGTGCTAATAAATAAAATATGATTTGCATTCATAATTTACCAGCCAACAAGTGAATCTACTTTATGACAAGGTCAAAACTAAACAACAAAATAAAATTAAACCGTTCCGAACATTTTCTTGTCATATTAAATAAAGAAAGGGTGGAAAACAGATTTAAGGCATTGGCCCTTATTGTAAACCAGGCAACAAGGGCCAAATGTGACTCTCTGAGCCTTTACCTGCAGCACCTGGCTCTGTCCTGCCTCATTGTCAGATTAGATGAATATACTTTGTAAACCTTAAAATGCCCGCTGACATGTTATAACAGATTGCCGTGTCTTACCTTTGATTAATGTATTATTGTAACTTACAGTATTACTGAGTGTAAGTGTGCCGTGCGGCCATTTTGGCTGTGGGACTGTCCCAGAGACCGCTGAAGTATATGTTGCCAACCACTGCTCTAATGGCTACATTTTGTCAAACACACAGATGTGGTGTTGGGTAAACATTTTATTTCATGGAGTCGTGTTGCTATTTCCCTGTGTCACAGTATTGTAAGTATTATATGTAATTAAATGTAAAGGTAATTAAAGTAAGTAGCCCTGCATGCAGGTCCAGGGACTGATTTTCTGTTGCTTACTGAGGGCAGGAAACCAGAAAGGACTACAGAGATGATCTTACGTTGACTGTAATTGCTCCTGCATTGCGTTCGTGGACCTAAATGCGGATATTCTGCCGAACGCTGACTTGTAAGCATTTCTCCTGCCGTAACGTCCCTATACGTACGCTTAGTTTCAGAGCAGTCAGCATTATCGGTGCACACTTTCACCAGCCATATCTTTGGTGCAAAAGATCAGTCTGAAAACACACCTAATTTACCACAACTATGCACAGTCCGCTAATCTGTCGGCTAGCCCTTACTGAACTTAGGGCCTGATTCAGAGGCGTACGCTGCATGCGTGCACTCGCTCTGAATCATGACGTTTTTTCTTTTTTCTTTAGTTTCGGCCTCCAGGCCGCTCGCAAAGCTGTGGATGACCACCCACAGCTAGTGCGAGTGGCCTGGCGATGGTCGCGATTATCGCGACCATCGGGCTTGCGTCGAGTCCATGCGGGAGGGTCTCGGCTCCTGCAAGACTGAGTGGACTTCCTGCTCTAATAGAGCTGTGGAGGCGTAGAAATGTCTCCCTCCTCAGAGCGCGTGTTGCAGAGGGGATCATTCCTCCTCCCTGACAATCGCCAGGCTGTCTTCTAGTATTTTTCATTGTTATTTTCCCTTGAATTTGCCCACGCCTCCTGTATCTCCCGTACCCGCAGTTTGTCTCGGCGGCCGCATGTGTGACACCAGAAACTGCCCGTATGTCTATCTTATAAGCACAGACACATAAAATGTGGTATTGGGTGAGAGCGACTGAGGTTTCTTGTCATTGTCGAAACAGAATTTTAAAAGCTCTTTGAAAAACAGCTGTAATAATAATAATAATAATAATAATAATAATAATCTATAGAAATCAAAGAGGAAGGTTTTCCAAGCAGCGCAAATATAGGCGAAGGGTAAACTGTACTGATTAGGTAATCTTTTTATGGATTAGGCAAATACACTAGAGGTCACAATCTCATTAAGGTCATAAATATGTAAAATCATAAAGACATAAGTGTGTATTAATGCATTAGGCACTGCTAGATTGATATCAGTTGTTCAAATATGTGGCTTCCTTCCAAGGTAACACCTGTCAAGGGGACCACAGAACAACACTATACCCGCAACACCTTCTAAACACAATATATTTGTCGAAGATTGCTTTACTTGCTCTATACTGTATACCACACGAGTGTATATTTCCACATATGCTAAAACACTTTGGAACAAATAATTTCTGAGCTTACAGACACACTATATATATATATATATATATATATACAGTCTATATATACTGTATATATATATATATATATATATATAAAATCATTGTTTTATCTGAATACTTAAAGATTTATAAGACATTTGGGGTGAGGCGTATCAAACTTTCGAGAGAGATACGATGGAAAAAAATTGCCCATAGCAACCAAACGGCGTCTGACTGACACATTTTAGAGTGTGCTATAGTAGATAACTGATTGGTTGCTGGGGCGCCAAGAGGGGGGAATAGCAGGTACTAATTATGCAGCCTCCCCTCCCTCTTACCTGTCAGCAGCCCAGCACACGCTGCTGTGTGCTGGGCTGCAATGGGAGCAGCAATCTCCTCGCCGATGCCTATGGGGGGTAGCGCACCCCCCCTGGATTTTTGCTGGAGTGAGAGACTCACAGTTTACTATATTCGGTAGTAGGAAGGGGGTTGGGGGACCACCTTCCTACTACCGAAAATAGTTTTTTCTTTCTCTCTGAGGGAATGTGGCCACACCTCCCACAATTAGGCCACGCCCACATCCCCAGGCCATCTCTCTACTGCCCTGATTGGTTTCTATGGGAAACATCTCCACTTATCACTCTTTACACAACTCTCCCTTGGTTTAAAAATATTTGCTTCACTGGAATGTTGCTTGGGTTAGAGGCCCTCATTCAGAGCCGTACGCTCTGAGCAGAGCGCACGCTCTGAATGAGGGCCATCCTCCATAACTATGGAGCGTCCTCCTGGACGCTCGTATAGCTGTGGGTCACCACCCACAGCCTATACGAGCGTGCAGTTTGATGGCTGCGATGGTCTTGACCATCGCGACCATCGAAACTGCGAGCCGGAGCCTGCTGTTGAGGTTTTCAACCGCAAGGCCCGGAGTGATTTTGGCTCTATCAGAGCCAAAATCACTCCCACTGACATCACTATTGATGTCAGTGGGCCGGCTTCTGACGGTAGGCGTTCCCTTAGGAACGCCCCCGTCAGGGAGGCACGCCCCCGGCACGCCCACCAAAGGGGGCGTGCTGTCAATCAACATCGACAGCACGCCCCCTTTGATCAGACACAACGAGCGAAGGAAAGTCCTTCGCTCGTCGCGTCTGGCGCATGCGCACGACGGAGCTCCCTCCGTCGTGCGCATGCTCAGTGCAGAACATCGACCCACTTGCGAGCGGACAGCCGCTCGCGAGTGGGTCTGAATCAGGCCCAGAGAACAGAGAAATAAAAGCAGTGCTACCATAGTTTCAGGTTTGAGAAGAACATTTCCCTTTAAAATTCAGTAGCTGTAGCTTTGGCTGTTCACCCTGCACCGTCCTTCACGGATGCCTAGGGATCGTCTTCAGTAAGGTTCTGCCTTTCACTTCTCACTACATCTGTCTGCACCTACAGCACATTCATAAGAGTGCATTGCTATCTGTAATCCTTACTTGTCAGGTCTCGCCCGGCTGACACTACTGCGTCACTGCCTCCCTGACTCCACACCAAATAAATTACAGGACTGTGCCAATTCTATTCCCTAAATATCCTGTCTTCTCCTTATTAAAATCACACTGATGTCTATAAATCATCATATTAAATTCCTGGAAACAGCGCAGGCTATTTTTGGCGGCAGCAAAAAATAAAGAATTTGATAGAAAATAAATTAATTTATTACACAAGTGGGGATTTAATTCAGCGTGAGAGGTCATGAACAGTCAGACAGAAGCAGAGGCGGAGGTCGCCAAATAAATACCCTCCCCCCCAACACTTCTTCCCTCCCACTACCGCTATATAGCAGAACAGCAGCACATCAATCAGGGAGAGAGCAGAGACGGCTGTTGCTCGGCCCTGATAGTTCCCCCTGGATTTTCCACTGGACACATGCACTTTTGAACCCAGAATCTTTGCTAATTGTCCCTACAGTAGTTACAAAACTTGGGTTCGCAGTCACTCTTGCACATGTGGTAGCGGCAAATGCTAATCTCAACCTTCCCTTTGTGCTCGACGGTGTGATGGAGTGTACGAGCGTTGAGACGCCCATTTTCAGGCTCCCTGGTCTGTGTACTTGTGATGGGGATCGTAAATACACCAATATTGATGCAACAGTGGTCACACCATTGTTATCTGCAATCCCCTAGTACAGGCCTGGCCAACCTATGGCTCTCCAGCTGTTGTGAAACTACAAGTCCCAGCATGCCCTGCTACAGTTTTGCCATTAGGGAATGCTAAAACTGTTGCAAGGCATGCTGAGACTTGTAGTTTCACAACAGCTGGAGAGCCACAGGTTGGCCAGGCCTACCCTAGTTTCTACTCTAGCTGCTCTCCTCAAATCCAAGTAACATGGCCTCTGAAGCTGTAAATTTGCGACTGAGAAAGCAGACACGCCCGTGACATTCCCATAACATGTCCATGAAACGGCCCCTTTTTGCCATCACTTCCCTGTCCTGACCCTGAAACGCCCAGGGAACGCACACCCCTTCTGCAGTGTTAGCGATACCATATGCAAGGCACAGGACTCTTGGTTTCCCACATGTGCAGTAAGGGATTTCTGGACTTTATGCACCTGTGTATTCTGCGTATTCTGCCTTTAGATCTTTTTTTTGTAGCCTAGTCAAATATTACGTAGTAATGTGTTATAAATGTATAATGCCCATAATCAACAATAAGGGGCAAATGTGTATGACCAACCATACGTTCCTCAAGTGTCACAAGCATGGCTGCCACCCGTCAGTAAATTAAATGTCAGCCAGCAATAATTGCATAAATAATACTATAATAATAACACTATAATTGCATAAATAATTTGTCAGTAAATACAATCATAAAAAAAATAAAAATCAGACTGCCTGGTGCTATTTGATGGAAATGTACCGTACATCTAAGTGCTGCGGCAATGTCACAATACAGTATGCGCACCAGCAGTGATCTTAGTGTCTGAGCCCTTCTCCTATTTCCTTAATGAGTGAACAGATGTTGCAGTCTGGAAACCTGCATGCTGCAAACCCTTTAAGATGTCAAATGTAATTAAAGTTTCCTACATAAAACTGCATTTTTGGTCCAGAGGAACAAGCTTGCACTGTAGGAGTTGTCTGCTTCAACACCAGATTTTTCCATCTTCACACAACAGAATCCCTGGTATCATTTAAAATGCCAAGGTTATGTCTCAGCCACAAGCAATGAACATTCTGTATGTCCCCAGCAATGCGTGTGCCAACACATTATAAGACATGAGCCTTCGTCACTCAGGAACCAGAAAAAAAAAGTCTGTATGGGTGATTTACTAATGTGCAGGGCCTGATTGTTGCACAACTGCATCTTGCTGACTGCCGGCTGCATGCTTAGGATACACGTGTACTTACCGTGCTGTGTGACTGATGTCCAATGCAAACATACACCTTTATTGTGAGTCTGATGCATCTATGCCAAGGCTCCGCCCCAGCCCTCTGTTCGCGAGAGTAACCACCATCACCATCATTTGCACCATCCCTATCCATGGCGTAGGCAACTGAAATTGGACAGATCTATGCATAGGTACAGCTTAGAAAACCAGCAGCTCTGTGTACATGCCCGTGGGAAATTCATTCTAGATGTGAACGTCCTATTGCCCCCAGTAACTCCCCATCCAGCTGCGAGAAGTGAGGACTCAGAGAGAGCACTTAAAGATGAGTATGCAGCCCGTGACACATGTATATAATGCTAATGATTGCTTGGTGCATCCACATTTGTAATTTCATGCAACTCAGACCCTATCATTTTTGGGACCTCTTCCATTATTTAATTACAACTTTATTTTGTTTGTTTTTTCGCTTAGATTACTGTTCATCTGAGCATTACGAATATTTGCCTGCCAAATTCCAGGGAGTTTTCCCGGACTCCTGGAAGAGCAGGGATCACTGCTTTCATATATAACTCTGCCCGGACAGGAGATGTAGGTGTGCGGGGATTGGCGGGGAAGGGTACAGACATCCGCGGCATTAAGCCCCCCCACCCCTTCCCGGTTAAATGCTGCGGATCCCGTCCATTTAGATAGGGGGTGGGGCCAAATAACACAATTATCATATAATTACGTCATTACTAGCAGACCGCCAATCCCCTGGAAAATCCTCTCCATACTGCCACTTCAGGAGGAGGTCTAGGAAGTGGGCGGATGCGGGAGCGGGGGAGTTACACAGGGGAGCGGGGGAGTTACACAGAAAATCGGGAGCTTCCCGCAGGTTCCGGGAGAGTAGGCAAGTATGAGGCATCCTCATACATCCCGTCAAGGGCCATTTTAACAGCATTATAGGTCCTGGGCGCATTAATGCACTGGGGTCCCTACCCATAAAGAATGCTATGTGGCAGCCAGGGAGCATCCTTCTCTGCCTGTCTCCCAGCCGGCTGTCCTTTGCACAGAGCAAGCAGCCGCAGAGTCCATGTAGATTGCCCCGGCCCAGCCTGCCCCTACTTAAAGGCCCCTAGAATCATGGGGCCCTGTGCTGCTGGGCAGAACATTAAGATAGTCCTGATCCCGCCCACTTCCCTAGTGGCCACATCCAGTTTTGCACACCAAGATAACGCAAACCATGTTGTCATCCCGCCTGCACTTGCCCCCTGAACCTCCCCCTTCCATTATCTCCCAGAAGGGAACTCATGAATGGCAGCATATATGGCATTGCTTATGTCTGTCTATTCTTTGTGTCAAATTTGCTAATTTTACATCTTTATTATATCAGTATATTTACTTGTAAGTGGCACGTGGATAGTAAGGCATCCACCGAAAGTAATGCCTGGGGATCAATAGATGCCACATGCAAAGACTTGCAAAAAATGTATTTGTTGTTTAGCTGTGGGGAGAAAACACTGGGCCTGATTCAGAGCCGCTTGTAAGCGGCCGCTCGTTCGCTATGAGCGATATTCGCACAACTGCGCATGCGTATGGGTCATAATGCGCATGCGCAAACCAGTCATTGCGGTTGGAAATCGAGAGCTCGCAAAACAGCGAGGGGCTGCTAATTTGATTGTCAGAATGTACCGTTTGTGGGTGGTAACAGGGGAAGGTGCTTGAAAACGGGGGAGTGGAGATCCGAACGCAGGCGTGCCTAACGGTAAAAAGGGCGTTTAATGGGCATAATTAGTAAAGGAGCGTCATCGACCACGTCACTTGGTTGTCTTTTAGCCTGAACTGCTCGCAGTGATTGCAGTAGGAAAAACCTACCACAGGCACTGCGAGCAGTTCAGATGCCTTTCGATGTACCCGATTAATCTAATAAATACCGGAGATGACGTGTGATGCGAACGGAAAAGGGGCATCTTTACAAAATAGCGAGCGCATTTTTCATTTGCTCGCTCAGACATAGAGGCGTCAACAAAAAGTAAAGAGCGAGCGTTCAATTTAAATAGCCGGCCCCTTTTTTGGAACGACCGACCACAAATAGCGTTCGGCTCTGAATCAGGCCCACTGTGCGGAAAACTAGTAAATAACCCACTAAATGATCAAACCACTTGAGATTTTCTCATCATCTAACATAACATTTTGTTTTTGTACATGGATGAAGGTAATCTGCTTACACTCCAGGGCACTATAAACCATCACACCTCAGATAGGAAACACCAGTGTTTCAGCCTCAAACACAAAGATTCCCTACTCTGCCGCATACATACAAAGCAGGTTAGTTCCATAGCCTGCAAGTCTCCCCGTCGGCGGAGCACTACGGCACAACACAGTCACTGCAGGCCAATCCTGCCCTGCTCTCATAGGACGATGTCCTCAGCACAGGACATGTCCAACGCATTTTGTCATCCGGTATATATATACAGAGTGTAATATGACCAAGCAAGCATCCATAATGGATAAACGTGTACTTTACTTACAAGGGGGGGAATTCAATTCAGTGTGCGATGTTAAATAGCGACGGGAGGGAGCTCCCGCAGCTTTTCAATTCAACGCGCTGTTTGGGCAGGCTAAGGATTTCATCTCGCACCCCCATGGGGATACGAGGAAAAATCTGACCAAAGTGCCGGGCGCGCAGCTGTTTTTCTGCTTAGTGCGGCACTAACAGCCGCGTGCCGGGCACTTTGGTCAGAGAATGCCGGTTATCGCGCCTTAACACCCTTGTTAAGGCACGAGAACTGGCATTCTCCGACCACACAGCACACTGCATTGAATATTACAGGGAGCTCGCTCCCGGCGGTATTCAATTCGCGTTGAATTTAATTGCCCCCAAGGATAGACAAGTATATAGCTGCTTGTGTTGACAATCAGTACAATAGAAAACCTTTGCTACTAGTACTAATTATTTGTAAGGAATTTCCAGTTCTGACCTTATCAGCTCATAGTACCGAATGACAGCAGTAAAATTCAGGAATTATCTACAAAAAAACTAAAAAGGTGACTAATCAGGCAAAGGTCACCGTGCAGCTAAACTTAAGATGCTGACTGTGGATGACCGAGCTACAAACTCTTCTGGTTTAGGGGCATTTTTATCAATTATTATTTGTGAGATAAACCGGTCCCCCATTTTCTACCACAAAAGCAACCTATGGGGGCTGCTTTCATCGTTAATATACCGCAGTCCGGAGCTTGGCCCTGTAGCCAACACCATGGTCTACACTTCACAAAGAGTATCGGTAGAGGGATCTGTAAGACCCCTCCCTGGCACTTATCACTCGTGCATGTGTAGTCAGCAGACCACACAAGTGCAGTAGCTCGGCGACCCTCAGAAACTCAAAATGACAGGCTCCTATAGGAACCCCTGTGCCTGTAGGTGTTCAATAATACAACCGGGCAATAGATAATCTCTTATTTCCACGAACAGCGGCAAATGGAAATTATAATTATCGGGCCGAAAATCTGATGATTAATAAACGGGCCACTTAGTCGATGATTTAAAAAATTAGCATAAGCAAAAAAAGAAATCACTAAATCATTAGTCATTGTAGATATCTCAAGACCGTCGGCTGTTGGCATCTGTGAAAGCGCCTTTGCTATTTATATTAGCCATCGGTGCTGATCTTTATTCCAGCCATCTCTAAATGCCGTCTGCAGGACACTTTGGGGGAGATGTATCAAACTTTAGTTAGAGATAAAGTGGAGAAGTTGACCATTTAATTTCATGGGCTGTGCTAGATAAATGATAGCTAGAAGCTGATTGGCTGCTTTCAACAACTTCTTCACTTTATCTCTCTCGAAGGTTTGATACATCTTCCCCTTTCTGTAATTTCTTGTAATTTTCAGAATTGTTGAGCTGACAACGTAGTGGGCAGGATGTATTAACACCATAAATGCGGTCAATCCTCTGAAAACTGCAGTTTTTGGAGCTGTGCCACAATCCCCATATGCAGTGTATATTGTGAGATATCCGCTGCGGTCTGCCAGTGTAGCAGGGCTGAGTGTACCAGTGCGGTCACTCACCCTGCTACTAGGCATCCTCACCCTCCACGCCTGGATGGTGGGGGTGCCTTGGGGCAGCGGGAGCCCCGGGCATCAGAGTGGGGTGGGATCCGGAGAGATCCCAGCCCTGTTCGAGCGTGTGGCGGGGCCCATCCGCAAGCTGGCCGGCGGGTCAGGATCGGTCGTGATCCCACCCCCCATCCGGCGCAGCGGGCGTGGAGGTAGCGGCGGATTGCCGCCGCTACTCCACGGGCATGATGGCAAGTCTGAATCCTGGTGGATTCAGACTCAGCCAATCAGCACGTGCCCCTTTGAATGTGGCGCCGACTGTGAACCAATCAGGGCTCACAGATCGGCAGCCAGCAGGGGATGGCCACGGCGAGCCAATCGTAGCTCGCCGCGTCATCACCCCGCCCCCTGGCGTCGGCTTGAATTAGCTGGCGCGAGGAGAGGACGGGAAGTGCGACGGCCGGGACGGAGCGGTGAAGAGCTCCCGAAGATACTAGAAGGAAGACGACGGAAGTCCCGCCGGGCGGCGGCCATCGAAAAAGAGCTCCCCCAGGCTGCCGCCCGCCGGGCGAAGAGCTGCAGACCGGCGCCCACCAGGAGTGAAGACGGAGAAGGCACCGGAGGCCCTGGGGCAGCAGTGTGCGACGCAAAAGAGCTAGCCCCGGCCACTGCTGCCCGGGTGAAGACTGCAGGAAGCCCGGAGGTGGCGGACGTTGTTCCACCTCCGGTGAAGACCACGCGGAGGCTGGGTCAGGCTCGGCTCCGCCGGAGGCCCCGGGACTGGTAAGTCTCTCACACCTCCCTAGACCACCAGGGTTCGGCGCTAGGCCGTGCCCCATTGTAGTTCGGCGCTAGGCCGTGGGTCATTGTAATTCGGCGCTAGGCCGTGTGTCATTGTAGTTCGGCGCTAGGCCGTGGGTCATTGTAATTCGGCGGTAGGCCGTGTCTCATGGTAGTTCGGCGCTAGGCCGTGGGTCATTGTAATTCGGCGGTAGGCCGTGTCTCATGGTAGTTCGGCGCTAGGCCGTGGGTCATTGTAATTCGGCGGTAGGCCGTGTCTCATGGTAGTTCGGCGCTAGGCCGTGGGTCATTGTAATTCGGCGGTAGGCCGTGCCTCATGGTAATTTGGCGCTAGGCCGTGTCGCATGGTAATTCGGCGCTAGGCCGTGTCGCATGGTAATTCGGCGCTAGGCCGTGTCGCATGGTAATTCGGTGCTAGGCCGTGTCTCTTGGTAAGTCGGCGCTAGGCCGTGGGGTATGTTAATTCGGCACCAGGCCGTGGTCACTGTGAGTCTGTGTTAGGCCATAGGAGTTGCTGTCGGCGTTAGGCTGTGATCTTTGTAGTTCGGCGCTACGCCTTGGACAAGGGACAGTCAGGCTAGGCCACAGGTACGCAAGGGCAGAAGGCCCTAGAAGCATCGTGAAAATTGGTCAGGCGGTCAGGCCCCCATCAAAGGTAGACCGGGCTGGGACCAGGACGTTCTCCCCCTCAGTCAGGCCCCCATTAAAGGTAGGCTGTTGGTAAGTCGCTGTATCTCCCACAGTCAGGCCCCCATTAAAGGTAGGCAGTGGTAAGGTATCTGTTATTGTATCGGGTACTGTGCGGGGCTCTTGCTGTTGTGTTCATCTACAGGTGCTGAGATCAGGACTCGTCCAGCAAAGGGACAAGATTATTTCTGGTGAGCGTAATTGTTTTGTTTGCTGTTTGTGTTGTGTGTCACCCAACTTCCCTTTTCCCTGTCGGGCGTTTTCGTTCGGGGTACACCCTTGTGCTTGGCACGTAGGTGTAGCCAGTCTGAGGCCACAAGTGCCAATGATGACCATCCACTGATCCCAGTGGAGGTCACCCCGCCTCAGCACCTTGTTCTTTTCCAGGGCCAGGAGTGGAAACCCAGTTCGCGACTGTCCGCGTCCGACCTGTGCTCCAGGACCGTCGACGGGAGTGGCCTGAAGGTGAGAGTCTGGGAGTCAGGAGGTAAGTGCCCGAGTCCACCGGCACCGCAGCCGAGGCTCCACTCAGCCAGTTCAGGGGGACCCCCCCTCCCACCTCTTACACCAGCACTGCAGTCACCAAAGAATTATATGGGGCTGTGATGTGCCGGCATACACCAAGCTCCAGAAAGCAAAACTTTCCGGAGCTGGTGCCAGATAGGCATATAGATGGCATTGCCTATAGAAGCCTATGGGCTTCTAGCCATAAAACTCCCTAAAGAGAAATCTGACGGATCACTTTCTGTCCCACTGTGGCTTGTGCATGCGCAGTAGGACTCCCGGGTCATAATCCCAGAAGCTCTCTCAATGCAATGGACAAAACTTCTATCAGAAGAGCTGTCCTTTGCAGTTTTACGCGCATTTCTTCATGCATTCATCGTTAGTAAACGCTGCTATGCATGTGATAAATGGCGGGATGTATCGCATGCAAAATGCAATGCATGATATCAAGGCCGCCATCAGGGGGGGACCGCCGGGCCTCGAGTCCTGGGCCCGGAGGGAGCAGAGAGAGAGGGGGCCCGGGTGGCAGCGGTACTCCACCAGCAGCCAGTGAGAATAGATAGAACGCCGGCCGCGAGCAATCCAGAGCTCGCGGACCGGCAGCCGCCCCTGATTGACTGTGATTGGCTTGCGGCCGGCGCCATATTTTAAATGCATTCGGCGCTGGATTGATGCTGGACAGAAGTGACTGGGAAACCAGGAGGAGGGGCAAGGCCAGTGAGTGAGCCATCGGCGTTGTTTTCACCTGGCTTGCTGCACCAGCTGAAGAAAGTAAAAAGACTAAACCAGGTACTACATGGTCCCTGAATTTGCCCTGTGCTCCCTTCCGTTTTCCCCCAACACCAGACAGCTTTCCCTGTCCTGCCCCCCCAGTCCAGCCAGCCTGCCCTGTCCCACCCTAGTCTAGCCAGCCTTCCCTGCCCTGTGCTCCTTCCCCCCCAATCCAAAGCTTTCCCTGCCCCTCCTAGTCCAGACAGCCTTCCCTGTCCTGTGTGCCACCCCCCCCCAACCATGTCTAGCCATCCCTGTGCCCCCAATAGGTGCAGCTCTCTCTATCCTGCACTACCCGTATGTGTGTCTGGCTTTTCAATGTATTTTATGTTGATCTGGCTCTTTCAGTGTATGTTATGTGGTTCCTGCACATATATATATATATATATGCATGGTACATCCAGTCCAATGTGTGATGCCCTAGACCAGTGGTCACCAACCTTAATTAGGGTGTGAGCTACTCAAGACAAATTAAACCTCCTGAAGAGCTACTAAAATTATAGAAAAAAAAAAATCTGGCTAATAACCGAACAATTGAAAGTCATTTAATGAAAATGAAAAATAGTTTCATACAAAACAATGAATTTAATTTAATACAGTGATATTGTTGCAATTTGTAAATAAAGTTTAAGAACAGGCACATTTCAATGTTATTTACCGGCTCCAAGGAGGTACGTGCAGTAGAGGAGCAAAAGATATAGGGGCCCATTTATTAAGGATCGCATTTTGCAATGCGATCAGGGCATGCAGTACCGCCCATGATCGCATTGCAAAATGCGATCATACTGGCCGAATGTATGACCCAGCTCTGAAAAGATCCCGTCCTTGCGATGTGGCCGGAGCGCATTCCGGGCTGCTGCGCATGGGGGAGGCGGCTGCCGGCGGCAATGGAGGGATCGCAGCAGGTATCTCCGATACCTGCTGCGATCCCTCCTTCATACACCCGGGGGATACTAAGTATTTGAGGTAAACCCCCGAAAACAGGTGTTTTGGGGGAATTTACCTCAAATGCACTTTGATAAATGGGCCCCATAGGCAGGGCTGCTGTGTGATTTTCCGGGAGGGCTGGGCAGGAGTCACTCTGGCGTTTGTCACATATTGTGCTGCTCCACCGTGGCGTAGACGTCATGGATAGAACCACGGGGAAGCACGTCAGGTGATCGTAGCGGCTATGGCAATCACTTCCCTGTGGCGTCGATGCCACAGGGGAGCATGAATCAGAGGTCACTTCCACCTAGTGTGCTCCTAGCTGACTCGGCAATACTGCAGCTAGGCAAGCTAACCTCCTAGATAACTCGGCAGTACTGCAGCTAGGCGAGCTACCAAAATTAAGACTGCGAACTACCAGTAGCTCGCGAGCTACGGGTTGGAGACCAGTGCCCTAGAGGCTTTGGGACTCACAGTCAAAGTTTTGATACAACGTAGAGAAATATCATGTGACTATAGTTCTTATCTGAGTCTGCTGAAAAAGACCATGTGACCACTGTTCTTCTTCTGCCTGACAAGTGCCCATCAGGACATAGGAGCCAACTCTATGGGTGCTGTGCGTGGGTGCTTGTACGCGCCTAGTATTTGTGCCTTAGCATGGCCTTTTCTCAGTTATATGGAGGAGCACATCTGATTATTTTGAAAAGGTGTCTCCGATGCGTCAGGGTTAATGTGAAAGACTTCAATACAAGATTACATGGCAGCCTCTGTGAAGCTCCTTAAGTTCCAGGTCATTCCTTTATCTTCGGTACTTGTAGACAGACACTGAAGAGATGAAGGGGGTGCCAGGACCTACGGCTCAAGACAGAAATGTATTTTTGTACTTCTAGTTCTTGCCTCTTAAACTTATTATTTTATTCTGTGACAGTATTTGCTCTTTTATTTCTGTTTAACATAAGCATGCCTCTGGTCTGTGGATAGATTTTTTTGCAGCCGTCAAATTCAATGAATATTACAAATCATTTTGCGATTTTCTTTAGTCGTGTTTGAAAATAAAGGAAAAAACCCCATAAAATAATATAAATCATATAAATGTATAACAGGCAAGATGCTAAGACTGCCTCCTAAGTGCATAGGTTTACTGAGCAAGCATTTGTGGAGCAGCAGAAGTCAATGTATTTTAGGTTCCTTTTTTACTGTGCACAGGGGTGCAGACCATTTCCCCTCTACAAAAGGACTTGGTTAAGTTCTGAGCTGGTGAAAATTGGGTCTTGTCCAAACTCTTTTAATAGGGTGCATTTTGCCTCGCTAGTTGTACTTTGGTGAAGAAAAAAAACGTGTCTGGGAGCACTTTGCCTGCTGTGAAGCAATCTGCAACACACATATGTGTGACACATGTAACAAACCCAGCCCCATGAATAATTTAACCCAAACTTAAAAGCTACACCAAGCAGAGTTTTAGGGCCTGATTCAGCAGAGGACGGAATTGCAAAGCCGCACACACACAGCTGTGCAATTCTGTCCTTGCTAAAAGCAAATGCATCAGGAGGTGTCTGACACCTCCTGATGCATCTGCGATCCCAGCGTTCCGAACGAAGCTGCAGCCTGGGATCACCATCGAGACCAGACGGCGCCGGCCAGCTGAGTAAGCCTCAGCTTGTGCAGACTGGCCAGCATGCGAGGCCAGGAAACTGCATCCATGGACGCAGATCCTGGCCTTGCCACTCCCGGAAAACTGTGTCGACACACCCGTTTCCTGGAACGCAGGCCGTCTTCGCCCCCGCACCATCCCATGTAACCACCTCTGCCTGTCAATCAGGCAGAGGCATAAGGGGGCCTGTGTGTGATCACGCAGGATCAGTTCTGCACATGCACAGAACGGGTCCTGCACACGTGCAGATTCCCGATAATCGTGAATCTGCGATCAGGCCTTACAGAGCAAAAATGGTTATTTTTATTTTTAAATGGAACAGGTGGCAGCAGGTTACATTTTTGATGAGAAGTTTAGGATTTGACTCATTGTCGCATTTGCCCATTTTCCTCTGCCTGCACACCTGGGTGCACATCTAGCTTGCCGATAGAGGAGAGAAGACGTGTAACTCAAAGTGTGCGGTGTGGCCTTTCCAGGATCAATACTAAAGCTATTTGCACTGTGCATCAAGAAGCTGATGCAGAGTCTGAACATATTGTGTATGGAGCGGTCTAAAAAAATGTCTGCGCTAAAATAAAATAGCGCACGCATATGCAAAGTCAGACAAATAGCAAGATGCGTACAGCTCTGCACCAGTAGCGTATACCTCAGGTTTAGGTCAGTCACACATCGGGCAGACACATTTTTCAAATATTGGTTTTGATAGCGAGTTATGCATTCACTATTAAGTTTGAATAGAAACAATAAAAAAAACAACTAACAGAGCAGTTATTATTTTCCTTCTCACCCACGGGTAAAAAAAAAAAAGCTAAGATGCACCCACAAAATCAAATAATAAAGGTATGAGCAATTAATCTTACAGCTTCAGAGTTAAACCTACAATAAGCCAATCAGAAGTGGTCAGCTAGCGCTGGCGATGGTTGACGTCATCAGCGTACTCTCAGTTACCATCAATAGATACGGCTACTGACAGGTGTATGTAGTCTGTGGCTATGTCCGATCACCCCTTCCCTACTCTGTCCTGTCTCTCCAGCTGTAAGGAGGCGCAAGTTTAAGATGCGACCAGATGTGCATACGTAAGTCCAACTCAGCATCAGGCACCCAAGGGAGGGTCATACATAAGGTCCTCTATGTCCATGTGTCAATAACAGAATATGTACAGCAGTAGCTTGCTTACTATGGTACTTGTCACCTACAGTATATGTAATTTATAAAAAAGATAAACCATCACACTCATAGAATACAAATTGAAAAGGTATTTAATGTAGTTCTAGATGTAGCATGTGGGTTTCGGAATTGTATCATACTCTCCTTGTCTGAGGGGCCTGATTCTCAGATTGAACGCAGCAGCGATGCTTACATGGGGTAATGTAGCAGGAGACGTCTATAGGAAAAGTCGCTTCCTGCCAGCACCTGCGATCTGAGTGCTGTGTCCTAAGACGGTCAGTTGCGATGGCCTCAGTAATCGCCCATTAATCATACTCTGAATGAGCAACGGAACTGCTCAGCTGGGGTCAGGAAGTCTACGTTGGAAGATGCAGATCCTGGCCCGGGCACTCCAAAGAGACAGGGGAGTTTCCGGGAACGCAGGCCAGCTCCACCAACTCCACACACGGCTTTGGGAAACTGCGGGACCATCGATTTTGCGTACATCCCTGAATGCGGACCTGAGCTCTCTAACATTATTATTGACACTTGGGCCACAATGTAGTAGCCCACAAGTTGCAAGAACTGGCACCGGTGTTTTATCCTGTACAGTAGCTTGGTTTCAGAGCCGTAACTAGACTTTTTGGTGTCCTGGGCCACAAAGGGCATTGGCACCCCCCATTTTTCAAATTCTGACAAAAGATGCGCTCCGAAAAAGGGGTGTCATTAGAAATTGTGGGGCAGATACCTCCATGTGTATGATATGTGACTGCTATATGAGAGGTGATGGGTTTGAGTCCCAGGTATGACAGTATTTTGAAATGTGTCTATTAAATAAAAGAGGATGTGACTGAAGGAGCTTGGGGAGGTGGCCAGATGGAGGGGGGTCAGCCAGGGAGGGAATTATGGACAGTCAGGAGATACCAGGGATAAAAGAATAGGAAACTACAAGTGAGAATGACTATAAACAGAACATTGACAGGCCCAAGCATCGCCCCCTGCCATGCGGTGCCCTGTGCTGCACATGTCGTACCACCCTAGTTACAGCCCTGCTTGGTTTTGCCTTTTAATTTATATCCACATTACATTTATGGCTAAATTGCCGACACCACGCTAGTTCCTGCAACTCGCAGGCTATTACATAAGGGCCATAATGAGGAATGTTGATGACCGTATACACTAGTGACTATTAATGAGTTAGGCCCTGATTCAGAGCCGGACGCTCTGACCAGAGCGCTCGCTCTGAATCAGGGCCCTCCTCCATTAATATGGAGCGTCCTCCTGGACGCTCGTATAGCTGTGGGTCACCACCCACAGCATATACGAGCGTGCAACAAGATGGTCGCGATGGTCTTGACCATCGCGACCATCGGACTTGCGAGTGAAACCCTGTGGTCAGGTTTCTCAACCACAAGCCCAGGAGTGATTTTGGCTCTATCAGAGCCAAAATCACTCCCACTGACATCACTGGTGATGTCAGTGGGGCCGGCTTCAGATGGTAGGCGTTCCCATGGGAACGCCTCCGTCTGGCTGGCACGCCCACCAAAGGGGGCGTGCTGTCAATCAACATCGACAGCACGCCCCCTTTGGTGCGAGACCCGGAGCGATGGAAAGTCCTTCGCTCGCCGGGTCTTGCGCATGCGCACGACGGAGTTCCCTCCATCGTGCGCATGCGCAGTGGGGACCATCGACCCACTTGTGAGCGTACTGCCGCTCGCGAGTGGGTCTGGATGACCCCCTTAGTTATGAAGCCAACAGCACTAACTTTATTTGAAGCCTAGAATTAATATACTAAATACATTGCGCACACGTAATAATACATCAGTGTGCTGTAGATGGGATTATAGTGCTACTATGTGGCTCTAAGCATAATATATTTATTTCATCATATATTTATTTATTCAATTTTTTTGCCATTAGTCAGGGGGACCTGAGGTTGTGCTGTCATTGTGGAGATCCCAGCCTAGACGTGGCAGCAATCTCAGCAGTATGTTAATGCACGCTAAGATTAACCTTCATATAACCTTTAAACGTCTCCTAATTATACCGAGGCTTCCGTAAAGCATTTTTTCTTTGTTTGTGTATTCTGTCCACCATAAAAAAAAAAGTCAACATACCTGCAAGAGTATAACGTATTATTAACTAACATAATTACAGATTAGTAAAGATTTCATGGCGGCTAGAAGCTATTGTACTGTATATCTTCCATGACACACATCATTTGTAAGAGTTAATGGAACATGAGCAATTAATTGTTGATGTCACATTCAAGCATATTTAGGGTGATTACCAAACTCAGCCTCTTACTGCTTCATTTGGTGCCTTGTGATGCACGCAGACACTATAAGTTCCATAAGGCCTATTCTGTTGTCACATTGTTAATCAAACTGTTAAATTACTCTATGGACGGAATGTAATAGGGCGCGAGTTCTGAAAAGGTGTGAATTTAGCGCTAAACTTGCAAACTCGCACATGTAACAGGCTGCGAGATCATGCAAACCTGCATGTAACTCACATTACTTGCATTGCCCAAACTCGCATCCAGGTGTTTTCCCAATTAAAATCTACAACTTGCCCAATGTAATAGGGTGTGTGTTGTAAACTCACACAAAACCTGAAAAAAATAAACCTTGCAAAATAATTAACCTGCCTCAGGCTATCGAGTTTAGGTGTGAGCAGCTGCGTTTATAGCAGAAGAATTCTGGATTCTGTGTGTAAAAAGGAATAAAAGTGCACAAATAAAACAAAAAATTAATGAGCCGCCCCCCCCCCCCACCAAAAGCACAATGAGCCGGTCCTGGTTGTGAAATACAGGGGGAAAAAGATGTAGGGGTCCCCCGTATTTTCATCAACCAGCACCAGGCTCTGTGAGTAAGGTTACCCCAGCACTGGGCTCTTATTAGTGGGGGTGTAATTCCGCAGCGGAAGACATGCTTTACGAAACCTCACACTAGTCAGCCCAGGCCGGGGATCCCTGGGGAGGTGGGGTCCCCCCTTTTCCAGGGCGCCCCAGGCTGGGACTGAAGCCCAGGGATATTCCCCGCATTCCTTCCTGGCCGGTGGATGCGGGGTTGATCATGAAAAAAATAGATATAAACTAATATTGTATTTTACAGGAGACCTAGAGGTCCCAGCAAGCCTACTGTCTTCTAAAGACAGTACTTACCAAATGACTGGTGAGCCACTGCATTTCCCATGTAAATAAAGTGGCTGAACGATCATTGGCTGAGAGAGGCGACCCCTCCCCCTCTCAGCCAATAAACACTTCCCCCATAGACTTCAATGGTGAGAACGAACTTGAATAACCTCAGTTCCCACCATTGAAGTCTGTGAAGGAAGCATTTATTGGCTAAGAGATTCGGCTCTCCCAGCCAGAAAAACTTGATTGTGCTCGTACCTGTGACATAGGGCTCTATTTATTAACATTATTTTTACTAAAATAAAGTGAAAAAGGGTGTTTTCACACCCTTTTCACATTATATTAGTATCACCTATAGTTATTACAGGACAATTGGAGTAGAATTCGTAAAATTCGACTCCAACCCCTAAGTATCACTTATTTTTAGTAATCAGATCACATTTCCCATAATTGTAATGGGAAATGTGATCCAACCAAAGTTACTAAAAATAAATTGTAAAAAAATATCGGGGAAAGCCCTGTGATAATAACGCCACCTGGAGGTGGCGTTATCCAGGGTCTCCCCGGTTACCGGGCTCTTACTCTGCTCTAAAAGGCAGAGCAGAGCCGCTAGCCGGTCCCAGTGATCAGCTGTGTGGTCTAAACAGACCGCAAGCTGATACACTGCAAATAAAAAAAAGTAAAAAAAAAATTCACTTACCTGACTCCAGGGACATGTGGTCTGGGCTCCGGAGATGACTCCCCTCCGGTCAGCTTGTCTCCCATGCTGCACTGTGGCCCGGTCATCAGGTGATCGGGTCACAGTGCAGTATGGGATATCAGCTGACCGGAGGCATGGAAGACATCACCGGAGCACCGATGACTGCAGATAAGTGCTATTAAAGGAGGGGAGGGTCGCGGTCGTGGGGGGTCCGCGATCGCGGGGGGTGGGGCTTAGTGTCAGGAGCGGGGCTTAGCGCCAAGGGGGGTATCGGCGGCCGGTCGGCGCATGCAAGGGGCTCTAGTCACGGTATTTTTTTCAAAAATTTCGGGACTAGTGCGGAGGGGATCGCAGGGACAGAGCCTTATCGCAAGCTCTGTCCCTGCAAGGGATTTGTAGTAAATCCCTGTGATATTGCCTGAATTTGCAATGCAAATTCAGTCGATAATATCAACTACAATCTGCATTACCAATGCGGATTGTAGTAAATAGAGCCCATAATCTCACCCTCCAACTCGCACTCTATTACATAATGCGGCTTTAAGTACAGACTTGTGTCGAACTCGCTGCAAATTGATGTGAGTCCTTAGTCGCACCTAAACTCACTCGGACTCTATTACATTCACCATATATCTGTTGCTGCATTTCAGGAATCAGACATGTAACTGTCACCATGTGAGTTGATCTCATTAACTTATCATAAATCAAATTCTTCCCACTCACCTTTTTTTTTTAATTAATTTTGATTGGTGCTTTGGTATATTCCCATAATTCTAACCTACTTACTACTATTTATTATGTTTTTCGGCTGTAGTCTTTCCTCCCCTTTTCTATTCCTCTACATTCTTATTTACAGTAAACTCCCTTTGGGTATTTAACCCCTTCAGGACCAGAGTATTTGAAACTTTTATGACCAGATCACATTGTCCAGTTTTGCTATGTGTCTTTTAAGTCATTACCAATTTATCTATCTACTTTGTATATCATAGCAAATTTGACAATTTTTTTTAGGGACAGACAGTCCTCTCGTTTGATATCACAGTGCAACAATTACATTTGTATTCTAAATGGAATTGGTGTAGAAACTAAGGCCCTCATTCAGAGCCACTCGCTATTTGCGGTCGTTCGTCCTAAAACAAGGGGTGGCTATTCAAATGAACCGTTCGCTGTTTGCGTTCTGTTCACGCCTCTATGTCTGAACGAGCGAGCAAAACTTGCGTTCGTTTTTTGGAAAAATACGCCCCCTGGCCACTCGCATCCTACGTCATGTCCGCTATTTATTAGATTAATCGAGTACATCGACAAGCGTATGAACTGCTCGCTATTCTTGTGGTTGGTGTTTGCTACCACAATTTTGCGAGCAGTTCTGTCTCTAAAATAACCCAGTGACGTGGTCAATGACGCTGCTGTTTTAAATATGCACACCCATAAAACGCCCGTTTTGACCTTTAAGCACGCCTGCGTTCTGATTTCCACTCCCCATTTTCAAGCACCTTCCCCTGTTACCACCCACATACGCCTCTTTCTGTCACTCAAAATAGCAGGCATTCGCTATTTTGCGAGCACATGAATTTTGGCCGCACTGACTGGTTAGCGCATGCGTATAACGATCCGTACGCATGCGCAGTTGGGCTAACATCGCTCGGAACGAATGAGCGGCCGCTTACGAGCGGCTCTGAATCAGGCCCCAAGTTTGTTTTTTGTTTTTTTTTAATTATTATTATTATTTCTTTAAAATTAATTTATTTTAACCAGGAAGCCTTCTCAGGTCTCACCTGTTCCCAGCATTGGTAGATTCAGTATTGCCCACACATACAGCAGCTGACATGCAACCAGTCAATGATACACGTTACACTATAGTTACTGGTAGGCTGTGTAAACTGGGCATAAATCTTCCCAATTTTTGTTTTTGTTTTAAGCCTTAGGTACATTCTCCAATCACCCAGTGCAGTGCAAAACTGTGCTGGGGTCTTGGGTCTTCGGACCCTCTCCAAAAAGAGAAGGCCCCCGTTTCTCCCAATCCCCCTAGAGCCAAAATGCCCCATTAATGGGAAACAAGAATCTTTTTATCTCACCTCTTCACCGAAGCTCGGGGGACCCCCAGACATTCCCGACCCCTGGAGACAAACGGCCCCCTCTAAAGTCTTCAGGTTTCCCTCCACCGCAAGACTTGGGGTCACCTCTTTCTCCCCAGGGTTGGCTGAAGCTTCCTCCTGGAAGGGGAGAGTCTCAGATATTTTGGGGAGTGGGTGGCCCATAAGGGTCTACATCTAAATCCACACAGACGTGAAAAATACACACACACAAAAAAGTGTTAGAGCCAAAATAAATAAATAGGCCGCAGTCTTTAAGCCGGGAATAAAAAAAAATTATCCTTGCTCCGGCCATGTGGCTAGGGCAAGGGAAAATGGTGCCAACTGAATAAAAGTGCATAGTGCTGAAGTGCCGTAGTTAGGGGGTGATTTAGCTTAGGACGGAATTGCAAAGCTGCACACAGACTATAGATATGATGTATGCACACAGGCAGCTTTGCAATTCCGTCCTTGCTAATATGCTAATGCAGTAGGAGGCATCACGCCTCCTCCATGCATTACTTATCCAAGCTGCATTGTACAACGCACTATCAGATAATCTGCAGGAACATCGGCTGGCTAAGTGACCCATGGGTTAATGCAAGCTGGCCACCGCAGATACAAGAAAGAGGCCAGGAAACCTCTGTCAGCCAATGGAGATCAGGGCCTCTTCCCTCCCCCACAACGGCATGCCTCCGTTTAAGTAAACGGAGGCCATCGCCGCCCCCTCCTCCCCCACAAACAGCAGCAGACTGTCAATCAATTACAGTCTGCTGCCAGTCTGCGTGTGGGATCTCAGAACCGTTCTGCATATGCGCAGATTCCCGACCATTCCCGACTGCTGTATCAGGCCCTTAGTACAATGGTACGATCCATCACCAGTGCTTTTTCGGGTCAGACAGCACCAGGAGGACATAGCATCTCGGGTTTCAAGCAGCTGGCCTCTTGGCCAGAAGACCATGTAACAGCCCATCGCCTACAGAGGGCACCTTTAAGTCCCACAGCGTACATAGGCATCTACACCCGATCTTAGCCGCTACTCAAATCAAACACCGATTCCATCACATCTATCATTTGGGAAGCACAGACTTCCGTGCTGAGCTG
The DNA here is from genome assembly GCA_031769625.1 of Taudactylus pleione. Classification (NCBI taxonomy): domain Eukaryota; kingdom Metazoa; phylum Chordata; class Amphibia; order Anura; family Myobatrachidae; genus Taudactylus; species Taudactylus pleione. The sequence goes on along the minus strand of JAUIMM010000091.1, from coordinate 2,827,576 downwards.
CATACAGTCTTCACTTTGAATGGGGTGAACAAATATTGTGTGACAAGAAAATGAAAGTAGTTATTTCTGGCTTCAGTACTGGAAACCAAGGCTGTTAGTTTGGGCAGCATGCACGATCCTAGTGATCCAATCTTTATATCAATCAGCTCAGCACAAAGCCAGCTGCTGCTGTATATGTACAGGTAGCAGACGGGGACTGAAAAGGATTTATACTGTGAGTTTTCATGATAAATCTGGTTCCCTCATTTTCCTACAGTATGTGCACTACTAAGCAAGAGCATTACGCAGCAATTAATATAGGTGAAACCCCTATAGCCTCTTTGGCACGTTTGTTTGTTGTGAGTCTACATCTCCTGTTTCTTCCTCGTACTCCTCAGGCCTTAGCTGACTACATGAAAAAAAATAAATTAAATAGAAAAGTTAAAAAAAAAAAATTTGCAAAAACAGATTCAAAATTCCTATCACACAATTTTTCTTCTGCTCAACCCCATTTCTATATTTTTTTTTACATTCTCATTTGTCCCCAAGACTTCTTTGTTACTTAAACTGTTACCTTTTGTTAACCCACAACATATGTAATATCTTTGCATCTTTACAAGAGCCACAAAACCTGTCTACCTGTTTCTGGAATTACTTTTTTTTTCTTCCTATTATCGTTACTAAACATGGCACATTAGTCCCTTTGAAATATGTTTGATTATTATAAGAATGTCATGGACAGTTAGTGATGATCTGTTCTCTCCCTATGCATACAGTACCTCTTCCACCTTTGTCATTGTAGCTTGCACTCTACTCATTTATTTCCCTACCTGTGGGGATATCACAAAGATCCAACACTAAAGTGTCTGAATGCCATTGTTCAGGGACTCCCAAACCAGTGGTCTCCAAAAGAAGATTCTGGGGTCCTGACCCACAATATACACAGTCCACACAACTTTTTTTTACCTAACAAATCTAACAAAAGGTAAAATTTTAGTTGAAGTTTTAACTATCAAGAGTGAATGCAACAGCCTGCGCAATGCAGCCATCGGCGAGTTTCCGTCGAGTCTTCCCGATATTATAAAGGGGCAATCATTTAATAGACAACACCAGGTTAATTTTGCTTTTTTGCTTTAGTAAATGATAGTCCCAGCTTCAAAACATCAGGCAGACTCGCCGGGAACTCGCCGAGGCTATTACATTTACCCCTTAGTCTTGGGCATGAAGACTCAGTTTTTCCATTATAGAAACCACATTTGTACTGCTGTCAGTATCTCCTTATGCTGTCTGCATAAAACAAATACATAATGCCTATAGTCCAAGTTTTGCATGCCACATCCTATGCAAGCTAATTCTATTAAACTATGGTAACGCTTATGGATTTTCTAAGGGATTGCAGAAACACTGTGGAAGACCAATAATTTTACAGTCATCCAGAGTAAAAAAGCAATGAAGATACAATAGGTAATCAATATAAATGTAGCCTTATGGAAATCTATAGCAGTGTAGAAGATTCTACCAGTCTACAATAACAATGAATCCATGCCTCAGACAGGCCAGATTAGCACTGCACAGTAAATCTCGGTATGCTGCCTTGCTAATAAATAAATAACCATAAATGAGAAGTGCAATCTGAGATGAAGCAGGTCACTGATGCTGGAATTAGGCTTAAAGTTTGGGATGTAATTATCTTGTCTTCTAATTAGCTCATTGAGAACAAAGCCGCAGAGTTAAAACTGGTGTGTGTGTGTGTGTGTGTGTGTGTGTGTGTGTGTGTGTGTGTGTGTGTGTGTGTGTGTGTGTGTGTGTGTGTGTGTGTGTGTGCGTGTGTGTGTGACCCTGGTGCATGTGATCTGTATAATATATCTCATTCTCTGTGTGATGAATCTCACAAGCTGCCAACATTTCACAAGATCGTATTACTCAGAACCAAATCAAAGCACTCCATGAATGAATAGCATCAAATTGGCTTTCGCACCCACTACTTAATCAATAATTTGCAAAGTGCCAGCAGACCCGATGCACAATGCTGTTGAATGGCGGTCAAGATCTTGCCCTTTTAAATACACCCACCTCTAGATTTCTGAGATTAACTGGCTACAGCATTGTGTTACAAAATCATTCTGAATCGCTGGGTCTGGATAGAAATGACATACAGTAGAAGAGACTTCAGACTTGATTTATTTTCCTGTATTATAAAGAACATTTTATTTTATTTTTTATCCCTTTTATTATACATTGTGGATGCACACACCATACTACAGGATGTCAATCAATTTAAAGGACATTTCTGCTTTAGGAAATGGCATTAAAAATATATCCTTTCAACCTGTACAATGGGGGTCACTCGTCTGGGGTACCCTTCTTATGTGTTTGAGAGTACCCCTGACAGAATCATGGATCTACAAAGGGGTAACTAATGTCTGGGGCTCAGCACAGTATACAGTCATTAAAGCTCCCAACCTGTTTTCCAACCACTTATAGGACATAATATGATTTCAACGTACCACAGTGGAAAACATAATTGTGACGTGAAATGATATTACGATAGTCACAAGCAGCACTTACACAGATGCATCGGCGAGGTTCCATGTGAGGCCTGATTCAGACCCGGACGCTATTTGCGTCCGTTCGCTGGCTAAAAGGGGCCGGCTATTTAAATCATGTGCTCGCACTGCGTCGCGTAAAGCCGCCCACTAAGTAATAGCGAGCGGCCGCACTATGCGCTTGCACCTGTATAAAGATGCCCCTTTGCCACTCACAACACACGTCATCTCTGGCAGTTGTAGGATTAATCGGTAACATCGAGAGCCATCGGAGCTGCTCGCAGCGCTTGTGGTAGCCTTTTCCCACCACAACATTGCGAGCAGTTCTGGCTAAAATACAACCCAGTCACGTGTGTAATGATGCTACTTTGCTAATTATGCACACCCACTAAACGCCGTTCTGACGGTTGGGCACGCCTGCGTTCGCACATCCACACCCCCGTTTCAAGCACCTTCCCGTTACCACCCACAAACGGCACTATCTGTCACTCAAAATAGCGGCCCGACTGCGGGCTATGGGCGAGCACTTTCCCATCGCAATGACTGGTTCGTGCACGCGCATTGCGACTCATACGCATGCACAGATTGCGGAATATCGCTCAATGCGAGCGCAGCATAGCGTCCGGGTCTGAATCAGGCCCTTGGTCTCTTCATGGCTGTGCCATTCCTACTTTGTGAGTTTGGCCTGGTTCAAGTGGCTTGCCCACCAATATGGGACACCATTGCCCACTGAGGTGCCCAGATGCTCCACCCACAAACTGGCTCATTAATCTCATGGGGCATGGTCACCACTCCAGGCCTTTGACAACTTACCTGGCTGGATGACGTCACTACACTCTAGCCTATTTTAGGGAATCTGCCCAGCTCTCCTGCACTTGGTTATAGAATGTAATTTGTATGCACCTACAGTAGCTCCTGTTCCTGACTGGTCTCTTGAGACACTGACCGTAGCTATTATTCCTGCCCATTTCACCATGGATATTTCCTGCTGCCTGTTGTTCTGCACTGGTGTTCTGTGTACTGACCTCTGGCAATATCATTTACTACAGCTGCAGGATAATCCCTGCCTGTTGGTCTGTGCATGGGGTTTCTGGCCCTCATTCAGAGGCGCTCGCATAATGCGAGCGCTCGTTCTGAATGTGGGCGGCCGCTTATCTTTTATAGTGCGGCCTCCTGGTCGCTAGCTAAGGTGTGGGTTACCACCCACAGCTTTAGCGACCGACCAGGTTGATGGTCGCGATAGTCAAGACCATCGCGACCATCGGGGCTTGCGACGAGACCCTAAGGTTGGGTCTCGGCAACCGCAAGCCCCAGGGAGCTTTGTGCTCTGATCGAGCAGGAAGCTCCCCACTGACATCACTGCTGATGTCAGTACGGCTGCCCACAAAACGGCATGCGTTCCTTAAGGAACGCCTCTGTTTGTGAAACCACCCCCCCGCCACGCCTACAAAACGGGGAGAGCTGTTGATCATCATCGACAGCCGCCCCTTTTGTAGTGCTCTCCGGAGCGAGAGAATTTCTCTCTCGCTCTGGGGCTCGTGCGCGCGCAGTGCGGCCGCTGCGCGTGCGCAGGGCCTAAACATCGACCCACTTTTGAGCGCTCAGCGCTTGCGAGCAGGTCTGAATGAGGTCCTCTATCTCTGTGTACAGATCTCTGGCTATACAAATGACCATGCATAATGTATAATCAGCTGATGAACGCTTCTGCCCGGGCGTGCATAAATGATCCACTGTGAAGCCCTATGCAGCTTGTGTACTCACTGCGTGCAATGAGGATAGCAATTCCTGAGTAAGGTCAGAGCTTGTGCAAGTGTGCGTGAGGTTGCGATGGTACTCGACTGTAACGATGGTTTTGAAGTATTTCGGATGTTTCTAAGGTAAGGTGGGTCTTATGTTGTGCTGCGACGGCATAGCGATCGCAGAGGATTAGCATACAGTATCATCGCAGTGAAACTGTCTAATGCAATCCGTACTGATTCAGGCCCTATGACACCTAAACAGAGCAGATGGGGTGCAGACATTAGGTCTTCCATTGTACTGGACCTCTACCTTCAAGTATGTTCTCCACCACAATAGAATTGTGTCCAAACACAGTAAACTGAAGAGGTCAACTGTTCTGCAAACCCAAACTCTAGACGAACATAGGGGTCTAATTACTAAGTTGTGTTAGGAGATACAGTGAACGGTGATAAGGCACCAGTCAATCAGCTCCTAACTGCCATGTTACAGGCTGTATTTGAAAAATGGTAGTTAGGTGCTGATTGGCTGGTACCTTATCACCGTTCACTTTATCTCCTAACACAGCTTAGTAAATAGAACCCCTAGTCTTGTTCTTGCACTTTGTGATTGAGGCTCATCAACGGCAAATAAAACAATTTGGCAAACATATGACAGACTTTTACCTGCATGACTATAAGGGCATAGATATTGGCAAATATGTAACGCAATCTAATATGTCCATATAATCCTTTAAAAGATCAATGCACAAATACTGACATGGGAAACATGAGTGACTTACACCAGGGGTGATGGAACCTGCCCTATTTCCCTTCATTCACCATCCTTTATGGCAACTGTGAGGGATAATTTAATAGCAAAGGTTGAATGAAATAAACATCTTTTCCTTTACTAGATGTGCATGTGTGTGAGTATATATGTACCGTACCCTGACCCTCAAAATAGCAGATGTTTTATTTAATAATAAAGGTTCTTATTCTGAGTCGTACGTAAAGTGGCTGTTTTTGCGTGATGCCCTCGCAAGCCAGACTTACTACCTTATGCTAATGCGAGATTTTGTAGTGCTAATGCTACAATCCGTGCGTCTTTCAGTGGTAAGCCACGCTGCCCACTGAATTCATGGCAACTGCAACAGTCACTACCAGACCCATGCTACATAGCTAAACAGCTTTCCCTGACCACATGTGCTACTCAGAATGACACAGAGCTTTAGCCGTGACACTTCCACAAGACAGATCTTTTGGGTGTTGATAATAATTAGTTGTTGCCCAGTTTCCTCCCATTTCACCAAAATCCAGCAGAGATCTGTCCAACTCAGAATTGATCGTAGACACACAAAAATGTGCAAACTCGCTTCTGCTCTTGCACCCAGATGGTAAAATTTGCTATATGCAACTGTTACTGAAGATACATCAGGCTCAGAATCAGCCCATAAATGTTCAAGTATCAATAGCTTGTGAGAAGTGGACAATAGTCAAATCCTTTGTACTCTATATATCAGTTTTGTTTTATTAATTATTATTATTATTATTATGGATGCTTCTTTGAATTGGCTGTGCTAATTTTATTATGTGCTTCCCTTCTTTTAAAAAATGTAGAATAAAATTTAAGAACGTACCAAGCATGGCAATATCCTTTGTAAAGGTATATAATACCTGCATTGTAGTCTCAAGAAGAACCATTATAATACAGCATGGGGTCTGTATGCAAGAATGCTATTTATTTATTGCATGCATCTGTACTTTGCTTTCAATTTAAAAAAAAAAAAGTCTGATTAGTCGATGTTCTAAAGATCTGCAATGACTCAATTATATGTGAGCATCCGTTTCCCTTCAGTTCACCTGTAATAAATGGAATAGATGGAACGGATTAAATGACCCCCATATACAGAAGCGTTAATTAAGCCTTATTAATGTTTGTTGAGTCTTTTCCCCATTATACTGCTTCTAGTATATATCAATAAATTGATGACATTTCTTGCGTTACCTAGTTTTCACTTATTCAAGTATCTACACTTGAAGCCTGACAGAGGTTCATATAAAATAAATAAAAAAAATTATATATGTCCGGCTTAATGAATCTAAAGCTGGGTACACACTATACAATATATTGGCTAATTTCACTGTACAACAAATTAATACTTTTAATTTGTTTCCTTTCTAAAAATAGTCATACATTACTAATTTGAGGTCAAGAAAAACTAAAATGATTTCAGAATGTTTTTACTAGCTCTATTTTTTGAGCTACACTACCTGCACTATACTGTATGTACATTAGTAATATAGTCATAGTGAAAAGCTATTTTAAAATAATCTGATATTTTCTTGATAGAAAATAAATAACAGTTGTTTTAATTCAATCAATCACAAATAAGAACACAAAACAAAACAAACATACAGCACATGAAACAAACATACAGCATACGAAACAAACATACAGAATACGAAACAAACATACAGAATACGAAACAAACATACAGAATACGAAACAAACATACAGCATATGAAACAAACATACAGCATACGAAACAAACATACAGAATACGAAACAAACATACAGCATATGAAACAAACATACACAATACGAAACAAACATACAGAATACGAAACAAACATACAGCATACAAAACAAACATACAGCATAGGAAAGTACTATCTAATATAGTGGCCTATTCATGGGGGTGCTTTCTCTTTGCTTGTCGCTTGTACTCCTCTTCTGGGGCATCTCTTGTCACTGTCCAACAGTAGTGATTCACCTGCCCAGATATCTTTGTTCCATTGCTGAAATGCCTTGGTGGAATCGCTCACTATGCTGGTCACTCAGTGCACCACAGTTATCTTGTGTGGGTAATCCTGTGAATCACATACATCTGAATAGGGGAGGGGACAAATAACTGATTAATTTAATTGTGTCATTAGGCCCCGCCCCCTCTGCACGGAACGCAGATTACTGGAAAGATTCTCTCCATTCTGCCCACTTCACTAGGTATACCCCTACATCGTCATAAATGGGCTATATCTCGGAACTCAGAGCTAACTGAGAGTTTTAAATGTCATATTCATTCTTTGCATGCTGAAATCAATTAGAAGTACTGTAACTATTTTCACATCGGAAACATTTTCATTGTTGTTGCAGTGTTTTGCGACCATCGTATAGTGTGTATACCCAATTCATCAATTGATTAATTGTGTGGGTTGCATATCCCCACCTAATTTGTTGCACATCAGATGGGACAATGCGACGTACGATACGGTATGCTAAAGTTAATACTGTCACGATATATTGTGCCGTGGTACTGCGGATCGTGCAGTGTGTACGTGGACACGATATATTATATCATCAGGCCGTCGCAAGATCGTCGGATTGTTCAGGAGTGTACCCAGCTTTAGGCACGTAGCTGACAGTTACTAGAGTGTTGGTAAAATTTATTGCATTTCAGATCGATGCTGTTATAACTGAGAGTATACTGTAAATAGATGCGACAGTCAAACCAATATTTCTTGCTATGTTTAGCACAATTGTCAAGAATCAGACAATAATCAAGGCTTAAATTATCAGAGGGGCATGATAAGCAGGGCCGGATTAAGGTGTGCGTGTGTGGACAATAGGGAGGGGTTGCATTGGGGCCCCCCTCATAGTGGGGCCCCCACAAAATGTCTGGCCCTGCAACTGCCGAGAGAGGTTCCCAGCAACACCTGTTCCCAGATGCCTACACGCTGAACAGCTCCCAATTCTCCTCATCAGCATCACGTGACACATCGCGTCTATAGCAAACGGGGGCATTGTGTGGCATATAGAGGGGGGGCTTTGGGGCAAGGTAAGGGCATAGTGGCAGCAGGGTGTCAATTTTATAGGAGGGGTCCCAACAACTTAATGGCCCCAGTGCCCCCACAAGCCTTAATCCGGCCCTGATGATGGGTTATGCATCTCTGCTGCGCAGATCTAATTTTATCTTGCGTTTTTCTTTGTATTATTATTACATATTTATAGGGCGCCACAAGTGGTCCGCAGCGCCGTACATGCAGAAAAGGGTACACAGAACATTACATTACAATACAGTAACCAAAATATAAACAGAACACAAGTAACAATTAGCAACACAATTCTCCCTACACAGTACAGCTCTGAAGGTGAAGGCTGTCATAGAAGTGCTAGAGGTAAGGCTGTGAGACAGTGGGGAGCTTACAATCTAGGTATTATTTCATCTGTCCTATCCTTTCCCTATCATCATATTGCCCTTCCAGTATCTCTCTTCCTTCAAGTACTGCCCCCCCCCCCCCCCCCACTCCATTTGGCTGTCATGATATAGCCCAAGATCACAAATTGACAAAATGTCTTTCTACTTAAATTTCTGTCTTCCCTGTAAGCAAAAAAAAAAGAAAAGAAAATGTTTTATTTTTTGGTATCTTATCAATAGAGAGGCAATCAACCCTTTCATTTTAATTACTTAGTTGAGAGTTCAAAGGAAGCTAAAAGATTAGAAACATTTCCTTGGGGCAGACAAAAAAAAAAAAAACCCAACAAACATGTAAGTCGTTCAAAGTTCAAGCAATATGTACAATGAGAATGATGATCAGTCAAAGGCACACATTACATAATGAGTGTTTGTGAAGATCCCTGTGAATGTTTAATCTCCTAATAGTAAAGGAATACTGTAGCTCGTGTCAATCATTACCCATAAGGAACCTATGGGAATGATGTCATGCCTTCAGCATCATTTAGTGTTCGGTGTGTACATTCACTTCACTGTAAGCTCCATCTAGTGGCCAGCCTCATGCCAGAGACATGGTAGAACTTTGGGCCTGATTCAGACCCACTCGCGAGCGGCTGTCCGCTCGCAAGTGGGTCGATGGTCTGCACTGAGCATGCGCACGACGGAGGGAGCTCCGTCGTGCGCATGCGCCAGACACGACGAGCGAAGGACTTTCCTTCGCTCGTTGTGTCCGATCAAAGGGGGCGTGCTGTCAATGTTGATTGACAGCACGCCCCCTTTGGTGGGCGTGCCGGGGGCGTGCCTCCCTGACGGGGGCGTTCCCACGGGAACGCCTCCCGTCAGAAGCCGGCCCACTGACATCACTAGTGATGTCAGTGGGAGTGATTTTGGCTCTGATAGAGCCAAAATCACTCTGGAGCTTGCGGTTGAAAACCTCAACCGCAGGCTCCGGCTCGCAATTTCGATGGTCGCGATGGTCACGACCATCGCGGCCATCAAAATGCACGCTCGTATAGCCTGTGGGTGGTGACCCACAGCTATACGAGCGTCCAGGAGGACGCTCCATGAAAATGGAGCCCGGCCCTCATTCAGAGCGTGCGCTCTGCTCAGAGCGTACGGCTCTGAATGAGGGCCTTTGTCCCATCTGGGTTGCCACTGGGGAGCTGGGGTGCATACTGTGTACGAGAAGTTAGAGATGGCCAATCGCAGTCCCGAATCAATCTTTTCGGATAGATACGGGATTGACAAGTCTGTATTTAATACATAAAGAAATTGTTAATGCAATATTGATCTTTCTCACCAACACATGCGCAGTGGAGCGAGAAACTATGTGGAATAGGTAGATTTATTGCTGCTACGGCATCGTAAATTTTTGGATCGATTCTCTCAAAACATTGTGCTTTGTGAATTAATCCAAAATCGAGATTTACTAGGAGAGGAACTTTGAGATCAATGCCCAGCCTTACATGAAGTAGCTATCCTCCATTTTGCACATGGAAAACTGTATAAAGGAGCTGCCACTGACAGGTGAAATTAATAACAAGGGGTGGGATATGTTAGGCTGCAAGTGAACACTGAGCTCTTGAAGGCGATGTATTGGAAGCATGAAAAATAGGCAAACGCAAGGATCTGAGCGACAATAACAAGGGCCGAATTGTGATGGTTAGGTGGTAGCATCTGTGACCGGGTGGTAGCATCTCCAAAACAGCAGGTCTTGTGGGATGTTCCCTGTATGCAGTTGTTAGTACCTACCAAAAGTGGCCAGGGAACCGGCCGGTGAACTGGCAATAGGGACATGAGCTCCCAAGGCTCATCGATGCACGTGGGGAGTGAAGGCTAGCCCAGTTGGTCTGATCCCACGGAAAAGCTACTGTAGCACAAATTGCTGAAAAGGTTAATGCTGGCTATGATAGAAAGGTGTCAGAGAACACAGTGTATCACAGCTTGCTGCATATGGGACTGCGTAGCCACAGATAGGTCAGAGTGCCCATGCTGACCCCTGTCCTTTACCGAAAGCGTCTACAATGGGAACGTTAGTGTCAGAACTGGACCATGGAGCAATGACAGAAGATGGCCTGGTCTGATGAATCACATTTTCTTTCGCATCACGTGGATGGTCAGGTGCGTGTGCGTCATTTATCTGGGGAAGAGAGGGCACCAAGATGCACTATGGGAAGAAGGCAATGTGATGCTCTGGGCAATGTTCTGCTTGGAAACCTTGGGTCCTGGCATTCATGTGATGTTGTTACTTTGACATGTACCACCTACCTAAACATTGTTGCAGACCATGTGTACACTCCTTCATGGCAACGGTATTCCCTAATGTCAGTGCCCTCTTTCAGCAGAATAATGCACACTGCCACATTGAAACGAATGGTTTGACTTGGCCCCCAAATTCCCCAGATCTCATTCCAATCGAGCAACTGTGGGATGTGCTAGAAAAACAAGTCCAAGTCATGGAGGCCCCACCTAGCAACTTACAAGACATAAAGGATCTGCTGTCTTGGTGCCTGACACCACAGGACACAGGACACCTTCAGAGGCCATGCCTCATCAGGTCAGACCTGTATTGGCAGCACGAGGGGGAACTACACAATATGAGGCAGGTGGTTCTAATGTTATGGCTGTTGGGAGTATATACTGTCCTTAGTAGTATCGTCGATAAGACCACAGACTTATGTTTGCTATCATTACATCCCAATTGTATCTGTATTTGTGTTCTAGACGTTAGTTGCATTACTCTATACTGCAATTATCTGCATGTGCTCACCCATATTTGTTTGTTTGCTCATGTTTCTCATATAGGGCTTTATTCAGAGTCGGCAAGTGAAAATGTTGATGTATCTCGCGAATGTCAGTATACTGCACATCCGTGAAAGAAATTGGCGACTGCGCATGCACCGGATCAGACATACACACACTGAACTACAGCGTAGAGATTCATATGTTCATCGACGGACCACACTTTCCCTGATATGGTGTTTCTGGACGGTGACCATGTGAACGCACTAAACTCTTCCGTCTTGTGGGAATATAAGCCAGCTTCTATGCTCAATTACAGAGTGCGGGGGGGGGGGGGGGGATTGAACATCGATATTGTTTAGCACCTGGGGGGGATGTACTAAGACTTAGAGAGTGATAGTGGAGAGAGATAAAGTACCACCCAATCAGCTCCTAACTGTAATTTTTCAAACCCACAAACCCAGCCTGTAAACTGACAGTTAGGAGCTGTTTGGTTGGTATTTTATCTCTCTCCATTTTATCACTTTCCAAGGCTTAGTACATCTCCCCCCAGATACTAATTACAGCGGCTGAGGACGTAAAAACAGTGGGTGGGATGGGCCACCACGTGCAGACGGTCGGATCTTTGGCATATACAGTGGATTATCGCATTAGCATAAAGGAGCCTGCCGCGGCTGTATGGACAAGCCGACCCGATACGATACGATTGACTAAGTATTAGACCCGTATACTGTAAAAGGCTCTTGTGTAGGTATATACATCTTGTTTACATACATTTCTTATATTTTCCATCTGAAAATACGGAACACATAAGATTGCACCCCAGATACAGATAAACATTTACACTTCTGCATATCTCAGGACAAAAACTCCCCTAAACGTGGCTTACCAAGTGAGTACACAAAAATGGCACAGAGCTTAGGTTCTTTCCAGACGGTGTCATCTGAGCTTACTGTAAGCAGATATCATCACATGGCGGGTATACATCCTGACACAATCATATACAACGTTATATAAGTGAAATAACTTCAGGAGACAGGCACAGTAAAGGTAAACAGGGATGACAATGAAGAAACAGGGAAACTTGTATCATATATGGGGAGATTTAATAAAGCTTGGAGAGAGATAACATTGGAGACCAATAGCACCAACTAATCAGCTCCTAACTATCATTTTTCAAACACAGCCTGTAAAGTGACAGTTAGGAGCTGATTGGTTGGTGCTATTTATCTCCAATTTTATCTCTCTCCAAGCTTTATTAAATCTCCCACTATATAACAATCTATAGACCTTTGTGTTCTTCCCTCACCAATGAACTGCACAGTATTTTACTATGATGCTTACAGTATTGTGGAAACAAGTTGAAGTATTTAGGAATACATTTAGCAAGTGTTTAGTATTTAAAAGGTCTGTAATCCACCTGTCAGTGGGCGCCTGTGAGAAAAGATAAAATGTGCTTCTAATAATGAAACTCAATTAGTGCCACTGTATTTTTACTCAACAACTGTACTGTACCTACACTAAATACTGACAAGGAGGCTGTGGGCTCATATTTAGGAGGGGATGCAGTTGGGATGCCGACGGTCTAAATGCTGACCGTCTGCATCCCGACTGTCTAATGCCGGCGTCGAAATCCCGACACCTGTCATTAGACCTACGATTGGAGCCCGACACCCGGCTTACCGATCGAAGGTAAGCCGGGCACCGGGGCTCGGACAGCCGCAGGGGGGGGGAGGGTTAGGTTAGGGGCTCCCGGTGGGGACTTAGGGTTAGGCACCCACCCTGGGAGGTTAGGGTTAGGCTAGGGGAAGGGGGGGTTAGGGTTAGGCACCACCTCAGGAGGCTTAGGGTTAGGCTGCGGGGAAGGGGGGGTTAGGTTTAGGCACTTAGAGGGGGGTTAGGGTTAGGCACTTGGGAAGAGGTGAGGGTTAGGCACTTGGGGGGAGGTGAGGGTTAGGCTAGGGGAAGGGGGGGTTAGGGTTAGGCACCCCCAGGGGGAGGTTAGGGTTAGGCTGCGGGGAAGGGGGGGTTAGGTTTAGGCACTTAGAGGGGGGTTAGGGTTAGGCACTTGGGGGGAGGTGAGGGTTAGGCTAGGGGAAGGGGGGGTTAGGCACTTAGAGGGGGGTTAGGGTTAGGCACTTGGGGGGAGGTGAGGGTTAGGCTAGGGGAAGGGGGGGTTAGGCACTTGGGGGGAGGTGAGGGTTAGGCTAGGGGAAGGGGGGGTTAGTGTTAGGCACTTGGGGGGGAGGTGAGGGTTAGACTGTGGGGAAGGGGGGGTTAGGTTTAGGCAATTAGAGGGGGGTTAGGGTTAGGCACTTGGGGGGGAGGTTAGGGTTAGGCACCCCGAAGGGAGAGTTAGGGTTGAGGTTAGTAAATAGAAAAAAAAAGTACCTGTCGGGATCTTCACTGCCGGGCTTACGCTGTCGGCCGGTGGTAAATCATACTGATCCCTTTAGGAGGAAGCCTGAGCAATCAGCGGTGGAACTACCACCCTTGCATGGGGTTTAGTAGCTACGTCCGGAGGTGAGTGGTGCTGCCAAATGAGATTCATCTGCTGCCCAGTCCTGCTCTGTTGGCAGATGTACATTGAAACCTTGTTCTAAAACTGAAAGCCCAAATGGGGATTGACATGCAACGGCCCCCATGGAGGCTCAGGAGGCTAAAGCCCTACCTGAATTTTGCTATGGGGCCTTGGCGATGGATTAAAATAACCAGGAAATGTGTTTACTCATAGAAATAGGCAGAACATTTACCTTGTAGGATTCTTTGCAGCCTGAAGAACATCGGAGCTGCCTGCAGTATGAAATACATTAAGAAGTGCTCTCAATGGCCTGATACAGAGTTGCACGCAAAACGGCCGCACTGTAGGCTTGAATATAGTTGCGAACTTCTGCCCATACTCAGAGTCGGTCAAATCTATGCGACTGCACTACCCCTATACATCCGCTGGTGAGAGCAGCCATCATCATAGGAGCACAGATTGGCACCACCAAATTCCTGGGTGCAAGAGATCTGCCAGAAATAGCTGTGTGAGTATGCTTCCCTCCGAATAGGCCATCATTTCCTCTACACGCCCACGGCAAACTAATGCTTTGTGCGTGGGCCGAGCTGCTGCCAAATCACACCCATGTAGCCCAAAGTAGAGATGCGGCTGAGTTCCGTGCTACTTTGAATAGACCCGCAGATCAATAAAGAACTAGAGGGGCAAATGTTTGCGTCAGGCAGCCACAGACACATGCGCAGGGCGGAAAATAGCATCCAACTCTGAATCACGCCCAATGTAACTAGCTACCCCACCCCACCCACTGTGGGTGCACTGTAATACTGGCACCCATTTCATTGTAGCACATGGGTGCGGTGTCATGCTGACACCCATCTCATTGTAGCACATGGGTGCGGTGTCATGCAGACACCCATCTCATTGTAGCACATGGGTGCGGTGTCATGCAGACACCCATCTCATTGTAGCACATGGGTGCGGTGAAATGCTGACACCAATCTCATTGTAGCACATGGGTGCGGTGTCATGCTGACACCCATCTCATTGTAGCACATGGGTGCGGTGTCATGCTGACACCCATCTCATTGTAGCACATGGGTGCGGTGTCATGCTGACACCCATCTCATTGTAGCACATGGGTGCGGTGTCATGCTGACACCCATCTCATTGTAGCACATGGGTGCGGTGTCATGCTGGTACCCATCTCATTGTAGCACATGGGTGCGGTGTCATGCTGGCACCCATCTCATTGTAGCACATGGGTGCGGTGTCATGCAGACACCCATCTCATTGTAGCACATGGGTGTGGTGTCATGCTGACACCCATCTCATTGTAGCACATGGGTGCGGTGTCATGCTGACACCCATCTCATTGTAGCATATGGGTGCGGTGTCATGCTGACACCCATCTCATTGTAGCACATGGGTGCGGTGTCATGCTGACACCCATCTCATTGTAGCACATGGGTGCGGTGTCATGCTGACACCCACCTCAGTGAAGCTAATCAATGGTGAATAGTTCTAGAGAGATTTCTTCTTTTTTTTTTTTTTTTATTACCTCAAATTATATAAAAAAAAAATTCAAATACAATATCAGGAATTTTTCAGATGCCAAAAGCAAAATACTATGTTTAATAACGGCTAAATGTGAAAGCTAGTTTGGGAGTCAATGATAAAATGGGAGATGTCGTGTTAAGAGACGTGTATCTGGGATGAGTGTACTCTAGTCAATTCAAAGTACAGTACAGTATCTAAATGTCCATGTGTAGTATCTAAAGAGGGCTAGCTCTAACACCTCTAGTCTGAGATTAATATCACCCACAATGAATACTTTCAAGATATATGGTCACATCACAGTGTGTACAGCGACTACAGAAAAATAAATGACTATATGATTTCCACGGTCAGCTATCGCCCATGAACATGATGGTGCTAGTGAGGTCTCTGGTGCCAGATAATGCTACAAGTGTGCAGTACAAGCTGCAGTACCTCATACTGTATATTAGGAAGTGCCAGGCATAAGGCTCCGGCATAATAAGATAATAGTTGCATTTATGCCGGATATCTTAGGAATCTATTTCTTCTTGTTATTTGCCAAAGTCTCTAGGTCTGATTCAGAGATGGCCGCAGCTGCATCTTCTTACGCAGCGGATCTGAGAAGTTATGCGAGTGTCACAGCCGCCAGCTTTTGTAAAGAGACGCCCACCGCCAGCTTCTCCGATCCGGACGAACATCGCAAACATCGGTCGCACTGTCTGATCTCTGGGCAACCCTACGATTGTTCAGAATGCCTTTCACATGTAAGGCGCCAGGGCCAGTGACACGGTGTACGAATACGCGGATGCTGACTGCAATAGGTGCTCCAAAACGGACGCGGCACGCCTCGGTTTTTGTGCTGTTTCCATGTCACCTCGCTCAAACGGTCACTGTTTATCAATCTCATCACAAAACCACTAGTCACATACGCAGTGCGGCTCAGACACCTGCGCAGTGTACAAAACATCGGCGAGCTGCGACCAAATCTAAACTGTATCCACCTCTGTATCAGGCAGCCCCTGTCCCTTACACCTGACCTGTGACACATATGCACTTCCCAGCAGGCGTTCATTTATTTGGTGAAGTATTTCATATTCAATACAATGGGCAGTGGTCATATGATATTGTGGAAGATCAGAGCCGTAACTAGGTTTTTTGGTGCCCTATGCCAGAGAGAGCATTGCGCCCCCCCTCCCGTATTTTTCAAATAGGGACATAATGCACCCGAAAAAAGGGCCATGGCCTCATGGGGAAGGGCCAGGGAAGAGATAGGAGAGGCCAGGAGATGCTGGGGATGAAAGAAGAGGAAGTTACAAGTGAGAATGATAATAAACCTAAAATTGACAAGCCCAAACAGCGCCCCCTGCCCTGCGGTGCCCTGTGCCATGGCACAGGTTGCACCAGCCTAGTTATAGCCCTGTGGAAGATACAGTACTACTGTTTCCAGATGTACTAAATACTGACAACTACAATAGCAACAGTCAACCCCCATATTTTAAATTAAGAAATCTCCCATTTATTTCTGCTTTGTGAAATCAAAGGGGGGGGGTGATTAAATTCAGCGCAATGGATGAGATTTGCCATTCCGGATTGGCAGATTGTCTCCATCTACATTGCATGACTTGCCATATCCCCATAGAGATGCATAGCAAAATGTGGGCTACTCTAGCTGGCTGAATTGTGCGCAAGTGGGGATTCCCGCAATTGAATTCCCCCCTATAAATTTATCTCTTCTAATACTGCGTCTGCACAGACTGAGTGGCGTTCGCACTGAGGCCCTGATTCAGAGACGGACGCTCTGAATCAGGGCGTTTTTGGTTTTTTTTGGAGTGGCCTCCTGGCCGCTAGCATAGCTGTGGGTGACCACCCACAGCTATAGCGAGCGGCCAGGTTAATGGTAGCGATGGTCAAGACCATCGCGATCATCGGGCTTGCGACGAGACCCTTGTGGTAGGGTCTTGTGGCCGCAAGCCCCAGAGAGCTTTCGGCTCTAACAGAGCCGGAAGCTCTCCACTGACATCGCTTGTCGGGAAAGCCTCCGTTTGGCCGGCCACCCCCCCGGCCCACCCACCAAATGGGGCAAGATGTCGCTCACCATCGACAGCTCGCCCCCTTTGATGCGAGACCCGAAGCGACGGAGCACCCGTCGCTAGCCAGGTCTCGCGCATGCGCACGACGGAGCCGGCTCCATCGTGCGCATGCCCAGTGGGCAAACATCGACCCGTTTTGCGAGCGCTCAGCGCTTGTGACCGGGTCTGAATCAGGCCCTGTGTCCATGCAGGAACTTGCACTGAACACACACAGTACATATGCACCCATGTAGATTTGCGTGATTCTGCCGCTTATGCCTGGCCGAGCACAGGGGATGCTCGCGCAATTGTGACCCTGTAAAAAGATGAGTGTATGCCTGAGAAAGCCGTATTATTTGCAGCTGGACAGGGGTAAGTGCAAATATATGATGCCGATCACCGGCAGTAGCAAGCCACATGTGATTGGTTGTTTGCAAACACTCTGCTGTATTGTGCATTTCTAGGTGCGTTAAGAACTTTTTTCTTTCTTTGTAAAAGGATTTAGTTACAGTATATATGCTTTATTACAGCGTTATTTTGTAGTTTAATTGATGTTTAATAGTGAATGTATTTGTTGCACTAAAATAAATGGTTTACAACATGGGACAAGTGCAGTGAAAGTGTCTGGGATGTGGTGTCAACCAGACGCATATGCTACTGTTGTAGATCGGAAAAGCTCAAGCTCTGCATAGTGGCAGAAATACGTTATTTTGTGTCCATTTTGTCACCAACTCTACAGTGGGCCCCATTGTGTCTACAGTATGTGGCCCTTACCTAAGTTTTAGGTAGTTTGTAGAATTCTCACCCATTGGTTTGATAATTAACCAACTCTGTAGTGAAGTATTGAATGCAGACTGCAAATCCTATGAGGTTACAGTTGATAATGCTTTTTACATGATGGCAAATGGGTTAATGACATTTAATAGTGGTTCCAATACAACATTTCTACTGTCTGTAATGTCTACGTACTGTACACATCTCTACAAACAGTATATTAATAGATATTACAGTATAGTAAAGCAGAATAACCAAACACAGGGCCTGATTCAGCAAGGATCGCAACTGCGATCACGCATGCAGTCTCACTGCGATGATATGCTAATCCACTGCCATCGCTATGCCGTCGCAGCACAACATAAGGACGCCCTCCTTACCTTACACACGTCCGTAATGTTAGCAAGACTGCGAAACCATCGGTAACAATCGCAGCCTCACGCACACTTGCACAAGCTCTGACCTTACTCAGGAACTGCTAACCTCGTCGCACGCAGTGAGTACACAAGCTGCGTATTTCATCGCAGTGGATAATTTATGCACGCCCATGCAACGGCATTCAAATGCACTGGCACGCCTGCATTTCACTGACCATCCCACGTCACCGCCCCCAAACGCTACTTCCTGTCAATGAGTCTGTGATGGGTCTGCGTAGTCACGCCGATCGCAGTGGAGTGTTCCCGCACTGCGAATCATACGCACCTGTAGAACGCAACAATCGGCCGATTGCATGCGGAACCACATTTGCCATCCTTGCTGAATCAGGCCCACAATACTTAAACTAAACATAAAAAACAAAAAAAAAAAAACATAAAACATGAACAATGTAACCAGTGTCCTCTGAGGCTATAAAATAATCCTGGTACAAGCATTTTGTTCAAAGGTAACTATATTATCCCCAGATCTTAAGAATGTCTTGCCAGTTTCATCTGATCAGTGTCTGTACATAACACAGCAGTGAAATATAACCGGTACATGTCATTATATAACATGCTGGTGCGGTTACTGTACATGTCACATTAGCTAGAATTTAAACTTTAAAATTGTCAGTCTTATTTGCTCACGTATATTTTTCTTTAACCAGTCTCAGTTTGGTCTTGTGACTGCTAAAGGTTCTGTAGCAGATTAACATATGGGGTTAAAAGCTTTCCCTCAATCACCCATAATACAGGACCTGACATTTTATTCATTTTTTTATGTAACCATCTGAAGGTTATTCTGACGCCTTACCATATCCAAGAATGTCTCCGAAATGGAAAATTATTGACGTGCATCATTTTCACGACGTCGGCTACATTAACTTCCCAGCCGTTCTTTTTCCTTTACAATTTCAAGAGATTTAATCCAAAATTTAACAGCGATGCTGCCGGAGTCATAGGTTATTGCCAGTAGTATATTCCATGAACGCAGCAATGTCCAGGAGGTGAAAAACAAATTATCACAGTGTTTCATAGGCATCTGTCCATCCATTTATGCCACAACGGTGAGTTAAAAGGAGAAAAAATAAATAAACAACAGCCAAAGATAATAATAATACTACTAATCGTATAAAAAAATAAAATAATAGAATGTGGAAAAAAAGTTACTGAACTGAAGTATTAATGCCTTGTGTGGTAGTAAGTAGACCTGTATTGCAGCAAATGGTTAGTCACATCACTGTTTTGGGCTAACCAAACCTCAGAGGAGTTATCAAAAAGACGTACAACTTGAAATTGCACTGCCATAATGCCGGGCGGATTTTCTTCCCTCTCCTTTGTAAAAATCCAAGCTCATTTGTGCCCATGTAAACTATATTTTTCCTTGAAAGGTGCAAATAGGCGATCATGCTAGTAATAGCAGGTGCTGCTTCAATCTTGATCCTAGAGTTTTTTTTTTCTAGTGTAAAATGTTGCTTCTTCCTAAAGATCCAGGTTCACATTAGTGCAAGGCTTCCCAGGTGCAGTCATGTGCCCATTCATATATGACGCTGGACCTTATTACAGACTGACTACTCCCCCTGCAATAAAATGACTAAACTATTGATCTTGCTAGATGCTTGCAATCGTTTGCATATCTCAGAGCCATATTAACGCCTTCTGATAAAACTGCAAGGTGGAGAAGAAAATCATAGGTGTCAGTCACATGCCAATGTTACAATCCCATTCATACTGTCTGCTGTTTCCTGGCAGAAGTCAATACACTTGAGACTCTGGTACATGGAAATGCTCTTCTCAGTACTTAAGAGATGCAGCTGCTAACAGGTTAACGGGTTAGAAGCTGCTGCCTATATCCAGCACAATAGGTTTAGGTTCACCTTGCTAGTGGCACCGTATCCAGTCTTGGTTGCAGCTCAGGACTCTTGCAGACTCTATGGCTCTGTACTCTTACTCTGCAGCACAATGGGCTCCAGCCTGCAGTGAGAGCTGCCTGACAGAGGATGAGCTAGCATCAAGGGGGCCCTCTAGGTGGGTTCTCTGCGTACAGAATGTCCCAGTGTCCACTTCAAGGAGGGGAGTGACTGTGTCGTAAATAAATCCTCTTGGATGAGCAGTATGACAAACAGCAGACTAAATGCTTCAATCATTTTAGCTACTGATCTGCTACAAATAATGGTCATTCACAGCCTTATGTATCTCATTGTAGACTGAACATTTCCTGTTTCCCCTCCTGCTGAAACGAACATGGCTTATTTTTTATTTTATAGCTGTCTCTGAGTTTTAGAACTTTCTCAGATATCATGGACAAAGGAAAAAAATACATCATCGACTAAATTCAATTTACAATAGATAGATCTAGAATGCTGCGCTATACTGTAACATTACTTTTTTAAGATCTGTTTAGAGGAAAATAAATGATACTTCTGTCCCTGGACTTATAATGCCACCCTGTCACGTTGTAAACCAAAACTGGCAGAAAACAATGGATATTGTCGCCGTTTAGAAGTGTACAAATTGGCTATTTATTATCTGTCAGGATTCAGCTTCAATTGAAACCCGACATCGATGTCAGACGGTTTTTGCAGCTGTGCAGTTTTCATTAGGTTCAAAATAACAGAAAGGGTTAAAATAAAAAATAAATCAGTAACCTGCCTCGGACTTCTCAGCCTGGGCTTGTCCTGGAAAACAGTGGGAAAAAAACTGTGTGCGGTTCCCCCTATTTTCCAATAACCAGCACTGGGCTGAGTCAGCGGGGTTCTGGGGCTAATGCCATAGCAGGGGGACACAGGGGTCCCCCTGCCAAACTGGTCAGCCCAGGGATGTATATCCTTTGAAAGTGGGGACCTTAAAAATAAAATACTAAGGAACTACCAGCCCTGGTGGTGGTGGGTGTCAGGTCAATGTGTAAAAAAATAGATCATAATATTGTTCTTTACAGGGAGACTACCAGGGGTGTTTTAAGAGAGGAGGGGGTCCGTGTGTAGCCTTCGTTTGGGCCCCCTCCTCTCTGACAGAGAAGTAGATTCTGGCTTCATGCCAGAATCTATTGCGCATGCGCAGATCTCTGGGAAGATGGCGGCCGTGCCTTTTTCCCAGGGATATCTTCTCTGCGCATGCGCGATTCACCAGGAAAATGTCCGTCACCATTTTCCCAGTAACTTTTTGCTGCGATGCAGTGCCGGACCGGTGCTGCAGAGCAGCATGCTGGAATCTGCAGAAAGGTAAGTATAACTAGTATGGGTGTGGGGTGTACGGTGTGGGTCCCCCTGGACCCAGAGGCCCGTGTGCACCACACACCTTACACCCATTATAAATATGCCCCTGGAGATTACAGATACTAGCAAGCCTGCCACACCATTCCAAAACTTGTGGAACAAAAAGTGCAAGCATGCCAGGATATTAAGGATCCGCAGGCACCTGTGGTCTTCCTGTAAATAAAATAGTAAAATAAAGACAGTAAATGGACACCAAAAAATGAACATGGACACTATAAAAAAACAAAACAAAAAACTTTCATACTCCCCAAACAAATGGCCTTCAGAAAAAAAAAAAACATGAACCCAATCCCCACTGCCCTTACACACTTGCAGGCTGCCCCTCTGCTCTTTACTCTGACATTTCAGGGCAAATTTACTAAAGGTCGATCCTAATCGATTTTACTTTAATCGATTAAAAATCGATCTACAGCGGTCATAATCTATGTTTTGTTTCAGTGGCTAAATCACACATTTACTAACACTTAAAATCAAAATTAAAAAAAAAATTGTCTGTTAATAAATATGTGATTTAGCCCCTCAAGCACAACTTCGTCATTTATCGATTTACACTGATTTATTATCGATTTAAATTACCCTTTGGTAATTTACCACTTCTATATTCACCATTATATGTTGACCATACACTACCAGATAGAAGCACACAATTTGACCAACGGGGAACCAGAACGATGCTATGAACACTAGATTTATATTCACAGCTACATATGGTCCATTCTTCATGATTCTCCCTGTATAATTGGTTTAGTTGCATCCCTCCCTTCTTGCTCAGCTTATCTCTCTCTGTCCTCAGCTTGATACTCTTACTGTCCTTCAGTTCTATGCTCTGCTCCCTATTTACTATCTTTATTCCTCTCTGTACTGTACTTGCTCCACCTGACCCCACTATAAGTCATGGATCCCTAAATGAGCACCCGCTCAGTAATGTGAGCAGGGAAAACCCTGGCACACTAACAAAGGTGCACAATACTGGAAACCACAGAATTCCATCCATGCATCTCCATAGACCACCGACCACTTCCACCATTGCTGTGGCCTCTATAATAATAATAATAATAATAATAATTAATAATAAAAAAAACAATAATGACACTCCAAAGTGTATACAGTATATATGGGCATAATCTAGAGTTTGTGGTGGTTTTTCAGGACCCGGGATGGTAAGAAGGGTAATTATTTTCCTATTTATACTCAGAGGTGCAAATATGACCATGGTCAGTGGTAAAGAGTCTGCAAAAACTAGAAGTTCAAAATTAGGGTTAATGTACTACGAACATGTTCAGGGCCTTTAAACCAGTGAATTTTGATTAGAAATATTCAAGCATCTCTAATCACTGTGATAAGCAAACTGTCCGTGGCCTCTGTAAATTGCTGTCTGGGATCGTAGCACTTTCTATTGTAATGTGTATGTTCAATTCTTCCTTTGCGTATAAAAGTAAATGATTAAAATAAATACATAAAAAAAACATATATATAGATAGATAGATAGATAGATAGATAGATAGATAGATAGATAGATAGATAGATAGATAGATAGATAGATGGATAGATGGATAGATTCAGCTATATAGCATTCAATGATAAGAACAGTGCAATTTAGTTACTCATCAAAATCAGGGAGTAGGAGCATGGGAAGATCTATTACAGAAAACATGGGCACATCGATATCAGAAAACAGGTTTTAAAAAAAAAAAAGTTTAGCTCTGAAAATTCAGCAATGACTCTTAAGCAGATTAGTAGTATTCTCTAAATACAGTCCGCAAGCTCTTTGAATACAGAAGCAGACATTGTCTGAGACTCAATGGCTGAGATTCATCACAGGACCACGGAGTCTGAGTTTGAGAGATCACTGGGAGTTGACTCTCGTCGTATGACGCACATAGTCACACTCAAAATAAAAGCAAAAAAAAAAGACCACAACAAAATTCAGCAGAAAGAAATCAGTTTTTAGGATCACAGAGTAAGCAGAACAGTACTGAACTTGTTGGAAGAACCTCACCGGAAACTATGTGACATGTTTCCTAAAGTAATTTCCAAGTATTAGGCACCGAGCAAGGAAGTATTTCAATCGCCTTGTCGGCTAAGTAAAACATGTGACAGGCCGCTAAGGGAAAAATCAGCAAGACCTGGACTGACGTCAGTACCAGACTGTGCTTCTCAAAGTATGTTCTCTACTTTCTACCAGTTTTCATGAGGATGCAGTCTGCCAAAACTGCGCACTCAGCTGAATAAGATTTAGAAATACGTAATGGTCCAGTGATAGGTGAAATTTGGAGGAGTCTGACAGTTAATTTACACGTGGTATACAAGCAGAACTGTACTTTCTGTCTTCCTATAGAAGGGCAGCAAAAGAGATAAACGAGACTGTGAAGGTGGTCGGGGTATTTTCGGCCAGCGGCAGATGATTACCGGCTTTTCCAGGACAGCACAAATTTTTGCCACTGGAGATCTTTTTGTATGAATTTATTTGTTTATTAACAGTGGTTTATAAAGCATGGTATGGTATGGAACCTAGATTGTAAGCTTGCGAGCAGGGCCCTCTTAAGGGGGATATCCACTACAAGATCTGAAAACGACTGCACAATTACGACATTGTAATCGTTCAGACGTTTCTCAGTCGTGTGATGAGCCTGCACTGAACGAGCAGTCGTTTAGTGCAGGGTCATCAATAATCTGGAAACATGCTGAACCTGACTTTATCGTCAGGTTGACCAGCATGTTTGAAAGATGATAGAGGTCTAAACGACCAGCGGGCACGCGCATCGCTGGTCGTTTTAGACACTTTTGCAAATGATTTGCAAACGATTGAATGATCGCTGAATCGTTCAACTTAATCATCTAGTGGATACCCCCCTTTACCCTTATGTATGTCTTGTATGTATGTATGTATGTCTTGCCGACATTCAGCTCCCTCCTTCCGGGAGGGAGCTGAATGCCTGCATTCTGTGGGGGGCGTGGCCGGACTGTGATGCCGTTTTGGGGGCGGGGCGGGGGCGTAACCGCCCGATCGCGTCATCGTGGCCCCGCCCCCTCTTCACAATGCCGGAAAAAAGGCATTGTAAAGCAGGGGGCGGAGCCTCGATGACGCGATTCAGCACGAATCGCGTCATCGGGCCCCCCGGCAGCGGGGGGTTTTACTAGTAGTCTGGGGGGGTAGGCGGCACAGGGAGGCTTGCCTGCCTTTCCGGGGGGTCAGAAGCGGCACCCGATATTCGGGAGGCTCCCGACCAAATCGGGAGGGTAGGCAAGCCTGCTTTTATGTATGTCTTGTATGTATGTATGTCTTTTATGTATGTCTTGTATATATGTATGTCTTTTACAACCCAGTAAAATGTTAACGTTGATTCAAATTGTAAAGCGCAACGGAATTTGCTGCGCTATATAAGAAACTGTTAATAAATAAATAATAAATAAATAATATAGCGTACACATATTCTGCAGCGCTTTACAGACAAGCAGAGCTTACAATCTAGCTTCCATACCACATGAACACATAGGGGGGAATTCAGTTAGCCTTGTTAACCCGCTAACAGGGGGTCAATGCAGCTAAATTAATAAAGTTACCGCGTCCGCCCGCAAGTTTTTTGCTATCCAATTAGCCATGCAAATAAAGCCGCATTAACTTTCCATGGGACTTAACACAGATTTTTTTCTCACAGCCAATGAGCATGTGAAAAGTTTGGGAAAATCCCTATTTTAAATAAAAATGACGGGACTTTGTGCAGACCCCCCTCCACCCTAAAGATTAATTAGGCAAATAGAAGTTTTTAATTAATTTTGCCAATAATGACATGTAATTTTTGGGGTGATTTCTGCAAAATTCAGAATAATGGGTTAATTGATAGGGGGGTTTGGGTACGGGATGCCAGCGCTTAGGATCCAAGCACTCAGAATCTCGATGCCGGCATCATGACTGGGTTACTGGTAAGTACCCTACCCCTTCCTCCCCGCAGCCTAAACCTAACCACCCCCCCCCCAAACAGCCAAAACCTAACCTGCCCGTCCCTGCAGCCTAACCTTCCCCCTATTGCCTAACCCTAAACCTAGCCCTCCCCCTAACCCCAATGCTTACCGTCAGGATGTTAGCGGTAAGGATGCTGGCGTCAAGATTATGACTGGTGTTGGGATTCTGGCGTCGGCATTCTAAATCCCCCTAGGGCAGGGATGGGGAACCTCAGGCCCGGGGGCCGTATAAGGCCCGCGGAATCATTTGGTCTGGCCCTCAGAGCTTTTTTCTGCTAGCCTCATCTGGCTAGCAGGGTACCTAGAATGGCACCCTGCAGCCTAAATCTATGCAACAGTGCAGCCTGGAGCATCCTTAGGACGCTTCAGACGGTCACACCGCTGCCCTTACAGCTCCCCAGAGCATCCTCAGGATACTCTGGGCATTGCTGTAATCACCGGCGATTGTGGCCCCACCCCTGTGTGACATCACACGGAGGGGGCGTGTCCTGCACCAGGCCCGCAAATAATATTATATATATCAAAATGTCCCTCTGCAGAAAAAAGGTTCCCCACCCCGGCTCTAGGGGTTTTGTACTGATGGGGAAGGTGTTTTTAGGCTTGCTGATGGGAGTTATAGAAAATTTTAATTGGTTTAAATTACAAAAAAAATCAGCTTACACACATGTTATGCTCTCAAATTAATCTAGACTACATTTAATTTGCAGAAAAACACTTGCTTTCCAATTACTGAATTTTAGCAAAACAAAAAATATGCAAAAAAGCCATTTCACACCTTTCAAGAGCCCCAGTTACTTTACTTATGGCCACTAATATATTTCTATGATGTTATCCAATGTTTGCAGGATGATTTCCCTACACTTAACATGGCTAACATCATAGAAAATTACTGCGCGACCACTTTTTATAATCGTATAGAGCGTTAAGGGAAAGCGCACATAGCCACGCTAACTGAAAGTCCTGAGAGATAGGCACGTTAACTGAAGCTGCGGAAAACAGAAATGTTACCATGACTAATTTAATTCCCCCCATATACACACAGCAGAATCCAATTCACCTACCACTATGACCGGATACTTGGGCTGGGTCCTGATTTACCAGGATTATCATGTAAGGTGTTCTTGTCTACTCTATTGGAACCTATGGGAGGCTCCTGATTTTTGGGGTAACCCCCCGCACCCCAGACGAGTAGGCACTTCTCCTGCATCTCGCCCACTTTCTAGCTTAATGATGCGATTCTATGAGAACTGTGTCATTTAGCCCCACCCCTATTCAAATAGGTGGTCTCTGCAATTTACAGCAAGGGGGCGGGGGCTTAATGACCTGAAAAGTCTTGCCCTGCCCCCCATCCTCGCCCACCTACTTCTCCCCAGGCTTCTCCCGGGGAGGAAACAGAAGAAGTAGGTAAGCATGCCTTATACCCAATAATGCTACTACAATGCATGAAAATAGGTGAGAAAATGGAAACCTCATACCCACCTGCGATGCTACCTAATTACAGAGCATTAATGTCGTCTGAACACTGCCTGCTCCTTTTACTTGGGCTTATCGTAAGCACAGGAGGTATTAGAGATGCTGGCAGTCTCCAATGACCCCCCAAAACCAAGTAAAAAAGTATTTAGCAAGTACACTTTTAAGTTTTACTGGCGTTTGTGCTTGTGAAAATTTCATTATCATGTGGTTTTTGTTTCTACTTGAAAATATGGGGCTCCTACATTTGAGTCCCAATATAGGGAACAATTGTCCAAGCTTCCTATGGCCATTTCCAGGTCTGTGTGACATGACAGATATTGATAGTAGCATTGCATCGTCATGGAGATCAATTCAGGGCCAGATATAATAGGGTGCGGAATTTCTGCGAGTTAGCAGATAAATTGGGTGAGATTTGAGCAGATTTCGGTTTCCCTATAACAAATCACTTGCTCTATAAGGGGTATATTAGTAAAATGCTTTATTTATACGTTTAGTTAAAAATGTTGACCCTGGTGGAAATGTGGACTGATCTCACGGATACCTGCAAACTGCACGCATTCCAGACAGAGCAATTGCTGACTGTCATCCCCTTAATGGGGCTTCAGAGGGAATTGGTATGAAATACCGCCGGCGTTCGATTCCCATCAGCAGCAGCCCGTCAGGAGCAGAGTGCGATGCAGCGGAAGCCCGACAGCGCTGGAAATCCCGATCGTGGATAGGTAAGTATCCACTAACCTAACCTAACCCCCCCTAACCCTAACACTCCTTAGGGGTGCCTAACTCTAACTTCCCCCCCAAGTGCCTAACCCTAATCCCCCCTCTAAGTGCCTAACCCTAACCACCCCCTTCCCCGCTGCCTAAACCTAAGTCCCCCGGGGGGGTGCCTAACCTTAAGTCCCCCCCGGGGGTGCCTAACCCTAACCCTCCCTCCCCCTAGCCTAACCCTAACCCTCCCGGGGGGCTGCCTAACCCTAAGTCCCCCCCGGGAGCCCTAAACCTAACCCCCCCCCTGCGCGGCTGTCCGCTCGCGGCGCCCGGCATCACTACGATAGTGATGCCAGGCGCCGGTCTCCCGGCATCGGGGAAATGCGGGCGTCTACATCTAGACGCCCGGCATTTCACCCTTACCGGGATAAGACAGGCGGGAAGCCGGCTGCCGGTATTTAGGCAGTCGGCTTCCCGATTGCCTCCCCTTCAGAGCGCCCTGTACGTTGCTGCCTCCTCCCCTGAGTACATGCCGTCATAAGGCTGCGCCCCATGACCGCAGCACCGCATAACTAGCTGAAGCATCATGGCGCTCCATCCTGCTGTATAGGCTTCAGAGCGCGCACCCAGAGTGTTTAAGGGTTGTTTCGGCTGACACTGCAGCACCAATCCTGGCTGCAGGGGGTCTCTCCAGGCTCCCAGCATGTCAGATGCAGGGGCTGTGATGGTGCCGCCCCTAGGGCTCACCGCACTGCGCGATGGCATTGCTTGTACCGCCCTCCCTAAGGCACTGCTGACTGAACATGCGATAGACTATGCCTATGCATAAAGACGGCCTGAATTAGAGGTGCATGATATTGTAGCTGCAAATGCGTCCCTTTCCGCAGCATGACTGCTTTGTTATGCCATTGCCGACATGGTCACACGTCTTCAGAGAATATTTTGTGAACAACCCTTTACTAGAAGCTACAAAGGAGATTTCTATAAAATTAGAAAAAAGAAAAAAAAAATAAGAAATGAAAACAATTACCATTGTCTATATTGCTGTGTTGAATATACTACCCACAGAAATAATACAGCGAAAGTAAAAGCTGAAGGACAGTCAGAAACTATGATGGAGCTTATAAAACCACAACCTTTGGCAGAGTAAACAAGTTGTATTTGTGAGCAAGACCGTGGGGATCATGGACAATTCTGGATTATAATGCCACACATTCCACTTCCAGCTGCCACTCTGTAAAGCGATGCACATGATGTTCTCACTGCTAGAGTTTATCACGTCTATCAGACGGGATGGTGACTGAAATCTTTTCGCACCTATTACTACATATTATGTTTCTGACTGCTGGACAGGGCATTAGAGTAGTCACTACTCTGGGCAGTGTGAGTGAATGTGCCCTGAAGTGGACACTACTGTACACGTGTTCATGTTTCTCTATTCAACACTCCGCTGTCAAAACTTGTTGATTGTGAACAAAACAGGCGTCAGACAATGGGAAAAATATCAACACACAGATATGTCTGGACAGATATGTCTGCAGACATATCTGTCCGTCGGCTGTGCAGCACAGCCAATGCGATATGTTGGTGAACGCCGATGTTCACCGACATAACGCGGGTACACACTACCCGACAGGCAGCAGAGAGATTGGCCGGCCAATGTATCTGTCAGTGTGTTCCCAGCTTTAAAATTAATAGGAGAAGATGGAGAAGAGAAAAATGAGACATAGACAGTGTCAGAAGGAACAAAGGGAGGAAAAAAAGGGCGAGTATCTCAGTCCTAGTCCAAAAATAACAAGGGAGCGCTGGCAAGTCGGCTACCGGGACCATACTGACAGAAGATTTGCAAGTGATATAGCAAGTTATACTATGTTATTATAGCGGGATTTTCTTTTTGTTTTTTGTTGTTGCTTTTTACGCAGGAAAGTTGATCTTATCGTGAGTACCATTATGTTTAATACTAACCTATTCAAGTTTTGTGGCCCAAATTAGAAGACTAACTAGCTCGACGCAAATGAAAGTTACAGATTCTACTGAGAAACAAAATCTTTAATCACTTTTGTTCCCATGATAAATGACCTACTTCAAAAAGGCGCAGTAGACAAAAAAAGATCAAAGACATCAAAATGAAGATGGGGTAAAAATAAAGTAAAAAACTATTACATTAGCAACGGAAAGATTGATTTTATACGTGCTTTAAATAGGATACATTTTGCATCATTAAATATTGAAAGCTAGTTTGCTATACATAGAAATTGGAAGAACTGAAAAGCTGCCTTATGTTGACAAATCGCAGGAAGCGAGTTCTGCCATCCTGTTGTCATTACGCTTCTATATTAGTTCAAGGTTCCATAATACTATTCCCCAGGTGAAATGTGGACTTGTATACGTCGATGAACAATAAAGTTCCAGAACCTTGAATATTCTCTTTTGTGGTATGCAATCACTGCAAAGGTAATTGCATAGCATTCGTCCTTCAGTTCTCTGTTGCTTGAAACAATGATGTTCATCTGCCGCGTATACTTGTCCCTACGGAGTCGGAGAGAATCTCGCAGAACAATCACAACATTCAATTATTTTGCCACCAGCTCTAAATGTGTTGTGCTATTCTTGAGTTGTTAATCTGCTCCTGAACTCTCCCCGAGCTGTTAATCTTTTCAGTGGAGCAAAGTTTTTCTGTCCCCACACAATCAGACTATTACTGGGGATTCAAAATCATGTCTAATATAAAACCGCTTAATGTGACATGATAGAAACTGTATTTGTATTGTGTCTTATTGCAATGCACGCACATGTACTGTAAGCCAGAATTAGAGGTATATTGACTACAGTGCTGGTGTTTTAGAAGTGGAGATGTTGCCCATAGCAACCAATCAGATTCTAGCTATTATCTTCTAGATAAATGTTAAGTAGAATCTGATTGGTTACTATGGGAAACATGTCCACTTCTAAAAACCCGCACTTTCGTAAATATACCCCTCAGAATAAAGAATGGTGAATGCCAAGAAACAAATTTTTGTGCACTCCGCTGGTGGTTTTACCATTTGAAAGCTGCCACAAATTGTTGGAGGATTGAGAATCGCCTTCCCAACTACCCTTTGCCGAATAGTAAATATGGCTATTGAGAAGAGAAAACTGGCGGCAGTTTGTTGCGGTTTAGTAAATTTTACTTTGTCACTTTGTTATTTTTTAAACCTAAGTATGTTCTAATGACTATATCATTAATAGTCAGTACCGACATAATGCAGTGGGTGTGGCAGGAGGGAGCAACGTTCGGGGGCAGCTCATCTGCACCAGAAGAAAAAAAACAATATTGTTTTGAAATTCATTAACATTTACTTATATAGTGCCAGCAAATTCATTTGCGCTTTACAATTGAAATAAAATAGAAATACAAACAGGCAAATTGAAGCGAAAAGTACTCCATAATGATATATTAGTCACTACTGATGGACTATGTGGCTGCTGCTAGACAAAGGAGGAAGGTTCTACTACAGTATGTCAATGTTTCATTTATATTCCTCTCTGTTGCAGTTTCTTACACATTTGGTATAATGGTCAGCATTACTGCCTCACAGTACTGAGGTCTTGGGATCAACTCCTACCTAGGCCCTATATGTGTGCAGTTTGTATGTTCTCCTCATATTTGCGTGGATTTCCGCTGGGTATTCCTTCTCCAAGAAAAGGGAGATGGGGCCTTACTGTGGCTTAATGTAACAGAGGCCCATACTGTGGCATACTGTAAAAGTGGCATTACTGTAGCATAATGTATAAGGGGCCTTACTGTGGCATAATGTGCAGGGAGCATTACTGTGGCATAATGTATAAGGGGCCTTACTGTGGCTTAATGGACAAGGGGCATTACTGTGACTTAATGTATAAGGGACGTTACTGTGGCTTAATGTATATGGGGCATTACTGTGGCATAATGTGTTGTAAGGGGCATTACTGTGGCATAATGTGTTGTAAGGGGTATTACTGTGGCATAATGTGTTATAAGGGGCATTACTGTGTGGCATAATGTGTTGTGACGCAGTTGGGATAGGGGTCCCTCTCCGGGGGTAGATGGACTCCCTCTTTACACACAGCAGCCGTAGAAACAGAAGACAAGTCTGGGAATCTCGTACAAACTGGTCTGCGCCAGTCTTTATTGTGCCACACACAAAAATATAAACAAAAGCATAAACATAAGTCCTAGCCCAGCTGGGCACTAACTACACAGCAGATTCCCTTACTATAACAGTGGTAGGGCCGATTGCCCTCACCATCAACAAAACACATTCACAGTACTTACAGGGTTTTATCCAAGTGTCTCTGAACAGGCTAGACTGCCAGCTCCCCCAGGTATGACACACTCAGCCACAAACAAACCCAGCTTAAATCAGCCAGTTCCAGGTGGAAGCCCTAATGAGCCTGCTATCAGGCTGAAAGGCCCAAAACCTGGAGTGGCCTGTGGATAGAGCCCTCCCTCTCCTCACATCCACACCCCCAGGACCCATTCCAGCTTTTCACAGAAGCCAACATTACTAGTCTGCTTTTCTAACATACTTTTCCTGGGGATTTTAAAAGACATAAGACAGGAATCTGGGATAAATATAGAAGCCATTCCACACTTCTCCAGTGCTTCTATCATATATCCCCCCCCCCTTTGTTTCGACCTGTGGGGCGGAACAACTGCAGCCCCCAGACAATGGACACGTGACAAAGCATCTGAATTGGCCAGGTGGCTTCCTGGCCTATGTTCTACCATGAACTTAAAGGTCTGTAATGCCAAGAACCACCTCGTTATTCTCGCATTACTGTCTTTGTTCTCTGACATCCACTTCAAAGGGGCATGGTCAGTGATCAATCTGAACTTCCTTCCCACCAAATAGTACCCGAGAGTTTCTAAGGCCCACTTTATGGCCAATGCTTCCTTCTCAACTGTAGCATAGTTTCTCTCATGTACATTTAATTTCCTGCTTAGGTAAAAAATAGGGTGTTCCTCACTGTCCTTGCTCTGGGACAGGACCGCTCTTATACCTACTTCTGGTGCATCAGTTTGCACCTCAAACTACCAATCAAAATTAGGAGTCACCAGAACGGGTTGCGTACACAACGCTGCTTTTAAGGCCTGAAAAGCCTTCTCTGCTTCAGGACTCCATTCCACCATGACTTTCTGTTTGCCCTTGGTAAGGTCAGTCAGTGGGACTGCAATGTTGGCAAAATTGGGTAAAAACCTCCTATAATACCCAGTAATCACTAAGAAGTCTCTCCCCTGCTTCTTATTCAAGGGTCTTGGCCAGTTTTGTATTGCTTCAATTTTATTAAGCTGTGGCTTTATCAAACCTCTGCCAATGGCGTACCCAAGATACTTTACTTCTTCCATCCCTAGACAACACTTTTTTGGGTTGGCTGTCAAACCTGCCCTATAAATGGAGTTCAACATTGCTTGTACTCTGGGCAAGTGAGCCTGCCAATCAGGGCTATGAATGACTACATCATCCAGATAAGCAGCAGCATACTGTCTATGGGGCCTTAGAATAGACATTCTTTAACTTCCTTCTGTTGAACGGCTGACAGGGTTTTTGCTACTGTCACTTCGGGAACCAAGGGCCCTGAGTTTACTGGAGGGGCTCGGACGGCTGACAGAGCTGCTCTATCCTTCCAGGGTTTTATAAGATTTACATGGTATATCTGTTCTAGCTTTCTTATGCCTGCTTTACAAGTTCTAGTTGGTATTACAGTAATGACAAATGTTTTTAATGAAGGATCAGATTTTAGTTCAATTAAAAAGGAAATGTGTACTTTTGACAATTAAACTTGTATGGATGCTGCAGGAATTAACACAGCTTACTTTATGGCATATATTGGATGTATTTATACCAGTGCAGGCTTGCCTATACCTAAGGCAATTTTTGCTTTATCTATTATATGTTTAGAAAATGTTATTTCAGAAATTTTTAATGTGATGGACCAAATGGAGGAGGCCTGTCACCGACTCCGCCCATTTTCCCCGCGGGCATGTAACGAAGCTGCCACCACCAAACACCTTCCGTCGGTGTTTGGAACCGCTTATGAACACCCGGCACCTGGAACCACTTCTGCTGCGTATGCGTCGGCTAGCTGCGGCCACACCTCCTGGTTGGTGTCGGCTGTTTACTACTGATCCCTCGCAATGGACCAGGCTCTGCACGGTAGCTGGCAGAGGGCTTGAGCTTTGGAGACCTTTGGCTCAATCCAGAACAGCCGGAGAACGGAATAGCGTTTTGCGCAATTCTGTTGGTCACAGGATGCAGATGCAATCGAATAGGCAAAGGTGTTTATTTCTAATAGTCTTGAAAAAGACTTTCCCTCAGCTTTAAGGGGTTACAGCATACAGAAATCTTAACAGCAGTTCTTCTCCACAAAGGACATACAAGGATGTACACATACAGGGCTCACATACCCTCTTTTTATATCATTCTTACACATAATATCACAGAGAGGTAAATCCACCTTGTGTTCCTTTTAACCAATCATGCTTTCTCACAAAATATATTTAACCACATCTTACATTTCAAAGGAGTTACCCAATTTCCTCCTTTCTAACCTAGCACCTAAAAGCAGTTGCTTCCTAAACACAAACTGATTTAGCATACAGTATAAATGTCTCCTAAAATGTAGATATAACATTTCACAGGAAATGGTAAATTACATCATCCTTCCAAATACAAGTATCAATCAGTTTGGCATTCCCAACCTTAACAACTTCAGGTTTTAGAAAGTGCCATCCAAAAGGGCTTCTTAAAAACAAACAAATTGTCTTTCCCAAACTTGCTGGTTATTGTACCCATAGGCACAGAGGAGCCTTTTTATAAAGGAAGTGCTGTAAACAGAGTTTTGGCCATATGACACTATTCACAGCTTCACACAGAAAACGTCCATCCAGGTCTTTCTATTCATTAGACCTCCTGCTAGGAAATGACAATTAGCATCTAATTTCCTGCAGCCACAGAAGCTGGTCATGTCATATAGAGAAAGTGCATTTTAAACCCATATTAAATATAAATATATTCAGACATGTTTCCCCAATTTCAAAACTGCGCACAACACTTTAAATGATAAAATGTATTATTATCACCCATAAAACTACAGTACATGGCGTCCTGCGCCTACATTGTCCCTTTAAAGATGGTGCCATGCAATGGGGGTTAACTCCTTCAGTACCGGGGTGGCGATTTTAGCCACGTGTGATCAGGCTCCTGCCACACTGCTCATATATAGGCAAATATCCCACCACCGGCCTTCGTCACCCTTCATGGCTACGTCTGAACAGATTATGTTGCATTAACAGCAATCAGCCAATCGGGAGGCTCTCTGGATGGTATTAGAGCACAGATGACCAAAGATACACTAAACAGATGCTAATCCCACTGTCTGTCAAGCCCGCACGCGCCACTGTATACTGTATACCTCCCAACATGACCCATTCCAGGAGGGCCAAAATGCTCTGTTCTTGGACTTCCCTCTTAATGTATGATTGCCGTCAACTGCATGGAACGGATTGGGTATGTAATCCCGGTAGTCGGGATGCCAGCTATCAGTACACCGACAGCGCCATCCCGATACTCAGGATCCCGACAAGGGTCAGGTAAGTATACTTACCCTCCCCCCTTCTCCCCCTAACCTTCTGTTTGTACATCCTAACACTAACCCTTCTCCTACCCTATCCTAACCCTCCCAGTTATAAACCTAACCCTTCCCCCCTGGTGCCTAAATCTAACCCTTGCCCCTTACTGCCTTAACCTAACCCCCCCTAGTGGTGCCTAACCCTAACCCACCCCTGGTGGTACATAACCCTAACCTCCCCCTCCCCTAGCCTGACCGTAACCCCCCCCATGACGCCTAAACCTAACCCTCCTCCCCGAAGTTAAGGCCTATCCAGCCCCGCTATACTTACGTTTGGCATCCTGGCTGTCGAAATTCCGGCGTCGGGATGTCATCTCCTGTTGGTATTCCGGCGCCGGTCTTCTAGCCGGGTAGTTGCATTCTGTTGCTGGGATTTCTTCAGCCGGGATGCCGCACGTCGGTATTCTAACTACATCCCGTGTTGAACTATAAACGTATATAGGGGATGCAGTCAGGAAGCCGACGGTCTAAATGCCGACCGCCGGCTTCCCGACTGTCTAATCCCGGCAGGGGTTTAATGATAGGTGTCGAAATCCCGACGCCTATCATTATCCCTACGCCCAATGTCGAACGAAGGTAAGCCAGGCGGCGGGCGCAGACAACCGCGGGGGGGGGAGGGTTAGGATTCAGGGATCCCGGGGGGACTTAGGGTTAGGCACCCCCCCGGGGGGTTAGGGTTAGGCTAGGGAAAGGGGGGGTTAAGTTTAGACACTTACAGGGGGGTTAGGGTTAGGCACCGCTAAGGGAGGGTTAGGTATAGGGGGGGAGGGTTAGGTTTAGTTAGAATACTTACCATTCTGGATTTTCACTCCTGTCGGTGTTGCAGCGTCAGGATTTGAGCCGCCGGGCATATGTCCGGCGGTCATTCACACCGATTCCGTATATAGAAACCCCCGCCCTTAAAAATCCTGCGTTTGACCCTGTATACAGTAAAGTAAATCTTGCCAGGCAACACTGAATATACAGTATTTAGGGGTTGATACACAGAGCAGTGAAAAGAGTGGAGAAGTGGACCAGTGGAAAAGTTAGCCATAGCAACCAATCAGCTTGTACTTATTTTATAAAATGTACTTGTTAAATGCTACCTTAAAGCTGATTGGTTGCTTTGGGCAACTTCTCCACTGGGCTACTTCTCCACTTTTTTAACTGCTTCATATATGTACCCCTCAGGGGTCTGTTTACTAAGCCTTGGCTGGAGATAAAGTGGACGGAGATAAAGTACCAGCCAACCAGCTCCTAGCTGTCATTTTTCAAACACAGCCTGAGACATTGCAGTTAGGAGCTGATTGGCTGGTTCTTTATCTCTGTTCACTTTATCGCCATCCAAGGCTTAGTAAATAGACCCCTCAATGACTTACAGGTAGACACAAGATGAGAGCTAAACATTTTTAAGGAACTGAAATTACTTGTCGTGTATGACATGAATATTTATCTCCCCAAAGCACCACATTTCCTCAACTGTCACCAACTAATCCTTCTCTGAGAGGAAATGACATCCAGATTACCATGTTATTACTGTAAATCACATTACTCCTTGGTTTGCTGATTCACCACATATGGAAAATGTAAGACAACAACTTATCTTTCTAATAAAGGAACAATATATTGGGCTAAATGTAATAGACTGCGAGCTGGCACCGCTGTGGGAATACATGCGAGTATGCCCTTATTTTTAAAGCAGCAAGCATGTTAAAAGCTAAACCAAGCTGGTTTAGTCTTCTATATAAGCGCACGTATTCCTGCGGCGGTGCCGGGTCGCAGTCTATTACATTTAAGACACGGTGCGATAAAGCAGCCGATCCGACTGATTGGTGCGATTTGGCTGCTATATCGCACCGTGTATGGCCCTGATGTCGGACAGAACGCGCTCCCGTGGGGTCGTACATCGCACCCCCTGATCTTTCTGCAGGACCAGTTGATCAGGGGATGTGATGTGCGATACCATGCATTCCTATGCGGGTGAGGGAGGGAGGAGCCGAAATATCGGGCGGTCAGCCACCCGATCGCACCGTGTGTGCAGACCTCCCGATATGTCGGAAGACGGATCCCCTGTCGCATCGCACCGTGTATAGGGAGGGGCCTTTAGGGCCTGGTTCAGCAGTGATGGCAAATGCAACTACGTACGCAGATCAAGCTTGTTTTAGCCATTGTGCATGCGCATAAGTTGCACTGCGCTTGGGCTGCGATCGCACTGCGATTACGGATGCACAGAGGAATCCATCGCAGGGTAACAGACTGTTAGCGTTTGGGGGTAGTGACGGGGGAGTGGTCGGAAAAATGCAGGCGTCTGTCCTCTTGAACGCCGTTTAATGGGCAATTCAGGAAAGTACTGTACATCTACTTGTTTTACCTGTATTAAGATTACAATACATTTTGGCCGTTGCTATCCTACAGTACATGTGTGCCGAAAATTTAATTTACCATTTTTGGGGGGGAATTATAAAAGTAACATGAACACAGTGGTCCTGATTCAGAGATAGACACAATGCCAATATTTGTACACAGATTGAGCGATTGCCAGCCATTTCTCATGCGTGTAAGACGCACTGCGCACTCGCGGCGATTGATTTGCAATCACACTCACACAGAGGATCCGCTCACAAAGTGAGTGACAGGTAGTCAGCGTTTGTGGAGGTAACAGGGGGGTGGTTAGAGAAACGCAGGCGTGTCTGACCGTTTCTGGACGTCCATAACTTAGCCACTGCGTGACGCCTCCTGCTGCATTACCATAATAGTGCTATCCCTGCTGCTACCGTGTTAGCAACTGCGATAACAATAGCGCCTGAGGCTGAAAACTGAAAGGTGAACTTTTATTAAATATAAACAGTATGGATTAGTCATACCAAATAGCCATTTACCTCCAGGACCAGCCCTAGGTCTTCTGGCACACTGTGCGAGACATTTTGCAGCACCCCCACCCACTTCTACTATACCCATAATTAATACTTTTATTATTAATTGTAATATTGTTATTAAAAAAACACAAACATTGTCCCCAACAGGATATAAATAAAACACACTTAGGAGGAGATGTATTAAAGCCTTGGAGAGAGATAAAGTGGAGATAAAGTACCAACCAATCAGCTCCTGTCATTTTTCAAACACAATCTGTAAAGTGACAGTTAAGAGCTGATTGGCTGGCACTTATGTAATTTATCTGCACTTTATGGGGTCTATTTACTAAGCCTTGGATGGAGAAGTGAACAGAAATAAAGGGCCTCATTCAGAGGCGGTCGTTAGATGCAAGCAGTCGCTTTGAATCAGGGCGGCCGCTTGCATCCTGAATGGCCGCCTCCTTGTCGATCATTAAGCTGTGGGTTAACACCCACAGCTCTAACGACCGACATGGGTGATGGTCACGATGGTCAAGACCATCGTGACCATCGGGGCTTACGACCAGACCCAGGGTAGGGTCTGGGCACGCGTAAGCCCCAGATAGCTTCCTGCTCTGTTTGAGCAGGAAGTTCCTCAATGACATCTGCAATGATGTCAGTGGGGCCGCCCCCAAACGGCAAGCGTTCCGACTGGAATGCCTCCGTTTGGCCGGGCCCGCCCCCGGCCCGCCCAGCAAACGGGGCGAGCTGTCACTCAACATCGACAGCTCGCCCCGTCTGCTACGAGACCCCTAACGACCGAGCGCTCGACGTTAGCCGAGTCTCGCGCATGTGCACGATGGAGCCGGCTCCGTCGTGCGCATGCACTGTGGAGCAACATCGAGACGGTTGTGAGCGCTCAGTGCTCACGACCGACTCTGAATGAGCTCCAAAGTCCCAACCAATCAGTTCCTAACTGCCATGTCACCGGCTGTGTTTGAAAAATGACAGTTGGGAGCTGGTTGGTTGGGATTTTATCTCCATTTACTTTATCTCCTGTCATTTTTCAAACACAATCTGTAAAGTGACAGTTAAGGGATTCGGTATGAAATACCGCCGGCCGCAGGGTTCAAATCCCGGAAGCGCCAGCCAGACGTGGAAGGAAATCCCGAACGTCTGTAAGGTAAGTATGAACTGACCTAACTCTACCCCCTAACCCTAACCCTCCTTTAGGGTGCCTAACCCTAATCCCCCCTTTAAGTGCCTAAACCTAACCCCCCCTTTCCCCGCTGCCTAAACCTAAGTCTTGCGGGGGGTGCCTAACCCTAACATCCCCCGGGGGTGCCTAACCCTAAC
This sequence comes from Taudactylus pleione, assembly GCA_031769625.1. Lineage (NCBI taxonomy): Eukaryota > Metazoa > Chordata > Amphibia > Anura > Myobatrachidae > Taudactylus > Taudactylus pleione. Next base: position 2,787,829 of record JAUIMM010000091.1, on the reverse strand, counting down.
CCTCCTTCCCCCTAGCCTAACCCTAACCTCCCGGGGGGGGTGCCTAACCCTAAGTCCCCCCCCGGGAACCCTAAACCTAACCTTCCCCCCCTGCGGCTGTCCGCACTTGGCGCCCGGCATCCCTTCGATCGGGATGTCGGGCGCCGGTGTCCCGGTGTAGGTTAGATAACCCCCGCCGGGATTCTGAAGTCTAGATGCTGGCAGTCGGCATAGTGACTGCCGGCATCTTAAACATATACCCAGTTAAGAGCTGATTGGCTGGCACTTATGTAATTTCTCTGCACTTTATGGGGTCTATTTAGTAAGCATTGGATGGAGATAAAGTGAACAGAGATAAAGTCCCAACCAATCAGCTCCTGTTATGTCACCAGCTGTGTTTGAAAAATGACAGTTGGGAGCTGGTTGGTTGGGATTTTATCTCCATTTACTTCATCTTCATCCAAGACTTAGTACATCTCCCCTATAGTCCCCCACAGGAAAGAAAACAAAAATTGGCCCCCACAGGGAAAAAACACATAATTGAATAGGGGACAGGGCCAAATGATGCGATTCTCATAGAATCGCGTCATTAAGCTTTGCCCCCCTACTCGCGGACCACCGATCCCCGGGAAAATTCTCCCCATTCTGACCAATTCACTAGGAAGTGGGAGGGATGCAGGAGAAGTGCTTACTCTTCCAGGGGTGTGTGGGGGGGGGTTACCCGAAAAATCTGGACCTTCCCGTAGATTCCGGGAGAGTAGGCATGTATGTCTGAACTGATGAGATGAGAGAGAGGAGCTCCCAGTCCCTCCCTGCCCTCAGCCGTGGAAAACACCTGAACCCAGCAGTGGCTGCAGTATTCTGCCTCACTGACTAAGTCACTGCAGAGCATTGTGCAGGCGGGATGGCAGGTGGCTGTGTGTGATACCTACGATGTCACAACACCGCATTCCCGTAGGTTATGGTCCAGCTTAGGGCTGAGCCGCTAGGACGAGTCCAGCGCTGCCCGTGCCTGGAGTTAGAATTGGCGGTGCAGCTGGTGCTGCGGTTGCCACCAGGTCTGTCAGTCTTGATGATTCTAGGTCCCTCGTGCGGCAGCTCCGCTGGAACGGCCCTTGAGTTGGCCCTGTTTACTGCTATTTAGAGTGGGACATATGAACTTTATTTTAGATTTTCTTTAGTTCTTTACAATTTCTTTCCATTGAAAACTATCTAAATTGTAGAGAAAATCTTTAACGGGACTCATGAGCAGTCAAATGATTTTCAAGGCCTCGTTGGGATTAATTCCATAAGGTGGAACATAGTGCCATCATATTGCACTAAGGGCCTGATTCAGACCCGCTCGCTAGGCTGCGTTCGCAGCCACGTCTTAATGCCGTTTCAGAGGCGTGCATTCTACAGTTTCAACTCTCACCTAAAAGGAAAAAATCAACATGCCTATTGCCTATTGATACGCATTCTGTTAGAGTACACGAAAAACAGTATAAAGGTATCTACACATTTTATCCCTGAAGTTCATCTACCCAAACTAGAAGCACCTCAGTCTTGTGTGGACATGGCAAGCTGCTTGTAGTCAGGCGTTAAGTTTATGTGCATGATTTGATCTTTGAAAGCTGGTTTAGTGTGTTTTCAATTATTGTCATTATTTTTAACTTATACAATGCTGACCTACTCCATGTCATTAGCTGCTAAAGATCACAATTAAAGGGGTTGAAAGAATGACACAAACGTCTGTTTTACGTAATTTGTGATCCCAATCATCTTTAGTATCATGATAATAATCAAACATGGAAAAGCCTGAACCAAACCTTCCCCCCCCCTCTCCATTATGACCAAGCATACGTGGATTTCTACAATTCTGGGCCTAATTGATTAAAGTGTCACAATCACAGATATTTGGATTCATATTAACCAGTAAGGAATTAGTGCTTGCAATGTGGAGGCATGGAGTCTAATGGACCCCCCAGGGCTTCACCAGGGACCACTGCAAGGAGAGCCCACAGGTCATGTCTCTCTAACAGCCCCATTCATATGCCTATCTGGGAGTTGGGTGCAAGAAGGTGGCACGGCACAGAATCAGCTTCCAATGAAGTCTATGAAGCAATAGGTCAAGCCAAGGTCATAGGCAAAGGTTTATAATCGCAAGAACAGACAGAAAGGTCAATGCAACAGACACAGAAGCAAAGTCACACATTAGCAAAAACCGGTAAAGAGGCAAATAAAACAGGCACCAATGCTGGAGCCAGGAAGTGGGCTTAATACTTGGCAGTTTGCTGCATACATGTAGACTGAGCCAGTGTAAAAAACCTCACCATAGTCTTGTAGCGGTATCTTGTGCAGCTCTGCTCACCCTTCAGTGCATCGGTATCCCGCTCAGTCAGATGGAGTGTGGTTGTACAATGAGCGGTATATTAAACAAATAAAGATCATCCACTGTTTATACCAAGAGTAAGGTTTTTGGGCAAGATAAGTGCAGCTTGGTAAATGCTCTCCTTGTCAACGCGTTTCGTCCTTATCTAAAGACTTTATCAAGGACTTTTATTTATTGTAGCTTATGTGTTTTAGATAAATAAATTATTTGAAATAAGAGAAACCATCTACCCAATTATTATACTGATGGGCAGATATACATAATTCATCCATTAAGCTAACATAACGTTTTTATACTCTACAGTTGTTAGATTTATTCGTTAAAGGTTTTTAAGCTTTGACTGAGCGAGCAGCCAGTCCTTTTAGATTTGCAGCAGTGTATAAACCTCATTATTATTATTATTATTATTATTATCAAATTTATTTAAAAGCTCAGGGGAGTGGAATGCTTTTTGAGCACTCCTAATGGTACCCAGAGTAGCGTGATCCTCTTTAAATCATGGAAGAAGCTGCGCGCCCTCCCCTAGAGGGCCTCCTGGCCGAGCATGAGGAGAACCATGAGCAGCTGAGAGAGCACAGAATGGTGAAACGGATCACCAACGCGGGCAGCAGGAAAGAAGCAAGTAGCCAGGGACACAAGGCGGGATATGACTCCGGCACAGCGGCTTCACAAACATTTGGGGCTCACTTTAGAGTTCCACAATATGTTTACACTGAGTAGAATCTGTGTAATTAAGGCCTAATTCTTAATCCAGAATGCACTGCCCCAGCTAATGGTGGGTAGACTGTCTGGGTTACACTTACCAGATTGTAAGCCTCATTTATCAACGAGTTTTATCATTCACAACGAGTGATAAAACTCGTTGCGTATGATAAATGGTGCTCCAGCCAATCAACTCACAACTGTCATTTTTCAAATAGATAATGAAATTTTGCGATCCATTCAGCGAGAGCACAATATCGACTCATAAACGTCTTCCTCAGGATGACGACAAATCTAATTACATATAAGTAAATAAATGACAATGTGATTCAAACTTCAGTTTAATCACTGCTTTAATAAAACATTACTTAGTATCCACCTCCTTATCCAATCTTACAAGAGATCCACATGATAAATAGATAGATAGATAGATAGATAGATAGATAGATAGATAGATAGATAGATACATAGATATATATGAGATAGATAGATAGATAGATAGATAGATATGAGATAGATACATAGATAGATAGCAGTGGTGTAACTAGGGTATTTGGAGGCCAGGGCAAATTTGAAAAGGGAGGCCCCCCGATGTGCGCGCGCCAAAGGCGCGTCAAAAAATGGGCGTGGTCACTTAAAAATGGGGTGTGTCAACATGACACACCCCTTTATTTTCAAACTGAACATTCCTATCCATATGCACCTTAACCCCAGTAGTACCCCTTATACAGTACCCCCAGTATGCAGTTGTGGTCCCTCTTATGCAGGCCCATAGTAGTGCCCCTTATACAGTATCCCCAGTAGTGGTCCCCCTTATACAGCCCCCAATTAGTTCCCCTTACTCAGTACCCCCAGTAGTGGCCCCCCAAATGCAGTGCCCCATGTAGTGTTCCCCCTTATGCAGTGCCCCCAGTAGCAGTCCCCACAATGCAGTGCGCCCAGTAGCGGTATCCCCTTATGCAGTGCCCTTTATATGGTGCCCCCTGTAGTAGTCCCCCCCTATGCAGTGCCCTTTATATAGTGCCCCCAGCAGTAGTCCCCCCCCATGCAGTTTTCCCAGTAGTGGTCCCCTTATGCAGGAACCCTGTAGTGATCCCCCCTATCCAGTGCCCCCTGTAGTGGCCCTTCCTATTATTGCCCCCAGTAGTGGTCCCCCGAGTGCAGTGCCTCTAGTAGTAGGCCCCTTTTATAATGCCCCCAGTGGTAGTTCCCCCCCCAAGTAGTAGTCCCCAGTAGAGGTTCCCCCTCCCGATTAAGTGCCCCCAGTAGTAGCCCCCACCAGTAGAGGTCCTCCCAATAATGGCACCCCCAGTAGTAGCCCCCTCCCCCAGTAGAGGTCCCCCCAGTAGTAGCCACCCCCCTCCCCCGTTGTGCAGATAGGTTAAAAAATAAATATATATATATATATATAAAAATATACTTACCTGAATCCACGCTGCTCCTGCTCCTGTCCGCGACGCCGCTCCCGCCCGCCAGTCCGCCCGGGCTGGCGCGCTAAGCATTATGGGACAGACGTCATGACATCAGTCCCATTACCCACTGCAGGAGCCGGACGGAAGTCCGGCTGTTCCAGTGGGTGCTGCAGCAGTCAATAAGAGTCTATCTGACTCTCATTGGCTGCTGTTTAACACACGCATCGCCGCCAGCGCTGGCGGCGATGCGTGTGTTATGCACAGCCTGAGCCCACCTCCTAGCGCTATTGTGCAAGCGCTCAGGGGGAGGGAACGGGCTCAGGCGTGCAGCACAGGACCAGCGCTGGAAGCCTAGCGATGGTCCTGTGTAAATGTGTAGCGCTGACCGCACTCATTGCGGTCGGCGCTACACTGGTTAACTAGGGCGGGCCGATACCAGTCCAACGGTGCCCAGGGCACGCACCCCGCTCGCCCTGCCCTAGTTACGCCACTGATAGATAGATAGATATGAGATAGATAGATATATATTCTTTATGTGACAGAATGGGAGAGTTAATGTTAATGTGTACAGTATTGTAGATAGCTGGCCCCGGACATGTAAGGGAATGTTACGTAACATAATATAATATGCTGCCTGTTGCTCGGGACTTGGGCAGATCAGTGAGATCGGCCCGTCCATGTTTCGCCAGTTAGGGTAGATAGTCAGGTGCAGGAGACCTCTACATATTACCAGTACAGAAAGTGAAGAATAAACTATCCCTGGCACCAGCTTACCTAAGAGCTTGTGTTACCGTCAGTGCACAAGAGGCTGCAACGTTTATCTTCTATTTTCCTGCAGTGGAGACAATTATGCAGTCCACCCACATTCCTTGTTTCCCTACAATACGCCTGAGTATAAAATATTTACAACTATGTAGACAAGACTTAATAGCTGCCACCTGTAATGTGCGTCTGCTCCTACAGAGAAGGCACCTGACTGCGTGTGAGACGTAAGACAAGAGAGAGAATCTTGCTGCAAGACTGGGCGGGATGCCACCGAGTGACAGTAATGTCTAATGGAAATATACGATCAGCAGAAAGGTGACGATTACTGCCAGGGCATTTTGAAATGGATTCTCTTATTTGAGTAATGTACTCTGAATACAAATTGGACACCTCCCTCGTTCTGAAACTTCATGGCCAGCAGTCAAATTTATAATGTGATATCATTTAGGAAGATATTCTATGAAACGTAAAATTGTTTCTTAGTCTAAAAATAAACCACCAGTAATCTATCTTCTCTACCAGCCGTGCATCCTTCCCAGGGGTGCATGACCCTACAGCAGTAGTCAGGGCACAGTCTATGATGAGTCGGCTGTCTCAGGCAGCAACTGTTTGGGAGGCAAAAGAATTAAAAGAATTAGCGGCCGATTTAGTAACTTCCATAGTTTTGCCCTGATAAGTGTAATTTCTTTTTGCCTCATATGGCGGCAATCAGAAATGTTTTATCTGGGCTATTCACTGGAAAAGTGCAAGACCCATGTGGGCATTACCAGATAGGGATCCAGAAAGAAAAAGTTAACAACAGCTATCTTTATATAAACTTTATGGTGTTAGCCAGCTTGCCAAGCTCCGAAAAGGAAAGTTTTCTCTGAGAATAGATAGCAATTTTAAGTTTAATAAATAGGCCCCTTCATCTGCTAAGTAAATTATCTTGCAGAGGGATAATATATTTCAGGTGTAGGCATCCCTTGGCACTAGTGCCACAACTTGGCGCTCAACAATGTTTTGAGTGGCACTCGCAGGGTCAGTCCTACTAGGCACGTTGCTCCGTTCCAACTAGACCAAACCGAAGAACCCAAACATGGCCTGCATATCCAGATGAGCTTGGGCATCATGTGTACCCTGTTGGATACTGCTCTATTATTCTTCAGGCCCTGCAGAAAGGATTGTCATAGGAGTTCCCAGAATCCCAGATTTACTCCCGCAGGTCTCCAAAGTTACAGCACTGTAACGCTGTTTGCGTTAGATTCTTGTTTTCATTTAAATAAGTAAAATTATTCTCCAACTAAGAGGGGTATTCAATATGAAACGTTAACTTCACTGTCGAAGTTAACGTTTCATATCGGAGTTTTTACCTGCGTTAAAGTATCGGGCGCGCGCCCGCTTATCCCCGTATTCCATATAAAATTAACGAAAATGGGAGCCTCCGAAGTTGGATTTGCGTAAAGTTACGAATTTTTCCTTAAAAAAATTGTAAGACCCCCCTAAAGTTGTAAAAACATGGGGGATCACTATGGGTACCCCCGTTAAAGCCTTTAAATGAAAGTCTGGGATTTAAATAGCCGCAGCAGGTGTTTTTTCCCAACATTGAAGAAGTGATGCAGAAGAGCACTTAGGTTTTTTTTTTCGTTTTTTTAAGTGGTCCCATCAAATTTGGGGTACATGAAAATGGGTACTAGCATAATTTGAAGGTCCCTAAAGTAAGTTTTAAAAAATTCTGCAATAGTGCACCTGCCGCTATAAATCTATTCTAGAAAACACCTGCCGCATACTTGCAGAATAGCCCTGAACCTATTTCCCTATTGTTAATCATTTTTTTCCCATTTTTTTTTTTTTCACCCCAATTTTAAATTAATTTTTTGGGGTGTCCCTATTTTTTTTAAAAAACTTTTTTTGACACAGTCCTTTTTTAAATGTCATTCCCAGGGGTGCAGGCTATTTTTTTTTAAGCCTGCACCCCTAAACCCCAATTCTGCACTTTTTTTCGACACCTATTCAGTGGTGAAAAGTTATCCCCGTTTTTTATCAAAGACTTTTCCCATATTGAATACCCCTGTAAATATTATGGAATTGATATGACAGAGCTAGTTACCGCTGATAAGAGGCATATTTCCTCTATAATGGTACCTGCAGTCCTTAGAAACTAACAGATATTTTTTTTAACATAATTTGTCCTTGATGTATCTGCATATAAACCACATATTACCATATTACCATATGGCTGGTAAGATCTGCACAGATGATAGATTGCTGCAGGCTAGCTATTGTTACTCTAAGCCAACACGTCAGTATGCAAAAGTCAGCTCCAAATATCTCAGAATGGTGCTTATTAAATTCATTAACTAATTAGTGTTGGTAGTTTTTGACAGTACAGTCAGAACTGTGCTTGTTAAATTCATTAATTAGTACATATATATATATATATATATATATATATATATACACATACACACACACACACCTTGTACAGTATACAGTAGTTAGTTCTTGACAGTCCAGCCAGACTTTAACATAATATGATAGTGTTGACTCCTTTCACGGGTGCACATTTTGGTCCTGAATATTACATTATTTTTAAGATTATTTTAAACAGTAATAAAACCAGGTAGCACATCAGGGATGGACTGGGGCTGTGATTTAGCCATGGCATTCTTTTGCATGACAATGGGTGTGGCCATGGGTAACGGGGTGTGGCCTCGCTGAGAGAACCACCTACTTCAATACCAATATCTTTGCCGAGTTTTGTGGCGCCTAATAAACACATTAACAATGATTACTGCTATCACTGTTTTAGGAGAACTATAACATGTCATGGAATGAAAATGTTGTTATTCGGAGACAGATCCACTGTTTTTTTTAAAGATGTTTGACTTCTTGGCGCCCACACTTCTATTTTCTATTTTTATTATTTTTATTTATTGCAGGGTTAACCCGGGTTGCACCTAGGCGTAAAAGGGGACAGGGTTGGATTCCCAGGTCGAGTGACACGGTAATCCAACCCAGGTAACTTGCAGGGTTTTACACGGTAGGAACCCGTGAAACCCTGCAGTGTAAACGGGAAGCCTGGGTCATTTGACCCGGGACCCATTTACAGCATGGGGAATGCCGTTGTTTCTCAGTGCTTGGAGATGATGCCGTTGTTTCTCGGTGCTTGGAGGCGATCGCACGGCAAGGCATTAGCACGTTCACTATGTTTTGCCGTGCGATCGCTCTGTGTATGCGGACGCCCACCAGCCCACTTGCGCACGTCATCTCCAGGAAGGGTATTCAACCACTGGTACATCTGGTACATCGGTTACCATCGGAAGTGCTCACAACGCTTGTGGTTGACCATACCCTGCCGCAAGCATTGCGAGCACTTCAGTGTAAAAACCAGCCAGGTGACGTGTACAAGGACGCTGCCTCTAAATTATGCACGCCTCTGAAAGGGCGTTGAGATGCTCAGGCACGCCTGCGTTCACACCTCCACTCCCCTGTTTTTAATGGCCAGCCCCTGTCACCTCCCACAAACAGCTTCCCCTGTCACTCACTCTGCTCGGCAGTCTATGCTCAGCGAGCAAAGCATCCTGATCTCTCGCAGTGGTTCGAGCAGACGCACTGCGATGCGTACCCATGCGCACAATGCAAACCATTGGCAGCTACGAGCGAACGCATTTTAGCGAGCGGGTCTGAATCAGGCCGTGTATTCCAAATCTCGGGTCAGTCAGACCCAGGCTTTGTGTAAAGCAGTATAAATTACCTAGAAGCTAATTACTGCAAATAAACTGCAGGGAAGGCTGTGACAACTTCACATCATGATCATTAAGGGTAATAGGAGGTTCTGCCTTACTGGTCTGATTGAATCATGGAAACCTCATTGTCTTTGCCAGAAAGGAATTTGGACGGCTCATAATCCAGACTAATGACTCGTGACTGATGGGACGAAACACTGGCTGACCAGTGAACTAGTAATTTCACGTTACTCCCACATAGCTATTTATTATCTCTATGGTCAGCTGTGTAATCGGCACAGCCTCTGAGCTACACTGACAGAGACCTGGTCAAGCAGAAAAGGAAAGGAAACATGATGTGGATTGTACCCAACCAACTTCCTTGGTTTTGTGCTATATTATAAAGACGGAAAAGTATTCTCTTATAGGAGTAAAGTATTCTTTTATAGGGTGCACACAGCGACTGGTGTTGGAATTAATATGTAACTATTATTTGTGTTATTAAAAGCAAATTATAAAAACAGTGCGATATGTATCATTTTCTACTTGCATAATATGGTGTCTGTTGATATGGACCAAAAAGTGTTAATTTACACACTTTGCTGGGAAAATCATTGCAGATGTGAATATGCAAACTTAACACATTAGACGATATGTTGCCCAGATCGGGTGGATCTGGCCAGCATGTCATCCACATTGGCAAGTGTGTACGTACTATGTCGTTCATCGTATCAACAGATCAAGCCTACTGTACGTGCTGCTCAGTCTGTCAATTTGATCAATGACCTAATGTATTTGGATGCAGCTGTTGAACAACATATCGTGCGGTCGTTCACCAGATCGTGTGGTGCGTACAGACCGCACGATACGCCGTCCGTCGCATCGTGGTTCAGCTGGGTACAGATGTCTAATGGATTCCAGTTCCTCTAATGTAAAACATTTTATTTTTTATAACAACATTTTTTTTAACTAATTCCATCTCTCTTTATTTATAAAGGCAGTAGGCATTCCAATTACATTTCTACAAGTATCCATGATAAATAGAGATGATACCGTAAGTATAAAACATAAACATTAATTTGGCCTTCCCAACAAAAGACTGACGTGCTACCGATTTTGATAAAATTCTTTATCTAACAACAATATTCAATTATCACAAGAAAATAGGGAAGGATAGGGAAGGGGGGATAGAGTTGATAGGCAACATCTATGTCAAGTATAATGGAGTGGGTAACATAACCCAAGGTGCAAATCGTAATGGAAAAGTAATGCTAGAATCCTGTGAATAAAGAATTCTATACGTGGTAAAGTTCTATTAAAGTGCAAAAACCAGGAACCCCATACCACATGGAACTTATCTACTTTGTCGTGGAGGAAAGCAGAAACGTACTCCATAGAGGCAGTGGGCCTGATTCAGACCCGGTCGCAAGCGCTAAGCGCTCACAACCGGGTCGATGGTGGCCCACAGTGCATGCGCACGACGGAGCCGGCTCCGTCGCGCGCATGCGCGAGACCCGGCTAGCAACGGGCAATCCGTCGCTCCAGGTCTCGCACCAAAAGGGGCGAGCTGTCGATGTTGAGTAACAGCTCGTCCCCTTTGTTGGGCGGGCTGGGGGGGTGGCTGCCCAAATGGAGGGAACGCTTGCCGTTTGGGGGCAGCCCCACTGACATCACGAGTGATGTCAGTGGAGAGCTTCCGGCTCTGTTAGAGCCGAAAGCTCTCTGGGGCTTGCGATGAACGAGACCCTACCACAAGGGTCTTGTCGCAAGCCCGATGGTCGCGATGGTCTTGACCATCGCGACCAACATTATGGCCGCTCACTATAGCTGTGGGTGGTCTCCCACAGCAGCTATGCGAGCGCCCATGAGGCCGCTCCAAAAAAAAATAAATGCCTGGCCCTGATTCAGAGCGAGCGGCTCTGAATCAGGTCCAGAATACCAATCCTTATTAATTAGGACAGAGATAGAAGGAGCAGAAGTTTATAAAACATTTTTAATAGAGTTTTATGTATAGGGTAAACATAAAGCTCTATTGCCCTCTCAAAATTAGCTTATTAGAGTGTAAGCTCTAAGGGGGTTTGTGTCATTACGCTTTCTCTGTAAAGCACTGTGTGATAGGTTTGCATTATTAAATAGAGTTTAATACTAAAATTAATAGGTAAACAAACATCTCTTTAGCTTGAAATTGTACTGTCCATATTCTTGAGAACACTGATGACATCTAGTGATCGGTTTACAGATTGCACAATTACTTACAGCACTTATTTACTGTATAAATTGTATGTGAAAACCCAGAAAAGATCTTGGAGGACATTATGAATAAACAAATTCAAAGTCTATTTTAAACAAATGATTGCTCAATCAGTAGCGCACGCAGGGGGAGTTTTTGAGTACCCAGAACCCCCCCTGAAAGCCTGGAGTGCAGGCAATGTGTTCTTAAGCCCCGCCCCTTCCAGCAGCGGGTCAATATGGAGGAGGCGGAGCCAATATGATGGGATTTAATTAGATTTGAGTCATTTGGCCCTGCCCCCCTCCCGATTGACCCGCGAATCGCGGCAATTTGCCATAATGGGGCGGGGCTTAAGAACATGGTGGCTGCCTGCTAGATTCTGTCTCAATCAGATCTGCTGCAAGGTAAGATTTTTGTAATGTATGTGACATATGTTTTGTGTGTGTAAGGTATGTGTGTATGTATATATGTGTGTGTCTATGTATATATGTGTGTTTGCACATGTGTTTATGTATATATATATATATATATATATTTGTATACAGATACATACATATATAATATATATATACATACAGTTTGCCCCTTAACAAGTTGCTATACAAGTATCCATGCATGCTGGTAAGTAGAGCTTCTATGTGTAGGGATAGGATAATTACCAACAGTGTTTGGTGCCGGGATTGTGACTGCCGGGATTTCTAGACGATCACACAATTTTCGACTCGACGTACATTCAGTCTTGTTGAAATCGTGTATTTTTTCATCCGATGCGCGCTCCCGTGGGTCCTTCAATCGTATCTTATGATCATATGTGCAGCACATATGTTCCATCGTATCGTGTTCAGAACGTAGCATTTTTTTGTCATGCGATCCATCGCGTGGCAATACGGTCATTTCAATGACTGTTTGTCCCTAATCCCTAATGAGCGCGTGAGGCACAGGATCGATCTTACGACAGACCTTGTGCTAAGAAAGAAAAGAAATGGTGACAACGGGACTGCAGGGTAATCTGATGTGAATTGGAACGGATGCTGATCGCGTAGGTGTATGAGCCCTATTAAGTAGAACTGTCTCATCAGATCACTGGCTGAGAGATCCGATGAGTCATCAGGCAGTAGCCCCGCCCCCACCACAGTGCTCTGCCTCTCCAGTCCAGCCCAGCAGCAGCAGCAGCAGTCAGGAGTCATCAGCAGAAGTTACCCAGGAAGCTACAAGCAGGTAAGTGCAACCTGGAGGGAGAGGGAACATAAAATGTGGGATAGGGTTGGGATAGCACAGTGGGGATGGGACATGGGAGAGCACAGTTTGGGATGGGGGATGGGAGAACTGTTGGATGGGGGAGCACAGTGGGGGATGGGAGAGCACAGTTTGGGAAGGGGGGTGGGAGAACTGTTGGATGGGGGAGCACAGTGGGGGATGGGAGAGCACAGTTTGGGATGGGGATGGGGGAGCACAGTGGGGGATGGGAGAGCACAGTTTGGGATGGGGGATGGGAGAACACAGTGGGGGATGGGAGAGCACAGTTTGGGATGGGGATGGGAGAGCACAGTGGGGGATGGGAGAGCACAGTGAGGGATGGGAGAGCACAGTGGGGGATGGGAGAGCACAGTGGGGGATGGGGGATGGGAGGGCACAGTATGTGGTAAGAGAGAGTATAGTATCAGATTGGGGAGCACAGTGGGATATGGAAGCACAGTGTGGGTTGGGGAGCTTATGTGTAAAATGAAATATATATACATATAGATCAGAACAAGCGGTACTCCTAGGTCTGCGTTGCAGCTTTGAATGACAGTCAAAAAGCCATACATGTGAACCGACGTTTCAGGTTAATTAAAACCAGAAACTTCAATTTACATGTATGGCTTTTTGACTGTCATTTAATGCTAACCTAGGAGTACCGCTTGTTCTGATCTATGGGCGTGATTCAGACGTGTCGATGTTTGGTCACTGCGTATGCGCACGCCGGAGCCGGCTCCGACGTGCGCATGCGCGAGACCCGGCTAGCGACGGGCGCTCCGTCGCTCCGGGTCTTGCACCAAAAGGGGGCGGCTGTTGATTTTGATTGATAGCTCGCACGGTTTTGGAGGCGGGCAGGGGGGGTGGCTGGCCAAACGGAGGCGTTCCCGACGGAACGCCTGCCATTTGGGGGCGGCCCCACTGACATCATGACTGATGTCAGTGGTGAGCTTTATTAAGAGCCGGAAGCTCACTGGGGCTTGCGGGAACGAGACCCTACCGCAAGGGTCTCGTCGCAAGCCCCGATGGTCGCGACCATCACCTGGCCGCTCGCAATAGCTGTGAGTGGTCACCCACAGTTATGCGAGCGGCCAGTAGGCCGCACAAAAAAAAAAAGCCCTGATTCAGAGCGAGTGCTCTTTCAGAGCGTCCAGCTCTGAATCAGGCCCCATGTACTTATCGTTTTTTGGACTGGCACCCAGGCAGGAATTACATATATACGGGAGTGCCAATCATTGGATCTGTGTATGTACTGTATATATATATATATATATATAATATATATATATATATATATAAAGTATGCTTATGCAACGGTGCTAATACCAGCCCCCATGTTGCTTAGGTTAAGCCCGTCAAGAGTCAAGCTAGCACCGAGAGGCGAGAGAGGATCCTGTGCTCGGCGAGCTGAGGAGTGGCGCTGACCCAAAGAAATGGCACCCAAACAGAGATGCCGTGGCAGGCAAACATAGAATAAGGTAAGTGTGGGGCATGAAGGGACACTGTGGGGGCTCAGAGGTTTCCCAGAGAGACCACATATAGGTAAGGCAGACGATCGAGTGACTGGCCTGTACCTGCCAGGGACCTTGGGATAGGGGACCCCTAAAAAAATGTGTGTACCAGGCCCCATGATTTCTGTTGCCGGCCCTGATGATACCCCTATAGTCGCAAAGACTATAAAATTATTCCCAGCAGGTGTTACTGGTTCTCAATCATTTTCCACTGCTATAACTGCTACTGTATAAACAGGTTGATTTTTATTGTTTTGATTTAAATTAAATAATAGAATTATTATATATGTATATTTCTCACATATTAACATTTATGAGAAATGGACAATAAAACTACATATAGTTCACATACAGTATGTTTTCTTTTCTAGGGATACTGACATAGACTTAAATTTGTTATCAGGGTCCTTCTCTAATGCACTGGGGATAGAGATCCCTAGAACACTGCTCTCCCTGGGTGTATAATTGTCACCTGCATGTCCCGCCTTAAAGACATTATAAGTACCCCTGAAGGTCACAGCGAGTACTTGGAACCATGGCCCTACATAATGCAGTATCAGTTTACCATTAATTACAATCTAAAGTAAAATCTAAAATCATGATAGATTCATGTCTCTTTAATTATATTTTAGCTGTGACTACCATGTGATATATACAATCTGAGCCTGACGTATAATGCTATATTTGTGTATGTACCCCCCTTCTGAATCCTAGGAAAGGTAAGTTCCACCCAAAAGAAGGTGTCACATTAAGTCTCACTCATTTAATAGAACTGAAATGACCCCCACCCATCCAAAGAGCCCCCAACCTGCCAGGGCATATGGCTCACACTACATTCACAAATTCCTAATGTTGGGAACTACTGCATAGTGTAAAAGGAGCTTACAGCCCCACTGGCACTCATTATTACTGCAGTGTTCTCTTAAAAGTATCTGAATGTTATTACTAGTTGTGATTTATCAGCCTGACTATTCTAATTTTCAGACTCACCTCTGTGTTATGCATACTTGGTACATAACAGCATATTGCAGAGGTATCCAGTGCTACGGCACTGCCCAGGCAAAGGAACGCCTTTCTCCAAAATATACAGCTCATAGGAGCTTTGTTGAATAGATGGAAATTGGTTTACAATCTCAAACATACCTACAGTATGTGAGACCCAACTTACAATTACAGGCCCTGGTCTTGCTCCATGTGTCATCCCCTCCCCCTCAACCATAGGAATCAATGATGAGACCATATACAAGATTGCCTCTTATACCCCTTTTACATCAGAGCAAAAATATGGGTTTTTGCTGGGTCTACCCGGGTCGCAGCTCAGTGTAAAAGGGTCCCTGAAAAATAACCTGGGTCAAGTGACCGGCAATCCAACCCAGGTAGCTACCAGGGTCGGACCCAGGATGGACCTGGGTAATGGTGCAGTGTAAACGGCGCAACCTGGGTCATGCCTAAAATGAGCTGATTGGTGGTTGTGGATCAGTCACCTCCCACTTTTATGACCTCACAAGTTTAGCAGGGCAGACCCAGGTTCATTGTGAACGGGGCTGACCTGACAATTACCCAGATCAATGGTGTTGTGTAAACGGTGTCTGACCTGGGTTGGACCCATGTCTGAAAACCCACGTCAGACCCGGGTTTTTGGTGGAAAAGAGGTATTATTGGGCCCTCTTTACCTTCTGGTGTTGTACAATACAGTAATGCCACACCCTCCAATATGACCCATTCCTTTAGGTACAAAATGCTCTACTCCTGGACCTCCCTCTGGAATTATGATTGCAGCCACCTGTGATGAAACACCTGTCTCATCAATTACCTAGTTCAACACAGGTGACTGCAATCATACATTAGGTGGGAAGTCCAGGAGAAGGGCATTGTGTACCCGATGGAAGGGGTCATGTTGGAGGGTAAGTAATGCACCTATGGGACTCCAGCTGCTGTGGAACTATATATCCCAGCATGACTTGCCACAGTTTTATCACAGCAAACCTGTGGCAGGGCATATTGGGTTGTGTAGTTCCACAGCAGCAGAAATGCTACGTGTTGCTTATGCCTGCAGTAACGCATCCTGCTACAGCTCTGAGATCACGCTGCAAAATATACTTGCTCCAATTTTGGTCATTAGAAGATATTTGTGTTTATGTCTTCTTATCCGTGTTTAGCTTTGGGCCTTCTGGTTCAGTTTATTGTAACCTGTTGTTTATGAACAATAAGAATAAATAAAGACTGTAAGAAAATATATGCAGCTGAGGTCTATCACTGTCTGTGTTCTTATTTCTTTGGCCGCAATACAGGTTCCCGCTTGCTGTGAACTCAGATACCGTAATACAGTGTTAGGCTATCTTGTTATACAGTGAACGCATTAATCGATACAGTTGATTGGACGAGCTGCAGAACGTCTGCAATCAGATTGCAGTTTACTTACTAACTACTACTAGTATAAAGTTTAAGGACCTCATTCAGAGTCGGTCGAAGCGGCCGCACGGTCGTACGGGAAAAGGGGCCGGATATTCAAATGATTCCCTCGCAAGTTGCGTCCCTAAGTTCGGATCGGTAGTTGGCCGACCAAGGGGAGGAAGCGGTCGGAAGACAAAAAAATACGCCCCCTTCTTGTACGCATTGCACGTCATCTCCGGGCATATAAGGATTAATCGAGACCATCGGGAACCATCGGAACTGGTCGTAGAGCTTAAGGTTGACCATACCCTCTCTTAAGCTCTACGATCATGTCAGTGTAAAAACCTCCCATGTCACATGTGCCATGACGCTACTTTGTTAATTATACACTCCCATAAACCGTATGCGCTCCCACAAAACGCCGTCCACATAATTAGGCACGCCTGCGTTCGGATCTCCACTCCCCCATTTTCAAGCACCTTCCCCTGTTACCACCCACAAACGCCTCCATCTGTCACTCAAACTACCGACCTGGCTGTGTTCAAGGAGAGAGAAATTTCTGATCGTAGCGGCTAGTTTCCGCACGCGCATTGCGAACTTTACGCATGCGCAGTATAGCGAACATCGGTGGCGTACGACCGTGCGGCCGCTTCAACCGACTCTGAATGAGGTCCTAAGTCTTTATATAGATATTAACATATTAACAGATGTGTCAGGCAACCTATGGTTGTTGCACCTAGTGAAAACAGTTATTGCGCGTGTTCTACATGTCCCTTTGTACTGTCGGTGCATCCTCTTAGCTGAAAAACTCAAGTAGGTAGGGCACATTTTTCTATTCAATAATAATAATAATAACTACAGGATAGAAATAATTTACCTGGCCAAGTTTACTCAGGGTGGGATTTTAACTTTCAATAGCAACAGTGACGATGCTGCTGATAATCCAAGTTTCTATTCATTTTAAAGGACAAAGCATAACACAATTCACACAGCAGCACATACAGAACAATGGGGTACATAGGCATGGAGCCATGACCTTTTATTCTTGAATTGACATTTATGCTATGTAGCAGTCAAAATAAAACTTCACTTCGATAAATATTTACAGTGTTCCAAGGAGGAAGGAACCATTTTACAGCAGGTTCATGTTCAATAAGTTCTACCAGCATGGACGTAAATCTGCCAGATGTAAGGCAGAAGAGGTGGTGGAAGAGGGCGCTTCCAGTGTCCTGCAATGAGATCTCTCCCAGCGACCAGAAGGCTACCTTCAAAGATAATCTGCTGAGACAGTGGCGTCACAAGGGGGTGGACGGGCCACACCTGGGTGTCACCCACCGAGGGGTGACACCAAAGTGCCGACTCCCCCTCAGCAGGGCTGTCTTAACAGCAGTGTGGGCCCTGGGCAAAGCAATGCACTGGGGCCCCCTACCCACCCATTCACAGGAAAAAAAATTAAATGATCAATAAAATTAAACCGTCCTGCATGCCCATCAGACCTCCCACACATGCAGAGAGACTCTGTTGGACTGGTCTGAAGCCGGCGGATGAAGTGAATCTGGGACTGAGGTGAGTACTCGTCACCGGGTTGAAGGGGGGTGGAGTGGGGGAGGTTAGATCAGAATACAGTGAACCTTAAAAATATCACAAATTTACCAACTGGCCGTGGCTGCAGGGGCCCCTACAAGCTTCGGGCCCTTGGGCAACTGCCCAACAAACCCAATGGAAGAGATGGCCCTGCCCCTCAGTGACGGGAGCCTAGTGCTGCACTGTAGCGTTACAGAACTCTGCTCCTAACACAGTGAGCTCCAAATACACTGGTCCCCGGGGGCAGTCCACTTAGGGATGGACATCGGAAAGCCCGCACCGGAGGGACGCCACTGTGCTGAGACCTTGGGTGGGATAGCATAAAAGAAAGACCTATGGATTTTTCAGTACTAAAGCATCTAAAGAATATTTAGATTCTAGAACAGAACACACTGTAATCTCTAAAACTGGGTACACATTATACGATATATCCTACAATATATCGTTCCGACGCCACTGGAACGATATATACTGCCAACAGTATAGTTGGTAAGCCTGACAGTGCGTGCACGGTGGTCATTCATCGCAGCGTCCCATCTGCTGTGCTGCACAGAAGATAGGACGATATGGCGAGCGACGTCATGCTGCTACATGCAGCATGGAACGATACATCGGGACAACGTACACTGCTTCATGTAGTGTGTACAGCCGGCGCGATATATCGTTACGTTTTATTATTGGGTACACACATAGGGGTAAATTTACTAAAGGGCGGGTTTTTAGAAGTGGAGATGTTGCCCATAGCAACCAGATTCTAGCTATTATCTTCTAGAAGGTGCTAGATACATGATAAGTGGAATCTGAAAGGTTGCTATGGGCAGCAACTCAACCCGCACGTTAGTAAATAAACCCCTAGGTGCAGACTGCATGCACCCGGCCCCCTCAGAGATTAAAAATCTGCTCAGTACTGTACTTGTTTACTGTTTGGAAACATTTTTAGCCAACAGTTAGGTTTTGAATTGTTATTTTGAATTAAGCGATAACTTAGCCGATAGCAACCAATCAGATTCTAGCTATTATCTTCTAGAAGTGGCTAGATAAATGGAGTGGGCAACATCTCTACTTCTGAAAACCTGCACTTTAGTAAATATATCCCTTAGTGTGCACACAGCTTAAAACGCATCATATTTATTTTCCAAGTCTGATATTATTATTTACAGTTACTTATATAACGCCAGTATATTCCGGTGCGCTTCACAATACGGAACTTCCACATTCATTTGTTCTATACAATTTAAAAACACATTTTTCCAGCATTTACAAATTACAGACAAGTAAGCACAAACACCATCAATTAAGATGTAGAATAAAAGAGGAGCAGAGTTTGACACTTCTAATTAACCAAGAGTTCTACTGCACAAATTAAACATGTAACTTCATTAGCTGCACATAAAGTAATTTGTGTATATAAAGTAATACATTACATAATGGCAAAATGTAACTGCGCACAATAAAAGCTTTGTGTTTCCCAACACTGAATTTGTGGTTTTACATTTAAACACAATTTCTTTTTCTTGTTTATCCTTTCAAAACACTGAACAAGGGAGTGAAAAACGATGGAAAAGCTAATTTCCCGGATGGAGATATTAGGCAGCAATGCACTGTCAGGGATGAGAGAATGAAGCTTGCTAATTGTGCATGTTGCTTACATTGGGCCTGATTCTGAGTGGCAGGGTAAGTGGCTGTAGGAGCGGGCAGCCGCGGACGCCTGACTTACCACCTTGTGTGGGTTGGGTATGGGTTCCCAGCGGTCGGGATGCCGCCAGTCAGAATACCGATAGCGGCATTCCGACAGTGAGAATCCCGACAGCATAAGCTAAGAAACCTAACACTAACCCTTACCCTTCCCCACTAATGCCTAAACCTAACCTCCCCCTCCCCGCAACCTGAACCTAACCCTCCCCCCCAGCGGCGTCACTCACACGCTTGACACCCAGTGTGGCCAGCAGGAACTCTTGAGTGCGTCAAAGGTGCGCGCACAAGGAGGCGTGGCCTTGCTATGTGAAGCCACATCCCCTTATGTGTTCCGATCTTGGGGGTGTCACGCCCCATGTTCTCGGCAAACAGTTGGCTTACCCCATGGCCGGCTCTTGGGGTGTTCGACCAGTGCGGTCGAACAGGAGCACAACCCCATAGAGGGCGCACCCATCCCAACATCCCGATTTCAGCACTGTCCCGATGTTCTACCCATGGGCCTTAGTGTCCGGCGGTTGGTCAAATCGGGAGGTTAAGCACCCCCACCTCCGCAGCTGTGCGGCGGTGCCGGACCCCAGAATAGCGGAATGGATGCTGTGCTAGTGACGGAGTGCTGGGCTCTCCCCCAGCCTGATGTTACACGGGAGGCGTGCCATGCGGGAACACCCCCAAATAACGTCACTTGGGGCGTGGCCTATGGTAATTAGGCCACGCTAGAGGGCACCATGTTCACCATCTGGCACAGGGCGCGGCTTCCCCTGGAGCCAGCCCTGGCTCACCCAGTGCTCTGGCAGCTGCTTTCGCAGCCCACAGCCTCTCCCCTGCCTCTCTGTAAGTTGTAGCTGCTTGGTTACACCATCCGACGGAGTGACACCAAAATAGCAGAGTAGTGTTACCCCCTCGGATGGTGTCAGCCAGTGCGGCCCGCACCCCCGCACCCTCCTAGTGACACCAGTGCTCCCCCCTTAGTGCCTTACCCCAACCCAACCCCTAGTGCCTAACCCTAACCCTCCCCCTAACCCCCAATACTTACCTTCGGGATGCTGGTAGTCGGGATTCCGGCACCGGTATTTTGACCATCGGTATCCCGCATGCTGGGCTGCTGACTACTTCCCCCTTGTGCTAATGAGAGGATCCATGGGGAAAGTGTGAGGGATCATGAGTCAGAAAGCCGTGCACCCATTATTTTATGCCAGCCACTGTATTCGTCATCACTGGCATCAGCACTTGCACCAGCTCCATGCTAGGTGCAGGAGATCCATTAGACACAGGCTTCCCTTCTCAGTATGCACCACACAGTATCGCACAGAGCATTACACCCATGGCACTTCCACAAGTAAGGATGGTTCTGTGCACTTGCATTGTTGCTGCCCCAAAATATTTTTGGGATTAAACACATTAATTGTAGCATATTCTCCATGATTCTCATTGCACTTACGAGCCTGTGAGGCCTTTGCTACATATCTGTGTGTAATTGAATGTGATTTATTAATAATCTGTTCGGAGATTGCAGAACTCCAAGAAAATCTGCGTGGTGGCAGAAGAATCGTGTAAATTGGTAAGTGACTGAGGTGCGCCGACGTCACGACCAGCTGATCCAGATTGTTGTACCTGTGAGTCAGCCCGGGTTCGTGGCAGCAGCATAAGCAAAATTGTGTAAATTCGCAACTGTGCATGCACTGTGTACTACAACACGCCAATTGTATCCGTGCACAGAGATCAGTTTCACTCATAATCAGCCTCATTGAGTATCAGTTGAGCTTACAAATAATTAATGCTTAAAAAATACACCTAAAATAAACACCAGACCATTAAAATGAGTTACAAAGCAACTAAACAAACATAAGAATATATAACATCTTACACTGTTAAATAAACTACTCGTATATATTTGTAAGTTATTTTTACGACATAATCCTTTGTTCTCATCCGTAGCACTGGTGTCCTAGCCCTTAGTGAGTACCTCATACACATCTGCCTGCACTCATCTGCTTTTTACGATCCCATCATTATTTTAGAATGACTGTGGCATGGATATTAATAACACGCTCATGGACTTGTCCTGGAACCTCATGACGGACGAACCCACCGTTCAGTCTTGCAGCTTCCCACATCCACAGACACACATTCCTAGGCTCAGTTTAAATCAACAATCCGAAGGGTTCACAAAGACCTCAGATAAAAAGCTCCAACCAAGCTTGTTATTTTATTTCAGGAAAACCACCTGTTTTGTTTTGTTTTTTTTGTGTCGATCTAAGCTAATGTTCTCCAGAAATGAATTGTGTTTCTTTCATTTAAATATAAATTGTAGCATTGAGGAGTAAAACATTTAAAGTCACCTCTTAGCACATTGCACAAAACAGATTGACTGCACGTAGGCTGTTAGATGACAGCTGTCTATTCACTCTGCACATTTACATACGTTGGAAAAAGGAGACGCACAAAGCAGCACATAATGCTCGGTGTCCCTCCCCCTACAGAAAATAGTTTAAGAATAGTTTAAATGAGTTATATCATACTTGCCAATGCATGAACACTATAACCATGGCTATTGGGCAGATGTATCAGCAGATGATTTGGGGGGAGATGCAGGGGCGGATTTAGAGAGTGCGCAGGCCTTGTGAGGGCCCCTTCCTCTCTGCGGTGCAGTAGACTCTGGTATTGTGCCAGGGTCTATGTGCAGGAACATGGCACCCACGCCACTATCCCGGAGACTTCTCTACTGCACATGCACAAATCTCTGGGACTATAACACTGTTATTTGTGCTGGTGCTGCAGGATTGTCACGGGACTCTATAAAGGTATACATTAAACATGGGTGCGGTGTTGGCCATGCACTCATTATAGATACAGCAATGGGAGATGTATCAAACCTTGGAGAGAGATAAAGTGGAGAAATTGCACAAAGTAACCAATCGGCTCCTGACTGTCCTTTATCTAGCACAGTCTATGAAATGACAGCAGAGCCTGCAACGTGCTGTCATGCAATTCATCTGGACGGGTAGGAGGCCCAGAGTGCGGTCTTGCAATTTGTGTAAGCACACTAACAATGGAGGCTTGGGACTTCCCTGCTACCAGAAATACTATGTAGCTGCTCACCTCATTCAGGCGGTTCTGGCCCACTCTGACACACATACCTCTCCAAAGTACCACAATGGCTGCAGCAGTGCTACACAAAACGCCTGGAAAATGGCCACCACAGCCATTTTCCCCGACGTTTTGCGCATGTGCAGAAGGGAGATTGCCAGGAAAATGGCTGTCGCTCAATTTTCCCGGTGACCTCTGCATGCACACTATTCTAGTGTTCACAGTATTCACAGACTAGTGCACGGAGTCTACTGCTGCTGTCAGTGTGCTGGCGGCCACCGGGGAGAGAGGAGGGGCCCCGGACGGGTAATGCACTCGGGCCCCCTCCTCTCTTAATACACCCCTGTCTCCAACCCAAACATAGACCTCTGCCCTCTCAGCTTCCCCCTACTCTTAGGCTCTCTTTATCCATATAGGAGTATTGCTCTATGGTATATGATATACTTAGCAATCTTCCCCTTATGGCCTCCCTCTAAAACAATCAAGTCTTCCTCTTCCCCCAAAGACTAGACCAAAAGCCCTCTGAACCGTGGACTAGATACAGCATTACATTTCTGTGTGATCTCTCTTCCTCTTCTAGATTTCTTTGTTTCTCCACCATGCAGGACAAGTTTTGGTTTGCCCTCTAAATGTTTTAACCAATATCTTATACAGCTACAATTCTCAATCTGCAGTACATCATTTATCTGCCACACTCACTGGCATCACCATGCCACATTGCCTTTCATACGCTCTATTGCCAAGGTCCATTCCTGCTGAAGACAAACACTCTCAGCAGTTAGTCACTGATGTCCTTAATGCAGCTAGTTGTACTGGAGCAGATCATTGGAAATACCTGGGAACACCGCTCTTTCCACCCCACGCAATGCTTTATGGAAAAACTACCACCTTGAGTACATTTCTAGCTTCCTACATGAGTGTCCTGACCAGTTTGTTAATACTTGGGCTCCTTGGGTTTCTCACAACGAGACCTCCTCCCAGGGCCGTAGCTAGGGTAGTGCGGCGGGTGCCATCGCACAGGGCACCACAAGTCATGGGTCGGTGTTTGGGCCTGTCAGATTTCTGTTTATTATCACTCTTGCTTGTAGCTTCCTCTTATTTCATCCCCAGCATCTTCTGGCCTCTCCTATCTCTTCCCTGGCCCTTCCCCATGAGGCCATGGCCCTTTTTTGGGTGCATTTTGTCCCTTTGAAAAATGAGGGGGGCGCCAATGCTCTTTCTGGCACAGGACACCAAAAAGTCTAGTTACGGCTCTGCCTCCTCCCTGACATCTGCTAGCTAGGCTTGATACTTCATTGCTCTCCTGACTTACTGATCAGCCAGCAATTTACTAACTTCTCCCACTTCACCCCCCCCCCGCCCTTACTAACATTTATTGTATCTCTCCATCTTAAGGTTGCTATATTTTAATTTAAAAAAGTGGACACGCTAGGGGCATGGCCAAATCAGGGAGGCGTTGCCATGCCCCTCCCGCAAAAAGTTAAAGAAATTACAAAACCCGGCTCCACAAGCTCAGCATGGGAGCAGCTCTGGGGCCCCTATGCAAGCTCTCAGAGCAACAGTACAGTAGTAACCCTTATACACAGTATGCCACACAGTAGTAGTGCCCTTTATACACAATATGCCACACTGTAGTAGTGCCCTTTACACAGTATGCCACACAGTAGTAGTGCCAATTATATACAGTATGGCCATGAATCAAGGCCAGCTCTAGGGGTGTTCAACCAGTGCGGTCGCACAGGGGCGCCACCCGTAGAGGGACCGCACCCCTCCCCAGCATCCTGATTTCAGCGGGACAGTACTGTCCTGCTGTTCCACATCCGGAGGTTGGGGACCCCCACCGCCGCAGCTGTGCGGCGGTGCCGGACCCCCAGAGTGCCCCCAGAGTTTGAATGGATGCCGCATCCATTCACTTACGGGAGAGGGCTGGGGGAAGCCCAGCAAGTGACGGAGTGCTGGGCTTTACCCCCAGCCTGACGTTACTTGGAGGCGTGCCATGCGGGCACGCCTCCAAATAACGTCACACAGGGGGCATGGCCGACACTAATTTGCCCACAACCCCAAATTCTAATGTCAGGGCGCCTTCTCGAGTGCCGGCACAGGGTGCTCCGAATCCTGGAGCCGGCCCTGCCATGAATAGCTCGCGACCGACGCCAAATTTAAACTGTCATCCGCTTCCCCGCCGCTGCCACAAAATCGGGACAATTAAACATCCCAGAATAGGTCTTCGGAACGCCGGGACATGGGTTGCAGATCCGGTACGTTCCCCCTCGTCCATCTCCACTCTCCCCCTCCTTTCTTCTCTACCCACTCTCTGTCTTTACAGATGTGTCCTCATTCGTCTTTGCAGCAGTCCTGCCAAACAGCCTCTCCTGGCGCGCCTGGTTCCGTGAGACTCCGCTAGCGCTTTTTTACGTTTATCTTTGCCGAAAATGTGTCTTAATCACAGTAGGATGTAACTAGGACGTACCAGGAGACTGTGCTACGATGCAGCGGCAGCAGCTATTTTTCTAAGCAAAGTTCCATTTAGAGACTCAGTCGCGCTCAGATGTACAAGCGTCACATATCAAATGAATCAGCACAGTCTCCTGGTGCATCCTAGTCACATCGTATTGCGACTTAAATGCATTTTTTTGGCAAAAAAGACGTCCAGAGTTGCACAGGTCCTGGCGGCTCACTCGCGCCAGGCATATCGTGCTGCATGGCGTATTGAGTAAGGACACATCTGTAAGGGTCTTCCTTCAACAGTTTTGCCTATTTCCTTCCTAGAGCCATTGTTCTGCGCACCTCTCATTTTTATTGTTACTTCATAGTGTTGCCTGGAGACCTGTTCTCCCATTAGGAACGGTGGGCTCTTTGTTCTTCTGGTTTCTGTACCACTTAGCGCTGTACATTTGTTATTTTAAAAACGTAATAAAAATTGCATTTCAAAATAAGAAATGACAGTAAAGCTATCAGATAGCGTGTGCCGGTCCAATAAGCGCTTAGATCTGACGGGCAAATATTGGATCGGTGTGCACCCGTACACAGTGAGACAATTCTTGCTCAGTGAGTACTTTCTTCTCAACTCTTTAATGGGAATGGTAAGATGGTAACGAGCGGTCACCTGATCTGACCGTTGCAGGCGTTTATCGGCTAACGCTCCTGCATACACACTAAGCAATTATCAGGCCAGCGGCTGCATCAGTCATCTAGCATAGTCTCTTACGCCTCGGATCGCATCCCTGACCCTTATTGCAGGGGAACCCAGTTACTGGCAGCACCAGGGATAACCTGACCACACATGGCCAGATCCTATCCTGACTCACTATACCGTATGGCAGCTGCAGCCGCTGTACTGCCGCTCCAGCAGCCCCTCCGTGAATACATCCCTACTGGGTGAGACCAGCACTTCATCCATCATTTCCTGCAGTAGCGTTGTGCTGAGTACATTTACTGCCTGTAGGAATCAACCACAATATACAGGTGTTCCCCACACCCCACCCCCACCCCCACCCCCACACACACACTCTGCTCCTCACACTTACTTTCCTAATACAGAAATTAAGATTAAAGGGGTAAGGTTCCAAATGTCTATAACATTGTTCATTGTTCACCTAACTATAAATCCATCATAGTGTGGAGTTTACCTAATCAACTCCCCTTTATAATCTGCCCTCTTCCCCATTTATAATATGCCCATCCCACCCCTTTATAACCTGCCCCCCCTTTAAATTCTGACCCCTTTATAATCCCCCCCCCCCCCGTGTAATAATAGTAACAAAATATAAATTCACTATTTCTTAAGCAATCCTTAGGGAATGTAGACTTCCTTACAGTGAGACACAGAAATAGTAACATGTCATACACCAGCTAGCCTTGGATTTGAATAGCTATTAGAGCACACAATTTTGCCGGCAGTACAACTGTCAACATGACGTAATTAGAAAAACTACCCAATGTGATCTTACTAGTGACCATTTTCAGAATATTAATACATAATCCTAATATACACTTTGTGTAGACAGAAGACTCTAGAACTAGCATTGGCATGCTCATAATACTGTCCTATTACATTCTTTGCAGACACAATGCACTACATGTACCTAACAAGAGCGGACCATGACACATAATCATAATACAGTTCTACTAGACTCTATACAGACAAGCACTGCAATGCAATGTATTTTAAAATAGTTATCACCCTAATAAATGTTAGTTATTCCAGGGGGCGATTCAATTTAGCGGGAATTGAATAGCACCGGGAGGTAGCTCCTGGAGCTGTTGAATTCACCGAGATGTTTACTTTGGGATGCAGCCAGGAAGCCGACGGTCGAAATGCCGACCGCCGGCTTCCCGACTATCAAATCCCAGCAAGGTACTAATGACAGACGTCAAAATCCCGTCGCCTGTCATTAGACCTAAGCCAGGAGCCCGACGCCCGGCATACCGAATGAAGGTAAGCCGGGGGGGGGGGGGGGGGAGGTTAGGTTTTGGGGCTCCGGGGGGCACTTAGAGTTAGGCACCCCCCCTCCGGGAGGGTTAGGTTTAGGCTGCGGGGAAGGGGGGATTAGATTTAGGCACTAACAGGGGGTTAGGGTTAGGCACTAGGGGGGAGGTTAGGGCTAGACATCCCTAAGGGAGGTTTAGGGTAGGGGGTAGAGTTAGGTGTACTTACCAAAATCAGCTGTCAGGATCTTCACTCCTGCCAGGCTTCCACTGTCGGGATTTGAACCATGCGGCCGGCGGTATTACATACTGATTCCGTTTACTTCGTCGGGAAGCAGTTAAGTCAGAGAATGCCGGTTCTCGCGACTTAACCTGAGCGTTTAGTCGCAAGTGGCATTCTCCGACTAAAGTGACGACCGCGAGGCTGTTAGCGATGCACTAAGCTGTAAAACAGCTTTGCGGCCTCCACTTTGGTCGGATTTCCCCCCGCACCCTCAGGAGGGTGCGAGGAAAAATCATTAGTTAGACAAAACAGCGCAATTAATTGTATAGCTCTGGGAGCTCCCTCCCAGCGCTATTCTGATCCTGCTGAATTGAATCACTCCCATGTGTGTGGTTGAGATGATAATCAATTCTCCTCCATATGAAGACATTATATAACATGTTTCAGGAAACTGACAACCATTTGAAAAGCTCTATTACATGCTGCTCTGAAATATCCACACACGTAACAGGCTGAGAATTAGCTACACAGCTGATAATATATTTTCACAATAACAGATATCAGAACAATTAGCTTGGAAACAATTTGCAAAATCTGAGTGGAATACAGTATGACAGCAATTACACTGCAGGCAGAAAGCGTACATACAGCAAGATGAGTAATCCCAGCACCAGGCATGTCCTCCGGCAGAAGAAGAAGAGAATATTAACGAGTTACTTACCTAGAATAAAAAAGAAGAAAAAAACACATTTAGTCATCATAATTTATGAAACAGCATGTAATCAGCAGAAAACAAGAGAGAATTCACCCCTTCCACATTGGCAATGAAACAGAAAAGTACAGTTTCTGCGTGCTTGCATATTTTGTGTGATAATTTGTGTGAACAGAACTAGATCAAACAGTAGTAGTACTTGTGTTTTATTTAACATTAAAAAGTTTTACACTTAAAGGCAAACGCCACAAGGATAGGAAACAATCAGGACCCGTTCTGCACATATGCGTGATCGTCCGCAGAGCGGCAGCAGACTGTCAGTGATTGACAATATGGTGCCATTCATGGGCACTGCCGGCCTCCGTTTCCCGAAATAGAGGCGCGTTGCCACCGTTTGGGGGGGAGGGAAGAGGCAGGATCTCCGTTGTCTGAAGGAGATTTCCTGGCCTCCTTCCCTCATCTGCAACGGCCGGCTTGCGTGACCCCATGGTCACTCAGCCAGCTGAGGATCACGCAGATGATCCGATGCTGCGTCCTAGGACGCAGCTCGGATCATTAATGCATGCAGGAGGCATGACGCCTCCTGCTGCATTATCATATTAGCAAGGACGAAATTGCAAAGATGCTTGTGTGCGGCTTTGCAATTCCATCCTTTGCTGAATCAGACCCACAGTTACACACATATGCAAATAATATGATATACACCCGCCACATCAATGTGCCTCTGCTAAGGGTAATTCTACTGTAACTCAAAACAATAAGATCCCTGACAGTTGCTCAATCAGCTTTACCTAGGCCTTTTTGTGTGTAGATAAAGCCCTCCTTTACAAGCACCTGTGTAAGCGAAATGATTGAGCAACTTACATATTGAAAATCACTGTTTTGAGGGTGGGATCAGTAGCTGGAGGGAACGCTGGTACTTGGTAGTGCCATATTGGAAGATTTTGTGGTGTTCCCTGGTAAGTTAGCTTTCAATTTAAAAACACATTAATGTATGACCTGATAAAGGGTCTTTTATTGTTTAGGAAGTAGGGCCCTTAGCAGAAGCGCCAAGGCCACCATCAGGTGGGTACAGCCAAAACGAATTTACTGGGCTCAGAGGGGTCAGCGTCTCACCTGTCAACTGTTTCTTACTCGATTATTCAACCCAAGACCTCACATACTGCAGTCAGACACTTTACACATGGAGCTATCTGCTCCTGAACAGGAAGTCTGCTAGTTCTAATGTTATGAAGTTGGTTGTAAATGAAGTTATTGCATCTAAGCAGATCGGTATCCGGTTAACTTAGAATGTAGATATTAGGTCGACAATCAATATGTACATATGCATTTAGGCCAACATGGTTCAAATGTCAACAAGTTCAGAATTTTGACATTTAACATGTGAACACCAAAATGTCGACAGTTTGGGTCTTGTATGTCACACAAAGAAAGAAGAATATACATAGGGCCTGATTCACTATTGATCGCAACTGCGATTGCAATAGCGATTACTCACCCAGTCTCACTGCGATAGTATGCTAATCCATTGCGATCGCCATGCCGTCTTAGCATAACATAAGGATGCCCACTTTACCTTACTCACATCCATAATCTTTAGCAAGACTGCAAAACCATCGGTACAATAGAGTACCATCGCAGCCCCACACACACTTGCACAAGCCCTGACCTTACTCAGGAATTGCTATCCTCATTGCACGCTATGAGTGCTCAGGCTGCGTACGGTATCGCAGTGGATAATTTATGCACGCTTATGTAACAGCGTTAAAATGCCCTGGCACGCCTGAATTTCGCCAACCACCCCACCTGTCACCACCGTCAAATGGTACTTCCTGTCAATCACTCTGCGATGGGTCTGCATAGTCAATGCGATCGCAGTCCCAATCGCGGTGGCCGCTTCGCGCACTGCGTTGCATACCCATGCGCGGAACACAACAATCGGCCGATTGCGTGCGTAATTGCAGTTGCAATCGGTAGTGAATCAGGCTCATACTTTTTTTTTGTTAAATCAACCTGGGAAGGTGGTGTGTTGCCCCCATCGGTGTGGTACAGCCTTTATATGCATAGCAAAGAAGCTGAGTGCACCCAAGCAACTAATCACACCTCAGGCCGCTGATCTGTCATTCTTTCCCATAATAGTGTCAAAGAAAGGACAGTCAGTTATCAGATCAAGTCAAGAACAATGCAAATTTACACAACAATCAAATATACTGAGGTCGCCTTTATAACCACACACACAGGGAAATGTGCTAAGCCTTGGAGAGAGTAAAGTGGAGAGAGATAAAGTACCAACCAATCAGCTCCTGTCAGTTTACAGGCTGTTTTTGAAAATTGACAGTCAGAAGCTGATTGGTTGGCACTTCTCTCCATTTTATCTCCCTCCAAGGCTTAGTACATCTACCCCAATATTGTGTATCCAACTCGACTTTCCATCAATAAACAGAAACCTCTGCACCTCCCACCCTGACATCACCTTCCTGGAACCTTAAAAGAGTTGGCCAGTATGCAGAAAGTTACATGGCTGGTAGGGAGTACAGTATTTGAATACACAATACTATATACAAGAATGTAAATGGACAGAAGCTCTGGTGTTCAGGGCCGGATTAATAATGGGGCTGATGGAGCTACAGCTCCAGGCCCACCATCAGAATAGGCCCACAGCCTTCTTATGTGTGTGTGTGCTGCTGTAGAAAGGATTTTTTTTCCCTTTCTACAGCAGCCTGAGAGCAGACCACGCTCCCCCCCTCCTTGCCGGGCGCTCCCCCCCCTGCCTATCATTAGCCCCACTATGGGATCCCGACACCCAGCTTACCGAACGAAGGTAAACCGGGTGTCTAGGCGGGTAGCCACGGGGGGAAGGGGGGGTTAGGTTTAGGATCTCCCAGGGGAACTTAGGGTTCGGTACCCCCCCCGGAAGGGTTAGGGTAGGGCAGTGGTTCTCAAACTCAATCATCAGGACCCCATACAGTACACGGTTTCCAGGTCACCCAGCAGGTGCACAGGTGGAGCTAATTATTTCACTTGTGATGCTGTGAGGAGACCTGGAAAACATGTACTGTTTGGGGTCCCGAGGTCAAAGTTTGAGAACCTGTGGGGTAGGGGTGTTAGGGTTATGCACTAACGGGGGGAGGTTAGGGTTAGGCACTAACGGGGGAGGTTACGGTTAGACACCACTAAAGGAGGGCTGGGGGAGGGTTAGGGTACTTACCACCTCCTGTTGGGATATCACTCCTCTGTCTTTTGGAGTCGGGATATGATCGGGCGGCTAATTACATACCGACATGTCCAAGGTCCGGCACAGACCACACCCCCATATCACTGGTCACAGCCCTATATAAGTAGTCACACCCCCTGCGACAGTACACAATAGGCCCTTCATAGATTTCAGCTCCAGGCCCTTGAGGACCTTAATCTGGCACTGCTGGTGTTGAAGCCATCCCCAGTATTCTGTCCCATGGATGGAAGGTGTGTTAGCAAGGTGCCACCACTGGATGCTTGCGTGTCATCTCCACTCATGTCCTGCATAAGTAATACACCTGACACAGGATCATTTCAAATGACTTGCCCAGACTTGGCAGCTGCAAGGAAAACTCTGCTCTTCCTGTAAGCTGTGACTGGAACCTGAAGAAGCATCAGACTCACAGGGGACAAGAGCGTCCTATCCCTGTAGTCAATTTATTACGATATATGTTTGAAACACAACATATCATTAAGAATGTGCTAAATACTCTTAAACAGGAGTAATTATAATTAGAAAAAGTGTGATCTCACGGGATAATTTCACTCCTCAATGGCTTCTAAGCAGATTGCAGAATTGGGTTTCATTAAACAGAAAAAAAATTAATAAAAAATACAATGAAATAGCCTAATGAGCACAATTAGAGCTCTCATATGTCCTCTTCTCTTTCGGTGAAAAAAAATATATATTTAAATATTTTTCATTTCCAGCTCATTTCACAAGAGAAACAAAAGACAATCAAGGAAATCTGAAGAAGAGCTCGAGGGATCGTCTTTATGGGGCTCATTTAAGAGATCTTTATGCACTGAGGGACTTATGGAGAAAATAAACATTATGGTTATTAATACTCTGACATCTGTTGAGAATGAGCCACATCATCTGATAGGAAGTCAATGCCCCCAAAATAGACACTGATACCTACCGTCCAAAGTGTACAGTCTCCAAACTAAAATATTTATGATGTCATTTTATTTTACAGAAAAAGTCAATAATAAAAAGAAAATCATATGCAGGTGGCGCATTGCCCTTAGTGTACCAGGACAACCCGTTTGGTGATGCGCTAGGTAATCTTCCCTGGTTACCATTGGGCTTCCATCTAGTGTTTTGGTGTATTTGTTCAGTGTATATCAAGGTTTACAGTTTACACATCCAGACGGTTTAACATTTATGGGGAACATGTATCAAGTCTTCTAAGTCTTCTAAGGATGGAGAAATGGACAAGAAGAAAAGTTGCCCTTTGCAACCAATTGCAACCAATCACCTTCTACCTCTCATTTTATTGGATGTACTTGATAAATTCTAGCTAGAAGCTGATTGGTTGCTATGAACAACTTCTCCACCGTTTAGAAGGCTGAATACATCTCCCCCTATGTTTCCTACAATTCTAACCCAGAATGCACCTGGAGTAACAGAGTCAGTGGGAATATCTTAACTATGATGTGACATTTCATAAGACAGATAAGGACGATCTTCACTTCAAGGGGCGTAAACATAGATTTGCTTACAGTATTGTTTTTCCTTCATTAGCCTAGTAAGTGGGCTGGTTAGCATGATTATGAAGTATAGGGCACCTCTCATGGTAACATGATTTACTTGCTTGCATAAGGAGCTTGTTGATTTTAATAAGAAAAATAAAAAAAAATTATGCATTGTTAGTATCAATGATCAACATAAATAAATAATAAGACGGAATGCCAGAGGCCGCTTATAGAACCTTTGCTGGTGCCCTTGAAAGGAATATCTAGGACAGAAGTAGGTGAGGCAGGGAGGGCTCCCACGATAGTGATACCTTAATTAATGGCTACATCATACTTATTTATATGATAAATGCTCTATATATTTGTTAATTCAAGAAAGGCATAATTATTCCCTTTTTTTGTAATCTCTGACATAAAAGGCATTATAAACACCTTGAAAGCTTGCAGTGATTTCTGTTCCAATTAAATATAAACGTTTTTCAATTACTTTGCAAAACTAGGTACCCAAATGCTTTCTATATTAGGACTAAAGCACAACCCACAAAACTCAATTTATTGAAATTATGTTACTCTGTAAATGATGTTACTCTGTAAATGATGTTACTCTGTAAATTACCCCAGCACAGCAGAGCAGCGATCTATCTACAAACTGAACTGTAATCCAACTATTTGTGACATTAGCGATATATCATGTGCAGTAAGTCTGTCACTTTGGGTAATATTACTGTCACACACAGAGCACGCATGTAATTCTCGCCTTCCACTGCTCGTCCTGGCTGCACATTTCACTACATAAACTTTGCTGAAGTTCTGCCTATTTATCAAATATTTGCAGGATATTCCCAAAAACACCAGCTTTCGGGTGATAATCGCAAATATTAAGTATCCCCAAAAAGTACCATGGAGGGACTGCAGCAGATATCACCATATCTACTGCAGTCCCTCCATTTCTGACGGCAGCTGCAGCCCCCATAAATTTCTAATCTATGGGACCAGCAGCGACACGATCACTGAAGTACAGGTGACAGGTATCAACCCCGTCCAGGACGCACAGGCTAAGGAACCATTATCCATACCTTGGCATATAACAAACGTGGACTACTCATTGCCGATAGAGCGAACTACTCCATATACCAGCCGGCCGGCGGTAAGCATTAGTGCTCTGCATGAGTGGGAGAGAACAGACTATGATGACGATACAGATAAACGAAGTCTGCCACTGATATTATACATAGATTGTTTGCCATTACTACACGCTTAATACTCTAGTCCATAATAATGTATGAATTTCATACCATATATGAAGAAAATATGTTTTAAGTGGACAGAATTACATCTGTAAGGATCCGACTCAAAAACATACCAACACTTCCACCTGTATGAGATTAAGGACGGATATTCTGTTTTCATTAATTGATCAGTGCTGTGTGGAGCTGGAGCAGGCTTGGCTATCTAAAAGACTAACCATTTTTTTCTATAAGAAACACCCACTGCAGGGGTGAATTTCTTCTGGTTCTTTTTATAAATTTAAGCCAATTTTTATATATATTTTGTATCACATTGGTTTTACAATTTTTGGTGTGTCTATATTTTATGTCTTTTTCATTTTTTTTTTCTCAATATGTTCTATGTACACACATGTGTATCTGTATACATGTGATGTTAATAAATGGTAATATTTTTGATATATCAGCGCTCTTTGTCTGACGAGTCTGTACCAGTTGATATTAACACCTGTCATTAGTGTTATCAAATATAACTATTGACGTCATGTTCAGATATTTGTATTATCTATGGGAGCTGCGAAGCTGTCAGATTTACCGAGCTAGCCTAATGGCTACATTTTGCAAAAGTGAAGACACTGCTGATGCGGTCACATCACTCCGATCACAACGTAGGAACAGAGGGCCTGATTCAGAGCCGGATGCTCTGAACGAGCGCCCGCTCTGAATCAGGGCGTTGTTTGTTTTTTTTTGGTGCGTCCTCCTGGACGCTCGCATAGCTGTGGGTTACCACCCACAGCATATGCGAGCTTCCATGATGATGGTCGCGATGGTCAAGACCATCGGGCTAGCGACGAGACCCTGCGGTAGGGTCTCGCTGCCGCAAGCCCTTGAGTGATTTTGGCTTTATCAGAGCCAAAATCACTCCCACTAACATCACTTGTGATGACAGTGGGGCCGGACCCAGACGGTAGGCGTTCCCATGGGAACGCCTCCGTCTGGGCAGCCACGCCCCGGCACGCCCACCAAAGGGGGCGTGCTGTCACTCACCATCGACAGCACGCCCCCTTTGGTGCGAGACCCCGAGTGACGGCTTCCCCGTTGCTCGCCGGGTCTCGTGCATGCGCACGACGGAGCAGCCTCCGTCATGCGCATGCACATTTGGGTACCATCGACCCGCTTGCGAGCATCCTGCGCTCGCGAGCGGGTCTGAATGAGACCCAGACTCTCCTGTGTGAGCCTTTAAATACATTCGGGTGGTATATAATTTTCTTTTGCCGCAAACAGCGGCAATAAGAATTTACAATTATCGGGTCCGAAACCCAATAATTGATAAATACGCCCCTGAATAGCATAATGCATGTATACAGGGGGGCGATGAGAGGGTACTAATTACCCGGGCTTGCTGGAGGGGAACGGCAGAGGCCCGTGTCCGACGTCAACTCTCCTCCTCCTCCCTCTTAACCCTCAGCAGCCCAGCATACACTGCACACTGCTGTGTGCTGGGCTGCAATGGGAGACTGATTGCAGCTGCTGAGCAGAACCAGTCTCCTCTGCCTGAGGGGGGGGGGGAGCAATCACAATGCCGTCATGTACTACAGACGGTATTAGTGACTGCCAATTAATACTGAGAGCATTATATACTACAGACAGTATTAGTGACCACCATATACTAGAGACAGCATTTGTGATCACCACATACTACAGGTGGCATTAGTAACTGCCATATATTATACTAACAACATGAGTGACCACCATATACTACAGACAGCATTAGTTACTGCCATATAATACAGACAGCATTAGTGACCATCATATGTTACAGACAGTATTAGTGACCGCCATATACTACAGACAGCATTAGTGACCGCAATATAATGCAGACAGCATTAATGACTGCCATATAATACAGACAACATTAGTGACTGCCATATACTACAGACAGCATTAGTTACTGCCAAATAATACAGAGAACATTAGTGACCACCATATACTACAGACAGCATTAGTGACCCCCATATACTACAGACAGAAATAGTGACTGCCATATACTAGAGAAAGCATTAGTGACCGCCATATACTAAAGACAGCATTATTTACCGCCATATACTAAAGACAGCATTAGTTACCGCCATATAATACAGAGAGTATTAGTGCCCGCCATATAATATGGACAGCATTAGTGACCACTATATGTTACAGACAGCATTAGTGACCACCATATACTACAGACAGCATTAGTAACCACTATATAATAAAGACAGCATTAATGACTGCCATATAATATGGAGAGCATTAGCGACCACCATATACTAGAGACAGAAATAGTGACTGCCATATACTAGAGAAAGCATTAGTGACTGCCATATACTACAGACAGCATTAGTAACCACCATATAATACAGACAGCATTAGTGACTGCCACAAACTACAGTCAACATTAGTGGCTGCCATATACTACAGACAGCATTAGTTACCGCCATATAATACAGAGACCATTAGTGACCACACCATATACTACAGACAGCATTAGTGACCCCCATCCATTTACTACAGACAGCATCAGTGATCACCATATACTACAGATAACATTAGTGAATACCATAGAGACTACAGGCAGCATTAGCGATAACCATATACTACAGAGAGCATTAGTGACCACCTTATACTAAAGACAGCATTAGTGACCACCATATCATATAGACAGCATTAGTAACTGCCATATACTACAGACAGTGTTAGTGACTGCCATATAATACAGACAGCATTAGTGACTGCAACTTACTACAGTCAGCATTAGTGACCACCACATACTAGACAGCATCAGTGACAACCATGTAATACAGACAGCATTAGTAACCACCATATACTATAGCCATCAATAACTGCCATATACTAGAAGGCAATAGTGACTGCCATAT
The DNA here is from genome assembly GCA_031769625.1 of Taudactylus pleione. Taxonomy (NCBI): domain Eukaryota; kingdom Metazoa; phylum Chordata; class Amphibia; order Anura; family Myobatrachidae; genus Taudactylus; species Taudactylus pleione. Next base: position 2,750,933 of record JAUIMM010000091.1, on the reverse strand, counting down.
ACTACAGGTAGCATCAATGACCGCCATATACTAGACAACATTAGTGACCACCATATAATACAGACAGCATTAGTGACTGCCATATACTACAGACAGTATCAGTGACTGCCATATAATATACACAGTATCAGTGACTGCCATATTTTAACAACATAATATAACATATATATTTAATGTGCTTAATACCATCATATGATATACAGGGGGTGATGTATGAATCCTTGGAGAGAGATAAAAGTAGAGAAGTTGCCCATAGGAATCATTCAGTTTCTGTCATTTCACAGACTGTACTAGATAAATAACGGTTAGAAGCTGATGGGTTACTTTGGCCAAGTTCTCTGCTGTATCTCTCTCCACAGTATGTTAGCAGATGCATACTTCCCATCTGTACTGCTTTCAGCGGGATAGTCACGCTTTTCAGGAACTGTCCTTTCTTGCCACCCGCAGGCCGGGCTAGCCAGAGTGGATCACAATGGATCTGTGAATCTTCAGGGATCCTCTATTCAGTCCTGCAGCAGTGTGTCAGCCTTCTCTTTCTATGCAGCAGCAGAGTGTGTGGGGTGGGGGGACGGGAATATGAGCAGCTGGTGCAGCTGGGTGTGGCCAATGAGGATCACACACTAAGAGACACAGCTATTGGTCATCTGATAATCTGTCTGGGGGCCCTCTCAAAGAGTGGGGTAAGGTGCATGCACCTCATCATAATCCGGCTCTGATCACTGTTAGCAGTCTTGCAGATAGGGATTACACTTGACCAAACTGGGAAACGTGGTTGGCTCTTAGCAGTGATAGGCTGCAGACAGCATTTGATTTGCTACAAGACTGTCTGTCATGCAATGGTGACTGCCAGGGCTGCCCTCTATAGGCCAGGGATGGCTTGATTAGTTTTTATCTGCCAGGCAACAATAAACAAATATCCTCTACTAGAACTCACCGACAGCGACCCTGGAAACAATGCATCCTAGGCTGCAGCCTGATCAGCCATTCACTGCGTGCGGCAGCCAAGGCAGCTGCAACCGCAAATCTCCTGCTGGTGCTGCCGTCCTTCTGTCACCCAGGAAGGTGTCCTAAGCTTGTCCATACCCGCATAGTTATGGACAAGCTTAGGACACTGATTGTTAATGTCACATCTGTTTTCATGCATTTAGCTAGTATTACAAATACACTTAAAACTCTTATAAAAACAACAGCAGGTACGTCACCATACAGTAATAATCTCTTTCTATACTTATGGTGAAACCTTCGTCCTTCCACTAACAACCTTGATTACAGTCCTTGGCAAGAAAATTGTAATAGACAAATCTTTGTATTGACATCTTTTTTATATAAACTAATTAGGTCACCTCCAAGGTATCTCTTATCCATGGAAAACAAGCCTTGTTTTCTTAACCTCTATAATTTAACTCTTCACTTCCATTTAATAATAAAGGTGGCTGCTGCCTTTGGGCTGTCAAGTGGGGTTCAGCAAGTGTTAGGCAGTTTTCGGTAGCTCCTTCCTTGACTTGACATTGTAACCATATGAGAATAATTAGGGCTGAAAGGTTGGGCGAGCACTGCTGCCACTTGCCCACCAGGAAACGACAGCATGCAGCCTAGAATGCTGCCGCCTGGGACATCCTCAGAGTGCTCAAGGTGCCAAACTTGTCACTAGTCCCTATGGTGAGACGCCCAGGGCATCCTTAGGAAGCTCCAGGTAATTGGCTTCTCCTTGGTCCTCACAACCTACTCATTGTGACATCATGACTTCACATGTTAAGGGGGTGGAGTCGGCACAGGGGGCATTTTTGCCCTACTACAGCTCTGAGAATGTTTTTAGCAAAAGTGAGGAAGAATAATTATATTTGCTAATAGTAATTTTGAATTTGGGAAGAGTGGAGATTCTTCCGTGTTACATAGTCACCCAAACTGATTTTAGCATTAATCTGTCAAGGCTATGGGGACGACTGTTTTTTTCATGATCTCCTATCTAAAGTGATGGGAATCTGGGTTTGATATTCAAATGTTTTGACCGCCCATGCTTTTTGGCGCATGACGTGCCCCAAAGCACAGGGTTTAGCAATGTAAAGTCCTGGTTAGGGCGCCTAAACTACCATTTGGGCTCCCAAACCATGGACTTTCCGCACATTTCTGCTCCCTACTTCTGGAGGCCGTGACCAGAAATGTCAGCAGAACCAACTGAATTCCCCCCAATATGCTCAACCCAAGGAGGTACAACGTTTTTTTGGGTATGCCAATTATTATACAGTAGGTGATTTATTAAGGGATTCTCCACTGTAGTGGCCACACTGACTTGTCTTGGAACAGTGCTAAGTGCCACAAAATGCCCCCCAGCCCCCCCCCCCTCCAAGGCCCTTTCTTCATTTGAGTCCCTGAAGAAAGTTTTATTTTCTGCACTATTCTCCAACATCATAATATAATCTAAAGGTGGAACGTGGATCTATTTGTTTGCAAAGTTTTTCTGACCAAGTTTTTGTACCATTAGAGTATGTTACACGGGAAAGGATGGAAAAAACACGCATTCATAAACCCTGGACATACAAGGTAGTTAGGTAGATAACATAAATGCTGATGGTTTTTCGGAAATTTACACCTAAGAATTCTCAGTAGCCATACATGATAAAACAATCTTATTGTACATGTCAGGATAATTTACAATCAATACAGTACTTGCAAGTTATTCAATGAAAAGTCAAATGAATCCACGTTTATACATACATACTATGGAAGTTTATCATTGTACCTACTTTGACAGTAAAAAAAAGTCTTTATGATTAGTTGGAATTATAAATAATATGTATTTAGCAGCAATTTCCTGAGTATCTGGCTCTCCATCTATTTTTTAATTAATTTCAATGCTGTCCTATTGGATGCAATTCCTCTAAATCTAAACCCAGCAAAGAAAATACCTTGTACAGCTTTGATAACAGAATTTAGAAAATAGCAAATAGCTGAAGACCAGGAAAGCTGCACATTATATATGTAAAGCACATCGCTGGTGTCAGACACCATCAATCTTATGAAAGCCCATTGTGCATTTTCCACTTACGTTCAGTCTGACACACTATTTACTAGATTTAATCTGACTACAATTGGAAGAATGTGCAAATATACAGGTATTGGTGATGTTTTATAAATATAGATTGTCTTGCAGGAATGGCATGCACTAAGAAGAAAATGGCACCTAAATTACCAGTGGCATTTACAGAATATAACAAGGAGTATTATTCACATAGAGACTTCGCTGACATACAGCAGAGGGGGAAGTCATCTAGTCAGATTGTGCTCCAGGGAACGGGGCACATAATATCATTCTACCACCATCTCTGGTACATCTCCCAATTTACACCCAGACTATGAACAACTCCTTCGGCACAAGAAGTTATATTCACCATAGTGTGTTTCTTATAATTTAAATGTGTCTCTGTGGCCAATTGTATAGTTATTCTATATGGTAAAAATAAATGTGTAAGTCTGTGACAACATAAGCCAGCCATCCTAACAGAATAGGCCACATGTGGTCAAGTCGTTTGGCTCGATGGCTGATCAAGTCGATCTATCTAATTCAGTCACCCTCTATGGGCATGATGCACAGTGGAACATACGCCGGTTGGCTTGGCATACCTTAAAAGTCATCTCTCTGTGCATTGCCCAGACACTGGGTGCATGCATGCATATGTGCCTACGCAGACTTGACAGTTACGTCCACATGTGCCTGGATAGGTGGCAAGTGGTAAGAAAGGGGACGTTTTGACGAAGGACGAGTGAAGTTAGGGCACATTCTAACAAACATGACACATGCATACCTGCAGGAACTCGCATATATATGTCTGCTAGGGGACGTGGCTTTTACACTTGCTACAAGGTAGGTGCATTCAAAGTGATGACATCAGGCGTGCATGCTGCCCATGGATGCGGACAGCCATTTGTGCCAATTTTGCCATCAGCTCTGCATCAGGACAAATGTGTCCAGTTTGAAGGTCAGCCACACATAGGCAGCTATTTTGTGGACTGCAGCAATAATTAATCATAGTGCCCATCAACTCACTAGAAATTGGACTCCTTACTTCCCTGCAGCGCTTCATTACTGAATACTCTTGAGTCAAAGCTGCATTCTCATGATTGGTCCAGCCAGTACAGAAAATGGCTCGACCAATCTAAGTAATAAGTGAATGTGTTGCTTATATAGGGCCTGATTCAGACCCACTCGCGAGCGGCTGTCCGCTCGCAAGTGGGTCGATGGTGTGCACTGCGCATGCGCACGACGGAGGGAGCTCTGTCGTGCGCATGCGCGAGACGCGACGAGCGAAGGACTTTCCTTCGCTCGTTGTGTCTGATCAAAGGGGGGCGTGCTGTCGATGTTGATTGACAGCACGCCCCCTTTGGTGGGCGTGCCGGGGCGTGCCTGCCAGACGGAGGCGTTCCCAAGGGAACGCCTACCGTCAGAAGCCGGCCCCACTGACATCACTAGTGATGTCAGTGGGAGTGATTTTGGGTCTGATAGAGCCAAAATCACTCCTGGCCCTGCGGTTGAAAAACTCAACCGCAGGCTTCTGCTCGCAGTGGCGATGGTCGCGATGGTCAAGACCATCGCAACCATCATACTGCACGCTCGTATATGCTGTGGGTGGTGACCCACAGCTATACGAGCGTCCAGGAGGACGCTCCATATTTATGGAGGTGGGCCCTGATTCAGAGCGAGCGCTCTGGTCAGAGCGTCCGGCTCTGAATCAGGGCCATAGGCCCTCATTCAGAGCCGCTCGTTAGCGGCAGTACGCTCGTTCCGAGCGATGTTTGCACATCTGCGCATGCGTACGGTTTTTAGTACGCATGCGCGAACCAGTCAGTGCGGCCGAAAATCGTTTGTACGCTATATAGCGAGTGCCTGCTATTTTGAGTGACAGAATGAGGCGTATGTGGGTGGTAACAGGGGAAGGTGCTTGAAAATGGGGAGTGGAGATCCGAACGCAGGCGTGCTTAAAGGTCAAAACGGGCGTTTTATGGGTGTGTATATTTAAAACAGCAGCGTCATTGAGCACGTCACTGGGTTATTTTATAGCCAGAACTGCTCGCAAATTTGTGGTAGCAAACACCAACCACAAGAATAGCGAGCAGTTCATACGCTGGTCGATGTCCTCGATTAATCTAATAAATAGCGGACATGACGTATGGTGTGAGCGGCCAGGGGGCGTTTTTATCAAATAAACGAGCGTATGTTTTGCTCGCTCGTTCAGACTTAGAGGTGTGAACAGACTGCAATGTGCGTACGGATCATTTGAATAGCCACCCCTTGTTTTTAAACGAACGACCGCAAATAGCGAACGGCTCTGAATGAGGGCCATAGTTCCTAGTGCACAGTGTACCGTTTGGCAGTGAGCACAGATAAAAACAGGCTGATCAGTGCAAGTGCGTGGACTCAGTGTTAGGAGACAGAGTGAAAAGTGATAAGGTACCAGCCAATCAGCTCCTAACTGCCATCTCACAGGCTGTGTTTGAAAAATTACATTGGCTGGCACCTTATCACTTTTCACTCTGTCTCTTAACGCTGCTTAGTAAATAGACCCCACAGTGGCAGAACTACAAGCACTACAGGGTTGTGACCACTACATGGATAAGAGGTGATTAAGACCTGCTTGATGCTTCAGGACATATGTGCCAACCTCCAGGCATGTTTAGAAGAGCAGAGCGGGACCCTCAGAGGATATGCCACTCCCAAATGTTGCCATGGGGGACTGAGATGCCATGTTCTGCACATCCCTAGACAGGTTCCTTCCTTTAGCTTTTCTGCCTCATGAGTATACAAGAATTAAGGGAGCTAAGACGTAGGATGGAGACTGCTGTTAGTGAGAAACCAGACACTAGGCAATCAACATAAAATATGAATTGCAAAAAGTTATCTATAAAAACTCAATGTGAGTGTGGTATGAGTATGGTAGAACTCTACAGGGTTCATTTTGCAGAACATAGGCAATAATTTGTGGAAATGGATCTTTTCATTGCAGCTCATTTACAAAACTCACGTTAACCAATGAACACAAGGGGGGACTATTCAGTATTGATTTTTTTTACATAAAAAATATGGAAACTATGATTTCCGTATTTTTTATGTAAATCCCCTATTCAGCAATGGGTTAATGGATAAGATAAGTCAATTATCTTCTCCACTAATTCCCATGTCGCTGAGTACCGCACTGTAGGCATCACCCATTGATCTCTACAGTGCTTTAATGCTTTTTGCTATTCAGTATAGCAAACAGTGTTAAATCACTCGATAAATCACTACTTTATATAACGACCTTTCAGAATGGCGTTATATGAAGAGAATGCCTTAAAGTTCCCGAAAACTACAGGGACAGAGGGAATATTTCCCATAAGTCCCTGCAGCATCTTGTAAGCACGCCCAATCTCCGTCCCTGCTTCCTGGTGATCGGCGGCAGGTAAGGCCAATTAGAGCTTATTAAACCTGCCGAAAGTGATTGACATGTGTATACAGGCTTTATACTGCAAACAAAATGTATGGTGTTCGCTCACATACTAGCCTGTATACATGTATATTTATGTGCTATTATATTTAAAATGTATATATATACATTTTAAATATAAAAACACATAAATATACATGTACACAATAAAGCCTGTATACACATGTCAATCTATTTGGACAGACTAGAGCTGTACTTACCCCTCTGCGGTCACCGGGAAGCCAGGACGGAGACTGTTCCCGAGCGCATGACTGAGCATTGCGCAGAGGAACAAACAGAAGGGATTGTTTTCTGAAACCAATCCCTTCTGTAACATCGCATGGACAGCGTGTTATCACAGTCCCTGCTGAAAATCTTGCTGAATAGCTTACTAAAAATATGACAATTGATAATTATTCATGACGATGTTGCCCGATAATATTGTGGGCAACATTGTTACTGTTGCTGAATAGACCCCTATGTATCCACAATAAACAACAGACATTCTGAATTAATTTCAGGCTGCCATATGTTTTCTTGAGCTGTGGAGCTTTAGCCTGTAAATTGTCCCAGTCGTGATCCGCAGAGTGGGACAGAAGGGTGTGACATATCTGCAGGGCAGCTCACAGCACATTCAATATATCTGGTTAATTGAAATATCAGCTAGGTCACACCGAGAAATAGGATTCACCAAACCAGACATATATTTTGTTGTAGTGTTGAATTGACCATTGATGTCCCAGTTCTATTCATAGAATGAAAATTCTGCGGAGCGAGAATGTAAAGACTGTATTGCTGGAATCTTCGGCTTGAATAAGTGTGGCTATATGTTAGGCGGCCCATACACGGTAAGATTTTTTACACGATGTGCGCGATTTAGATCGATCGCAACGATCAATCGTGCACATCGTGTGTGGTTTGGCATGCTGAACGACGGCGATGCGCGTCCCCACCGTCGTACATCAGTATCGTAGATCTTATGGAAAAACCATAAGATCTGCGATCCGTCATGCTGTTTAAATAGGTAACCGAAGCATCTTGTAAGATGCATCGTTTACCATTCACAGCAGCATGCGATGCATCGGGCTGAATTTGAAAACGTACCGAGGTTTTGTACGTTTTCAAATCACCCCGTGTATGGCTGGCCTTACACTAATGGTAGCTCCGGAATCACTGTTTTTTTTGTTCATAGTCCCATAGGACGGCGTTTAAAAATCTGTGAGCCCGGGGTGAGATTGAGCTGTTAGGTGGCAAGATGAAATGCCGTTTCCAGTATTTCCACTCCATTGCAACGGCAACTTACCCCTCTTGCGGCTAATTAAATCAATCCCTTTAGTCAAGCTAAATTTTGCAACAATTTCAGTAACAAAATGCAACACTATTCATAGCTCAAAGCAAAAGATGGATGTAACTTGCTCCCCCATACTGCAGCTTGGTCCAAACACTCAAGGTGTACTTAATCCTCAGTCAATATTGCATTAAAGGAAAAAGTGCTCCTCAAGCGCTTGAGGACCACTCTTTGTTTAATGCACTATTCATAACTCAACTAATTGCACATTTTCTCCATTCAATCTTCAGCCATTTGCTGCAATACATTTTACTCCATCTGTATACCGAGCTACAATTCTGCATAAAGAACAGATATAACAAACACTGAGGTGGCACACTAGTGCATAAATAACAGATATAAGAAACACAGAGGTGGCACACTAGTGCATAAATAACAGATATAATAACCACAGAGGTGGCACACTAGTGCATAAATAACAGATATAATAACCACAGAGGTGGCACACTAGTGCATAAATAACAGATATATGAAACACAGAGGTGGCACACTAGTGCATAAATAACAGATATAAGAAACACTGAGGTGGCACACTAGTGCATAAATAACAGATATAAGAAACACAGGTGGCACACTAGTGCATAAATAACAGATATAATAACCACAGAGGTGGCACACTAGTGCATAAATAACAGATATAATAACCACAGAGGTGGCACACTAGTGCATAAATAACAGATATATGAAACACAGAGGTGGCACACTAGTGCATAAATAACAGATATAAGAAACACAGAGGTGGCACACTAGTGCATAAATAACAGATATAATAACCACAGAGGTGGCACACTAGTGCATAAATAACATATATGAAACACAGAGGTGGCACACTAGTGCATAAATAACAGATATAAGAAACACAGAGGTGGCACACTAGTGCATAAAGAACAGATATAAGAAACACAGAGGTGGCACACTAGTGCATACAGAACAGATATAAGAACCACAGAGGTGGCACACCAGTACATACAGAACAGATATAAGAACCACAGAGGTGGCACACTAGTGCATAAATAACAGCTATATGAAACACAGAGGTGGCACACTAGTGCATAAATAACAGATATAATAACCACAGAGGTTGCACACTAGTGCATACAGAACAGATATAAGAACCACAGAGGTGGCACACTAGTGCATACAGAACAGATATAAGAACCACAGAGGTGGCACACCAGTACATACAGAACAGATATAAGAAACACAGAGGTGGCACACTAGTGCATAAATAACAGCTATATGAAACACAGAGGTGGCACACTAGTGCATAAATAACAGATATAATAACCACAGAGGTTGCACACTAGTGCATAAATAACAGATATAAGAAACACAGAGGTGGCACATTAGTGCATAAATAACAGATATAATAACCACAGAAGTGGCACACTAGTGCATAAAGAACAGATATAAGAACCACAGAGGTGGCACACTAGTGCATAAATAACAGATATATGAAACACAGAGGTGGCACACTAGTGCATAAATAACAGATATAAGAAACACAGAGGTGGCACACTAGTGCATAAATAACAGATATAATAACCACAGAGGTGGCACACTAGTGCATAAATAACAGATATAATAACCACAGAGGTGGCACACTACTGCATAAATAACAGATATAAGAAACACAGAGGTGGCACATTAGTGCATAAATAACAGATATAATAACCACAGAGGTGGCACACTAGTGCATAAATAACAGATATAAGAAACACAGAGGTGGCACACTAGTGCATAAATAACAGATATAATAACCACAGAGGTGGCACACTAGTGCATAAATAACATATATGAAACACAGAGGTGGCACACTAGTGCATAAATAACAGATATAAGAAACACAGAGGTGGCACACTAGTGCATACAGAACAGATATAAGAACCGCAGAGGTGGCACACTAGTGCATAAAGAACAGATATAAGAACCACAGAGGTGGCACACTAGTGCATACAGAACAGATATAAGAACCACAGAGGTGGCACACCAGTACATACAGAACAGATATAAGAACCACAGAGGTGGCACACTAGTGCATACAGAACAGATATAAGAAACACAGAGGTGGCACACTAGTGCATAAATAACAGCTATATGAAACACAGAGGTGGCACACTAGTGCATAAATAACAGATATAATAACCACAGAGGTTGCACACTAGTGCATACAGAACAGATATAAGAACCACAGAGGTGGCACACTAGTGCATACAGAACAGATATAAGAACCACAGAGGTGGCACACTAGTGCATAAATAACAGCTATATGAAACACAGAGGTGGCACACTAGTGCATAAATAACAGATATAATAACCACAGAGGTTGCACACTAGTGCATAAATAACAGATATAAGAAACACAGAGGTGGCACACTAGTGCATAAATAACAGATATAATAACCACAGAAGTGGCACACTAGTGCATAATGAACAGATATAAGAACCACAGAGGTGGCACACTAGTGCATAAATAACAGATATAAGAAACACAGAGGTGGCACATTAGTGCATAAATAACAGATATAATAACCACAGAAGTGGCACACTAGTGCATAATGAACAGATATAAGAACCACAGAGGTGGCACACTAGTGCATAAATAACAGCTATATGAAACACAGAGGTGGCACACTAGTGCATAAATAACAGATATAATAACCACAGAGGTTGCACACTAGTGCATAAATAACAGATATAAGAAACACAGAGGTGGCACACTAGTGCATAAATAACAGATATAATAACCACAGAAGTGGCACACTAGTGCATAATGAACAGATATAAGAACCACAGAGGTGGCACACTAGTGCATAAATAACAGATATAAGAAACACAGAGGTGGCACATTAGTGCATAAATAACAGATATAATAACCACAGAAGTGGCACACTAGTGCATAATGAACAGATATAAGAACCACAGAGGTGGCACACTAGTGCATAAATAACAGATATAAGAAACACAGAGGTGGCACATTAGTGCATAAATAACAGATATAATAACCACAGAGGTGGCACACTAGTGCATAAATAACAGATATAAGAAACACAGAGGTGGCACACTAGTGCATAAATAACAGATATAATAACCACAGAGGTGGCACACTAGTGCATAAATAACATATATGAAACACAGAGGTGGCACACTAGTGCATAAATAACAGATATAAGAAACACAGAGGTGGCACACTAGTGCATAAAGAACAGATATAAGAAACACAGAGGTGGCACACTAGTGCATACAGAACAGATATAAGAACCGCAGAGGTGGCACACTAGTGCATAAAGAACAGATATAAGAACCACAGAGGTGGCACACTAGTGCATACAGAACAGATATAAGAACCACAGAGGTGGCACACCAGTACATACAGAACAGATATAAGAACCACAGAGGTGGCACACTAGTGCATACAGAACAGATATAAGAAACACAGAGGTGGCACACTAGTGCATAAATAACAGCTATATGAAACACAGAGGTGGCACACTAGTGCATAAATAACAGATATAATAACCACAGAGGTTGCACACTAGTGCATACAGAACAGATATAAGAACCACAGAGGTGGCACACTAGTGCATACAGAACAGATATAAGAACCACAGAGGTGGCACACTAGTGCATAAATAACAGCTATATGAAACACAGAGGTGGCACACTAGTGCATAAATAACAGATATAATAACCACAGAGGTTGCACACTAGTGCATAAATAACAGATATAAGAAACACAGAGGTGGCACACTAGTGCATAAATAACAGATATAATAACCACAGAAGTGGCACACTAGTGCATAATGAACAGATATAAGAACCACAGAGGTGGCACACTAGTGCATAAATAACAGATATAAGAAACACAGAGGTGGCACATTAGTGCATAAATAACAGATATAATAACCACAGAAGTGGCACACTAGTGCATAATGAACAGATATAAGAACCACAGAGGTGGCACACTAGTGCATAAATAACAGCTATATGAAACACAGAGGTGGCACACTAGTGCATAAATAACAGATATAATAACCACAGAGGTTGCACACTAGTGCATAAATAACAGATATAAGAAACACAGAGGTGGCACACTAGTGCATAAATAACAGATATAATAACCACAGAAGTGGCACACTAGTGCATAATGAACAGATATAAGAACCACAGAGGTGGCACACTAGTGCATAAATAACAGATATAAGAAACACAGAGGTGGCACATTAGTGCATAAATAACAGATATAATAACCACAGAAGTGGCACACTAGTGCATAATGAACAGATATAAGAACCACAGAGGTGGCACACTAGTGCATAAATAACAGATATAAGAAACACAGAGGTGGTATACTAGTGCATAAAGAACAGATATAAGAACCACAGAGGTGGCACACTAGTGCATAAAGAACAGATATAAGAACCACAGAGGTGACACACCAGTACATACAGAACAGATATAAGAAACACAGAGGTGGCACACTAGTGCATAAGACTACTGTAAAATACATTACAGGATCTGCCATTACACATTATTAACGCCGCAGGAACGTTTCTGTGGCACTGATAGGCTGAAGCATCTAGACATCTATAGAAACAAAGCATAGACTGGCATCACACAGAATCATCGCTTCAGCTGTCTCTGCCCTGGGAGAATGAACTCACCCATAGCATTGAATGTGTCACTATCACCATGCTGTCACATATAAACGGAAGGGTATAATTTATCTTTAACTATACAAAGAGTTAGATGTATAACCCATGGGAATGCAATTAATCATATAGTATATCAATACAGTACAAAGCACCCACATACTCATATAATTGATGCATAGTATGCAAGTTCATATATAATTTAGGATGGAAAAGGCAAATATACTTCAGCTAATAAAGCAAGAATGTAGTAAGCAGGGACATTCATCACTTAACAAGATCAGTTACATGAATACATTGTATAGAAGAGTTTTCATTTAGAAGTTTTTCACCAAGATACAGTATAAAACAATTCCCACCCAAAACCAAATGATGCAGGAACCGTCCTGCACCGCTCAGTAACGGCAAATCGCTAGCCATAAAGTATGTTTCGTTTTGTGCTAATGCATGCCCAGCAGCACAGCCGAATATTGCCCCTGGTAAATGGGAATCTACTTTCTATTGCAGGACTACTTGTGCAGTAATGTAAAAATCCTACCTACTACTAGCGCTTTAGGCCTCCAGCTTCATTAATTATAACTTTTACACTTTTCTCCTATAATACAGCTTGTTTCAGTGTAATTTATTCTAAATAAACTGGAAAGTGTGTAAGGACTTCAACCCAGAGCAGCTGCTGCCAGAGGGCCTGATTCAGAGTTGGGAATAGAGAGAGAGATCTCTCTCAACTGCAGGTGGGCAGATTTAAAATGTGCAGAGAGATTTAGATTTGGGAGGAGTGTTTCCAAACTGACATCTAAATTGTAGAGTAATAATAAAGCTGTACAGTATTTGTGGGCTACATGTAAAAGCAGCCAGTATTTACCCTGCATGCAAAAAAAAAATTATGTATTTACACCCCTTGCATTGCAACATGGTTTGTCCAGGTACACAGTTAAGTGCTATCTCTCTCTCTATTCCACAGCTCTGCTATCAATTGTCTTTGTTGCTGGACAGCTCTTTCTCCTACTTCAGCCTACTGCTTTATTATGACTGATATTCAGGTGTTCTGTTTCAGCCTCCTATTAATCAGTGGCGTAGCCAGGAAGGGGGTGCAGAGGGGCCGCTCTCCATGCTGAAAATAAATGGGGCTTTTCATAGTAGTGCACCGCAAAATGGGCACCTCATCCTCTCTCACGGCACAGCCATCACATACTGCCAGGAAGCAGGGCACCCGGGCGATTCCAGCAGTATTTGTCATCACAGTGAGGATCAGTCCCATCATATCTACCAAGATGGAGAATTCTGATGAGTGCAACCCGCTGATGGTCACCTTTTCGCCCACTGCGGGCTGGGTTGTGGTCTACTAAAAGTCATGATGATGAATCACGGAAAGCAGCATGCTGATGTGTGAAATATGGTCATAGGGCTAACCACAATGGGCTCTTGGGTCTAATTAATGCCTCTTAACTATTTATTATTATTATTATAAACTTTATTTTTTTTGCTAGCATAGTTTTAATTGTTCTGTCCTGGTTATTGCCAGTTTTTTTATTTTTTTATTTGGTTTACCGGTGAATATTGGCTTAGTACATAGTCCTATATTGCTGTATTCCCGAGGTGGAAAAAGGATCACTAATCTTATAGCCACGGTGCTTCAAACTGATCAATTCTTTTCAGCAATATTGAACGCGGTTTCAAAGGCTACACAGTGCGCCACAAGTAACACCTGATCCACCATGAATGCTGATCAGGCTACGGCCTACGGTGCACAGCTTTTTTGGGAGGAGGGATGTACATTACTAAAAAGAGTTGTCCAAAAAAGGCGCAATGTACTTAGCATCGCGTCCGCCATGTGGTTCATCCCGCCTCTTATCGGGTATATACCGCGGTTGATTACCACGGTATGTACTTAGAAATGCGATGAAAATCGCAAAGAACAGCTCTCCCGTTAAGAGCTGTCCTCTGCGATGCCCCCGGATAGAAGGTCTTCCGGGTTTAACACCCAGAAGTCCCTCTGGCGTCCATCTGCGCATGCGCAGGGGGAGATGGGAGGGATCCGATTGGAACTCTCTCAGAGGGCGTCCCGATAAGAAACCCATAGGCTTGTATTGGGTAACGCCATCTAAAGATGGCGTTAACCACTGGGACAAAGCACCGGCTTAGTACATATGGAAAATGCGTTAAAACCCCTGAATACTGCATTTTCGGGGGTTTAACCACATTTTTCACTTTAATACATCCCACTTAAAGTGTGTAGTCCATTTAAAAAATAACAAAAATGTAAAAACTACAATAGAATTAAAATGATAATAATGATATCAAACTATGCAACTACTGTACAACTGCATTTATGTACATGATGATAGTTGAAGTTTGAAGCACTTGGACCTGGGGTGTCTATTTTTTTTATCTTTGCTTCCCCTTCTGTCAAACGCTGTCTACTCCACTGCTATCTACAGTATGCCAGTCTCCACTACTACTGTAATGGATCGTGTGGCAATTCTGCTGCCTGGTGCCAAGCTTTGGCCATTTACCTGAGTAGCTAATCTTGTTTTCAACCACGTCGCACCTCACCACGCTGAGCACCAAGTTTTATTAAAGTCAACACCTGGCATATTGGGTTGGAAAATATATATAACAAAACAAATCAACCTCACTTGCCCTCTGGATTGTTCCAACAAGTCAACAATAAGTCCATCAAAGGAACTGTCCCATGTCCTTCAGTATATGGTAATTCTCCAGTATAAAAAAATACATGGGAAACACAATATAGTGTAATAATGTCACCGTATGATGTAGCCACCCGGGGATTTGAATAAGAGGAGAATATGGTGGTCTATGAAGATCTTCTACCAGCTTAGTATGGTCCCAACGCCCGTAAGAATCACCCAGAGGAGGATAAGTCTCGTGTGGAGTTTCTTACATGTATGCTTACTTGTAAGGGCGATGTATGGGCACATAAAGGTATCTTTATCTTCAGAAACCTCGATCTGTGGTCCTTAACGGAATGTGGGGACATCAGGTGGTAATATTATGCAGATTCCTATTGCCCTGCAGAAGATGGACCTGGGTCAATAAGGGCAAATGGGTAGCATATAGAATGAATGGGATACTGCATACAATAGGTAAAGTGACACTCTGATAAAAACAGAGGGCCTGATTCAGAGCCGCTCGTAAGCGGCAGCCAGGGCCGCAACTAGGGGGGGCTGAGGGGTCATGTGCACCGGGCGCCATCCTGCAGCGGCACCGGCCACACACTTTTCTGTGCCGGAGGTCTGCAGATAGAGACCTCCGGCAGTGGTGTGCGCCGGACATAAAAAATCGCCGGAAGATCCCGCCCGCCCTCCTGCTGTCGGAAGGTAGGGTAAGCGCTCAGGGGGGGGGGGTGGAGAGGGAGTGAGAGGGGTGGCAGTGCTGCATTGGGCGCACTGCCGTCTAGCTACGGCGCTGGCGGCAGCTCGTTCGCTCCGAGCGATGTTCGCACAACTGCGCATGCGTATGGGTCGTAATGCGCATGCGCCAACCAGTCATTGCGGTCGGAAATCGAGCGCTCGCAAAATAGCCAGTGCTTGCTAATTTGAGTGACAGGATGAGGCGTTTGTGGGTGGTAACAGGGGAAGGTGCTTGAAAACGGGGAGTGGAGATCAGAACGCAGGTGTTCCAAACGGCCAAAACGGGCGTTTTAAGGTTGTGCATAATTAACAAAGCAGCGTCATCGACCACGTCACTTGGTTGTTTCTTAGCCTGAACTGTTCGCATGATTGCGGTAGGAAAATCCAACCACAAGCACTGCGAGCAGTTCAGACGCCTTTCGATGTACTCGATTAATCTAATAAATAGCGGAGATGAAGTAGGATGCGAGCGGCCAGGGGGCGTTTTTACAAAATAGCGAGCGCATGTTTTGTTCGCTCGCTCAGACATAGAGGCGTCAAAAGACCGCAAATAGCCGGCCCCTTTTTCTGAACGAGCGAGCGCAAATAGCGTCCGGCTCTGAATCAGGCCCAGAGCTCGCATCAGGGAGTGAAAGGACACTCATCTTGAAAAAGGAGCTGCAGCGCGCCGAAACGTATTGAAGAGTGTCGCTTCACCTATTGTATGCAGTATCCCATCCATTCTATATGTTACCCATTTGCCCTTACTGACCTGGGTCCATCTTCTGCAGTAAAAACTAAAGAAAATTGCATTTCAGCTGTAGGCCTAATATTCTTGTGCATTTTTTGTAAATGACCTTTATGGTCTCCTGTTAATCCTTACTGTACATACAAAAATAAATGCTGGTTCTCTCCACTGTCCCTGTTATTAATATGTTCTACTGCATTCTGGGCCTGATTCAGAGGCGCTTGCAAAATGCAAGCACTCGCTCTGAATCAGGGCGGGCGCAGGTTGTTTTAGTTGCGGCCTCTTGGCTGCTCGCATTGCTGTGGGTGACCACCCACAGCTATAACGAGCGGCCATGATGATGGTCGCGATGGTCAAGACCATCGCGACCATCGGGCTTGCGACGAGACCCTTGTGATAGGGTCTCGTGGCCGCAAGCCCCAAATAGAGCCGGAAGCTCTCTCACTGACATCACTGGTGATGTCAGTGGGGCCGCCCACAAACGGCAGGCGTTCGCATGGGAACGCCTCCGTTTGTGAAGCCAACCCCCCGCCACGCCTACAAAATGGGGCGAGCTGTCGATCAACATCAACAGCCGCCCCTTTTGTAGTGAGTCCCAGAGCGTGCGCTTTTTGCGCTCGCTCCGGGGCTCGCGCGTGCGCACCGGGCCACCATCGACCCACTTGCGAGGCCCTATATGTGAGGCTAAATGAGGCCCTATATGTGATTGCAGAACTTTGCTTGTTTCATGTTTATATCTAATAAAAACTGATTGCAAAAAAAAAGAATGGTAAAATGATGCAAAAGGGCCACCTCCATCCTCTGGGCTGACAGCAGAAAGCACAGAATGCAGTATTACATACACACACTAAATACATCTCAGATTATATTACATGGCGGTGCGCCGGTGAAGATAATGTTCCTGGAGTAAATATTCACATACCTGCCAGATATTCAAACTTAAACAAATATGTAACAACATATAAAACAAAAAAGTCAAAAGTAAACTTTAATTATGATTTTAAAGGTCACATTTGATTTGTTAAAGGAAATGAAACATATGAAACAGAGCGGGACATCGTTGGGATATTAGAAAATATTTTTGTATGTCTCACCTTAACTGCTAGTACTATATATTGAAGTGTTAAGTTTACACAAGTGTTAGTTTGTTTTGCTTGTCTACAAAGATATGTGCAGGGCCTATACAACTAGAGATGCCATGCTCCCACACAGTACACATTCAATGAAGGTATTAATATGGATGTAATGTACGCTACAGATTGTATCCCAGGATTTTTATTTCCAGGGGAACATGCATGTAGGAGCCTGTTATCGGATATGGAGCGGAATGCATGATGCATTGCATTTGGATGCTATGCGTCCCACCATTGTTCGCATGCATGCCGGCGTTAATTACGCCAATATACATGAAGGAGACCGCAAAGGACAGCTCTCGCGGTACAAGCTGTTCTTTGCAAATTAAGGACTTCTGGGTCTGTGACCCAGAAGTCCCTCTGGTATCATTCTGCCTCGGGGGGTGCTGCGAGGGATCCGATTGGATCGCTTTTACATCACTCTCCTAATAGAAGCCCATAGGTGGAAGATGGCGTTACTTACCGGGGAAGGGTGCATATGAGTAATGCGGTCAAACCCCCGAAAACCGCATTTTCGGGGGTTTGACCGCATTTCTCACATGGCTGCATTCCGCCCTTTGTGTGGATGTAATACATCAGCTAAAAACACTTTCCTCAAACTTCATCTAGTGGCCAAAAGCCTACTGATGTTAGTCAAAAAGGTGAAACATTAAAGCCTACATATAGGGTAGATGTACTAAGCTCTGTAAGATGTACAGATGTGTGCTCATACATTGTTGTTCAAGTTGTGGCAATTAGCCCCTCTCAGCATGCTAGGTCCTGGAAGCACCATGTATCAAAATGTGCGTCTTATTCATGGGACCGGACGCAAATCCCGACGCCGGAAAATACCGGCAACAGAAGATCCCGACAGGTAATTATTTTGACTATTACTAACCCTACCCCCCTCTAACCCTCCCTTAGGGGTGCCTAACCCTAACCTTCCCCCCCAAGTGCCTAACCCTAACCCCCCCTGTAAGTGACCAAACCTAACCCCTCCTTCCCCGGGGGGTGTCTAATCCTAACCTCCCCCAGGGGGTGCCTAACCTCCCCCAGGGGGTGCCTAACCCTAACCCCTTCTTACCCTGGTTTAACCCTAACCCTCCCGGGGGGTGCCTAACCCTAAGTCCCCCCCGGGAGCCCCTAACCTAGCCCCCCCCCCCAGGCTGTCCGCGCCCGCCACCTGGCTTACCTTTGTTCGGTATGCCGAGCGTCGGGCTCCCGGCGTAGGTAAAATGACAGGCGTCGGGATTTCGACGCCTGTCATTAGGCCACTACCGGGATCAGACAGTCAGGAAGCCGGCGGTCGGCATTTCGACCATCGGCTTCCTGACTGCATCCCTTATTCACATAAATACAACATCTGGGAGCAACAAAACTGCATTTCTAGATTGTGCAACATTTGTAGCTCTGAGTGCGACTGTGTTTGACGATACAGCGGGCGCTGCTTTTTCTCACACCAAGTACCGTTGTGCTTCATCTGCGACTTTGTACATGTTTAGAACGGGTAAAGTCGCAGCCCACCGTCTCTGGTACACTGTGAGTGATGTTTCGCTGCTTCCGTGATGCAAATAAGATGCAGAATGAATAGAAAAATACGGTATGTTACTCTTCTCAATGCGTCTCATTCGCCGCCGGGCATCTTGCGCTGTATGGCGCTACATGTATGAGGACACATGCATAATGCAGGTGTAACAATGAGCCTCTCTGAGTAAGTTATATCCGTAAGACATTGTGCATTTCCTGAACGTCCTGACTTTACCCTGAATGGTTCATTTGTTATTGCTGTTAAATTGTAATGTAACACTTATATACAGCTTAGCAGTTCTTACACGGTGTTCATGCCACAAAGCACTTAACAGTTAATAATTACTATGATGACTAACACACCCTAGTCACGCCTGTTTGCTGAAACAATGTCCTGCTTGTGTCTTATACCTATTCATGATGACAGCTTATTCCAGTTTCTTACTGTACACACTTCAATTACAGCTATATAAATGCTGGTGCAAATGGGCTCAAGTTACATTATTAATAGGCCTGCAACACTAAAACCTAACAGGTTTATCAACCACAAAATGGATTAAACAAGAGACAGCACATATTTATGTAAATGCACTTACAGTAATAGAATTGTTCAATGTATTACTATCTGTATGTTTATTATTATTATTAATAATACCTTTTATTTATACATCGATCAGTCATAACATTAAAACCACTGACAGGTGAAGTAAATGACATTAATTTTCTTGTTGCAATGGCACCTGTCATGGGGTGGGATATATTGGCAGTAAGTGGACACTTGGTTCTTCAGGTTGATGTGTTGGAAGCATGGAAAATAGGCAAGCATAAGGATCTGAGCGACAATGACAAGGGCCGAATTGGGATGGCTAGACGACTGGGACAGAGCATCTCCAGAACGCCTGGTTTGGTGGGATGTTCCCGGTATGCAGTGGTCAGCACCTACCAAAAGTGGTCCAAGGAAGGACAACCAGTGAATTGACAACATGGGTGCCCAAGGCTCATTGATGCGCGTGGGGAGAGAAGGCTAGTCAAGCTGGTCCTATACCACAGAAGAGCTACTGTTGCACAATTTGTAGGAAAAGTTAATGCTGGCTATGATAGACAGGTGTCCGAGCGCACAGTGCAATGCAGCTTGCTGCGTATGGGGTTACGTAGCTGCAGTGGTATGGAACGTACGGTCCTCCAGCTGCTGTGCAACTACACATCCCAGCATGCCATGTCACAGTTTTTACATGCCCTTACAGCAAAACTGTTGCAGGGCATGCTGGGATGTCTAGTCCCACAGCAGCTGGAGGGGCACAGGTTCCCCACCACCGTCAGATTGCCCATGCTGACCCCTGTCCAACCCCGAGAGCATCTACAATGGGCATGTGAGTGTTAGAACTGGACCATGGAGCAATGGAAACAGGTGGCCTGGTCTGATGAATCACATTTTCTCTTACATCATATTGACGGTGGGGTGCGTGTGAGATATTTACCTGGGAAAGAGATGGCACCAGGATGCACTATGGGAAAAAGGCAAGTGTGATGCTCTGGGTGGGAAACCTTGGGTCCTGCTATTCATGTAAATGTTACTTTGGCCCGGTCCCCTGTTTCTATTGCACGTATTGAGATTAATGCTCCAACTAAATGCCCCAAATGTCATGCTCTTAGTTGCGATTTTTGGCATTTGTTATGGGATTGCCCTAGAGTTAATGATTTTTGGACCTTGGTATGGTCTGATATACAGTTTACTTTCCCCTCATTACCTCCCTTAGAGGCAAAACTTTGTTTATTCGCATTGGATATTGAGGAATTGTTTAATTCAAATATTTATCGTTATGTTTTAGGCTTATCCACTTTAGCAAAAGTAATTATTGCCCGTTCTTGGTGTGCTCCAGATCCTCCTGATATACACAAATGGAGGGCACTTGTTAATGATACCATTGATCATGAAAGGTATGTCTATACTAGTCGTAAAGCCCTTTCTAAATTTCGAAATTATGGGATAGATGGGCTCTTTCTTTTTTGGGCCGTCGTAGACCAATTGGGGATCCTTCCGTGTAATCTAGCCTCTTCTATTCTCCTTTTTCTTTCCCTTTTTTGTTTTTGCCCCGTTCTTTGTTTTGTTTGCTTCCTTATTGTTTGATTATTTTATTTTACTTCCATGCACGAGCTGTTTATATGTCATATTTGTGATCTCAGGTTCGGTTTACTGCTGATTCTTCTTTGATTGTATATTTTGGTATTTAATAGTACCACTGTACTTTCCTTTTTTATTGGCAACACTTATTTACTTGTTTATCTGTTTTTTGTTTTGTTGATAATATGTAGAAAATTTTCTAATAAAAATTTACATGATTTAAAAAAAATTTTTACTTTGGCACCTACCTACACATTGCTGCAGACTAAGTACTGGACATGTCTTCATTGGTCTCTTTCAGCAGGATAATGTGCCCTGACACGGTGCAAAACTTGTTCAGGAATGGTTTGAGGAACAGGACAAAGTGTTCAAGGTGTTGACTTGGCCTCCAAATTCCCAAGATCTGAATCTGATCGAGCATCTGTGGGACGTGCTGGGGGCTCGGACTTACAGGACTTAAAGGATCTGCCGCTAAAGTCTCGGTGCACGCCTTCAGAGGTCTTGTGGCGTCCATGCCTTGACCAGTCAGGGCTGTTTTGGCGGCACGAGGGTGAATTACACAATTAGGCAGTTGACTGCTTAGTGTATAATGCGCACAATGATTAAGTAGTGCTGTGCATAGGGGTAAGGACAAACCTCAAAGTAACAAATAAAATGACATCCTTACATGTAGGGGCTGATTTAGTTAAAAGCGAATACCACGATGTGCAGTCAGAACTGAGTGGAAATGCTGGTAACAGCGGCACATCACGGAATGGGTATGAGGTCCCAGGGGCTGAATAGCTGCCGGTTCATAACCCGACGCAGGCAGCCAAAAGGGAGAAGATCCCAAGAGGGAAGTGGAGTACCCTATCCCCCCCCTAGCCCTCCCTTAGTGGTGCCTAACCCTAACCTTTCCCCGAGGGGTGCCTAACCCTAACCCTCCCCCCCAAAACCTAACCCCGCTATGTTCCCTAAACCTAACCACCCCCCCCGCATGGCTGACGTTAAGGACGCCCCAGACTTACCTCATTTGGTCTGGCGTCCTTCGGCGTTCCGGCATCGGGATTAAGACAGGCGTCGATATTTCTACGCCTATTTTAAGTCCCTTGCTGGTATTTGGATGTCGGTATTGAGACCATAACTACATCCCGCACATCACAGGCACAATATCGCTCCTTTTACCTAGTACCCCAATGTTGCGGGTTCACAGTATATCACAGTATTGTCAATTTCTTTTTATGCGTCAACTTTATGTACAACACTGTGGACACGTTGTGACACATTATAAATACAAGATAAAAATAACAATAATAATAGTAGTAGTATTATTAAGTGGTCAGTCTATTGTGATTCTGATTTAATAGCCTGACCAATGTGCATTATAACATCATTTATTATTTCTTTAATCGTCCAGACGTTTCAAAACCGTTTTCAGAAATACAGAAGTCTGTCATGTATACAGTAGTTTGTGATCTCATTTACATGCAGCACCAACATACTCACACGTAGCGCACATACTGTATGTCTGTAACAAAGCCTACATCAACATTGCAATTGACAGGTTAAATGTAAAAGAAAATGTGCTAATTGTATGTAAAGGAAAAGAAGACGTGAACAGAACTAAAGCCGCCAACAGCAATGAGCACAGAGCTCTGAAAATGTGTCTTAGCTGCAATTAATGGGCAATTATCAGCAATTACAGTCTCAACATGGCACATAATCAGTGCTCCTGCATTTGTTTCTTAATGCAAAGAAAATGTCGTTTTAATGAGGTTATCGTCCTCATATGTCTAAGTGTATCTGTTCTACTTTGCACTCTGGAATACTTGAAAGTGAAACTATCGGATTTTGTATTTCAAATGGATGGCATCTGTTTAGACGAGCTACCGATAAGTAAATGGGTAAGATGGATACAATAGGTGATCCTCAGGAGCATTCATTCTAACTACGGCTACGGAAATGCGTTAACACGCGGCACTGCTACTCCAACACCCGTGTGTAGCTGCACAACTGCCATATGGTCTCCTAGCTATTATACATCGTGTACACACTGACAGATGGTGGATTTCTGTGTGCGGACGCAAACAGCATGTTTTTGTATGCAGCGTGTGCGCAGATGCGATTTTACGCATTTCTGTGTTTGGATCTGGCTGGATCTGTCTTTCAGCGAAATTGGCTGTTTTAGGTGCCGACAATGCGATCGCATGGAACCGCTTTGACTTGTGGGAGTGTCATGAAGGTATCATGGGGTTGGGTACGGGATACCGGCGCAGGCATCCCGACAGGGTAAGGATACCATAAGTATGAGAGTATAAACAAAACAAGCACACAATGGACACTACAATCCAACTCAATATTAAATGGTCCCTGCCCTTAACATTAAGGGCTCAATCTAATTAGCAGCAAAGGGTGTTGAAACGCCAGTGGCCAGCTCCGAGCCCGAATACGCACAATTTTGCTCTGAGCCCTATGGGGCTGCTATCGCTTTTATGCGAGTTTGGGCTGCCGTAAAGTGCGGCTATTGCTGTGATAACTCACACACGGTAGTCATCGCAGCTAATTGAATCGAGTGCTAAATTTATTAAGTCTTTATTTTTGCAGATAACCACAACACCAAACAGTAACAACAGTCAGAAAACCATAACATGGCAGAAAGCCCCATTAAGGTAACATGGTATATCAATAATAAACCATAAAGAAAAGCATTGTTATTCAACAGGTCTGACAAAACATTTTTGACATTTGTGTTCTTCGGATGTCAGGCAAGTGTTAGCCAGACTGGGATATACAGTAAGCTACTACATAGGAACCCAAAGGAATTAAAAAAGGGAGGCATTGTGAGCTGTGGTGACAGGGGTACATATTACAATATTTTCAATATGTCTCCCTATGCACTACAACAGAATAAACTAAATTACAAACTAAAAACTAGACAGAGACACCCTTTAGCCGGGATGTAGTTTGGAAGCCGACGGTCTAAATGTCGACCGCCGGCTTCCAGACTTTCTAATCCCGGCGTGGTACTGGTGATATCCAGTGACTTCCAAAGACAAGCAGATGCGGTTATTGGATGGTTGGTAATCTGGAAATCTTGAGTGATGGTCAGTGCTGGAGCAGGGTGATTTTGCACCCTGTGTCGGCACCGCCCCCAAACACGTGACATCATGATGTCACACTAAGTTTGGGCTGCCACACCAGGATATACAGCACTGCCTGGAGGGGATGCAGTCAGGAAGCCGACGGTCGAAAATGCAGACCACCGGCTTCCCAACTGTGCAATCCCAACAGGGGACTAATGATAGGCGTTGAAATCCCCACGCCTATCATTATTATCCTACACCGGGAGCCCGACACCCAGCATAGTGAAAGAAGGTAAGCCAGGCGGCGGGAGCGGACAGCCGTGGAGGGGAGGGTTAGGTTAGGGGCTCCCGGGGAGTACTTAGGGTTAGGCACCCCCCCTCCCCCCCAGGAGGGTTCGGGTTAGGCTAGAGGAAGGTTAGGGCTAGGTACCCCCCGGGAGGGTTAGGTTTAGGCTGCGAGGAGGGGGGGATAAGGTTTAGGTACTTACAGAGGGGGTTAGGGTTAGGCACTGGGGGGAGGTTAGGGTTAGGCACCCCTAAAGGTGGGTTAGGTGAGAGGAAAGGTTAGGGATAGTTATTTACTTGCACAGTCGGGATCTTCGCTGCTGCCAGTCTTCCGACATCGGGATTTGAACCGCCGCTCATTCATACAAATCCAGCTTGAAGCATCCTTCAGCCTGTACAGGCGACCAGAGCCTCCAAAGGACCCTGCAAGCCAAATGCAGGTGCCATGGGTCAGCGGCGGTGCCACTGCTTGCACACTCCTAGTTACGACCCTGGTGACAGTAAACACCAGAACCTGCAAGTATGGGGCGATTTCAATGGGTTTCACTGCAACAGAGTGTTTTATTAAGAGAGGATGGGCATCTGCAATGCCAGACAATGTTACTATCAAACTGCTTTGGTACTGAAATTGCACAATATTAAAGGGTTTATGTAGGGATGGACTGGAGCTGCTAAGCAGCCCCCCTGTGCACACCCCAAAGGTGCGTGCGTCCTCAAAAGGGGCATGACCACGCCTCACGGGGGCGTGCCACATGTCACAGGGACGCCCCGTCTTTCAGTATCCCCAGCCGAGCAAAGAACCGGAAGACGGAGCTGCTCGGCCAGGGTTTGACAGTTTTAGGGGGGTTCTACAATTTATTCCAGGTAAATTTTGTTTTTTTTCGCCAATCCTACTTCGCCGGGTCCCGTTTTCGTAGCTGTCAAATTGAATACAGGGATAAAGCGGGCGCGCGCCCGATACTTTATCCCAAGAAAATCTCCGATGTGGAGCGAAAAGTCCAGCACGGACTTTTCGCTCCCATATTGAATACCCCTTTATGTCTCAGCTTGAGGGATAAGTACAAACTGTTTCCTTTGTGGTCCTGAACAAACCAGTTTCAATCAAATAATGCGATTTTTACCTTTTCCTTAGTGAATTTTGCTATATCTACATAGAGAGATACCTTCTACTTCATCTATTACTTTTTATTTAAAGTGACATAATATGCAGTGCATATCTGGGCTGATTGCACACAATTCAAGACAATAAAATTCAGTGCATGCTTCCTGAAGTGAATAAAATCTTCCATGGGAATCATCCTCCTGTATTTCAGCCTCATAAAGTGTTCCAACATTCTTCTTATTTAAATAATCCAAAACATTCCTAAAACAAATATTTACTAAACAAAGCTAAACAAATTGTCTGATGACAGTCTTGTTTGCATTGATTCGTACTAGATATCCTGTTATATTTGTTTTACCCAATTTGCATTTCATATTAGACAACAATTAACCCACAATATGCCATATGTTGTGTTATGTTTCTCCTAATTAAACTTGATATTTATTTTAAATCAAAATAAACATAAATACAAATACAATTTATATGACTGTATATTCTTTTGATTAGGCAGAAAAGTAATTCGGTCAACTTCCTCTTTTTTATTTTAAAGAAAACTAATGCTGGGTACACACTGGCTGATATATTGACCGTTCAATCGACAGACATATCGCGTTGGCTTTGCAACACAGCCAATGCCCAATATATCTGAAGATATATTGGTGCATTGTGCTGTGTGTATGGGCGGTCAGCAGACCTCCCGTACACTTGCTGCAAAGGCCGCCGGGGAGGGGGGGCGCGACGCGACCACTGGCCAACAGGTCCCCGGCCAGATATATCGTTAGATGGCAGTGATGGTTGTTCAGTGTTTAGGATCAGCCATCATCTGTTGATATATTGGGATGTAGTTAATTAACCTCCACACGGGATGCCGTCGGTTGAAATCCCGGGGCCGGAATCCCGACTCGCGGGTAGAAGACCGGCGCCGAAATCCCAACATCAGTTGAGATGCTAACGCCGGAATCCTGACAGCCGGCATACCGAACGTAAATATAGCAGACCGCGTCAGATGGGGGGGTGGGGGGTGGATAGGTTTAGGCACCATGGCGGGGTTAGGGTTAGGTTGTGGGAGGAGGAAGGTTAGGCTGCGGACAGGGGGGTTAGGTTTAGGCACCACCGGGGGGGGAGGGGGGTAAGGTTTTAGGCACTTAGGGGAGGGTAAGGGTTAGGATGCAGGAAGGAAGGGTTAGGGGATGAAGAGGGGTGTGTTGTACTGCTTTTATACCTAACTTCTGGGTCTGACCCGGAGGTTGGAACAGGGGGCTCTATTGAAACCCGCTCGCTAGATGCGTTCGCACGCAGTCGTCAGCTGCCAAAGTAAGGAAATTTCCACGATCGCATGCCAAGGCATTAGCATGCCCACTATGTCTTGGCGTGCAATCGCGGTGTGTATTTAGAAGCCCACTAGCCTGGCTTAAGACGCCCACTTATGCACGTCATCTCCAGGAAGTGTATGCAACCATCGGCAACATCGAGTACCATCGGAAGCTTACGCAGCACTTGTGGTTGACCATACCCTACCGCGAGCACTGTGATTGCTTCAGTGTGAAATTCAACCAAGTGACGTGTACTATGATGCTCCGTAATAATTATGCACGCTTCTGAACGGCGTTAAGACGCTCAGACACGCCTGTGTTCGCACCACCACTCCCCCGTTTCCATCGACCAACCCGTTACCAACCACAAGCGGCTCATCCTGTCACTCAGTCTATGCTTAAGGGGTGATCACTTTGCGATCGCGTGGACTGGTTCGCGCACGCGCACTGCGATGCGTACGCATGCGCACTTTGCAAACATCAGCTGGCTGCGTGCAAACACATCCTAGCGAGCAGGTCTGAATCGGGCCCAGGGTTCCAATCCGGCTCAGACCCGGAATTTCCCCGGCGCTGACCCAGGATATTCCTGAGTTGGCGTCGTTCACACCGGAGCCGGGCTGCAGTGACCCAGCTTTTCCGGCGTTGAAGTGGACGCTTAGAGATGACGTCAGCTCCAAGCGCCACTGAAGCCGGCCAATTGGCAGGCATGCGGCACGATCGGGTCATCGTGACCTGGATCGCGCCTTTTACACTGCAGGGTTTCATGGGTCATTCCCGTGTGAAACCCTTCAAGTTACCTGGGTTGGTTTGCCGGGTCACTAGACCCGGTAATCCAACCCTGTCCACTTTTATACCAAGAAGCAACCGGGGTTAACACTGCAATAACCCGGGTTTTAGCTCTGGTGTAAAAGGGGTATTAGTGTGTACAGACGATATATCTGTGAACGACACAGGGGTAATTGCATCTATCTGCATGTGAAATGCTACGTTACAGTGTCACTGCCGCTGACACTGTAACGTAGCATTTCGCATGCAGATATAAAAGCAGTCGCACACAGAATATAGGCATGCCGCATATCATTTTAATCAGTATAAACTGTTCGTGTGTCCTATTCGCATCACTTTGCGAATAAGACACATTTTAAGGGAAAAATTGCACGAAAAATATGCACTTCGCTACTGAGACATACGGCGCTCACGCATTATGTGTAACGTGACTTGTAGCGCACGGAGGATAGATGTATGTGGACACATCTGTATATGGATACCTCCCAACAGTCCCAATTGAAATGGACTGCACCACTATTCTGCCAGTCAGAATTTTTGTCCGACGGTATGCACAACCCTCTGCTCGGGCCATTAATGTGTTCCACAACATGTCGGTGACTTAGGGCCTGATTCAGAGCCGGACGCTCTGACCAGAGCGCTCGCTCTGAATCAGGACCCTCCTACCTAAACTTGGAGCGGCCTCTTGGACGCTCGCATAGCTGTGGGTTACCACCCACGGCTTATGCGAGCGTCCATGATGATGGTCGCAATGGTCAAGACCATCGTGACCATCGGGCTTGCGACAAGACCCTGCGGTAGGGTTTCGTGACCGCAAGCCCTGGAGTGATTTTGGCTCTATCAGAGCCAAAATCACTCCCACTGACCTCACTAATGATGTCAGTGGGGCCTGACCCAGACGGTAGGCGTTCCCATGGGAACGCCTCCATCTGGCAGCCACGCCCCCGGCACGCCCACCAAAGGGGGCGTGCTGTCAATCAACATCGACAGCACGCCCCCTTTGGTGCGAGACCTGGAGCGACGGCTTCCCCGTCGCTCCCCGGGTCTCGCACATGCGCACAACGGAGCTCCCTCCGTCGTGCGCATGCGCGCTAGGGCACCATCGACCCGCTTGCGAGCACTCGCGAGCGGGTCTGAATCAGGCCCTTAGTTCCTCAGAAGTGCCAGACAAGCACCTTTAAGCGCTGTCCGAGAAGGACTAATCATAAATTGCCCTGTTATGTTAAGACATTTATTATCGGCTAAGAGCGACACCAAATGACACTTACTGTACTGAAAGTTGTCTAGCAAAAAAAAAAAAAAAAGAATAAATGTTTTCCAACATTTCAAATTAATGGGAATATTACTAGAACTGCAGAGATGCATTTTATTTATTAACCAACTAGAGCCATTAACACACTGCTGTCTGGCAGGACTCCTGGACAAAATACAACACAAGTTGCTATAGAAAGTCACAAAAAGGTCCACTACACCTAAAATACAAGTTGATCCAGGATTAAGGAAAAAAAAAGGGATATAAAAACAAAAAATTTTAAACTTTTCATTTGATAGCAGACATACAGTACACACCAGCCATGGCACAAGTGCAAATAGAAATTTTCATAACCAACAGCTTAATATGCAAATACAGTACAAACACTACAAAACACTAAGGAGGTGAAATAATAATGAGTAGGTGACTGCAATTATAAACTGGGGCGCCATATGGCACAACTCCAACAGCCCTGATTTTTGTGTGGCAGTGGCAAACGCAGGATTTCCAGAGAGGGGTTTCCAAAGGCTTAATTTTAGAGCGAGTGTAGCCTGTTAATGAAGAGGGCAGAATTAGTACTTAACCAGCTTTAATAAGCGTCAAAGTGTATTGTGTTAATTCCAGCATATACAGGACCAGTGATCACAGTAAGCCATTAGATGCGCCAGTAGGCCATCCTGCCTGAGCTGAACGTATTTATTTTAGATGTGAGCACCATTCCAGACTATTGGAGCAAGTCAAGTCCGGGAGCCTGGAGGAGCAGCAGAATAACCTAGCATTGCCCTGGACATACTGTATATGTACATATTGGGCTCTATAGCAGTGCATCTCTAACAGTGCATGTTTTCCAGATCTTCTAGTTGGTGCACAGGTTATTTATTACTGGCTGATACATGTTAAAAGATCCACAGGTGGTGCTAATTATTTCATTTGTGATACTGAGAAGAACATGCAGCACTAGTAACAATCTACTATATTACTATTTCTATTGTGGTCATGGTGTGGGCTGTGGAGGGGGGTTTCCAGGCAGACGGAAATCCCCCCCCTGCGTTTGCCTATGTGTGGCATGTCCAGTTTACACAGGGCATTAAGGTCATGGCCTACTGGTTTAAGGGAAAATGGCCTCTGCAAGATTTCGTTTCTGTATGGAAAAGATACGTGGCTTTAGCAGATCTGAGGAATTAAAAATGTTATGTTTTTTTTACTTGTTTGTTTGTTTCAGACAATACAGAGCCAGTGAAGCTAACAGCAGAGTCCTTCGCTAAGCTATCTCACACGGAGCCTGATGTGCTAGGTGCCCTATTTTCAATACATATTTTGTGATACTCCCCACTTTTACTAATGGCAGGCGTACAGTATGTACTATCACTGTGTGTGTTATTAGCATCTCAGGTCTAAAGGTCCTTTCAAGAAGAGTTGGTGGATCTAACAGTTAAACGCACATTAGCTGTGTTTACAATGTACAGATCAGCCACTTATATAATAAAAAGAGGGCTGCACAAAAGAATGAACTGTACAGGATGTGCATCGTGGCAGGGTCAATATTACAAGGTTCTTCTATCGCATTCAGATTCATGCATTTGTCATCCACGCAGATGTGATTGGTGTTTCCATACGTCCCTATTGTATCCCTGGAACTGGTTCTTACAATGGACTTACGTCAAAGCTTCTACTGCGAAAAGACCTTGTGCTTTAGATTTCATTTATTTGTCTCTGTTTCTGAACCTGTGCAGTGAGGCACATGTCTAATACTCTACTTTCATCCTACTGATCATTTATTATTAATAAGCTCCAGACAGCATTCATTTTATTTCATTCACTAGGGCAAAATGTATCCGAAGTGTATGTTTTACTTCGTATTATCGTCCAGTATAACACATGGGTAAAATCTCTCCTGCCTTGTTCCTCAACTCCGGGCAAAGGGTAGAACAGAGAATATATGAAATGAGACATACAAGGTAGATAAAATTGATGCAGACATGAACAGAAATCGTAGAGAGAGCTTTGCTCATGAGAGAAGTTATATTTTAAGAGGGCACAGCTGAGGCAAGAGGCGCAAATGTGGCTCAGAGTGGAGGTTGCTAGCGAGGATGCATTTGTGTGGGTGGAACAGCGGGGAGTAGGGAAAGATCTAGTAAAGTGGTGGTAAGTCTGAAAAGGGATGGTTAGAAATTCCATAGGTGGACAATGGTACAGGTATAGTCTTGAAATGAGTGAGTGAGGTGGCTGATAGCAATCAAGGAGCTGGCCAGAGACAGATCGCGGAACCGGGAGGACGAGATGAGGTTTGAGATGTTAGTAGAGACTCTGGTAGGAAGGGAAGATGATAAGCTCTGCGATGAACATGTTGAGCTGTAGGTAGTGTTTGGAAATCCATGTGAAAACAGCAGAGAGACAGTTGGTCACACGATAGTATGGATAGGCAGGATGTCAACCAAAAGAGACCAATGGAGTGAATTGCGGGCAGGATAATAGCATGCCAACTGTGTCTGAAATGGCCCAGAGATCCAGAAGGATGAGCGTGGAGCAGTTTGTATCCATGTTATATCCATACAAAACCCGGCCACTCGGTGACCAAATTCTCATTAAAGAAAAAAAAACAACAACAGTAGAATAATCTGATGGCTACAATTCAAGTGTGCCTGCTGTCTACACAATAGAGGCAGCCTTAATATGGGCAGAAGCAATATTCAGCATATCAAATCCCTAGGGACATGGGCAATCAATGAGGCAAGAGCCATGATGTATTTAGTCCACAAGATGGCTGCCTCCACTGTGTATAATCAGCGGTTACATGAATAGCATGAACAGTCTATGTAGATCAGCAAAGCTCATCCAAACTAGGAGGAAACAGTGAAATAAATGCGTACAGGACAGTCCTTTCTCTTTGTAACCATAATTTTTTTTTTTATAATGATGATACACAAAGTCCCTCTGTGACCTTCAGAACAACTGGCTTTTAAAGTAATTTCAAAGCAATTTAACTAATTAGCTGGATCCATCTAACTCTCAGCTCTAGGGTAAAACCAGCATACAACGATTAGATGACATAGGTTTGTATGCTACATAAAAGGTTAACTCTTTATTCTGTGATAATCTGAATTCTCCTCTTAAAGGCAATAGTTTGTATGACTGCAGCAAATTTTTAAGCAGCGGCTATGAGAAAATATGCAAATGTCGCAACCGCCGGGATCTGTATTGAGGCGCCCAACGGCTGTTCTGAGAATCCACGATTTTGTCTGAGTACGAGAACGTAGTCGCAGGCAAAGACACCCCACTCCCCCCCCCAAAAAAAATACGCCTGAGTGTTTTGTTGCCACCTCCTGTTGCTGCCCACAAATGGACCATGCCTGACAATGAAGTAGCAAATAAATCCTCCCTGTGAGCGACAACGGTAATGGAAACTGATACATGCGCCGAGCACCGATAATCGTTCGGCTTCGTAAATATATTCATTGCGTCCATCGCTGAAGCAGGCCTCTAGTCTGTCTGAGTATAGTACACCTAAGGCTGCTCCACTGCAGAATCACAGTGGTAACAGTGAGGAAAGATTTTTTCAGGATAATTGGAGCAAGTCCGTTCCCCCTGTAATTAGATGTTTCTAATGATAACATTACAGTAAAATAGACTAGGAACAGCTTTAGGGCCCATACACATGGGCGTTGCAAACAACAAAGCATAAAAAAATACTAGTACTTTGTTCTCACTTTTAACAGAGCATTCAGCACTTTCTTAAAACTCCCCTGCAACATAGTGTGCCATGTACTTAATGAGCTCTCCCACAGAACTGGAAATCATCATCCTTTATTTATTCTTTTAATCATCTGAATATGTATTTAAACATTTGCAATAGTTGGTGGAAACGTAAACGAGTATCAGAGCTCACACACGGGTGTTGGAAAAGCATTAGTTAAAAAACAAAACTCAGCAATTTGTCCTCACTTCAGCAGAGCGTTAGAAGGGCATTTATCAATGTTCTCAATGCAGACAGCATAGTGTAGTTTCCGAACGTTCCCACGGAACTTTATTGTATTTTCTCTAGTGATAACTGTCCTGTCGGCTGCAGAAAATTGAAGGTGGCGCAAAGCAAAGTGAACGCTTCTCAGAAACTGTGAGTCGCATGTAAAGTGGCTGTTCTTACAGGCAGCCACGGAAGCCTGATTTACTACATTATGCTAATGCATGATTCTGTACATCTAGTGCAATGGTCCGTGCGTCTGCTAGAGGAAAGGCGCGATGCCCATAGATTTTATACCAATCGCCACAACTGTCATCATTAGAATCAGCAGGTGCACCTACCCCATGCTAGAAACAAGAGATCCGTCTGAAACAAGCTTCACCTTCTCCGTGCGCACAGAGCTTTATGCTGGCCACACACATAGCGATATTTTACCCGATCTGGCCGATTCCAACACATTGTAACAACAGATTGTGTAAAATATGGCCAAATTGAGAGTAAATCGTGAGTCCCCACTCACGATCACGATGCGCGTCCCCGCTGGTCGGTCGCACATCTTCAGATCTGCCGTGCAGTAGGGCAGATCTGACAATCTAGGAGGCGATGCACTGTGATAATCTGGATATAGGAGAGATCGTTTGAAGATTGGACACCAAATTGTTTGCAGATCTGGTGGAGATCGTGTGCAGAGCTGCCGGGGAGAGTTTCAAGGGAAATCGTACACATCGGCTCATCTTCAGCACATCGCTATGTCTGTGGCCAGCTTTAGCCTCTCGCCCACAACACTCTGATTCCATCTGATAACATTGCCGCAACCACGTTACCGCCCAGAAACTCCCACTTTCACAGAAATACAGTTCCCACAAGTTCCGTCTGACTCAGAATAGGACAGACATAGGACAGACATACGGCACAATGTGTAAATTCGCATCTGCGCATTTGCTGTATGCTTGCTGTAAGCAGGAAACGCGCCATTTGCGACCATGTACAGAACTCAGAATCGGTCCGTGTGTGTACTGGATACAGTTTATATCCCGGCGTGCGGGATTCTGGCGCTCAATATGCTGGCACCGGAATCCCGACACCAGTCAGAATCCCAACGCCGCCATCCCGATGGTAAGTACTGGGGTTAGGGGGAGGGTTAGGGTCTAGGAGGGGAGAGTTAGGTTTAGGCAGTGGGCGGGAGGTTAGGTTTAGAGTGAGGGGAGGGAGGTTTAGGGGTAATGGTAGAGATAGGATACTTACCGATAGCTGTCGGGATGCTGGCATGGAGATTCTGAGCGCCGGGATCCTGAGTGCCGGCTTCCTGTAACCAACCCATGGTCTCATTATTTATTTCTCAGTATTTGTCAGGATTTTAGCAACAAACTACATTTAGTGGGATCTTAAAGGGGAGATTTATCAAAGTTTGGAAATAGAGCAAGTGGAGAGAGATAAAGTACCGACCAATCAGCTTCCAACTGTCATTTTACAGGCTGTGTTTGAAAAGTGACAGTTAGGAGCTGATTGGTTGGTACTTTATCACTCTCCAAAGTTTGATACATCTCCACCATTATCACAGATCCATACCATACATGTACTAAGGGACACTATAGCGCGGTGTAAAAGCAACTGACCGTCGAGGAGGGTGAACGCTAAGCCACTCCCTCGGTGAAGTAGGCAGTATAGCAGAGACTGGACTCACCAGGTCCCCAGAGTCCCATCTTGTGCAGAAGGTTTTTTTTTTAAAAAATGTATTCACACACGGCCAAAGTTACAGAGATCACTTCCAGCTTCTCCAGTGAGGAGCAGATACCGGCAGCTACAGGAGCTGCAGCGCTAAATGCCTCAGGTGCAGTGCAATGTTGTAGCCTGCACTTAGCGCTGGCAGAGAAATAAAACTATGGGCCTGATTCAGACCCACTCGCGAGCGCTATGCGCTCGCAAGCGGGTCGATGGTGGCCCAGTGCGCATGACGGAGCCGGCTCCGTCGTGCGCATGCGCGAGACCCGGATAGCAACGGGCAAGCCGTCGCTCCGGGTCTCGTACCAAAGGGGGCGTGCTGTCGATGTTGAGTGACAGGGGAGTGACTGCCCAGACGGAGGCGATGTCTGGGGCCGGCCCCAATGACATCACAAGTGATGTCAGTGGGAGTGCTTTCTGCTCTACCACCAGGGTCTCGTCGCAAGCCCGATGGTCGCGATGGTTTGACCATTGTGACCATCTTCCTGGCCGCTCGCTATAGCTGTGGGTGGTTACCCACAGCTATGCGAGCGGCCAGGAGGCCGCTCTAAAAAAACAGAAGGTCGGCCCTGATTCAGAGCGAGCGCTCTGTCAGAGCGTCCGGCTCTGAATCAGGCCCTATGTACGCAGATCGAGCGATTGTTAGCCACTGCACATGCGTATAAGCCACACTACGACTATGAATGCACACAGAGGAATCCATCACAGAGTGACAGGCTGTGAGCGTTTGGGGGTGGTGACGGGGGAGTGGTCGGAAAAAACGCAGACGTGCCTGTGCGTTTGAACGCCGTTGCATGAGCGTGCATAAATTAGCCACTGCGATTGCATATGCAGTTTGAGAGCCCACTGCTTGCGAGGAGACTTGCGGCTGGTCAGACTTGGGGTAAATGCTGCGTACCTGTGCGATGTGCATCGATGGTACCGATGTTTACGCAGAAGAGTGACATTGGACGGATGTGAGAAAGCAGTAGGGGACGTCTTTATGCCGGCTGAGCTTTGGAAAGCATTAGCATATTTTTGACCCTGCGTTCTGTGCGAATATGCAGCTGTGGTCGCAATTGCGATCCGTACTTAATCAGGCCCGTAG
Organism: Taudactylus pleione; assembly: GCA_031769625.1. Classification (NCBI taxonomy): domain Eukaryota; kingdom Metazoa; phylum Chordata; class Amphibia; order Anura; family Myobatrachidae; genus Taudactylus; species Taudactylus pleione. The sequence continues at coordinate 2,715,049 of JAUIMM010000091.1, read as the reverse complement.
ACCACTAACTGTTTCAATAAGAAATGGCTGCAACATTTCTTCTCACAGATACAGGCAGTTTTTTTTTTTTTTTTTTTTGTGCTGATCCAAAATTGAGCCTGTCCATTCATCCCAGTGACGGGTTCCTAGTGACATGATGTTGCTGCCTCCGCTATGTGTTTAATGGCCTGACAGGTGTATTGACTTAAGCACTGACTGAGCCGGACGTGAGGCTGCATATGTTTGCCACTATATGGTGATATACAAATTCCGCCATCATTATTTCTACATTGCACTTTTCCCACAAGGAAAGAATGACATTTAGACTTTTTTTCAGGCCCATGATAAATAGCTCTTTGACGTCAGTTTCTATGCTGTTGCTAGACAGGAGCAGATAGACGAGGAAGCAGAGAATCACTTCTGTTTGTCTGGTCTTTCTTGAGCGAATTTTATAAGTGGAATTTGCTCCAATTAACATGGACCTGTTTGACTGAAGAGGTCAAGCTGCCCACAGTTCTCTACATCTGAACTAAAGCTAAAAGCTTTGTGCAAAAAAAGAATAATGGATTTTAAGCTTTCGTTACCAGGATGGGCAAATCAAGTTCCTTATGCTTCTTTCCTGTTGTTTGTGTTGTTGCAGCACATAACGGGTACCAAGAGGAAGAGGAAGATTATCATAAAGCCACCATGTTGCAGATTTCCCATAAGCAGAGTCATACAGTGTACAGTGCACGATAGTACATTGCTGATTGCAAATTCCCGATGGTCAGGAATCTGCGCATGTGCAGTACGGGTCTGCAATATTGGACGGAGTCCAGCTGTCAGTGATTGAGGATTCAGGCTGTCAGTGATTGAGGATTCAGGCTGTCAGTGATTGACAGTCTGCTGCCATTTCACTTTGAGGCGGAGACAGCCTCCGTTTCCCAAAACTGTGTTAATTAACAAAGTTCAAATGTTGGGAGATATGACAATAACATATTATGTATCAACTGGGATTTACACGGAATCGGTATGATATCCCGGCTGCCGCATGGCCAGGAATTCGAATCCCAGCAGCGGCAGCCCGACAAACCAGCAGAGCCCGGAAGTGGAAGCCCGACAGCGCTGGAAATCCCGATCGTCCTAAGGTAAGTATCTACTAACCTAACCCCCCTAACCCTAGCCCTCCTTACGGGTGCCTAACCCTAACCTCCCCACCTGTGCCTAATCCCAATCCCCCCCCTAAGTGCCTAACCCTAACCTCCCCCTTCCCGGCTGCCTAAACCTAAGTCCCCCGTGGGGGTGCCTAACCCTAAGTCCCCCCCGGGGGTGCCTAACCCTAACCCTCCCCCCCAGCCTAACCCTAACCCTCCCGGGGGGGTGCCTAACCCTAAGTCCCCCCCGGGGGTGCCTAACCCTAACCCTCCCCCCCTAGCCTATCCCTAACCCTCCCGGGGGGGTGCCTAACCCTAAGTCCCCCCCGGGTGCCCTAAACCTAACCCTCCCCCCCAGGGGCTGTCCGAATGGATGCCGGGCGCCTGTCTCCCGGCGTCGAGGAAATGACAGGCGTCTACATCTAGATGCCCGGCATTTCACCCTCGCCGGGATATGACAGCCGGCTTCCCGATTGTATACCATTTACACTGTCAGAGTAGCAAAACTCCTTCCCTTTTTTTTTTTTTTTAATATTAAGAAAGGGGTGGGGGCATTTGGAAAACCAGGCCCTTCTGGTATTAGACTACTTCCGGGCCGATCACTTATTGTATTTTTCACCCTTCTTTACCTTCCCTTTTAGCTTTCATTACAGCCCTAGCTGCTCCTATGTGCATAGCCACCTGCACTGGAGACAGGCAATGGCGTGTGTCCTCCACAGCATGCAAGTGTCTGCAGAGCCAGTGTGTTGGGGGTTATGCTAATAGAATTGGTATGATTTACCAATCATGAATCCCGACAGCGGCTGCCCGACATGGGTGAAAATCCTGATCATCCCTAAGGTAAGTATTCACTAACCTAATTCCCTCCCCTAACCCTATCCCTCCTTGGGGGTGCCTAACCCTAACCTTAGCCCCAGTGCCTAACCCTATCCCCCCTCTAAGTGCCTAAACCTAACCCCCCCTTCCCCACCACCTAAACCTAAGTCCCCCGGGGTGGGGGTGCATAACCCTAAGTCCCCCCTGGGGGTGCCCAACCTTAACCCTCCCTCCCCCTAGCCTAACCCAAAACTCCCGGGGGGGTGCCTATCCCTAAGTCCCCCCCGGGGGTGCCTAAACCTAACCCTCCCTCCCCCTAGACTAACTCAACCTCCCGGGGGGGGGGGTGCCTAACTCTAAGTCCCCCCCGGGAGCCCTAAATCTAACCCTGCCCGTGCTCAGCGCCCGGCATCACTTCGATCGGGATGCCGAGCGCCGGTCTCCCGGCGTCGGTAAAATGACAGGTGTCTAGGTTTAGACGCCTGTCATTTAACCCTCGGGATAAAGCAGTTTGGAAGCCGGCTGTCGGGATTAGGTCCGCCGGCTTCCCGGCTGCATACCATGCTAATAGTAATGTAGGGAGTGGTTGGTGTATAATAGTATAATAATGTAAGGGTTGTTTATTACATGGTGAAATAAATCCAAACCACAACCAGAACTGTAACCATTTTTGGGCAGTATCACATCTCTTTTCGAACAAGCCACAAACCTCTTGGGCACCAAAAATCAGGACTGTTACAGAATGCTGAAAAAGCCATAAAGGTCAACCTTTCCTCAACCTTTCACATCATGACAACAAAGATATATACATAATTGGAAAAGTGTATAATATAGTGCACATTAAAAGGTGATAGCAACCAATCAGATCATGACAGAGCTACCAATCAGATTTTGACAAAGCAACCAATCAGATTTTGACAAAGCAACCAATCAGATTTTGCTATAATTTCTCTATCACACATTAGAAAATGGCTTAGAAAAGTAAAGCAAACATTTGATTTACTGGTATGGGCAACATCATCAAAACTATAATGTAAGTTAAACATTAGCTTTTAAATCGATGACTTGATAGTTGTTTTGTGTAAATAAAAATGTGCACAAATATACATTATCACAGTTTTACTGTAAAGGTGCCTACACACTAGATGATGTCCACACAATGCGATATTGTGAACGATTTCCCTTGAACTCTCCCTGGCAGCTCCCCTGCACTCCAGGACACGATATGGTGCTAAAAAGTGTCCAATCTGACCAACGATCTATCGTGCGTCCTTAATGATTTCCAGTGCGCGTCGTGTACGAGATTGGCAGATCTTGCCTGCTGTAGGCAAGATGTGAAGATACGATGTATGACCCGCGGGTACACACATCCGCATTGTTATCGTGAGTGGACACTCACGATTTGCATATATTTTGCATGATTTGTCTTTCCGATTCGTTTAAATCGGGCGAATCGTGCAAAATATCGTCTAGTGTGTAGGCACTTTTAGAGCTACAGATGTGTCTACTGTTGTGAACTATTTCTACTTCAAATAAAAGGTGTAAGGAGTCAGGAGTAATTTCAAAAAGTTAATGTGATTGTAAAATGGCTAGATGGCATTTCCAGTTGTACAAGACATTTGCTGTTAAGTTCTGTCGTCCAGACCGTAATGATTGTGAATCTTGCATGTGTGCATAATCCATGACTTTCATCGATACAGATCACAATGACTGGAAATATAAGTGCAACAGAGTGCATATATATGAACAGCACCATATACATTTTGCAAGCTGTAGCTTCTCAGTTTAACCTCAACATTTAAAGTGCCAGTAATGTAAAGTACTAATATTTGCACTTATTAGTGCTGCAATAATAATGTTGTATTTTGTATTACCTGGGTGGGGGATGTTGTTCAGTGATGCCTAGTTTATGGTAGGATACTGCTTGTATTTACACAAACCCAGTGCCAAATTTCTTCATTGATTAGTTAGCATTTGTGCTCAGCTGTAGCATGTCTCAATCAGACTTTCTTTAAGTTTAGAATCAGTATAGAGGCAGCCGTGGATGTCAATGGCAGCCGTATTATAAGCATTAAGTGTGTTATAACACAAAGTGTAATTATATAACAGTTAAAAAAAACAGTTGAACAAACATTGAACAACATCTACGACAAGGTAATAACAATATCATTCCTTACCAGTAGTTTGTGTGTTGTACATTTATGAATGTATTGCAAAAATGTATCAGAAACTTCTATTAATGATCTCACTCCATGGATTCATCTCTAAGACTACTACATCCTTTACTCTCCCTGCAGCTCATCCTTCTGTACATATTGCTGCCTCAGTACTTTCCTCTTCTCTTACAAACACATATGAGCTTTTAACTTATCTAAACACATTGACAATAACATCCACAATCTCTCGCCATAACAAACATTCAGTCAAATCCCACAAATATATTTATATCTCGCTCCTGTTGCTTCTATTAGCTGGTGACATATCTCCAAATCCAGGCCCAACCCACATGCCACACCCACAACAAACTATAAATCCAGCTAACCTCATAAACATTGCATGCCTCCCTTCACCATCCAAGTCACTAAAATGTGCCTTATGGAATGCACGCTCTGTCTGCAACAAACTAACATCCATCCATGACCTCTTTATTTCAACTAACCTCAACCTTCTGGCAATAACAGAAACATGGCTAACACAATCAGACACTGTCTCCCCTGCTGCACTTTCACATGGTAACCTACACTTCTCACACACATCCAGGCCTAGCAATTGTAAAGGAGGTTGGGTAGGAATATTACTCTCCCAATCTTTCACATTCACAGTTCTCCCACAGGTACCTTCACTTACATTTACATCATTTGAAGTACATTCTATCAGGACTTTCACCCCTTTCTCTCTGCGAGTTGCTGTTATCTATCGCCCGCCTGGGCCACCGCAACAATTTCTGGAACATTTTTCAGCCTGGCTCCCTCACTTCCTATCCTCAGACATCTCCACCATCATTATGGGTGATTTCAATATCTCCATTGACAGTCCACAATCTCCTCATGCCTCCAAACTACTCTCTCTAACCTCCTCTCTTGGCCTCTCCCAATGGACTGACTCCTCTACTCATAAGGAGGGCCACTGCCTTGATCTTGTATTTACCAGACTATGCTCAGTTTCTGATTTCACTAATGCTCCTTTCCCTCTCTCAGATCACAATCTTATCACCTGCACACTTTCCTCCATTACATCAACCTCAATGTCAGTGAAATCAACCAAACCTCCTAAAACCCGCAGAAATATTAATGTGATTAACTTTCAACAACTATCTACCTCTCTACAACAACGACTCTCACCAATTTCTGCACTCACTTCTCCTGAGACTGCTGCATCACACCTAAACCAGATTCTAGTAAAAGCCCTCGATGAAGTAGCTCCAGCTACCCATCACACTCCGCGTAGACTCAGACGTCAACCGTGGCATTCTAACTTAACAAGGCATCTACAAAAACTCTCACGTAAAGTAGAACGTCAGTGGCGAAAGTCTCGCACTCCAACTGACTTCCTCACATATAAGTCTATCTACAACTCTTATCGTACTGCTCTGGACACTGCCAAGCAAATATATTTCCAATCTCTTATCTCTGCTCAAGCCTCTAACCCCAAGCGACTTTTTAATACATTTAAACTGCTTCTTACCCCTCCCTCACCCAAGCCACCTGCTACTATCTGTGCACAAGATCTTGCTTCCTATTTCAAGGACAAGATTGATAATATCCGAAATGAAATGTTATTCTCTTCCTCAGCTAGTGACCTACTCAATTCCCTACCTGAACCCTCTGGCACATTCTCTTCATTTGACCCCACAAATGAAGATGAAGTATCTACACTCTTCTCATCCTCCTACTCTATTACCTCTCCTCTAGATCCTATACCTTCACAAATTAGTAAAGCTCTGTCTCCTGTGCTCATCCCAACCCTAACTAAAATCTGTAATCTCTCTCTTTCTACTGGCATCTTTCCATCACTGCTCAAGCATGCAGTGATTACTCCCATTCTGAAAAAACAAAATTCTGACCCTAACACTCTCTCTAATTACCGTCCTATCTCCCAGCTCCCATGCCCCTCCAAGCTACTGGAGAGACTTGTCTACACCCGCCTCACACACTTTCTTAACACCCACAACTTATTGGACCCACTTCAGTCTGGCTTCCATTCCCAGCACTCCACAGAGACAGCACTGACTAAGGTAGTAAATGATTTGGTCACTGCCAAGGCTAAAGGCCATTACTCACTTCTAATTCTTCTAGATCTCTCTGCTGCTTTTGACACTGTTGACCACTCTCTTCTCGTACAAACATTACAATCCCTAGGTCTTAAGGACACAGCCCTTTCTTGGTTCTCTTCCTACCTATCTGATCGCTCTTTTTCTGTTCGTTTTTCTGATTCTGCCTCCTCTTCGCTACCTATCAGTTGGAGTACCACAAGGCTTTGTCTTAGGTCCTTTGCTATTCTCAATCTATACCACCTCTCTTGGCAAACTAATCCGCTCTTTTGGATTTCAGTACCATCTGTATGCGGATGATACTCAAATCTACCTATCCTCTCCAGATTTATCACCATCTGTATTGGTCCGTGTCACTGAATGTATTTCTGCCATTTCATCTTGGATGACATCTCACTACCTGAAACTTAATATTTCTAAAACAGAATTAATTATATTTCCACCGGCCAATAACAGTTACCAATCTGATCTCTTTATCACTGTTGATAACTCAACAATCCACCCCACCCCACAAGCTCGCTGCCTTGGTGTCATCCTTGATTCTGAACTGTCCTTTGTTCCCCACATTCAATCTGTCTCAAAATCATGTTACATACATCTAAAAAACATATACAAAATTCGACCATATCTCACACAAGACACTGCAAAAACTCTAATCCATGCACTCATTATTTCCCGCATTGACTATTGCAATAGTCTCCTTACTGGTCTTCCCAAAAACAGGCTATCACCATTACAATCCATTATGAATGCAGCTGCAAGGCTTATCTTCCTTGCCAAACGTTCATCGTCTGCTGCCCCGCTCTGTCAGTCCCTCCATTTTTTGCTGGTTTTCTACCGTATTCAATACAAAATACTGTTACTTACACATAAGGCCATTAACCGAATTACACCAACATACATCTCTTCACTCATCTCAAAATATCTCCCAACCCGACCTCTCCGCTCAGCACAAGATCTGCGTCTCTCATCCCCGCGCATTACTTGCTCCCATTTACGGTTACAGGACTTTCTTCGGGCTGCACCCACTCTATGGAATGCCTTACCAGACACAATAAGACTTACCTCTACTCTTCAATCCTTCAAGCGTTCCCTGAAAACTCACCTCTTCAGACAAGCTTATCAGATTCCAGAACCGACCACATAACCTTCATAGCTTCCATGTCTTATCACATCCCCTCTCACAGTCCACACATAACCTCACATATTGTCTTTCTTTCACATACTCCTGACATTTTGCCGACATTCCTGTGTGACTGGATCATGCAGCCAACCAAGAAACTCTGCATTCTGGCCGGACCAAATTGCATATATAGCACCTATCCTTGTGTATCAATGCCTATTTCCCTATAGATTGTAAGCTTGCAAGCAGGGCCCTCTTACCTCTATGTCTGTCTGTTATTACCCTTTGTTCTATCAATGTTTCCAATTGTAAAGCGCAACGGAATATGCTGCGCTATATAAGAAACTGTTAATAAATAAAAATAAATAAATAAATTACATTTTGAAGTCAAACCCAACTAGAAGTGGCTGAGCTTCGTAGATTTAGAACTTGATCTTTGTAAATTTACTTTGTAAGTATAAACATTAGTAAAGTACAATAGTGTCCTTTTAACTCTAAAAATAAATGCACTGTGGTCTGAGCTGCAGTGTTGCATATTATTACAGTGAAGAACTGCAGACTGCAATGGACTAGACCTAAGTATTCCTGATAGGTAACAAAGCAACCAGCAGTCAACAGACAGCTACTGTAAATCAAGGAAGTGATGTTGCAGGCACTGCAGATTCCCCCAAATCATGTTAAATTCCCAGATAACTGTCCAGCATACAGTATTACCCATGTACTGCTAATTAAGAAATCATGCAAATTAAATAAGGCTGCAAAGTTCAATCTGTGTCTGTTATCCTGTCTACCACCTGTTCTGTATAGCTGGCTCTTCCCTGGGTTCCTCCTCAGAGAAGGGGGCACATATACTGCAGCTTTTTATTAGTGCTTCCCAAACTTAAATTCATGGGTGGAAAATCAGCCTCGGGTCTTACTGCAAGCTTTTAGCTCCCGGGTTAAGTACCCCGTGCTATGCAATTACTGTGTGCAGTAAGCCCCGAGGGTGCACAATGCAGATTTCTGTTCGCACCTCAGGTATATATGTACACCACATTGATGCACTCTACATATGATAACGAACCCCCATACACATCAGCCAAAGTCTAAAACTCAATGAGAACTGCTCTATAAAAGGATGTAGTATAATGTTGAGATAATCACAATGTCGACATTGACCAGATTGACATTCATCATGCTGACACTGATAAAATGTTAACATTATTAGAATGTCAACAAAATGTCCCTTGTGGTCTAGTGGTGACTTACCTGGTATGGCGGGTCCGGCGACTCAGCGATGTCTTCCAGGTCCAGCGGTCAACAGATGATGATTTCTGGTGGTTCCAGCAGTGCTTCCGGTAATGCGTATGCCTAACCCTCCCCCTAGTGCCTAACCCTAACCAACTCTCCAGCAGCCTAACCTCCCACCCATACCCTAACCTCCGCTCCAGCAGCCTAACCCTAACCTCCCGCCCGAAGCCTAACCCTAACCTCCCCTCCCGTAGCCTAACCCTAACCTCTCACCCATAGCCTAACCCTAAACTCCCGCCCAAAGCCTAACCCTAACCTCCCCTCCCATAGCTTAACCCTAACCTCCCTCCCATAGCTTAACCCTAACCTCCCACCCACAGCCAAACCCTAACCTCCACTCCAGCAGCCTAACCCTAACCTCCCACCCATAGCCTAACCATAACCTCCCCTCCAGAAGCCTAAACCTAACCTCCCCTCCCATAGCCTAACCCTAACCTCCCACCCATAGCCAAACCTTAACCTCCACTCCAGCAGCCTAACCTGAGTGAAAAGTCCTGGAAACCCCTATGGCGCATGCGTCCCCTGAGTGTACGCGAGTCTGCTGTTGCCTGCGGAGACGCTAGCATTAGAACCGTCGAGGCAAAACCACGGGTGTTCCCGGGCGGTGTCTGGGAGGTGGCCTGATGTGTGTGCAAAATATGGCTTGTTATAGGAGTGTCACAAGGGCGTTAGTGAACGTGGATGAGTTCCTAAGATCAAAGCCGCAACCACAGAGGACATGTTTAGAAGTAGTTCAGAAGGAGACACTGTGTCAGCCATAGGCTGGTGCAAGTGTCGATGGTGGATGCAATGGTGGAGTGATCAGAAGCATCGGCGGAGTTACACTGTCCACGGACATTGAAAGTGGGTGTCTCAGGACTTGCACTGTATGGGGCATGCTAGAACACAAAGGGGAGGCTGAAACTAGCATTTGCATATTACCATCGTTGCGACTCCGCGGCTGCAACTGCGTCCACCTCTGAATCAGCCCCTCTACCCACCTGATGCTTTGCCCATCTCTACCGGTAAAATGTCACTTGCGGCAAGTTATTCACCCAGTGTCATGGTACAGTAGTAGCAATAGGCACAGTAAGAGGCCCAGGCCTTTCATAAAGAAGTCTTACTGCAGGGAAAATATTCCGGGTGAGAAGACGTTATTTGCATATGAAGACAGTTTTTCACCAGACATTATATTTTACATACGCATTTGCAGATGTCACTAAATACCCTTTTATATAGGCATAAATAACATTCTATACAAATTTGAGGATTATTTCCAGAACATCAAGGAGCGGGCGGGTGAAAATCGCTGCTTTTATCTCCCAGGTGTATGCATTTACATTTACAAGCATCAGACCTTAATTTGATGTGACTGAGCTTTGAAATATCTTTAATCAGTGAATTGTGAAGGCAGTGTTCATCTGGGCTAGCTAGATAAAAGTAGCAGCTTTATCAAATACTGCAATATGCGTTTGTTTTTCAGTGAGACACACTAGGGTGAAAACAAAATCATATTATGCAATGTTCAATTTATGTTAACAGGAGAAATGCATGTTAATACATCATTTGTAAATACACGTAGGTGACAATTAAATAAGCTGCAAGGGGGGGCAAGTAGCTGTTGCAACAGCATGGAACGCTGGCAACAGTAGCGCAACTCACCCACCTCGTGCCCTTATCTCGCCCCGAATATGGGGCTGCGAACAAAAAGTAGTCCGGAGACACCGTAAGTGCATTATTTAGCCGCAATAACTGGCGATGCGAGCTGGCTCATAGATAATCGAATCAGCCCCATAGTATACCAGAAAAACATATACAGGGGTATTCAATATGAAATGAAAACTTCGCCGTCTATGTGTGTCTCAGTTTTCGCCGCACATCGGAGCTTTTGCCGGCGAAAAAGTATCGCGCGCACACCCGATTATACCCGTATTCAATATGAAATCGGCGAAATCGGCACCCGGCGAATGTGAAATCAGCGAAAACTTTGCAGATTTTTGGGGAAATGACCCTAACACCCCCAAAAAGATGCTCTGACATGGGGGATCACCCCCGATTAGCCCTGCTGAAGGTTTTTGGGGTCTTTAAACGGGCTCAATAGCTGCTATTTTGGGGATTTGGGAAGGTGGTGAAGAATAGTATTTAGAAGTTTATTTGCAGAAAATAAGTAGTCCCAGCAAATTTTGGGTACTTGAAAATGGGGGTGAGCATATTTAAAAGTTGCTAAAGTGAAGTTTAAAAAAAACGTGAAAAATCCACCTGCCGCAAACACCTGCAATGAAAAAAACACCTGGGGCATACTTGGGGACCCCCCTAGATTGTAGTTCGCTAGTTTTTAACTTTGTACCCCCAATTTGTTTTTTCGCTCCCAAAATGAAAGTTCTTTTTTTGGGGTCTTCTGAGGTATTTTTTAAAAAATTTTTTACACAGTTTACCTTTGGGGGACTGTCCGAAGGTTGCAGGGTGGTTTCCAAAATGTTGCACCCAAAACCACAATTCTGCACTTTTTTTCGCCACCCATTCCTTGGTGATACTTTTTCGCAGGGTCGAATGCAATATACTTTTCGCACCGGCGAAAAGTTTTCAAATTGAATACGATGTTAAAGTAAAAGCGGCGAAAATTACGTCATCCGAGCGAAAACCTCGCAGAAACGACGTTTTCGCTCCATATTGAATACCCCTAATAGAGTTTACTTAATTAAGGAGTTCAGACAGAAATGCTCAACACACATTATACTAGCAGTGTATCCCGCACATTATGCCAACATGGTATCCCACACATTATGCCAACAGTGTATCCCACCTATTGTTGTCAGTGCATTTCATTAGTGTTCCACACATCACACCAATGGTGTATCCCGTACATTATAGTACTTGTGTATCATCCCACACACTGCACCACTGGTGTATCCCACACATAATGCCATTAGTGTATACTATACATTATGTCAGCACTGTAGCCACACACATAAACCACTGGTGTATAATACACATAACGGAAAGCTGCCTAAGCCTGAGAGCTTGTAAGCGACTAGTTTGAAGTGAACTAGAGAGAAGTTTAATGGTTTGGTTCATTCAGGGTTAATGGTTCTATTGCGTGATTGATTGACTGACATGTGCTGGGCGAATCCTCTAGGATTGCGTTGGGGCAGGTTTATAGTTAGATAAATAGTCTGATCTGAGGAGGTTACTTCCTCTTTCTTTTTGATGTTCCAGGTATCACTTGAAAAACTATTCATTGAATTGGGTGCTTGCCTGACATTTTTGTAGCTGTTTGTTTCTCTCTCCTGTCCTCAGATTTTTTTATTCTCATGTTCTCCATTGCTGTTCTCACCTCTGGGCGCCGGGGATGAACTTGCGCCACTGTATACCACACATAATGCCAGAAGGGTATCTCAAATGGGCCTAATTCAGAGCTGCACGCAATGTCGATATTTACGCAGTTTAATCGATTGTTAGCCATTGCGCATGCGTGGAAGCTCTACTGGGCATGTGCAGAGATTGTTTTGCTATCAGGTACGCACAGAACATTCACACGCAAAGTCAGTGTTTGGGGAGGTAATGGAAGTTGGTTAGAAAATCGGACCGTTTAAAACACTGTTATCAGGGCATCCATAAATTAGCCACTTTGTCCTTGCTGGCAGCAGGAGAGCCCTCTGCGTGTCTGGAGACCTGCTATGTCTGTGACAGCTTAGATTTACCCAGAATGCTAAAGGCCGCCTAATCTACGTTCGATGTTTACGGTTTTGTGCGAGAGCGGTGGATGTGAGATGCTTTTGCTAGGGTTATTTGTTCAGCTGCCAAGCTTAGGAAATTCTGCCTTGAAGACTTCTTGCATTGCTTACCCTAATACTTTCAGTGGGCGTCCCTTAGCCCTCCCTGGACGGCGAGCGGGTCATTAGCATATTTTCGCAATTGCATTCTGTGAGATATCGCAGCTGTGATGGTATTTGCGTGTGGATCTGCAGTGTATGCCACACATAATGCCAGCATTGTATGCTACACATAAACTCCAGCTGTGTATGCCATACATTACAGTAAACCAGCTTTGTATACCACATATTGGGCCTGGTTCAGACTTGGGAATAGAGAGAGATATCTCTCTCAACTGTGAACCTGAACAAACCATATTGCAATGCAAGGGGTGTAAATACTTACATTTCTTTACATGTGGGGTAAATACTGGCTGCTTTTGCATGTAGCCCACAAATACTGCACAGCTTTATTATTACTCTACAATTTAGATGTCAGTTTGGAAACACTCCTCCCAAATCGAAATCTCTCTGCACATTTTAAACCTGCCCACCTGCAGTGCAGCATGGTTTCACCAATATGATCAGTTGAGAGAGAGATATCTCTCTCTATTCCCAACTCTGAATCAGGCCCATTATGCCAGCAGTGCATCACACATTAGTATTGTACCCCATACATTATACCAGCTTTATATACCACATATTACACACCCTCCAACATGACCCGTTCCATTAGGTACACAATGCTCTGCTCCTGGACTTCCCTCTTAATTTATGATTGCAGTCACCTGTGCTGGAACACCTGTCTCATCTATTACTCAGTTCAACACAGGTGACTGCAATCATACATTAGGTGGGAAGCAGAGTATTTTGTACCTAATGGAATGGGTCATGTTGGAGGGTAGGATATTATGCCAGCAGTGCATCACACACACTATACTAGAAGTCTACCCCATACATTATACCAGCTTTGTATACCACATATTATGCCAGCAGTGCATCACACATTATACTAGTAGTACATACCATGCATTATACTAGTAGCACATCAACATGTTATGCTAGCAGTGCATCCAATCCATACTTTCCTACTTTTGAAAAAGCATTTCAGGGAGATTGTGAAAGCCACACCTATGAGCGCGTCTTACAGTGGGCGTGTACTGATAAATCTGAGAGGCGTGTCCTAAACCTGACTTACATCCAAATGTAAACCAGCCCAAAAGCAGTTAGTAAGATCTGTTTGTTGATGAAAACACACTAATACTTTTCAGAAATTCATAGGGATCATTGGGGTAGATGTATGAAGCCCAGAAACGGTATCAGCGCACGTTAAGTGCGCTGATACCGTTTCTCCCCGATGTATGATCGGGGGTCTGGGCGGTAAATGACAGGGGCGCTATGTGCTGGGCTGGGTTGCTGTGAGGGAGGGGGGGGCGGCGTCGGACCCGGGCCCCCGTCGGGCCCCTCAGGAAGCCCGGGCCCGGGTAATCTGTACCCGCTCCCCCCCCCCTCTCGGCGCCCCTGGGCAAGTATGATCCAATCACAAGTCACATGGTCAGTATCCTGAGGTAAAAAATCTCCTGAATGCATTTTGTCATTGCTATCTATTTATAATCTATCATTTATGTTAAAATAATCTTGCTTTACACCATCAGTAGACATATTAACATATACAGTTAATAAATGACAGCTATATAACAAGTCACATGATCAGCCTATTAAGGTAATAAACCACATGTTACAATAAGCTTACACTACACATAGTAACGGCATATTAACAAATACAATTCAGTTTTATAGCAAGTAATATGATCAGCCTATTGAGGTTCTAAATCACATCCTACCTGCATTTCAATAATGTTATCTATCTATCTATCTATCTATCTATCTATCTATCTATCTATCTATCTATCTATCTATCTATCTTCATATAACATTTAGGTTAAAATAAGCATACCTTACATTGTGAGATGTCATATAAGCAGATACAGTTGATTACTGACAGCTCTCTACAGAATGGTGACCTTTCTACTAAAGCTGTGTGACATCACAAAGGCTGTTTATGATGTAACAAGTCACATGGTCAGTATACTGAGGTGAAAAATCACATTGTGCATCCATATTGCCATTGCTATCTATCTATTTATATTTTATTCATAATCAATCTATCATCTAGGTTAAAGTAAGCATACCTAATATTGTGACATGTCATAGTAGAAGATACAGGGCCTGATTCAGCAAGGATCGCTATTCTGCTTATATGCATGCAATGCAGTTGCTAATAACAGCGGTGATATGTAAATGTTTGCATTCGCATTGCGATCGCAGCCTAACATAAGGACGTCCACTTCCCCTTTCTCACATCCGTATACTTTGGCAACATAGCGAAACAATCGGTAACATCAAGTAACATCAGACCCATATGCACAGTTAAGGCAGGTCAGACCTCACTCAGGAATTGCTTACTTTAGTGCACGCTATGAGGCCTCAGGCTGCATATTGTATCGCAGTGGATAATTTATGCACGCCCCTGCAACGCCATTGAAACGTGCTGTGTGATAGGTCTTCGTGGTCACTGCGATCGCAGTGGCCGGTTCACGCACGCACACTGCGATGCAGAGGCATGCACAATACGTAACAATCGGCCGATTGCATGCGTATAAGCAACTGCGATCCTTGCTGAATCAGGCCATCAGTTTATAACTGACAGTTCTCTACAAAAAGATCAGGGCCAGATTAACAATGGGACGGATAGCATTCCAGCTCCAGGACTCCACATAATAATAGGCCCATCATCAGCATGATGATCACCAACTGCTTAGTTGGTCACACAGTCAGCCATAAATCATAAGTATTGAAATAGTTTTTCTAGTTTACTCTCAACATTATATTTTATTTTCTGTTTTTATGTATTTAGGGAGACTGTGGGGCTGATAGTGTAGGCGGTGTACACACAAGCACTTGGCTCTGGTTACACCCACACAGCACTGGTCACACCCACACAGAACTGGTCACATCCACACAGCACTGGTCACACCCACACAGCACTGGTCACACCCTCACAGCACTGGTCACACCCACACAGCACTGGTCACATCTCCTCCCTTTCTCAGTACAGGCTCTTGAACATGTTCAGTCCTAGGCATATGTGGCCCTTAATCTGGCCCTGAGTGCATCCCACGCATTATACTAGCAGTGCCTCCCACACATACTAGCAGTGCATCCCACGCATTATACTAGCAGTGCCTCCCATGCATTATACTAGCAGTGCCTCCCAAGCATTATACTAGCAGTGCCTTCAACGCATTATACTAGCAGTGCATCCCACGCATTATACTAGCAATGCATCCCACGCATTATACTAGCAGTGCATCCCACGCATTATACTAGCAGTGAATCCCACGCATTATACTAGCAGTGCATCCCACGCATTATACTAGCAGCGAATCCCACTCACTATACTAGCAATGCAACCCACGCATTATACTAGCAGTACATCCCACGCATTATACTAGCAGTGCATCCCACGCATTATACTAGCAGTGCATCCCACGCATTATACTAGCAGTGCATCCCACGCATTATACTAGCAGTGAATCCCACACATTATACTAGCAGTGCATCCCATGCATTATACTAGCAGTGAATCCCACTCATTATACTAGCAATGCATCCCACGCATTATACTAGCAGTACATCCCACGCATTATACTAGCAGTGCATCCCACGCATTATACTAGCAGTGCATCCCACGCATTATACTAGCAGTGCATCCCACGCATTATACTAGCAGTGCATCCCACGCATTATACTAGCAGTGCATCCCACGCATTATACTAGCAATGCATCCCACGCATTATACTAGCAGTGCATCCCACGCATTATACTAGCAGGGAATACCACACATTTTACTGGTAATGTATCCCACACATTATACTAGTAGTGTACCCCACACATTATACTAGTAGTGTACCCCATACATTATACAAGCTTTGTAAACCACATATTATACTATCAGTATATACCACACATTACACAAGCAGTGTATCCAACACATTATACTACTAGAGCGTCCCACACATTATAGTGTATCGCACAGTATAACCTATCATGTCAAGAAATAGCAGGTAGGGGATGCTGAAAAAGCATAATTTGCTAAACCTGATCCAATATACAATCCAGCAGCATAATTTCTTATTGCATCTTTTAATAATTCTAACTGTATTGTATCTGCAGAACCTGTCAGTGTGTATCTGCAGAACCTGTCAGTGTGTATCTGCAGAACCTGTCAGTGTGTATCTGCAGAACCTGTCAGTGTGTATCTGCAGAACCTGTCAGTGTGCTAGTTCCCTCAATGATGCATTTGAATCATAAGTGAGTGTAAAGACTGAACATTTAGCTTTATGAATCACCAGCATTTATTGAATTTCCTGGAGAGGAGGTTCCTGCACTTGTGTTTAGCCTGATCAGACACAGGCGACTTTCAATATAAACCAGGACAGCTCCCCCAGGAAAGACGCAGATGGTTCTATACTAAAGGGACCTCTGATTCTATTTCATCCAGGACAAGTTACAGAACAAATTAAATTCTCTAATACTAATTTGAGATGCTTAAGATATAATCAGATATAGTAAAAATAAACCTCTAGTTTTCATTGCAGTGTTGCGGTCTTTATCTGACATGTACACATGACATCATATATCTACATCTGTAATGTAATAATCACTAAAGGATTCCAAAACTATAAAAAACCACTTAGTGATTTAAAATATCTTTCTAATCCATAGTAGGACAATAACAGAAATTGTATACCTATCCCAGAGGTTCCCAAATGCTGTCCTCAAGGCTCCCCAACAGTTCAGGTTT
The DNA here is from genome assembly GCA_031769625.1 of Taudactylus pleione. Classification (NCBI taxonomy): domain Eukaryota; kingdom Metazoa; phylum Chordata; class Amphibia; order Anura; family Myobatrachidae; genus Taudactylus; species Taudactylus pleione. The sequence goes on along the minus strand of JAUIMM010000091.1, from coordinate 2,697,840 downwards.
TAGAGATATCTATGGTATTCGCAACTGCGTTCCTTGCTGAATCAGCCCCTAAGTCACCTGTGTCAACCATGGATAGCTCTAAAACCTACACTGCTGGGCAGCCTTGAGGACCACGTGTGGGAAACTCTGCCTTATGACATATACGTTCTCCTAACAATGCCTGATTCAGAGATGGACGGAACTGCGGAACCGCACACAAGCGGCTGCGCAACTCCTTGCTGCATCTGCAATCCCAGCGCTGTGACGGAGGTCGCGTTGGTCGCCCCTCTGCCAGGCTGCAGTAGCTGAAGCTTACTTCAGCCTGACCGGGTCCTAGCAGCTTAGAAGGCCAGGAAATCTGCATCCACCATCACAGACCCTGGCCTCGTCCCTCCCGGAAATGGGGGGGTTAGTTGGCGAACGCTGCCCAGGAACTCACCCGCCCGACCTCCCAAACGCCGCAGTCAGTTAGGCTGCGGATGGGAAGCACAGCGAGTGGACTTGCAGATGGAGGGCTGCACATGCGCAGTACACATCCTGCACATGCGCAGTCTGCTAAAATCGTAGATGTGCGCTAACCATCGGGTTAGCGTACATCTCTGAATCAAGCCCCATGTAATAAGGTCCTGGTTCTGAGTTGCACGCAGTTTTGTAGGCGGCCACATCTTTGAAAATAAACCCATGATGCAGAGTGTTGCATATCTCAACCGTTCCCTAGCAGCCACTAAGGGCCTGTTTCAGAGCTGCGTCTTTTGCCGCAGCGCAACTGTATCTTGATGTTAATGCTGTTGCCGCTGGTCATCGTACCGAGAGACCCACCAGCTGCGACACTAATCTGCCTCTGTGCATATTAAGATGCACCATCGGAAATTGCACCTACCCTATTGCAGGTGCAATTTCCCCGTCTGCACATGGCTGCTGGGGTAAGTGCAGCTGCGTCTTTAGACACATCACCAGCATCTGGCTTAGCCAACCCCATTATTTTCCTGGAACACCCATCGAAATGACATCTCTCTGTGTGCAATTTCAATTACCATCGGGTCACATGCGCAGACTGAAAACATTGGCCGCTTGTGTGCGGCAATGATAAAAAGCACACCTCTGAATCAGGCCCCAAATAAAAACCCACACAAGAGAACCATTCTGTGGATGTGTTTAATAATGAGCTACTAATTAATTATTCTAAGCCACAAGAATGCATCCAGTTCAGATGGTTTTGTTATGATTTTCGACAGTCACAATGCATACAGTCATTATATAGACGCCATAATGTTGACAACCACAATGTCGACTTGCAAAGTGTCGACATTGACAACAATTTCGACATGTTCAAAATGTCAACAGGTACATAAAGTTGACACACAATTTTAGGCTTTACCCCAAAATTTCTATTGTCGAACTTTTGACTGTGTTGACATTTCACATGTCGACATTATGACATACGATATTAAGTGTCGATCTTTGACTGTGGACATTGTGATCATCCAAATAATGACTAGATCTGATCCAGACACCTCTACCCCATTTGGAGTAGGTGTAAGTGACGATGATTATGATGGCGACTGCTTTTGCAGTTTGGTGATGTGATCACAAATAATATATACGTATGCCTTAGGGCGCACGTATAGTTGCATTGGCATTCTTTTTACATTTACAGTAAGTTTGCCAACCTTTGTAATTCTGAAAATAGTCACTGACAGCATTTTAATGCCATTTTTTTCTTACTCACATGTAACAAATGTCACCAGCCTGTACTGACTGTAACAAAAACAAATAAAATCCCAGCGTGATCAATGTTATGTATAAAAATGCTGAACTGCCTATAATTATGACTATTATGATTACAAGAAAAGGCATTAGCGACTATGGCCCTGATTCAGACCCGCTCGCTGCCGCACGCAGCTCGCAGGGTCTGTGGGCGTATTTATTTATTTCTTTTTTTGTCTCCAGGCCCCATGCAAAGCTGTGGGTGTCCACCCACAGCTTGTGCTAGCGGGCTGGAGACCGCTGCGATTATCGCGACCATCGGGCTTGCGACGAGACCCTGGGGTAGGGTCTTGGCTTCCGCAAGCACGAGTGGCCTCCCTGCTCTAATAGAGCAGGAAGTCCACTACTGACATCACTAGTGATGTCAGTAGGTCCTCCCACAAACGCCAGGCGTTCCTAAGGGAATGCCTGCGTTTGTGCAGCCACCCCCCCTACCCGCCTAAAAAACGTGGTGAGCTGTCACTCTGCATCGACAGCCGCCCCGTCTTGTAGTGAGCCCCGCAGCGACTGAAGTTCAGTCGATCGGCAGGGCTTGCGCATGCGCACGCTGGACGCGGCGCATGTGCAGTGGCCAAACATCAAGCTGCTTGCGAGCGCTGTGCGCTCACGAGCGGCTCTGAATCAGACCCTATAATAGGAGGGTGATTGCTAGGGCAGGAGTTTCATTCAGTGACCAAGACAGGTCAACCTACTAATGTTCCATAAGCAACGTTATCCAAGGGCGAAAGTTGGAAAACATGGAAAACATTAGCAGCAGTACACGACAGTGGGTGGGATTGTGCATACATTTGAAGTGCAACGTAAAACACGTACATAACTGCAGATCAGTCGTCTGCAAATCTCAACTTGTAGTAGGAACCACCAGTTTCATTAAAACAATCTACCAAAATTCATCAGAGCAAGAAATCATTTTCGGGTTGCAGTATACAGGGCCGCAATTAGGGGGAGGGGGGCTAGGAGTGCACAGGCTCCGGGCGCAGAATTTAAAAGGGGGCGCGTGCTGCAAAGTGGCAGCAGGTGTGGATTTGAAGTTGCATGCCCTCACCTGCAGCCAGCCTCCCGCAGCCCTTGAAAGACACAGCGCCCTCAGCCGTCATTCTAATGTGTCTGCTTGTGGCACCGGTAGCGAGACAATCGGAGCTAACTGACTGGCAGCTAATCGGCAGTGGCTGCCAGTCCGCGAGCTCCAATTGGCTCACGACCGGTGCGACATTAGAATGACGATGACAGGCGCTGTGTTTCTGTCAAGGCAGGGCTGAGGGGTGGGCATGCGGCTTCAAATCCACATCTCCTGGGCTGCTGTGGGAGAAGGGGTCGAGGTGAGAGGCTGCGGGGTGGGGGCCATAATTGTGTGAGGGGCATTACTGTGTGTGGCATAATGGTGCAGAGGGCATTACTGTATTTGGCATAATGGGGGGAGCACCAAATTACTGCCTTGCCCCAGGTGACAAAACTCCTAGTTTCGGTCATGCAGTATATAAACCGCTCATCACACCTGGCAATGTACATTTGTGAGTTCAGTGATGCCAAGAGCACAGGCAATGGCTACAGAGCAGTGGTGGCAGCAGGTAATATCAACCGTCACATGAAACATCATTCATAATGTTGCTGACAAATGGATGAGTGTTCAGTACATGTGGAAACAACCTAAAGATACCTACAGCCCGGGGGATTGTCTCCAATGGTAACGGCTTCTGATGGTTTCAGAATGTTTTACAATGTGGGAGATAAAGTAGGCTACAATAATTAAATTCTACAGTATCATTGAAAAACTGCATTTAAACCTCATTATTACATTAATAAAAGCTTGGACAATCAGGTTCCCCATTTTTCTTTAGCAAAATCCTCCACTTTAGGGACACACACAATTCTAATATACATTATTACTGTGTGTTTTCACTGATTTGTAGTTTAGAAGACAAAGGGGCTTATTCATTAAACGTAAAAATTCAATGGAGATAATTAGCTTTAGAACTCTCATGGAGTTCTAGTTAATTATAGGTGGAATTCATCATTCCACCTCTCCATAAGTATCTATTCCGAAAAGCTGTCATTTTTGCCATGACAGCTTTTCGGGAAATAAATACTTTTCCCTGCCTACACTACCTTATCGCATCTGGAAACAGTGCTGCGCATGCGCTGTTACATCTGTAAAACCAGCGCATGCGCAGCACTGCCTACAGATGCGTTAAGTTTCGTACCCCCCCAGACCCCCCCACCCCCCCTCCGCTCACCTTTCCCCCCCCCCCCCCCGACTTACCTGTTCGCGCAGCAGCCTCCGGCTCCGTCCTGCTGGTCTGTCATGTGGTTTCCCAGCAGACCACATGACAGATTAGAAAAAAAAATTAAATTGTTTTCTTTTTCTAAACTTTCTTGTGCTCTGCTGGGGAGCACACATGACAGACCAGCCTCCGGAGCCTGAGGACGGAGCAGAGCGCCGGAGGGACTAATCGGGGGACCTGCACACGCTGATACAGGTAAGTGGATTCTGCTATTCGCCACCTCACAGTGGCGAATAGTAACTGCATCAAATTCCGAAAATTTATAATTTTCGGAATTTGATGAATACCACAATTTCCACATCCCCATACTAATGTATGGGGAGTGTGGAAATTAACGCAGGGGAACTTAGCAAGGAGATATCTGTGATATCTCCTGTGTTAAGTCTGTTCATGAATACCAAAATAACGTTATTTAAGGAAAATGTCCTTAAAAACGTTATTTTAGTGTTGATGAATAGGCCCCATAGTGCATATTGCTGTTATATACCAGCTTAAGCAAACACTTATCTTTCTGAAGAAGCAAACGTACAACAAGAAGGAAACACAGTTAAATAACAAAGCATAACTAAATGCAATATACTAAGGAGTCATTAATATGCATTATTAAATATTAATATTTCATTAACAGTGTGAGCTGGAGAATAAACCTTTCACTACAAGAGGACATTAATTAGTTTGTTTATTTTACATAAGACAAAGGCATATTCCACCTTTAAAACTAGTATTCACCAAAATGTATCTAACAATTCTTCCAATACGCAGGTTCTCAAACTCGTTCCTCAGGACCCCAAAGAGAGCATGTTTTCCAGGTCTCTTCACAGAATCACAAGTGAAATAATTCACTCTAAGGGCTCTATTTACTACAATCATTGTAAATTAGGAATGCAGATTGTAGTGTGATATTACAGACTGAATTCGCATTGCGAATTCAGCCAATATCACAGGGATTTGCTAAAAATCCCTTGCAGGGACAGAGCTTGAGATACAGCTCTGTCCCTGCGAATCCCCTCCGCACACTTATCAGCGGCCATCGCTAAGCCCCGTCCCCTGCGGCTAAGTCCCACCCTCCCCGCGATCACGCGCCCCCCTCCCTTAATTACACTTACCTGCAGTGATCAGTGCTCCGGTGATGTCCTCCGTGGCTCCGGTCAGCTGACATCCCATCCTGCACTGGGACCCGGTCAGGTGACGACCGGGTCCCAGTGCAGGATGGGAGACCAGCTGACCGAAGGAAGGACATCACAGGAGCCCAGATCTCCGGTCCCTCGACACAGGTCTCTCCCATAGTGCACTGCGGGAGCCGGCAGCCGGAGCTCAGGAGTGCTGCTGTGGGGAGGGAGCCGGGCGCCCGCTGGTAACAAAATCTCAGCGGACGCCAGGCAAATAGAGCCCCCCTGCCGCGCTGGGCAGAATTGGTTCTGTCTTCCATTCCAGCCCACTTTAACCCCGGTGAGTGTGGGGGCCCTTAATGTGTGGGGGCCCAGGGACGACCGCCCCTGTCGCCCCCCTCCCCTTCCCCCCTGTTAATCCGGCCCGAGTGACAAAACAAGTATTGGTTTTCACAAAGTTTGCTGCTTCAGTGTTTGTAGACCTTTTTGGCAGATGTTACTATGGTATGCAGAAGAAAAATTACAAGCATTTCATAAGTGTCAAAGGCTTTTATTGACAATGACATTAAGTTCATGCAAAGAGTCAATATTTGCAGTGTTGGCCCTTCTTTTTCAAGACCTCTGCAATTCGCCCTGGCATGCTGTCAATCAACTTCTGGGCCACATACTGACTGATGGCCGCCCATTCTTGCCTAATCAATGCTTGGAGTTTGTCAGAATTTGTGAGTTTTTGTTTGTACACCCGTTCTCAATGGGATTAAGGTCTGAAGATTTTCCTGGCCATGGACCCAAAATTTAGATCTTTTGTTCCCCAAGCCACTTAGTTATCACGTTTTCCTTATGGCAAGGCGCTCTATCATGCTGGAAAAGGCATTGTTCGTCACCAAACTGTTCTTGGATGGTTGGGAGAAGTTGCTCTTGGAGGATGTTTTGGTACCATTCTTTATTCATGACTGTGTTCAAAATTGTGAGTTAGCCTTCATGACTGTGTTCAAAATTGTGAGTTAGCCAACTCCCTTGGCTGAGAAGCAACCCCACACATGAATGGTCTCAGGATGCTTTGCTGGTGGCGTGACACAAGACTGATGGTAGCGCTCACCTTTCCTTCTCCAGACAAGCGTTTTTCCAGATGCCCAAAACAATCTGAAAAGGGATTCATCAGAGAAAATTATTTTACCCCAGTCCTCAGCAGTCCAATCCCTGTACCTTCTGCAGCATATTATGCTGTCCCTGATGTTTTTCCTGGAGAGAAGTGGCTTCTTTGCTGCCCTTCCTGACACCAGGCCATCCTCCAAAAGTCTTCGTCCTGTATCATACCAACAATAAAGCACATCATGAGACCAATCATGTGTAGGGTTGCTTCTCAGCTTCTCCTCCAAGAGCAACTTCTCCCAACCATCCAAGAACAGTTTGAAATGCTTGTAATTTTACTTCAGTATACCATAGTAACATCTGACAAAAAGGTCTGAAAACACTGAAGCAGCAAACTTTGTGAAAACCAATACTCATTTGTCATTCTCAAAACTTTTGGCCATGGCTGTATCCACACACAAAGAAAACAAGTATCTATACTAAATACTGTATATAGGGAAAGTCTCATCGATTCTACATATACATATATCATACTTAGCTACTTTGCTGTCCCTCCTCCGGCCAGGTCGGTAAAGAGGCGGAGTGGCGGCCCGGTAAAGTAATTGGGGCCCTAACCCCCGCTATACAGTGCAGAGAAAACATGCATTGTATAGCAGGGATGGGGCTTTCCCGGACCACTCCCTTGTGTACTGTAAGTGTACTGTAAGTGGGCCGCGGGGGGCGTAGGTGCAAGAAGTGTGGGAGGGTGCGGGACACCAGCCTAATTTTTCGAGATCCTCCCAGTCACAGAGAGAGAGAGACTCAAATACCAAACTGTACTAAACATGCTACAGAAATGTAGAGTGATAAAATTAACGATAAAACAGAACGGTAGTTGGCTAAATGCTAATACATTACATACAATAGTTAATCTTTGAGAAGAAAAAGACAGAACTGCAATTTCCACTTGACAAATTTCTATGTATTTTTGTATTGGAGTATAATTAAAAGAAAATAAAGAAGAAATATATGAAAATGTGGGTATTTTTTTTTTTCATAAATGTCATCGGCAGCCAGCTGAAAGGTCAGGCTATGAAAAATATTCTTTTCCTTATGATTCAGGGTAACAAATGAGTTATTGGATGATAAAAGCAGTTCTGCCTGTCCTAATCACAGACCTTGGGCTACATATGCACACATAACCCGAGAAATGTCACAGCACAAAGGACAGCCACATGGCACAATCTCAGGAGAGCCACCGATTAACATACTGCCGAGAACAACCGCTGGGCTCACGCTGACTAGCTAATATTTTATGCCACAGCACCACTGTAACAAAATAAACACAAAATTGATGTATGTAACCAATTAAACAAAGAGACAATACGGTCAAGAATTAAAATAAAATTATCTTGTGTTGATTAAATATATTATTTTTCTCAGCTGACCATTTACGTGATTTAATAGTTTCAATTCATAATGTAATCCTTTTAAAAAAATGAACAAGTACAAAATATTTCTTCTTCTATGATGCTTACAAACGTGCTGCTTAGCTAGAGTGCTGTTCTATAGCATTTGTGGGGGAAGCTTTTTAATATTAAAAAGAAAAAGATTTACATATAAAATCTGGACATATGAAGAAGCTGTGATTGTGGGGCAATCATTTTTTCCTATGCACATTAGAGTTTCTGGGGCAGATTTAATATGTCCGATTTAAAACAAAATAGCATTAGGCATTATCAGTGCTGATAGCACTAGCCCACAGATTCTCAAACTCGGTCCTTAGGACCCCAAACAGTGCATGTTTTCGAGGTCTCCTCATAGAATCACAAGTGAATTATTTAGCTCCGCCTGTGGCTTTTAAAATGTGTCAGTGAGTAATGAGTACACCTGTGCACTTGCTGGGGAACCTGGAAAATGTGATCTGTGTGGGGTCCTGAGGACCGAGTTTGAGAATCACTGCAATAGGACTATTCCCCACACTTTTTTGGCAGTGGGTGTGTGGATAATTATATGTTATGAAAAATAGAAATTTACTGGCTCATTACAGGTCCCAGCTAGCCCTGACATTCCCAATTTTAGAGTCTGTCAGGACATGTTAGCACTTAAAGAACCACAGGTGCCAGCATGCCCTGGCAGACTGGCCCACTGGCAGTGACAATTGTAATGCACCTGTAAAGAATATATTACAAAAAAATACACGCACAGCAAATTGAGAAAATAAATTAAATTGAAAACATCATGGGCCCCCTCTTTCACCAAATTATTAAATACAATTCCATTGGGAAAGGTCATTTTAAGTCCATGTAAGCATTCTCATACTTATAAAAAGATATGTATGTTTAACGGCGCACGGTTACTCCCATAGGGCTCTATTTACTACAATCCGCATTTGTAATGCAGATTGTAGTATGATATTACCGACTGAATTCGCATTACGAATTCAGGCAATATCACAGGGATTTACTACAAATCCCTTGCAGGGACAGAGCTTGCGAGAAAGCTCTGTCCCTGCAAATCTCCTCCGCACTCTAGTCACGATATTTTCGCAAGAAAATACCGTGACTAGTACCCCGCGCATGCGCCAACCGGACCACCGCTGCTACCCCCCCCCGGCGCTAAGTCCCACCCCGACACTAAGCCCCGTCCCCCACGATCGCGGACCCCCCCACCCTTAATAGCACTTACCTGCAGTCATCGGTGCTCCAGTGATGTCTTCCATGCTTCCGGTCAGCTGATATCCCATAATGCACTGGGACCCGATCACCTGATGACAGGGCCACAGTGCAGCATGGGAAACCAGCTGACCGGAGGGGAGTCATCACCGGAACCCCGACCACCGGTCCCTGGAGACAGGTAAGTGAATTCTTTTTTTTTGCAGTGTATCAGCTTGCGGTCTGTTTAGACCACACAGCTGAACACTGGGACCGGCTCCGGGCTCTGCTCTGCCTTTTAGAGCAGAGTAGGAGTCCGGTAACCGGGGGAGACCCAGGTGGCGTTATTATCACAGGACTTTCCCCGGTATTTTTTTACAATTTATTTTTAGTAACTTTGGTCGGATCACCTTTCCCATTACAATTATGGGAAATGCGATCTGATTACTAAAAATAAGTGATACTTAGGGGTTGGAGTAGAATTTTACAAATTCTACTCCAATTGCCTTTTAGTAACTGTAGGTGATACTAAAATAATGTGAAAAGGGTGTGAAAACACCCTTTTTCACTTTATTTTAGTAAAAATAATGTTAATAAATAGAGCCCATAGGGAGCCCAACACTAATGGCAGGTTATTAGACGACAGGTTGGGCATATGTCAACACTGACCATGTCAACCGTCATAGTGTCGACGCAAGACTGTCAACATAATCATGTCGACAGTGAACATGTGGACATGTTCATAATGTGAACATTTAACATGTTGACACTGATGGCACGTTGGTGTGGTCAGAATGTCGACAATGTCTGTTTAAGAATGCCTAACTCTACTGCTAACCCTAAGCCCAAAGGTTAAACCTAACTCATAATGTCGACATCTTCACAATGTTGACATTCTGTCCATGCCAACATTTCCAGGTGATCTTAACACTTAAACCAGGTTTACATCACAACAGTCAACATTGTGAATGTCGACTTAGTGACTGCGTACCCTAGAGAACATTGCAATTGAAATGAATGGCTAGTGACCTGTCCTCTAGTGACTTGAAAGTCTATGAAAATGTGCAAACTGTAACATTCCAGCCCTAGGGGTAAATTTACTAACAATCAAGTTTGTCCAGAGTTACCTCGAGAACTGAGCTTCGGCGGGAGAGATTAGAAAAATTTACAAAGAATCGAGTTTGGACTGAATCCAGTTTTCCGATGGTGAATGATTTCGAGCTTTCTCTGCCGAGAACATGCAGCCTGCACATATCAGTGAGATACGTGCAGACTTCATGTTTGTATAATGTAAAAAAAAAAAGTTTAAAGAATAGAAAAAAAACTATGTGGGGTCCTTCTCCCCAAAACATAACCACCCCTGGGCTCCTGAGCCAGTTCTGTTTCTAAAAATACCGGGGGGGGAAACTGTGTAGGGTTCCCCCGTATTTTAAGACCCAGAACTGGTCTCTTTGAGCCAGTCCTGGTTTGAAAAATAGGGGGGGGGAATGGCATGGGGTTCCCCCTATTTTTAAAACCAGCAACAGACCCAAACTCTGAGTCTAAACAGCCTAAACCTGGGGTCCCCCCTCTTCCCTGCACCCTTGGCCAGTGGGTACAGGGGTAATAATGGGATTATATATGTCTACTATTGTTTTTAACAGTGGTACTACAGGTGCCAGCGTGCCTGCCCTTTGGCACTTGTGGAACTACAAGTGCCAGCAGGCGGCTGGCACCCGTACACCCACTGTAAAAAAAATAGTAAAAAAGACAAAACAGTACTCACACACCGTAGAAAGTACAATATAACAATATATGTATGACAATAAATAAAGCCACAATAATTGAAAAAAGCAACCATGAAATAGGTACATACATAAAAAAATTATCTTCAGAACCCGCTAATTAACAGGTTTATGCATAAGAGATTCCAGGATATGCTCTTTGATAAAGTTTCCAGCAGGAGACCGGAACCGGTCAGAGGACTTGTATTACCATTGGATCTTCCATTTGAAAAGTGACCATTGAACGTTAACATCATTTGTTTCCATTTTTTAATATATGCATGGACTAATTGGAGGTCTGCGATCTAAGGGGACAAATCACCAGTACACAATCAATTTTGGCTGTCACATGCTGACTTGACTTCTGCCCGTTAAATTATTGGGACACCCAGCCGCCACTGCACACACAGCGTTATTATCAGCACGAGACAGCGCACTCTGTGACAGGTCCGGAGACCTGGTGTCCATTTCCAGTTGGATGTGGTGAGGTTCCTATGCGGACGCTAAATCTGTATTTATATACACAAAATTGTACTTTTCAAAGCTGACTATCGATGGGCAGTCCTGTAATCTGATAATCTTGTCTGAACAGCAGAGTTTTCAGAGAACGCTTGAATGTTTGGAAACTAGTGGAAAGTCTTATTGTGCGTGGGAGGGCATTCCACAGGGTGGGTGCAGCCCGAAAAAAGTCCTGTAACCGTGCATGGGAACAAGTAATGCTGGGGGATGAGAGACGCAGATCTTGTGCAGAGCGGAGATGTCGGGTTGGAAGATATTTTGAGATGAGTAAAGAGATGTATGTTGGTGTGGTTTAATAGCTTTATGTGTGAGTGTAAGTATTTTAAATTGAATACGGTAGAAGACCGGCAGCCAATGGAGGGACTGACAGAGTGGATCAGCAGACACTGAACGTTTCGTGAGAGAGATCAACCTCGCAGCTGCATTCAAGACTGTTGTTTCTATAGCTTCTTATTAACGTCTTTGCACAAGTGGTGAAGAATGGCTTTAAGCAGTATTTATTGGTGATAATAAGTAGTCCTGTCAAATTTGGGGTACCTGAAAATGGGTGCAAGCATATTTTAAAGTCTCTCAAGTGAAGTTTTAAGAAAAGTTAAATTCCTTCGTCATACAAGCACCTGCAGTCCCAAAAACACTTGTCCCCTTCTTAGAGCACCCCAGAACCTTATCTCGCTAGTTTTTGAAGTTGTCCCCCCACTTTGTGCTTTTCCACCCCCAAAATCAAAGTACTTTTTTGGGGTGTTCTTCAGTTTTTTTACCAGGAATTTTTTGACACAGTTGTCCTTTGGGGGCTGTCCCAAGGGTTCTGAGTGGTTTCCCCACGTTTGCACCCCAAAATAAACATTTTCCACTTCTTTTCTCCTGCTATACAGAGGCAAATCTTTTTCGCCTATTACATTGCATTGACTTTCCGCGTACGCAAAACCCGGCTGGAATTGAATACGGAGATAAGTTTCCGCCACATGAAAAGCCCCGATCGGCGATACTTTCCCGAGGATCTCGGCTTCTCGCTTCTAATTGATTATGGCCCAAAATATCAATTAGCGCAAAACCCATCTTTGTTTCGCATAAGAGATTCCATACCTGTATTATATTTCAGAAGCTGATAGAGAAATGGTGGTTGTTTCAAGCTACACAGTTTGCCTGTAAAGTGCTGAGCAACATGGGCTACTGCAGTCACCCCGGCAACTAATGAACAATGAGCAAATAGTGTCACTCTGGTAATTGGCTCTTCAGCTGCACTACTGGGGCTGCCACAGAACCATGATGGGCTCATCTTTATATAGACAGAGATAAAGAAAGAATGATTTCAGAATGAGCATGTTGTAATGATGTTCATTCTTTGTGGAGAATTTATAAAATACAGTGCCAGGGCTGGTGACGACCAAGCAGAATAAAACTGTAAATGTTGTGCACTACAGTATATACTGTATATACTATGTTGAGGTAATGTCAATAGTCCCTAGCGAATTAGCTGCACGATTAAAGAATCCCTAGTATTACAGACCTATCAATTGCGGGATCACAAGCTTTGGTACCTAGCATTGCCGGTCTTTTCTTCTTCTTCTTTTTTTTTTCGGCCTCCCTCTTTTTCTCTGTCTCTCCTTCTCCCCTCCTCTTAATATCATCTCTTTCTCTCCTCTGCCACCCCCCTCCGTCTGTGACTTTAGCTCCTCATCTTTCCCTGTCTCTCTCCCTCTGTTCCACCCATCTCCCAGCCCCCCCCCCCAGTCTCCTTCTCTCCCCCTACTCTCTGAGAATTTAGAAAACCAACATTCTAGCACCCTGCACCTGTCACAACTCGTGTAGTTCCCACTCTCCTGCCTGGGGCATCGCTCTTTGCTCTGGTGCTTCTAGCACTCTCAGCTGGTGCAACAAGCTGCTCAGATACAGACCAGAGTGTGCTAGATGCACCTGAGCAGAGAGTGACACCTCAGGAAGGAAAGTGGAACTGCATGGGTTGTGACAGGTGCAGGGTGGTGTTTGGAGGGCTGTTTATAGGCCCTGTCTCTGCAATGGGTAAGATGCCCTCCTCTTTTCTCTACTGAGCAATTGCTAGACTGACATTTAGACGGGTTATTTATTTATCAACTAGTAGTATGAAACAGGCGTATGTCAGATCACTTCAGCCCGCCCTCTGCACTGCCCAATCCCTTCCCTGCTAAACTTACCGGTCCTGTCCTCCAATCTTGGACTCCCGGTAAATTAGGCCACCCTGCCTGATCCAGCCCACTTTGCTAGTAACATTGTGGAGGCCTTGATGATGCCTTGCTGTTATCCGCATCAACAAGGCCATGTCCCTCTGTCTGATTATGTAAATTGCAGCACTGCGCAGCAGTGGATGAATATGATGACGCAAACTGGCGAAACCCCGATTTCCCCCCTAGTTGACCCATGGATGCAAATAGTAGGCAAGTATGTTATAGATTTATAGGCGTCTGCCCCCACCAGGTGCAGATGACAAGTGCACTTTAATGTGCTTCATGTTACAATACAGTGCAGGAACACATCCAGAGCTAGAGTTGTGCTACAAAATGGTTGTGGAGCCGACCTGTTTGTAATATATCCAAATGGGGCAAGTTGGGCTGATAAGGGCGTGGCTTAATATGTTTATTTTTTATTTTGACATGTTGCATACATGCCACTGTCATGTATGAAAAACTACATTTATTTATGGCCAAGTGGAGGCTATCAGCATGTAAGCGTGGAAGAGATAATAGCTCTGAGGCTCAAGGTAGGAGGGTGAGCTGAGGGGTTGGGTAAGAGGAAGAGCAGGCAGGTACTGTAGTAGAAATATATTTCCCAATATTTAGGCCCACCTCCTTCGCCTGTTTTCCAGGCAGAAAAGTATCGCATGCGTGCCAGATTATCCCCTTATTCAATTCCTATGGACGCGAAAACGGGACCCGGCGAAACGGCGAAAAAACCTGTAAATTTTTGGGAAATCATCCTTGGCTCCCCCTAAAGATGTCCAGACATGAGGGATCACTATGGGTACTCACGTTTTTACCTGCTGAAGGGAAGTCAGGTTTTTAAATAGCCGCGGCAGGTGCATAAATGCGCCTGGGAAGAAGTGATAAAGAATAGCATTTAGGATTTTTATGGGGGAAAAATAACTATGCCCATCAAATTTGGGGTACGTGAAAATGGGTGCAAGCAAATTTTTAAGGCCCTAAAATGATTTTTTTAAATTTTTCAAAAATGCACCTGCTGCTGCTACCCGCAATGAAGAAAACACCTGCCGCAGACTTGGGAACCACTATGGAATCTATTTTGCTACTTTAGGATTTGGTCCCCCATATTTTTTATTTTACCCCAAAAATTAAAGTTAAATCTTTGGGGTGTCCCGATTTTTTTTTTTTTAAACTTTTTTTGACATGCATTCATTTTAGGGGCCATTCCCAGGGGTGTAGGCTATTTTTTTAAAGCCTGCACCCCTAAACCCCAATTCTGCACTTTTTTCGCCAGCTAAACACTGGAAAAAAATTATCCCCGTTTTTTTTACAAAGACTTTTCGCACCAGCAAAAAGTCTTTCAAATTGAATACGGGGATAATGCAATCATGCAAAAATTATCACCGATAACGAGTTTTTGCTTCAAATTGAATACTGCCCTTAGACTCACAAAAACAGATAAACTAAACCCAGACCCTGATCTGCCCAAACTCCGCCACAACCCACCTAGAAACATTCACTCTTGGGCAGAACTCTAGTAGGGGTATTCAATATGAAGCGAAAACGCCGTTTCTGCGAGGTTTTCGCTCGGATGACGTCATTTTTGCCGGTTTGACTTTTACACCGTATTCAGTTTCAAAGACTTTTCAGAGGTTCGAAAAGCCTTTGAAAAAAAACGTGGATAACTTTTCACCACTGAATAGGTGGCGAAAGGGGTTTAGGGGTGCAGGCTTAAAAAAAATAGCCTGCATCCCTGGGAATGTCATTTTAAAATAAAGTGTGTCAAAAAAAGTAAAAAAAAAAAATAGGGACACCCCAAAAAATTATTTAAAATTTGGGGTGAAAAAAAAAAATGGGGAAAAAAATGTTTAAAAATAGGGAAATAGGTTCAGGGCTATTCTGCAAGTATGCGGCAGGTGTATTCTAGAATAGGTTATTAGCGGCAGGTGCATAGTTGCAGAATTTTTAAATAAAGACTTTAGGGACTTAAAAATATGCTAGTACCCATTTTCATGTACCCCAAATTTGATGGGACCACTTAAAAAAACAAAAAACCTAAGTGCTCTTCTGCAACACTTCTTCAATGTCGGGAAAAAAACACCTGCCGCGGCTATTTAAAACCCTGATTTTCATTTGCAGGCTAAAACGGGGGTACCCATAGTGATCTCCCATGTTTCTACAGCTTTAGGGGGGGTCCTACAATTTATTCCAGGTAAATTTTGTTTTTTTTCACCGATCCTACTTCGCCAGGTCCTGTTTTCATAGCTTTTAATTTGAATATGGGGATAAAGCAGGCACGCGCCCGATACTTTATCCCAGGAAAATCTCCGATGCGGAGCGAATAGTCCAGCACGGACTTTTCGCTCCCATATTGAATACCCCTCTAGGACTTTTGAGGTCTGCGCATAAGGACGTTCCTGCCACAATCAGGACAGTTGGGAGGTATGATGTAGCACAGGAATTGCAATTGCTCTTCCAACCTTTTGCAGGCTTTTAGGATAGATTATCACCCACCCATCTCTTGTGTCCCAAACAGCAATTACAGATGTGCTACAGTATGTGCCACAGGCTTCCTGTCTTTGATTGGGTACCTAATCATATATATCAGTATTCCGCCCATCCTTGGAAACAAAGGAATGCCAATTACATACATTAAGTTGGTGCGATTTTGCAGTATATATAAAGCTATATTCTTGTTATTATACTTGTAAGTGCTCAGGAGAAAAGACAAAATGAGCAGAACTTTCTTTGTGTGTGTAACCTTATTATTAGTAATTTATATAGTGGCAACAAATTCCATTACGCTTTGCACCATTCTATATAATGTCATCCTACAACTCGCAGCTGAGCATTATGGGAATTTTGTCAGCACGCTAGAAAGTCAATTTAACTCTCTAAGGAGAAATCTGTTACCCTTATAATACCAACATAGAAAGCTAGGACACAGGAGAATCAAGCCCTGAAAAAAGCAAAGCGTCTAAGCATACAGTATACCTATATTACTTATACACGTTGTTTGTTTAGTACCTTCCGATAAAGCTACACGTGTGACTATATATACTGACGAGCAAACCATAATTCTCAACAGAGATGGCATTAGGCAGGAATTATTGTAAAAACCTTAGTTGCAATTAACATGTTTTTAGGTAATATAATAAACATCTAAAATTCTGAACAAAAAGATTGACAAAAGCTAGTAACATTTCCATGCTCGGTGCTTGATGACGCCTCCAGCAAGTATGCAATTCACACAGGTTACACAAAGGTACTACTTACACAAGTACATTGATAACATATTGGAGGATGTTTGTGAAAACTAGTGCACAGACGTAAGAACAATAGGAAGACTATAGAAAGCACAGTTGTAATTTAACAAAAAAATGTTTAATGAGTACAAATTCACAAGATAAAACGTGCCTGTTATTCATATTACTGTACATGCTGGTAGTAGTCTGTCATTATTGCATTTAAAGCTCTTGATCCTTTACTACCTCTATGCTATACAGTAGTTGCAAGTTGTATGCTCTCTCTGGGCAGTGGCGTCCCTACCTGTCGTTGCACCCAGTGCGGTGGTAACTTGCGCAGAAAAAGGGGTGTGTCCTTGTACCAAGGGGTGTGGAGGGGGCGGGCACCCGAACCCCGGATTTAGTCTCTCCGGGTGGTCCTGGAGGTGCGGGCTGCCCCCCCTGGGTACCAGAGAACTTGTAGTGTCGGCTGTCTCTGAGGGGGAGTTTGCACTTTGGGGTCACCACTCGGCGGATGACACCCGGGTGCGGCCCGCACCCCCTGCACCCTCCATGTGACGCCACTGTCGCTCTAATATATACCGTCGGTGGATGCAGATTTCCTGGCCTTGCAAGCTGACAGGGACCGGCCAGGCTGAGCATGTCTCATCTTACACAGCCTGGCAACGGTGCAACCATCACAACGTTGCAATGGTGATCCGAGCCAGCATCTATGGACGCTGACCGCAGATGCAGCAAGGAGCTGCCCATTTCCACAGACACCTCCTGCTGCCTTTGCTTTGAAGTTGGAGGGTATTGCACAGCCGCTTCCTTGCATCTGTGCAATACCGTCCATCTCGGAATCAGATCCTTAGTGCAAACGTCACTTGTTAGGCTCTGGAGAATACAATGTACTGGGTGTGGGAATATGACCGATCCACTTGATGGTTTGCTGCCATATTAGTGTTGTAAAAAGAAAAAGGTGTTGAAAGAAATACTTGTGAAGCCAATCACACCACTATATAAAAAAAACCCCAAAACAATAAATCGGGGTTTGCGGCCGATATGCGTTGTCATATTCATCCCGTGTCCCGCCAATGCCACAATTTACTAAAAGGAAAATGCGCCCCAAAAATTTGAAAACAAATGTTTTCGGAATTTGGCCGCATTTCCATATGTACCAAGCTCCAGAATGCGATACATTCCGGAGCTTCGACCCAGTGGGCAATGCCATCTCTATATGGCATTGCTCAATAATACCCTATGGGCTTCTTTTTGCGTTCTGCACTGAGAGGGATCCAATCGGATACCTTCCAGTGTCCCCTGCGGCATGCGCAGAAGGACAGCAGAGAAACTTCTGGGTCATAAACCCGGAAGTCTCTCTAACGCAAAGGAAAGCTCTTATCGAGAGAGATAGATTTCTAGGTACATACCGGCGTTATTAATGAGTTAATGCAATGCTTAGTACATTCCGCCTTAAGTGCTGTAATGTAAAATGTTGTAGGATTGCTGCTGGGAACATTCAGTGAATTAGCTAATTTGGTCAGATCAGTAAACTGAATATTTGTACTTGTTTATATTTTACGACAGTCTTGTTTCAGTTTTGGTTGTTGCTTTTTCTACTGCAAATGTCTGATTATCTCATTTTATCTAATTTTTCCAAAAAATGTATAAAACAGTTCCCTGAATGCTGCCATATCTCACTCCCATGTCAGAGTGACTGACTTGGATCAATAATTTAACTTCCTTTACCTTTATAAAACCATAACAGATAATATTTACTGCCTATTCCTATACAAACCCCTTGGGGTAAATGTAAGAGCCTGCGAATTGCAGGCATCGAGGACTTCCCGGCAAGTCTGGCCAATGTTTAAAAAGGCAAAACCAACCTCCTTTTAAATGTTTGCCACTTAAAACCATCGCCTAGACTCAGCGGCATCTCTCTGATGCCTGCAAGTCAGAAGCTATTACATTTACCCCCTTGTCTCTAAAGCTGGGTACACACTGACCCTTCAATTGAACGGGCGATATATCTATAGTGAATCAGCGGGTGGTTACAGACGATATGTCTGTGAACGACATCGTTCACAAGCATAGAGCATCTGCCCTGCAGCACAGCCGATGCCGATATAGCTTGCCGATATAGCGGCATGCCTGGTTGTGTGTACGGGCAACCCGTCCGACCGTCCGTACACTTGCGGTGATTATCATCTCAACTGGGCCGGCATCAGTTATGATGTCAGCACTGACAGTGCAGACACATCGGCAGAATGACCGGTAAGTGTGTATGCACTTACCAATCATTAGATAGGTCAGTGGGTCGGCTGAGTGTGTACACAGCTGACATATGGCCTCACAAGTGGGCGGAATGCTTATATTTGCAGATTTTGGGATTCAGTGTGATTTACATAGAGAGTGCTTGTGGGAGGTAATAGGGGTGTATTGACTCAAACACCAGGTGTGTCGCGACCGTTTCGGATGCATGTCTGTGCCTTCTAATTCGTACACAGTGGTTAAGGCTCCAGCAGCTTACTTCTGACGGTCATTCTCAGCCACCATAGGTTTGCCTTAGAGCAGAGGTGGGGAACCTTTTTTTCTGCCGAGGGCCATTTTGATATATATATAACATTATTCGTGGGCCTGGTGCAGGCCACTCCCCTCCGTGTCACATCACACAGGGGCGGGGCCACAATCGCCATTGATTACAGCAATGCCCGGAGCATCCTGAGGAGCTGGAAGAAGAAGCAGTATGACCGTGTGAAGCTTCCTAAGGACACTTCTGCATAGATTCTGGCTGCAGGGTGCTATTCTAGGCACCCTGCTAGCCAGATGAGGCTAGCAGAAAAAAGCTCAGAGAGCCAGACCAAATGATTCAGCGGGCCTTATACTGCCCCCGGGCCTGAGGTTCCCCATCCCTGCCTTAGAGCATCAATGCTGCGACCGACTTGGCCTCTGTGTAAGCCAGCGGCGTCTTAATACAAATCCCGACGGCTCCAACATTTGCATATTGTCGCACATCCGCTGCGCATGGGATTGCAGCCGCTCATGCATTAGTGTCCACCTCTGAATTAGACTCATAGTTATGCCAGCTCCTGTCAGTAAAGATATAAATTGTGGAACTAAAGGTCCCCATACATCAGCAATTGATTGCAGCAATCGTGCAATTTGCAATCGATTGTGTATAAAAATCTTTCCCTTTTTCAATCGATTGTGGCAATTCTGCAATCTGCAATCGATTGAAAAAGGGAAAGATTTTTATACACAATCGATTGCAAACTGCACGCTTGCTGCAATCAATTGCTGATGTATGGGGGTCTTAAGTAGTAAAATATACACCTTGATCTGATTTAATGGGATGACACACAGGTTTTTGGCCAAAAGTTAGAATAATGAAATTACACAATATACCTCTGGGGGCCTGGATACCTGCCAGGTAAATATAATATATATTGCAAATCCTCCGGTTTGTCATAGAAACCACACATCTCATATCGGAATGTGCCCTTTGTACTTTGAGATAAATAGAAAGGTATAATAATTACCAGCAGCATGGTGACACTGAAGAGCTATGTTATTATGTTTATGTTTTTATGGCTACTGGTTGTTAACAGAGAGAGTCCCAATCGTGCAAAAATCCACCTGTTTGCTATGTGTATTGTGGTTGGGTTCTTTCCCTTAAATTGAAGCATTATTAATCCTCTAAAATTTAGATTAGCGGGCAAATGTAAATGATGGATAAAACAAAATGTATAATCATTTTTGCATCATTATGTGTTTTCTTGCAATTATAATACAGATTGTGGTAATATTGAGAAAACTTTACAGGAAATCTTTGCACCAAAATGTAAATTTTAAAATATAAATCATGAAAACAAAATATGATTGTTTGGTGTTACCCTAACATACCACTGCAGTTATATTAGTAAATAAAGTATTACCTCCCACTTCATTACAGTCAGCAGCTTCTCCCAGTGCTCTAGAGCAGGGGTAGGCAACCTGCTGCTGTGAAACTGCTCATCTCAGAATGCCTTGCCACAGTTTTGCTGTAAGGCCATGCTAAAACTGTGGTCGGCATGCTGGGATGTGCAGTTCCATAGCCATAGGCGTATGCAGATGCAGGCACATAAGGTGCCCCTTCGGCACTCCCCCCCCCGATGGACAATCCCATCCACACCTCCCAACGGGACATAAACTGGACAGCCAGGTGAGTCCAGGTGAGAAGTGTATGTCCCGAAGGGAGGGGGAACGGGGTAGTCCTTGGCCCGGCAGAGGGGGGAGTGCCGAAGGGGCACCCCCTGTGTCCACAGCACCTGGAGCAGTTTAACAGAGGAGATGGCCAGTGTGCAGCCCCATCCTCTCTTGCCAGTGCATGTGCCGATATCAGGGAAAATGGTTCGAGTGTAATTTTCCCGGTGACTTTAGTACTACATATGCGCAGATCTCTGGTGAAATGGTGCCTGTGCAATTTTTCCAGAGATTTCTGTGACACGGACAGAGAGGTAAACACAGTGCATGGCTATTTGGGGAGTGGTGGGGGGCACCCAGGAGCCCGTGTGCACTGCACACCCTGCACCTATTAGATATGCCCATGAGATGGAGTGCCACAAATTGCCTACCCCAGATCTAAGGGAACCTGGCACCATACTTACCTACTCCCCCCAAATGTTCGGGTAGCCCCCCACAATCCTAGAAGTGTCTGGATCACCCGCATCCCACCCACTTCCTAGTGATGTGGACAGGATGGGGAGATCATTGCCGGGAATCGTGGTACGGTATGGAGGGGGCTGGGCTCAATGGCACAAAAACCGTTTCATTTAGCCCCACCCTCTCCTCGTGGTCTGCAATCTGCTGTGGCAGGGCCTAATGACATAAGAGCCCGGCCCAACCCCCAAAGTGGCCTGCTTCATCTTCTCTCTGGGCTTCTCCAAGAGAGGAGCTTTAAAAAGTCAGTAAGTATGACTGGCACAGTTACTTAAGCTGCTATCCACTCTATATAGTGCATTCCTGGATAGTGAATATGTTCTGCATAGTGAAGATGTGTCTGCTTAGTTAGAGAAGCGTCTCCTTTGCCGTCATAAAAACGTTCCCACTTTCTCCTCCCGATAATTATCGCCGGCCGGGGGTGCCTAAGCCTAAACCCCCCTTCCCCTAGCCTAACCCTAACCTCCCGGGGGCGTGGCTAACCCTAAAACCCCCCCGGGAGCCCCTAACCTAACCACCCCCCCCCCCGCGCGGCTGTCCGTGCCCGGCTTACCTTCAAGCCGGGTGTCGGGCTCCCGGCGTAGGTCTAATGACAGGCATCGGGATTTCGACGCTTGTCATTAGACCCCTGCCGGGATTAGGCATTCGGGAAGCCGGCGGTCGGGTTTACGTCCGTTGGCTTCCCAACTGCTACCCAGAATGAACAGTATGTTATAGGAAAGCTGGAGACCATGTAATGAATGGACGGCTTCTAGTGATGCACGTTTCCAGTCGTACCCACAACCCTGTGAAAGCAGGCACAGACAGTTCCCAAATGTAATATATGCAGTTCCCAGATGTAATATGTCATTTATGCAGGTGGTTAATTGTGAGCATTTACGTGAAAATACATGCACTTTTTTAACGAGCTATCAAGTAGTTAAATATATTACATACATATTACATGAATGCTTCAAATTCCTGCAGCCGGAGGATTCTGCACATACCTGGAACCTCTGTAGATCTCCTGGTTCTTAACAAAAGTGAAAATTGCATTTTAATGAAAAATGACTGGAAAACTTTCAGATGGCCTCCTGATTGACTAGATCAATTAAGCCCACTGAGGTTCAGCCACAGGAGGAGGATATAGGATAGTGTACTGAGAAACCTCAATGAACTTCTGAGTAATACTTTATCACAAATTTAGCATAGCGTGATCCTTATTTCTGAGGAATAAGCGAGCACATCTCACACTTCCTTCCATCCCAGATGACGTATCCCTCATGCCTAACTCTGTGTGCACTGACTTCTATACATACTGTACTCTGCCAGTGCTAAGGTTCCATAAAGATTTGGGGATTCTGTTGGTATGCTGGGGGAAATTTAATAAGCAGCGATCCTCTAAAATCAGATTTAGAGCAGCAATATTTTTAAAGACATAACCATGCTGTTTTTCCATTTAGAAAAGGCTGATTTAAATCCAATTCATAGCTTAGGGTTGTTATTAGTGTAGCAAAGGTTTTAAGCTGTAATGTGGCTTTCTTTGAAACTGGAATGTTAAAAGGAAATCTGGTCCAAAAAGAGTTATAGCTTCACTTCTCCATAAATGTTTCAGGGTAATATATGTTATATATTTTATAGACATTAGCCTGGCTAGTACCAAGCATGGTTTGGCTCAAATAGGTTTGACTGGCGGCTGGTGTTTGAGGCATCCGCAGAGGGCAGAAATTAAAGGGTAATTATTTTATTCCATTGGTACACTGAGGGTCATTGTTATGAGCTACAGTATGTGATTATACTCCACGAAATGAGACTACAGAAGGTTCTGTCAATGTTTTTTAGTAAATTTTGTAAAATGGTGACGTATTTAACTATATTTAGCATATAAAGCACGGTTGGTGTAGTAGCAAGGTTGATGTAATGGTTAGCAGTACTGCCTCGCAGCACTGAGGTCTTGGGTTTGATTACCACCATGGCCCTAACTGTGTGGAGTTTGTATATTCTCCCCATACTTACTTGGGTTTCCTTTCAGTACTCCGCTTTCCTCCCACAATTCAAAAATATTCTTATAGGTTAATTGGCTACTGACAAAAAATGAACTTGTGGGTGGGTGTGAGTGTGTGGGTGTGTGAGTGTGTGGGTGGGTGTGAGTGTGTGTGTGGGTGGGTGTGTTAGTGTGTGGGTGGGTGTGTGTGGGTGGGTGTGAGTGTAGTAGGGAATATAGATTGTAAGCTTAACTGGGGCAGGGGCTAATGTGAATGGCTAAATATTCTCTGTAAAGTGCTGCGGAATATTTGTGCGCAAGACCTGTTAATAAATAAATAATAATAATGAAGTAGGTAAAGGGCAGCCAACACCATGCCAACGTGGTTTTACACCTCGACAAAGACTGCTCCAGTCGAAACGCGTCGGGTTGGGGGTGCTGCTGCTTGGTTTAGGGGGCCCATGCTGGTGGGCATGAATTGCTCGTCTCTATATTTAGTTAAGCATGCATTTTCAAGTGCATGATAGGTAGTTTGGTCACTATCCCTCCTTATTTTGGGATTGTACCATCTCTTATTGTGATCACCACCCAGTGAGTGAGGTTACATCCAGAAGATATTATGCCATGTTTTGGTTCATGTCTTCATGTGAGCACTGATTGAGAGAATCACAGCATAAGAACACAAGATAATATTGTATGGAACTCTATTCTGGAACACAAGGAGCGCCTGGGACCTACCTCTGTATTCACGGCCGCATTCAGCCTTCAGGGGGCCTGGGGAACTTTTGACATGGGGACCTCCCCACTCTCCAGGCCCTCCCCCTTGCCATCACCACCCCCAGTAATCCTCTGGCCTGCCCTTACTAGTCATCTGGCCCACCCACACTTGTCATTAGGCCCATTCGGCACTCATCACCCCCATGGGCTGTGCACTCATCATCCGCACAGTGCAGCAGTGTGCTACTGGGGGGCCCGAGAGATGGTGGCTTGAGGCACCATGCCCTATCCCCCTTATTCCGGCTCTGTCTGTATTACTGTTCTGTCCATGTGGAGAGATTGGTGGGATATTTTGGTTTGGGCTACTACATATTTATAATTTGCTAGTACGCAAACTTTGACCCTCTAATTATTGATTTATATCAGCAAAGCACATGCATAATAAAAATGTTAATGAGAATAATAATTGAAACTGTGATAAAACATCAATAAACTGTTTAGACAATACACACGTCATTTTATTACGACTGTTATGCCTAGTAAGCAATCACAGTTTGCTGAAAGTAACAAATATTCTAATTTAGCATAAAGAGAATCTCCAGTGTTCGGAATTGCCGATACACCACTGTGCAAACAGATCTGCAGAAAAGAAGGCTGCTAGAGCTCGCCATCATTTTGAAATAAAAAAATAAAATAGGAACTGCCTAAGCAATTATGTATACCCAGGAGGTTGAGATAAGATAACAATTTGCTTTTCATTTCGTTATATAATAATATTTGAAATATTACATAAGTCATATCTTGTTTCATTAGGAATTAAAGAACATATTTTTAAGCGCATAAAATGATCTAATCTAGATAGAAGTCTAATTATTTGTCATGTAAAACAGAGTACTAGACTGCGTCCTGCTTGCACTGGAACAATGGGCTCGATTCAGACCCGCACGCTAGATGCATTCGCTCGCTAGATGCATTCGCTCGCTAGATGCGTATGCAAATTCGGCAAAGCAGGCAATCGCTCGGCAAGGCATTAGCACGCCCACTATGTCTTAGAGTGTGATCGCATTGTGTATGCAGACACCCACCAGCCTGTCGTAAGATGCCCACTTGCGCACGTCATCTCCAGGAAATATATGCAACCATCGGTAACATCGACTACCATCGGATGTGATCGCAGCACTTGTGATTGACCATATCCTGCCGCAAGCACTGCGAGCGCCTCAGTGTGAAATACAACCAAGTGAAAATACTATGACGCTGCCTCTTAATTATGCACGCCTCTGAAACGGCGTTGAGATGCTCAGGCACGCCTGCGTTCGCATCTCCACTCCCCCGTTTCTAGCGGCCAGGCCCTGTCACCACCCACAAACGGCTTCTCCTGTCACTAATTTAGCTGGGCTGTCTATGCGCAGCGAGCGAACACTTCCTGATCGCTCACACTGGTTCGCGCACGCGCACTGTGATACGTACACATGTGCAGAATGCAAACAATCGGCTGACTGCATGTGAACGCATCCTAGCGAGCGGTCTGAATCAGGCCCAATGTTTCCTAGATCTCTAAAGAGAATCGTTTAAAATTTAAACTGTTGTATAACTGTTGGTATGTCAGTTGTTCCCAAGTGTGTGGTACAGTAGCTGTAAGGCCGGGTACACATCTAAATGACGGACAATCTTGCTGATTGTCGGGACAGATTCCCTTCGCCCCAGACCATACAAGATTGCCTGTACACACTATGAGATTTAATGAACGACAGAATGATACCTCGTTCCGTCCTTCATTAAACTGCACAGCCCCACATACGATATCGTCTAATAGGCCGCGCAGAACGGCCAACCAGAAGATCTCGCATGTGACACGCGGGAGCGCACAATTGTGGGTACAGGTCTTAGCATGTCTATCATTACGCCTGAACAGTACAAAGATGATTTACTGCCCCCAAATTACAACTGGCTGCACTGAGGAAATCTATACTGCCCTCCTTGCTATGCCCAGGTCATCTTATACATGGAATTTCTTCATCGTCTCAAGAGGAAATGTGCGGGTTCGGTTTTACTCGGTTCTTTTCGCCACTTTAGCGCAAGTTCGGATTAGTTCGGATTTCTCTTATTGGCTAATCGGCACTCGTGTGTTTTGGATAACCAATAAAATAAATCCAAACTAATCTAAACTTGCGCTAATGCAAACCCGCTCTAGTTTAAAGGTATCTGCTTTATGCACAGTAATGTGTGTGGACTATCAACATGGAGCTGGAAGTACTTGTCATATGTATTCCTAGTAAGTAAACCCCATTTCTTTTCTCCCGCTGACATTGGTTGCATCGTTGAAACTTGCACAAGCTCCATGTTAGGAGAATCTCTGTTAAGGCGCATAGCCACTACATGATTCGCTCCATGAGTGATATCGTGTAGTGTGTCCCTGGCAGTGGTGTGTTCAAAGTCATTAATGACATTGAGCACCCACACTGAACGATATCAATCATGATATCGTTCAGTGACGTCACCCTCCCTCATCCCTGTACTTGCAGAACTTGACAATATCGTCAGGTTGCCCAAGTTGCAAGTACGGGCAATGATAGATGTCTTCAACGACTAGCAGTAGTGCGCATCGCTGGTCGTTGACGGCATATCCACTGGCCGATATAATGAACGATAACGATATCATTATTGTTCAATCGTTCATTTTATCAGCTAGTGGATACGTGGCATTAGAGCATGGCCTCCAATGTACGCTATCATGCGCCTGAGTCTGCAATCACTTCTGCGTTACACCGCACGCTCATATTACATGCCCATAAGATGGACCATCTGCGTGCATCAGAATAGCTTCCTTCCAGTCACTGCCCAGGAACGACAATTACATTTTCAATACAATTCTGAGTCTATGCGGCTCAATAGATACTGCAACATTATTCGCACATTTCACTTGATGCATGCGCTGTGCAACTTTTACGAGACTTCGATGTTCATGTAAAGTACGAATCAGAATCAGGCCCTAATCAGTGGCCATATTTACGCAGTTGTGCGTTTCTATTTATACTGAGTGTGTTTCATTACCGGCAGCGGCCGCAGCATGGACTTGGACACAGTCTGATTGATAGACTGAGAGTATTTAGAGGTAGTAACAGGGTATGGCGACTCAAACGCGGGGGTTAAAGCCGCTGCGGCTTACTTGCAACATTAATTCTGAGTGGCCAAAGGGTTTTGTACGCAAGTGGCCGGACTTTACATACATCTAGTGGGCGTCTTAAAACAAATCACGGTAACTGCGACATTTGCATATTTTTGCACACCTGCTGCGTACGAATCGCAGCCGCGATGGGATTTGCGCGCTCCTCTGAATCAGGCCCAGTGTTACAGCATTCCGACTGCACATCGCCTACATCACTCGGAATTGAGGGCCTGATTCAGACCAAGTCGCAAGCGCTGAGCGCTCGCAACCGGGTCGATGGTGGGCGGCTCCGTCGTATGCATGCGCGAGACCCGGCTAGTGAAGGGCAATCCGTCACTCCGGGTCTCGCACCAAAGGGGGCGAGCTGTCGATGTTGAGTGACAGCTCGCCCCCTATGGTGGGCGGGCCGGGGGGGTGGCTGCCCAAACATAGGCGTTCCCATGAGAACGCCTGCCGTTTGGGGGCGGCCCCACTGACATACGAGTGATGTCAGTGGAGAGATTCCGGCTCCGTTAGAGCCGAAATCTCTCTGGGGCTTGCGGCCACGAGACCCTACCACAAGGGTCTCGTCGCAAGCCCGATGGTCGCGATGGTCTTGACCATCGCGACCATCATCATGGCCGCTCGCAATAGCTGTGCGTGGTCACCCACAGCTATGTGAGCGGCCAAGAGGCCGATCCAAAAAAAAAAAACCTGGCCCTGATTCAGAGCGAGCGCTCTGTCAGAGCGTCCGGGTCTGAATCAGGTCCTGAATCCGCTTGTTAACAAGTTTGTCCAGCCCTGTAATATAACACAAAAGTGTGCAAACTGCAGACAGGAAGACACCGCCAGCATTTGAGGATTATTACTTGAGGCGCTACAGTTCAAAGGACGTGGCCCGTTCTTCATGTCCACTACATATTGCACTTTCTAAGAACTGGTGAAGGGGTTCTTCCCCTTTCTGACACCTGGGTATAAGAATGTAATCTGAGATGTGCCTCAAAATGCAAATTAGCAGTAACGCACATAACAGAATCCAGTCAAAAATGAGCTTTTACCTATTATCTCTGTGAAAGAAAATATGTGACATGTTTGCTATCTGCATTGAATGCAAATCTGCATCTTAGAACAAACTCAGTAAGTCATGCTCAGGGCGGTATGCAATTAGCCCCAAACATTATTCGGGGGCTAATGGATCCCCCGGGGCTCTAGATAGCAGGGTGCCTGTAAAGGCGCTCTGCTGTCAGAATCTCCCCAGCAGTGCCGCCTGGAGTGTCCTTATGGCGCTTCAGGCGTGCCCACCACTGCCCTTACAGCACCCCGGAGCAGTACAGCGTGGTTTTACCAAGGTGCACAGTTACTTGCTCTTTTTTGCTCATATGTATTTTTAAAATACTTTATATATAAATAAACATTCAGTCTATGTGTCCCAGTGACAGTATTGGGGGACTCGCACAGCTCCTAGCACCGCTGTAACCAAAACATAACATGACACTACTCCCCATTAGGAAGCGTTAACATTAGCAAGATTACACCGAGGAATCATTGTGTTATTAATAAAGAATGGTTTCTATGTCTCTCTTTGTATTGGTAAAACATTTAATTAAAAAGTTTTGTGCTGTAAATTCAATACAAGTTGGATAAAGGACATCATTTTTTAATGTGCATTTAACAATTAATTCTTCCTGCATCATTTTGACAGGAACATCACACTTATTCTGTATGTGTTAAGGGATCCTGTCTCTTCCAGACGAGCAGAGGGAGGGGGTGCAGTGTGCTCTTGCTCATTCCTCAGAGGGCTCAGACTATGAAGGTAAGTGATTTTAGATACACTGGGAGGTGTGAGCGGCATGTGAGAGAGGTTTGAGTGGTATGTGGCAGAGGTGTGACCAGCATGGGGGAGAGGTGTGAGTGGTATGTGGCAGAGGTGTGAGTGGTATGTGGCAGAGGTTTGAGTGGTATGTGAGAGAGGTTTGAGTGGTATGTGGCAGAGGTGTGAGCTGTATGTGGGAGAGGTGTGAGCTGTATGTGGGAGAGGTGTGACCAGCATGGGGGAGAGGTGTGAGCTGTATGTGGGAGAGGTGTGAGCAGTATGTGGGAGAGGTGTGACCAGCATGGGGGAGAGGTGTGAGCTGTATGTGGCAGAGGTGTGAGCGGTATGTGGGAGAGGTGTGAGCTGTATGTGAGAGAGGTGTGAGTGGTATGTGGGAGAGGTGGGACCAGCATGGGTGAGAGGTGTGTGCAGTATGTGGGAGAGGTGTGAGCTGTATGTGGGAGAGGTGGGAGCTGTATGTGGGAGAGGTGTGAGTGGTATGTGGGAGAGGTGTGAGTGGTATGTGGGAGAGGTGTGTGCAGTATGTGGGAGAGGTGTGAGCTGTATGTGGGATAGGTGTGAGTGGTATGTGGGAGAGGTGTGAGTGGTATGTGGGAGAGGTATAAGTCTGTCATTAAGTCTGTCATTAAGGGAGACTTGCATTGATTGGACCCTGGGCCTGATTCAGAGGCGCTCGGAAAAAACGAGCGGGCGCTGGTTTTTTTAGAAGCGGCCTCCTGGCCACTCGCATAGCTGTGGGTGACCAGGTGAGCAGTATGTGGGAGAGGTGTGAGCAGTATGTGGGAGAGGTGTGAGCGACATGTGGGAGAAGTGTAAGCAGTATGTGGGAGAGGTGTGACCGGTATGTGGGATAGGTGTGAGCAGTATGTGGGAGAGGTGTGAGCAGTATGTGGGAGAGGTGTGAGCGACATGTGGGAGAGGTGTAAGCAGTATGTGGGAGAGGTGTGACCGGTATGTGGGATAGGTGTGAGCAGTATGTGGGAGAGGTGTGAGCAGTATGTGGGAGAGGTGTGAGCAGTATGTGGGATAGGTGTGAGCAGTATGTGGGAGAGGTGTGAGCAGTATGTGGCAGAGGTGTGAGCAGTTTGTGGCAGAGGTGTGAGCAGTATGTGGGACAGGTGTAAGTGGTATGTGGCAGAGGTGTGAGCGACATATGGAAAAGGTGTGAGGGACATGTGGTAGAGGTGTGAGCAGTATGTGGGATAGGTGTGAGCAGTATGTGGTAGAGGTGTGAGCGGTATGTGGGATAGGTGTGAGTGGTATGTGGGAGAGGTGTGTGCAGTATGTGGGATAGGTGTGAGCGGTATGTGGGATAGGTGTGAGTGGTATGTGGGATAGGTGTGAGCTGTTATGTGGGAGAGGTGTGAGCAGTATGTGGGATAGGTGTGAGCAGTATGTGGGAGAGGTGTGAGCAGTATGTGGCAGAGGTGTGAGCAGTATGTGGGACAGGTGTAAGTGGTATGTGGCAGAGGTGTGAGCGACATATGGAAAAGGTGTGAGGGACATGTGGTAGAGGTGTGAATGGTGTGTGGGAGAGGTGTGAGCAGTATGTGGCAGAGGTGTGAGCAGTATGTGGGAGAGGTGTGAGCAGTATGTGGCAGAGGTGTGAGCGGTATGTGGGATAGGTGTGAGCGGTATGTGGGATAGGTGTGAGCAGTAGGTGGTAGAGGTTAGAGTGGTATGTGGGATAGGTGTGAGCGGTATGTGGGATAGGTGTGAGTGGTATGTGGGATAGGTGTGAGCAGTATGTGGGAGAGGTGTGAGCGGTATATGGAAAAGGTGTGAGGGACATGTGGGAGAGGTGTGAGCCGTATGTGGGAGAGGTGTGAGCAGTATGTGGTAGAGGTGTGAGCGACATGTGGGAGAGGTGTGAGCGGTACGTGGGATAGGTGTGAGCAGTATGTGGTAGAGGTTAGAGTGGTATGTGGGATAGGTGTGAGCGGTATGTGGGATAGGTGTGAGCGGTATGTGGGATAGGTGTGAGCAGTATGTGGTAGAGGTTAGAGTGGTATGTGGGATAGGTGTGAGCAGTATGTGGTAGAGGTTAGAGTGGTATGTGGGATAGGTGTGAGCGGTATGTGGGATAGGTGTGAGTGGTATGTGGGATAGGTGTGAGCAGTATGTGGCAGAGGTGTGAGCGGTATATGGAAAAGGTGTGAGGGACATGTGGGATAGGTGTGAGTGGTATGTGGGATAGGTGTGAGCAGTATGTGGCAGAGGTGTGAGCGGTATATGGAAAAGGTGTGAGGGACATGTGGAACAGGTGTGAGCAGTATGTGGCAGAGGTGTGAGCGGTATATGGAAAAGGTGTGAGGGACATGTGGAACAGGTGTGAGCAGTATGTGGCAGAGGTGTGATCAACATGTGCCGCGGGGTGGGGAGGGTTAGGTTTAGGGCTCCCGGAGGGGGGGACTTAGGGTTAGGCACCCCCCCGGGAGGTTAGGGTTAGGCTAGGGGAAGGGGGGGGGTTAGGGTTAGGCACCCCCAGGTGGGACTTAGGGTTAGGCACCCCCCCCCGGGGACTTAGGTTTAGGTGGCAGGGAAGGGGGGGGTTAGGTTTAGGCACTTAGAGGGGGCATTAGGGTTAGGCACTTGGGGGAAGTTTAGGGTTAGGCACCCCTAAGGAGGGTTAGGGCTAGGGGGGAGGTTAGGTTAGTTAATACTTACCTTGGGACGATCAGGATTGTCAGCCATGTTGGCCAGCCGCTGTCGGGATTTGTCGGGACTTGCGTCCGGCGGTAATTCATATCGATTCCATAAGAAAAGGGTGCTCTGACCTTAATCTAATTCACCTTAAGAGGTGTGTATCTAATAATTTAATCACTTGGTGTCATTGTTGTTTTCTTAACTGTAAATAATATTTACTTTTAATAATTAGCAGTCCTTTAGTATGGTCTTTGAAACTATGAGTAAATCCAAATGTTGATGATACCTAGAGGCAGATGCTGCATTGCCAAGCCCAATAGCAAAACATAGCTCAGAGCCCGGAGAAGACACTGTATGCACGGACGACGGAACGACCACCGCTATGTCGGGCAGCAGGGGCGCGCATTGTGGGCACACACTCCATGATGTGCCCGATATGTCAGCCCGATCCGCGGGATCGGTCAACATATAGTCTAGTGTATACCCGGCATTAGGCACCAATCAGGCTATGCTATGAAAAGTGAATGTGGGCCTCGGAGGGGTAAAGGACTCAGCATTGTGCCCCCTCATCTCTGGGCCCCATAGAGTCCACACCCCCTTCACCCATAGTAGGTAGAGCCTCGCCCATAGTAGGTAGATCCGCCCCTGATGGTACCTTTGAACTATGTTTGACCATTCTGGACAACTATATTGGTGTCTCTTGAAAA
Source organism: Taudactylus pleione (assembly GCA_031769625.1). Lineage (NCBI taxonomy): Eukaryota > Metazoa > Chordata > Amphibia > Anura > Myobatrachidae > Taudactylus > Taudactylus pleione. The sequence continues at coordinate 2,665,582 of JAUIMM010000091.1, read as the reverse complement.
TAAATAAAAAAGTTGATGAATTTATAGTGTCTAATTCGAATGCGTTACTGTAGGCTCATTTAAGGAACAAATGAGTACAGGCGTGGTCCACTGGCTGTCATCCACTAACATTCAACATTTAACCTTAGACAACTATGAGGTTTTATTTCATTTACTGGGCAGGATGCATCTAGCATGGCATTAATCCCGGTGTTTAGTAACGCCGTATACATGATCATTTAAGCCAAGGACAGCTCTTTCGATAAGAGCTGTCCTTTGCAGTAACGGGACTTCTGGTTCATGACACAGGAGACCCTCTGCACATGCAGATCCTACTGGATCCCTTTTCGGGAATTTTACCAATAAGAAGCCCATAGGCTCCTATTGGGCAACACCATCTATAGATGGCGTTGTCTATAGGAGCTTTGCTTTCCAGAGCTTGGAGCATATGTAAAATGCTGTCAAACCCCCCCCAAACGACACTTATTGGGGTTTGACTGCATTTTTAGCTTTGATGCATCTCGCCCGCTGTCACTGTCATCACCAGAAAGATAGCCCTTTTTCTGTATATTTACCCCAGAAAGGTATGCAGGAAAATGATCTTGAGTTACTGTATGCTTCTGTGATATGCGCAGACGAACATTGTGGCGGCACATTACAGTGGACTGAGGAGCTCATTCAGACCCGCTCGCTAAGATGCATATGCTCGCTGCTGCCGATGGTATGCAGTGTGTATGCATTGTGCGTATGCTTCGCAGTGCGGGTGCGCATACCTTAGCGAAAGTTCACAATGCGTTCGCTCGCTGCACATAGACAGCCCAGCAGGGTGAGTGACAGGAGAAGCCGTTTGTAGGGGTAACAGGGGCTGGCCATTAAAAACGGGGGGAGTGGAGGTGCAAACGCAGGCGTGCCTGAGCATCTCAACGGCGTTTTAGAGGTGTGCATAATTATAAGACAGCATCATAGTACACGTCACCTGGCTTGTTTTTATACTGAAGTGCTCGCAGTGCTTACGGCAGGGTATGGTCAACCTCAATCGCTGCGATCGCATCTGATGTTACATAGACTTCCTGGACATGACGTCCACAAGTGGGCGTCTTAAGACGCTGGTGAGTGTCTGCATACACTATGTGATCGTTCTCTAAGAAATACTGGGCGTGCTAATGCATTGCTGTGCGATCGCACTGCATACACAATTTGCATACACATCGTGCGTGCGATCGCATCTAGCGAACGGCTCTGAATCAGCTCCTGAATCTCTTGCTACCTGCTAGGTCTTGGTCTTTTCCTTGTTTTCGTGGATCTAAAGTTTACTCATTTAAGTGACACTTTATTACAAGTGTAATTACTTGCATTTGCCACTTACAGTACTATACAGCAGCCTGCACTGTACTGCAAGATCATAGTAGTCCATAGCAATCTATGGGCACGACACTGGTCAGGTTCCTTGAATACGCACCATGCTATAGTGTTGTCCTGACAACAGCAATACATAGACCCAGAAATTGCCAGGATGTCTCAGGTGGCGTTACTATAACAACTGATAGAATCTTTCAGACATAAGTATAAGGGTATGTGCACCGGATTGATTTTTTAGTACACAGTCTATGCTACAGTATAATGATCAAATGATCAAACACTCCTCACTTTATGTAATTTGTGACATTGTGTTCATGTCTATCAAACCTATTTAAATTATCAAACATGCATTTATCTTATGTTGATTAATCTGATAGAAACAGAAATATTTGTTAATGGACATTCTCTTTCAAATTTGGCACTAGCTGAACTGGTTTTAACAAGCAGACATTTTAAACCCCATCAAAATTATATACATATATATATATATATATATATGTATATATATATATAATCTTGTCAAATCCAGCTCATACAGACATTAGAAATTATACTGCATTCACCATTCACGGCGAGAACTTCATCATGTATATAAAAAAGGACATTGCTATAAACCTTTGTAACTTCCCGGGTTTGTACAGTGCTGGGGACAATTCTATATGAATTCCCACAAATTAAGCAAACATTTTGGAGATTGTAAGGCTGTAATTATTAGTAACTATAAACATTTTCATATATCTCCCCCTCCAAAATTGATAGACAGACAGATAGACAGACAGATAGAGGCATTAAAATATCCATATGCTTGGAGATTTGTGATTTTGTTCTTGTATATATAAAACAAAGGATTTTGGCGGCACCCAGTAACACAATTGTATGAATATATACATTTAATTTATACACTCATACATGTACTCTTCCACATTTGCACACAATGCAGAACATGTTGTTTCATGACTCTACTAATCATTTACAGCAGAACTATCCAGGTTTTAACCCTTCCTGTCTGGGCTTCTCACAGTGCATACATACTGTACTTGAACAGTGACAGAACAATGTGACATGTCTCACCCTGCAATAATACATGTTAATATCACAGAGCAGCTGATGTGTGAGGGACGGGGCACATCGGTCAGGGCACGCAAAGGACAGGGAAAACTAAAGAGAGGGTACACTCAGGACAGGGCAGAGAGCCCTGCACCGGTCCCGGGGACACGCTGCCACTGTCTTTACTATGTATGTGCCACAGTGACAGCAGGACAATGTGACGTCTCACTCTGCAATAACAAGGACAGGACAGGACAGGGCGCACACAGGATAGGACAGGACAGGGCGCACACAGGACAGGGCGCACACAGGATAGGACAGGGCGCACACAGGACAGGATAGGGCGCACACAGGACAGGACAGGGCGCACACAGGACAGGACAGGGCGCACACAGGAACAGGACAGGGCGCACACAGGAACAGGACAGGGCGCACACAGGACAGGATAGGGCACACACAGGACAGGACAGGACAGGGCGCACACAGGACAGGGCGCACACAGGACAGGACAGGACAGGGCGCACACAGGAACAGGACAGGGCGCACACAGGACAGGGCGCACACAGGACAGGATGGGGCGCACACAGGACAGGACAGGGCGCACACAGGACAGGACAGGATAGGGCGCACACAGGACAGGACAGGGCGCACACAGCACAGGCTGCTGCAGGCAGGGCAGAGAGTGCTGCACCCCTCCCGGGGACACGCTGCCAGCAGCCCGCTCTCCTTACCATGTATGTGCCACGGTGAAGCGCCTCTGCTTGGTTATATTACTGTTCAGAAGCATCCTGCGGAGGAGCCGGGGAGAGTTCCTGGGAGAGATGATAGGGGACAGCCGGGGGGACGCCGTGGACTTCCTGGCGGCTCTCGGCTTCTCATGCTGCAACAGGTTCTCCCGCAGAGTCTTCACCAGGTCCTCGTTGAGCCAGGAGTTGGGGCAATGGGCATCGTCCACTTCGGGCACTGCCAGGGTGTCGGCCACTTGCTGCTGAGCCATGTCTTCCATGCAGTGAGAGAGAGTGAGTCCTGACTGAGCCCTCTCACTTCACTCTGCCTTCAACATTGTGTCCATTCCCTATCTGTGCTGCTGCCACTGATCTGGTAACGCAGAGTAATAACTCCTGCCTATTACACATCACCACTCCTCTCCTCCTCACAGGCTCCCCGGTAGGAGATCGCTCCCTGACTGTACGGACCCCCGGACGCAAACTGTGTTAGCGCTGCGCTTGCACTCCACTCTTGGAACAGGTGCTGCACTGCAGATGCGCCAGTGTTCTGTACATACACAGAGCACTGCGCCTATGTACATACACACTAGTCCTAATAGACAAGGTATAGCCTGTCTCACCGCCCTGCTACCACCTGCCCTGTACTAGGTGCCAGGTGGGCAGCTACAAATTGGCACCTTCTCATTTATTGATAGTTCCACCATAAATTATTACTTCTATGACCTGTAGAGTACTGCAGTGCTGGCAGCTTGTGGCAATACCTGGTCTGTACAGCACAGTAGTTTTGCAGCCCTGCACCACACAGTGTGACACTGTATGTAATCATCATTATAATGATACAGTTCTCTTTATGGAATACAAACATAGGGGAATTGAAATGTTATGTTTCAGATTTCTGTCCTCCAATCTCGAAATGTGTCAGCTCATTCTAGAATATATTTTATTTATTTATTTTTGAATACTGGGTCTGGGACTTGCTCGTATAAGTGGCCGCATGGCATGGTCAGAATAAAAATGTGAATAGCTGCCTGTGTTCAGAGTTGGCCCCATCTGTGTGATGGCACCGCAGGGCCGCCATCAGGGGGAGACTGCAGGGACTGGAGTCCCAACCCCAGACAAAGAGGGCGCCTCCCCTGGCTCCTGCCGCCGATACCTGGAGAGCTGCACAGTGGCGAAACTCCCGTAGGCCGTGGAAGCAATTGGCCTCCAGACGCCAGCTGTCAGGGGGCACAGGGAGATCCATCTATAATTGCTGCCTGCGCCCTGCTGATCACTGCAGCAGTGCAGGCAGCGGTTATAGATGGATTTATCCTATCCATTACTATAGGGTCCGTCTGGGCAGCCACTTGCCACTGGCTGCCTGGTACAATAAAGTTTTCTTTTTATTGAGACAAGGCGGCATGCGTGCCCCACCACTGACAGAGGAGCCAGCCGCAGCGTGAAGAAGAGCAGCCAGAAGACATGGGATAAGTCAAGTGTATGTGGGCTGCAGGGGACTGGATGAGGAGCTGACTGGAAACAGAGAATGGGTGCTGGCTGGGGAGACAGAAGGGGTGCTGGCTGAGGAGACAGAAGGGGTGCTAGCTGGAGAGACAGAAAGGGTGCTCGCTGGAGAGAGAAAGGGTGCTGGCTGGGGAGACAAAAGGGGTGCTGGCTGGAGAGACAGAAAGGGTGCTGGCTGGGGAGACAGAAGGGGTGCTGGCTGGAGAGACATAAGGGGTGCTGGCTGGAGAGACAGAAGGTGCTGGCTGGAGAAACAGAAGGGGTGCTGGCTGGAGAGACAGAAGGGGTGCTGGCTGGGGAGACAGAAAAGGGTGCTGGCTGGGGAGACAGAAGGGGTGCTGGTTGGAGAGACAGAAGGGGAGCTGGCTGGAGAGACAGAAGGGGGCTGGCTGGAGAGGCAGAAGGGGTGCTGGCTGGGGAGACAGAACGAGTGCTGGCTGGGGAGACAGAAGGGGTGCTGGCTGGGGAGACAAGGGGTGCTGGCTGGAGAGACAGAAGGGGGCTGGCTGGAGAGGCAGAAGGGGTGCTAGCTGGAGAGACAGAAAGGGTGCTGGCTGGAGAGACAGAAGGGGTGCTGGCTGGAGAGACAGAAAGGGTGCTGGCTGGGGAGACAGAAAAGGGTGCTGGCTGGGGAGAAAGAAGGGGTGCTGGCTGGAGAGACAAAACGAGTGCTGGCTGGGGAGACAGAAAAGGTGCTGGCTGGGGAGACAGAAAGGGTGCTGGCTGGAGAGACAGAAAGGGTGCTGGCTGGGGAGACAGAAAAGGGTGCTGGCTGGGGAGACAGAAGGGGTGCTGGCTGGAGAGACAAAACGAGTGCTGGCTGGGGAGACAGAAAAGGTGCTGGCTGTTTAAGCAGCAAACTAAGAAAAGAAGATTAGGTCTTTGTTAAGGGGGAGGTGGAGCAGAGGAGCACAGGGCCTCTGAACTGTAGGAATTCTCTGCACCATTTATGTGTTTGTGTAGAGCGGGGTGCCAATGTAGAAGCAGTGATCTTACTGCTCGGACCATCTGTTTCTACAGCCACATTTCCATCACAACTATGAACAAAACTGGAGCGGAGGAAAGAAGAGAAGGCAGGAGGGAGTGTGTACAGAGATAAGGTTGGAGATGTAGGTGGGGGAGGAGTGATTAAGGGTCTTATATGTAATGGAGCATACACACGGTCAGATTTGCCAGATTTTTCAGATCTGTCAGATGAACGATTGAACAATATTTTGAAAGATTTGAACGATTGAACGATTTTTGACTGCATTGAAATTAATGGAATCGTCCAAGTCTGACTGCAAACATATCAGATGTCAGATATCGTTATCTGACCATCGGGAACGCGCATCGTTCATCGTTCAGGCATTTCAGATGTCAGATTTTCCTTCAGATATGAACGATTGAACAATTTTTTAAATCGTTAGCATTCAGATCTGAAGAAAAATCTGACCGTGAAGGAGGATGCAAAGCAGGAGACTGGTGCCATGCAGTGTGAGAGTATAATAAGATGGCCAGCAGCTATGTATCTCTGATAGAGTAGGGAGAGGGGAGAGGTGAAATAGAGGGAGTCTAGAAATTAGACGGTTACAGTAGTCAAGGCGGGAAATGATGAGTGCTAGTCCTTATCACTAGGATATTAACTATTGTGTTGTAAGGGCCATTTACTTATAGTTGGCATACTGGCCCGAAAGTTACCAGCTCCCCTCTGAAGCTGAGCTCTCTTTTCCTATTTTGCTTACCCCCACATCATGGTTGCCTATTCTCCCAGAATGTACAGAAGACTCACAAATTTCATGCAACCCTCCTGGACTCTGGGAGAGATGGTCAGCCTCACGATGCCATCCTGTTACCCAGGGGCTACCCTGGGCTCTCTGGGGGCTTCATGCCATATATCCCAGAAACAGGCTGGACAGTCCCACCAGAAAATAAAGGCTCGGGGACTGCCACTCATCTGGCTAACTGCACCTTCCTCCTCCAGACTATCTCTCTGAGTATATAGTACTTCTACTATTGAATTGTTGTATAACAAAATATAACTTCTTATATTTTTTATATAACTTCTTAAGTTACTTAACTACACGTTTCTTGGATATTTACTACTGGTATAATCGAGAGTCCCATTATAGGTCACATTTCTACCACGTGACCATCAGTCATTACTCTGAAATTGGTATTATATATTCAAATTAATATTTAGAATTTTTAAAAAAAAAATTTAAGAATACAAGGTACACTTTGTAGAGAAATGTGATTGGACACTGACAGCAAATAGATCAACAAGATTTTATTGACGTCAGTACTTTGTAGGTCCACCATGTGCAGTGATTTACTGCAGACACCCCTCTTGGCAAACTGTCCACAAGTTCCTGGACAACAGCAGGCGGTATGTTTTGCCATTCTGCCTTATGTACAGTGACCATCTGTGACACTGAAGGTTGAGTCGACCTAGAACGCACCCGTCGCTCCAAATCATCCCAGGGGTTCTCAATGGGGTTAAGATCTGGACTCTGAGCTGCCCAGTCCACCCGGGTTACCGAATTTTCTGTATACCAGTCCAGCTCATGTGGAATGGTATGCATTTAGCTTGCGTGGTGGTGTATTTGAAGTGCAGACTTTCAGCTTTAATTCAAGGGATTGAACAAAAGTATTGTATGGAATTGCAACCATATTTATACACCGTCCCCTATTTTCATGATCTGGACAAACTAACATAAATAAAATGTTACTTTTTAATACTTTGTAGAGAATCCTTTGCAGGCAATGACTGCCTGAGGTGTGGAACCACCAAATGTTAGGTTTCCTCCTTTGTTGTGCTCTGCCGCCTTTACTGCATCTGATTTCAGCTGTTGTTTGTTTATGGATCTTTCTGCCTTTACTTTTGTCTTCAGCAAGTGAAATGCATGCTCAATTGGGTTGATATCAGGTGATTGACTCGGCCATTGCAGAATATTCCACTTCTTTGCAAACTCCTTGGTTGCTTTTGCAATATGTTTGCGTCATCGTTCATCTGTACTGTGAAGCACCTTCCAATCAGCTTTGCCTGAATCTGAACAGACAATGGCAACCATTTATTAATGATCGCTATTGCAATGCGATGTGGTCATGACAGAACCACCTATGATCTCATTGCAATATGCTCCGAAAAGAGCCTGTCACTATGATGTGCTCAGAGAGCTGCCGAGTCTACTACTCATGCACAGCTGCCATAGCCTTCTGCCAGCTAATTGTGCGCAGTGTAGCCCATAGCCTACAGCGGCTAATGCCATCTTCAGATGGTGTTAGCTGCGGGGGCCAATATCCGGAATGCATTGCATTCCGGGTGTTGGTAAATTTGGCAGCATCGCAACCCCCATAGAAACCTATGGGGGAAGCGGCTGCCTGCGGGAGTGGAGGGATCACTGCAGGTATCGGAGATACCTGCTACGGTCCCTCCTTATATATACAATGATAAATGGGCCCCAATACATACCTTATACACTTCAGAATTCTGCTTCTGTCACATCATCAATAAACACTAGTGACCCTGTGCCACTTGAAGCCATGCCATCACACTGCCTTCACCGTGTTTTGCAAGTGATATGGTATGCTTCGGATCATGTGCCATGCCACGCCTTCACCATACTTTGTTCTATCCATCATACTGGTACAGGTTAATCTAATACCCCTTTTACACCGGAGCTAAAACCCTGGTTATTGCAGGGTTAACCCGGGCAGCTCCTTGGTGTAAAAGGGGTGAGGGTTGGATCGCCGGGTCAAGTGACCCGGCAATCCAACCCAGGTAAATAGCAGGGTTTAACACGAGAGTAACCCGTGAAACCCTGCTGTGTGTACGGCGCACTCCGGGTCTTGATGACCTGCAGTGCGCCGCAAGTCGGCCGATTGGTCCAGCTTCAGTGGTGCTTGGAGATGACGTCATCTCCAAGCGTCCACTTTCACGCCAGAAAAGCCGAGTTGGCGCCGGCTAAATTCCGGGCCTGGTCTGGATAGGAACCCTGTTCGGGTCAGACCCGGAATTTTGGTGGAAAAGGGGTATTAGTTTCATCTGTCCAAAAAATTCTGTTCCAGAACTGAGCTGGCTTTTTTTACAGTTTTGATTTGTCAAAGTGTAATCTGGCCCTCTCTATTCTTGAGGCTTATGAATGACGTGCACCTAGTGGTGAACTCTCTGTGTTTGTTATTGTGAAGTCCTCTCTTTCTGGTAGACATATTATTTGGATAATGGTATCTCTATTTCCTGGAGAGTGTTCTTCACTTGGCTGGATGTTGTGAAGGAGGTTTACTCTACCATGGAAAGGATCCTGCGATCATCCACCACTGTTGTCTTCCATGGACGTCCAGGACTTTTTGTATTGCTGAGCTCCCCAGTGCATTTTTTTTCCAGAATCTAATGCTGGGTACACACTAGGCGATATTTTGAATGATATGGCCGATTCCAATACATTGGAACAACAAATCGTTCAAATCGTGTAGTGTGTACCCACTATCACGATCCAGATGGACGCTCCCGCCGATTGTCCATCGCATCCAAAGATTTTTTGCACATGCAGAAAGATCTGATGATGTCGCTAGCGATGCCATGCTACAGAATGCAGCATGGCTGCCACTACCACCCCCCCCCCTGCCGTCACTCTGTCGCTGCCGGCCTCGGCAAGTGTGTATGCACCGGGTCCGTCGCTACCAGCCTTATCTCTCTGTTTGTTTTTTTTGCAGCATTGAGAGCTTATTTGACCACATGTTGTGGGAACAGCTTCCAAATACAAATGCCACACTTGGAGTCAACCTCAGACCTTTTGCCTGTTTTATTGATAAATGAATAAAGAAGGAAGGAATAGCCCACACCTGTCCATGACACAGCTTTCGAGTCAACTATCCAATTACTTTTGGTCCCTCAAAAAAGAGGAGGCTACATATTACACAGCTGTATTCCTAAACCCTTTCACCAATACGGATGTGAATACGCTCAAATTAAAGCTGATAGTCAGCACTCTAAAATCATATTAATTATATAACTGTAATTTGAATGTTTTAGTAATCAGCTAAAATAACAAAAAAAATAAATGTAATTGTTTATATATATATATATATATATATATAACCTATCTGTATGTTTAAGTAAAATTATATATTTGTTACCTTAATCAGATCCATATAAGGAAATATTATTGTTGATTTAAAATATTTCAATGTATTTTTGTATGTACTAGCCTTTAACATTGTTTCTACTTGTTAACTTCACTGTTATATAACATTTGCCTTTAAGCATTAGAAAACTGTAACCTTATAAACTGTATCCCCCCATCAGACATAATGAGCAAATGAGCAGCAGGAGGTTAAGGGGGGATGGGCACAAATAATGATGCAACTCATCGGGCATTTGGGATCTCCCAGAATACATACATCAGGAAAGGGCAAGTATGCCACACATTTGTGTATTGCTTATGCACTGTCAGTGATCTTTTTCGAGCATGTTGGGACACATCTGCTGGGCTGGATGTGTCACAATAATTGAGGTGTAATAAAAGTCTAAATAAAACTAAATACAAGCAATGAGTCTGCCTTGGCTGCTTTTTATCTCATCGTCCCACATTTATTTTTCACATTAGTTTATTACTTTTTTGTTTTCAAGAAAACTTGAATTAAAAGATAGTTGGGTCACATCATGGATATACGTATATACAGTAATGATAATATTTCAGGGAAAGGAAATATTTTACAAGACATTATAGTCACCGGCGCTACAGAAGAATAACCAATTTTATCAATTATAAAACTGCAACAGATGTTCCACACTGCTGTTAAAAGTCGCTAACCAAAAGAAAAACAAAAAAAGAAAAAGTAACAGCGCTGTGGAACACCTTAAACGTGAATTAGTTTAATAATAAAAAAGGATTTCAGCTACGCCAAAATATATTTTGATCTGTTTATTCATGCATATAAAAATTGAGTTTAATAAATATAACAAACATTTTTTACTAATAAAAATCACACATGAATGTACATATAAAAAAAAAAACAATCATATAATGGTCAAAATATTATGATATATCTCAAAAAATGTAACACCAAATAAAAAAATGGCCAATCAGTATCGGTTGTTGTTACAAAATAACTATCACTAAAACAAAGTAGCTGGTTTATCCAAATCACCACAATGTTCTGAATCATCTGAATCGTGATTTAATGCTGATATATTAGTCAAAAGGAGATTTTTTTATTTTTGCTATCCTCATTATTCATGATCTTTTATATATATGTGTATGTCTCTTACTTCATATTTCCTCCGGTCTGTATAGGACGTGGATATCAAAATGCAGAAAAGCTCTTATTAAACTCCACAGAAATAATAAAATATATTGAAATCAACAGTCTTTAAAAGGCATGTATAGGTATTTACTACAATGCTCCTATGCCGCGTTCGGCTGGGGATTAGTAACAGTTCTCCGCAGTGAGATGCAAGTGTGGAAAAGGATACAACACTAAGGGCCTGATTCAGAGCCGGACGCAATTAGCGCTCGCTCGTCCAGAAAATAGGGATGGCTTTTCAAATGAACCGTTCGCTCTTTGCGGTCTGTTCACGCCTCTAGGTTTTAACGAGCGAACAAAACTTGCGGTAGTTTTTGGGAAAAAACGCCCCCTGGCCGCTCGCATCCTACGTCATGTCCGCTATTTATTAGATTAATCGAGTACATCGACTAGCGTATGAACTGCTCGCTATTCTTGTGGTTGGTTTTTGCTACCACAATCTTGCGAGCAGTTCTGGCTATAAAATAACCCAGTGACGTGGTCAATGACGCTGCTGTATTAATTATGCACACCCTTAAAACGCCCGTTTTGACCTTTAAGCACGCCTGCGTTCGGATCTCCACTCCCCGTTTTCAAGCACCTTCCCCTGTTACCACCCACATACGCCTCCTCCTATCAATCAAAATAGCAGGCATTCGCTATTTAGCAAACAAACGATTTTCGGGCGCACTGACTGGTTTGCGCATGCGTATTACGATCCGTACACATGCGCAGTTGGACAAACATCGCTCAGAACGAACGAGAGGCCGCTTACGAGCGGCTCTGAATCAGGCCCTAAATCCTGTGTGGACAGTATGGTAAATGTCATTCTTTAATGTCCCAAAATTATGGAAATGGTAATTAGGAAGACGAACCATGTAACTCCCCAACAAACATTGGGTCCTGTTAACCTCGCGGCAGGTTGGAAAGGAAATATTTGCCCACAAAGCGTTTATCATGGACAAACAGCTTGTGAATCACACACACAAAAAAAAAAATTGTTTGTGGAAAGTGTTCAGATGGGCACAGGATAAATTTTCATAGGGATCAGTAATCCCTCTCACCACCAGCTTATTCTTTTAGTTGTCAAGCTCTGTACACAAGGCCGCGAGAGCTCTGTCAGGGCCTAGTAATAGGGACGTGGCCTTACCCTGCTGAAAATATGGAGTTTCACTTTACATGCTAGGGGGGGTGGGGGTTGTCTGACCCCATACCTCTGTACTCTCCGTAGTCTATTGGCGACCCAGCAAGTACTTATGTTATATAAAATATCTCACCACTGTGCGAATTGCCTGAAAAGTGCAAGTCCCCAGCACACTTAGAGTCCGTTGGTACGCGGCTGAGATGCAAAAGAGATGCTAAAGTATGAAACTATCTATCCGTCCCACGGCATCTAAGTGTCTCGCTAGGTGTATGACAAAACATCTGTAAGTGGCAAAACTGAACACAGATTTGGGGCCTGATTCAGAGCCGCTCATAAGCACAACTGCGCATGCGTATAGGTTGTAATATGCATGCGCGAACCATTCATTGCGGTCGGAATTTGTGTGCTCGCAAAATAGCGAATGCCTGCTATTTTGAGTGACAGGATGAGGCGTTTGTGGGTGGTGACAGGGGAAGGTGCTTGAAAACGGGGAGTGGAGAACCGAACGCAGGCGTGCCAAAAGGTCAAAACGGGCGTTTTAAGGGTGTGCATAATTAACAAAGCAGCGTCACCGACCACGTCACTTGGTTGTTTCTTAGCCTGAACTGTTCGCATGATTGCGGTAGGAAAATCCAACCACAGGCACTGCGAGCAGTTCAGATGCCTTTCGATGTACTCGATTAATCTAATAAATAGCGGAGATGACGTATGATGCGAGCGGCCAGGGGGCGTCTTTACAAAATAGTGAGCACATATTTCGTTCGCTCGCTCAGACATAGAGGCGTCAACAGACCGCAAAGAGCGAACGATCAATTTAAATAGCCGGCCCCTTTTTCTGGACGAGCGAGCGCAAATAGCGTCCGGCTCTGACTCAGGCCCTTGGTACCCTAGTAGTCAGACAGATTAGCCGCATATGTATGGCTGGGCAGCTTTCGGCTGTTAGGGCATACAATTTAGACTGTACATTTTAGATAAACTTGTTTGAGAGGACACGGCTGGATTATGTAATGGGCAATCAGGTACCCACCCCAGCAAAAAAAAAAAAAATACCCCCGCTGCTACATCCATCCCCCAACAGGGGAGCTAATGTGGCATAGAATAGATTAAGTTGGCTATGAACACACGGCTCTCAATATGGTTCTACAGCACCACACCCAGGGCGGGATGTACTAAAGCTGAAAATGCAGTAAAACCCCAGAAATGGGTGTTTTACTGCATTATCCATATGTGCTTTGTCCTGGTTGGTTACGCCACCCAGTAGAAGCCTATGGGGTTCTTACAGGGATGCTTACCCGGACAGGGCTCCGATTGGATCCCTCCCATCACCCCCCCAGTGGCCGGCAGGTGCAGCAGAGCACCAGAGGGACTTCTGGGTATTAAACACGGAATTTCCTCTGTCCAGAGCCATCGCAAAGGACAGCTCCTTCCGGGAGAGCTGTTCTTTGCGATGTAACTTGCATTTCTAGGTACATACCGCGGTAATCAACTGCGGTATGTACCCAAAGAGAGGCAGGAATGTACCGCATCTCATTCCGCCCCCAATCTGATATTAAGAAATATATAGTGTTTCATTTCAAATGTGCCCTTCCACTGGCTAAAGTCATCCTACACTTGTGCTGTCAATCTACAGCTGGATGCACTGACACCATGACTATAATAGCCTCGGGAAAGGAGAATTTTATGTTTATTTGCGCAGCTCCAATTATAGCAGAAGTGGAATAGTGTACATGACACTTGAGGAATCACAGCTGGGAAGAGTATAATTTCTAGGTTATGACATCAGTTCAATATTTACCATTTAGCTGTACTTACCACTGTTATTAAGAAACTCTTATCCAATCTTTAGATGGCACAAGCACTGCGATCCACAATGTTGGAAATGGGGATCCAGGAAAGGCTTCCCAGCGCATGCAGGCTGCACAGCTCAGCCCTCCCACAAGCCCAGGCCCGGGTAATTAGAAAACGATTTCCCAGCTTCCACGGCACATGCGTGGATTAATATTTACTGTAGATAACCACTTTTCCTTTTTTCATGTTTAACAGAGTGAGGGAAAAGGGAATTTGCAGCTTTAGATGTCCACAGAAAGAGAGAGGGCTGCCCAAAGGGTAATGTCTAAATCCCCTTCACAGAAAGGACCCTGATGTCATCAGCCAGTGTCCAGAGTCATTCCCTGCCATCCAAGTGGGCATAAAGGGGGAATATAACCATCTGGCAAGCATAGCGAGCCACCGTGTCCGAAGCGTGGCAAGCGCACAACAAACTTGTGTAAGTGGGGACAAAGTTCCTCTTTAGCTGGCCTACAAGGGCAGGAACTGCACTTCCGCCCTCACTCACGTCACTTCCAGGTCCCTAGCGCGAAGGGGAAATACAGCCAACCCTGCCCAAAGCCTAACAAACTCACTGTTATTGTGATAATAGGTGGCTCTATGAAGCATACTTGCCAACTCTCCCTAATTGTTAGGGAGACTCCCTGAAATAGTAACAATCTCCCTGACTCCCTGAAGAGTCCAGCAATCTCCCTGATTGTACTTTAACACCATCATGAAGCTGTTTTATATATAAAACAGAGATATATACATTCCAATGAGATCATTAGTATAATTTCCCTGAATTGGTATAAGGCACAATGATCCCTATGGTACATGCATTTTCTGAAAAGTATCAGTGTGTTCTCATCAACAAGTAGATGTTACTAACAGCTGTTGGGCTCACTTACATGTGGATGTAAGTCAGGTTTATGACACGCCTCTCAGATGTAGCAGTACACGCCCACTTTACCGCTGCGCTCATAGATGCTGCTTTCACAATCTCCATGAAATGCTTTTTCAAAAGTAGGCGAGTATTCTATAAAGTATCAATGTGTAATTACTTATTTCAGTTTTTTTTATATTTTAATATATATTCTGCCAATTCACTAAGGTCTTTAAAAATAAAGTGAGCATGTGACTGCAATAAAAAAAAGATGAGAATACCAAATGAAAGATGATATGTATTTGATACTACAACATAATTTATAAAAGTAAAAAGGGGATGTCTTACTGGAAGGTGGGTGTGGCCATGATAAATAAGGGAGTGGCAGGTAACATTATAAACAGTAAATATATGCCATGTTTAAGTGGTATGAATACTTTTGCAAGGTACTGTATATTAAATCAAAACGCAGACAGCAAAAAAATAACATACATTTTTTTTTCTAAATCCCATGCATACTCAGCACACCCCCCTGATACTCTTCCTCACCAATATTCTGCAGAATATTCTGTTTCTGGATGAATAAAAGGAATCAACAACATAATTATAAGTAATAGCTAAATTAGGTCTTTGTTCTGGTTGGATATTTAAACAAAAGTTCTCATAGGTGGCATTAAGTAAGACACTGTAAACTTGCAGGTTTCAAGCTGTTATTGATCTATAGCGTGCATGCTGGGACTTGTAGTTAACAGCTGGAGAGAAACACACTGTATAAACCTGCTCCCAGGCATGATTCGGATGACTCACATGTATTTTATATTATTTCATCTCAGGAATCTCATATGAATTTTTTTCTTCTTTCGCAAATTCCCAAGAGAAAACCAATTACGTAAAATAGGTATGTGATTTGAATTATTTTTTCTTTATTTTTTTTTATTTTTTTTAAAGTATAAAACAGCTTCCTAAAGTCGTCCTGTTCTCACTACAGGAGTGTGAGCAGATCTTACAGATACAATCATAGTCACAGTAATTAGGTCAGAGTTAGTTACAGATTGCAGTTACAGAACTCTGTTGCCTATATTCATTATTTTAACACGTTTCTCATTATTGAGTAATGCATGAGGTGCTCTCTGGAGTATTTTATAATTGTTTGTTTCTCAAAATGGAATATATCTCTGTTAATCAATACGTCTGTTTATCATAATGCGTCCGTGGCTGTGGCAATAGTTATGTTATAATTTATGTCATTGTGGTTTATGAACAATCTTTTTTTTTTTAATGAATTTATAAACTAAGAGCAAGCAAAACACCTGCCTGTTATTTTCATTCTGTACAGATTAACATTGGGTTCTGCCCTGGCCAGGGGCGTTTCTAGAGAGGAGGGGCCCGTGTGCGCGGCCAGCGCCGGAGTTATAGACTCTGGGCACTAGAGTCTATATTGTAAGCACAGGGCACCGGGAAAATGGCCGCGGCGGCCATTTTCCAGTCATTTTACAGCACCGGACCCCCGCGCCGATGTGGGACTCCGGATAGGTGAGTAATATTATGGGTGCAAGGTGTGCGGTGTGGGCCCCCCGGGATCCAGGGGCCCGTGTTCCCCGCACACTGTGCACCCATTCTAGATACGCCCCTGGCCGCGGCATTGTACATATGAGTATAAGGAATTCTACACCCAACTGAACATTACGCAGTTTGATTTAAAAGTACAATATTCTCAGTGAAGACTTTCATACCTTTTTTGGAATAGTTACCATGTATAATGTTGGCAAACGTTTATCCTAATGGTGAGTGGAAGTGAATAATCTATAGACCTGTATTGGCACCTATGTTCCTCCGTATTAAAAATTATAGGCGGCAATGGAAAGTAATGGTTTGGCTCTGTATATATAAGAAAGATCATGGGGTAGATGTATCAAACCCTGGAGAGAGATAAAGTACTGACTAATCATTTTATAGGCTGTGTTTGAAAGA
This sequence comes from Taudactylus pleione, assembly GCA_031769625.1. Classification (NCBI taxonomy): domain Eukaryota; kingdom Metazoa; phylum Chordata; class Amphibia; order Anura; family Myobatrachidae; genus Taudactylus; species Taudactylus pleione. Next base: position 2,648,892 of record JAUIMM010000091.1, on the reverse strand, counting down.
TGACAGCAGCTGATTAGTTGGTCATTTATGTCTCTGCACTCTATGTATCTCTGTTAGATTGTATTAGGAAAGGTTAGGGAGTGTAGCCAATTATACAATACGTTTTTTAAAGAGTTATTCCACAATAAATCAGATAGTACAAGGATTATACAGTACAATTTCTTTAAAAGAATACAATTTGTTCAGAAAACACTTTTCTATGAAACCACAACAATATTATTTCTTTTTATTTTTCAGGAACTTGGTGGTATCCGACTGCACCTCACTCTAAGGGGTACCTGCGCACTTATAAAGGTTAGTAAACATCTCTTATTTATACATGTAACTCTGATACAGTGCAACAACTCAATTACCCTCTTAACTAATACAGTTTTCAAACGTTTAGTTTAGAATAACATTTTATTCTAATTAAGTCCCAAAGTAGTAACTTTTAAAGGAAGAGAACAGTATACCGATCGTTGCCCGGGTTAAAGCAAAGTCACAGTTAGTAGTGCGCACTACAAGTTTGGGATACCTTTGTTGATTAATTTAAGATAGTCAGAAATCATAAAAATTCCTCCCTGCTTTCTGCGTATTTGTCTGTCACTTTCATGGAAAAGTTTAAGGCAGATAAATAATCTACTGCTCAAGGAATAACTTTCACAATTTTCCTAGAAATACTTCAGGATACTTTGTGTTACAGTGGGATCAACTCTATCTATTCAGCAGACCGTATCCTTCTGCAATTTCCTCACTTTCTTAATACAGTAGGTATTAGGTCCCTGTCACTGAAACTTGGTTACTTCCAAATGTCAACTACTCAGTGGGCTAGACATCAATAACGGTTGACAGCGTGATGCTATCTCATTTATGAGTCAGTCCTGTCTATCTCTTCTGCGGCTATTCTACAAGGGCGCTGTATTTTACACTGATTATCCTGTTTGGCTCTTAGCAGATGTAAACGGTTGGGGATCACTGTGTAATGCGATTTACTGTCTCTACCTCTCTGCACAGAGGTGATAATCTATAGGTCTGTGAGAGGTTTAATCTCCGCTTGTACTCATGATGCTATCGCTTCAGCCCCAGATGCCTCCTCCTAACTCCAACTGACATGGGCCCCCGCGTCACCAGGAACCGCCTCTCAACAGCCAGGCTGGTTTAACAACCTCTGTCCCGATCTCCGCCTCTGCCGCTCCTCCCAGGACTCCCGTTGGACACTGATGGGAGTACCCAATCTCCTCCAGACAATCCCCGCCTCTTCCTACCACTCCCTAGTTGGCTGCTGAAAGGTCTACAGGACCTGCTGTCTGCCGCGATGCGCTGAAGCCTCCGTCTGCTTTCTCCAACTGCCGGTAACTCCCAGTAACTGCCCTGTCAGCGCGTCTCCTCACCTCATCAGTTCTAACATCCCAGGGCAGTACCATATTTAGGTACTCAGGTGCGTTCCTTCTTACATTTTCTCTGCATTAATGACCATCTTACCCCAACCATATTCATTTACATACATCATGTTATATATCAAATGAATATAATTAGCTTCTGGGATATTACATCTCCAAGGTTTGATACATCTACCCTCATATGCTTTGAAGAAGTGGTTCTCAAATCTTTAGGCCAATTGTAATAATTATTGTCTTTGTTTGCAGATACTGATTTGTGGAAAGACCAGTCTTACTTGGGAAAAAATAGGTGTACTATGTACCTTTAGAATGCAGATTATTCCATATCAACAGACTTTGTGCATATCCATCTCATTTTATTCAAGCATAGTTGGCAATACTCTGACTCCTCTGTTGGTCAATATCAGTTTTTTACAAGGGATTGCATATGCATACTGTATACATTTAATCAGAATATTCCCATGTCAGTCACTTTATGATTAGGAGACCACTCCTATGTGGCAGTTTCTCAGCCTCCTGAATGTTAGTCTGGAATTTGAGATGTACACCAGCCAGGGGGATGCATTCAGGAAGCTGACGGTCGAAATGCCGACCACCGGCCTCCTGACTGTCAAATCCCAGGAAGGTACTAATGACAGCCGTCGAAATCCCGAGGCCTGTCATTAGACCTATGCCGGGAGCAAACAAAGGTAAGCCGGGCACAGCCGCGGGGGTGGGTGGGTTAGGTTTTAGGTCTCTCGGGGGGACTTAGGGTTCGGCACTCCTCCCAGGAGGGTTAGGTTTAGGCCAGAGGAAGGGGTGTTTAGGGTTAGGCACCCCCGGGGGGAGGTTAGGGTTAGGCACCCCCCTGGGAGACTTCGGTTTAGGCTGCGGGGAAGGGGCGGGGTATGTTTAGGCACTTAGAAGGGGGTTAGGCACTAGGGAGGGAGGTTAGGGTTAGGCACCCCTAAAGGAGGGTTAGGGTGGAGTAGGGTCAATAAATACTTACCTTTGGAGCTGTCAGGATCTTCACTGCAGCCGATCTTCCGGCGTCGGTATATCCCCCAGCCATGTGCTTATACTCACCAAGAGCTCTTTGTGCAGTTAAATTTCCCCTCAGGTAACAGAGCAACTAAACAGAGCGTCTTGCCACTGCATGGAGCATGGAGCAAAAGATGGTCGTTTCCCTCCGCATCTGAACCCCAGTGTCCAGACATTAGTGCACATGGAAAATTTGGTAAACCGCCCCCCCCCCCCCCCGGAAACTGGGTTTTTATCGCATTTTCCATTTAGTGCATCCCTCCCAGAAGGAGTTAAGGTGCATACACATGTAACGATTTTTTGAACGATTTGTCTTTAGTGACGTCGTTATCACTCAATCGTTCAAAAAATCGTTCAGTTTCTGAGTTATAGCGATGAACGATAAACATTCAAGTGCACTACCGTTTGTAGTTTGTAGTTATCGTTCATCGTCCATTTTAAACTGTCCAACATGACGATTTTCAATAACGGAAGGAACAGTATTCGTTCATTGTGCAAAAAATCGTTCATTACACTTCAAAAATCATTCACTTTTTCAAGGGAAAATCTGACAGAAAATCGTTGGTTACAAAATCGTTACGTGTGTATGCACCTTCAGATTTCTCCAGCGGTGCCCCTGATAGTGACAACGCTTCCCATACACTAGTATGGGGAGAGCGATTTATTGAAGCATGGAAAGCTCAGATTTCCGTTCGGCTTGTACATTTTCTTTCCATCTCAGGATGGCGTAATGAGCCTCCTGAGGGTAGAAGGGCAGCTGTCTCCCAGTCTTCTTCCTGCTCTCCCCACCCCCGTCCCTGACACTGCCCAATCAGCGGTGCCCAGGGAGAAAGTGGGAGGGAGAAAAATTCCCCTGCTCCCTGTGTGTTACCGGGACGTTCCCGGAAGGCATGGGCGTTGGGAAGGGGCAAGGGGGCATCTCACCCTCCAAACATGTCAAAGGAGCGATAACCGCAGACTGTCAGGGCTGTGCAGCTTTATAGTAATAGACTGCACAGCCCCTGTACTGCCCACCAGCCGGTGAGTGTATCTGGTGACCGGGTAGCGGTACAGGGGTGCTGATAGGCGATGTGAGTGGCAGTAATATTGGGGTCTTTCTGTGAAACTCTACACATTAACAAGATGGTACTAGGCATGCGCAATAGCTAGGTCCGGCAGCCATCTTGGAACAGGGAATGAAATCTCCCTGGAGGATAGAAAGTTTGAGAAAGTATGTGCAGTAGCGCTCTCCACTTTCAACAATTAGTAATACGCAGATATATAATTACACTGGGGAGATGCAAAAATACAACATACAAACAACAAGATAAAATAGGCCCTTTATACAGTTATTTCAAAATCCTCATATGAAAATTAAAAAATAAAATAAATTTTAATTACTAAGAGCCTGATGCAGAGTTGGGTGGAAATTGAACGTATGATGCTCCCAAGCTGCATATTTTGTATTAATTCGCACAGGGGCGTAGAGAGCCGGATGGGCCCAGGTGAAGGGGGCATGGTCTAAATGAGGGATACGTGGCCACGCCCCCTTGAGCTACAGAAATAAAAAATAACTCTCAGCCTGGCGCAAAACCAGGGGGGGCACAATCAGTGTGGTCACTCCCCCCACAGGCACAGGATACTGCTGCGGCTGCTGCGAGCAGTCTCCCACTGGGGCTGCTGTGTGGGTGGTAGGAGTGAGGGAGGGAGGGGGAGAGCGGTGCCGGGTCCCCGCCGGCCCCTCTAGCAAACCTGGGCCCGTTACCCCCTCCTCTCGGCAACCCTGCATCCGCATGCAGAATTTTACGCATAGTGAAGTTCGCCTGCTCCCTCGTATATGTTGGATTTTTAATATTATTCGTTATTAGCTTTAATTTATAAAGCGATGCAAATTTCCGCAGCGCCGAACCAGTCATCATCATTATCAGTGCCCACTTGCAAGTATCCTATACTAGGTGCAAAAGATAACACTTGGAAGCACGCTTATGTACAACTATGCATAGCTCGCATTTGCGTCGATACACTCTTACTGAAGGATGACCCATAGTAACCCAATTAGTCTCTGAAATCATGTAATTGTGGCCCCATCATCAGTTGTAATTTGTGGCATTGTACAGTGGGGGGTGAGGTCCCAATATGAATTACATAATCCGGGGGAGACGCCAAACTCTGAACTCTCCTGACATTCTTGGAGTGTTCCCAGCGGCCCTGCCCCTTCGTTGTGACATCATCATGTCACATGTTTGGTGTCGGTGGTGGGGCCGGCACAGTGTGTATTTTCACCCTGTTACACCCCTTTGTGGGAGCCAGCTGCATTCCAAAGCATTCTCCATGATGGGTGGCTGCTGTCTTGCGGTTCTCTGATTGCAGGTACATAGGAACAGTTGCAGAGCCGCCTTGGACACTCCGGGTGGCCCTGCAGTAGCACAACTGGCTGCAGGGTGCCATTCCAGGTGCTTTGGGGCCGCAACAATGCCATCCCCAAGGCCCTGTGCCCTGTGCAACAGCATAGGTTGCACACCCTTATTTACGGCCCTGGAGAGCAGCCACACTTAAGGGAGAATGAAGTGACTACGACAACGCTGCTGACTTATAACTACAGTAGATCCTGTACCAGCTCTATCAGAGGAATGTACATTATGCTTGTACAGTACTTGTAGTAAAAAATTATTTTATGGCCAAGGAAAATGCAAATGCTAAAAATATGACTGTAATGCATTCTGTATTTTATTGCAGTATGTGCCAGGTTCTCTTTAAATTATGAATCAATAAAAGAAGATGAACTTGATTCTGCTTAACAGAGTTCTATCGCTAGCTTTCCAAAAACTGAATGAGCAGACTGGGAATAAAAACTGACTGCTGGGGATTTGAGGTCTGAGATTTAATATATATTATTCAGTATTTGCCTTAGTTCAATTTTAAGCAACATACAAAACTAATCTAAATAGGCCCCAAAAGCACAGAGCAACTTTAATCAGCGGCTCCCACAAGCCCCTTACAGAGTTGATTTCCTGATTCCCCGACAGACAGGTGAGTCATGCAGCCCTCAATCATCTCGGCTGACTCACCTGTGTAAAGATCTCTCCAGTAGGTCCTGGCTTCTGACAGCCAGAGCCTGCAATGAATCTGGCAATACAATGTAATAAAAAGGAGAACAGCTATATGCTGCTCCACATAGTCGTCACTACTGTTCCACTTCCACGCACCATTCAGACCTGAGTAGAACACGTCCCTGTGGGATCTTATACATGGGAGTTTTCATTTAGTTTACTGCAAATGCCACCAGCATACTTCATATCACTGAGAGAGCTCCAGTCCTACAGAGCTCCTATAGCCTAAGGCAATGCTGTAGGACTAACATCACGGCTGTGACAGTCACGGCCGAGTCCTTTGCTGGCACAGCGATGGTCTGCGGAAGGCTCACAGCAGTAGTCCAAGAAGGAGGAAAAAGACAAACCATTAAAAAAATATAAAAATACAGAAAAAGAAAAATCAGAGAGACAGAAATCGAAAAAAACTAGAGGGAAAAAGAGAGAAATTACTGTCACTTTTATCGAGGTAACGGCACGTTCTGGGTTTTACTATTTTATCATATTAATTTTTATTGTTTCAAAGTAGCCTTAGCAGCAAAATATATAACTTATGCTTAATGTTTATATTTTTGATATTGTTGCTTCTTGCTCATTGTGTGAACGTCACTTTCCTGCAAGCTTGCCTACCCTCCCGATTTTCGGTTGCCGCTCCCGTCCCCCTGGAAAGGCAGGCAAACCTCCCAGCAGCCAGCAACCCTCCCGACCTTACCCCAAAATAAACTAAAAACCCCAGCAGGGAGCTGATTGTTTGCAAACAGGGGGGGCGGTGATGCGAATCGCGCCACTGTGGCCCTGCCCCCTGCTTCACAATGCTGAAAATAACGGCATTGTGAAGAGGTTGGCGGGGCCACGATGATGTGATCATGCGGCTCCGCCCCCAATGTGACGTCAATGGCCGGGCGCTGCCCCCCCTGTTTGCAAACAATCAGCTCCCTCCCGGAAGGAGGGAACTGATTGTCGGCAAATATGCTGTACTGTAGCTCATGAGCGCCATTCTCCTTTTTCCATTTGAACAGCTGTTTTCAAATTTTGTGAGCTACAGTGGTGCCCGTATAATTAACAAGTAAATCGGTACAAATAATGTATATGTTACCTGCACATGGGGCAGATTAAGAGAGGAGGGGGCCCGTGTGCAGCCAGGGGCGCAGAGAGGGGGGAGCAGGTACTACTTACCTCCACCGCCCCACGCTCCCTCTTACCTGTCAGTATCCCCAGCCCATTACACGCTGCCATGTGCTGGACTGCAGAGGCTGCTGCCATTGAGCAGTAGCAGCAGTCTCCTCTGTCTGTGCGTGGTTGGAGGAGAGTAATCACACTGATCGCGCCTTCCCCTCCCCCCCCCGGATTTAACCCTGTCTGAGGGGCTAACAGTGGCCCCCTCTCCTGCACGCAGCACTGCAGCAATTATTTTTTAACTATTTTTTTCCTAAGGGGGCATGGCCGTACCTACCGTGATTAGGACCTCTCCCCCTCCTGAAAATAGTTGGGGCCCGGAGAGGCTCTCTACGTGCCTGTGTGCGAGCCCCCTCCTCTCTGGCAGTACAGTAGACTCTGTGTAGGTCTCCAGGAACATGCTCTATTGCATATGTGCAAATCTCTGTGAAAATAGGCGCCGCGTCATTAGTCCAGTGATTTCTGGCTGCAGTGCCAGCTGACAGGAAGGGACTCCAGGGAGGCAAGTATAATTATATGGGTGCAGGGTGTCCAGTGTACCGCACACCCTGCTCCCATTATAGATACACCAAAAGAGTGCATGACCTCATGGGGAAGGGGCGTGATGTATGGAACACCGGTTTCATCACTCCAAGGGCATGCCCAGTACTCCCGGAGATACTCTCCCTCTACTGCCGACTCTTCCTCTTTGATCGGGAGCCAATGCACACTAACAACACAGTGTGCGGCACCCTACTCCCAGTCACTGAGGAGTAGATGACATTTTGGTTCCACTCCCTCGGGGTGGGGGGGGGGTTGGTACCTGGTGCTATCTGTACCCCCCTTGTGATACCACTAACCTCCATCACATGCCACTGACACCTATCAGGTGTATATAGGTTCTGCCAGCATGTCAGTGACTGATATACCATTCCCCAGATCTCAATCCAATTGAGCATCTGTGGTGCAGTATGTGCTGGAAAGACAATGCAAATCCCAAATCCAATTTGATGGTATTTAAAGGGCTGTGTGACAGCCATATAGACACTTTGAAAAAGCTACCTGAAGGTAGCGAAACGTGTTGGTGGCTTTCCCTGGTTTACGGCACTCATCATTTGGACACCTACAAGGATCCTTATTGGACATCGAATTGGATTTGGGACTTATTTGCTGGTTCCAGCGTTGACTGCTGAGCGGTACATCCTTGCTTTGGAAGTTCGCCAGTTGTGATGCCATCGCTAATTTTGGGAACCTCACTCACCTTGACCTAAGCTGGTAAAACCATTTCCCCACTACTGGATTTACAAATATACTCCAGTTCTTCCTGAATTACATTTTCATCAGTGTCCACTTTCCATAATATTGCTGCAAGCAAACAGTGCCTACAGGGTTAATATATCATGCATGATATTTAATATCTTTCCTTTTTATATGATATTTATTTTATTCATGTAACCATTGTTCATTCATTGCAATACAATGTTTTAGTATTAATAAATTGTTACATATACTAGCACTGCATATCTTTTCCTTTTTATTGTTATTCAGGAGGCTGACTACCTCCCTTTTTGTAGCAGCTAGGAAAACTACTCATCACAGAGCCCTTTACACTATATTCTTTATAGTTATTTCTCCTTTCCCAATTGCCCTGTTATGCAGCACATGCAGGGCTATCCAGCGATGGGTGAAACCATTGATGGTTTCCCTGCAATGGTTTCAAGCCATCGATGATGAGAATCGATGGTTAACTAGCCGATAGCCATCGCTCCCTTGTGCTGTGCAGGTCTGCTGATTTTTACAGTAGAATGACTACCCTTACACTATTTACAGATAGGGCTGGTGCGAGGTTCTAGCAATCTGACATAACTTCACCCACATCTTAATGAAAACTGAAGTTTGGTTGAAATGTAATTAGTTACCAGATATGTTGAACCTCTGGGCCTTATTCAGACCCGGTTGCGAGCGCTCAGGGTCGATGGTGGTCCAGAGCGCATGCGCACGACGGAGCCAGCTTCCTTGCGTCTGTGCAATATCATCCACATCTGAATCAATCCCACAATACATTACACATAATATAGCACAGAGACATGACTGAAGGCGTGCACAATACATCAGTACTAATGGTATGGTTTCATGTAACCTAGATCTGCTTGCTTAATGGTGGAATAAGTTCAAGTGTAATGTTCATACAGATGGGTCCACATACATCTAGCCGCCTTGCGTGTTAAACAGCACTACTAGTCGCACCATGCAGTGACTTGACTCGGTAGAGCGAGCATCTTTACTTACAACTTTTTACCTTCTACCTTGTTCGCACAGTGATGTGAATAGACCACACAAGCAACTTCTGCTGATAATATGCAGCATGCCTATATTCTGTGTGCAACTGCGGCTGTATCTGCATGCGAAACGCTACGTTACAGTGTCACAGCCGCTGCATTTCGCGTGCAGTTATAGCCGCAGTCGCATACAGAATGTAGGAATGCCGCATATCATTTTAATCAGCAGAAGCTGCTTGTGCGTTGTATTCACATTACTGTGCAAAGATGCATATAAAGGTAAAACGTCGCACGAAAAGACCCTCGGTGCTAGAGAGTCACATGGCACTCACGCATTATGTGTAACGCCACTTGTAGCACACGGAGGATAGATGTATATGGACACATCTGTAGGAGTGTTACTGCTTAGAACAATCCATCTGGACACACCTTGGAACTAATTGAGACTTTTGTTATTTACCCCAGGGCCAGCTAGGCACCTGAAATCTTTGGGATGACTCTGAAATCAAAGTTTATCAAAATTTGGCATTAAGCTGACACCATATTGCAATGATATGGTGTCAGTCTGGAACTAAAGCTGGGTACACACCTCAGCGATGTCTACCGACCCAGCCATGCGGCAATGCAAAGATATATCGCATTGATTCACTGTACGACGACACCATAAATCGTTGTATGCTTAATTTAACAACATGTGTTGTCCGTGGCATCATTCCATGTAATATGCAGCACATCAGATGGGAAGATGTGACCACCCAATTCATCAAACAATGGGCCATCTCCAATTAGACGCAAAAAGCCCTGTTTTGTCAATAAGTTTTCGCGGATGCAAACTTTTCGGCTATCGTACAATTCTATTGCTGGAGATTTAGCTCATGCGAATCTTCCATCGACAAAAACCGGCGAACTGTATTCAACATCTCAGAGGAGGTGACAAAATAAGCAAAATCCCTAATTTTACTTAAAAATGTGGGGACTTGTTTCAGAACCCCTTGGACCCAATCTCCCCCCCAATGACAAATTAGGCAAAAGAAAACGTTTAATTAGCTTAATTTGTTCAATAATGACATGTCAATTTTGGGGTGAAAAAATTAAGTGTTAGAAAAATGGGCATAAAGTAGTGGGTCTGGTATTTTGGGGCGCTCTATGGATGGGACATGTGTTTAAAACATTGCAGGTGTATTTTATTGACACAAAAATATACTTGCACCCATTTAATGAACCCCTAATTTAATTGCAGCATTTATTTTCTCCAGAAAAACCTTGCTTTTGTAATTTTTCCACACATACAAATATGCATATAACAGCCATCTGACACAATTTAAGAACCCCAAATACCTATTAGGTCCACTAATATACTTCTAAATTCATTCCCTATGTATATGTGTGTTATGTTAGTCTTTTTATGGGGTACAGATTTCCCCAAATTCCCCTGCACTTTTTGCAGGTTACGCCACTAATAGTTTTCGCGTGAATGCGGTTTTGCGTCTTTTGTAATAGGATAGTGCGGAAAACGGGATCATGCAAAATGATCGCACCAAAACAAGCGAATTGTGTGTAAACATTTCCGACATTATATTTTAGTTTTTTTGCATCTAATTGGTTATTATGGCCCAATGAATTGGGGGTATTTGGGGGTATACACCATACTTGCTGACTTTTGTAACCTCTCTAGGAAAAGCACGGAGAGGAGAAACAGGTGGGCGGGGAGGGGGAGGAGCCAAACTATTCCTGTCATTAGGCCCCACCCTCAGACTGCAAAATGTTGCGACTTGTGCATATTTAAATAGGGGTGGGACCAAATGATGTGAGTATCATAGAAACACGTTACTAGGCCCTCCCCACGAACCACTGATTCTCGGTATTATTCTGCCCATTCTGACCACTTTACTAGGATGTGGGCGGGATATGGGAGGAGTACCTACTCTTCCAGAGGTGCGGAGTCTAACGATCTGCCCAGCTATTTTGTTGCTCGTGGCGTGAGTCACGCCATGGACTTGTGGCGTGGAGTGCAGGCCTCTGAGTCGCGCCATGGACTTGTGGCATACCGTGGTATTCTTCAACGAAGGATATGCTACGGCATGTAATACAGTGCTTAACCGCTGGGTGGCGAGTGCTCCACTGTTGTAATTGCATGTAATACAGTGCTTAACCGCTGGGTGGCGAGTGCTCCACTGTTGTAATTTGTACTGAATGCCTTGTACTGAACGCCATACTGTTAAACTTACAGTAAATTAGATGGATATCACATTCACAGCATTTGCATGTTCGCACAACCAATACTGTATTTTTAATGTCACATAATGTACATACAGTACAGTACTGTACAGTAAGATCTTATAACAGGATGCAAATCACTGCACATACTGTACCTGTACAGTATTGTACATACGGTGCAGCAACTGAACAGTAGAGAAGTTGCCCGAGTTGTTATCATGGTATAACCAATACTGTAGATTAATGAGATGCACGCACAGCTTTCACTGAGATGGAATGAATTACAGTATCACAATTTTTTTTTTTTTAATTAAAAACAGCAGCGGGAGGAGTGCACAAGGATGAGGCCGCTCTGTGCGGTTCACTGTAGCTGCCGTGTGGGCTAGTGGTTAGGTGATCACTTTGGTAGAATTATGGTCCCGGGTTCGATCCCTGGAAAAGAATATACCATACCGTATACTGTATATTTTTTTTTTATTGGCACTGTCTGCTCTGGACACTATAGTAGTGTTTACTGTAGTGTTGTACTGTAATACTGTAGTGTTTAGTAGTGTTGTACTGTAATACTGTAGTGTTGTTGTTTAAAAGGCTGCTTAAAAGTAAGACATTACAAACTGATTGTGTGTTTAAATAGTGCAAAACTTTCGTCAATGTCTGCGCTGTGGTGGCTGTCTGCTTCGAGGGGTTGCAATGGGATTTCATGCGCATGCCCAGTGGGGGGGTTACAATGGGATCTGTAGCACCAAGAGAGGGCTCTGTATTTCAAACTGTGCGCCTAAAACGCAAAACGCAAACATGCAACAACGCAGATGCGGTCTCGGCCTTACACACTATAGCGACGTCTCTTGGACTGTGTCTGAGAGTGGTTTCTGTCTGTGAGAGAGCTCTCTGTGTTCAAAGCTGACTGTGTGTTTGAAGCGCAAAATAGCGTTGCATCGCAAACTTATGACAATGGTGATGCTGTTCCAACCTTGCACACTAAGTACGGTAGTAGTGGGATCTGTATGAGAGAGAGCTCTCTGTATTACAAGGTTGGCACTATGGTGGCTGTCAGCCATCTGCGATGGATTAGAAATGGAGGGGGTACCTGTACAATGGGATCTGTGGCGCCAAGCCATACGCCATGTAGCGCTATGCCATGGCGTATGGAAGATCATCACTGAGCATGCGCAGTTGGTTGGCTGTATTACTGCAGTCAGTATGCTGTTGAATTTCCATCTCTGGCGGGCGCATGCCCAGTAGGAGGATTGCGATGGGATTTCTGGCGCTTGCCCAGTGGGCCGAGAGTCAAACACAGTGCATCAGGTCCCTTCCCCCAAAGCAAGCAAGAGCCTCTCATTACCATAATAAAGGATGCTTTGTTAATCCATTTAGTGTAAGCAGTCAGCTCTGCCCTAGTGTCCTGAAAAATGCTACGAATAGTGACCATTGCCAAGGACACCATCCCCTGTCTGCTAGGACAACTAGTGTGCCGCTATGAATGTGCCTGTACTGTATATTAAAAACTGACGGTGCCGTTGAATTTTGCACCACACAGTAGTGATTTCATAACTGCAGAAACTGGTAGTGAATGGACTGTATAAAATGAGAGACAGGGCTCTGTATCACAAACTGCGCCTAAAGGGCAAAACGCAAACATGCGACAACGCAGATGCGGTCTCAGCCATACACACTATAGCGACGTCTCTTGGACTGTGTCTGAGAGTGGTTTCTGTCTGTGAGAGAGCTCTCTGTGTTCAAAGCTGACTGTGCGTTTGAAGCGCAAAATAGCGTTGCATCGCAAACTTATGACAATGGTGATGCTGTTCCAACCTTGCACACTAAGCACGGTAGTAGTGGGATCTGTATGAGAGAGAGCTCTCTGTATTACACGGTTGGCACTATGGTGGCATTCAGCCATCTGCGATGGATTAGAAATGGAGGGGGTACCTGTACAATGGGATCTGTGGCGCCAAGCCATACGCCATGTAGCACTATGCCATGGCGTATGGAAGATCATCACTGAGCATGCGCAGTTGGTTGGCTGTATTACTGCAGTCGGTATGCTGTTGAATTTCCATCTCTGGCGGGCGCATGCCCAGTAGGAGGGTTGCAATGGGATTTCTGGCACATGCCCAGTGGGCCGAGAGTCATACACAGTGCATCAGGGCCCTTCCCCCAAAGCAAGCAAGAGCCTCTCATTACCATAATAAAGGATGCTTTGTTAATCCATTTAGTGTAAGCAGTCAGCTCTGCCCTAGTGTCCTGAAAAATGCTACGAATAGTGACCATTGCCAAGGACACCATCCCCCGTCTGCTAGGACAACTAGTGTGCCGCTATGAATGTGCTTGTACTGTATATTAAAGACTGATGGTGCCGTTGAATTTTGCACCACACAATAGTGATTTCATAACTGCAGAAACTGGTAGTGAATGGACTGTATAGAATGAGAGACAGGGCTCTGTATCACAAACTGCACCTAAAGCGCAAAACGCAAACATGCGACAACGCAGATGCGGTCTCGGCCTTACACACTATAGCGACGTCTCTTGGACTGTGTCTGAGAGTGGTTTCTGTCTGTGAGAGAGCTCTCTGTGTTCAAAGCTGACTGTGCGTTTGAAGCGCAAAATAGCGTTGCATCGCAAACTTATGACATTTTAAGTGAAGATTTTAAAAATAATTAAAAAAACATATTTTCAAGGTCTCGAACCCACGGAACAAGACGAGGGGAGAAGCAGTGACCACTAGGCCACACGCTTCACCCATTACTAGAGTTCTGTAGTTTGTAAAGTAATGAAACCTCTACAATGTCTAAGTCTGGGACAGTGCCGACAGTATTTACATTTGCGCAAACACAGTATGATTTCAACCGCACAGTCAGTGGGTAATACAGAGCTGAATGATTTCAAACTTTATTAGACATTCTTCTACCGCTTTATTATACCGTACATTCCTGATTCCATGTGGAAAACGCTGTAATACTGTATAGTGTACCAAATCATCGCTTCTGTCAACCAATCATCGGGCGGTGATACAGAACATACCGTACGGTACATTGGAAATCACACGCATGCGCTGTGTAGTTTAGGAAAAGTGACACCTGGTGGGCAAAATGTTGTATTACACGTAATGAAATCAGACGCATGCGCTATGTAGTTTAGGAAAAGTGACATCTGGTGGGCAAAATGTTGTATTACACGTAATGAAATCAGATGCATGCGCTATGTAGTTTAGGAAAAGTGACATCTGGTGGGCAAAAAGTTGTATTACACGTAATGACTTTTTTCATTACTAAACTTTCTTTGTGGCGCTACTCATGGCGTGGTGTGTGGCGTGCCATGTGTGGCGTGAGAGATAACGCTGTGATGCCACGTTATAGCTGGGCACATCGGTACCTGAAAAATTGGGAGCCTCCCGCATGTCCCGAAAGAATAGGCAAATATGGTACACACTACACAATGGTGGCGGATCACAAGAATGGCCAATATACAGAATTGTATAGTGTGTAACCAGCTTTACACTTTTTACAAGCATTTTGCCAGTATTCATCGAATTGGGTCATTAGGACTGTAAGCCTATTCAATTAGCAATCTGCCATTAGTGATGGCAATAAAATAACATATCTCTACATGGAATGAATCAGCAACTGATTGTGGTCAGCTGAACTTTTAGAAATTTGATGTCAAGTGATCTAGTTTAGCGCAGGACAGCAGAAGTGTGTTAGGGGAAGGAGGATCATGTGAGAGGGATTACTGTATGATGGCAGGCACTCAGGGAAATGTATGAACAATGAATGCTCTCACTGAACTAATATGACAATAAATTGAACACAACCCAAAGACGTCAGTACAATTTGCTACCAGCACACACTCAACACTCTAAACAAAAGAAAGTACACTTTGTTAATTAATTTAACAAGATAATACGCATGTTTGGATTCATAGTTCAGATCCTGCTTGTTAGCCCAGTACTACTCGCTTGTTGATTAAGAATTATATCTTCAAAGGAAAATACCGTCTCATTTTATACAATATATATTATATATACACCAATCAGCCATAACATTAAAACTGGTTTGGTATAAAAGATAGACAGGAATTAGACAGACAAACAGATGTTAGGCAGGCAATAGGTCAACAGGGACAAAAGGTCCACATGGATGAAGGTCAACAGCTACAAAAGGTCAGCAGGGTAAACAGCACCGGGCATGTTTTTGTGCCAAAAATGCATCTAATGTGATGCACTGGACGCACTAGCAGACTGCTGATTAATTTGATATTTGACACTTGTATATCTGAGTGTGACTGAGTCTCTGAATCTGTATACAAAGTGCTACCATGTAACGGCCGCAGCTTTTTTCATTCTAGTCCCTTTGTGGTTCATATACAGACTCAGGAGCACACAAGCAGAGGCGTATCTATAATGGGTGCAGGGTGTGCGGGGAACACGGGCCCTGCACCACACACAATGCACCCATAATATTACTTACCTCTCCGGAGTCCCACGTCGGCGCGGGCGTCCGGCGCTGTAAAACAACTGGAACATGGCCGCGGCGGCTGTTTTCCCATCGTTTGCGATTGCGCAGTACAGGGAAAATGGCCGCCATGGCCATTTTCCCGGTGACCTGCGCATACACTATAGACTCTGGGCACACTCTAGTGCCATGAGTCTATAACTCCGGCGCTGGCCGGCTGCCGGGCAGAGAGGAGGGGGCCAGTTTCAGAGACTGCACATGGGCCCCCTCCTCTCTAGAAACAACCCTGTATACAAGTGTCATATATCAAACAATCAGAGCAGTCTCCCAGTGCATCCTAGTCACATCGCATTGCAACAGACACATTTCCGAAAAAAAAAAAAAAGACAGACGCTAGCAGAGTAGCGCGGGACCTGGCACCTCACTCATGCCAGGGAAGTCGCGTTGTGTGGCGTATTGAGGCTAGATGTATGAGGACACATCTGTACCTGTGAATTGTGCGGCTATATGCTGCACTTACGATACCTCTGAAGTTTAGGAGCCTCACAGGGCTGCGTATGAAGGACCCATGAACCTGGGCCAGATCGGACCGCCAGGAGCGAGTGAAGTGGATTGAGCGCGTGTTGGAAGCAGGAGAAATGGCCAAGCATAAGAATCTGAGCCACTTTTACAAGGGCCAAATTGTGATGGCTAGACGACTGGGGCATTTCCGGTAAACACTGGACATGTTGCCTGTCGACATTGTGGTATCCACACTATGGATGTGGATATTGGTACTGTCGACCTAATTACTACACCCAGGGCCACAATCAGGTGGGGACTGCGGGGACTAGAGTCCTGGGCCCGGACAGAAAGGGGGCCCGGCCGGCAGTGGATTAAATTAGCTCCGGGGGCATTTTGAAAGCGGACGAGCAGCCAATTAGGAGCGTCCGCCACCAAATTCAAAATGCCACTGCCTCCCGGCCCCTCTCTCTGCCTGGGTGAGACCGTGAGCGGCAGCCAGTCCGGCAACAGCCAGCCAGCGGGGAGAGGAAAGCAGCCGGTGAGAGGGAGGAGCAGCAGCGGCAAGAGGAGAAGCTACCTGCTATAGCCGCTGTGAAAAGGAAGTGCTCATACAGGCAGGAGAGATGGCAGGGGATCCCACATCCAGGTACAAAGACTCCTGCTTTCCCACCCTCACCCAGCTTTCCCACTTTTATCAGGCTCTGTTACTTTTACCCTGCTCTCCTACCCTCACCCTGCTCTCTTACTTTTACCCTGCTCTCTTACTTTTACCCTGCTCTCCCACCCTCACCCTGCTCTCTTACTTTTACCCTGCTCTCTTACTTTTACCCTGCTCTCCCACCCTTACCTTGCTCTCCCACCTTCACCCAGCTCTCTTTTACCCTGCTTTCCCACTTTTACCCTGCTCTCCCACTTTTACCCTGCTCTCTTACTTTACCCTGCTCTCCCACTTTTACCCTGCTCTCCCACCCTCACCCTGGTCTCTTACTTTTACCCGGCTCTCCCACCCTCACCCTGGTCTCTTACTTTTAGCCTGCTCTCCCACCCATACCTTGCTCTCCCACCTTCACCCAGCTCTCTTACTTTTACCCTGCTCTCCCACTTTTACCCTGCTCTCTTACTTTTACCTTGCTCTCTTACTTTTACCCTTCTCTCCCACCCTCACCCTGGTCTCTTACTTTTACCTTGCTGTCTTTCTTTTACCCCGCTCTCCCACTTTTACCCTGCTCTCTTACTTTTACCCTGCTCTCCCACCCTCACCCTGGTCTCTTACTTTTACCCTGCTCTCTTACTTTTAGCCTGCTCTCCCACCCATACCTTGCTCTCCCACCTTCACCCAGCTCTCTTACTTTTACCCTGCTCTCCCACTTTTACCCTGCTCTCTTACTTTTACCTTGCTCTCTTTTACCCTTCTCTCCCACCCTCACCCTGGTCTCTTACTTTTACCTTGCTGTCTTTCTTTTACCCTGCTCTCCCACCCTCACCCTGGTCTCTTACTTTTACCCTGCTCTCCCACCCTTACCTTGCTCTCCCACTTTTACCCCGCTCTCCCACCCTTACCCTGGTCTCTTACTTTTACCTTGTTCTCTTCCTTTTACCCTGCTCTCCCACCCTCACCCTGCTCTCTTACTTTTACCCTGCTCTCTTACTTTTACCCTGCTCTCCCACCCTTACCTTGCTCTCCCACCTTCACCCAGCTCTCTTTTACCCTGCTTTCCCACTTTTACCCTGCTCTCCCACTTTTACCCTGCTCTCTTACTTTACCCTGCTCTCCCACTTTTACCCTGCTCTCCCACCCTCACCCTGGTCTCTTACTTTTACCCGGCTCTCCCACCCTCACCCTGGTCTCTTACTTTTAGCCTGCTCTCCCACCCATACCTTGCTCTCCCACCTTCACCCAGCTCTCTTACTTTTACCCTGCTCTCCCACTTTTACCCTGCTCTCTTACTTTTACCTTGCTCTCTTTTACCCTTCTCTCCCACCCTCACCCTGGTCTCTTACTTTTACCTTGCTGTCTTTCTTTTACCCTGCTCTCCCACCCTCACCCTGGTCTCTTACTTTTACCCTGCTCTCCCACCCTTACCTTGCTCTCCCACTTTTACCCCGCTCTCCCACCCTTACCCTGGTCTCTTACTTTTACCTTGTTCTCTTCCTTTTACCCTGCTCTCCCACCCTCACCCTGCTCTCTTACTTTTACCCTGCTCTCTTACTTTTACCCTGCTCTCTCACCCTCACCCTGCTCTCCCACCTTCACCCAACTCTCTTACTTTTACCCTGCTCTCCCACTTTTACCCTGCTCTCTTACTTTTACCCTGCTCTCCCACCCTCACCCTGCTCTCTTACTTTTACCCTGCTCTCTTACTTTTACCCTACTCTCCCACCCTTACCTTGCTCTCCCACCTTCATCCAGCTCTCTTAATTTTACCCTGCTCTCCCACTTTTACCCTGCTCTCCCACTTTTACCCTGCTCTCCCACCCTCACCCTGCTCTCTTACTTTTACCCTGCTCTCTTACTTTTACCCTGCTCTCTTACTTTACCCTGCTCTCTTACTTTTACCTTACTCTCCCACCCTTACCTTGCTCTCCCACCTTCACCCAGCTCTCTTACTTTTACCCTACTCTCCCACTTTTACCCTACTCTCCCACTTTTACCCTGTTCTTCCACCTTCACCCAGCTCTCTTACTTTTACCCTGTTCTCACACTTTTACCCTGCTCTCTTACTTTTACCCTGCTCTCCCACTTTTACCCTGCTCTCCCACATTTACTTTGCTCTCTTACTTTTACCCTGCTCTCCCACCCTTACCTTTCTCTCCCACCCTCACCCTGCTTTCCCACATTTACTTTGCTCTCACACTTTTACCCTCTCTCCCACCCTCCTCCTGCTCTCAGACCCTCACCCCACTCTCTCACCTTCACCTCTATATTTTAGGTTAACATGTTATAACACCCTCCCACACATGCCGATCTTTGATATTTAAAAAAAATGGTTTACACACCAATTAATGCCACACCTCTGCTATAGCTACATATTCTGCAACTCCCACATCTGACAAACTGCCTCCCCCATCCCAAGGGGAGGGGCCCTGCCTATTTTGACAGTCCCGGGTCCCACAATCTCTGATGGCAGCCCTGACTACATCCCATGTTCTGCACCATAGCTCAGTTATCCTGCTCTGTTACATCCTCCCTGAGTATTTTTTTCTTAAACTGATTGCTTTGTGGTCACAGGGTGAAACTTGCAGTCCATTGATTTAAGACTTCCAATTAGTGCACAGACATCATAACCCTGGAAATTGGGCTTCTGGCCTTATACTGATTATGTTTTTCTCTTGGAATTCCATGCTGATACCACATTGTTTATGAACATGGTAGCGCCAATTATAGGCATCCAGGGCAGCACAACATTGTATACCTAACCCTGTGACCACTCTGGGATGTTATTTGCCGGCGTGGAAGCCTTTGCATTCAATATGCTTGGTATTACCCAGGTATTTTGTTCCACTCTCTGTAGCTCCTGACAGCAATTTTTGGAGCATATGTATCACAATCTGCATCTCGGATAAGGGTGGGATGTGATAAAATCGCTCAAAGTCAGAATGAGATATTTGAATACATTGCAAGTATGTATCATATATTCAGAGTTGCCAACTTTCTAGCTGCCCCTTCCGGGAGGGAGCAGCCAGATCGGAATGACAGGGGGCGTGGCCATCGTGAGGAGGCGGATGCCGGACAAACTAGGTGTGATTGTAGGCGGAGCAGGGGCGTGGCCACACGATCTTGTCATTTTGCCCCCACTACACATGCCGATATTACAGACATTGTGAAGCAAGGGGCAGAGCCAAAATGGCGCGTCACTGCCTCCCCCACTGTGGGGGTCTCTAAGGTAATTGCGGGGGGGGTTAGGAGGGGTAGGCAGCAGCCGGGAGGATTGCCTGCCTACCAGGAGGTCGGGGGCGGCATCCGATTTTCAGGAGGCTCCCGACCAAATCGGGAGGGTAGGCAAGTATGCATATATCACGTGTAGGGACAGAGCTTGCAAGAGAGCTCTGGGCCTGATTCAGACCCGCTCGCGAGCGCTATTTGCTCACAAACAGGTCGATGGTAGCCCAGTGCGCATGCGTGAGACCTGGATAGCGAGGGGCAAAGCGTCGCTCCGGGTCTTGTATCAAAGGGGGCGCGCTGTCGATGTTGAGTGACAACACGCCCCCTTTGGTGGGCGGGCCGGGGGAGTGGCTGCCCAAACGGAGGTGTTCCCATGTGAACGCCTCCGTTTGGGGGCGGCCCCACTGACATCACAAGTGATGTCAGTGGGAGTGATTCGGCTCTGTGAGAGCCGAAATCTCTCTGGGGCTTGTGGCAAAGAGACCCTACCACAAGGGTCTCGTCGCAAGCCCGATGGTCGCGATGGTCCCATCTTCCTGGCCGCTCGCTATAGCTGTGGGTGGTCACCCACAGCTATGCGAGCGGCCAGGAGGCCGCTGTAAAAAACAAGAAAGCCGGCCCTGATTCAGAGCGAGCGCTCTGTCAGAGCATCCGGCTCTGAATCAGGGCCTCTGTCCCTGCGAATCCAGTCTCTGCACTTCCCAGGATACTTTGAACCCCTGTTAGGGTTGCCAGTTGCCAGCAGTTCAGCTATTAAAACCAGTCAGATATGAACATAATGCATTACACATGACATAGCACAGAGGGGTTCCGGACTATAGACAGATAGTAATTAGTTAAACAATGTCTACATAGACACCAGATGTTAGACAGTTAATAGTTAGACAAGGGTAAAAGTTCGACACAGACTAAAGTCAGACACACTAAAGTTAGACATGTAAAAATTTTGACAGGTACAAAAGATCGACAGGGTCAAAAGTTCAACATGAAAAAGATCGACACAAAAATGGTCGACACATTTTTTTTTTTTAAGGATTAGGGTTAGGCACTTACTGGAGGGTTAGGGTTAGGCACTTACCACCACGGTTAGTGTTAGGCACTTACCCAGTTAGGGTTAGGCACCAGGAGGGAGGGTTAGGGTTAGGCACCAAGGGGAGGGTTAGGGTGAAGATTAGGGCTAAAAAAAAAAAAAAAAAAAGAATTATTGCCGACCATTTTTGTGTCGACCATTTTCATGTCGAACTTTTGACCATGTCGACCTTTTGTACCTGTTAAACTTTTTACATGTCTAACTTTAATGTATCTGACTTTTGTTTGTGTCTAACTTTTTTCCCTGTCTAAAGGCCCCCATACATCAGAGATTGATTGCAGCAATCGTGCAGTTTGCAATCGATTATGTATAAAAATCTTTCCCTTGTGGCAATTCTGCAATCGATTGAAAATGGGAAAGATTTTTATACACAATCGACTGCAAATTGCTGCAATCTATTGCTGATGTATGGGGGCCTTAACTATTGACTGTCTAACATCTGGTGTCTATCTAGACATTGTCTAACTAATTACTGTCTATCTCTTATAACACACCCAGCACAGAAACATGACTGGAGACTTGCACAATACATCAGTACCAATGGTGTAGATCCGTTTGCTTGAGTGTGGAATAAATTGTAGTTTAAGTGTAATGTTCATAAGAGTGTTAGTGCTTAGAACAATCAACTATTATTCAATCTGGACACACCTTAGAACTAATTGAAGCTTTTCTTATTTACTCCAGGGCCAGCTAGGCACCTGTAATCTTTGGGATGTCTCCCAGACCAAAGATTATCTAAATTTGGCATTAATCTGACATGTTGCAATAGAACTATATTCCAATGATATGGTGCCAGTCTGGAACTAAAGCTGGGTACACACTTCAGCGATGTGCTGACCCAGCCATGCGGTGATACAATGATATATCTCATTGACCTACACACTGCGCGATCTGCCATACGACGACGCAATATATCATTGCATGCTTAATGTAACAACAATGTGTCATCCATGACATTGTTCCATTTGCTGTGCAGCAGGATTTGTGGGTACACACCATACTTGCCAATTTTGTAGTTACCTCTCCGGGAGAAGCCAATAAATGATCATTGTAATGACCTCTAAACAATACAGAGAACATAGTAGTGACCTCTATACAATACATAGAGCATCATAGATGACCTCTATACAATACATAGAGCATTATAGGTGACTTCTATACAATACAGAGAGTATTATAGGTGTCCTCTATACAATACAGAGAGCATTATAGGTGACCTCCATGCAATACAGAGAGCCTTATAGGAGACCTCTATACAATACAGAGAGCATTATAAGTGACCTCTATACAATACAGAGAAGATTATAGTGATCTATATACAATACAGAGAGCATTTTATATATATTATTTTCAATATTAAATTTAATTGAATTTCTCAGTTTTATACAGAGTAACACAAAGGGGGGGAAATTAATTGAAAAGAAGGGAGAGGGAAGAATACATACATTACAAAATATTCAGAGATCCAGTCCTAGCAATAAAACTGCAAGTAGCAGTCTAGAAAGTTTATGAGCACAAGTCCATTATAAAACAAAACAATTAAATACTACATGTACAGAACATAATGGCTGTACTGCCCCGCACTAAGTGTCTGACAAATTTGGAGCAGCCAGCATAACCAATACTCTATCTTCCAATAATCCAGTCAGATGTGATCTTAAGAACTGAGTTTATTATTCGATAGAGGAACTTGCGTGGATGTACACAGATCGATGCGTATAAACAAGTGTGCACATGTGTGTGCGCATGTGTGATGATAAGTAATGTGATGATAAGTGATGGCAAGTGATATGGTAAAACTGTAAACAAACAATGAAAAACAATTACTATATGTACATGGGAATGCAAGGCAAACATATACATAACATGGGATATGCAAACAACATGAAACATACAGTATGCAAAGTACAGGCTGCAATGTCGCATAGTACAGCTAACATGCATTACTGATTAAGCAGATCTACAATATGATGGCACAGTTGAAGCTTAGAACTCACCATCGGATGCTGTACCAGGTTGAGCTTATGTAATGATGACTGTCTGGGACCATGAGAAAAGAAAAATGGCTGCTTACAGCTCCTTTAGCCCAGAATGTATTGCTAGACTGCTAAGGCATGCTAAGAAGGACAAAATAGATCAGATTTAAACTGCTGCTGTCCTGACCACTAGGTGGGGCTGCTAATGTGAATTAGTGCAACATAACAAACCCTATGCTGAAGGCATGACAATGGCACTGAAAATATTTGAAGTCATATAGAATAGTATATATATATAAAAGAATATTGCAATAAGAGGTCACAACTAACAGTACATAAGAGGCCACAGACGCGATATAGTACAGAGGGCATTATATATTTGTCTCAATATAAAATTTTATTGAATTTCACAGTTTTATACATAGTAACACTACGGGGGGGAGAATTGAAAGAAGGGAGAGTGAATGGTACAAGTAGCAGTCTAAAATTTAAGAGCACAAGTCCATTAGAAGACAAGAACAATTCAATATTTCAAGTACAGAAAATAATGGCATTGAAAATATTTCATATAGAATAGTATATATTCTATATTTCATATAGAATAGTATATATATATATATATATATATATTACCTATATACAAATACAGAGAGATTTTCTAGTGACCTCTATACAAATACGAAGGCCATTATAGTGTCTTCTACACAATACAGTAAGCATTTTAATGCCCTCTAAACAATATGGAGAGCTTTATAGTGAACTCTATATAATACAGAGATCATTTTTTATGAGCAAAGACACAAATCCCTGGTAGCTTTATACTACAGACCAGCCTAACTTTCTGGTTGCTTTTTGATTCTTTATTAATGGCAGATTGCAGACTCCAGATCTAGCTTTATAATGCAACCCCTTCCCATTTAGAATTTACTATTCAGACACCAGATCTCTGGTAGGGACCCAAACTGCTTACTCTCTCCTCCTGCAATCCCGCAGCGTTAGGCCGGCAAAGCCTGCATTGCGTTGTAACTTAGTGAAACTACTAGCAGCTATAGAAACATATCATTTCAACAGACTCAGCTTATCCTCAAGTAAATAACAAAAACACACACTTATGTGTTGTGTCATGTTTGCTTTGGCACACTTATCCGCAAGATCTGTGCCAATACTGTAACCTTTCACTGATATAAAGAACCAATTATTCATTTGATTCCTTGTGCTATTATGTTTTACCTGAAGCAATTCTCAGAACTGTTCTGTATTTCAATACCTTACCAAATGTTATATTTGAAGCTTTTACATCACACCCATTACAGTACAAGTATTTTGTGGGCTGCACTAAAAACAGAAAGGGAGGTGTCCCCCAGATGTCCCCCACACACTAAATTGTACCTGCAACAATACTTGAAAACTATATTGTAATAGAAATTCAGAGATATATGTTGCATACATTTGTAATTATAAGTGATAAGCCACCAGGACAACTTCACGGCTTCTCTGATACTGGTGGTCCCTACACTGCATGATAACAGTACCCACTCTGGGCCATGTAATTGTCTATTGTAAGGCCTCATGGTAAAGGCACATACACAAATACATCCAAATTGAGAGCCAGCTTGCCTGGGAGTCACCACTGGGACCCCCAATTAGCACTATAGGAATCAGCATGCCCTTCAAATGCTGGTTCCATCTACTGTATGCCTCTCAAAACAGCAAACATAACAAACTGCAAGTTGTTCAAATCAATTTGGTCACACTATTCAGGTACATGAAAGGGAAGGATCATACTAAACAGGTCCACAACTAAGGAGGGGCACTTGCCCTGGCCGCGCGATGTGAGGGGGTGAGATATGTATTGGGGGTGGAGCTCGGCACAACCACTGAGGACATTCCATGCAGCTAATGTGGCATGACCTTGTCCCTTTTTTGTATGTAGCTTTGTGGAATGTGCACACTTTTCCTAATTTGGACTGGGACCACTGCTGGGACGTATGTATAAGTTACAGTCCACTTTAATAGCGGCAATATCCTAAACGAAAAAATTCCCTCACAGAAAATAAAATTCAAGCTATAATTGTTACACATTGAGGCTTCTGACTAGCATTGGGCAAAGTGTGAAAATCATCTACAAATATATATATACACACACAGACTTGGTGAAGATGGCATGCTGCCTGGATTTGAACAAAGACTCATGTCATAATCTAATACATACAAAATATATCATATATCAGAGGTTTACACTTTTTATTTTGCAAAAACACATATTAATCCATAGCCACAAGAGAGTCACGATTATGGTGGACAACATGGCCATAGGTTCATGATGGAGGGACACTGTTTAATCTGTAACAAGACAAATACTAAAAAATTATACCCCTGGCACAGTATTCGCTCTACTACCAATTATAAGAACTCATAAAAGTTTACAGCAGCAGGACTTGAGAGAAAAGGAAAATAAAAGAATTTAAATCTGCATCACAAACAATAAACTCTACTCTCAGTAATGCCATAACAGACAGGTCTATAGAAAACTATTAATTACACATCTTCAAAGAAATGTAAATATAAAAGTAATTAAACATCACAACAGCCACATGTATCTAGCGGTATTGTAAACATTAATTCTCTCTGCACGTTATTTAATGGATAAAAGAAAAAAAACTATTTATCAAAAAGTTCCTTCAATGATTAGAAGAATTTGATAGACATGGTCCGGTAGACAGTAATTTACAAAGATTAGATTGATATTATACAATAACTGAAGATCAAATGGCAGCATAATTTAGTAGGTAGTTTAAGGGATAGGGTTGTAAGCAGTGTTATTTAGCCTCATACAAGGTGTTTAACTCGTAGGAGGTCCTAAGCCACCGTCCACCACAGACACTGAGTACATACCTCGGGCGGTGTCCAATGTATTGCATCAGAACAAATGCTGGAGGTGGCCGCCTCCATCCTGCCAGCACATGGCAACCCAGCGCTGCAATAGTCGTGTTTGTATATTGTGTCTATGGTGGGCAGCAGCCCCGGGACTCCTATGAGTGAAACGCGCTGTAGAACATATTGAAAAGTCTGATGGAATTTCTGCGGCTAATGGAAGCCTCCCTTAGGTAATATGTGTCCCTCTGGTTATAAAGCTATATATTGACCTGTAATCTAACAAACAGTCCCCTAATATCCTGATGTTTGAACAGAGCTGCTCTTCAGTGCTGGAAAAATAACATGTTAGTGCTATACTCTGATACAGTGGAATGACGATAGATGAACGTACTCATGCTCATCCACTCTAACGCATTTCTTTGTTGTACAAACATTTATCAAAAGTAGTGAAGGTAATAGGGCATAGTCTGTGCTGATTTTTTGTTGAGGAATGTTGGGAGAATTGTAAATAGGTTTATTAAATATATATATAAATAAGACCTTATTTTCATGTCAATCTCAAATTCTGGAAGATTTTCTAATTTGCAAAGTAAAATAAAATTCTGTCGAGGTAACAAAATGAGAGTCACAGGATACACATGGAGAAATACAAGAGTGGTCACTACATGCAAGAGCTTACACTGTAGACAAAGCTAAAAAGGCAAGCAATACATAGTATAGGGTAGGCCTTAAGCAGTATCAACTAAACAGACTGGTTTGAATAAGGGTTGCAGAATTAGGGATTTGTAGACATTGCCTGACAACTTTTATTAAGTTCCGGATAGGGCAACCCACTCTAATGAATTTACAGCATGTGGGGCAGAGCTACACATAATTGTGGCCCTGCCCATAGCTGTTCAAAGCTGCTATTGGCTAGATCTTGCAGTGAGGGGCGGGTCTAGGATGACACAGTTCAGTGCTAATCATGTCATCCAGCCTATGGGCTGCCCTCTTCAGCCGGCAAGTGGGCAGCACTGGAAAATGGAACCAGACTGGGACTCTCATAGACCTTTCTCGGGAGAGTTGGAAAGAATGCAAGTGATAGAGGGTAATCCAGACACAAAATGATCTACATTTTGAAATTGAGAGATAAATTAAATAGTAATGACAGATACATACATTCTATAAGATTTACATGTCCCTCTATGGCATAATTTTTATACTGTTTTATAAAATGTTTCTGTAGAATAATATGCTGAGCGCGATTCCCTTCTGTATCTATTAAATAATCATTTATTTTCTTTTTCTTCCACCAACAATACGCTGGGGACTGTCACATCAGCAGGGCTGTTAAGAGCCAGCCCCGGGGGAGGGGGCATGGCCTAATTGCTGGAGGCGCAGCTATGCCCCCTTTGAAAAAAAAAGGAGCTGGGCTGCTGACAGATAAGAGGGCCCCTGGTGGGGGCTCAGGTCTGATGCTGCCCCCCCCAGGCATCATCAGACCTGGGCCCCCACCGGGGTCCCTCCAACAAAACCCGGGCAATTAGTATCCACCCCCTCCCTCTCAGCGCTCCTGCACATCAGTATGATGCAGGGGGCTGTATCTCTATATATGTGTGGGATGCGGTCATAATATCGACCGCGGGGATTCCAGTGCTCAGAATGCCGGCGCCAGAATCCTGACACCTTTCAGAATCCCCGTGCCGGTATCCCGAAGGTAAGTAGTGGGGTTAGGGGGAGGGTTAGCATTATGGTTAGGCACTAGGGGGAGGTTTAGGGTAAGGCTCTAAGGGGGGAGGGTTAGGTTAGGGTGCGGGGAGGTTAGGTTTAGGCACTAGGGGGGAGGTTAGGTTTAGGCACCAGGAAGGAGGGTTAGGAGTAGGGAGAGGGGGAGGGTTAGGATGCCGACTGACAGGTGTCAGCAGGGGCGTATCTATAATGATTGCAGGGTGTGCGAGGAACACGGGCCCCTGGGTCCCATAATATTACTTACCTCTCCGAAGTCCCACATCGGTGGCGGCGGCGATGGAGACGGGGCCTGACATTTCACCCCCATTGCTGTAAATTATCGTGAATAGTGCATATTTAAATAGGGGGCGGGGACAAATGATGCCATTCTTATAGAATTGCGTAATTAAGCCCCACCCCCTACCCCTACATGGGGACCTCCAATCTTCTTTAAAATTCTCCCCATTCTGCCCACTTCACTAGGAAGTGGGAAGTAATGCGGGAGAAGCGCCTACTCTACCGGGGTTGCAGGGGGTTACCCGAAAAATCGTGAGCCTCCCGCTACTTCCGGGAGAGTAGGTATGTATGGTACTGCACAAATATTATTCAGAACATTATATTTGTGCAATGAGAAAAATTTAAAGGGAAATTCTAATTACACAACTACTTTAAAAACTTTTTATTTTAAAGAATATTGCCACAGTGCCCCTTACATTCAAGAGATTATTTTTTACACAATGAAACATGAATGTGAATTATATAGTAATAGTAATTATATAGGGCTCTATTTACTACAATCTGCATATTGAATGGGGATTGTAGTGTGATATTACCGAGTGAATTCGCATTGCGAATTCAGGCAATATCACAGGGATTTACTATAAATCCCTTGCAGGGACAGAGCTTGCGATAAAGCTCTGTCCCTGCGGATCCCATCCGCACTCTAGTCGCGGTATTTTTGGAAAAAATACCGCGGCTAAGAGCCCGCGCATGCGCCGACCGACCACCGCTACTACCCCCCCACCGACGCTAAGCCCCGCCCCCGGCGCTAAGCCCCGCCCCCCGCGATCGCGGACCCCCGTGCGTATGGAACAGTCCTAGAAAGGCTCAATATACACAATTTTAAATTCAAATGAGATATTTTTTTTGACCATTTAATAAATGAAAACATTAAAATCAATGCACATCAGACGCTGACTAGCTGCTAAATTATTCCATATGAAAACTGATGCAAATTCGACAAATAAGTATCATCAGTCGGCAAAAATTAAAAAAATGCAGTTTTGTGAAAAAGAAATATTAGTATAAAAAAAATTGGAAGTCAAAAGATAACAATGAAACATAATAGATGTGATTTTAATTTATATTGTAACCCTTGCACGTTTTCCGCACTCTCTAAGCTGATCTCCCGTACTGAATGGGTTAAAAATATCTGACAGCTCAGGCTTAATTGAATAAGATAATTATGTTAGAAGTTCTAGTGATGATTTGAAGTAGAGATGAAATGATCTTCAGTTGCTGCTTTCATCTATGTACCAACAATTAGTGACCTGCTCCTGCATGTTACATGACCCCGCAGATCATTTCCTTCCCTGGAGCATCTGGTTTAAGTGCCCAGAACATCCAGACTGTGGTTGATCTTCTGTTTGCAATAAAACATGATATAATCATCATACAGTCTATATTATGCAATAAAACACTAATCCCATGGCAGCTTTATAGTAAATGTAGTACAGTTAAGCATTGCTAGCTAATAGGTTAACATGATGAACTAGATCATCTTTCAGCCACCTGATTTCAGACACTTGTTGAAGGGCATCCACATAAATGATCTCTAGGCAACTGTAGTAAACTATCTGAAAATAGGTGCCAAACAGGCACAACCCAGATAGAAACAGTACATTGCTGTATGGCAGAGCTATGCAATGCCTTCCAAGGTACAGTATGAAGTCTCTGGTTATGATTTTCCAGAAGTGTTAATTCTATCATTGTACTGAAGTACGATACAGTTCCTGTAGTTACATTGCGCTCAAATCGATGTTACACTTGGTATTGATTATTGCGGCTCTTGATGTAATTCTAGGGCAGTGTGACATGTATTATATAGAATAACTCACAATCTCAGCTTTAAATGTTTTTCTTGTTGTTGTTATCAGGATTAGACTGGGACAAAAAAAATAACAATCCTGGAATGTGATGCACACCAGCGGACATGTGTGTAAGCAGCCAAAGTCCTAAATAGTTTTGCTCTAGTAATGAGATACAGAGAGTTCCCTCATTTGGGTTGGGTATGGGAGACCGGCAGTCGGTATGCCGGCTGTCAAAATACAGACAGCAGCAATCCGATGGCCATAATCCCAACAGGGGCTTATTAAGTATCCTATCCCTCGTCCCTTCACCCCTAATCCAAACCCTCCTTTCCTGCATCCTAACCCTAACCCCTCCCTGCACCCCAATGCTCCCCATTAGTGCCTAAATCTAACCATGCCCCCTTAGTGCCTAAACCTAACTCTCCCCCCTTAGTGCTTAACACCCGGTGTTGCCGAAACGGTGTAAGCCCCCTGCCCACAGCCTAAACCTAACCTTCCACCGGTATACGTTTAATATGCCGGCGGTCACTATGCCGACCGCCGGCATCTGGACTACAGAATCCTGGCGTGGGTTAATTAACCTACGCCGGGATACCGGCACCCAGCATCCCGAATGGAGGGATGCCGGGCACCGAGCGCGGACAGCTGCGGGGGGGGGGAGGGTTGGGTTCAGGGTTCTCAGGGGGGACTTAGGGTTAGGCACCCCCCGGGAGGTTAGGGTTAGGCTAGGGGGAGGGAGGGTTAGGGTTAGACACTTAGAGGGGGGATTAGGGTTAGGCACAGGGTGGAGGTTAGGGTTAGGGTGTATAGTTAGGTTAGTTCATACTTACCTTACAGACGATCGGGATTTCCTTCCATGTCGGGCTGGTGCTGCCAGGATTGCCATGCGGCCGGCGGTATTTCATACCGAATGCCTTCCACCCTCCTGCAGCCTAACCCTAACTCCCCCGTGGTGCCTAAACCTACCCCCCCACCCCCTTCCCCGCTGCTAACAGCTAACCCGGCACGCTATACTTACGTTTGGGATGCCGGCTGTCGGGATTCCAGCATCGTGATCTCAACTGATGTCAAGATTCCGGCGCCGGTGTTCTGACCGGGGGTTGGGATTCCGGCGCCAGGGTTTCAACCACCGCCATCCCATGTGGCGGTCACCTAACTGCACCCCCCCTCAGTCACAGGGTAGTTATGACTGTGCCTATACTGGCTGCAGAACAATCCTAATTGAATTAAAAGCAGGACTTAGGCTGATTGAGGCTGGGTAGCACATTATAACTAAGGTTTTTTAAGTCCAGACCAGCCCACGGAAAGTTTCAGGTACATCACCCTTGTTGGTAAATATCAGATTCAGTACAGATCTGCTAGTTATTTGTTGCATCTACATTTTTGTGTGTGATTGTCTTTTAGCTAAACAACTAGTTTTATGTACAGTATTATATTTTATCTCCTGCGTTCATGTGTAATTGTTTTGAAATTGGTAAGGCTTAAACAACTTGTCGCCAATCAGATCACCAAAATGTTCACAGCAGCACATAATAGTTCAGGAAAATAGCGTACTGGGGGGATCCAGTTGCCCAGAAGCCCCTCTCCAGGGCAGCTGCTCAAATCACGATTACAATAGCAGTAGTATACAATACGATTTTGCTAGAGCTATGGCCACAATATACAGTATAAGGGATGAAATAAAGCTGCTGCGTATGCCCAGTGGCAGCAGCTTCTCCTACCAAGTCTGCTGTGTGTGGATCTGAGTACTGACTATTAAAATTAAAACTTATAAATATTATTCTAATCGTTATTATAGGCAACTCAACAAAATTGCAGCACTCCCTGGCAAAAAAGGGAGAGACGAGATATGAGGCAGTAAGAGCTCAGCCTCACCTCTGATAGCTCAGACACTGCCTGGAGCTGGGGTCTGGGTACGAAGCAGGCAATAAAAAACAGAGAAAAAGAGCTAATGGAGGCATGCCTCACTGTGAGCTCTCATGGACACCTCTGACGATCAGGTGACCAGTCCAGAAAGTACTCAGGCATCGGATCTCAGCAGCAGCACCGGAGAAACAGGTGAAAAAGGTGAGGAGGGTCCACTACTATCGGGAGATCTGTGTGTGTGGGGGAAATCTTTTGGGCTAGAAGGGTCTTCTGTGCTAGTGGGAGATATGTGTGAGGGGGGTCTGTGCTACAGGGAATCTGTGCGTGGGGGGGAACTGTGCGAGGGGGGAGATCTGTGCAAGTGGGGCAAGTTCATATATATGTGTGTGTAAATCTGGCTTTGATTCTAGCCAGTCTCCCCATCCACTGACCTCACTTCACGTCCCTAGTACACCGGACCAGAATACTGTGTCATATACATATATGAAATGTATATATATAATATATATATATATATATATATATGTGTGTGTCCATCACCGGTGCTAGGTTCTTCTGCCACTCCCTCAGACTTCTGGACTTGCTCCAAAGCTTTGCAGACAAGGGTACTTGGATTGTGGAATGGAGCCCACATCCAGAAAAACAACAAACATTCAGCTGAGATGGGCTAGCTCTACAGGCGACATCTAACAGCTTGCCGTAATTGCTTGCCCTGCGTATTACTTTCACTGCACTTTGTATGAGGCAGTGTTCAGGGGTCTCTCCATGTTAAGTGGAACAATTTTGAAGATTGTCCCCACCTGCTGATTGTGCACTGTAGAGTTGATGACAGTTGCACCCATACCCACTTTGAGGGGCTAGTTTTGGTACTATTGCATATGGTGAACTAAAATCTTCCCAAAGTTAGTCTGACATGTATAGCAATCTTCATGTACCATTTTATCAAAATTGGAGATTGCAGGTGGGGACCACTGGTCCACTTTCACATGGAATGACCAAGATGCTAATTATGCCCCCTTCATGAGCTGGTCACACTCATTCTAAAATGAAGCAATTGGAAACCCCCCTCTAGAAATCCTGCTTTCGCCCCTGGTGCTAGTGATTGTTTAAGTTAAGTCTTGGCTGTTACAGAGGCATTGGGCTCTATTTACTACAATCTGCATTTGTAATGTAGATTGTAGTGTGATATTATCGACTGAATTCGCATTGCGAATTCAGGCAATATCACAGGGATTTACTACAAATCACTTGCACGGACAGAGCTTGTGATAAAGCTCTGTCCCTGCGAATCCCATCCACACACTAGTCACGGTATTTTCGCAAAAAATACCGTGACAAAGTGCCCGCACATGTGCCAACCGGCCGCAGCTGCTACCCCCCGGTGCTAAGCCCCGCCCCTATTGTTAAGCCCCACCCCCCACGATCGGGGAGTCATCACCGGAGCCCCGACCCCTGGTCCATGGAGTCACGTAAGTACATTTTTTTTTTTTACTTTTTTTTTTTTAGCAGAGATCAGCTTGCGGTCTGTTTAGACCACACGGCTGATCACTGGGGCTGGCTCCGGGCTCTGCTCTGCCTTTTAGAGCAGAGTAGGAGCCCGGTAACCGGGGGAGACCCTGTATAACACCATCTCCAGGTGGCGTTATTATCACAGGGCTTTCTCTGATATTTTTTTACAATTTATTTTTAGTAACTTTGGTCGGATCACATTTCCCATTACAATGATGGGAAATGCGATCTGATTACTAAAAATAAGTGATACTTAGGGGTTGGAGTAGAATTTTACGAATTCTACTCCAATTGCCCTGTAATAACTATAGGTGATACTAAAATAATGTGAAAAGGGTGTGAAAACACCCTTTTTCACTTTATTTTTGTTAAAATAATATTAATAAATAGAGCCCATAGTCATGATGTGGACCGAAAATATATCCAAAACAAAAATAGCCACTGGCGCTGCACAGAGTCACAATAAAATAGAAATAATCCCCACGCAGCTGTCCAATATGGTAGCAAGCCAGAGAAAGAAAACTATAAAACTAATGAATGGACAGCGCTGATGAGGTAAAAATAAAAAATATATATAAATGTACACATACACACATCAACATATTCCCACAGTAATAGTATAAATCAATTACATTTATTAAACGTGTAATTAAGCTCAGACAATTTAAACACATATATAAAAAAACACATAACATCTGTAATTGTGTATGGATCTACAGATAATGTTATAAAAAATTTGAAAAAATATATAGAATAGAATAAAAATTGATAAAATGTCCACAGCAGCAAATAAACTGTTGTTTTGATTCAGTGAATATACTGTATACACAACAATGGCTGGATATTTAGCAGTTAAACGTTTCATAAATGTAATTGATTTATACTATTACTGTGGGCATATATTAATGTGTGTATGTATACATTTATAAATATTTTTTATTTTTACCTCATCAGCGCTTTCCATTCATTAGTTTTATTATGATGATGTGGGGAAAGGAAGTGGGTTGTTACATTACAGATGGGTTATTCCATGTCAAGTAGACCAGTTTTGAAGATCGTCCTCATGATTGAGCATTGCAGAGTTGGTGACAGTTGCACCACTGCAGAGTTGGTGACAGTTGCACCGATCCCCACTGTGAGGGCCATAGTTTTAGCACTATCGCATATTGCAAACTAATATTTTTCCAAAGTTAGTCTGACATATATGCCATCCTTCATGTAACATTTTATCAGAATTGGAGATTGTCAGGCGAGTACTTCTGGTCCACTTGACATGGAATGACCCAAGGAGTTTGGGGAATGGCACACGGGAACTTGTGAATCTGTGTTTTAAACTGAGTGTTTATACCCTTGTATTTACCATTACATACAGTAACATGCAATATAAGCACAAAGTTCCTGTCACACTATCGCTAATTAGCTCTAAGAGCACTGCTTGCTGCATTCATGGCACTTATCACTGCTTTTGTGAGAGGAACTTGGCACTAGAGTAGGAAGTTAAATTGCACAGAAATTAGCATATCAAGTTTGGTGGCAGAAGAGATGTGAAGACCTGACTATACAGTCTCCAGGGTGCTGACACTGCTCTGCTAATCCATACTGTATTAGATAATTTACTAAATTTATAGCCTATGGGGTATATTTACTTAAGTGCGGGTTTATAGAAGTGGAGATGTTGCCCATAGCAACCAATCAGATTCTACTTATCATTTATCTAGCACCTTCTAGAAGATAATAGATAAAATCTGATTGGTTGCTATGGGCAACATCTCCAGTACTATAAACGCGCACTTTAGCAAATATACCCCTGTGAATTAACCTGGGACAATGACAAAATATTAATTCTGGCAAAATCTGCCTCAATCTGTGGCCAAATTCATGAGGTGAATATTTTGTGGAACAATTTAAAACATTTGTTCATCTCTACTCTGCACCCTACATTGTCTGCTATATGTGGGCAAATGTAGAATGTACAGTAATGTCCACATACACCTACAGTATCTTCTAATTGCACCAAATAGCTATACATGCCTACCCTCCCGGTTTTCACGGGAGGCTCCCGATTTTTGGGTAACCCCCCGCACCCCTGGAAGGGTAGGCACTTCTCCCACATTCTGCCCACTTCCTAGTGGGACGCCTTGTTTTCCAGGTCGCCCAGAGCCAGCAGGAAGTCAGGGTTTAAAACTCTCACACACCTGTTGCACAAGGCTCCTGATGCCGGACAATTTGGCCAGGCGATATGCCGAGGGGGTGGTGGTTAGCATTAGCATACCAAGGACCTGGAAGGTCCACAGAGAATGCAACTGCTGACTGTGTGCTGGGACATTTACTTTTATGTTAATTTGCTTATTTTCTGTTATGTTTGCCTGTCTGGAGTCCTCCTTTCTATACCCCATGTTACTATATATATATTTATAGAGGTTTTTATCTCTCAACTCCCTGATATTGGAATCATAGAGAACTTGGACAGTTCTCCTCCAGATAAGCTCTATTTGTATTTATATATTGTACGGGCATTTACTTATTGTGTCTAAATAAATGGTGTTAATTGTATTACACTATGGTATATATTTTCTCTATTTTTTGGTAGATTTTATAACAATATTTGCATGGAATGGAATTCATGGAGTGACCCACTGATGGTGGTATCCTTTGCTGTTATTGGTTGTGGAGAATTCATTCTGGGAGAAAAATCTCTTCAGTGGTTAAGAAAGTGGTCATTTATACCACCATAACAGGTACACCTCCAATATTTGGGTATCACCTGGTGACGGGAACAAAAAATATTTAAGATACTGCACTAGGTGGCGCTGTCTTTCTCACCTCTTTTTCAGAAATCTACCTGGCACATACTTACCGACATTCAGCTCCCTCCTTCTGGAGGGGTCGAGAGCGGCACCCAATATTCAGGAGGGTAGGCAAGCCTGACCTGGTGCTGTCTTTCTCACCTCTTTTTCAGAAATCTACCTGGTACTGTATGATCAACAGTCGACTGGAGAATAGCAGCCACCCTACATTTGGGGGAGTGCCACCTGTTCAGAACATTATCTGTATCCCCAAATTGGAAATATAATCTTCATCATAGGATCAATTGCATACCACTATAGCAGAAATGAATAGCGCCCTATCCCACTCTTCATTAATATGTATATAAATATATATATTATATATATATATATAATTATATATTGTATATATAGTGAAGCAGACATTTTTTTTAGTGCTAAACTACTTGTTTTCAACCGTTTTTCTTTTATAGCAGGTGTCCTTAATGCTTTAAACTTAAAGACGTGGCTCAAAATTGAATGCATTAAATAGAAACAGGGAATCCAACAGTTTGTTAAACTCTTTTGTTTATTTCCTGGCCTGGACGCCGCCCAGCTCTGGGATAATGACATAACTAGTAGCTAGTGCAGAGGTTGCCACAAGATGGTGGTCCAGGACCAAATCAAATCATTTATGGTAAATGTGATATGCCAAACCGGTGATACTGGCTGCCAATCATAAAATAGAAGCAGAACCCTGTCCACCACCACATTACTGACCCTAAGGATGACAGATAAGCGCAATTTTCTTAATCTAATATTTTGTTTTCTGAATTTCAATAACAAACTTTTGTCCTAGGGGTGCCTGGAAAATATGCTGATTCTCTAGGGTGACGTGATTCAAGAAAGTTTGTGAACCACTGAACTAGTGAAAAACAGTTTGCATTCTCATGAATATTGAAGTATCCCCCCAAAAATGTCTGTATTCACTGGATATGAAGCGCATTCAGGGCCTGATTCAGACCCGGTCGCAAGCGCTGAGTGCTGAGTGCAATGGTGGCCCAGAACGCTTGCGGAAGACGGAGCCGGCTCCGTCATGCGCATGCGCAAGCGCAAGACCCGGATAGCGACGGGCAATCCGTCGCTGGGGGTGGCTGCCCAGACGGAGGCGTTCCCATGTGAATGCCTACCGTTTCGGGGCGGCCCCACTGACATCACAAGTGATGTCACTGGGAGAGCTTTCGGCTCTGTTTGAGCCGAAAGCTCTCT
This sequence comes from Taudactylus pleione, assembly GCA_031769625.1. Lineage (NCBI taxonomy): Eukaryota > Metazoa > Chordata > Amphibia > Anura > Myobatrachidae > Taudactylus > Taudactylus pleione. Next base: position 2,611,784 of record JAUIMM010000091.1, on the reverse strand, counting down.
AGGGCTTGCGGCCATGAGACCCTACCACAAGGGTCTCGTCGTAAGCCCGATGGTCACGATGGTCTTGACCATCGCGACCATCATCCTGGCCGCTCGTATTAGCTGTGGGTGGCAACCCACAACAATGCGAGCAGCCAGGAGGCCGCTCCATAAAAAAAAAAAGACGCCCTGATTCAGAGCGTCCAGCTCTGAATCAGGGCCTCAATGCACACTGCAAAACCTGTTATACCCCTTTTACACCGACCTAAAAATCCTGGGTTGATGCACGTCAACCCGGGAGTTTTGTCTGTGTAAATGGTTCCACCCGGGTCCAGGGACCCGGAGATCCAACTCGGGTACTTTGCAGGGTTGGCCATGAGTTGTTCGCGTGCCACCGTACAGTGAAAACAGCGCGATCCGGGTCACGATGACCCGGATCATGCCGCATGCCACCCGATTGGCCGGTTTCAGTGGCGCTTGGACATGACATCATCTCCAAGTGTCCACTGTGACGCAGTAAGAGCCGGGTCACTGCAGGCACGGCTCCGGTTTGAACGGCGCCGACTCGGGAATATCCTGGGTTGGCGCCACAGTCTGAAGGGGGGTTAGTTCCTGGTCTGATTCGGTTTGGAACCCTGTTCCAACCCCCCCGGGTCAGACCCGGAACTTTGGTATAAAAGAGGTATTAGTTACTTTTGCTCCAGTGCAGTGCTGGAATGTTACGTACGCATTATTAGGTTTGGCAGAGCTACATGTACATGGATTTTAGCAAAAAGTTATGCCTCTCTGTTAAATGTCCTGCATAAATATACTTTTTCTACAAGTCTGATAACATGGACAGGGTTACATCCCCATGGACCGCCCTTGAGGGTGTAACTAATACCTCTTTTCCACCAAAAACCCGTGTCCGACCTGGGTTTTCAGACATGGGACCTGATTCAGAGCCGCTTGCAAGCAGCCCAATGGTATGCGAACGTGCATGCGCACGCTTTGTTCTGCACGTGCGTGAACTACTCCAAACTACTACTACTACTCGCCAAGCGCTCGCTCGCCAAGCAAAGACAGCCCAGTGAAATGAGTGACAGGAGAGGCCGTTTGTGGGTGGTAACAGGGGCAGGACAATAATAACGGGGCAGTGGAGGTGCCTGAGTGTTCCAACGCCGTTTCAAAGGCGTGCATAATTAACAGGCAGCGTCATAGTACACATCACATGCCTGTTTTTTACACTGAAGTCCTCGCAGTGCTTGCGGAAAGGAAAGGCAACCACAAGCGCTGCGTTAGCTTCCGATGGGCCTCGATGTACCAATGTTTTAAAACACTTCCTGGAGATGACGTGCGCTAGTGGGCGTCTCAACATACGTTAATGGGTGTCTGCATACACAGAGCGATCACTCGCACAGCCAAAGTGGGCGTGCTAATGCCTTTCCGAGTGAGCGCCTGCCATGGCGTCACTTTGCCAAATTTGCATACGCTAAATGCAAGCGGCTCTGGATCAGGCCCATGGTTCCAAGCCAGGTCAGACACCGTTTACGCAGCACCATCGATCTGGGTTATTCTCAGGTCTGCCCTGCTAAACTTTTGAGGTCATAAAAAAGTGGGAGGTGACTGCTCCACAACCACCAATCAGCTCATTTAGGCATGACCCAGGTCGGATAACCCAGGTTGCGCCATTTACACTGCACCATTACCCAGGTCCATCCTGGGTCCGACCCTGGTAGCTACCTGGGTTGGATTGCTGGGTCACTTGACCCGGGTTATTTTTCAGGGACCCTTTTACACTGAGCTGCGACCTGGTTAGACCCAGCAATAACCCGGGTTATCGCAGCAGTGTAAAAGGGTTATAAGATACTCACCAGTGCCCTATTTTATTTCTATTTATCCCTGTCACATTCCTAGCCTTTTCAAAAATCTCAGTAGTCTTTTGATAATCAGTATAAGAGCTCAACAGCAACAACATTGCAAAGTGACAGCACGGAACACGAAGCAAGGGTGAAATTTCCATTACAGCGATGAAAGTGAATGAATGTCCTCAAACTGGGTAAAAAATAAACACAAAAAGAAAAAAGACAAATGTAAAATCATGCCCTTTGTTATTGTGAATGTGATTGATTAAAATCAATCTCCTCTTTCAAAAAAAAAAAAGAAAAGTCTTTATATAGCGCTAACATTCAATGTATTCATTTAGCCACAATTACCCGACTGATATTCTGAGTTCTGTATAATTAAACAAGCACTTAGTGGAAAAATGCAATCAACTGGAATAAGTCAATCTGCAAAAACAGACCCAGTAGAGGCCTGACAGCACAAGGTACAAAATGGTTAGAGATGCTGGAATGGCAAAGGGACAGCTGACAATAGCAGGATGTCAGCCTGGGTGCACTCACTGACAGAAACATTTAACCCTTCGATAGGATATGGATGGCATTCCTTTTCTTGTTGAGTGTTTTTTACATCTCTGAACTGGCGCAGATCACTGAATCTCTAGATGCCTTTTACTCAATGTAAAAAGTACTATTCAAACAGACAAAATATTGACATATCCAACGCCCCCTCATTTTAGTGAATAATTTAAGCCAGGGTTTCTCAAACTCCTTCATTACAGTCACCGTTTTAAAAATATCCAGGCTTGAGTCCAAATAGTTAAATCAAATTGACTGAGGTACTAATTAAATCACCTGTGCTCAAGCATGGATATCCTTAAAACCTGGACTGTAATGGAATTTGGGAACCTCTGATTTAAACCATAAATGAGTCATAGAGGGGTATTCAATATGAAACGTAAACTTCGCTGGCGAAGTTTACGTTTCATATCTGAGATTTTTCTGGGAAAAAGTATCGGGCGCGCGCCCGCTTTATCCCCGTATTCAATATCAAATCTACGAAAACGGGAAGGTGCGAAGTGGGATTTGCGTAAAAAAACAACATTTTACTTGAAAAAATTGTAGGGCCCCCCTAAAGTTGTAAAAACATGGGGGATCACTATGGGTACCCCCGTTTTAGCCTGCAAATGAAAGTCGGGGATTTAAATAGATGCAGCAGGTGTTTTTTTCCCCGACATTGAAGAAGTGTTGCAGAAGAGCACTTAGGGTTTTTTTTTAGTTTTTTTAAGTGGTCCCATCAAATTTGGGGTACATGAAAATGGGTACTAGCATATTTTTATGTCCCTAAAGTAATTTTCTTAAAATTCTGCAACTGTGCACCTGCCGCTATTAATCTATTCTAGAATACACCTGCCGCATATTTGCAGAATAGCCCTGAACCTATTTCCCTATTGTTAAACAATTTTTTCCCATTTTTTTTTTTACCCCAATTTTTAAATTAATTTTTTGGGGTGTCCCTATTTTTTTTTTTTACACAGTTATTTTTAAAATGTCATTCCCAGGGGTGCAGGCTATTTTTTTTAAGCCTGCACCCCTGAACCCCAATTCTGCACTTTTTTTCGCCACCTGTTCAGTGGTGTAAAGTTATCCCCGTTTTTCTTCAAAGACTTTTGAAAACTGCGATAAGTCTTTGAAATTGAATACAGTGTAAAACTAAAACCTGCGATAATGACATCATAGGTGTGATATTAACGCAAAAAAACGGACTTATCGCTCCATATTGAATTCCCCTATTAGGGTTCTATTTGTTAAAATTAGAAAAGGCTTTTCTCCAGCATTTTAGCTGGAAGAGCCTAAAATATAGAGAAATATAGTTTATCAATATTTAGTACAGAGAAAAGTGCAGATTAATTACTGATTTCTCAGCCTTTCCAGTTGTTTGTGCATCCCCCTATGGCAGTGTTTCCCAACCTCGGTCCTCAAGGTACACTAACGGTCCTGGCTTTAGTGATATCCATGCTTGAGCACAGATGTTAAATCACAATAACTGAAATACTAATTAAGTCACCTGTGCTCAAGTTTGGCTATCCTTAAAACATGGACTGTTAGTGTGCCTTGAGGACCGTGGTTGGGAGCCCTGCCCTATTGGGTTGTGCACACGGATACGTAATGTGGTGAATGATATCTATTTAAAAGTATATTTAACAAAATTTTTTTTTTAAAAATACCCCCAATGTGGGTGTCTGGCGCCACCCTGTGGGCATGTATAGAAGGCCTTCTTAGCATTATTCCCAATCATTCAGCAATTTTTTTTACAAAATTCCGTGTAACAATTGACAACCCACAGTATCACCCCTCCCCCTGTAATGTTGATACCCCCAAATATTATCTCCCCATCCCTATGTCATATTCTTGCACTCTCTAGTAGTATAACTCCTCCCCCACTCCAGTGACCACAGCTCCCTAGGTGACTCCTTCTACTCATTGATTACAGATTCCCCTATTTGCATATATGCACAGCAGAGTGCAGCGGAGCGTGTGACAGCTCAGAGGAGACTGATCAGTCCCTGCTGAGCAGGAAGCAGCACTTTTGCAATGCTGGGAACTCCTGAATGCCGATTGCAAGGCATTCTGGGGCACAGAAACTACACATCACAGCCAGGACCCTCACTGAAGAGGAAAGGATTTCCTCTCATACACAGTACAGCACAGGTTCTCAAACTCAGTCCTCAGGACCCCAAACAGTGCATGTTTTCCAGGGGTCTCCTCACAGAATCACAAGTCAAATTATTAGCTCCACCTGTGGATCATTTAAAATGTGTCAGTGAGTAATGAATTCACCTGTGCACCCGCTGAGTGACCTGGAAAATGGGAACTGTGCGGAGTCCTGAGGACCAAGTTTGAGAACCACTGCAGTAGATAATCCGATCTGGCCGTGAGCATTATTATGCCGTCAGAGCAGAGCCTGCAGTTGCATGGGATGCGACCGTGGCAGGGAAAGCCTTTGGTCGAATCCCATGCCAGGCAAGTGGTTAACAGCAGTGGGGGAATGGAGGGGCATTAATAGTGTGCAGCACGTCTGGTGCCCCCAACAGGCTCTGGAACATGAGCCCCACCAGCTCCATCCTCGCTTTGCACAAATGACATTTACATAGCTGAGAGAGGCAATACTCAAAAACATAATGCCATCTTAGGATGGCGTTAGGTCTCCGGCACTGGAGAAAAGCAGGAAAGAGACATTTCTCATTTGTGAAAGACAGGAAAAAAAGTCCACGGCAGCCATTGTTCTCCCTGCCGGGGCATGTCTTCATCACATGGTCTGTCCCAGCAGGGGCTTTCACATAAATACAGCAAATCTAAATATGCAAGAAAAGATGATAATTATGAAGAGGCTTCCACAAATTTTACTAAATAGACCTCTAAACATTTTAGGAGAACAAAAATAAAAAAAAGTTTGTCAATGAAAAAGGTGTATATACAGTGGAAATATGTGACATTAACATTTTTACACAGTGCGCCTTTTAAGGTTTCCCACGTGCATGCAAACCTAGGTGCACCTCTAGTTTGTAGGGACACCTCCTAAGAGTGAAGAGTGTGCAAGCACAATTAAGTGCGCTAGAGCAGTGGCTCAAAACTAAAGTGAGTTGAGTGTGCATCTTGTGAGCCTCATAAGTGATCTCCAATGTTTTGAAATCAATGGTAGGTATATATACAATACATACTAAGGAACAGGCTCATTTGCAATGCATTAACTCCTATCTATTTTAATATAAAATAAATGGCATAATTAGGAATTTGACTAGTACTGTCAATAAATCGGACTGATGCATACAACCCAATTACCCCATTCTTTTGTGGAACAGTTCAGTTTAGACTCTGGCAGGGCAGGACTAAGGCTTTTGGGGGCCCCAGAGCAACTAAGTTGTGGGGGACCCCCTTCAAGCCACACGGATCCTATCAACCCCCCACCCCACCCCCAAGCCACACAAAGTCTACTCCCCTACCCCCTCAAGCCACACGGAGCCTAGCCCCCTTCCCCCAAGCCACACAGAGCCCTACTGCCTCCAACTCCGCCCGAAACCTCACCACCCGATCCCGGTAGAGCTGCTCCCTAATCCCCTCATCAGTGTCACGGACGTGATGTGTCATGTGATGCTGATGCATACTTGCCAACCCTCCTGGGACCTGCAGGAGGCTCCCGATTTTTTCGGTAACCCACCACACCCCCGGAAGATTAGGCACTTCTACCACATTCAACCCACTTCCTACTGAAGTAGGTAGAATGGGGAGAATTTTCTCGGGGATTGGCGGGTCCGGGGATTAATGATGCGATTCTATGTGAATTGTATAAGTAGTCCCCGCCCCCTAGTCAAATATACAGGATTTTCCTGCATTTTACCACGAGGGGTGGGGCTTAATGATGAGGATAGTCTGGTCACGCCCCCATCATTGCCCACCTGCATCTCCTCTCCGGGCAACCCCTGGAGATGAAAATCAGGGCGACTGCCCCTGTCGCCTCGTCGCCCCCCCTTAAACTGGCCCTTGACTCTCTGGGCAAGGTGGGGTGTAGCCTACATAGCAAAAATTTTAAGTGGGACCTTAGACCAAGGCAGACTGGCATTACTCATTGGAACGCTGCCTGGAAGGATGACAGCATTCCCCTCCACTACAAGCGGTCCTCAATGCTGCTGCTTGGCTCATCTTCCTCTCCAGACGTTCTACATCTGTTTCACCACTCCTTCAAGCTCTAAACTGGCTGCCCTTCCCCTTCAGATGCCAATTCAAGGTTCTTACACTCGCCTACAAAGCCTTCACCAATTCCTCTCCCACTTAAGGCCCCCATACATCAGAGATTGATTGCAGCAATCGTGCAATTTGCAATCGATTGTGTATAAAAATCTTTCCCTTTTTCAATCGATTGCAGATTGCAGAATTGCCATAATCGATTGAAAAAGGGAAACATTTTTATACACAATCGATTGCAAATTGCACGATTGCTGCAATCAATCTCTGATGTATGGGGGCCTTTACATTTCTGACCTTCTCTCCCTTCACACTCCCGCCCATCCACTGCGCTCAACAAATGCATGCCGACTCTCTTGCCAACTGATTACTTCCTTCCACTCCCACCTCCAAGATTTTGCCCGTGCTGCTCCCTACCTTTGGAACTCTCTCCCTCTCCCCATCAGACTCTCCACCTCTCTACAAATCTTCAAACAGGCTCTCAAGACCCACTACTTCATCAAGGCCTTCCAGCTCTCATCCATTCCTAACCCACTTCATGCTCATTCCTCCCTATCTTCCCCTTCTGTGTCACGCATGTCTGTCTGCCCCTCCCCTTTAGAATGTAAGCTCTCATGAGCAGGGACCTCATGTGCTTCTCTTTACATTTTCTTCTACTCTTTACTCCCCATAAGGGCACCTAACACGTGACTGCCAACTCCCTGCTGCTTATTGTGAGTGTTTTCATCGCTATTGCAGCTATGTATATAAACCATGTCCTTGTCCTGCACTGAAATGTACTGTGAGTAAGTTAATCGTTTCTTGTTCACTTATTATTTTATGTACTCTGTAAGGCGCTGCGGAACACTTGTGGTGCCATATAAATAAAGGATAATAATAATAATAATAATAATAATAATAATAATAATAATATAAAACAGTCTCCGTTTATAATTTATGATGAAAAAGATATTCAGTTTTTGCCCAGTTGGATAAAACTTGGGAGCTCTTTCAGAGCCGTTCGCAAGCGATGTGCGCTCGCAAACGGCTCGATGACTGAGCAATGCGCATGCGCCGTGACCGGCGTGCGCGAGCCCCGCTGAGCGATTGAAGTTCAGTCAATACAGGGCTCGCAACAAAACGGGGAGGCTGTCGATGGTGAGTGACAGCTCGCCCCGTTTTGTGGGCGGGTGGGGGGGGGGGGTGGCTGCACAAACGCAGGCGTTCCCTTAGGAACGCCTGGCGTTGGTTGGGCGGTCCAACTGACATCACTATTGATGTCAGTAGTGGACTTCCTGCTCTATTACAGCAAGAAGTCCACTTGGCCTTGCGGCAGCTAGACCCTACCCTAGGGTCTCGTCGCAAGGCCGATGGTCGCGATTATCGAGACGGTCTCCTGGCCGCTCGCACAAGCTGTGACTTGCGAGCGGCCGGAGACCAATAAAAAAAAAAATACCCACGCCCACAAGCCCTGTGAGCGGTCGCCAGCAGCAAGCGGCTCTGAATCAGGGGCCTTGGTGCACAGTACTGTAATTGGCATTAGTGATAACAACTAAGATATTAATTTAAAATGCGCTTTGGTGACCATATCACACACATACTGCAAACACAATTATATAACGTTATTTATTGTAAAAAAAATTTCATAACACACATAAAAACTTGTTCTTGTTTAACAGCAAAAAATCCACAAATAAGCAACAATCTTTCATAATAATCAACTCATATGAGTTATATTGTACCCCTTATTCAAAGGTATCTCTTTCATGGAATCCTTAGATACAATGTCCCAAAGAGCAATAAATAAACACAGTCCCGGCTGTTATAGACAGTATCCACACTGTTCACTCCACAATAAAGTGAAATACTGAAAAAGTCTCAAGATTGAATGTCAATATTTGTGCCCCAATGGCAAAATATCTTACCACTCCGTTGGTTTACGAAAAAGTCTCCGCTGGTCCGTATACACCATACGCCTTTGTGACTGACTCGCGTCCTCGCTAGCCTCCTGGATGAGACCGGCGTCTCTACCCTGGAGGACACAGGGGATGCTGGATGTTGTAGTCACAGGTCCGGTGGTGCTGCAGATGAACGGAACCAATGCATATAGCGGTTAAGGTATAGATACCAGTGGTTATAACGTCAAAGGATGGTAGAAGCGGGCTTTCTTGAAGGTTCCCAGTGTGGAGCAGCTTGTAGATAGATTACTGTGGGTGATTTCCATTGTATTAGCAATGAGTAATAGTAATAGAAACCAGGCTGTGCAATAGCAGTCCTCCTGACATGTTTCTTTACACCAGGTAATTTCATCAGAGTGATAACAGTTTGGAATATTAAAATATTTAAAAGCACCAGATCTAGTACATAGTTACATACTGTCCTAGAAGGATGAGGGACTTTTATTGGGTAGTCCACCACACCCTCGGAAAAGTGAATGGATCTCCCACATCTCAGCCAATTACTAGTGAAGTGTGCAGGATGGGGAGATAATTACCATGCATTGCAGATTTCTATGGAGGGCGAATTGTGTGATTTTAATGTCGTCCCCTCCACATAGACACACAAGTCGCGGCATTTTGTCACAATGGGGATGGGTCCAAAAGACGCGAGTCTCTACCTCCAGAGCTGTGAGCTGCATCTCCTCTCAGAGAGGAGCACTTCACAGTCAGTAAGTATAATCATTATCTAATACATGAAATAAGCTCTATGGCCCTCATTCAGAGCCACTCGCTATCGGCAGTACGCTCGTTCCGAGCGATGTTCGCACATCTGCGCATGCGTATGGTTTTTAGTACGCATGCGCGAACCAGTCAGTGCGGCCGAAAATCATTTGTACGCAATATAGCGAGTGCCTGCTATTTTGAGTGACAGAATGAGGCGTATGTGGGTGAAAACAGGGGAAGGTGCTTGAAAACGGGGAGTGGAGATCCGATCGCAGGCGTGCTTAAAGGTCAAAACGGGCGTTTTATGGGTGTGCATAATTAATATAGCAGCGTTAATGACCACGTCACTTGGTTTTTTTTAACTCAGAACTGCTCGCAAAATAGCGGTAGAAAAAACCAACCACAAGAATAGCAAGCAGTTCATATCCTGTTCGATGTACTCGATTATTCTAATAAATAGCGGACATGACGTATGGTGCGAGCGGCCAGGGGGCGTTTTTAAGAAATAAATGAGCGTATGTTTTGCTCGCTCGTTCAGACTTAGAGGTGTGAACAGACTGCAATGTGCGAACGGATCATTTGCATAGCCACCCTTTGATTTTGAACGAACGACCGCAAATAGCGAACGGCTCTGAATGAGGGCCTATGTGCTTAATGACATCTATGCAGCAGGCTATATGTCCAATCCCTTTACTGACAATTGTAATCCTTAAACAACTAATTGGGAAGGCATAGCTTTTCTATCTGGATTCACTATCTTGCATACTGTATGTGTCAGAGGTATATATGGGATCAGCAGTTGGCAAGAGAAGTGCTGGTCCTTGTAGTGCCACATTGGAGACTTTTGTGGTACTTCTTAGTAAGTAGGCTGTCAATTTAATCACTTAACTGGCAAATTATTTCCCCCCCCAAAAAAACCCCCCCAAAAACCACTCATTGGCATTTTTTCCCCATTTAATTGACTTTAGAATATATCTTTTAAAATGGATTTAGAGGGTGTTTTGTGAATCCCCATCTCCAAAGCCCCCAATGTAATAGCACCTTGCAACCCCAAGTGGCAATGGAACCCCCAGCGACACTATGGGCCTGATTCAGACCCACTCGTGAGCGGCTGTCCGCTCGCAAGTGGGTCGATGTTGTGCACTGCGCATGCGCATGACGGGGGGAGCTCCGTCGTGCGCATGCGCCAGACGCGACGAGCGAAGGACTTTCCTTCGCTCGTTGTGTCTGATCAAAGGGGGCGTGCTGTCGATGTTGATTGACAGCATGCCCCCTTTGGTGGGCGTGCCGGGGGCGTGCCTCCCTGACGGGGGCGTTCCCAAGGGAACGCCTACCGTCAGAAGCCGGCTCACTGACATCACTAGTGATGTCAGTGGGAGTGATTTTGGCTCTGATAGAGCCAAAATCACTCCGGGCCTTGCAGTTGAAAAACTCAACCGCAGGCTCCGGCTCGCAGTGGCGATGGTCGCGATGGTCAAGACCATCGCGGCCATCAAACTGCACGCTCGTATAGGCTGTGGGTTGTGACCCACAGCTATACGAGCATCGAGTAGGACACTCCATAATTATGGAGGGCGGCCCTCATTCAGAGCGTGCGCTCTGCTCAGAGCGTATGGCTCTGAATGAGGGCCTATGTCCCCAGTGGCATTACCCAACCAGTTGTAATAGTTCCCCAGTGGCATTACCCCCCTGCCACCAGTGTCCATAGACCCTACTGAGCCCCCGCCCCCTCACTACTATTTGTCAATTTTGTGGATGTCACTGTAGCCCAGGTGGCTATATCAGAATTTTATTACACCTCTGCTCCTGTGGAGGAGATTCACGAGCAGAGCGCTGTTAGCAAATCCCAAGGATAGGCTTAAAGAACCAATGTTTCTGTCCAATTTATGGCTGACAATTGAGGCATCTTTGTGCAGTACTGTATATGGCTGACAATGGGGATAGCTCTATGCAATGTATGGCTAACAATGGGGATAGCTCTATGCAATGTATGGCTAACAATGGGGATAGCTCTATGCAATATATGGCTGACAATGGAGATATATCTGTAATATATGACTGAAAACGGGGCATCTCTGTACAATATATGGCTGACAATGGGTGTATCACTATGCATTATATGGCTGACAATGTGGCCATCTCTGTGCAGTATAATGCTGACAATGGGGGTATCTCTGTGCAATATATGTCTGACAATGGGGGTACTGGACATCTATGCAATATATGTCTGACAATAGAGGTATCACATGCAACATACAGTATGGCTGACAATGGGGGTATCACTAAGCAATATCAGACTCACCATGGTGGTTTCTGTGCATGTGTTAGATCCAATTTTCCAGGCGAGAAGCCTACACAAAAACTTGCACATCCTTTGATAAAATGCTACAGGGCTCTGTGTGGTATATTGGTCACCAAATTACAGGGCTCTGTGCGGTATACTGGTCACCATATGTCTGGGTTCTGTGTAGTATACTGGTCACCATATGATGAGACTGGGCGTGATTCAGACCCGATCGCAAACGCTCAGTGCTCGCAACCGGGTCGATGGTGGCCCAGAGTGCATGCGCACGACGGAGCCGGCTCCGTCGTGCACATGCGCGAGACCCGTATAGCGACGGGCAATCCGTCGATCCGGGTCTCGTTCCAAAGGGGGCGTGCTGTCGATGTTGAGGGACAGCACGCCCCCTTTGGTGGGCGGGCCGGGGGAGTGGCTGTCCAAACGGAGGCATTCCCATGTGAACGCCTCCGTTTGGGGCTGGTCCCACTGACATCACGAGTGATGTCAGTGGGAGAGATTTCGGCTCTGTTAGAGACAAAATCTCTCTGGGGCTTGCGGCAACGAGACGCTACCACCCTGGGCATAGATCTATGAAATGGCAATTTTTCATTGGTTTCATGGAGTGTGGAAAACCACAACCATTTCCACATTTTGTTCATTTTCAGATCTATTAATTTCCATATCATCTATTAGGCAAGCTAGGCCCCCAGAGGGAACTGAGTGGCCCTGATCAGCATAACACATTTTTATTTTATTTTTTTGGCAAATGGATGGGGGGAAGGGACAAACAAGTATGCTGCTTAGGGCCTAATGGGGTATTAATTCGGCTTCGGATCAGCCCCATGACTCTTAAAAAATCAATGCAACTCTGTACCCTCATTGAGTCTTATAACATTGGTTTTCTGCACAAACTCTAAAAAAAAAAAAAGCTGATATAGAATTTACGATTATTGGTTTCAAAACAGGTTCTGTTCTAACACATGCAATTAAATCTGCAGAGGTCAGTAATTCTGGGCAAGCACTATACAATTATTTCCGGATATCAGCGGATCGCCCAGATAATTGTACAGTGTATTGCCGCTACCGACCACTAATTATTGGTCTGTCGGACATGCTGAAATTGTTAAGCATGTCCAAAAGATTCAATAATTAGTTGGCTGCAACTGGCAGCGTTTGTGCTGCCCCAGGCCAAGCAACATTTATCCTGTTCCCTCACAGGGGAGGACCAGGAAAATGTTTCCTCCCCAGGGCAGGAATGCAGATAGCGTGGCCAATACACTGTCACATATATCACACGGTATGGCCACAATATCTGATGGTCTCAGTATGTCAGATAATAATAATAATAATAATAATAATAATAATAATAATAATAATAAAGCACTTTTCTTCTATTAGGACTCAAACAGGGCAATTCAATTTGGAGCGAAAAGTCAGTTTTTGCGATAATTTCGCACCGATGACGTCATTTTCGCTGGTTTTGGTTTTACACCGTATTCAATTTCAAAGACTTTTCGCAGGTTCGAAAAGTCTTTGAAAAAAAACGGGGCTAACTTTTCACCACTGAATAGGTGGCGAAAAAAGTGCAGAACTGGGGTTTAGGGGTGCAGGCTTAAAAAAATAGCCTGCATCCCTGGGAATGTCATTTTAAAATAAACTGTGTCAAAAAAAGTTTAAAAAAAAAATAGGGACACCCCAAAAAAATTATTTAAAATTTGGGATGAAAAAAAAAAAAGGGAAAAAAGTGTTTAAAAATAGGGAAATAGGTTCAGGGCTATTCTGCAAGTATGCGACAGGTGTATTCTAGAATAGGCTATTAGCAGCAGGTGCATAGTTGCAGAATTTTTTAAATAAAGACTTTAGGGACTTAAAAATATGCTAGTACCCATTTTCATGTACCCCAAATTTGATGGGACCACTTAAAAAAACGAAAAAAAACCAAACCTAAGTGCTCTTCTGCAACACTTCTTCAATGTCGGGAAAAAAACACCTGCCGCGGCTATTTAAAACCCTGACTTTCATTTGCAGGATAAAACAGGGGTACCCATAGTGATCCCCCATGTTTTTACAGCTTTAGGGGGGTCCTACAATTTATTCCAGGTAAATTTCATTTTTTTCCGCCGATCCTACTTCGCCGGGTCCCGTTTTCGTAGCTTTTAAATTGAATATGGGGATAAAGCGGGCGCGCGCCCGATACTTTATCCCAGGAAAATCTCCGATGTGGAGCGAAAAGTCCAGCACGGACTTTTCGCTCCCATATTGAATACCTCTCAAAGTGTTTTACATTTGCCTTTACAGTAGAAAATATAAAACAAGCTTAACAAGGGACATGCTTGGGTGAACAGGTGAGTGTTGAGTCTGTTTATGAAGGATTCTAGAGCGGTGGCTTCTCGAACTGTCCGGGGAAGCGAGTTCTATAGAGTCGGAGCCACAAAGCTGAAAGCTCGATCCTCAAATAAATTCCGGGAGATTCTAGGTACTGCTAATAATCCTTTGTCAACGGATTGCAGTTATCAAGTGGGACAGTAAGGAAACAGAAGCTGCTTCAAGTACCTTGGGCCCTGGTTATGTAGGGCTTTGAAAGTCAGTAAGTCAATCTAGAAAACGATTCGCCATCTTACAGGCAGCAGGTGGAGGGAGCAGAAAATGGGTGTTATGTGGCTGGAACGGGGCTAGTTGGTTAATAGCCCGGCAGCTGCATTTTGTACCATTTGCAAGCGGTGTCATTCATTTGCTAGGAGACCAAGGTAGTGGGCGTGATGATATAAAAGCATGTATGACTGCATTTGACTGTATGAGGCAGATATCCTGAGGGAATTCAGGGCCTGATTCAGACCCGGTCACAAGCACTGAGCACTCACAACCGGGTCGATGGTGGCCCACAGCGCATGCGCACGACGGAGCCGGCTCCGTCGTGCGCATGCGCGAGACCCGGCTAGCGATTAGCAATCTGTCGCTCCGGGTCTCGCACCAAAGGGGGCCAGCTGTCGATGTTGAGTGACAGCGTGCCCCGTTTGGTGGGCGGGCCGGGGGGGTGGCTGCCCAAACAGAGGCGTTCCCGAGGGAACGCTTGCCGTTTGGGGGCGGCCCCACTGACATCACGAGTGATGTCAGTGGAGAGATTCCGGCTCTGTTAGAGCCGAAAGCTCTCTGGGGCTTGCGATGAACGAGACCCTACCACAAGGGTCTCGTCGCAAGCCCGATGGTCGCGATGGTCTTGACCATCGCGACCATCATCATGGCTGCTCGCTAAAGCTGTGGGTGGTCACTCTGTCAGAGCGTCCGGCTCTGAATCAGGGCCTCTGTTTTATCAAGGTTCAGGCGCAGCCAACAGGCACGCATCCACTCCTGGAGCTCAGCTAGGCAGCAATTTAGGGTTGTTATTGGGTTCTTAGTACCTGGAGCAAAGGACAGGTACAATTGTGTATCATCTGCATAGCAGTGGTAGACCAGGCCATGACGTCTGATTATTTCACCCTTTGGTAGCATATAGACTGCAAAAAGCACAGGAGATAGTATAGAACCCTGTGGGACACCGCATGGAAGTGACACTGGTCACAACGAGTTTACTCCAGAAGAAACTCTCTGTGGTTTTGTATTTTTTTAAAAATTGCTAAAAATGTTTTCAGCAAAAGCAAACCGCTCATCTCTAATTGTAATTACCTTGGAATCTGTATGAAAACAATACTGAGAATCAGCCACACAAGTTTTAGTTCACATTAAAACAATAAAGGTAAAATTACATTTTATCATATCACTGGTTGAATGTGTTGTTAGTACTAAATGATTCAGGGCGGGATGCACTATCATCAATAATGCGGTCAAAGCCCCGAAAATGTAGTTTTCGGGGATTTGACCGCATTTCTGATATACACTAAGTTCAGAAAGAAAAGCTTTCCACAGCTTGGACCCGATGGGCAACGCCATCTTTAAATGGCGTTACCCAATAGAAGCTCTATGGGCTGCTTTCCAATCGGATCCCTCCCAGCACCCCCGGTGATGTACTCTGCGCAGGGACTTCTGGGTCATATACCTGGAAGTCCCTCTTTCGCAAAGGACAGCTCTTGTCGAGAGATCTGTCCTTTGTGATTTTCTTCATACATACAGGCGTTATTAAGGCTGGCATACATGCGATGAGTGGTGGGATGCGTTGCATGCAAATTGTGATGCTTGATGCATCCCGCCCTCAGTGTTAATTGGTTGTAACATAGGGCCTGATTCAGAATTGTATGCCATTAGTACAGCAGCTGCATCTTTGGATGCGACAGTGATGCTAAAATATGCTAATGTCACAGAAGAAGTCTTTTCTACATAGACACCTCCTGCCGGCTTATGTGATCCGCTGCTGCATCCGAGGACTCAGCATGGTGTATGTAAAGATTATTTAAATATTAACAGTTATTTATATCACACCTAGTGTACATATTACACAGCACTTTACAGGGCATATTGAATCACTCACATTACTCCCTGCCCCAGTGGAGCTTACAATCTATATTTCCTACCACACGGAAACACACACAAGGGATAATGAAGTCAATTGAACTTCCATGTCTTTGGAGTTTGAGTGGAAACCATAGTACCCAGAGCAAACCCCTGGGGGTAACATACAACCCCCACACAGAAAGGACCAGCGGTGGCTCCTACCCTCTTTGATGAGGGGGGCTGCCGCTGCTGAAAACGACAGGGTCACTCACTGGCTCCTGCCTCTTCCTGGCTGGGACCCGGCGCCTGTGCAATCAATCTGTCAGGCGCCGGGACCGGCACATGCGCACTAGCGGTGGGGAGCCACGCATGCGCATGTCACCGGGTTCCAAAGGGCTGAATTTTCTGCAGGCCCAAGGAGCCGGTTAGGGCTGGCGGAAAGGCGGGGTATCAGCTAATAGCAGCCCGGACTGGCAGTCCCAAGGGGAGGAGACACCTCCCCGTGGGGCTGCCTGTTGTATATGTGACTGGCAGGTGGCGCTTCCAATAGGAAGCCACTGCCAGTCACAGTGTAGACAGTGCAGTCACGGACTGCACTCACTGACTACACTGAGGTGGTGGACTTTGCTGGGGGGGCTGTAGCCTCGCAGCCCCTAGGCAAAATCTGCCACTGGAACGGACCTCGGTTGGACTATGGTCCCAGCGATGTCATAGGCAAACGCAGGGGGGGTTTCCGTCTGCCTGGAAACCCCCCTCCCCAGCACACATCATGACCACAATAGAAATAGTAATATAATAGAATGTTACTAGTGCTGCATGTTCTTCTCAGTATCACAAATGAAATGATTAGCACCAACTGTGGATCTTTTAAAATGTGACAGACAGTAATAAATATACCTGTGCACCAACTAGGAGATGTGGAAAACATGCACTGTTAGGGGTGCACTGCTATAGACCATCAATAGGGTTAATTATTAATATTGTATAATAATACACTATCCAGTACATAAGGAGACTGATATGTACATAAAAGTCCAGGGCAGTGCTAAGTTCTTCTGCTGCTCCCCCAGACTCCCAGACTTGCTCCAACGCTCAGGAATAATGGTCCCACTTCTGAAAAAAACATTCTGCTCAGACAGGATGGACCTTCTGCCACTTCTAATGGCTTACTGTGATCGCTGGTCCTATATATGCCGGGGTTATGCAACACAATATACTTTGTTTGTAACATATTAAAGCTGGATAAGTGCTAATTATGCCCTCTTCATGGACTAGCCACAAACTCTCTAGTATCAAGCATTTGGAAACCCCCCTCTAGAAATCCTGTGCTTGCCACTGTGTCACCATTCTGTCCAATAGTGTGAGGCTGGTACTTTTTCTTGCTTTTAATTATCTTAATTATTAAGGAAAAGCAAATTACTATAATAAATAACACACTAAATGGCATTTTAGTTTCATATTTGATAAACAAACACAGTATGTCTGCTAATGAAAGTACATTATGGGAAACTGCTCCATCTTCTGGAGAAATATAAATTCTATGCAGGTTATGAAGTGTTGTACTTAAAACAACACTAATATCAATAGAGCTTATACTATGTCCCAGATATAATCACTATAATATACTGAAACACAGCTCACTAGCTCCCGGATGCTGTGAGGGGTCTTTTAATTATAGAATAATTATTATTGCAAAAAATTTTTTAAAAATAAATAACGTAACACTTGACTGGAGTCCTGGGGGGTATATTTACTAAAGGTTGATTTTAATTGATTTAAAATCAATGCAAATCGACCATTAGTAAATATACCCCCTTGTTCAGAAAGCTCAAGCACCTCAGTGTTATCAGTCACTCAAAAATAAGCTCCTTACTGCACTGTAGTACATTTCATCCCATTTGTCAGCGTGACTGTAGTATTCCCAAGCTTTCTGTTATGAAATGCATGCACATTAAGGGGCCTATTTACTAAGCAGTGTTAGGAGACAGAGTGAAAAGGGATAAGGTGCCAGCCAATCAGCTCCCAACTGTCATTTTTCAAACACAGCCTGTGAGATGACAGTTGGGAGCTGATTGGCTGGCACCTTATCACTTTTCACTCTGTCTCCTAACACTGCTTAGTAAATAGACCCCTTAATCCAAAACTTACACTGCACATTCCAAAGCACAGAGATCTTGGGGCTTAACATGCTGGACGAATCCCAATTAGGTATACATACCCAAGGACTGATCTTCCAGGGGCCACTGGACAGTACTTCACATCATGGGATTAGGCAGAAGGCAGCCCAAACAAACCCTGTACCAGGGGATGGAAATTAAAACTTTTACTATTTCCTTTGCTAACTCACAGCATTGGGGTGGTGTGTTCTATTCCAAGCAGGGTGCTATATAAATAAAATAACAATTATTTTTATTATATGTGTGGAGTTTGTATGTTCTCCCATGTTTGAATGGGTTTCCTCTGGGTTCTCCGATTTCCTCCCTATTCTAAAAACATTCAGGTAGGTTAATAGGCTTCTGACACAATAAAATGAACCCATTTGTGTGTGTGGATGTGATAGGGAATATATATTGTAAGCTCCACTAGGACGTGACTAATTACTTTTTGCAAATTATTCTATGTAAAGCTTTGACGAATATGTGTGTGCAATATAAATATCTGTTAATACATAAATACTCACGGGACAAGTACTGTACAATGGTTTTATTTCCCCTAGATATTCAAAATGATCTCTACCCTAAGAGTGCTCTAGGAGAAATGTAAATTCACTGTAAATTTGTTGTTGTTGCCTGAGGAATGGGTATGAAATACCGCCCCCCTCTAAGTGCCTAACCCTAACCACCCCCTTCCCTGCTGCCTAAACCTAAGTCCCCCCCGGGGGTGCCTAACCCTAACCCTCCCTCCCCTTAGCCTAACCCTAACCCTCCTGGGGGGGGTGCCTAACCCTAAGTCCCCCCCGGGAGCCCTAAACCTAACCCTCCCCCCCGCAGCTGTCCGCTTGCGGTGCCCGGCATCACTACGATCGGGATGCCAGGCACCGGTCTCCCGGCGTTGGGGGAATGCGGGCGTCTACATCTAGACGCCCGGTATTTCACCCTTGCCGGGATAGGACAGTCAGGAAGCCGGCTGCCGGTATTTAGGCAGTCGGCTTCCCGATTGCTTCCCTTGCCTGAGACACCAACAATATATACTAGTTCCCTAGGATCGCCTATATGGTCCTATACAGTACGACCCAGTCTGGCACATTAGATATCAGAGGATGCGGAGGGATGCTGAATACATACTTGCCGACAATGTGGCTGACCCCACAGGGAGGGTTGCCCGGGAGGGAGTGCAGGGGTGTCCAGGGGTAGGCGGTCGGGAGACTTGCCCGCTTTCCGGGCAGCCGGGAGCTCGATCCGACTTTTGGGAGCCTCCCGGCTGACTGCCCAGCCGAAATTCTGAGAGACTGGCCCCTGTGGCTCACGGCACACCCCAGTGAGCTTTAACCACGGCCCTGTGAGATGAGGCCACACAACTTTGAGGTTTGAGGGCTGATCTGGACCCCAGTCTGTCCCTGCATATGCTAGTTACGCCCATACTTTTAAGAGTGGACAAGTTGAGAAATTGCCCATAGCAACCAATCAGCTTTTACCTATCATGTTATAGAATGTACTTAATAATTGCTAGCTATAAGCTGATTGGTTGCCATGGGCAACTTCAATACTTGTCCACTTTGTTGAAGGTTTGATACATTTTCCACTGAGTTTGTTGTGGACCGTGGGCCTGATTCAGAGCCGCTCGTAAGCGGCCGCTCGTTCGCTCTGAGCGATGTTCGCACAACTGCGCATGCGTATGGGTCGTAATGCGCATGCGCAAACCAGTCATTGCGGTCGGAAATCGTGCGCTCTCAAAACAGCGAGGGGCTGCTAATTTGATTGACAGAATGTACCGTTTGTGGGTGGTAACAGGAAAAGGTGCTTGAAAACGGGGGAGTGGAGATCCGAACGCAGGCATGCCTAACGGTAAAAAGGGCGTTTAATGGGAGTGCATAATTAGTAAAGAAGCGTCATCGGCCACGTCACTTGGTTGTCTTTTAGCCTGAACTGCTCGCAATGATTGCGGTAGGAAAATCCTACCACAACCACTGCGAGCAGTTCTGATGCCTTTCGATGTTCCCGATTAATCTAATAAATACCGGAGATGACGTGTGATGCGAACGGCAAAGGGGCGTCGTTACAAAATAGCGAGCGCATTTTTCGTTTGCTTGCTCAGACATAGAGGCGTCAACAAACCGTAAAGAGCGAGCGCTCAATTTAAATAGCCGGTCCCTTTTTTGGAACGACCGTCCGCAAATAGCGTCCGGCTCTGAATCAGGCCCTAAGGCCCTATTGGACTGCATTCCTAGTAAAATGCCTACATACCCCTCAGTATCAGCTCATTATATTCAAATAATGACAACTATGGCGCAGTACAGTTGTGTCCTCATACACCTAGCCTCAATACGCCATGCACCGCGAGACACCTGGTGCGAGTGAGCATAGCAACTTTTACTTTAAATGTGTGTCTCATTTGCAGACACAGCAAAACACCGCTCAATCTGTACCAGAGACACCGAGCTGTGACTTTCACCATGCAGGATTTTATTTTAAATATGTATATTACAGTAGGGCGTGATTCTGAGATTTACACAAATGCAATCACAATTGCCAATTCTGGGGCTGATTCAGACCTGCTTGCAAGCGCTATGTGCTCGCAAGTGGGTCGATGTTTGCCCCCTGCACATGCGCCTCCTCCGGCCAGCGATGGGCGCTCCGTCGCTCGGGTCTCGCACCAAAACGGGGCGGCTGTCGATTGTGATTGACAGCTCGCCCCGTTTTGTAGGCGGGGTGGGGGGGTGGCTACACAAACGCAGGCGTTCCCTTAGGAACGCCTTCCGTGTGTGGGCAGCCCTACTGACATCACTAGTGGTGACAGTAGGTGGACTTCCTTTTTTTTTGTAAAATGCAGGAGCTATCTGCAATATCTGTCGCATTTGTTAAACAGCCAATTTAGTTTCTTCATCATTTGTGGGGCCAAACAGCTTGATAAATAGACCCCCTAGTCTCCAGTATTGACGCTTTTCATTGATTTCTTCAGATAACAGTAGTGACCAGCAATACCAATCAATCTACATGTACACTGTACCCAAAGGTAATTTGCTCATTGGTTCAGCATCAGCCGTATCGATTTACTCAGAAGCAATCATAAGGAAACTGCATGATTAAAACTAATATGTGCTTTTTAGATAGAAAACTAATTAAATGTATCATATTTAAGATACGGTTATCAATAAATATACTTATAAGAATAATACAGAAATAAATATAACAATAATAATAATAATAATAATAATAATAATAATAATATAGGGTTTGGAGCGAAAAGCCGTTCTCGGCGGAACTTTTTCACAGATGACGTCATTTTCGCCGATTTGAGTTATCCTCGTATTCAATTTGTCTGACTTTTCGCCGCAGGAAACAGTCAATGCATCAGACCCTGTGGAAAAGTATCACCTATGAATAGGTGGCGAGAAAAAGTGTAGAATTGGGGTTTTGGGGTGCAAACTTCCGAAAACCACCCTGCACCCCTTGGACAGTCCCCCAAAGTTATTCTGTGTCAAAATTAAAAAAAAAGTACCTTAGGACACCCCAAAAATTACTTTGTTTTGGGGGCGAAAAAAAACCAAAGTTGGGGGACAAACTTCTAAACTAGCGAAATAGACTCAGGGGGGTCCTCAAGTTTTTTTATTGCAGGTAAGTGGATTTTTCGCAATTTTTAAAACTTCACATTAGCAAGTTTAAAATATGCTAGTACCCATTTTCATGTACCCCAAATTTGATGGGACTACTTTTTTTTTATTTTTTAAAGTTGCTAAATGCTTTTGTTCACCACTTTCCCAAAGACGCTAAATAGCACCTCTTGAGACCATTTAAAGACCCCAAATACCTTTAGCAGGGCTATTCGGGGGTACCCATAGTGAACCCCCATGTCAGAGCATCTTTTGAGGGGTGTCAGGTTGATTTCCCCAAAAATGACAGGACTTTTCACCGATTTCCTTCTCGCTGGGTCCCGTTTTCGCTGATTTGAAATTGAATACGGGGAAACGCGGGGATGAGCGTGATACTTTTTTGCAGCTAAAACCTCCGATGATGGCGAAAAGTCCGGCAACTGACTTTTCGCTCCAAATTGAATATGCCCCATAGACTGAATTCCAAGGCAGCTCAGTGGAATGGAGCTGCCTAGACAGGTAAACTTAGGGCCTGATTCAGCAAGGATCGCTGATGCGATGTCGGCTGCAATCGTGCACGCAGTTCTGCTGCGAAAGTATGCTAATATAGTTTGCTAACGTTCCTGTACGCAGTGAGCAGTGAGCACTCAAGCTGCGTATGCCGTCGCAGGAGCTAATTTATGCACGCCTCTGTATCGGCGTTCAAACGCACTGGCACGCCTGCGTTCTCCAACCACCCCCTGGTCACCACCCCCAAACGCTCTCTGCCTGTCAATCACTTTGCGATTGCTCTGCGTGATCTCAGTGCGATCGCAGTGAAGCATTTGCGCAAGCGCACTGCAATACAGGCGCAGTACGCAACAATCGTCCATCTGCGATCGGAATAGCAATCCTTGCTGAATCAGGCCCTTAGATAGAGATATCAGTATTAGAGACAGACCGTGCTTGCCATTTAAAAATATCAAAAAGTTACACAATCCCTTTGTTAAAAAAATGGAGGAACCATTAGGTGCTAACATTCCCTGGTGATCCGCACATGCCAAATAAGGTGCTGATAGTTTTAGCCACAATCCCCTGATTACTATGACCACCAACCCTGTTCACTCATGTTATTCTTGAAGTGTCATAAGCAGAACAAAATGGCACAGATGGCATATCAATGTTTATGGACGTCTATGGAAAGGAATGTAAAAACACGTCACGCAAAAATAAAATAAAAAAAGTTCAAAAAGATTTTATGAAAAGTCACTCTTTAGCAATTGTTACATTATGTCGTCATTCTCTGGAGGGAGTGATAAATAAAATGAATGAGCATGGAGTACTGTTATTATCAGACAAGTAATTATGCAGTTCTCCTATTTATATAATATAGGCTAAGAAATCAGTTTATCGTTTGAAAAAAAAAAGTGCTTTAAAAAGAACACACAATTTTGTGACACATCTGAAATTGGTCTTCGTCATGAATATTCATGATCTATGTAATATTTATAGAGTGACACGCACTGTGTCTAATGACCTTGAG
The DNA here is from genome assembly GCA_031769625.1 of Taudactylus pleione. Taxonomy (NCBI): domain Eukaryota; kingdom Metazoa; phylum Chordata; class Amphibia; order Anura; family Myobatrachidae; genus Taudactylus; species Taudactylus pleione. Next base: position 2,588,623 of record JAUIMM010000091.1, on the reverse strand, counting down.
AGACTGGTGTCACACATCATACTATTGGCTCCACTAAGAAACGTCAAAACCATCCACACAAAGGACGTTTTTTCTTATATATATATTTATTGAATAAGTGATTGGCATTGTTTTAAGCTCTGCTGCGTAATAAGGCTTTTTACATTTAAGCCACTATATTATACAACAGTATACCTGACAAGAATTCTGATTTGAATAATATCATGCCTAATTGGGCGCAGACCATACACTGACCCGGCCTAAGGAGGCCCATGGAGACAATCCTTTCTTTAAATCAAAACTGCCTGCGTGTAAGTGGAAAATACGCCTGTTTCCAGACATATCTCATGCACCTATAGGACTGGTGCTAGAGTTCATATAGGGAGCGGGCGCACTGCGAGATGCGTGTAACCCTGCATTTGGGGTGAGTATACACATCTATTTTCCATGCCTGCAATGTGGGAGCACATGTGCCCAATTTAGCAGCTGGCCCACATATATGTAGTACGAGAACTTATCAGACCAGGAAAACTCTGGAGCAGTTGGTCAGTTCAACATACAGGGCCCCATTTATAACGAATGAAAATACCAGCGGCAATTTTCATTTAGTACCCCTCTGGCGAGGTCCTGCGAAGTCCTCATCGAGGCTCTCCTCTGGGCTGCTGGCAGCCCAACGCTGCCAGCAACGGGGCATGCGCATAACACGGGGACCTGACAGTGCCTAGAAGGCTTCGCTGAAGCCGGACAGGCACCGCCGGGTCTCCATTGCCAGCAATGGGGACCGCATCTCTCTCGACATCTAAAAGATGGCGAGTGCGATACTGTGAAAACAGCGGTAATCTTAGATTACCGCTGTTTATTAAATGCAGAAAGTAGGCATAACCCCTTAAGCGATAAAGAGGTTGTTTTATTAGTAAATGGAGCCAATACTACAATATGCGGAACTAACATTCCCTGTTATCAGGACCAGGTTAACAATGGGGCAGATGAAGTTACAGTTCCAGGCCTCCACATATAAATAGGCCCATCGTCATGACAGCAGGACACCACCTAGCCATAGCCACACGGTTGGCCATAAATCATCAGTATTAAATTTGTATTTCTATTTTCCTCACAGAATTATGCAATTTTTATACCTTTACATAAATAAGACACTGTAGGGAGATGTGTCAAGCCTTGGAGAGAGATAATGTGCCCAGAGCAACCAATCAGCTTCTATCACTTCATAGACTGTGCTAGGTAAATTACAGAATTTAATAGGTTATGTTCAACCTCTCCACTTTATCTCTAACATTGATACATTTCCCCCTTGGGCTGATAGCATCCTGGCTCACATGGCACTGGCCACACCTCCTCTGCTTCTCATAGTATTTATTATCAGTTATTTACAGTATATAGCGCACACATATTCCGCAGCGCTTTACCGAGAATATATGTCCATTCACATCTGTCCCTGCCCCAGTGGAGCTTACAATCTATATTCCCTACCATATGCTCACACACATACATATTTTTGGAGTGTGGGAGGAAAGCCACGCAAAGCACAGGGAAAATGTATACAAACTCCATACAGCTAGGGCTATAGTGGGAAAGGAGCTCACAACCTCAGTGCTGTGAGGCAGTAATCAGGGGCGTTTCTAGGGGCAGGCGACCCGTGCAATCGCACGGGGCGCGCCGCCTCCGACCTCTGCAGCAGAAACAGAATATTAACTGCCGGGCGCCCGCTGAGATTCAGTTACCAGCGGGCGCCCGGCAGAGCAGCCGGAGAGACGGAGGCTCCGACTTCCGGCTCCCGGCTCCCCCAGTGTGCACTATGGGAGGACGTCATGACGTCTTTCCCATAGTGCAGAGGAGCAGCCGAGCGGAGCGGACGCCGGAGCGGGGCTGAAGGTAAGTGTTACTGTTTTTTTTTCTTTATGTGCAGGCAGCCTGGGGACATTACTCTGGGGGCACTTCTGCGGGGGGAGACACCACTACTGGGGGCACCCGGGCACTACTACTGGGGACATTACTCGGGGGGCACTTCTACTGGGGGCATTACTCAGGGCCCAGGGGCACTACTACTTGGGGCTTTACTACTTTGGGCACTAGTACAAAGGGAGCATTACTATTGGGGGGACTAATACAGGGGCATTAATACTGGGGACACTATTACAGGGGGCATTACTATTTTGGGCAATACAACTGGGGACACTACTACTGGGGCACTACAGCAGGGACCATTACTATTGGGGGCATTACTGATGGGGGCATGACTACAGGGGGCACTCCTAATGGTGGCATGGCATAGGGGGCACCACTCCTGGGGGCACTACTACTGGGTGCACTGTATAAAGGACATCACTACTGTGGGCTCTGCATAAGTTGCACTACCACTGTGGGCACTGCATAAGGGGCATAAATACAGGGGACACTGCATATGGGGACAACTACAGGGGGCACTGCATAATGGGCACTTTTGCCTGAGAGCCAGTGGGGGGGAAGCCTAAGACCTGTCGGGCTGGAATGGCAAGGGAGGGGGCTGGAATGGCAAGGGGGGGCTGGAATGGTAAGGGAGGGGGCTGGAATGAAGTGTGTATTATGTGAATCTTGTTTTTTCAATGTGTTTTATGTGGTTCTGGATTTAATAATGTATTTGAAGTGGATGTGGTTTTAAAAAGTAGTTTATGTGCCTCTGGCTTTTCCAATATATTTTATGTGGAAGTGGTTTGTTGCAGTGTATTTTATGTGGATCTGGCTTTTATTTTCAATGTGCTGGATTCGGTCCCAACGCGACTAAAAACGAGTGTGATGCAAGGTCATACTTCTGCAAATGTCACACCAAAGGCATGCACACAGAAATGCGGCGTGGGCTTGTGACAGCTAGGCCAGACCCCATTTTTTGAGCGCGCACCTACGGCACGCGCATGCTGTCTGTCTTTTGTTTAACTACATATATTTTTCAGCGCTTTGCCCCTGACAGGTTAGCCAACCCAGTACTCAGTAGTCACAGTGGCTGTCATTCTGTGGTCTTTCGAGATTACACTCCGTTACTGTGATACCACACCCCCTTACGATGAGGCCACGCCCACTCCACAATATTACTGCTTCGAGGGGGGGGGGCGCATTTTGACTGCTCGCACTGTGAGCCTCAAACCCTAGAACCTGCCCTGGCAGTAATGCTAATAATAAAAGACCCTTGGAAATTTTCAGCCCCAGGCCCTTGTGTCCCTTAATCTGGCCCTGCCATTTTTACAAATAATACAGCCTGGAGTGTTCGTGGTGTAATTGGTGAGTTTCTTTTACTTTTTAGTTTAAACAATGTGGTAACATCAATCATGTACTATATGTATGGTAATGGAGAGTGGAGTGGGTGAATGCCTTTATTATTATTATTATTGTTTATTCATATAGTGCTACCATTTTATGCAGCGCTGTACAGACATCTATAATTCACATCAGTTCCTGTCCTATTATAGCTCACAGTCTAAATTCCCACATAAGCGTAGGGAAAACATACAAACTCCACACACAGCATTATTTCACTTGTACATTGGGCCTGATTCAGAGACGCTCGTAAGCGGCCGCTCGTTCGCTCCGAGTGATGTTCGCACATCTGCGCATGCGTATGGGTCGTAATGCGCATGCGCCAACCAGTCAGTGCGGTCGGAAAACGTGTGTTCGCAAAATTGCAAGTGCCTGCTAATTTGAGTGACAGGATGAGGCGTTTGTGGGTGGTAATAGGGGAAGGTGCTTGAAAACGGGGATTGGAGATCCGAACGCAGGCATGCCAAATGGTCAAAACGGGCGTTTTAAGGGTATGCATAATTAACAAAGCAGCGTAATCGGCCACGTCACTTGGTTGTTTCTTAGCCTGAACTGTTCGCATGATTGCGGTAGGAAAATCCAACCACAAGCACTGCGAGCAGTTCAGACGCCTTTCGATGTACTCGATTAATCTAATAAATAGCGGAGATGACATATGATGCGAGCGGCCAGGGGGCGTCTTTACAAAATAGCGAGCGCATGTTTCGTTCGCTCGCTCAGACATAGAGGCGTCAACAGACCGCAAAGAGCGAGCGCTCAATTTAAATAGCCGGCCCCTTTTTCTGAACGAGCGAGCGCAAATAGCGTCCGGCTCTGAATCAGGCCCATAGTTTGTATCAGTGTTGCCATCTTTATGACATATTAGTGTCCTGCATTTTACCTACTAACTTGTCATAAAGTAGTAATATATTCTTCAGTCACTAGATGGTGCTAAGTTCTTTTGAAAAGAGCTTGTACTATATACTGTATGTTCTTAAGTTTCTTTTGCAAAATTACACAAAATATATATAGCAGATGAAGAACACTAATTATTATTTGCTAATGTGTGGTTTCTGTTTGACACCGTTTAAATATTTGTACGATAGCAGATCTGCAACGTACATTAGTGAATTATTACTTTTATATGCTGGTCTTTAACTCTCCTGCTATTAGTACATTATATATATGTCCATACCACTATATTTATTCCTATTTAGTGTACCAGATCCTATGGGCTAGTCTTCCATTTGTATCCTATGCTGTGATTCTGGGTGGCAGCCTATCATGGATTGTCCTGAGGTGTCCTAGGGCAGGCAAGGTTAGTTCCTTTGTGTGAAAGGCATTGTAGCAGAAAAGTGACAAGCACATCAGTATGTGCATATTCTATTGTGCTGACAGGTATTACATAAAATATGGTTTTCAGAACATCCCACTCGCATTCACTCTTCCAAACCTTTCACTGTGGGACATTCCTACCAGAAGTCCTGCTCAGGAAACAGTCAACATTCCCAGGGGTGGATTAAGAGAGGAGGGGGCTGGTGTGCACCCTACACGTGGGCCCTCTCGCCTCTCTGCAGCACAGATGCAAGTAGACTATGGTAATGTGTCAAAGTCTATGTGTATGTGCGGGTCTCTGGAAAAATGGCGCCTGTGCCATACGGCCTCCAATGATGAATAGGCCCCTTAGACACTTTAATCATTATCCATTGATTAATTTTCAGGAACATTCATTTTAATTTAGGGGTTCAACATTAATTTTTAACATTTGCATTCATTTGAAGTGAGTATCTTATATCTGGGTTTTGCATTGCTTTTGAATGAACCAGGGTGGGGGCCATGAATTATGTTTATTACTTATTGACCCTTACAGTGGCCTGATATAATACACTTACCATAACATTATCACTTCCAAATACAGTTATCCAGTTTATGTCGGGAACAACATGCCAAAAATTGTTATTCTCACAACCCACACTTATTTTGAATAATATCAGAGGCCCCTGATAAAGCAATAGGGTCACCAGCAGTTATGTCGGGGTAAGGTGCTTTTACAATTTTATTGAATGAAGAAGATGCAAATTCCGTGTGCTGCCCAATAGATCATGTTGTATTGTCCTTCGGGATTGACAGAATATATATATATTTTGTATGACCTTGATTGGCAATTTGGAAACTCTGGCATATGCAAGTGCTGGTGTGCTTGGCATAAATTACTGTACTGGTCTTGTCTATTAAAATGGGCTGCTCAGCCTCCTCCAGCTTGGCTTTTATCAGTCACTATACGTTCTGCACTTGCCTAACTTACTGTATTGTATACTAGCTGGAGTACGCGGCGTTGCCCGGGATTTTAAGAATGTTTGTTTACACATCATCCTCCAACAAACCTCTCCTTAGGCAGGCCTCCCGAAAAGTGTGACAAAGTTCCCCATCCACACTCCTAAGGTCTTCGAAGGAAGTAGGACCTGTGACGGTGTAAAGCAAACTTCGGAGATAGAAGCATTCAAAATTTGTAGGATGTACAGTGTAAACATGGCCAAGAGCTTCTGTTGCTCTGATACCAGGATGACTGTGTACTTCCTGGTTGCTGGATCGCACTATGAAATGCACAGCAACTACTTCCAGCTCCTTGTGCAGCTGTTTCCAGCATTCAGGGTCTCCACGGTGTATAAGATTCATGCAATCAGTTTTACCCTTCAGGGGCTGACAAAGGAATGAGCCGGAAGCAGCCTCTGTGCATTCCATAGTGCGGTCCAGCAACCAAGGAGGTAGACAAAAAACTTTGGTCGCCACTGTTGACACCATCTAGTTGTGTAAGCTGATGCATGAGCAAGTATAAATAAAAATTTGTGCTGCAGAGCTGCGTTTTTGCATCCCAGTATAGTTGCCATCTTTATGGGGCTGACTGTAAATCAGATGGATCTCTCCTCATGGATGCAGAGATCAATTTTACCATATTCAGACTCATAATAAGCCTGGCTTAATATCAATAGTGGTTCCTCAGTGCAGGTTTGCTGACTGTGTCGGCAGTGCAGGGGTGTTCTGAATGCAGGGTGCTGGCGATGTCGGCAGTGCGGGGGTGCCAGCGGTGTCCTCAGTGCAGGAATGCTGACTGTGTTGGCAGTGCAGGGGTGTTCTCAATGCAGGGTGCCGGCGATGTCGGCAGTGTGGGGGTGCCAGCGGTGTCCTCAGTGCATGTGTGCTGACAGTGTCGGCAGTGCAGGAGTACTGGTGGTGTCCTCAGTGTGGGAGTGCCAGCAGTGTCGGCAGTATGGGGGTCGCTAAGGGTGTCCTGAGTATGTGGGGCAGCATTGCATGGGTGCCAGCAGTGTCGGCAGAGGTGGTGTCACCAGGGCGGGATGATCCCAGTGGAGGTGCCAGCGGTGACGGCAGTGGGGGGTGCCGGCGCTGTCAGGCAGCGAGGGATGGTGGGCGTCATCTTCTTTTGCTTCCTGTGTGCATATTAAATTGGCTGAACGCTGATTGGCTGAGAGCCGTGACAGATGGCTCTCTCAGCCATTTAGCGTTAAGCCCGCTTAATACAAAACCTCGCGACCCGACAGCGGAATCATGAGGTTTTGCCTCGGGTGAGGGATCTGGGGCAGGCAGGGAGATCCGAGCTTGGCTCGGATCGCCCCGGATCCCCGAAATTCGGGTGGATTCGGTTCTCTGAAAACCGAACCCGCTCATCCCTAATAAATTCATACAGCATAATGATGTTCAGAGATTTAGATTATATGCTACAGAATACAATTCCATAATTCCTTAGTATGTAGCAAAATGCATGTTATAAAATCAAATTATGAAATGAAACAAAAATACAATTTTAATATTTTTATTATTGACCTTGCAGACGGCCCAAGAAGAATGGTGTCCAAATCTGCATCTAACAATGAACCAAACAGGACAATGCGCCATGCAACACTGCAAACATTGTTCAGAAATGGTATGAGGAAATTGACAAAGATTTCAAGGTGTTGACTTGGCCTTCAAATTTTCCAGATCTCAATCCAATTGAGCATCTGTGGGATGTGCTGGAAAAACAAGTCCGAGCCATGGAGGCCCCACCTCGCATCTTACAGGACTTAAAGGATCTGCCGCTAACAACTTGAAGATGAAGATGTCCAGGGGTCTTATGGAGTCGAGGCCTGATTGGTCAGAGCTGTTTTGGCGGCACAAGAGGAACCTTCACAATATTAGGCAGGTGGTTTAAATGTTATGGCTGATGGTTGTACACTTCTTAAATGGGGGTGTTTGTTGAAGGAAGACCAGATAATTGCCCTAGGAATTGTGGGTAGACATGCTACATACTGACCTTCAAGTTGAGGGGAGTTCCGGAAGGGCATGGTAATGCAAGCCGTGTCATTATGTTGCCACTTCATGCTTGCATCATCATTGAGCAAGGCTTGAAGCCTAAAGGCACAAATGGCATTGTCATGCCTTCATCCTGCCCACTTCACTGGGGAAATGGGTGGAATCTGTGAGTGTAGGTCGGCCTCCCGGTATTTTGGAGGCAACTCCCCTATACTCTGAAGTCATCCAAGACATTCTTGAGGAGTAAACAACTGTGACATACTGAAACCATCCTCTACATCTATATCTATATCAGTGGTAGCCAAGCTCAGTCCTCAAGAGTTACCAACAGTTCACATTTTCCAGACCACCTAGCTGGTGCACAGGTGCAGTCATTACTCACTAACACATTTGAAAAGATCCACAGGTGGAGCTAATTATTGCACTTGTGATTCTGTGAGGAGACCTGCAAAACATGCACTGTTGGTAGCTTTTGAGGACCAAGTTTGGCTACCCCTGATCTATATTAAGAAAACGAAGAGAAGAATATATGTGTATACGCATATGTCCTCATACATTATTGCTGTAGTCGTGCCAAATAGCCCCTGTATAATGATGGGGTGAAGTTGCAGCACATGTCCAGTGGTAGCAGCTTCTGCTACCAAGTCTGTGTGTGTGGATCTCAGAGCTCAATCAGTGCACAGGACAATAGAGATCAGAGAGCAGCTGTCAGCAAGAAGAGGCAGGTGTCTTGCCATGAGTTGGGAGAATATGTGCTTAGAGGGCACAGTTCTGTCATCTACCAGTTCTTTGATGTATATTTATTAAGGAATGTTTAACCTTTTCAGCACAGACAGACTGACCCTACTGCCAAATCTAACAGCTTATGGCGATCGCTCTTCCTGTAATATGTTTCATATACTTTGTATGAGGCAGCCTATAGCTTAAGCGCTAATTATGCCCTCTACATGGACTGGCCACAAATGGAAACCACCTCTAGAAATCCTGCGCTTTCCCCTGCCATGGCCATGGCATTACACTTACTTTCATATGCTAGCCTATCCTGCCCACTGTTCTAGCGTCCGCAGTCGCAACAGTCCTCATTAGTATCAGCACATGCACCAGCCCCATGCTAGGTGTAAAACATCTAATATATTATTAGAAACTGGCTCCCCTTCCCCATATTCACAACTCAGAACCACACGGAGATGTACATTCATGCACACAACACTCCTATCAGAAATATCCACTCTGTGCATCTCGATACTTGCTGCCCAGTCGTCTCCCGGAAAAGCCAACTTCACATTACTTTCTGTTCATACAAGATGTGACACGCATGCACCTATTTGGTGACTTTGGACACATCGTGCAGTGTATAAGCATGCCATGCTTTATTATTCAGATACATGCACAGTCAGTTCAAAATCAGGAGATCGGTCTGTTAAATGCGTCCAACTACGAACCCCCCCTCTCCAGTGGGTAGATAGACTTGTCAACAGCAATATAACGTTGATTAAGAGGGCTAGGAATGGGAGATACATCCATTTTTTTATGTCTTATTTTATCTATTATTGCATTATGACTAATGGTAGAAACATTTTCTATAAGTGATAAGATTTTTAAAAAAATGATGTGTAGAAAACAAAGCACATTGCGAGTAAAACCTATTCTAAGAATCACTCCAAGATTAATGGTGTTTCTCATCTGTCTCAAGATCAGGTTCAGGAGTACCATTTTCTGGGGTAAACTGCCACACTCTGCAAGCAGCAGCCAATCAGTATAACACCAGTCCAGGGCCTTGGATTAAGTACTGCAGCTAGTTTTATTTGTGCAGCAAAATAAACAAAATCATAAAAATAAATCCTAGCCTGTCCGGCTCTACCTAAACAGATAATTCCCTAGTGTCCAACACACAAAACAGCAACTTAGCACAGCACTTACGTCAATCAGTATCAGTATCTCTCAGCAGGCCTCACCTGCTCCTCAGGCAGTGAGAGACACACTAGAGAAACTGACCCACCTTTTATCATCCTCTCACATGTGGTTTGGAAATCAATGTTGCTAACTAGCTGTCTAACATACAGAAGCTAGGAACCTGGGTCATATATATCTCCCTTTCATAATTTTCCCAGTGCTTTTGTCAGACATCTTACAGTTTCTTTAATTTAATAACTAGCTCAATCTTTTGATTAACATTGACTACATTCATTGTATATCTTTTTGTTTCTTTCTGTGCTTTGAAGCCATGTGTCTACAACTCCTGTTATTTATTTTTGTTGCTGTGGAATACATCACATTACTGCCATCTGCCTTCTATACATTTGTGTTCATATACAGTAGCAGCTTTGGGTCATATTTATTTTAAGGGTAACAAAAATAAACTTTGAATCAATATAAACAAATAGCTAAAAAGTAAAAAAGGTTGTAGTGCAACTTATTGATACCTCTTTTCCACTGCAGCAATAACCTAGGTTAATGCAAGATCTACCTGGGTTGTGGCTCAGTTGAAAAGGGTCCCTGAAAAATAAACTGGATCCAGTGACCTGGGAATCTGACCCTGGTTGCGACCACGTTTGAACCTGGGAAGGCCATGGGCAATGATCTGGTGTAAACGACATGACCCGTTTACACCAGATATTGTTCATCCACACACAAAAGATATCACCAACGATGAACGACCAACGATCGCAAACCCCTATGGAAAATGAACGATATCGTCTAGGTTGGCCTGCATGCATGGCCGACCAACGATAACGTTATCGTCCATGCTGGAACGCGCATCGTTGGTCGTTCATTGTTCGTTGACTGCATAAAAATGAATTATATGAATGATTTAACGATTAACGATATTGTTCATTGAAATTGTACCGTGTGTATTCAGCTTTAGATTGTAGGCACATTTGACTAGGGCTACCTTTACCTTCTGTTTCAAGTTGTTGTATTTTTTTATTTGCATAATTATCTGCCCAATGTATAGCCCTGTGTACTAGGTTGGCACTTTATAAATAAAGGATAATAATATTAATGGTTCTCAAGTACAGCATATAATAATGTTATGAACTCCAAATATAAATATCTATTTTCTATATTCTGAGGGAAAAATACATTCTTACAGAATGAAGATGAATAGTTGTATTCTTACCAGCATAAACAAAAATATATAAATATAATTACCTTAAATTATCTGTTCATGCAATTTACATAAACAATTTACATACAGTTATGATAATATAGAATATCATAAATATAATATAATATATGTGCATATAATGCTGAGAGAGATCTATGTGCCTTGCATAGCTATCAGAGACCAGGAATGAAATGCCCAGGGGATGTTACAATTTAATCTGAGATCTTGAGTTACGGTAAGGTAAAGAACAGGCCTGGGATCCCAAGATGCTGACACCATAATTAACAGAGTTCTCAAAAACTCATTGTGCATACATTAACTACATCTTCATAAAGGTATACAATGCAAATCCAGCATATTGTTGCGTAAGCAGCATGATGTTTGCATAACTAATACTTATTCTCAGATAAATATGTTGCCCACATTATTTTTATTACTATTTGTACTAATACAGGATAGTGACAAAATATCTGGATTTTTGGGGAGGATTTAGGCTAGCCAGAGGTGAACATTTGTTGAGGTTTTTCTTTTGTTTTGTTTTTAATAAAATGTTAGTGTGTGAGGATTCTGCTGAAAGTTGCCCAAAAAATTATTTTGGATTTTGGAACAGAATTGCCTTTAAAATACCACTTTAAACAACAAATGCTATAATGCATTTTATACCCTTTAAGTAAATCATTCTAAACAAAAATGAGTAATGTTAGCTTCTCTATGTTTATGAATGAAGGTTTATTTGAAAGCTAAAGAAAAAACTCTGGTACAGTATTCCTTTAACAGTAATGCTGTTTTATTTTTACTTCTTCACTAGAAGCTATGTAGTTCCTCATGAATTTTAGCCATGCCTCATGAATATTAGTCATATCTCATGAATATTGGCCATGCCTCATGAATATTAGTCATGTCTCATGAATATTGGTCACGTCATCCTGCCTCTGTGATAACACATGTTCCTAGTCCATTACTTAAAGCTATCTCATGAATATTGTTCATTTGGGATGTTAATTTAATTTACTGAAGGGTTTCAGGTATATATATATATATAATATATATGACTGTAACGCCAAAAGGCATTTCTAATTGGATCTCGCCTTTCTCAGGTGCTTGCATTCGTGCGGTTTGCAAGTTTCATAAATACAAACTCGCTTTTGCAGACTCGCACTTAATTGGATTTACCCCTTTGAGTACATTAACACCCATTAGGCTATTTTATAATTATTATTTAGTAAAACTGTGGATGGAATTTCTATTAAACTTCCCCCGAGAAAACAGTTATACCTCTTTTCCACCAAAAACCTGGATCCAACCTGGGTTTTTAGACATGGTTCCAACCCAGGTCAGACCCTGTTTACACTGCACCTTCGATCTGGGTTACTCCCAGATTAGCCCTGTTCGCACTGAACCTGGGTCTGCCCTGCTAAACTTGTGAGGTCATAAAAAGTGGGAGGTCACTGCTCCACAACCACCAATCAGCTCATTTTAGGCATGACCCAGGTTGGATAACCTGGGTTGCGCCATTTACACTGCACCATTACCCAGGTCCATCCTGGGTCAGACCCTGGTAGCTACCTGGGTTGGATTGTTGGGTCACTTGACCCGGGTTATTTTTCAGGGACCCTTTAACACTGAGCTGCGACCCGGTTATACCCAGCAAAAACCCAGGTTTTGCTCTGGTGTAAAAGGGGTATAATTGATTTTAAAATAGAAATCTCTAGCAAGCACACAAAATCCAGTATGTTCTGCTAACCTGCTTTTTCAGATACTGTATTTGTGACTTGGCACAATTTGGCAATATTAAACTTATTAATGTGGGACTTATTGAAAGATGTATGTGAATAAATAAATTTTAGTCAGACTTACCGATTTCCTGGCCAAATTGGCTTCCTCCTCACAACAAGGGGTGTGGCATGACAATAGATGGGCAGTGCGGGGGGCATGGTGACTCAATCGCGTCATTGTGGCCCCGCCCCGCTGTACAGAGCCGCTATTACAGGCACTGATGGCAAGATTCAGCAAAATCACGTCATCGCCCCGCTGGACTGCCCACTTTTGCTCAGGAAGTGGGTGGCCACAGGGGGGGTACGGTCAGGCGGCGGCCGGTTCCAGGAGAATTGCCATTTGTTCTGGGTGACCAGGAGTGCCATCCGATTAGTAGGCAAGTATGATTTTTGTCAATTAGAAAACTTATACATGTGTGTATATATAGTTAATATTAGTATGTCCATAGTAATATTTTCATTTTATACACTATGTATTATCTATGTGTTCTCCTCTGTATATTCATTATTGTATGAGTAATATGTACAGCCAAGCAGTATCGCAGTAGCTGCGTTAGTACCTCCTCCCCGTTGGCGCGGCTGCGCATGCATGACCCGAGGTCACGCATGCGGAAAGTCGTCGGGGAGGTAGTGAGAAGGCGGCGGAAGGATCCGTTTGGATCCCTCTGCACATCCCCGGAACTCCTTCCCATAGGAAGGAGCAGGAAACCAAGAACAAGCTACATCTAAAGATGAAATTGGCTGAATATCTGGTGGTCCATTTGGGACCCCTGATGATGAATGGCCCGGTAACTAAAATATGCGGAAACTAGTGTTTCCGCATGCTTACCGGATCATTTATCGATGATGACTAGGCCCCTGATAATTAATTGTATCTAATGTGACTTGTTTAATATAATAGTGAACAGCGAGTCACACAGCTGCAGTGAAACAGCTTCTAGGGCTGCACAGTCTGCAGCCCTTATTAACACATTGTAGCTGGCGAATCAGCACAGTGTGGGTTTCAAGCTGGAAGCTCTTACTGCTAATCGCATTCTGGACTGACAGTCCCACAGGTGGGGGGGGGGGGGAGTTTCCTCCCTCTGAGGCTGCTAGCCCTGTGTGAGATGATAAGCAGGAAGAGCTTCTAATCGGGAGCCACTCCAGAGCCATCTTTGTCTCCTGCTCCCTGCCTGATCATACTCATGGTGGGCGGAGCTGGGTCTCATGGACGGAGCCACGTACCAGGACAGGGGGCCAAGTGCTGGGTGTCATGCAGGAGCTCATTGGGGGTGGCATCGCAGTGGCAGATTTTTACTGGGGGGGCATGTGTGTACCAACCATAGGTGCAAGAGGTGCAGCTGCTATGGGGCCCAGAGCTTATGGGGGCTCATCTTCCTTGTCAAAGTTACATGTTTTATATACATTTTTCACCATAGGGTGGTACATAGGGGCCCTTACAAACTTTTGCTATGGGGTCTTCAAATACCTAGTTACGTACCTGCTGGGGGGGCTGCAGTCCCGCAGCCCCTAGGTAAAATCTGCCACTATCTGTGACCTATTCAGAGTCAGTCTCAGATACAAATCTCAAACTGCTTCTCCCTCCCCTTGTCATACCTGCCTGGGATGAGACTGGATTAAGACTCTTTGGACAGAAAATGCTGAAAATCACAGAACACAAAGGACTCACATTACACATTAGGCGTCTCTGCAATGCTTAGCAAAGCGGACGCAAATATAACATTATTTTTTTGTTAATTACAACAATTGATTCTGAAGGATTATTTGTTTGTATCAAACGAATGTGCTTTGCTTAGTAAAATCAGCTGTAAAACACTGCTGCATCAGTTTTAGAGGTTCTGCATAATTGGGTATGATGTCATAATTTACGACCAATCACAAGTAGTCATCACTATCAAGTTTACACTTAGAGCACACACATGCCTCAAGGAGGCTGTTTCAGACTTTTTGGCAGGCATGTTTATCTTACCTTCAGACTACATGCACATAACTTTTGTTGCGACTGCAAACCTATTACAGTGCCATCCACACCCAGTTTACCCAAGTCTACACCCATTCCAGCCGCAGTCTCAGCCAACTAGTTGCAGAGAATCTCAAAACAGACTAGAGATAGAAAAAAATATGTATATTGCAAAAAGACACGTGCGGTACATACAGTAAAAACAAAACAAACAAAATCAAGTTGAGAATTAAAAATGTCTCAATTTACACCTAATGCTGGCCATACACGTTACAATTATCGGGGCGATCCGCCTGATATCGGCGGATCGCCCCGATAATTGTAGCGTGTTGGGGGCGACCGAGGGTTAAATATTGCTCGGTCGGGCTCAAAAGATGCAAATAAGGTAAGGGACACATAATATACTCATTGCAAGTTCTCCCTTTGCTCATCTACCCCTGATGCTTCTAACTCAAACCAATTACTTTAATGACCCTGGGTTACATACTGTATACATTTAGAAACTGAGAGTGAAAATGATCCAGAAGTTATCCCCTAGAGAGCCTGGCTGGGCACGGGAACCGGCAGGGGCATGGCTTAATGTACGGAGGCCATGTCTCTTTTAAAAAAATAATGTAAAAAACAGTACAGTACTTGCGGCGTCACCAAGCGTCACAGCGTGCTTTACAGGGGGGCGCCGTTGTACCCCTCAGCCAGGGACAGGTCCAGGAGAGAGGAGTACGATCAGTGAGTTCGCTTCCCCCTTCCCCTCCCTTGCACAGCCAGAGGAGAACTGCAGCTCAGAAGCCTCCCTGCACCCACCACAGCTAGTAAGGGGGAGGGGGCAGGTGGCGGTGGACCCAAGCACAGGTTCCCATTGGGCCCCTTTATTAAGCCCGGGCCCAGGTAATTATTTTACTCCCCCCCACCTCTCAACGCCACTGGTTATTCCTATCCCCCTTACAGGCAATAAATATCCAGTGAGGACCAAAGTTGTCTCAAGGTCTAAGGTTGATCTATAGAAGCTCTGGTTGTCACATGACTTATACAATCTGTGATAAGTATTGTGATAATATCTTGGTAAGTCTTGTCCTTAATGTCAAATTCTATATTTATCTCAATGGTGCTACTCTGATTAATTATAGTTACGACCATCCACACTGCAGAGGCACCTTGAATGTGGTGGATAGCTTAAATGACCAGTCAACATCATCAGAGTCTGGCTTGCCACTATGGTTAATAGAGGACTCTCTGCTGTGGCTGCAGCCTCCAGTATATCACTAAACCATGTGTAATATAAGGAGAACATGATAAAAGTGACTGCATTGTTGTGATGTGACAAAAGCATTCACCAAATAAGTCCACATTATTGATCACTGTGTATTTATTTACAGTGTACGATATGAGTGTTACATGAAATCTATTTACAAATGTACATTGGGCCCTGGCAACTGAATTCATTGTTGGGTCCTTAGTGCGCACACACAGCCACATCTCACACATCTGTCAGCATCCTGAGCTTGACAGGCCCCCAAATATATTTAGCATTTAGCATGCCTGATTGCTGTGAAATAATGATGTCATATGAGCTAAATAAAAATGGGATCTGAAAATACACAACAAAACCAATTTGCTATTTTTACTAATTCAATCATTTGGTTCAGAAAATAAATAAAATGTGGAAAGTGACATTTATTGAAATAGACAATGAATAAGTGTTCTTAATGCAATGAAGAAAATAGAACTGTAGTTATTCTGTACACTGTTGATTGAAGCTCCAGTCACACACATGCTGCATTATTATCACAGATGCTGGGTTATTATCACAGTGTGATATGTCAGTCAAGTGACAGATTGAGGTTTAGGTAAATCAGAAGACTAAGGGCCTGATTCAGACCCGCGAGCGAGCGCACAGCGCTCGAAAGCGGGTCGACGGTCCCCGACTGTGCATGCGCCACCTCTGGCATGCACATGCGTGTGACCCGTACTGCGATGGCAGCTCCGTCGCAACGGGTCTCGCTACAAGACGGGGTGGCTGTTGATGTTGATTGACAACTCGCCCCGTTTTGCAGGCGGGGAGGGGGGGGGTGGCTGCACAAACGCAGGCGTTCCCTTAGGAACGCCTGCCGTTTTTGGGCGGCCCTACTGACATCACTCGGGCTTGCGAGAGCTGACACCCTACCACAGAGTCTCCTCGCAAGCTTGATGGTCGCTATAATCACGGCCATCGCCAGGCTGCCCGCAAAAGCTGTGGGTGGCCACCCACAGCTTAGCGAGCGGCCTGGAGGCTGAACAAAAAAACAAAAAAACCCGCCCTGATTCAGAGCGGGCGCTCGCAAACAGCGAGCGCCTCTGAATCAGGCCCTAAACTCACATGAAAAAAGTGAATGATCCAGTTATTACTTATACATTTAAATGTAATAATAATAATAATAATAATAATAATAATAATAATAATAATCCAGAGCCATAACTAGACTTTTTGGTGCCCTGTGCGAGAAAGAGCATTTGCGCCCCCCCCCCCCATTTTTCAAATAGGGACAAAATGCTCCCAGAAAAGGGCCATGGCCTCATGGGGAAGGGCGAGAGAAGAGATAGGGGAGGCCAGGAGATGCTGGGGATAAAATAAGAGGAACCTACAAGTGAGAATGATTATAAACAGAAAATTGACAGGCCCAACCAGCGCCCTCTGCCCTGCAGAGCCCTGTGCCATGGCACAAGTCGCACCACCCTAGTTACGGCTCTGTAATCATCTATACATAGTATAAAATAAAGTCACGGATAAAAATTTACGTTTTTTCCTTTTTCTTACCGTTCCTATTTCATTTATGTGAAAAATTACACAGGTCTGCTATGAAAAAGCTTTTTTAACAAATTTATGTGATACTTCTAGATTTTTGGCTTCTGAACACGAAAATTACTCCTGATTTTGCATATCATCACATTTTTCTGCAAAACGTGTATTTATGAATAAGTAATTTTTCTCATATTCTTTAAAGTAATAAATGTATTCTGCCTACATTTATTATAAAACATTGTCTTAAATTAATTCAGTCGGTTTTATAGAACGCTGCAATTTAGTTCTCGTCATAAGACTTCCCCCCATCTAGTGCCAGATTAAGGTCCACATGGGCCTGGAGCTGAAATTTACAAAGGGCCTAAGCCCCATACTGTCTAAAGGAACATTGCACACACACAACTACAACTAAGGGCTCTATTTACTACAATCCGCATTGGTAATGCAGATTGTAGTGTGATATTATCGACTGAATTCGCATTGCGAATTCCGGCAATATCACAGGGATTTACTACAAATCCCTTGCAGGGACAGAGCTTGCGAGAAAGCTCTGTCCCTGCGAATCCCCTCCGCACTCTAGTCACGATATTTTCGCAATAAAATACCGTGACTAGTGCCCCACGCATGCGCCGAGCGGCCACCGCTGCTAAGCCATGGTATTTTTTTACAATTTATTTCTAGTAACTTTGGTTGGATCACATTTCAATTATGGGAAATGCGATCTACTTACTTAAAATAAGTGATACTTAGGGGTTGGAGTAGAATTTTACGAATTCTACTCCAATTGCCCTTTAGTAACTGTAGGTGATAAAATAATTTTAGTAAAAACAATGTGAATAAATAGAGCCCTAAAGGTGAACTGGCGAAGGTGGAAACAAATACAACAGATGCAACACACAGCCCTGTGTCGGCTCATTTTAACCCCCACCTAAAAAAATTTAGAAATTGGAAAAAATAATGTTACCAAATCCAGTTTAGTAGATCCAAATAAAGTTTTACTTCCACCTCTACATATAAAATTACGACTGATGAAACAATTTGTAAAAGCACTGCCTAAAGATGGAGAAACTTTCAAATATCTTTGCACCAAATTCCCTAACATTTTTACAGGCCCTGACCTTAGAAAGTTAATAAAAGATGAAAATTTCGGGCATGTAATGAATATTGTGGAACTTTCGGCGTGGACGTCGTTCAAACAAGTGATTTCAAGGCAATGTCAAACTACAAAGAAATTGTCAGGGAAATGCTTAATAGTTACAGAAACCTTGGCTGCAATATGAGTTTAAAGGTACATTTTTTGAATTCCCATATTGAGCATTTCCCGAATAATCTCGGAGACTGCAGTGAAGAACAGGGTGAACGGTTCCACCAAGACGTTAAAGATGTAGAAAGAAGATACCAGGGTTGTTGGGACATCAGCATGATAGCTGACTACTGCTGGATGATACACAGAGACGACACAGAAAAAGCTTATAAGCGAAAAGTGACAAAAAGAAGTTTTAAGACAAAAAAACAACATAATGATTTTTTCAATAATTATGGTTTTGTTTCTATTATTGTTTGATTTTATTGTTATTTTATTATGTAATTAAGACAAAAACATAGTGATATCATCTACACTTTTTTGTATTTCACAATAAATATGTCAAAAACAATTAAACTTCTTTTTTTATTAAAAATTTATGTAACCCCCCTTATAGGTAAATGTGATGTGGTAATTTTTTTAATATACTATTTCTTGATGTACACAGGAGTAGAATTAATAATATAAAAGTATTATTAAAAAAGCTTTCAATACCTTAAATTTCGCAGACCTGTGTTATTCTTTCATTTTCAAAAGAGTCGAATTCCCGGTAAGAGTCTGCTTTGGCATGACGATAAATAAAGCGCAGGGACAAACACTTAGGGGTATATTTACTAAAGTGCGGGTCGTTAGAAGTGGAGATGTTGCCCATAGCAACCAGATTCTAGCTATTATCTTCTAGAAGGTGCTAGATATTTGTTAAGTAGAATCTGATTGGTTGCTATGGGTAACATCTCCATTTCTAAAAACCTGCACTTTAGTAAATACCCCTTAGGGAGGAGATGTACTAAGCTCTGAACAGTGATAAATTAGTGAGTGATAAATTACCATCCACTCAGCTCCTGTCATGTTACAGGCTGTATTTGAAAAATGACAGTTAGGAGCTGATTGGTTGGTAGTTTATCACTCTCTAATTTATCACTTTCCAGAGCTTGGTATATCTGCCCCTAGATGTGGCTGGAGTTAACCTAGAGTAAGTGGAGACTCTTTTTCTAACTTTGCATGGCCCTTTTGCGTGTCACATCAAAACTACATATTTTCATGTTGACATCAGGAAGAAAAACGACTAATGTCATCGACTGCCCTTCCTCCCACTAATTTTTCAATAGTAGCCATCTGTGTTCATTATTTTATGCTAGGGATGTACGACCAACCCCCGTGTTTTGGATCTGTATCTCCTCGTGTTTTGGATCTGGATTTGGCTTTGCCAAAACCACCCCTTCCGTGTTTTGGTTTTGGATCTGTGGTTTGTTTTTTTTAAATTGATAAAAACTGCTAAAATCACATCGTTTGTTTTTTTCTTTTTTGTTCCTACAGTATTATTAACCTCAATAACATTAATTTCCACTCGTTCCAGTCAATTTTGATCACCTCACAATATTGTTTTCATCTGGTTTAGGCCCAAAATTTGCACCAAGTTAGCTGGCTGACTAAGCTAAGCGGCAGCAGTGGGCAGCACAAACACATGGCAGTTCAACTTCCAACATAGCACATAAGGAAACATATGTTTTCATTAATCAAATGGCCTGAGAGAGTTGGAGTATGTATATAGTTGAAGGCAGGGAAAGGAAGATTTGATTAGTAGTAAATTTTATTGAATTTTTTGATTCCGAAGCAAATTTATGAGGGAAGAGGGAGAGCATGGGTGAACAATACATCCCATGTTTTGCCCACAAAATCAACTTGGTGGTTCAGAATATTTTTTTTAAATTAAAGGGGCATGCAAGAGATGCTGACTTTGGCCATAAACATTTCTGGACATTTTTGGCATTCAGCAACCGTATGTCAAAGATTGCAGCAGCAGTGGCAGTTCAACTTCCAACATGGCACATCAGGAAACAAAGGTTTTTATTATTCAACAGGCATGAGGGAGTTGGAGTATGTATGTAGTTGAAGGCAGGGAAAGAAAGATTTGATTAGTAGTAAATTTAATTACATTTCTTTATTCCGAAGCAAATTTATGAGGGAGGAGGGGAGGGGAGGAGGGAAGGCATTTACAATGTATTTTTAATAATTCACACCAGTCCTTGCTACAGAAGAATCCTTGAGCACTACGCCTGCTGCTGGGAGTGGATTTTCATCCCAGAAGGGGACCAGGTAGACTACTAGCAGTACAGTACTTTAAAAAACAGTTGACTGTTAAACAATCCTTTGAAAGGGGGAGCAAGTATGACAGCAGTCATTCAGTTGCAAAGTGGATCACTGACACCATAACATCTATGTTGGTATTAGATGTGCAATCAATATCCGCCAATAATGCAATATGTCTTAGACAGTTAATTGAGGTCCTTTGTCAAACTCCCATCAAGATTCCACTTCACTAGAAAAGCAATTCCCAACCTATACAGGGACTTAATTATTGGTCTCCAAAATGCCATTGTACCCACTGTCCACTTAACCACAGATATGTGGACAAGCTGAACAGAGCAAACGCAACATTTAAGATATAACATTGTGTTCTTCTTCCCAATGGACACAGATCTGAAGAGATGCATAGAGCTGTTGGTATGCAAATTGTCAGCTCAAGTGGCATGTGATGCAGCAATGGCTTCTCCTTCAGTTTCTCCAGCAAGTGCATCTGCCGAGAAAAAACTACAATTTCCCAAAAGACCCACTGGTGATGCAGATGGCTCAACACAAAACACAAAAACTTTTTGGATGGATTTGCTGCAGATGACATAACAGGGAGGAGATTCCTAGATGGTTAAGGTTCCTACTTACTTACTTACTCTGGCTTTACAAATGGTACAGATGACTTGACAATTGTTGTCCGGTTTTGGATAGAAATAATTCCACACATAAGAAGTGGATTTTTTTGTTTTGTGCCCAGGCATGACAATGGGCATATCCTTATCATGGGCAATAACTGTTTCTTCCTCTGGTGCCTGATTAAACAAACATCCTCCTCATCACCAACATCTTTATTAGCGTCAGCTACACATATATCCTGCTCATCTTGGTGCACTTCCACAGAAGTATCCTTGATTCTTTGTCAGCATGTTCACTTGTGCTTACATCATCATAAGAGGCAGAACCACCAGTCATAAATAAAGGCCAAGGCCTTAGCCTCTCATTGCCACTTCATGTGGTGAAAGAAATATTGTCAATTTTATCTTTCTGCAGCTAACTTTCCCTTTGATGTTTTTTTCTTTACCACACTAAAATATTGGTTCTTGATTTTAGATGCCCTGACTTAAGCCCTGTATGCCCTTGGGCATCGAGTTTAGTAGATGATGTAGATGGACTAGTATCGTCATGACTGGTGGAACTGGAAGCAGCTCCAGCACCAGTATGTGGTTCCTGCTCTCCTCACAACTGATTGTTCTCCATATCAACAAACACGAATTAAGTGGGGTACAGCACACATGTCAATTTGTACCAATTTTAATTATTACACTGCGTTATTAATGACCTACAGTGTCACAAGATTTTTTATGAATAAGAAAATAACACACTGCGCTACCACTTAGTGTCGCAAGATTTTTTTATGAATAAGAAAAGAATAACACACTGCGCTGCCACTTAGTGTCACAAGATTAATTATGAATAAGAATAACACACTGCGAACCATACTTTCCACTGTTCGCTTTACGATTTTGATTTGGAACCAATGCTCCCGTCTCTATAATATTCGCTCATTTCACCCCCTACTGGTTCCTCTATGGAACAATCCTGAATTTGTCCCAGGTACGCAACATAAATCTTTTTGCCAATGGACTAAATCTGATATCTTATTTTTATTTGATCTAGCTCCCTTACAGGCTCTCCCGGAATTTGCTGAATTGCAAGCTCAATTCTCCCTACCCAATAACGTTTTTTTCCAGTTCCTTCAATTACACCATTTTTTTCACTCCCAGATGCAAACCTCCACAACACCTGATAAAACTACACTTGAGTCACTCTGTTTACATCCTCACTCAACTAAGGGTCTTATTTCCATAATTTATCAATCATTAATTCAACATAACCAACCCGTAAAAGAAGCCCACGAGGAGGTCTGGGAGAGAGAGGTGGGAGAGACATTAACCCCTGAGGAATGGTCAGATATAAGGAATGAGATCGCAAAGAGCTCTATTTCAGTCCGCATACAGGAAAACTCCTACAAAGTTTACTATAGATGGTACCTGGTCCCCACTCGACTTCATTCTATATACCCCTCTTCCTCTAATTTGTGTTGGAGGCTTTGTGGCCGGGTGGGATCCATGCTGCATGTCTGGTGGTTCTGTCCTAGTATTCAAAAGTATTTGTTGGAAATACATAAATTGATTAAGGATGTAGTTGATATTCAAGTCCCAAATACTCCTTTATACACCCTCCTCTCTCGGCCTATTCCGAATACCACACGAGCCGAACTGAAATTAATCAAACATATATTGAATGCAGCTAAATGTACGATTGCCTCCCTCTGGAAGTCTTCCACCCCCCCTCAGTTTTAGCAACTATTAACGACATATGGCTTACATATAAAATGGAAAGAGTTACAGCTGTCCTACATGACACTCCAGATCATTTTATTAAAACATGGTCCCCGTGGACTGCTCATTTTTCAGCTGAACTACCCCTGACAAGGATTTAGTTTTTTTTTTTTTTTTGTGGACATAATTTGTTTCAGTGAGTTTGCTCTATAATTGACTGGTATCCTCCCCCTCCCCCCTTCCTTCTCTTTTTCCCACTTTTCTCTATTCTATATAACCTACTCTTTTTCTTTTTTGTATTCAGTTTTTACATATATATGTCTCTGTATCTCTATAATATATATTCCTTGTTTGTGATATATCTTGTGATATATGTTTACTAATTCTAATGTTATTGTAACTCACAGAGTTTTTTTTTCCTGTGATTATGTTATTTTATTTTCTGTGTCAATTATGGTAATGTTATTATTTTAAATGGAATATGAAAAATTATTCAATAAAAACATTTCTCAAAAAAGAATAACACACTGCGATACCACTTACAATGTCACAAGATTTATTATGAATAAGAAAAGAATAACACACTGCACTGCCACTTACAGTGATGTCATTATGTTTTATATATAACGCATGTTATGGTCTTGTAGTCGGCGTGTAGACTAATAATTTATTCACGATTGAGGAAAGAAGTGAAAACTTAGACTGCGCTACCACTTACAGTGTCACAAGATTTTTTATGAATAAGAATAACACACTGCGCTACAACTTATAGTGTCACAATACGTGGACAATAAACTGTGGTCTGGCCGGCTGTGTCACCAAACAATAATAGCGCAGCTAAGTTTCTAACGCACACACACACAATAAAAAAGCACTTATTTTTTTGACACTGGGGAAGAGCAGCCCTGAATGAGGCAGCAGCCCCTTGGTGAACAACACAGACAGCACCCCTTTTTTATGGACAACAAAGCACCCCTGCCAAGTGCGGACAGACCACCTGTATAGTACAAATACGTGGACAATAAACTGCGGCAGTGTCACCGAACAATAATAGCGCAGCTAAGTTGCAAACGCTTGCACACAAATAAAAAAGAAAGAAAAAAAGTACTTTTATTTTCTTTTACACTGGGGAAGAGCACCCCTAATTGACTGAGCACCCCCCCTGGACAACACAGCACCCGTTTATGGACTGCAGCCCTAGCCTGATGGACAGGACAACAACACAGCAGCAGCCACGGTTACTTGACAGGACAACAACACAGCAGCTGCAGCACCCACTAAAGGAAGCCCATCTTTTATATACTGCAGCCTAAGCCCCTTTATGGACAACACAGCAACAGCTTTCATGCCAAGACCCCCAAGACAGTGGGAGGATGACGCGTTTTGCCTAGTTTTCAGATCCGAGTAAGGCGGGAAAACTCGATATGGACTTGGATCTCACCTCGGAACACAAAGTTCGGGTGGGTCTTGTTCTCGGAGAACCAGACTCGCCCATCTCTAATTTATGCAAAAACAAAAATCACCTTTCACAACAGTTAATTAACTAATACAATCATTATTGAGCCCTTTGCTGCTAAGGATCAGTTGGATTTATCCTAAGCACTGTATGAAGTACTCATAAGCCCCCCTCCCTTTATATTTGCTGTGGCTCAGACTCAGAAGGGGGTGGGGCTTGATGATGGTATCATGTCAGTCCCACGATGATATCCTTAAGCCCCTCCCCTTCCAGGATAAACATTGCAAATATTTTCTTATATGAGGGAGGAGAGTCTTCTCTTTCAAATGACCCCTTAGTGCAGTGGTTCCCAAACTGTGTGCCGTGGCTCCCTGAGGTGCTGTGGCGCTGTCACCTGGGTCCCGCAGCGGCCGGTGGACTATAGAGGCTGGCCAGTGTACATTTTTTTTTGTGTGTAAAATACATTTTTTTTTCTGCAAGGGTCGGAGAGGAGTTTGTGGCGCAGAGTAGAGCGGAACAGGAAAAGGGAGGGGGATTGCGATGAGCGGGGGGAGAGCTGTCACTGTAAAGCAACAGGCAGTGAATCGTGTGGCTGCCTGTTGCGGAATGGGGTCCTACAACCAGGCTTGCCGATAATCTGGCTGCCTCTTCCAGGTGGAGGCAGCCAGCTCGGCACAGGAGCGGGGGGGAAGGGGGACGTGACAGGATTTTGAGGGCAGGACGAGGGCGTGGCCGCACGATCGTGTCACAATGCAAAGATTACCGTTATTGTGTAGCTGGGGGCGGGGCCAAGATTACGCGGTTCAGTGAGAATCGCATCATCAGCTCCCCCAAAATAAACCACTTAAACAGGAGGTGAGCAGACACCGGCGAGGGTATGTGGGTGGGTTGCTCCGGCAGGGAGACTTGCCCGCTCTTCTGGCGACACACGATTTTCGGAAGGCTCCAGACCATTTCTGGAGAGTAGGCAAGTATGCCTACAATGCAGTGCGTTTTCGGAGATCTGACAGGAAGTGTCTGATCTTATCTGAGGAGCGATCCTGCAGAACAGCGCTGGCGATCACACCTAAAGGTAACTAGGGGCTGGGGGAGACACAGAGAGGGGCAAATGGAGAGACATGGAGAGGGCAAATGGAGATCTATGGAGTGGGCAATAGAAGAGAGAGACGGAGTGGGCAATGGGTAAGAATAGCACAGTTTTTCTCTTTGGAGATTCTAAGGGTACCTCAAACTGAGGGTACTTCAAACTGAGAACGTTTTGGAACCACTGCCTTAGTGTTTATTGTTTGGTGATCACCAGACAATATCAGCCTGCACTGTTGAAATATAGTAGGACTATGGGGCAGGACACTTAACAGATACAATTTCTCCTATCCTGGCACCTAAACACTTGAGAGCATCATCATTTGAAAGAAGGGAGTCCTCTCTTTCAAACAATATGATGCAGTGGTGGTTCCATAGATGGGGCTACAGTGCAGTCCATATTTCAAATTGGGAAGCCAGCCCAAATCCTGCCAAACATCGCCAGCCAGGACACACTGGCACTGCAGCCATCACTGTTTAGTAGTAGTTATCCGGTGGCCACCAGACAATAATAGCCTATACTTCATAGAGCATTAAGAAGTCCAGAGATAGGATCTCTAATGCCCAGATCTCCCACATCTTGGCATCAATAAACAAAAAGGTCCTTTCATTTGGTGCAGTAGGTTGTATAGTTTTCAAAATTATATTATATTATAGGCCTTGTAGGGCTTCCACATTATCCCTACATATTTTATGTGTTTCATTCAAATATGTAAAAAAAAAAATGTAATACAGATGTGTACACACACCTATCCTGAAATTGTGCCAAATAGTCACACTTGACTCACCACGACTTACCAGCGCCATGTGACTTTGCCGCACCGTGCATAGAGGCAGCGGTGGTGCCACTAACAGAAATCTCTGAATAAGTCCCTTAATTAAGATGCAAAATTCAGGAAAATGCACAAAGAGGGCGATTCAATTCTTTTATAGAGCGTCTTAACTAATGGGCGCCTGATGGAGCAAATCAATTGTTGCTCCATTCGGTTGCCTGTGCCGAGTGAGCACGTCCGACAACACCGAGTTAGCCACGCAAAGGCGGCTAAACCCTTCTAAAGTACTGCTTTGGGTGCCCAAAGTTCCTTCCACATTGCTCGCAGCCTACTGAGGTAACGAGCAGAAATGCGTCTACACACAGCTACGCATGCCCGAACGGAGCAAGAATTAAATTGCTCCATCGGGCGCCCATTATTTAAGGCGCCCAATAAAATAATTGAATTCCCCCTGTACAAGTGACTTGTGCCACACATCATTATGCTTAATCTGGTATTTTATACCAATTCCTTTAAAAAAAATAAAAATGCTAATCCTAAATACAGTACGTAGTACACTATTAGCTAATTAATACTCTATTACAGAATTAAGAAGCAAATTTCAGGAACAAGTACATAATCTGCGTAAATTGGCAAAATACAGATGTCCTATATGAGTCAATAGTGCCGTGCATCATTATGGTTTATTCTAATAGTTTACTGTATACCAATTCCTTTGCGTAAAAAATTACTAATCCAAAGTACAGTACTTAGGGCCTGATTCAGAGTCGGGAGTAGAGTAAGATATTGCAAATAACTGTGGACCTGGACAAACCATGTTGCAATGCAAAGGATGCAAATACGGGATGTAGTTATATGACCAGCAGCCGACGCCGGAACGCCGGCTAAGGAGTTATAATAGGCGTCAAGATACCAACACCTGTCATAATTCCGATGCCGGAATACAGAACGCAGTGGTCCCGATCGAGGTAAGAACGGCCGTCCGTTCTGTTAGCCTCCGGAAGGGAGGTTTAGGGCAGCACCCCGGGAAGACTTAGGGTTAGGTACCCTCTGGGGGGTTAGGGTTAGGCTAGGGGAAGGGGGGGTTAGGGGAAGGCACCCCGGGGGGAGGTTAGGGTTAGGCACCCCTAAAGGCGGGTTAGGGTTAGGAGGGGGAGAGGGGAGGGTTAGAGTACTTACCACAGCCTGTCGGGATTTGAGCCTGTCGGTCTCTCCTTGTCGGGATTTGGACCAGCGGCTCAACAGCCGCCGGTAATGCAATCCCATTCCTGCAAATACATACATTTTTTGAATATACAGTAAATACTGGCTGCTTTTGTATGTAGCCCACAAATACTACACAGCTTTCCCAAATCCAAATCTCTCTGCACATATTACATCTGCCCCACCTGCAGTGCAACATGGTTTTACCAAGATGCACAGTTACTTGCTCTTTCTTACACTATGCGATACTTGAATTAGACTCCTTGAAAAAGCCCCCATTGCAAGGGGCGAAAAGCGTCAGAGGACTTCCCCCATTCTAAGGTGTCATTTGCATACGGATGCTCCATATCGGATGTACCATCTCCGCACTTCAACAGCCGTTTCCTGTTCTGCTGAGCGGTATTCCAGGCAATACAAGGAGGTGACTTTAAATTGGCTTTAACCCGGCTATAGCGGGCTGCACAGCCGCCAAGGGAGACAGTAGCAATTGCTGAGGCAACGTCAACCCTCATCTGGCACCCGCCGACAGTCTCTGGGAAAGCCGTCCTCCTCCAAACACTGCAGCGATGTACAGCCTAATAGGCTATGGAGTGGTATCATTGATTTACAGCGACATCTGATCAGACCAATTGCACTTGACATATTATTTCCATATATATATATATTTTTTCTTCTCTTTTTTTCTGGACATTAATTTAATATATCAACTGGACTGTTTTTGCACTATCAAGTGCTCATTACTTACTCCAATTCAGATTGCACAAGATACTCAAATGCACTATTTATTCAAGTAGTTTTTTTTATATTTAGTTTTATATGCTCATTAGAGTTTTACTGTTGCAATTTAAGAGACAGTGTATTTGACAATTGAATGTTTGTTTTTTATTAATTGAAACATATATATTTTTATAATAAAAGGGGGTATTTTATATGTTTGGAGCCATGACTGTTTTTTGATGCATGTGAATCCTGCGATCTAATAAGGCGTATTAGCGCAGTCTGTGAATAATTAATGTTCTGTCTGTTTTGGGGTATTCGCAAATCCCATAGTTTAAGACTTGCTGCTTCAATTTAATTAATTACAGACATCTGTGTATTTAATTCAATTTATTTATTATTTTCCTCATAAGCGCAGGTATCATTAGTTTGTGGGTACTATGCAATACTTACTAACATTTATTAACTGCACCCTGGGAGATGGCCGGAGAGCACACACAGCTGGCCACTTTGGGGGAGCGGGGCTGGGTCTCTATATCATTAGGCAAACTGCCGTGAATTGTGGGAGTGTAAGGAGAGGGCGGGGCTAAATGACGCATTTTTGCTCCCCATAGGAAGTGGGCGGATGCGGGAGATCCGGATACTCTTCCGGGGTTGCGGCGGGCTCGTAGAAAATTCGGGAGCCTCCCGCAACTTCCGGGAGAGTAGGTAAGTATGCTCTATTCTCAACTCTGAATCAGGCCCTTAGTACATAGTTAGCTAATTAGTACATTATTAGCGAATAAAGACACAACATTATGTAAAAAGTAATGAACCACGGCCATCTCTTCACGTTGTTGAGCGTCTAAGCCACGGCAGCCGTCTCGCTCTATATGGCCTCATGTGTATGAGGACATATCTGTATGATTTTCAAGTGCAGATTTTATTATAAAAAGCTACATGTAGAATCTGTCTTTTGCAGTTTTAGAAAGGTGGATTAGAAAACTATATAATGAAAATACTTTTAATTTCTATTATGAGTATATTGTCTTTGCCATTTGAGGAGAGAAAAGCAAATGTTATTTTTCTGCTAAGTGGCATATTCTCGTCTGAAACGGATTTTTGACTCTACAGTCTGCATTTTCCTCTTAAGGAGAAATAACAGACATTTTAGACAAAATCCTCAGTCTAGTCATCAGTATTGTGTGAACACAAGACATCACACAAAATGCAGTACAATAATTTAAACCAGTGGTTTCCAACCTGTAGCTTGCGTTCTTCATTTTGGTAGCTTCCCTACTGCTGAGTCAACTAGGAGGAAGTGACCTCTGACGTGTGCTCCCCGTGGCATCGACGCCATGGGTGGAGCCACAGGTACGCAAGTCAGGTGATTGCCGCAGCCTCTGCAGCAATCACCTGATGTGCTTCCCAGTGGTTCCACCCATGGCGTCTATGCTACAGCGGAGCAAGTGACTCCCGCCAGGCCCTGCCGGAAAATCACACAGCAGCCCTGCATGTAACTTTTGCTCCTCTAATGCACATACCCCGGTAAATAACAGTGAAACATACATGCCTACCTTCCTGGTTTTCGCGGGAGGCTCACGATTTTTCGGATAACCCCCTGCACCCCCGGAAGGGTAGGCATTTCTCCCACATTCTGCCCACTTCCAAGTAAAGTGGGCATAATTAGGAGAATTTCAGCGGCGATTGCGGGTGTCCGTGCAGGTGGCGGGGCTTAATTATGTGATTCACGTCATTTGGCTCTACCCACTATTTCAATTTAAGCCAATCGTGGGCTTTTTACCGTGAGAGGGTGGGGCTTAATGACGTGATTCATCAGTCCCGGCCCCTGTCACCACCCACCTGCCTCTCCTCCCAGGGCTTCTCCCGGGGAAGAGACAGCAAAGGTATGCAACTATGCAGTGAAATGTGCCTGTGCTTAAATTTTATTTCCAAACTACAACACTTTCACTGTGATAATTAAATGTATTTTTATTTTATATGAACCATATATTGTTTTTAATTTTCATTAAATGACCTTCAATTGTTAGTTTTTTAGCTAGTTTTTTTTCTCTACAATTTTAATAGCTCTTCAGGAGGTTTAATTTTTCTAAAGTAGCTCACACCTCAATTAATGTTGGAGACCACTGAATTAGACAGTATGAACACTTTTAAATTCAATGTCACATTGTGAGAGGAGCTAGAGATTCAAGCCTTCAAACTACATATAAGAACTATTCATAACCCTTTTAGCACTTGTTTCTGATACTAAAAGGGGTTATGACCTTACTCTTGTATTTAGCAAACAGTGGTAAGCTTAGCTATTTCTGAAGAAACAGGGCCATTGAGACAGCTGCAGGGCCTGGGTACTGAAGGGGGCATGGTCTAACCACTTCCTGAAATTTTTTTTAAATACTATGCATGGCCCTGGGAAGTGACCATTTGTTCCCCACAGCAGATGGCCCAGGCCTTCGCTGGACCCCTCCTTTCAGGTAATCTGTACCCACTCCCACTGCACTCTGAGCATAAGTGGTATAGTGCCAATTGCTAGCAAAGTGGACCTAGCACATTCTTTCCAGCTTCAGTGAGAGCTCTCCAGGCTTTCCTGAGTTCCTGCAGAGTGGCAGCGCTATGCTCACTGGCTTATCTATTAATACTTACCTCTCCGGAGTCTCTTGTTGGAGCTGTAGTAGCAGCGCAAATCACCGGGACAATGGCACGGCTGCATATGCAGTAGAGGAGTCTCCAGGACCATGGTGCAGGGACCATGTTATCGGAGACCTGTGCATGCTTATTTTTTTTTTAAACAATTTTTTATTGAGGCATCATAGAACAATTATTGATAATTATTCATATAAAAAAAGGGATATGATATTATGGCCCCCATTTACTAACGAGTTTTATCACCAAAACGAGTGATAAATTTCACTGTGTATGATAAATGGTGCTCCAGCCAATCACCTCCCAACTGTCATTTTTGACTGATTGACTGGAGCACCATTTATCATACACAGTGGTGATAAAACTCGTTAATAAATGGGGCCTATAACAGAGTAAATATAACAAATGCAATATTCAGTATGGGCCTGATAATTGTAGCCATATTAGAAATTAAACATATACATAAATTAGTAATATTGGTAAGTTGAGAACAACTTATGTGATATACACATTTCAACATACAGACTGTCAACACATGAATATAAAAAAAGAAAAAAAGAACAAAAACAAACAATGATCATTAATAATTGTAGCTGCGATTCCAAAACTATCATAGGAGCCTTGGAGAGGAATACTTTCTACCAACAAACGGGTACTATATAACAGATGGCGCCAAACACAAAAATAAATAGGGAAAGTAATACTTAATAACAGGACTAGGAATGATACATATACTCATAAATCATTTCCAGACAGTCATGTAGAATGAAATCTTCCTCCTTTAAAATTAATGGAAAAGGTCACTTCCGGTCACGCGAACTGCGTTTTAGAAAAAGTTGAAAAAAGCGGGAAGATTATTAAAGGAAGGTGAATACAACATCAGGAAAGGATTGTATCAAGTGGAGATGTTAATAGGAATTGATAAGAGAGGGTCAGATCAGTTGATCCATGTCTAGTTTTAGGGATAATTCAGATCATTAAAGTTGGGCTATATAATGTGGGATTGGAGTGGTCCTCTCCATACCTTGAGGAAGATACTGTGTATCGAAACGCGTTGGTGGGGGAGGACCATTTGTGTATTAATTTTGGAATTCCAACGGTGGCGAGTCTTATACCGACCTGAAGTCCGGACTATGGGGGTCATTCAGACCCACTCGCGAGCGGCAGTACGCTCGCAAGTGGGTCGATGTTCTCCACTGCGCATGCGCACGACGGAGGGACGGCGAGCGACGGGCTTTCCATCGCTCGGGGTCTCGCACCAAAGGGGGTGTGCTGTCGATGTTGAATGACAGCACGCCCCCTTTGGTGGGCGTGCTGGGGGCATGCCTGCCAGACGGAGGCGTTCCCATGTGAGTAATTTTTGTTTTATGATAGACACTTTTTATGAAGTGATGGTGTACATCTATCCAGGGGAGATGGAAGTTATTTGGAAAGGACATTAGTGGAAGCTTTCAGAGGTTTAGATGCTTAAGTTTAGGTTAGTGAGGTCAATGGTGGCGGCTGCGGACTTAAGTCCTGGGTTGGCCTGGTTCTGAATGGCCTTTGGGTATGTAGACTGGTTCTGTGTGTTTTAGTGCCCTGGGGAGTTTACCCGTGCAGCTGGGTAGGTGCTATGACGACTTGAGGAGGATTTGGGATAGCCACCGGTCCAGATGGGTCCTGTCATTCTAGGCTGCAGGGGTGGCTCCCCAAGTTGTAGTCCCCGCAAGGTCAGGCAGGAGGCCAAAGACCTTTGTGAGTTGCATTGGAAGGGGGTAGTGGGTCCCGTGAGTTTTCATTTGTAGCTGGCTGATTAGGCCCGTCTTTTGTTAATTTTTGCATATTGCATTTGTGTTCAAGATTTGCCATGTGCTAGGCCGTTCAGATCCCTGCCACCATTTTTTCCTTAGAAGGATTAGTATTTTCATTAGTTAAATAAAAGATAGTTTCATTTAAATAGGTTATTATTGTAGTAACAATAAAAAGCTGACCCGTTTCCCGGCAATGCACTGTGTCTGTCTCTTTATTTTAGTGATAAGATGTGAACATGGTGTGTGTGATGAGTGTGTTGGGTGATCTGACCATAGAGCGTTTTTTCATCCTGTATATTATACTGTATTTATCAAAGTTTGGAGGAAGATATAATTGTGAGAGATAAAGTACTAACCAATCAGCTTCTGTAATTTTTCAGACTGTGGGGCCTATTCATTAAACTTAAAAATTCTCTGGAGATAATTAGCTTTAGAACTCTCATGGAGTTATAGCTAATTATAGGTGGAATTCATCATTCCACCTCTCCATAAGTATCTATTCCGAACAGCTGTCATTTTTGCGATAACAGCTTTTCGGGAAATAGATACTTTTCCCTGCCTACACTACCTTATCGCATCTGGAAACAGTGCTGCGCATGCGCTGTTACATCTGCCTACAGATGCGTCAAGTTTGTGCTAAGTGGCTACATGAATACCAAAATAACGTTATTTAAGGAAAATGTCCTTAAAAACGTTATTTTAGTGTTGATGAATAGGCCCCTGTGTTTGCAAAAATGACAGCTAGGAGCTGATTGGTTAATGCTCTCAC
Organism: Taudactylus pleione; assembly: GCA_031769625.1. Lineage (NCBI taxonomy): Eukaryota > Metazoa > Chordata > Amphibia > Anura > Myobatrachidae > Taudactylus > Taudactylus pleione. Next base: position 2,555,279 of record JAUIMM010000091.1, on the reverse strand, counting down.
AATTTTATCTCTCTCCAAGCTTTGATAAATAACCATAGTATTTACACTAAACAGCATTGATAAGGTTACTAAATCCAAGTGGAGGCTCAGTAGGTACAGGCTACCATTTACTAACTCTCCCACCCTTTTTTTATTTCACAGTTCACACACACCAAAACTTTCCCAGATTGAGGGGCCTATTCATCATCGGAGGGCGTATGGCCTCCGATGATTAAGTACTGAACTCGCTGCGAGGGATACTTAAGTATCCACTTCATCATTGCTTCGGTGCAGGGACAGCTGCTCTGAAAAGCAACTGTCCCCTCGGTTAGTACTGCAACTACAGAAGTAGCTGCGTTACTTACATCCTCCCCGTTGGCGCAGCTACGCATGCAGACAACCACCGGGGAGTCCGTGAGAAGGTCGGCGGAGGGATCCGCTCGGATCCCTCTTCGCATTCCCGGAACTTTCCATAAGATGAAGCAGGGCTATGAGAGCAAGCGTCCTCTGAAGATGGCGCTTGTTCTCGTGAGCAAACTCCAAAAACTTTCAGTTTTCGGAGTTTGCTGAATATCTGGGGCTCCTATCGGACCCCTGATAATGAATGGCCCGGTAACTAAATATGTGGAAACTAGTGTTTCCGCATGGTTACCGGCCAATTATCGCTGATGAATAGGCCCCTGAAAAGCAAGTTCAACTGGCAAACAGGTAGTGGCTGGACAACATCATAATTCAGGGAGTGATGAGTCATTGTTTACAACAGAGGTTGCCAAACTCCGCCATTACAGTCCAGGTTTTAGGGATATCCAGGCTTGAGTCCAGATGGTTAAATCAAATTGACTGAGGTACTGTACTAATTAAATTCACTTTTGCTCAAGTAATGGCAGAGTTTTATGAACCTCTGGTCTACAGCATTTCCATATACCGGTAAGGATTAATAAAAGCCTCTTCGTAAAATGAGATTCTACCTGAAACAGCACAAGGGTGATTGGCAGCTTTGGCACTTGGATCCCATGATCGTGTACCCATATTTGACAGGGCTATAGGAGAAGGGGAACGTGATCCTCCCCTGGGGAGGCAATCGCCGGCTTCCCGACTGTCTTATCCCGGCAAGGGTGAAATGCCGGGCGTCTAGATGTAGACGCCAGCATTTCCCCGACGCCGGGAGACCAGCGCCCGGCATCACGATCGTAGTGATGCCGGACGCCGCGAGCGGACAGCTCGCGGAGAGGGTTAGGTTTAGGGCTCCCGGGGGGACTTAGGGTTAGGCACCCCCCCGGGAGGGTTAGGGTTAGGCTAGGGGGAGGGAGGGTTAGGGTTAGGCACCCCCGGGGGGGACTTAGGGTTAGGCACCCCCCCCGGGGGACTTAGGTTTAGGCAGCGGGGAAGGGGTGGTTAGGGTTAGGCACTTAGAGGGGTGATTAGGGTTAGGCACTTGGGGGGGAAGTTAGGGTTAGGCACTCTGCTTCTGTCGGGCTGCCGCTGACGGGAATCGAACCGCCGGACATGCGGCCGACGGTATTTCATACCAATTCCCTTCCCTGCAGTTGAATAACTTTACCATAAACTGGATGGTACGCAACAGAAAAGCATAATCATATTTATAAATAATATTTATGTTTGATGAATCTGCATGTGTATATTATGCTTTCTAATTAACGTAAACCTTAAATTTGAAGTATAAAAACCATAAACAAAAACGTAATATAATTTGTTTTTCTCTAAGTCATTAAAGGAAAAATCTTGCTTTTCTAGAGCCGCCTTGCCAGGGGAAGCATATGGTCTGCATGCTCCAGGAAACATGACTCACCAACCCGATCAGCTATCTCCTAAAAGCTTGCTGTAAAAAGCCAGATTAGAAAACCTATTAAAGATATTTGAAATATCTGTCCAGCCTGAAATGAAATAACAAACTAAAGCATGTTTTCTTTTATTTATTTCTTCTATTATTTAACAGCTTGATTTTAATTATGTGTTCAAACAGCACCCCAGCAATAATTCCCCCCCCCCCCTTTGGTGTATATGTAAATTTAAATTGCTCTGTTTGATTTGGTATTACATTAACTTGACAGCCGCACAGCCAACAAGGGATCCAATCATGGACATTAAGGTATGCAAGTGTTATCTCTATTTGAGACAAAAAAATACTTAGCAGAAAGGCAATACGAAATGTAAATATGTTTTCACCATAGTGAGCTGCTAACAATTTCAAGGCTAAATCATCCCAACATGTAAGGGCTTTAAGTATGCCCATATAATTTATTGTAAGTAAATTGCAGTCCGAATGGGTTCTAGGTGCCTGTGTTGTGCTACGCATGCAGTTCTGGAACAACTGCTAACATAGTAGTGAGTTGCTCATCCAGAAGTCCAGATTCTAGGTTTAAACATACTTGTCTACCCTCACGGAACAGCCGGGAGGCTCCCAAATATCGAGTGGTGCTCCTTACCCGAAAAGAGTGGGCAAGTCTCCAGGCGGGCCGCCACGCACCCGCAGGGGGCAACCAAGTTGGCAAGTATACAGTAGGTTTAATTGAGCATCTTATAACACTGAGGTGAGGTCCATTAACAACATAGTAGGGATTTTGCTGCTTTCTGATAGGGCACTGCTGGAGCACAGCAAGAGTTCCAACTTCTAACATGCGCTACTGCTCATGCGCAGCGTCTCCAAAGCATCTTTCTCCCTGGCGTTCTCATGGACAGACGCAACCCCGAGATTCTCTATCTGTTGTGTGCAGAGCCTGTGAAAGGTGGGTACACATGAGATGATATGTCATCTGATCCTGCGGACATCGTCTACTGTGTACCCATGATATGCACGCTTCCAATGGTCGTTAGCAACATCGCCCGTCAGCCCTACTGCAGGGCTACTGGGGGATGTCACTTACGATGTCATGCTGCAGTATTCAGCATGACATGTCCCTGACCCCCGTCGGACCCGGCATCGGCAAGTGTGTATGCGCTTGTCGCATGCTGGGTCCCAACGACCAACGATATTGCATTGGGTTCACATTGGCTAATGTTTACCCAGCTTTAAACTACCACAAGTATACAACACCGCTACCGCCATAGTAAGATGGCATCTGCTGATGCTTTTATCACTCTGATGCACGGCGCACTACAACACACAGCAATATGCCTAAGCTCCAGGCTACTTCTACACTTCTGTTATACTTGTTATATACCTGTGTCTTATGCTACTTGTTATTCCACCTGGTTCAATGAACCTGAGAACTGGTTAAACTGTACCACATGTGGACTAACCGCTACCAGCACCAAACAACTAAGCAAACATATCATCATGTCACATGCGTACTCCCCCCGAAATGGCTGGGAGGCTCCCGAAAATCGTGTGGCACTCCCGGCCACCCGGAAAAGTAGGAAAGTCTCCCGTCCAACGGCCTACCCAGGGATCCCCCTGCACTCCTCGACACACACCCCCACAGCGGGTGGGATGACGCAATTCATGCTGAATCGTGTCATCGTGGCTCCGACCCCTGCTTCACAATGCCCAGGTCCAGCCCCACCGATAGGCAGCTACCTAGGGGCGCCGGCCACTGGAGGGTGCCACGCATGCTTAACTAAAACATGACATGACACTGTGCTATGGCTGTGTCTGTGATGATCTAGCAACGGCGCTGGTCTAGCCAGCCACAGCCACCGCTGTCAGTCACTGTGACAGTGTGCACCGACAGTGCTGCGCACTGATTGATTCTCTCCCCGCAGTCGCAGCATCTGCCCGGGCTGCCTGTCAGCGCTGACGCGCGTGTGCTTGCACATCACCCCTGTGGCGCCCATACCCTGGCCTCCTCTATCGTTGCTTAGCTCCTCCTCTTCCTCTCAGATACAAGGAGCATGGCATGGATGCCGCCCGGGCTGAGAAGAGTCAGTCTGTCTTCATAGATAGTAAGTGTTCAGTTACCACAATTCACCCCAGCCCATCCAGTGGCCACCTGCATCCCCCTATCGGAAGAGGGGGGGGGGGGGTGCTAGGCTGAATCTTCGCCTAGGGTGCAGAGAGATTTTGCACGGGTCCTGACAAGGCAGTAACATCGATATTGTGTAGCAGGAGCAAGCTCTGTCCCTGAGTGTGTTATTTGATACATTCATTGCAATGTATTCAAATATCGCAATGCTTCAACCCGTGTTCAGTGTCCAGGGTCCGAACTGGGTTAAAACTGGGGTTTATGTCTGAAAGGAGTATAATATAGTGTCCTTAATTTATATGTATACATATATTTTACATCGGTACAAGGATTTTTCTAAGAAATGTTTTGTACAAAGAATCATACAGAGCAGGTGAAGTTAAGCTGTGGTATTCCTTACCATATGAGGTGGTGATGGTACATTACACTATAGAATCAAAGAGTAATTTGATGGCGTACAAGAAATGGCTATAACTAGCAGATGACATTATGGAGGGATGGATTCATTTCACCCGTCATATGATTTATGCAATGCCATGAAGTGAAGCAGGTTACTGTTGACCAGACTGCCCCTCAATCACATTGTACAGGGCTTAAAGTGCTCCTGGAGAGGTGGTGTAACTCATCTCCCCCACTGCCTACTGCCCCCCATGTTAGGCAGAGTTACTCTGAGACGCCAGAATAACTGTGATAACTGTCCGAACTCGCATAGAGTTCTACCTAATTACCGGAGGAACTCATCATTCCTTCTCTCCATAACTATCTATTCCGAAAAGCTGTCATTTTTGCGATTACAGCTTTTCAGAAAATAGATACCTTTCCCTCTCTGCTCTACCTTACCGCAGCTGTAATCAGTGCCGTTACATTCGCAAAAGATGCGCAGCACTGATTACAGCTGCGGTAATTCTGTGTGTGTCCCAACCCACCCCCGCTCCGCTCCCCTCTCCCACCTTCTTGGCTTCCTGTAACAGGCTGCAGCCACGGACCCTAACCTCCTGTCTGAAGATTTTTTTTTTTTTTACTTTACTGTGTTCTGCCAGGAGAACACAGTCAGAGCAACAGCCGGAGCCAGAGGAGGGACCAGGGAGCGACGGAGGGAGCCAAGGAGGACCTGCTCACGCTGAAAGCAGGTAAGTGTAACCCGCTATATGCCACCTGAGAGTGGCGTATAGTAACACCATCAAATTGATGAATAGCCTAATTTCTACAGCCCCATACTAATGTACTAATGTATGGGGAGTGTGGAAATTAACACAGACGGACTTAACCAGGAGATATCAGTGATATCCTCTGTGTTAAGGAATCCTAAAAAAACGGTAATTAAGGAAAATGTACTTAAAACCGTTATTTTAGTGTTGATGTCACTTGAGTGCCCCATGTTTTTTTGCAACCACTATATATCGCCTTTGCTTTATCTGCAATGAGAGATCTCTGAAGAAATTGATCCTCCCTAGGCAGACAGTGTCTTGATCCAGTATTCAGTATGCATATAAAAGAACACGTGGTATGGTAGCCACCAGTTTGGGTAGGAATAATATTTACTCTTCATACAAGATAATACATAGTTTTGGGTAAGGCAAAATGTGAACTTCCCTGAACAAACATTCTGGAGAGACATCCACCTACATCATCCCTCTACATCTCTACAGTGCCACCCCCCTTGCTACTCTTCAGTTCCATGCCCCTGTATCTCACCAGCTTCAACCCCCTTGTGTCTAACCAGCTTCATCCCCCCTGAGTCTCACCAGCTTCATCCCCCTGAGTCTCTCTCTAACGCCATGCCCCCACATCTCTTCAGCACCATCTTCCTGTGTTTTCCGAGCATCAGCCCACCCTGCATCTCACCAGTGCCGTTCTCGCGTCTTCACTCCAACACCATCCTCCTGTGTCCTTCACCATCAGCTCCCTGCCCCTGTCTCTCTTCCCCCAATGGCAGCTAATAACCCCCCCTTGTCCCTCTAGCAGCAGCTCCCTGCTCCTGTGTCTCCTTTCCCACCAGCAACTTACCCCCCGTGTCCCCTTAGCAGCAGCTCCCTGCCCGTGTCTCCTCTTCCACCAGCAGCTTACCCCCCATGTCCCCCTAACAGCAGCTCCTTGCCCGTGTCTCCTCTCTCACCAGCAGTTTATCCCCCCTCCCATGTCCCTCTAGCAGCAGCTCTCATACGTGCCTGCCCTGGCCCCTGCTCCTCTTTGCGGCTCCTCAGTGCACTATACAGCGGCTGTGATGGCATGACGTCACATACACAGTGAAGCAAAAGTATCTACCAGGATGCAGGCCCACAAAGTGAGTGATAGGAGGAGCTGGCAGCAGGCGGAGGTAGAACATGGAGCTGGAAAATGAGGCGGGGGAGGCTCAGCCACGGGCAGAGTGGCTCTATGTCTGTGGGACTTCTGTGCAGGGACGTGGTGGAGGTGGAACTAGTTCCGTCTGCCATTAGAGGTGACGGAACGCAGTTCCACCCCGTACCTGCCCACTTTAACCCCTGCTATAGTATATTTAATAATCTCAACCAAAATCCATGTAAACAGTACATTTCTGAGAAAGAGACATTAGCAATTGCTCAGACTGCATGAAACAAAGATGACAAATTTGTGATCATTATAGCATACCTGTCAACATTTGTAAGTCCATGATCGAGACTCCTTACGCATGCCTTCTAAAGGGGGTGTGGCCTGATGTATGCCATTTTGGGGGAGTGGTCGCGTGTCTAGTCCTAGTTTTTCATCATGCCGGGGACTTGTACAGCACTCCAGTAGAGGTTGGACAGTCCCCAGCCTCTCACAGCACAGTCATAACACTCAAATAGGCAGCAGGGCGGCAGAACCCTAAGGTTTGGTGCCGTTGTAGGCAATGGGGAGGAGATGATGGTGTAAATGATGGAGGAAAAAGCGTGTGAGGGAAGGGGGCCCTGTTTGTGAGAGTTTACAATCTACAGAGAGTTTACAATCTAAACAATCTATGACAGACCCTGTTTTTGCTAATATACCGGAACATATAGATTTTTCTTTCTATTTTGGTCCTTAAACTCGAAGTAACAGAAACTTTTTAAATTTGAGCCTTAAACTGCTCTGAGAACCCAGCTCCAGCATAACTATAATAAACATTTCCTTTTTTATTGGTAGCATGCAGGCTGCCAAGAGAAATCCTGGGCCCCGGTACAGCCACTTTCCTGGGCCCCCCCCTGGAGGGGGCGTAGCCACAGCATGTTAGGGGCGTGTTCACGCTGGTCGTTGCTCATTATCGTTCATGTCATCATCTCGCGAGAGCATTCGCTCCGCAGCGGCGCGGCTGCTGCAACAACTCCAAGTGAGTCACGACACCCCACCCCCATCCCCCGCGAACTGCCGACCGGTGTCCGCCGACTATAAATAATATTCATTTCAAGCACAATAAAAGTGTAGGTTGGGAAAAAAAAAAAAGGAATATAGTTTGCTGTGGGCGGCCCGGGCCCCCTGCCATGTCCGGGCCCGGGTAATCTGTACTCGCTCCACCCCTCTCGGCGCCCCTGGCAGCATGTGTATGCTAGTAGCAATGTTATAGCCTGTGAGCAGAACACTCTTACATCCCTGATAGTTTGCTTAAACCTTCACCGCAGAGCCATTATTTTTGTGCCAGCCACATTTTCAACATCCATACCAGTAATTATTTATGCAGTACCCACATCATTTATAACTTTTTTAGTTTTTAAAAGACTTTGAAATTCTAATAGTTCGCTTATTTCTCCTAAGACTTCAAAAACAATCTACCTACCATAATGGCCACATTGTAATTGCAAAACAAAAAAGGAAAAATAAAAGCACATGTATGAAATGTATGTTTTTATTTTCAGATCACCAACAAGAAATAATCCACCTTTCCACAACAACAACAAAGATCCTACATGTACATTTTCATAACAAAATCTGCCCTTGAAAATAATGAGTTGCATAAAATGTGTTGACACCCTACCGCATCAAATGAGGGTGACTGAGGTTATTGCAGACAGTGGGCCTGATTAATTACCGATCGCAAGTGCGATTACACACGCAATTGGTCGATTGTTGCATTCTGCGGAGGCATCGCAGGGCACGTGCGCGAAGACTTCACTGTGATCAGACTGCGATCACAGTAACTCCGCAGATCCATCGAAGAGTGACTGACAGAAAGTGAGCACTTGGGGCATACTTGCCTACTTTTGAAAGAGCATTTCAGGGAGATTTTGAAAGCGGCATCTATGAACACAGCGGTAAAGTGGGCGTGTACTGCTACACCTGAGACCCGTGTCATAAAATTGATTTACATCCACATGTAAATGAGCCCCAAAGCAGTTAGCAAGATCTACTTGTTGATGAAAACACACTGATACTTCTCAGAAAATACATGTAGCCATAGGGAACATTGTGCCTTATACCCAATGCAGGGAAATGATACTAATGATCCCATTTGAATGTATATATCTGTTATTTCTTTTATATAACAGTGTCATAATGGGGGTAAGGTGAAATGAGGGAGATTGGTAGACTCTTCAGGGAGACAGGGAGATTGCTGCTATTTCAGGGAGTCTCCCTGACAATGAGGGAGAGTTGGCAAGTATGACTTGGGGGTGGTGACAGGGGGGAGGCCAGCAGAACTCAGACGTGCCCGTGCGTTTGAACGCCGTTACAGGGGCGTGCATAAATTAGCCACTGTGATGCCATACACAGCTTGGGCTTTCACTGCGTGTGATGAGGTTAGCATTTCCTGAGTAAGGTCAGACCTTGTGCAAGTGTGCGTGAGGCTCCGACTGTACTCGATGTTACCTTATGTTTGGCTGCGATGGCCTTACACAGCATATTTTCACAGTGAGACTGCGTCCGTGATTGCAGCAGCGATCGCAATAGCGTTCTGTAATGAATCAGGCCCAGTATCTCTGGTCTTCATAAAGATTTCTTCAGTGTAGGGGTTATTTACTGGTGATCAGAGCCGTAACTAGACTTTTTGGTGCCCTGTGCCAGAAAGAGCATTGCCGCCCCCCTCATTTTTCAAAAAGGCATAATGCACCCCAAAAAAGGGCCATGGCTTCATGGGGAAGGTCCAGGGTAGAGATAGGAGAGGCCAGGAGATGCTGTGGATGAAATAAGAGGAAGCTACAAGCAAGAATTATAATAAACAGAAATTTGACAGGCCCAAACAGCGCCCCCTGACCTGTGGTGCCCTGTGCCATGGCACCGGCCGCACTACCCTAGCTACGGCCCTGCTGGTGATTACACGTGATTCACATCACTAGAGAATAACTTCTTAGAGGGTCACATCCAGGCGCGCCAAGAGTGACGCCAGGAAAAAAAATTTTTGCAGCGCCACAAAGCACGCCGTGCGCTGGTGAGGGGGGGGGGGGCGCTGTGAGCCCCCTGAGCCCGGCGCATAGTGTGATCGCTCCCCCCACAGGCATAGGAGACTGCTACAGCTACTACTTAGCAGCCACGAGCAGTCTCTCTCTGCAGCCCAGCACACAGCAGCGTGTGCTGGGCTGCTGCAATGAAAGAAGGGAAGGGGGGGGTGGGGGGGCGGTGCCGGACCCGGGCCCCTCCAGGAAGCCCAGGTAATTAGTATCCGCTCCCCCCCCCACTATCGGCGCCTCTGGTCACATTGAATAGGATACTCTCCATTTTCAAACATGAGTACTCCTGAGCACTTTTTTTGTAATTTAATATAGTTTTATTAAATAATTGACTGACCTGCAACAGCACAAAATGCTATCAGGGCAAATCAAGATATCAAGGAACAGTATGGTGAATATATCGGTCCGCTGCCCTGAGAGGCAAGATTGAGCACATTTAAATATTCTCACCCCCATTCCATAGCCTTTGCAAACTCCTGGAGTGTGTGCCTAGAGGTGGAAAGATGATGTCATCAAGCCCCACCCTTAAAGTCTCCTACTGGCAGCCACTATTAAAGGGGACTTTTAGGTATGTTTCTCTCCCAATTTGATCCCCTGAAGTGCAGTTCCACTTGTCCATACTTCTGAAGGGGTTTATAGGTTATAGCCATTCTTGCTTTAATACTGTGTTTGTGCCCAAGTACAAAGACGTGAAGTATGGTGGCAATATATAAGTATGCGTTAACAAAAATACTTAGACCTGGGAATGTGGTGAGCTTTTTGCCCAGTGTCTTTGAACTTTTCAAGCTCACATACAGAATCTATATTCCTTACAGTATCAGAGCTTTCTAATTGTCACTAGTATTCTGTGTCAGTTCCAAAACATTTCTATCCTGGATCTTCCAGAGTCTCAGGCTGTAAGTGTTTTAGTTGGTAATTTACAATCTGTGCAGGATGCTCCAGTTGACAAGATAATGTTTTCTGTCTGTAACGAGTCATTACCGAGCGGACGTTTTGATTCTAATGGCTGAGGTTACATTATCTTTAATGACTACAATATAAACACTGAGAAGAGTATCACATATTTTAAGATATACAGTGACTGAATATGGCAAATTATACGGAAACAGAGAGCATCAACTTTCTGCAGAACCTGATGAGATTTTTCCGTTTATTACAAAAATGCAATCAAACCTCTGAAAACTGCAGTTTTCGTAGGTTTGCCGGATTATCAATATGCATTAAAGTGATCCGTAATGGAAATCAGAAATATCCGCTGCGGTCCGCCGACACTGCAATCCCTATAAAATGCTATGGGGCTGCAATGTGCCACTATGCACCAAACATCCGGAAAGCGTAACTTTGTGGAGCTTGTACCAGATAGGCAACGCCATCTATCGTTGGTGTTGCTTATAGAAGCCTATGGGGTTCTTTTCGCAAAGTGGCTCACAAAGGGGGCCAAAGGATCCCTTCCCAATAGTGGCCACTAATGCATGCGCTGTCCCATGGTCGCTCATGAGCATTAATTCACCCAGGTCACAAACTCGGAAGTGAAGCGAATTTCATTTTTTTTTTTTCTGAAGACCTTGGATGCCTACTTTGGACAAGGGGACCACTCCTGGTAATGTAGGTGAGTACGTGTGTATGTATGTAATAAGCTGTACTGTACAGTATGTGTGTTGTGTTTTTTACAGATTTCTTTAAAGGTGAACTACAGGTACCAGCGGGCCCTAAATGCCCCGCATGATGGTACGTGTGGTTCTCCAAGTACCAGCATGCAGGGGAGGCTTGCTGGGGCCTGTAGTTCCACTGTAAAGATAATGTTGATACTTCTATTTTTTACACACTACATACACTGTCAATCCGCCACCCACCACCCAGGGGTGGTGGGGATAGCCCCGGGCTATCAGCCTAGGCCAAACTCGCAGCTCTGGAGGTGAGTGTTTAAAACTTCAATTTGGCAGAGAGTTTGTAGGCATCTCACCCGAGATTGTCATCTTGATTCTTGGTAAATTTGCGAGCTGTATCTTTTAGGTGAAAAGTACTTCCGAGAAGAGAGAAATCTCTGTCTAACTCACCCGAGTAAATTTGCGAGTTGAAAATCCTGCCTAAACTCTCTTGAGATTGGCCTCTCGACCAAACTCGATTCTTAGTAAATTTACTCCTTAGTGTGTCATGTGATGGCAGAAAGGCCAGAAAAAGGAGAAAGATTTTACAGTGCAGACAGTGCTCAGAGTGGTTTTCTTAAGACTCTCTGCTTACTACATCATGTGCCATGTGACTGTGGTTTCCATGGTAGCCAAATTAAACTGCACAAGTATACGTCGCTACTGGCTGCCTGAAGAAACACAAGGATGAATGGCAATTACCAATGTTTTTCTTACAGCCTGCTACAATGATCTATATCAAATAAAAATACATCTAATTTCTTCATGGGATTGCTGCTTTAAATGTTTGCACATTCATAAATGACCTTCAGTAACTCTACAGCTATCAGTACGTAGTAATGAGTCACTTTCTTGAAGAGCATACAGATAAAACACCTTTGTCATAACTAATAATTTGCTCCATTCAGCACAACTATTCTCAACTGTGGTGAGATAAGATAATGGGAAGGTGGGAACAAACAGTGAGGGGATTTAAAGAATAAATTTCTCCAGCTCACACAACTCATAATGGATTTAGAATAACTTTTTCAACCTTTAACATTCAACCACGCTATCTCTATTCTAAGTTCCAGCTTTGTTGTGCTAACAGAGTTCTCTTCTTAATCATCAAGTATCTCTGAATGTTTACGTAAGTGCCTAAATAAAATTGTAAAGCTTATGATTTATGGCTGACAGTGTTGCACTATCATGATGATGGGCTTATTTTTATGTGGAGGCCTGGAGCTGTAGTGTACTGTAGCTAAATGCTCGGGTCTTCATGTAACATGCTGTGCAATATGTTTACACTCCTCCCAATGCGATCTGGGAGCGATATTATTAGCATGAGTGCATTGCAATATGAGATCATAGGGTCTGATTCAGCAAGGAACGCAGTTGCTAATACGCACACAATCGGTCGATTGATTCGCACTGCGCATGCATCACAGTGCACTTGCGCAAACTAGCATTTGCGATCGAACTGCGATTGCAGAGGGTACGCGGACCCATGGCAGAGTGATTAACAGGAAGTGCTGTTTGTGGGCGGTGACGGGGGGAGGGGGGGTGGCTGGGCAAACGGAGACGTGCCGGTGCGTAAGAACGGCGTTGCATGGGCGAGCATAAATTATCCACTGTGATACCATACGCAGCCTGAGGCCTCATAGCGTACGCTGAAGTAAGCAATTCCTGAGTGAGGTCTGACCTGCCTTAACTGTGCGTATGGGTCCGATGTTACCGATTATTTTGCTGTATTGCCCAAGTATACGGATGTGAGTAAGGGGAAGTGGGCGTCCTTATGTTAGGCTGTGATCGCGATTCGATTGCAAACATTTACATATCACCGCTGATATTAGCAACTGCGTAGCGTGCGTATTAGCAGAATAGCGATCCTTGCTGAATGAGGCCCATAGTTTATTAACTAACACCCGCAGGAACAGGGGCTCTGCGATGTGCTCGGAGTGAGGTGACCACGTCAGCGTTCTCTTTACTGCTATGCCGGGACTCCAGCGCGTGGGCTGCCATTGCCCGGGAGGGCTCCTCCGGAAACCCTTTTCCGATAATATTTATGTGTAGCCTATAGGCTGCAGCAGCACAACACCATCTTTAGGTGGCATTAGCTGCGAGGGCCAATTAAGCATTCCAGAGCTTGGGAAATCCGACAGCATCGCATCCCCTATAGAAACCTGTGGGGGTTTTGGCTGCTGTCAGAATTGGACGGACAGTAGCAGATGTCGGAGATATCTACTGCGGTCTCTCCATAGTACATCTCGGGATACTAAATATTTGCGGATATCCACCAAAGATGTTGTTTTTGAGGAATATGTTGCAAATATTTAATGATAAATGGGCCACTTAGAATTGAAGAAAAACAGAAAAGGTGATTTATTGTCATGAAGAGACTACAAAGAAAAAACAAATGGAGCAGAATAAAACTAAGGGACAGGAAACAAGAGAGGAGAAACAAATAGAAGATAAAGGGAGCAGAACATGAGGCACTCAGCCAGATGAACCAGAACGAAGGCAACATACTTCAGTTTGGAGAGGAAAAAGACATGACATGACAGCGGTGTCCACTGGGAGTAAATGCCCTACTACATGATATTCTGCCACACAGGGAACAAATGTTACTTAGCTCAAACTATTGATTAGTCCTGAGAAGTGGAATTTTTCAGTGAAGTTGGCAAAATCTTAAAACAGCACTTTGTATTAGTTATATGGGAAATCTAATTGTTCACTGGCTTCTTCATTCTTTACCCAGCACACTCACGTTACACTGCAACACACGTTTAGCCCCAGTGCAACTGGGCCGCCACCCAGCATACTGTACATAAAGTTACACTCCTACTAGGGCCAGATTAACAATGGAGTGTGGCGCTACAGCTCCAGGCCTCCACATAAAGATAGGCCCATCATCATCGCAGCATGACAATGACCATGACAATGACAAAGTCGGCCATAAATTATAAGTTATTAAAATTGAATTTCTAGTTTGTTGCTAAGTGAGGGGTGTTTTCCTTTTTATGTGTTTCACTTTAGCGTGTTTGAAGCTTTGCTTTACATTACCCAGAAATGGGCCGACACCCCCCCATTATCTGTAACACTTCCTGACGTTGCCCCGTCGGCGCCCCCAAACGCCAGTAGCGTCAAACATGCTGCAGCGTTTGGGGCACCGCGAGCGACATCGCAGCCTCAGATCAGCACGTGCGCAGTGCGGATTCTGTGCAGATCTAAAAACATTGGATGTGCGTAAATGTCAGATTTCCCTGTATGTACATCTCTGAATTAGGCCAATAAAGTGCAACTTTTCTACCACTTTATCTCATTTCAGATAGCAAATTCATGACTCACTTAAAAATACAAATGTACAGTACAGAACAGTAACATCTGTTTCTCTACAATGGGTGGCTCTATGGTTTATTTAAGTCTTGCCATAATGCATGGCTTCCAAATATGAGATCGTGGCCTGTTTTGAAGTGTCCAGAATTTGGAACACACTCAGCCTGCTGGGGACAGATGGTCATGAAATCTCTGCCTGGAAGCCAAAATCCAATAACGAGAGACTGCCGATGAGATAGGCTCCTAAGGACCCTGGCTGAGGCAAAACATTGTTGTCTTATTGTAAAAATTGTTAATATCCACAAAAATTGCTAATATCCACAATATCCACAAGAGGTGTGAACAGCACAGGCTAAACACGTGACTTATTGTGGTCTTTTTACACAATTTTTTTTTGTATCTTGATCAGGCTAAATAGAGAAGTGAATGCATGTTTTACAGGGGTTTTTCTAATATATTTCTAGCAACTAACTCCAAGAGCTGACGATTCATCGCTCTCCCAACTTGCAATATACTTGTAGAGCACAGGTTCTCAAACTCGGTCCTCAGGATCCCAAACAGTGCATGTTTTCCAGGTTTTCACAGAATTACAAGTGAAATAATTACCTCCACCTGTGGATCTTTCAAGATGTGTCAGTAATGAATACACCTGTGCTCCTGCTGGGTGACCTGGAAAATGTGACCTGTGTGGGGTCCTGAGGACCGAGTTTGAGAACCACTGTTGTAGAGGATCATGTCCTCGAGTCATTAGGGCTGGGCTGAATTAAGGGCCACATGATAATATTCAAGGGCCTATATTGGGAAGGGGAGGAGCTGTGACCAGTGCTGTGGCCAGATCCATGTGGGTGTGTACACCCCCAACATTACCAGCACCAATATCTCTCTAAATACATAAAAGAAGAAAATTGCATAATTTTGTCAGGAAAAAATAAATAAAATTGTAAAGCTTATGATTTATGGCTGACAGTGTTGCACTATCATGATGATGGGCTTATTTTTATGTGGAGGCCTGGAGCTGTAGTCCCATCCGCCCCACTGTTAATCTGTCCCTGCATTAGAAGTGTTAAGAGTGAACATAAATGACTCAGGTCTTTGTAGGGGCCTGAACTGCAGCTGAGGCATAACCATGGCTCCACGTGATGCTGCAACCATGCCCCCACTGTGCACCAGCACGCACCATAGGAATTTACACAACTATTGTGCTTAGCTGCATCCCCTAAATTGGTCACCCACCCCAGTACCCCGATCTTCTGAATGTCTCAGTGGTCCTGCTGTGTAAAATACTGAGCTCAATACTGAGCTCTGCTAGGCTGTCTCAAGCATCCTCACTGTGAGATTGCTTAATTTAAAGGACGTAATCTTCCTCCATACCTATTTACCAACTCCGTCAGTGACCTATTTGAAAGATCAAGTTGCTCACACTCATTAATTTGTGCCTTGCCCTGTAAGGGAGTGCTCAGGTAATTGTAGCACAATTAGAAGTGGATACCACCTAAGAATAGCCTTTAAGGAGGTGTATCGCTTGCAGACAATGGGAAGCTGGTGCAATAACACCCAATGATGAAGGATATCAGCGGCACTGATAGTGGCTACTGACTGAGTAATGACCCTTTAGCTCAGGGATGGGGGACCTACGGCCAGGGGGCCGTATAAGGCCCCCGTAACCATTTGGTCTGGCCCTCTGAGCTTTTTTTCTGCTAGCCTCATCTGGCTAGCAGGGTACCTAGAATGGCACCCTGCAGCCAGAATCTATGCAGCAGTGCCGCCTGGAGCACTATTAGGATGCTTCAGACAGTCCCACCGCTGCCCTTACAGCTCCCCGGAGCATCCTCAGGATGATCCGGGCATTGCTGTAATCAACGGTGATTGTGGCCTAGCCCCCAAGTGACTTTACACAGAGGGGTGTGGCCTGCACCAGGCCCAGAAATAATATTATATATATCAAAATGGCCCTCGGCAGAAAAAAGGTTCCCCACCCCTGCTTTAGCTGATAGTACTTAATTCAGCAGCGTTTCAGCTTTATTACATGAAGTTATGGCTGTCTATTTTCATTACTTAATTGACATTTGGACTACTGCAGGAAAGAAGATTCCCATTTGCGTTTTAAAAGGGTAAGTAACAGATGTGGATGTGTCTTCACTTCTTTACACTTTGTATTGGAAATGCAAATTTTGGCTTCATTAATAACTAACAAGACAATATTTTCTCTTTTCTATTTGCATCTTCATTACATTATTATATTGCATACATATAAAGCAGTGGTCAGCATGTCTGGCACGCGGAACAGATTTGAGTGGCAGGTTTTGTATATTATTTACCAGCTAGGACCAGTATGTAAATTCCAGAAATCAATGTAGGCCTCAATATTTTATCACTAGGAGTTGCATCCAGCTTTGTCTGGGTTTTTTTCTGTCTCTCTCCCTCCTCTCTTTTTCCTACTCCCTCTTTTCTCTCTCTCTGTCTCTCTGCCAGCCCTCCCTCTCTCGGCTCCTCTGTGTCTCTCTCCCTGTTCCTCTTTGTGTTGGGATGTGCTGGGCTTCTTGTTTTTCCCCTGCTGTGTCTTGCTGTTTTTTTCTGGTCGCTCTATTGCCCCTGTATGTATCACCGGCTGCGCCTTAGGTTTCTTTCTTGCTCCTGTGTCTTCCTCTGTTTTGTCGTATGCCTCCTGTGCAGGCCCTTCTTCAGTATGAGCGCCGGGTTGGTGCATGACACGTCTGATGTCTCACAAGCACCATGTGTGCGCTCCTGGCAGGAAACCAGTGGGGACTGGTAAGTAATGGCAGCTACTGTGTTCCCCAGCTACTGTATTCCCCAGGGTATGCAGTTGGGAAGCCGGCGAACCTAATCCCGACAGCCGGCTTCCCGACTGCTTAATCCCGGCGAGGTTGAAATGACAGGCGTCTAAATCTAGACGTCTGTTATTTTACCGACACCGGGAGACCGATGCCCGCAATCACGATCAAAGGAACGCCGAGCGCGGATAGCCGCGGAAGGGGGGTTAGGTTTAGGGGTCTCGGGGGGGACTTAGGGTTAGGCACCACCCCGGGAGGTTAGGGTTAGGCTAGGGGAAGGGGGGGTTAGGGTTAGGCACCCCCGGGGGGGACTCAGGGTTAGCTACCCCCCCGGGGGACTTACTTTTAGGCGGCGGGGAAGGGGGGATTAGTTTTAGGCACTTAGAGGGTGGATTAGGGTTAGGCACTGGGGGGGAAGGTTAGGGTTAGGCACCCGTAAGGGAGGGTTAGGGGAGGGAATTAGGTTAGTCAATACTTACCTTAGCGACGATCGGGATTTTCACCCATGTATGGCAGCCGCTGTCAGGATTCCAACCGCCGGACAGGCGTCCGGCGGTAAATCATACCGATTCCTTCCCCAGTGGCGGGGGCTGCAGAGTGTGTATGTGTGTGACAAAATGATGTCTGTATACTGGTTAGGTTCAACGTGCACACGCTAGTGTGATGCCATAATATTTTATCACTCTGCAGTATATCTATCGATTAAGAATATATATGTGTATTTCAGTTGCAAACAATACCAACAAGCCTAAACTGACCGATTTATGTATAAGTTGGTGTTTTAGTCTTGCCAGCTGCCACCAACACTTCAATCCTACTGCTCCCACAACCTCCCCCACTTTATAGTGTGTGGTCTAAAATGTATTACATCATTTCTAGAATTAAAGATGCTTTGTGAGTCCACAATTCCTAAGTCTACTGCACAATGCCAGAGTTTACTTCACCCCCTCCTCTCTTAGGCCGGGATGTACTAAAGGGAAAATGCTGTAAAAACCCAGAAAACGGGGTTTTTACCGCATTTTCTTATGTACTAAGGCCGGACGCACTTTTATCGGTGCATAGGGTAACGCCAGAAAAACCTGTACAGTATGTTGAGGTTATGTATGGATGGGAAAGTATAGTATATTGAGGTTTTGTATGGATGGGAAAGTACAGTAGAGGTTATGTATGGATGGGAAAGTACAGTATGTTGAGGTTTTGTATGGATGAGAAAGTACAGTATATTGAGGTTATATATGGATGGGAAAGTACAGTATGTTGAGGTTATGTATGGATGGGAAAGTACAGTATGTTGAGGTTATGTATGGATGGGAAAGTACAGTATGTTGAGGTTTTGTATGGATGGGAAAGTACAGTATGTTGAGGTTTTGTATGGATGGGAAAGTGCAGTATGTTGAGGTTTTGTATGGATGGGAAAGTACAGTATGTTGAGGTTATGTATGGATGGGAAAGTACAGTATGTTGAGGTTATGTATGGATGGGAAAGTACAGTATGTTGAGGTTATGTATGGATGGGAAAGTACAGTATGTTGAGGTTATGTATGGATGGGAAAGTACAGTATGTTGAGGTTATGTATGGATGGGAAAGTACAGTATGTTGAGGTTTTGTATGGATGGGAAAGTACAGTATGTTGAGGTTATGTATGGATGGGAAAGTACAGTATGTTGAGGTTATGTATGGATGGGAAAGTGTAGTATGTTGAGGTTATGTATGGATGGGAAAGTACAGTATGTTGAGGTTATGTATGGATGGGAAACTATAGAATGTTGAGGTTATGTATGGATGGGAAAGTACAGTATATTGAGGTTATGTATGGATGGGAAAGTACAGTATGTTGAGGTTTTGTATGGATGGGAAAGTACAGTATGTTGAGGTTGTGTATGGATGGGAAAGTACAGTATGTTGAGGTTACGTATGGATGGGAAAGTATAGTATGTTGAGGTTATGTATGGATGGGAAAGTACAGTATGTTGAGGTTATGTATGGATGGGAAAGTACAGTATGTTGAGGTTATGTATGGATGGGAAAGTATAGTATGTTGTATGGATGGGAAAGTACAGTATATTGAGGTTATGTATGGATGGGAAAGTACAGTATGTTGTATGGATGGGAAAGTACAGTATATTGAGGTTTTGTATTGATGGGAAAGTACAGTATGTTGAGGTTTTCTATTGATGAGAAAGTACAGTATGTTGAGGTTTTGTATGAATGGGAAAGTACAGTATGTTGAGGTTTTGTATGGATGGGAAAGTACAGTATGTTGAGGTTTTTTTATGGATGGGAAAGTACAGTATGTTGAGATTTTGTATGAATGGGAAAGTACAGTATGTTGAGATTTTGTATGAATGGGAAAGTACAGTATATTGAGGTTATGTATGGATGGGAAAGTACAGTATGTTGAGGTTATGTATGGATGGGAAAGTACAGTATGTTGAGATTTTGTATGGATGGGAAAGTGCAGTATGTTGAGGTTTTGTATGGATGGGAAAGTACAGTATATTGAGGTTATGTATGGATGGGAAAGTACAGTATGTTGAGATTATGTATGGATGGGAAAGTACAGTATGTTGAGGTTATGTATGGATGGGAAAGTACAGTATGTTGAGGTTATGTATGAATGGGAAATTACAGTATGTTGAGGTTTTTTATGGATGGGAAAGTATAGTATGTTGTATGGATGGGAAAGTACAGTATATTGAGGTTATGTATGGATGGGAAAGTATAGTATGTTGTATGGATGGGAAAGTACAGTATATTGAGGTTTTGTATTGATGGGAAAGTACAGTATGTTGAGGTTTTCTATTGATGAGAAAGTACAGTATGTTGAGGTTTTGTATGAATGGGAAAGTACAGTATGTTGAGGTTTTGTATGGATGGGAAAGTACAGTATGTTGAGGTTTTTTTATGGATGGGAAAGTACAGTATGTTGAGATTTTGTATGAATGGGAAAGTACAGTATGTTGAGATTTTGTATGAATGGGAAAGTACAGTATATTGAGGTTATGTATGGATGGGAAAGTACAGTATGTTGAGGTTATGTATGGATGGGAAAGTACAGTATGTTGAGATTTTGTATGGATGGGAAAGTGCAGTATGTTGAGGTTTTGTATGGATGGGAAAGTACAGTATATTGAGGTTATGTATGGATGGGAAAGTACAGTATGTTGAGATTATGTATGGATGGGAAAGTACAGTATGTTGAGGTTATGTATGGATGGGAAAGTACAGTATGTTGAGATTTTGTATGAATGGGAAAGTACAGTATGTTGAGGTTATGTATGGATGGGAAAGTACAGTATGTTGAGGTTTTGTATGGATGGGAAAGTACAGTATGTTGAGGTTATGTATGGATGGGAAAGTACAGTATGTTGAGGTTTTGTATGGATGGGAAAGTACAGTATGTTGAGATTTTGTATGAATGGGAAAGTACAGTATGTTGAGGTTATGTATGGATGGGAAAGTACAGTATGTTGAGGTTTTGTATGGATGGGAAAGTACAGTATGTTGAGGTTATGTATGGATGGGAAAGTACAGTATGTTGAGGTTTTGTATGGATGGGAAAGTACAGTATGTTGAGATTTTGTATGGATGGGAAAGTACAGTATGTTGAGATTATGTATGGATGGGAAAGTACAGTATGTTGAGGTTTTCTATTGATGGGAAAGGGGTTTTTGAACTAACAGATGACAGTTACAAGTGTTTTTTCCTACATTCTACAAAGTAGCATATATGAGGTGTAGCTATTCAATAACTTTGTAGCTAGTCAATAATACAAAATTGTACTTGTAATAAATAAACCACACAGGGCTCTATTCATTATCACTTAACTTCTACAAAAGCAGGTGAAAATGTTCATTATCACCTGCATTTGTAAATTAAGTTTTCGGGTCATTAATCAAAAAGGTAATGCACCTTTCTCTCCCGAAATGGCATGCTGCCCCCATACATTAGTATGGGGAGAGAAATACATCAAGCTCCGAAAATACAATATTTTTTGGAGATTTACTGTGGTAGCATTCGCCATCTTCAGATGGCGTTTGCTCCTGCAACCCACTCCTTTCCTATGGAAAGGAGTCCCGGTTTGTGAAAAGGGATCCCTCCGCCCCTGTCCGGCTCCTTCTGCCGGACATCGAGGCTTTTGTGCACCTGTGTAATCTCTAGGGTCACGCAGGCACACTAGTTCCAGTGCTCCGAAAGGAACTAGTGCCCATTTTCCCAGGGATTTGCACATATACACTAGAGAAGCCTCCTGGAATATAGCGTGGGCGCCATGTTCTTGGAAAAGCTGCACAAAGCCACAGTCTACTGCGCTGCCGGAGAGAAGAGGACCCGCACAGAGGCTGCAGATGTGCCCCTTCCGGTCTTAAAACGCCCCTGCATGGACACCTATATTACTTCGAAGCACCTCTACAGTAAGAACGCCTTAGGTTGAGTGCAGGAGATTCAACTATTTGCTGTCCTTTAAAGCCAACCAAATATTTTATGCTTCAAAGTGAGAGCTGGCCGGTGTCTTACAAAAGGTCTATTTCTTCCTCGACTTTCAAACAGGCGCTGTGTGTGAGATCAATAAGAAGTGGAAAAAGCAATAAAAATCTGGCATGAAGGTGTACCAAGAGACTGATTTAGGCCACTTATATTAATACTATTTTCAAAGAAAGCCAATTGCCTGAACCACAGCCACTCGTTTTGTCAGGATACTTGTGAAGATGAAAAACTTGTACCCCAGGAACAAAGTACTATTAGAGGATAAATAGCAAATAATGTGTTTACAACCTGAGCTGCTCTTATGCTGAACCAGAAACACATTGCAGTTCAGCGTGTGAAGTCATACCGTGGCGATAGATTGAAGAGTTCATACATCTCCAATGAAAAAAATAACATAAAAGCTCCTATTTTCCTATATTTGTGAGTTATTCTCTTACTGTAAGTTGTGTGCATGGATGTCCATACTGCATAATAAAGCAAATGACATGCTCCCTGCGGCCATATTTCATAAAGTGTGCATACATAATATCAAACGTAAAACATAGAACATGGTGGAAGAAACATTCAAATCACAGAAAATTGAGTAAGTTCTGCATGACTCGACTTTTTCTATTTAAGTTTTGTGATCATGCGCAAAGACAAAAATAATTTGTTATGAATAGACTTAGGGTCCTATTCATCATTACTAAACTTTCCCTGGAGGTAATTAAGTTTAGAACTCGCATGGAGTTCTACCTAATTACCGGAGGAATTCATCATTCCTCCTCCCCATAACTATCTATTCCGGAAAGCTGTCATTTTTGCGATGACAGCTTTTCAGGAAATAGATAGTTATCCCTTTCTACACTAACTTACCGCAGCTGGAAACAGTGCTGCACATGCGCTGTTAAATTCGTCACCCCAGCGCGTGCGCAGCACTGCCTACACATGCGGTAAGTTTGTGTCCCCCCCTCCGCTCACCTGCCCCCCCTCCCCCCCGCTTACCTCCCCCCCCCTTCAGCACTTACCTGTCCGTGCAGCAGCCTTCGGCTCCATCCTGCTGGTCTGTCACATGGTCTCCCAGCAGACCACAGTACAGATTAGAGAAAAAAAAAGTTGTTTTTTTTTTCTAATCTTTATTGTGTTCTGCTGGGAGAACAGAGTGTCCGACCAGCCTCCGAAGCCAGAGGACGCACCAGAGCGCCGAAGGAAGACACCGGGGGACCTGTCCAGCTGGAAGCAGGTAAGTTTCACCAGCTATTCGCCACCTCACAGTGACGGATAGTACCTCCATCAAATTCCGAAAATTCATAATTTTCGGAATTTGATGAATACCATAATTTCCACATCCCCATACTAATGTATGGGGAGTGTGGAAATTAACGCAGGGGGACTTAGCAAGGAGATATCAGTGATATCTCCTGTGCTAAGTGGCTTCATGAATACTAAAATAATGTTATGTAAGGAAAATGTCCTTAAAAACGTTAATTTAGTGTTGATGAATAGGCCCCTTAATATATTGGGCTAAAGGCAATGATACCTAATACCTACCTACCCATATGCTAATCAAGTTTTATAATATATGATTCAAAAGTTAGATCAAACTTAACACAGTAAAAGTACATTTTAGCCTATATTGAACACAGCTCTTTATTTATCTTGCTATACCAGTGTCCGTAACTAGGGGTTTGTGAGCGGTTCCGTCACCTAAGTTGCAGGGATCTGGGGGCGGCACCTACATTTGACTTGCAGGGTGCCTAGAATGGCTCCCGGCAACCAGTGGAGCAGCCCTGAAGAGTCCTTCCTGATGCCGGTGGCCCTGCCCCCTTGGCATTACGTCATGATGTAACAGGTACGGAGGCATGTGCGCCCAATAAGTTCAAGCATACTTATAATAAAAGCACTCAGGGGCGTATCAATCATCGGAGGCCGTATGGCCCCGATGACTAAGTAATGGTCTCGCTGCGAGGGATACTTAAGTATCCAACTAACAGTGGGGGAAACTTGACACCGGAGTAATTCATCATTGGTCCGGTGTGGGGACAGAAGTAGCTGCGTTACTTACCTCTTCCCCGAAGTCACGCATGCGCAAAGCCGCCGGGGAGCTAGCTAGGTGGGATCGGCTCGGATCCCTCTTCGCATCCCTGGAGCGGGGATCTGAGAACAAGTGATGTCTGAAGATGGTGCTTATTCTCGGAAGCAAACTCCGAAAACTGTCAGTTTTTGGAGTTTGCTGAATATCAGGTGGTCCTACTGGACCCCTGTTAATGAATAGCCCGGGACCTAAATATGCTACCGTTTCCGCTTGGTTACCGGACCATTTATCATTTCATGAATAGATAAGAAGATCCATTCCCTCTGCACAGAGAGGGAATTGATCTTCTTATCTTCAATGCCGGCAGCCTGGCAGCATCATGACTTTGGCTGATGTATTAGTATGTCTAAACCTATGTTATACAGTTTCCAACGCCTGTCATGAGAACGTAACGACCTGTCATAACGTCCACATTTGGCGATATCTGGTGGATCACAATTCTCTAAGATATGTGAAATAATAAATTATGTGAAATAAATAAATTGGTGAATGCCACCTTCCAAAATCCTGGATACTAGGAAGATATATACATGACTGTGCATTATTTAACACGCCTGATCTACTTCCCACTGAAATCAAAACCTCATCATAAAGCAGCTGTATCAGTCCTCAAGTGTAAACAGAGACACTGCTCACAGAAAAGCATCACATCGCTGCCTCACTGACAGAAATACACATCACTGCCTCACTGACAGAAATACACATCACTGCCTCACGGACAGAAATACACATTACTGCCTCACTGACAGAAATACACATCACTGCCTCACTGACAGAAATACACATCACTGCCTCACTGACAGAAATACACATCACTGCCTCACTGACAGACATACACATCACTGCACATCACTGCCTCACTGACTAAAATACACATCACTGCCTCACTGACAGAAATACACATCACTGCCCCACTGACAGAAATACACATCACTGCCTCACTGACAGAAATACACATCACTGCCTCACGGACAGAAATACACATCACTGCCTCACTGACATAAATACACATCACTGCCTCACTGACAGAAATACACATCACTGTCTCACTGACAGACATACACATCACATCACTGCCTCACTGACCGACATACACATCACTGCCTCACTGACCGACATACACATCACTGCCTCACTGACAATAATACACATTACTGCCTCACTGACAGAAATACACATTACTGCCTCACTGACAGAAATACACATCACTGCCTCACTGACCGACATACACATCACTGCCTCACTGACAATAATACACATTACTGCCTCACTGACAGAAATACACATTACTGCCTCACTGACAGAAATATACATCACTGCCTCACTGACAGACATATACATCACTGCCTCACTGACAGACATACACATCACTGCCTCACTGACAGAAATACACATCACTGCCTCACTGACAGAAATACACATCACTGCCTCACTGACAATAATACACATTACTGCCTCACTGACAGAAATACACATTACTGCCTCACTGACAGAAATACACATCACTGCCTCACTGACCGACATACACATCACTGCCTCACTGACAATAATACACATTACTGCCTCACTGACAGAAATACACATTACTGCCTCACTGACAGAAATATACATCACTGCCTCACTGACAGACATATACATCACTGCCTCACTGACAGACATACACATCACTGCCTCACTGACAGAAATACACATCACTGCCTCACTGACAGAAATACACATCACTGCCTCACTGACAGACATACACATCACTGCCTCACTGACAGACATACAGTACACATCACATCACTGCCTCACTGACAGACATACACATCACTGCCTCACTGACATACATACACATCACTGCCTCACTGACATACATACACATCACTGCCTCACTGACAGAAATATACATCACTGCCTCACTGACATACATACACATCACTGCCTCACTGACAGAAATATACATCACTACCTCACTGACAGACATACACATCACTGCCTCACTGACATACATACACATCACTGCCTCACTGACAGAAATACACATCACTGCCTCACTGACATACATACACATCACTGCCTCACTGACAGAAATATACATCACTACCTCACTGACAGACATACACATCACTGCCTCACTGACAGAAATACACATCACTGCCTCACTGACAGACAAATACATCACTGCCTCACTGACATACATACAGATCACTGCCTCACTGACAGAAATATACATCACTGCCTCACTGACCGAAATATATATCACTACCTCACTGACAGAAATACACATCACTGCCTCACTAACAGAAATACACATCACTGCCTCACTGACAGACAAATTCATCACTGCCTCACTGACATACATACACATCACTGCCTCACTGACAGAAATATACATCACTGCCTCACTGACAGACATACACATCACTGCCTCACTGACAGAAATATACATCACTGCCTCACTGACAGAAATACACATCACTGCCTCACTGACATACATACACATCACTGCCTCACTGACAGACATACACATCACTGCCTCACTGACAGACATACACATCACTGCCTCACTGACAGACATATACATCACTGCCTCACTGACATACATACACATCACTGCCTCACTGACAGACATACACATCACTGCCTCACTGACATACATACAGATCACTGCCTCACTGACAGAAATACACATTACTGCCTCACTGACCGAAATACATATCACTGCCTCACTGACAGAAATACACATCACTGCCTCACTGACATACATACACATCACTGCCTTACTGACAGACATACACATCACTGCCTCACTGACAGAAATACACATCACTGCCTCACTGACAGACATACACATCACTGCCTCACTGACAGAAATACATATCACTGCCTCACTGACAGAAATATACATCACTGCCTCACTGACCGAAATACATATCACTGCCTCACTGACAGAAATACACATCACTGCCTCACTAACAAAAATACACATTTCTGACAGAAAAATGTAAAGAAATATAAACATGACCACATACCTCAAATGATCTGACATCAATCCTCACCAATGAGGACTGGTACAATGATGATCTATTCAAAGAACTTGAACATGACTTACCTAAGCAGCCACTTCAGAATTTAGCACAGCACACAGTGAGTAGACATGCCAGCCTTGGCCCTGAAGCAGCATTAATAGGCCCTTTCTGCCAGTACAATTAACTGTACAACACATTTTCTTTCCAAAATGAACCACTCTTAAAGTGACAGTAGTCATTAATGTTTATTCATTAAAAATAAAATTCAGATTAACCCCTTACCTGGTGACCGGAGCCAGCAGTGCTTCAGCTGGGAAGGTTGCATCACGTGCGACAGCACTGCCCCGCTTTGTGCCATGGTTGCCGACTTTCTGGCTGCCCCTTCCAGGACGGAGCAGCCAGATCAGCAGGGCAGGGGGCGGGGCCCACACAAGGGGGCATTGCCGGACAGATGACGGCCATTTGTGGGAGGGGAGTGGTGCCAATGCCGATATTACAGGTATTGTGAGCAGGGGGCGGGGCCAAAATCACGTCACCGCCCCCCGTTGCAGGGGTTTCACAGTTAATTGTGGGAGGGGGGGCAGCGGCCACCGGGAGGCTTGCCTGCCTTTCCGGGGGGCCGAGAGCGGCACAAGATTTTTGGGAGGCTCCCGGCTGAATCATGAGGGTAGGCAAGTATGCTTTGTGCCCAGGCTTTAGAAGAGGAGATCCATTCTACACAACTGCAGAACGGATCAACTCCATTGACTCCCCAGAAGGGATGCAGTGAATCGAGGCCATAATGCAGTACGAACGGCACTCCGGGGGTATGAGCTGGTGGTCACAGTTCGCTCTGCATGTGGGGTTGTTGGGGTATAAATTGTTTTTCAATCAATTAAATGATCATTTAAAAAGTGTATCTTGTGTTTACTCAGGTTGTCTATGCTTTATATTCAATTCTGTTTCAAAATCTGAAACAATTAACAAACCTTTTTCACACACTGTAACTAGAACAGTTGTTTAATAACAGACATCTGAGGGTGGTGAAAGCTCGTTCTGAGAAGGGGAAAAAAATAAAAAACTTTTCTTCTTTGCTAAATATATTAAAATAATATTTTTATCTTTTTAATGTATTATTACAATTTTGTTGCGAATCAGCTATTGCGATAAGCGGTGAAAGAAAATCTCTTTCTTAATGACAAATAGGCCAATTAAAATACAAAATCAGTCTATTAATTAATTAGAAAAACTACAGAAAATATAAAGACCCTTTAGAGCAGTGGGCCTGATTCAGACCCGTTCGCAACAGCCGGCAGCCATTTTCCAGTTGTTTTTACAGCGCCGGACCCCCACGCCGATGTGGGACTCCGGAGAGGTAAGTAATACTATGGATGCAGGTTGTGCGGTGCGGGGCCCCCCTGGACCCTGGGGCCCATGTGCCTCGCACATCCTGCACCCATTATAGATACGCCCCTGGGCTGGTCTATATAGGAAATTCAGATGCAGCTCACAGCTGCTGCATCAACTAATTGCTCAGTAGATACTCAGACCAGAGTGTCATTTATAGTTTGCTAAAATCAGCTATCATGTTCAGCAGAATAGTTTGTAATATAATGATGAATACCCATTTGTATTAGAAAATGGCTGCCACAAGGCATGTCCAACACAAATGCATTGGATATATGGTAGGCAGCTTTTGTGGTTAGGGACGGGGGAAGAAGGGGGTCCATGGAGAACACTTCAATGATCCCTCTTGTGTTCACAATAAATGTGAGGAAATACAATAGAGCAAGTAGTGTCCTTAAGATGCCACTTCTGGTACCATGTGAAATGTACAAGTGGGTCATTGGAACCAATATGTTCCTTATACCATTTAGGCAGTTTTATAAAGCATAATTATTAATGACAATGGGTACGAGGGCTTAGCTGTCTATTATTAAACTGAGGAATACCTTTTGTTTTCACTTTTCATTTGTCAAAAGGTTAATGTGAGAAATCAGAACTTTCCCCAGTGCACACCTATTTAGCTCCACTATCTTTATCCCCATAGATCTCTGTGGGGATGGAGGCTCAAAGCAATTTATCAAGCATTTTGAGATGGCGTTATTATACCAAGCAATGGGGATCTGTAAAGCTGGACAAGCTTCACTTCCATCTCATTGAGATGACCACCGTGCAATTTACTGTGTACCGTCGCCTGCAGTGTTAGGCTGCTGGCGAGCGTGAGACAATGCTCCATGAGATACAGGGTTTTTACTTGGAGCCCCAGATTACTAACTTGTGGCTCTACTAAAATCTGTATTGCTGCGATAAGTGGGGAGACAGGGACTGATCCAGAGATGGACATGAAGCCGCTGCGTCTTCGCACACAGCGGCTGTGTGGTAATATGGTAATACCGCAGGAGGTGTCTTGTGTAAATAGACGTCTCCTGCCGGCTTCTCTAATTCTCTGCTGTGTCCGAAGATGCAGCATTGTATCCTTTGAATGAACATCGGACATTAAGGTGACTCTCAGGTTACTGAGGATGTCCAGGTAAATCACCATGCTGGGGCCAGTGAAGTTGCGTTGCCATTGGCAACGCCAATGGGTCCAACAAGCCTTGGGTTTCTGGAACGCTCGCTATCGCTGCCCCGTCCCTGCTCCCAAATGCCAGCACGGTGTAATGGTTAGCATTACTTCCTCACAGCACTGAGGTTGTGGCTTCGATTCCCACCACGGCCCTAACTGTGTGGAGTTTGTATATTCTCTCTGTGCTTGCGTGGGTTTCCTCCGTGTGCTCCGGTTTCCTCCCACACTCCAAAAACATATTTGTAGGTTCATTGGCACCCAATAAAAATGAAACCTAGGCCCTCATTCAGACCTGCTCGCAAGCGCAGGTCGATGGTGGGGCACTGTGCACGCTCCGCATGCGTGTGCAAGCCCCGGAGCGAGTGAGAAATTCACTTGCTCCGGGGCTCGCTACAAATGGGGCGGCGGTCGATGTTGATCGAGAGCTCGCCCCGTTTTGTAGGCAGGGAGGAGGGGTGGCTGGACAAACAGAGGCATTCCTGAAGGAACGCCTGTCGTTCTTGGGCGGCCCTACTAGAGCAGGAAGTTCACTGGGGCTTGCGGCAGACGAGACCCTACCACAAAGGGATCGTTGCAAGCCCGATGGTTGCGACCATCGCGACCATCACCTGGCCGCTTGCAAAAGCTGTGGGTGGTCACCCACAGCTTAGCGAGTGGCCAGGAGGCCAGCAAAAAAAAAAACGTGCGCCCTCATTCAGAGTGAGCGCTCGCATTTTGCGAGCGGCTCTGAATGAGGTCCCTAATGTATATGTGTATGTGAGCATGTGGTAGGGAATATAGGGTCTCATTCAGAGGCGGCCGAACGGTCTGCGACCGCACGGCCACCTCGATGTTTGTCCAGTGCGCATGCGCACGAGGGAGCCGGCTCCTTCGTGCGCATGCGTGAGACCCGCTACGACCGACAGCGCCGGTCGTAGCGGGTCTCTTTCCAAAGGGGGCGAGCTGTCGATGTTGATTGACAGCTCACCCCGTTTGGAAGGCGGGCCGGGGGGGTATCAGCCCAAACGGAGGCATTCCCATGGGAACGCCTGCCGTTTGGGGGAGGCCCCACTGACATCATTAGTGATGTCAGTGGAGAGCTTCCGGCTCTGACAGAGCCAGAAGCTCTCCGGGGCTTACGACTAGTGAGACCCTAACCTAGGGTCTCGTCGTAAGCCCCAATGGTCGCGATGGTCTTTGACCATTGCGACCATCACCCTAGTGGTCGTTAGAGCTGTGGGTGTAAACCCACAGCCTAATGACCGAAACAGAGGCGGGCGGTCAGGATGCAAGCGGCCGCCCAGTTTCTGAGCGACCGCATGCATCCTCCGACCGCCTCTGAATGAGGCCCATAGAGTGTAAGCTCCACTGGGGCAGGGACTGATGGGAATGGCCAAATATTCTCTGTAAAGCACGGCGGAATATGTCTGCACTATATAAATAACTGGTAATAATAATAATGTGCAGATTGCAAAGATCGGAGATGTACTGTAGGTAGATATCAAATTTACAGAAATCCCTGAATTAGGCCCACAGATAGTTAGCTCCAAGTGTTAATAAATAGACTGCTAAGCCTTTATGTGCAACCAAGAAAATAATTTTGTCCGTCCATTGTTTTATAGATCCAAGTTTTCACAGTGAGTATAATTGACACATTGCTAGTGCTTTATGTTTGTTAATGGTTTCCAATTGCTTTATTTTGCATTATGCTAATTTCCAGCTGTATTACCGATGTCCAAGAATAATGTACAACTAAAGAATGTTTAAAAAGCTGAAGAAAAAAAAAGATAGAGAAAAAGATTATTCCAAACAAATCTCAGAACATTTCTATGCTACAAATTAAAAATCTAACGGTTTGCTGGGTGATTTATTGTGCTACGCTCTCAGTTTGGTTACTAATTACAGTAATCCTGTTTAGCTCAGTCTAAAGGAATGGTTCATGCTTTGCCGTTCAAGTGTATACTTCTTATTTCTGTCCATCATTGGAGCCATGGATAACGGTTCCCTCCGGAGATAAAGTAGTGATTATTTTCCTTGCATGTGTGTCAGCGCCATTAACATACCATCGGAAGTCAAAGATGTCTCCTAACGTCAAATCTTTAATTTGCTGACAAAAGTGGATTTTTCCCCTTGAATACAGCATTGCTTACAGTGATCCCAAGAGCATTACTGTATTCATGTATTTTTTATTTTCTCAATAAGAATTACAGTAGTCTAATTTAAAGTAAAGTCGACTCTAATATAATTTAAAGTAAAGTCGACTCTAACATAAAACAGTCTGTGTGTATTTTGAATAATGGAATACGAAACAAAAATGTTCAAAGTGCACATTACGGATAGGTTTTCTTATTACCCCTTGAGTTACGGGCCGTGATGAAGCAATTTGCTGCAAGTTGCGACATCATGCCCCCAGGTCCAGGGCCGTAGCTAGGGTAGTGCGGCCGGTGCCATCACACAAGGCACCACAGGCCAGGGGGAGCTGTTTGGGCCTGTCAAATCTCTGTTTATTATCATTCTCACTTGTAGCTTCCTCTGATTTCATCCCCAGCATCTCCTGGCCTCTCCTATCTCTTCCCTGGCCCTTCCCCATGAGGCCATTCCCCTTTTTTGGGTGTATTATGTCCCTTTGAAAAATGAGGGGGGCGCCAATGCTCTTTCTGGCACAGGGCACCAAAAAGTCTAGTTACGGCTCTGCCCAGATGATCCCACCACTGGAGGAATGGGTAAGATCCAGAAGGTTACCTTAGTTTTTATATGTCTCCTGGACATTCTGGGAGAGTAGGCAAGGATGAAATAATTAATTTCTTACTTTGATTACCCCCTGAAATGCAGTTTAGCAATGATTTTTTTATAGCTCTATCTATATCTGTATGAGATATCCTGACCTTAGGATAACACTGGCTACATTTGTAGATTAGTTAATAGTATTCAGTGCGGCAGACTGGGCCGGGGGGCAGGGTGGAAAATGCCCCCCAGGCCGGTCCTGTTTTCAGCTCCTTGGGCATTGCCGGGCACTACCTATTGCCACAATGAGGCAGCTTGTGCACATATTATGTTACATAGCAGCAGCACAGTGTTCTCTCCAAGTACGACTTCAAACAGAACTGTAGCCCTGCCCCCACCTCTTACTTCCTCATGCAGTAGAGCCAGTGACTCCACTTCTGTTCTCTCCCATTGGCTGGCTGCTGGATTGAATAATACAGGACCAGAATTCAAATGTGACTGAATTCTACTTATCTGCTTGCCATGCATTCTATATGTGCACTGACGGCGCTCTGTACAGGAGGAGGTGTGACCAGCAACTAAACAGGTACCAGTCACCAGATCTCCACATCTGCTCCAAGCCCAGCTCGGCCAGACATGATCCCAACTGCCCTGACCCATTCATCCACAGCCCACACCTGACTATTTTATCCTCTGCATGCTGTCTAACTAACCAACAGCCTGTGTCTGCTGCTCCCCCCTCCAGTGTGCTGTCACCCACTGTCTCTCTCTCTCCCTTTGTTTTCACCCTTTATCACCAATTTTGTATTTACACTTGTCTCCATCTGCCCCTACCCACATGTGCTTCTGCCCCTACCCATGTGTGCTTCTACCCATACCCATGTGTGCCTCTGCCCATACCCATGTGTGCTTCTGTTCCTACCCATGTGTGCCTCTGCCCCTACCCACATGTGCTTCTGCCCATACCCATGTGTGCTTCTGCCCCTACCCATGTGTGCCTCTGCCCATACCCATGTGTGCCTCTGCCCCTACCCATGTGTGCCTCTGCCCATACCCATGTGTGCTTCTGTCCCTTCCCATGTGTGCCTCTGCCTCTACCCATGTGTGCCTCTGCCCATACCCATGTGTGCTTCTGCCCCTACCCATGTGTGCTGCTGCTCCTACCCATGTGTGCCTCTGCCCATACCCATGTGTGCTTCTGTTCCTACCCATGTGTGCCTCTGCCCCTACCCATGTGTGCCTCTGCCCCTACCCATGTGTGCTTCTGCTCCTACCCATGTGTGCCTCTGCCCATACCCATGTATACCAGTGTCTTTACCCATGTGTCCCTCTGCCCGTACCAGTTTGTGCCTCTGTCTATAGCCACGTGTTCTTCTGTACGTACCCATGTGTGCTTCTGCTCCTACCCATGTGTGCCTCTGCCCATACCCATGTATACCTGTGTCTTTACCCATGTGTCCCTCTGCCCATACCAGTTTGTGCCTCTGTCTATAGCCACGTGTTCCTCTGTACGTACCCATGTGTGTCTCTGTCCGTTCTTATGTGTGTCTCTGTCTGTACCCATGTGTGCCTGCCCTTACCCATGTATGCCCCTGCCTGTACCCATGTGTACCTGTGTCCGTAACCATGTGTTCGTTTGTTTGTACCCATGTATGCCTCTGCCCTTACCTATGGGTGCCTCTGTTCCACTTTGGTATTTGTGTGTATCCCTGTCTGTGTGGCTGATGATTTCTTTCTCCTGTTCCACATGTACATACACAATACGTAACTTTAAATGTCGTTTTTTTAATGTTACATTGGCACAAATGTAGCTCACCAGCAATGCGACGCTGCTTTCTCTGAATTGCTGTTATTTGAATCCATCCCATAGGGCAAAGAGAAAACAAACCTTTTGTGCCAATGAAAACATCAGTTTTCGCCAGCAAAACAGCTTTTCATGTTTCATAAATAACCCCTTGTTCAAAACTCTAAACCATCTTTTAAGGATGGGCTGCTCATGGGCCAGTGCTTTGGCATTGCCCCCCAGAATAAAAAATGCCAGCCAGCGCCTGATAATGCCTATAGAAAATCATCACACCTGAGAGTAAAACATTTTGGACTGAGGGCTCGATTCAGACCCGGATGCTAGGAAGCGTTCGCTCGCCCCCAGTGTATGCAAATCCAGCGCACACCCAGCATGGCAGGTGATCTCACGGCAAAGCATGAGCACACCCATTATGTCTTGGCGTGAGATCGCTTTGTGTATGTATATGCCCACCAGCCTGTAAAAAGACGCCCACTTGCGCACATCATCTCCAGGAAGTGTATGCAACCATCGGTACATCGGGTACCATCAGAAGCGAATGCAGCACTTGAGGTTGACTATACTCTTCCGCAAGCACTACGGTCACTTGAGTGTAAAAATCAGCCAGGTGACGTGTACTGTGAGGCTGCCTATTAATTATGCACGCCCCTGAAATGGCGGTTAGACGCTCAGGCATGCCTGTGTTCGCACCTTCACTCCCCCGTTATTATTGGCCAGCCCCTGTCACCACCCACAAATGGCTTCTCCTGTCAGTCACTCTGCTGGGCTGCCTATGCGCAGGGAGTGAGCGCTTCCCGATCTCTCGTACTGGTTCGCGCATGTGCAGAATGCAAAAATCGTCCAGCTACGAGCTAACGCATCCTAGTGAGCGAGTCTGAATCAAACCCTGAACTCCAAGTGCTATATTTGGTGACAACCAAACACAGTACACTGCCCAAAATACACCATACTGTAACCAGAGCCGTAACTAGACTTTTTTGTGCCCTAGGCCAGAAAGAGCACTGGCGCCCCCCCCGCTATTTTTAATATAGGGACATAAAATGTGTGCCCAAAAAAGGGGTGTGGCTTCCCAGGGCCGGCTCCAGGTCTACTAGCACCCTGTGCGAGAAATGTTGGAGTGCCCCCCCAATACTTTTGTTAACTGAACAAAATGAATATATTTTGTATGTTTTAATAGAAGAAATTAATCCACAGGAAAAAAACATTAATGCAGGAAAAAAAACACACATTGGCCCTCATTCAGAGCCACTCGCTAGCGGCAGTACGCTCGTTCCGAGCGATGTTCGCACATCTGCGCATGCGTACGGTTTTTAGTACGCATGCGCGAACCAGTCAGTGCGGCCGAAAATCATTTGTACGCTATATAGCGAGTGCCTGCTATTTTGAGTGACAGAATGAGGCGTATGTGGGTGGTAACAGGGGAAGGTGCTTGAAAACGGGGAGTGGAGATCCGAACGCAGGCGTGCTTAAAGGTCAAAACGGGCGTTTTAAGGGAGTGCATAATTAATACAGCAGCGTCATTGACCACGTCACTTGGTTTTTTTTAACTCAGAACTGCTCGCAAAATAGCGGTTGAAAACACCAACCACAAGAATAGCGAGCAGTTCATACGCTGTACGATGTACTCGATTAATCTAATAAATAGCGGACATGACGTATGGTGCGAGCGGCCAGGGGGCGTTTTTATCAAATAAACGAGCGTATGTTTTGCTCGCTCGTTCAGACTTAGAGGTGTGAACAGACTGCAATTTGCGAACGGATCATTTGAATAGCCACCCCTTGTTTTTGAACGAACGACCGCAAATAGCGAGCGGCTCTGAATCAGGCCCATTGTCCTCTAAATTCAACGTATGTATTCTTTACTGATCATGGAGCATATTTTAATCTAGCATATAGATGTGACCTGGTTGGGTGGGTCATATCTATATTTCACTTTACAATACACACAATCACACACACTCCACCTGCTCAGTGGTCACACACAGTGTTCCTCAGCCAATACTTACTCCCTGAAATAGTAGTAATTTCCCTGACTCCCTAAAGATTGCACCTTATCCCCATTATGTAACTATTATTTAGAAAAAAACAGAGATATCTACGTTTAAAAGGGATCATTAGTGTCATTTCCCTGTATTGAGTATAAGGCACAGTGGGCATGATTCAGAGCTGGACGCTCTGACCAGAGCGCTCGCTCTGAATCAGGGCCCTCCTACCTAAAAATGGAGCGGCCTCCTGGCCGTTCGCATAGCTGTGGGTGACCACCCACAGCTTATGCGAGCGGCCAAAAAGATGGTCGCGATGGTCATGACCATCGCGACCATCGGGCTTGCGACGAGACCCTGCGGTAGGGTCTCGCTGCCGCAAGCCCAGGAGTGCTTTTGGCTCTATCAGAGCCAAAAGCACTCCCACTGACATCACTAGTGATGTCAGTGGGGCCGGACCCAGACGGTAGGCGTTCCCATGGGAACGCCTCCGTCTGGGCAGCAACGCCCCCGGCATGTCCACCAAAGGGGGCGTGCTGTCACTTACCATCGACAGCACGCCCCCTTTGGTGCGAGACCCATAGCGACAGCCTGGCTGTTGCTATGCGGTTCTCGCGCATGCGCACGACGGAGCTCCCTCCGTCATGCGCATGTGCATTAGGGCACCATCGACCCGCTTGCGAACGCTCAGCGCTCGCGAGCGGGTCTGAATTAGGCCCAGTGATCCCTATGGCTACATGCATTTTCTGTTAAGTATCAGTGTGATTTCAACAAGTAGATCTTACTAACTGATTTGGGGCTCATTTACATGTGGATGTAAGTCAGTATTATGACATGTCTCTTATATGTAGTAGTACACGCCCACTTTACCGCATGCTCATAGTTGCTGCTTTCACAGTCTCCCTGACGTGCTTTTTCAAAAGTAGGCAAGTATGCCTTAGCCACTCTCCAGCCACCCCCATCCCGACTCAGTTCAGCAAATGACCACTGAAGTGTGAAGTCACTTATACACAGTGCTCCTCAGCCAGAACTCCCTCATCCCCCCTACAGCCACTGTTAAGTCCCCACAAACAGCCCAGCAAATGCACACACACTTAAGTCAATATCTCTGTCACAGGTACGGCTCCTTAGCTAGCCCCCCTCCCCACCTCAGATGCAGAACCTGTAACTCATACTACCCTCCTTGCTTATTACCACCTCTGCTCTGGCTCTGACACTGTTCATCCCCCCACCCCCATCTCTCAGCACCTGCTGTCACTCACTGTCAACTGTCTGCATGTTGACTAGCTCCTCTACCACCTCCACACACTTCACTGTTTTACTCAGGGCACTGGCAGGCTGTGAGTGTGATGCTGTGCAGTTACTCACTGAGCCTCTGAGTCACGGTCACACACAGGGCTGCCATCAGAAATTGCAGGGCCCAGTACAGATGAAACAGGCAGGGCCCCCCTCCAACCTGGTGGACACACAGGCTATAACACCCATCAGTCCTTCTTCCCACATGACAGAAATTGTACTTGCATGTTATCTTTAGGTTTAGTCTTGCCTACTACTATGCTATGCCATGCTACTTTTGATCAACTGCCTCCTGCCATGGGATGCAGAGTCAAAATTACTTATGGATGGGGTGGTGGAAGGATCAGAGACTGGGAAGGGGGTCAGAAAAACACATGGGAGAGATGGTCACAGGTACACATCAGAGAAGGTGTCAGACGCATACATGGGGAGGGGGAAGGCAAGAGGCACAATAGGGATGAGTAGCTGCAGATCAGTTGATATTAACCATATTCATGTGTTCCCCTGCCCCTGGGGTGCTTCTTGCCAATTCACTGAGCAGGTTTTCTCACCTTGCAGCTTCATTCTTCCTCACTAATCCAGCTCCTCACTGACACTGACATCCATTTCTTAGCGGTGCAGATGGCAGTCACACAGCATCCACCCTGCTCCTCTAAGGGCAGCTGATTTGTGAAGGGACCTCCCACTATTAGGCCAGGGCTGTTATCAAACAGCTTAAAAAATAACCCAGTGATGTTATTGTCTTGGGCAGCATCTTAACATGCTTTCCCAAGGTAGATTGAGGAAGTGGCAGCAGTTATAACCCCCAGTCCATGCCAGACACCCAGCCCCATACATTATCAGCCCTGACAGCATGACAAGCCCCTACTCCCACCCCATCAGTTATTACCCGTGCAGGCCATCACAAGCCCTCAGTTTACCCACCTCCCTCCATGTACGGAGCCCACATGTACATGGAACGACCGCACACACACACCCTTTTATTGCCCCATTACATGATCAGTTCACTTTCTACCAAACCATTACATGAGACTGCTCCACTCACCATGGTCCTGGTTGAAGCCCAGCGTTCAGCAAGCCGTCTCTGTCCGTCTCTGTCTGTCGGTTACATCTTGAAGCTTCTCCTGATACCTGGCAGCTAGTTCTGACATCTGCAGTACGGAACGCCCAGCCGAGCACCACGTAGGCAGTGCACACAATCACTTGACCTGATTCATTAACCTCAGCTCAGACCAGAGCAACCGATAATGCTGACAGCAAAGTTAGCAAACTGTTTCTTAGGCAGATATGTACATGTATATAAGAAGCAGTTCACAGGCGGGGTCATTGGAGTGCTGCGGGCCCCCCTGTGGTCCCGGGTCCAGTACAGTAGTTCCTGCTGTACCCGCCTGATGGCGGCCTTGGTCACACGGGCATCCACCCAGTGCTCCAGAGTCCTCATGCTTATCCCATGGCTGTTGACTGCGGATGTCTGCCACCTGCCCGCTAGCAGAAGCCAGTTACTGCTGCGCTGCCAGAGCCCAGCCACGTCGTCCACCACCGCAACCTGCCGGAGTCAGAGACTGCACAGGCAGGAATGGCGTGTGACGTCACTCCCGGCCTCCCAAGCCCAAAATGGGAGGGACAGGTGGTTTAGTATAGGGCCGCCGCACTGTGGGTGTGTTAGAAAAAGCCAGAGTGACAAGGCCGGCCAGGCTGCAGGAAAATGGCGCCAGAAAATCAGAACGCCCACTGTATGTGGCGCCCTTGTGCAGCCGCTCAGGTGGAATATGCCTAGAGCCGGCCATGTGGCTTTCTGGGGAAGGGGTGTCACAAATCTGATTTGCACCCCTGTACAATGATGAAGGGGTACCGATCCTTTTGTACCTCGGTTATCCAGGTGTCACTGCCAAATACAGTGTGAATCCAATGGCTGCAGTGACAATACACAATAATTATGCAGTATAACTCTCTAGCTCTATATTTGTTCATCAGAATAGCTGTGCACAAGTCTGGAACTTGCTTAGAGTGCTACTTGTAGTGTATATGCAGCAAATGTCATCAGCAAAGAGATCTGTGTATGGTACACTCACTGGCAAAGGTATGCAAAGTGTGCTGGTAACACAGGAATCGATGCTGTGTTCAGGGCTACCATCAGAAATTGTGATAGCTCCATGTGCAAGGTGTCTGACTGCCATGTGAGAGGTGATATGTTTGAGTCCCAGGTATGACAGTATTTTAAAATATATGCGTCTTAAATAGGATGTGACTAAAGGTGCTTAGGGAGGACGGGGGAGTCTGCCAGGGAGGAGATAGGGGCAGCCAAGAGTTGCCTCGGATAAAAGAAAAGAAAGCTACAAGTTATAATGATTATAATAAACAGAAAATTTACAGGTCTGATCAGCACCCCCTGTCCTGCAGTGCACTGTGCCATGGCACATATCGCACCACCCTAGCCCTGACTGTAACTACTGTGAGTATAGAGACGGCAACATTATGTTGTGAGGGTGTTTCTCTTCAGCAGGGACTGGACAATTGACCAGGATTGAAGGGAAGATGGCTGGATGCTGCCAAATACACCCAAATTCTTGAGGAAAACCCACGGCAATCTGAGACAGCTAAAGATGGGTAGGTGGTTCACCTATCAGCACGACAATGACCCTAAACATACTGTCAAGAAAACAACATAGTGGCTTAAGGATCGGAAAGTGAATGTCTTTGAGGGGCCAGAACCCTGAACCTAAATCCGATAGAAAATCTGTGGATGGACTTGAAGAGAGCTGTCCATCGCCGCTCACCACATTTTGACTGAACATAACAATTCCGCAAGGAACAATGGACAAATATTCTCTGAGCTAGGTGCTGAAAGCTAGTAACAGTGGCATCACTATGGGGGAGCAAGCCATGCCTGGGTGGCACCCTTGGAGGGGGTGACACCAAAATGCCAGCTCCTACTCTGTGACAGGAGCCAGTTGCTGCACTTTATTTATTGTTTGTATATGTGAATAGGATTAATGACTTGCCCCTTTCCATGTGCTGCAAAACAGCAGATAAATTAATGGGGGTGTTTTTTTAGGGGTATTTGTTCTTTTCATTTACAAAATGCTCTTTACTGATTACTATTTGTAGGCAGTAATGTTCCCCATATAATGAGCAATCTGGGAAGGAAAGAACTACTGTAAGAGGTTAATCTAATGAGAACTCCATTAAAAAGGACTGCATTCACATCCTGCTGGATCTTTCCTAGCATGTCACAATTTTCACACAGTCATTTCAATATCACTTAGTTTAGATGGAACAGTGCCAGACTTACCAGTTTTTAAGTCTCAAAGCAGCACCTACCTAGTACCTACAGTTTGGTGTCTGGCGCGGAGCAGAACAATGTCAACTATGGATACACGATCAAAGGGCCTGGATCAATTCTTCTTTGGATTGATCTTAAAGTGACTGTCATTTGCATATCGACATGATTATTTTCAGGCGAAGATAGATTTCTTTTGTCATACTAATAATTTGAGCATGTGCACATGACATGAGTCCTATTCATTCACGGAACATTAACAATTTACATCAGGTCCACATGCTGCACATAGTCTTTCTTCATTTTCTGTATAACTTTCTATATTACCGGGAGATTATCAGTCAGCCCGATATATCATATTGCCTGTGTTGTATTGGATATTGGGCCATAAATATTGATATTCCCAAAAAATTTATCTCCAGCCCAAATCCCAACAGGCACACTATGCAAAAATGTAACCATCACATAGCAACTCAACATTCTACCATTTTAATAATACCCTTAGAATTAAACAAAATGCTTAATTTTTTTGTCTTTTAAAATACTGCTCAATTTAGCCCCATTTATAGATTTTACTCAATTGTGTCTAGCTTTTTATTACATTGTTTGAAGTACATATGGAAATGTGCTTATACAGTACATCAAAGTGCAACATTACAGCACAAAATAGGTCCTATTAAAGTATAACACAAGGCCTTTCGGAAGACTGCCAGTCTGCGATGGTGAAATTTTGGAACCAATTTGCAGAGAGGACTTAACCTCAAAATACCCCCTTGCATTGCTCATATCAAATCTAGTTGCAACCTCTTTTTTCGGCCTGAACAACCTACTTTTGAGCCACAAATGATGCCATTTTGTTCTGTACGTCTAAGTGTGATAGAAGAAGTGAGTCAACATTTATTGTAGCAGACAGTCACCAAACAGACTGTTGGTACAAGGATTAAGGAACCACAAGGCAGTTCAGCTGTAGTGATAGTTGGTTCAAGTCAGTAAAGCCATGTGATCCTGTGAGCATCAGGGGAATAGGAGATCAAGTCCTAAATGACACAAACGTTGGGACAATTACTGTGCACTTAAGAATTAGACAAAACAGATGTCACAGACATAGAAGATGTGTAATTTGTGCATGATCTAGGAACCAATCTGATTGCCAGTGTACTGAATAACAAGGGTTATAAAGAAGGTTCAGTGTGTTGTGTACAACAAAAGAGGGATTGTAATTGTGACAGCAATCTATTGCCAACTGTATATCCTGAACACTGAAGAATGTGAACAGGCTGAGTGACAGTCAAAAACAAGTGGGTCTTCTGCAAGAAACTCAACACCAACAGAAGTCTTGCTCCTTACAAAGCACAATACAAAGTAGCCAAAGGGTTACACTCAAAAATCCGGCATTGACAATGGGGAGATCTTCTCACCTGTTGCAAGGCACAGTACATTACGCATGGTCATTGTTATATCTACTGTGTATGGTTTGCTACTTTACCAGCTATACTTTGATTCAGCCTACTTGTACGGTGAGCTACATTAGTAGAAGAAATTTACATGGAGCACAGAAGCATTTATACATTCCCAGTGGGCAAAGTATATCTTTTGAAGAAATTGGTGTATGGGCTAAAACAGAGTGGCTACTGCTGGTACATCAAGGTAGACAGTGTACTGCTAGAGATTAACTTTGTTTTTTTTCAAAGACTGTGGAGAGACAAAAGTTTATTTATCATACATATCTATGTATGTAAATGATCTATTGCTTGCAGGACAAGAGAGCCAAGTACAGTAGCTGATGTCAAGTTGTTACTAAATGACGTTCAAACTCAAAGACCTTGGATGGGCACACAAATTGCTGCGTGTCTAAGGGCTCTATTTACTACAATCCGCATATTGAATACAGATTGTAGTGTGATATTCGCATTGCGCATTCAGGCAATTTCACAGGGATTTACTACAAATCCCTTGCAGGGACAGAGCTTGCGAGAAAGCTCTGTCCCTGTG
Source organism: Taudactylus pleione (assembly GCA_031769625.1). Classification (NCBI taxonomy): domain Eukaryota; kingdom Metazoa; phylum Chordata; class Amphibia; order Anura; family Myobatrachidae; genus Taudactylus; species Taudactylus pleione. The sequence continues at coordinate 2,513,091 of JAUIMM010000091.1, read as the reverse complement.
AATCCCATCCGCACACTAGTCATGGTATTTTCACAAAAAAATACAGTGAGTAGTGCCCGCACATACACCGACTGGCTGCCGCTGCTACCCCCGGTGCTAAGCCCCGCCTCCATCATTAAGCCCCGCCCCCGCGATCGTGGCCACCCCACGACCCCCCCTCTCCCTTAATTACACTTACGTGCATGACCAGGGCTCCGGTGATGTCTCCCATGTCCTCCGGTCAGGTGATATCCCATACTGCACTGAGACTCGATCACCTGATGACCGGGCCGCAGTGCAGCATGGGAGACCAGCTGACCAGAGGGGAGACATCACCGAAGCCCTGACCACCGGTCCCTGGAGTCAGGTAAGTACATTTTTTTTTTACTTTTTTTAAAACTTTTTTTTACACTGTATCGGAGGTGTGGTCCACACAGCTGATCACTGGGGCCGGCTCCTGCCTCTGCTCTCCCCGTTAGAGCAGGGCAGGAGTCGGGTACACGGGGGAGACCCTGGATAACGCCACCTCCAGGTGGCGTTATTATCACAGGGCTTTCTCCGGTATTTTTTTACAATTTATTTTTAGTAACTTTGGTTGGATCACATTTCCCATTACAATTATGGGAAATGCGATCTGCTTACTAAAAATAAGTGATACTTAGGGGTTGGAGTAGAATTTTACGAATTCTACTCCAATTGCCCTTTAGTAACTGTAGGTGAAACTAAAATAATGCGAAATTTTAGTTTCACTAAAATTTTGTTTTTTACTTTATTTTAGTAAAAATAATGTTAATAAATAGAGCCCTAAGTATCATCCAAAATATTGTGTGCTATGATTGTTACTAAAGACCAAAGGTTCCCAAACTCTGCCATTACAGACCATGTTTTAAGGATATCCATGCTTGAGCACAGGTGACTTAATTTGTACATCAGTCAATTTGATTTAATCATTTGGACTCAAGCATGGATATCCTTAAAACCTGGGCTGTAGTGTCAGAGTTTGGGAACCTCTACTATAGACCAACAAGGCTACATTGAGGCGATGCTCTATATGTTTGGAATGACAGATGCCAAGGCAGTCAGCACACCAATCAGCAAAAGCATGAAGATCTCAAAAGATATGTGTCCAACAACAAAGGCAGTAATTGAGGAAATGAGGAAAGTTCATACCAAAGTGCCATTGGAGCTTTAATGTATGCAATCATTTGTACACGACCAGACATCATCCACACTGTCAGCAATGTAAGCCAATTTGCAAACAATCCAGGAAGAGAACACTGGACAGTCATCAAATGCATCTTCAGATACTTAAAAGGAACAAACTCCTTAAAGCTAAAGTTCATCAAATCTGGAACTGTGAAATTGCAAGCATTCTGTGATACTGGTTGGGGATTTGATGAAGATGACAGGCATTCTTACACTGGTTACCTATTTAGCTTTGTCAGACACAGCAATCGGCTGGGCAAGCAGGAAACAGCAAACAAATGCCTTATCCACTGCCAAGGCGGAGTATATGGCTCTTGCAGAAACAGCCAAAGAAGCATTATGGCTGAAGCCTGAAGGAGACTTTGGCCCTCATTCAGAGGCGCTCGCAAGAAGCGAGCGCTCGTTCTGAATGAGGGTGGCAGCTTCTTTTTTTAAGTGCGGCCTCCTGGTCGCCCACAGCTTTAGCGACCGACCAGGTTGATGGTCGCGATGGTCAAGACCATCGCGACCATTGGGGCTTGCGACGAAACCCTAAGGTTGGGTCTCGGCAACCACAAGCTCCAGGGAGCTTCCTGCTCTGATCGAGTAGGAAGCTCCCCACTGACATCACTGCTGATGTTAGTGCGGCCGCCCACAAAACGGCAGCCGTTAAGGAACGCCTCCGTTTGTGAAACCACCCCCCTCCCGCCTACAAAATGGGCCGAGCTGTCGATCAACATCGACAGCCGGCCCTTTTGTAGTGAGCTCCGGAGCGAGAGAGTATCTCTCTCGCTCCGGGGCTTGCGCATGCGCAGTGCGTCCGCTGCGCGTGAGCAGGGGATAAACATCGACCCGGTTGCGAGCGCTCAGTGCTTGCAATCGGGTCTGAATGAGGTCCTTTGTGTGAGTTAGGTTCTCTTAGTTTAGATGACACCATCATCATTGCATGTGACAACAAAGGTGCAATAGACATATCTTCCAGTACTAAACATCATGATAGGCATCATGATGGGCAGCACAGAATGTGTAATGGTTAGCATTACTGCCTCACAGCACTAAGGTCATGGGTTCGTTTCCCACTACGGCCCTAACTGTGTGGAGTTTGTATATTCTCCCTGTGCTTGTGTGGGTTTCCTCCGGGTGCTCCAGTTTCCTCCCACACTCCAAAAATATACTGGCAGGTTAATTGGCTCCCCACAAAATTGACCATAGTGTGTATGTGTGTGAGCATGTGATAGGGAATATAGATTGTAAGCTCCACTGGGGCAGGGACAGATGTGAATGGTAAGATTAAAAGGACAGATCAGAAGGAAAGACATGCACAGGTTGGAGGTCACACCTCATAGTCATAAGTGGTCATGGTCATTCATCAGCATGGCACCTGCTGACAATATCACCCATCTCTGACGATGAGCGGGAGTGCACATCGTTAGCTACATAGTGGGTACACACTGGCCAATGTGCCCGATATGTCATCTAATCTGACGGATCTGACGACAGATCGTCTACTGTGTACCCTGCATTAGATCTCTCAGATTGTGACAGTGAATTAAGCAGTCAAAAAAGCATGGAAACGGCCAGTGGTGAACAGGCGCGCCAAGAGCACTGCCGGGCACGGGGGCCTGGCCAGGTCCCCTTAGAGAAAGAATAATAAAAATAATATTTTTGCACTGGGGAGGGGTGTGCTGTGAGCCCCCTGAGCCCGGCGCATAGCTAGTGGGGACGCGATCAGTGTGATCCCTCTCCCAACAGGCACAGGAGACTGCTGTGGCTACTACTGAGCAGCCACAAGCAGTCTCTCAGTGCAGCCCAGCACACAGCAGCGTGTCCTGGGCTGTTGTAATGAAAAAGGGAGTGGGGGGCGGCACCGGACCCGGGCCCCTTCAGGAAGCCCAGGCCCGTGTAATTAGTACCCTCTCCCCCCTCTCGGCACCCCTGGTGGTGAATGGCAGGCATGGGGTCTGCCTGAGAGAGGGCATGTGGCCCCTGTGCCCCTCCCCTTCTCCTGATCTGGCTCTGACTGCAGAACAACCATTTAAAACTTTGTGAATGACCTCCACCACAGCAGGTCTGTAAAATGTGTAAATGAGAGTTGGTGACTGATTGTTCTGGTGCTTTGTCCAAGTTTTCATTATCACAGTCACACAGCCCATATACTGTATGTTCTTACACTATGTTCTTTTTTTTAAACTGAATTAGATTAATCAGTGAAACATCCTTAAATCTTTAAGGAAATTAATCAAGTTATCATAATTACATGGTGTAATGAGTTTTCCAAAGCTAAGCAGCAATTTGTCACTCTACTAGTTTCCTGTAATTACACAAGAATTCATATTGGACTGTATACAATTAAAAAAGACATTTACTAAAAAATATTAGTCCTTGATTCACCTGCTTAAAAATGATGGAGCGAACAGAATTGCAAAACACAGAATTAGCAGTATTGTTAGCAGGGGTTCAGTATATAAGGTCAACATTCAACACCTCTACATTATGTAATTTTGACATGTGAATGTCGACATGGTCATTATGTGGATATTGAAGATCTCGACATGTTAATAATCTCGATATTCACTATCACTGTAATGTAAGCCTATACCTAGCGATACAGCTGGTAACACTAGCTTAAACACTAATACTAATACCAAGGTTTTGGCAATGTCAACATTCCATACGTCGACATTCTGTCATTGTCGACATTTATTTTAACCACGTTGACATCACAACTGTGAACATTCTGGTGTAGACATTGTCAATGTCAGCTTACTGACTGCATTCTGCAAGTAGACCTCCGTCTATCACAAAATCACTGTGGGGGGGAATTCAATTAGCTACAGTAAATTACCGCAACTAATGGGACCCCTGGGGTTTATTCAATTGTCCCCAATAGCCGACACTATCAGGGATTTTTTTCCCCTGATAAGTGATGTTTTGTTGCAGCCGCACTAGTGAAAACACATGGATCTGGCAACTTATCCTAAACGGGCCATTTTTTGGATGGTAAAAAATGGGGGGGTGTTTAGTTGTTAAAAAAAAAATTGCAGTAAAGTCCCGTTTTTACCGCACAAAAATAGTGAGGGAAACAATATGCTTTTTATTTATTTATGTTTGTACAAAGCCCATCACGGCTGCAAAACTGCATCAGCGTAAATGTGTTATATATGTTCCAAGGCAAAAGTGCAGTTTTAATAGAATCTAACTCTCTGAATGCTTTTACAAGAGGCCTCTGCTTAGTGCTTGTCAATGATCACAGTTTCTTTAGTATATGTAATGATAATTACTAGTTCAGCCTTCGAACATTTACATGTACAATGGATGTGAGTACATCTCCCTCAGAGATTGTTATTTCCTTGTCTGGCAGAGAAAATGTACTGGTTACACGCTGCCTCCAACTAGCAGAGACAGAGCTGGTACATAGTGCAGTAAAAGGATTTACACAGCCAAGATCTCATTACATCTGAAAGGTAATGGGCGATTTTACACTTCCCTCGGGCTGAGCGAGGTGCAGTTACCGGGGCAGGTGCATCTGCTCATATTTCACATGGTGACTTCTGGATGGACAGAAAGGGAACGAGATGCTATCATTGTACTGAACATGGCTTTAATTACATTTTACAATCGTTTGAACAACCATAAGTTAACTTATAGAAGTTGTACATTAAGGGGCATATGAATCAAAGCTTGATGTGAGATAAAATTGTGAGATATATATCACCAACCAATCAGCTTATAACTTACATTTTGTAGGCTGTGTTTAAGAAATTATAGTTTGGAGCTGATTGGTTGGGGATATATATTTCACAATTTTATCTCACATCAAGCTTTGATACATATGCCCCTAAGTACAGCATGTATACTTACTGGTATGTTTCGTGTTTATGCCTGATATTTAAAAGGGCAATGCTTTTAATAGTCGTGTCTTGCTAGTAAAATCACTGCCCTTTAAATATCAGGCATAAACACGAACAGAAGTGTTGGGATTTACAACCCACACTGTAAATAAACCCCTTAGAATTGAATACAGGGCATAAATACAGTAGTACTGTCTAGTTTTGGTACATACAAGTGGACAACAGGGCTGTTTTAAGAATTGGGGGGCCATAGTGGCCTCCCTACTATGCATCCCCCCCATACTGTACCTGTTGCCACCTGTGCCATGTTTCTGCTGAAGTCTTTGGAAAGGTGATGCAATAATGTATACACATAAGGTTTTGTTAATGTTTTGAAAATGTTTTTTTTTATAAATGAAATCTATTTTTTAAAGTATATATATATTTAAAAAAAGAAATAAAAATTATATATATATATATATATACAGTATATATAAATATATATATATATATATATATATATATATTGTATATATATAATTTTTTTTTCAATATTAGATCTGGGCTTTCAGTTACACTGTGCAATGTGTGAACCATGTTGTCTCACTTGTGAGCGTCTGCAGCTGTTAACGTTTACTACAATCACCCAATGTTGCTCAGCTAACTTGGTAGCATTATCTGTTGCATTTTGTTAAATTGTGGCGACAAATTATTTTTTTTATGCCACAATAATAGTCCATAAAATTATGTAAATCACATGTAACATTGAGATAGGGATATAGTAATAAAATGCTTAAGTCAATGACATGCACTCATTCTATCATTTCTCTCTGAAATCTATTATTTAATGCCCTATGGCAGGGGTTCCCAACCACGGTCCTCAAGGCACACTAAAGCTGGCCACACATCTAAAGATTATCTGTCCAACCAGCCAACTAGTTGGTTGGTTGGAATGAAAATCTGGTAAGGTATGGGAGTACATAATGATCAGCAAGTTGCACCTAAATGCCAGAAAACAGATGAAAATGGTCGTCAGACAAGTCTGTTAATTGTTTGATCTAAACAATTTGTTCAAACAACAGTTTTTGTCCATTTTCCGGCGTTTGGGTACAAATTGCTGATTGTCATTTGCTTTCATACCTTACCAGATTTTCATTCCAACCAATCAACTAGTTGGCTGGTTGGACAGATAATCTTTAGATGTGTGGCCAGGTTAACAGTCCAGGTTTTAGAGCAGTGGTCGGGGGAACAGGGGTAAATTACCCCACATGGGGTAAAAATGAAATTCCTGGGGGTAATGGACAGACAGCTGGACATGCATATGAATCATTGCATGCCCGGCTGCCGTCCATTACCCCCAGGAATGGAGGTCACTGGCGCTGGGTGCAGCGGCGTACCCGCTGCACCTGGCGTCAGTGACCTCCAGCCCGGCGCCGCAGGGAGGCTCTAAGCCGGACGCCTGCTCAGATGTTATTACCAGTGGGCACCCGGCTCCTTCCCTGCAGCGCCTCCTTAGCTGGATGCTGGTGTTCTCTTCAGAACTCCAGTTTCCGGCTCTCTCCATACGCACTAATGAAGAGACGTCATGACGTCTCTCCCATAGTTCAGAGGAGCAGCCGGGCGGACAGGACGGCGGCGGGAGCGGGGATTAAGGTGTTTTTTTTTTTTTGTACAAGCGGCACTACAGGGGCATAACTATGAGGGCACTACTACAGGGGCGTAACTATGGGACACTACAGGGGCATTATATGGGGCACTACTACAGGGGCATAACTATGGGGGCACTACGGGGGCATTATATGGGGGCACTACTACAGGGGCATAACTATGGGGGCACTACTACAGGGGCGTAACTATGGGACACTACAGGGGCATTATATGGGGGCACTACTACAGGGGCATAACTATGGGGGCACTACAGGGGCATTATATGGGGGCACTACTACAGGGGCATAACTATGGGGGCACTACTACAAGGGCATAACTATGGGGGCACTACAGGGGCATTATATGGGGGCACTACTACAGGGGCATAACTATGGGGGCACTACTACAGGGGCATAACTATGGGGGCACTACAGGGGCACTACTACAGGGGCATAACTATTGGGGCACTACTACAGGGGCATTATATGGGGCACTACTACAGGGGCATAACTATGGGGGCACTACTACAGGGGCATTATATGTGGGCACTACTATATGATTTCCTTCCTTTCAAATCAAGGGGGTAACGTCGGCGTATCTAAATATATTTTGGGGTAAAAGGTAAAAAAAGTTCCCTGACCCCTGTTTTAGAGATAGGCATACTTGAGCACAGGTGACTTAATTAGTGCCTCAGTTATTTAGATTAAACCATCTGTGCACAATCATGGATATCACTAAAACCAGGACTGTTAGTATGCCTTGAGGACAGAGGTTGGGAATCACTGCTCTATGGTGTCAGTCTAGCACAGCCTCAGTGGATGCCTGACTCCCATACTGTATCTCTTCCAAGCTGTTGCCTGGAAAAAGCTGTAGGTTTCTCACAGCATAAAAATATATGAGTTAAGGCAACATGCTTATATAATGCTCTCCAGAGCCCTGGGCTTTCCACAGTAACAGCCTGCATGCCCCTATCTCTGCTGGACAGATTATGCAGACTGTCACATGATCTTCATACATTAATTGCCATGCAATACTTTTCATAAGCATCCTTAGTGTGAAATGAGACACATATTACTTTATTTGTAGTGTACATGTTTTAATCTGCTTGTTTTAAAGTCATAAGTTTTGCAACGGTTACAAATGTAGAACTGGGAAAAGAGGTGGGGGTTGAGAGACAGAAGAAAAGACAGGGAAAGACAGATAGGGGAAGAGACAGAGAGATGGGACTGGGGACGGACATTGAATAAGAGAGATAAGACGACACATGAACAATATAGCCTAGTAACGCCAGACACAACAGCTACAGTTACCTATGAAGTTCTAATTTATTATGTAGTTTGTGTGCTCACAACCCAGCAAATGACATGTCCAAAATACTAGTAGTGATATCACTGAGTCACAAGGCACTAACTAGGCATGAGGCATAAATCAGCCCATGATTTCCCTAGGAACTAGTGACATCATTGAATTGATTCTATGGGTTAGATTCTAATGAATGCTGTTCCAGCCAACAAAAGGTTTCCACCACTGTGTGCGTATGATACTGTACATCTGAATTACAATGAACCTTCTCCCAAGCTATGCATTTATATAGGCCTGAAATGTTTCCTTCTGAATAGGTCAGTGTTAGAAATAGAAATAGTTAGATTGGAATAGAAAATTGGTTAGAAATAACCTTTGACCACATAAGTAATAACGTAGACATTAATGTAAACATTCTGCAGTCAGGGCAAGCGGTTATTGTTGTGTTCATTATGTTGTCATTAATAATTGTAGCAGAAACACCCTTTCACTTACTCTTTGCAAATTGAAAGTACCCTAGTGTGCTAATGCGTGTATGCTTGGTAAGCCCGAAAGCTGACATTTAAGCATGAGGGACATTAAACCACAAGTGTTTTGAGTGTTGCCAGCTTAATAACGTGTTGGATATTGCCCCTTTAAGTTTAGCTGGTCTTATGCAGCCAATGAATGTTTCATGGGGAGTGGTCTAAGAGTATTTAAGGAGTGATGTATGTAAATCTGCCTCTTTGTTCCAGCTTTTTCCCACCCTCCCTCCCTCTTTTTGTTTTTCGTTTGTTGAATGTATGATGGTTGGTTTAGTGGTTGCGGAAAAGAAAGACACTTGGAGTTACGTTATGTTAATAGTTAGGCTTAGTGGGTGCGCTCTCATTGAAGTGGAGTAAGGCGACAGCCAATTGTCCTGGGCGGGAAATGGCTATACCACCTGGACCGGTGGTTGTAGGTAAAGGAGAGTTGATCACCAATGCTTGGCTTGTGTGTGTCTTTGTATTGAGCTGTCTGGTTGTTGTTGTCCTGTGCGTTCTTTTTGTGCCGTCACCATTATTAGTATTAACTTATAGTCTAAAATGTAATGACTTGTCAAAAATAAATTTGACAAAATATTTAAATGCCAACACTGTTGTCTATGTCTTTATTCTTAGAAGTTAAGTTACATTGTATTTAAGACGGTTGTTATATGGTAACACGATGATGCACGTTAGTGAGTTTATATGTTAATTTGATAGCAAAATATAAATAAAAACTATAGTATACCTTAGTTATAAATAAATACACTTACTCCCAGTCTGGAGTCATGGAATGTGGCTGTGTATAATATCCTATGCATAGAAATATTTATAATGAATGCAGGGTGTGCGGTGAACACGGGCCCCTGGGCCCAGGAGGCCCCCGCACAGCACACCCTGTACACAAAGTATACTTACCTTGCTGGCAAGCGGGCAGAGGCGTCACTTACCTGGGTGACACCCGGTGCGGCTGGTCGGGGTGTAGCTTCGCGGAAGGAGCTGGAGGAAGAATCCGCTTGCCAGAGCAAGGTATGTTGCAGGCCTGGTCTCCGCTGTTCTTTGGAGAGGGCACGCTGCACACGGGCCCCCTCAAGCATTCATAAGCCCCTGTTCCTATGTCTATGTCAAGACTCAGTTGTGCCCCTGCTATAGCAGTCATTGGAAATTGTACTCATTCACACTAATGTTTTTATGGTTTCCTCCATGTATGACTCCAGACTGACAGAATGTGTGTCCAAATCAAATTTCAGCATCTGACACAGGAAATGAAACTTACGACATTATATGATCATGCAGAGATCCTGAGAATCACCCCAACCCAGAGCTGCCACATGCTGGCTATTTACCAATACTGTATACTTGGCAATCTGTAGTATAATAATCATTTTCCGGTCGCCATTAAGACAAAAAAGCCAGATGGTCTAAAATCTTCATTAGTGAAAACTTGAAAAGACACATACAGTACTGTACTTCTCAATCTATTTTCTGTCAGTACTGTGTAAAAATTCCCATAAAGGAAAATCTTGATTTTGTAATACCATTCTTATGTATATGTATTATTCTTATTATTTTCAATAATAATAAAAAATAAATAAAATAAAATTAGTAAAATTTAACTATATTTGAATGCAAATGCAAAAGAAAAATACCAGCTATTTAATTAAAACATAATTCAGACAAACAATACTACCAGATCAGACCGTGCACGTATGTTGTCAGTGTGTCTGGGTACCAATTTTGCTCCTGGACTTTTCCGAAAGGTGTTTGTTACTTTCAATACATTTCCCTAATTACTTTGTCAAGTCTGACCTCTGACGTGGGACCAATAACATAATCTGTACAATTAATTTGAACTTTCATACACTCACCCTGCCCATTGGTAAGTATGGACGTAAAACATTATAAAAATGCTGACACACACACACATTTGCTGACTATATTTACTGACATCTAGTTGCACACCAAACAAACTCATTTCAATGAAGGTCTATATACATGATAAGACAACATGAGAAAGCTTGTATAGTAGTAAAGCTGGGTACACACTCTAAGATATATCCTACAATCATGGTCAGGAGTGACCGAAGCTGGCACAGGGATTGCCGCAACGGGAACTCCCCCTCCGCCAGGCCAAGTAAGGACTAACCTGCCCCCCCCTTCCTACGGGACATAAACTACTCATCTGGCCGGCTCTGCACACGCCTATACCTGTGATATATTGTTTCAACGCTAATCAGAACGATATATCGTGCGGATCGTATAGTGTGTACGCTTGATCATGTGTGCACGGCAAACGATCATCGCATCGTCTCATCTGCTGTGCTGCACCGTATATGCGCCATGCTGCTACATGCAATATGGAACGATATATTGCGCAGTCATGCATCGGATCGCGCAGTGTGTCCAGACAAAACCATATATTGTTCCATCGCGTCGGTCCGTTGGCTGGGTACACACTGTATAGTGTGTACCCACTACTGTATAACCCCAAAAGTACCACCTGACATCTGACCTCAAACAGACCAAATACGGTATAGCCGGAAAGAAAGTTATTAGTTACTTGTTATAGCACCAAATACTTTATTTCACTAGTAATAACTGATAAATATATTTCTTCATTTCCTAGACTTTTTAACCTATAATTGCTGCACATTCCTTTTAGAATAACGGACAGCTTTAATTACTGAAAATAACTATCTAGCAGTGCCGTTATTCTCCTTTTAAACATTATGACGCTGCTCAGATTGACACAGAGCAGTAATTAAATGTACTTTCCAGACAAATGTATCAAGACAAGAGTATTATACTGTAACGCTGCTGAATCATTGGATTTCAGCAGCTAGTCATTTGCAGCACAGTTATTTCCAAAGTGTAAAATCTACAAATGTTCTAATATAAGCTGTTACAGTATATATTTTATTAAAGGGGATTAGTGCCTCTGGAGCTCTGGCCTCTGTGTAATAGGATGTTAGAAACGCAGATGATTGAAGAGTTGAAATAAAAAGAAACCATTCTTAATAATCTTTCTATAATTCTCTCAAATTATCTTGGAAATAATAAGTTAACTATGGAAATAATGCAGTACTTTATGTATAAAAAGTGTTATAACAAACGGGTTGGGTAATGGAATGCTGGCAATCAGGATGTCGGCGGTTAGAAACCCGACGCCGGCATCGCGACAGGACTAGGATACCGACACTTGTCAGTCAGTAATCTTACCCTCCCGGTCTCCCTACCCCTAACCCATCTTGGCTTTCAGAAAACTGGGAGCTGGTATATTTTTAAGATAATATACTGTATGTTTTTTTCTTAAAAAGAAAAAAAAAAAAAATATATATATTTTATTTCCTATAGACTTATTAATAAAATTGGATAACCTATTGTACTTAGATAAAGGCAGCGGTTCCATCAGTTGTCTATTTTTTTTATTTGTATTATTCGTATTATCGCTGAAGATTTGTCACTCAAAGGCATTTCCCTGTGTAATTTGCTGTACTCTAGATAAGCTGATTGCTATCAGTTCTTTGGGCATCCTCTATTTTCAAAGGCTTCTATCATTTATCCTTCCTGTTCTTGGAAATACTTTATCAGAGGCGCAATTTCTTTTTAACCTTCCAAACTGCCCCTTGGGTATATTTCTAATCCATGGTGTATGATAATTACTATGGAAATGCAGATAACAACGCAAATCTTTTCTAAGCTATAGTTTTTCTCTTATTTCTTATACGTAGAGGGTAAAACCCATAGAGTTAACTAAGAATTAATGATAAATGTATGTTAATTTAAGATAGCAAGCACTAGCGTATCTATAATTGGTGCGTCCATTGAATTTACTGGCCAGTGCAATTTTCTATGTGCTTTCATCTGAAATATGGCGCTGGCAGCATATTTCTAAAGAAATCACTAGAATAATGGCTCCTGCGCCAGATATTATGCATGTGCAGTAGAACCTGGCACAGAGCCAGAGACTTCAGTGTACGGGCTGGCGCAATTCCGTCAAAGGTGGGGATGGGGCGATGGAGATTGCAAACGTGCCTCATCCTCTGATAAATCATCCCTGAAATATAACACACTGAGGGGTCATTTACTAAGCAGTGTTAGGAGACAGAGTGAAAAGTGATAAGGTGCCAGCCAATCCACTCCCAACTGTCATTTATCAAACACAGCCTGTGAGATGGCAGTTGAGAGCTGATTGGCTGGCACCTTATCACTTTCTTATCACTTTGTCTCCTAACACTGCTTAGTAAATAGACCCCTGTATCCCAGTGGTTCTCAAACTTTTTTTACTTCAAGGCACCCTTAATGTCTCATTTTTGCGGCACCCCTAGGCCAAAAGAAAACACAACTTTAGATCCTAACAACTAAGTAGCTACAATAAAGAATGACAAAAATAAATAAAAAAACAAAAGCAAGAGGTAATCCTGCAGATGTATGATAAAAACGATAAGCCACAAAATTGCGCTTATCATTTTTTTTGTAATAACATCTGAATGATTTTCCTTCGCCATACTATGGTATGTAGATGTCAAATAGATGTTTGCAGATAACAGAGAAAAATCACTTTTCTCTATGTTATCAGCTTTCATACATACTGATGTTGGCAGTGCTCGAAGTGTGGCGGTATGCAACGGTATGGCATACCGCCACTTCAAGCACTAAACTTTTTTGTTTACAAGTTACAAGCCAGCTGCAGTGAGCGTTTGTGCGGCTGGCTGTGTTAATGCTGCGGAGTCAGGCAGGAAGGGCGGGCTTAGAGCACAGTCTGAACCCTGCAGTAAGTGGACTGCTGCCTTGTTTATCTACTAGGCGGTGGCAGCAGCACCGCCGCAGCAGCATTGTCCCCTCTCTCCTCCCAGAGCAGCTGCAGTCCGGGCGCCTCCTTCTCTCTGCCTTCACACACCTGCAGAAGCCAGAGTGACTGGGGAGGCTCCGCGGTCCCTCTATGAGGCAGCCCGACTCCCGAGTGAAAGTACGAAGGATGTTTAGGACATCCTTCCTTTCAGTAGCGCTAGCGGCAGTTGCGAGTGAGGGGTCTAATCAGCCGCTGTCTCTAAATTAGCTCACCCTACATCCAGGCTTGAAGAGAGCAGTGTTATGCCATACCGCAGACTACGCTGGGAGCAGCGGCAGCATTAAGTGGAGATGTGTCCCACTGGGGAAACATCTCTGAGCAGCACTGGGCTGGCTTGAACAAGCACCGGGTGCCAAAAGAGAATTACACTACAAACCCGGCGCCGGTCGTGAACCAATCACAGATCGGCGGCCAGTCTAATGGTGCGTACACACTGGGCGATTAAAGTGGACGACTGAACGATAACGATATCGTTATCGTTCAGTCGTCCACTTTATCGTCCATTTTTAACACAAAAAAGATGAACGATGACGACGACGCGCGTTCCCGCGGGTCGTTCGTCATCCTCGTTCATCGGGCTGACATGCAGGCCAACCTGACGACCTCGTCAGGTTGCTGCATGTCAGGGAATGGGTGAGAGAGCCCGGCGCTGAACGATATCGCTAATGATATCGTTCAGCGGCTGTGCTCAATGTCATGAACGACATTGAGCACAGCCTGCCGGGGACACACTAGACGATATCGCTCAGGGAGCATATCGTCTAGTGTGTATGCACCTTAAAGGAATACTCTGGGATGGGGTGGTCTTTAAAATTTGGTGCCGTCCGCTAGCCAATCACAGCTTGCGGATTGGCAGCCAATCAGAAACAGCTACGTGGCTGTATCTGATTGGTTGCCAGTCCGTGCTGTGATTGGTTCACAGCTGGAACCCCGTGCTGTGATTGGTTCACAGCCAGAACCAAGTCTAAAGCCTGTAGGGAGGTTGCCGAGCCGCTCGCGGAGCTGCTGTCCCCCACCCCACTGCCAGGGAGGTGGTGAAGCTGGACTTTGACAGCACAATCCAGTCCGGACATGGAAAAAGAGGTACATGGGGAGAGAGAGGGAAGGAAGTAGTGTGAGGTAGAGGGGTTGGGTGAGGGAAGTAGGTAGTGTGAGTTGGAGGGAAGCAGGTAGGGTGAGGTGCAGGGGGTGGGTGAGAGAAGAGGTAGTGTGAGGTACAGGGGGTGGGTGAGGGAATCAGGGAGTGTGAGGTACAGGGAGTGGGTGAGGGAATCAGGGAGTGTGAGGTACAGGGGGTGGGTGAGGGAATCAGGGAGTGTGAGGTACAGGGGGTGGGTGAGGGAATCAGGGAGTGTGAGGTACGGGGACTGGGTGAGGGAATCAGGGAGTGTGAGGTACAGGGAGTGGGTGAGGGAATTAGGGAGTGTGAGGTACAGGGAGTGGGTGAGGGAATCAGGGAGTGTGAGGTACAGGGAGTGGGTGAGGGAATCAGGGAGTGTGAGGTACAGGGAGTGGGTGATGGAATTAGGGAGTGTGAGGTACAGGGAGTGGGTGAGGGAATTAGGGAGTGTGAGGTACAGGGAGTGGGTGAGGGAATTAGGGAGTGTGAGGTACAGGGAGTGGGTGAGGGAAGTAGGTAGAGTGAGGTGGAGGGAAGCTGGCAGTGTGAGGTACAGGGTGTGTAGTAGCGGGAAGCTGGCAGTGTGAAGTGCAGAGGCTGTATCTCATTGTCAAAATTCCCAAATCTTGGGGGGGTTTCAACTAAATTTTCCATACCCCCACTTCAGTATTCCCACTTCAAGCACTGGATGTTGGTTCAAGTGTGGAATAGCACTGGTTATACCACCTCTTCTTGCCTCGTCCCCCACTGTTATGGACTATATTTAGCATTGGTGTGGGGTGGAAGGTAGTGAAGAGGACCATGGTAATGATATTATTGCATTGTTATAGATATTTTAGCTAAAGATAAAATGCATAATAATGAAGTTTAAAAACCTTTTGCACTTTATCTTTTTTTAAAAATATCTCTATAACCATGTAATCATACGGTATCTTTTCCATGAACTGCAATACACCCTTCAACCCCACACCAGTGCTACAAATACAACTTATTTAACAATCAAAAATGTAATGGTAAAGGAAAGGGTTAAAATAAACATTATATTCCATATATTCAATTTTATTTAATAATAGCTACACTACCTAAAAATTACAGACACTGAGTCACAGACAGCCTATCACTCACCTACAGTAAGCAGACGAGCCTCAGGACCTGATTCAGACCCGATCGCTAAGGGGCAATCGCTTGCAGGCGGCCGATTGCTGCAAACTGCGCATGCGTATTAGTCGCAGTGTGCGTGCGTAAACCACTCACTGCGATCAGGAATAGAGCACTCGTAGCAGAAAGGCAGATCGCTCCTTTGAGTGACAGATAGTGCTGTTTGTGGGTGGTAACGGGGGAAGGTGCTTGTGAACGGGGGAGTGGTAATGTGAACGCAGGCGTGTCTGGCCGTCATAATGGCGGTTTATGGGTGTGCATATTGTCAAAGCTGCGTTATTGTACATCACCTGGCATCTTTTTTTGACTGAAGCACTCGCAGGACTTGTGGGAGCCAAGGCCTACCCTAAGCAGCGCAAGTGCTTCCGATGGCTCTCGATGTTACCGATGGTCCTATTCAATTCCTGGAGATGACGTGTGCTGCGAGAGTAGAGGGGGCGGTATTACACGAGCTTGCGAGCGCATAGGCACCGCTCACTAACACGTACAGAGCGTCCTTTAGCCATGACTTGCGACCGTGGTTTTTGCATGCCCGGCCCATTTTTGGATGCGAGCGATCGCATCTAGCGAGAGGCTCTGAATGAGCTCCTCAGTCCAGGAGTCACACACTGTGAGCCGGTGCAGCAGTATAAGAAAGTTGGGAAGAGAAGGAGGGGGCGGGGCCTCACGGCTCTTACTGTCAATCAGTGAGACCAGCAGCAGCGCAGCATGGGGCCGACTGTGCTGCTGTGTAAATAACCACGGGCAGCTAAGGATGCAGCGCGCGGCCCAATCAGCTGACTTGCTGACGGGCCATCCACCTGCGGCACCCCTGCATCAGCACCACGGCACCCCAGGGAGCCCCGGCGTACACTGCTGTATCCCATGTAATAAATAATACATCAATATTTAATTTTTCATCCATAGAGGACCAAGTTTGATTTGAGTGAGTGGATGTTATCAGGGAGGGGTCAAGGATCTGGACAGAAGATGGCACAAGAGATACTTGCCAAGACTCCCTGAAATAGTAGCAATCTCCCTGACTCCCTGAAGAGTCTAGCAATCTCCCTGATTGCACATTACCTCCATTATGTTGCTGTTATGTAAAAAGAAAGACAGAACTATGTACATTCAAATGGGATCATTAGTATCATTTCCCTGCATTGGTTATAAGGCACAATGATCCCTATGGCTACATGCATTTGCTGAAAAGTATCAGTGTGTTTTCATCAACAAGTAGATCTTACTAACAGCTTTGGTGCTGTAACCTGACTTACATCCACATTTACATGTGGATGTAAGTCAGGTTTATGACACGCCTCTCAGATGTAGCAGGACACGCCCACTTTACCGCCATGCTCATAGGTGTTGCTTTCACAGTCTCCCTGAAATGCTTTTTCAAAAGTAGGCAAGTGTGACACAAGTGCTGAGTGTCAGTCAGGTATTTATATGTTACCAATGCACTATAATCTAGCACAGGTATATTTTTTATTATAAATATCCCATACAATAGTAAAGACATGCAAACCAATTTTATAGATGTACTGAAGTGAAAAAAGTCCAGCTAGGAATTAATAGCATCCATCCATCCTCTTGAGAGCCATAAAGAAGTCTCACACTGTATTCCTTAGGAATATTATACTTTAGTACTCTGCAGCCAACCAATAACCTATAATAACACAGGATTTCCCAGCGTTCCTCACTCGGTGCTGATAAATCCGTCCCTTGTGGCAGTCCTCAGTCGCATAGGAATCGGAATGAAAGGCTTACATTCTTCAAAGGATAACTGAAAATAATCAATTCACAAACTGGACAAGAGGCTGCCAATGTGTAGATCGCAATCACAGCCAAGCCGCATAGCGACGTTAGTTGTACGTATCTTTGAACTGAATTATGTATCTCACATGTACAGAATCACAAAGTCTCTGCACATTCAGTACATTATCTGGCGGCACAGCAAGTTCTGAAGTAGTGGTTTCAACAGATATAATGCATAATAGTACATATATTACATAGATGTAAGTGTTTTAACTATTGTTTGGGTTATTATTAATAAACGATATGTGTCTGAGATTATACTGTATTGTTTGTACGTTATATTAGATCAAAAGTCATCGCTTCAATGTATATATTTCTTTTTGTCTATTTGAGGTGAGCAGTGACCTCGGTTTTTTCTTTTTAAAGCCTCGATTGTTCATGTGCTTTTATTTGATCTTTTATAGTTGGTTAACTGACTTCAATTAATTATTTATTAGCTGGTTTTTAGTTGCTTATAGTGAGTTTGGGAGACTGAATACAGGGTTGTGTTGTTGAAGTGAAGGAGATCTAGGGGAGACAGGAACTCTGGGAAAAAATAACATAAAGGGGGTAAATTTACTAAGGTGGGAGTTCTATTTAAGAATTGATGTTGCTCATAGCAACATCTTCTAGAAGGTTCTAGATACATTAGAAGTAGAATCTGATAGGTTGCTATGGGCAACATCACTTCTTAAATAGAACTCCCATCTTAGTAAATTTACCCCAGAGTGTACGCACAAAGATGCTGTTGTGATTGAGACGAATAGGAAGAAAAAGGCTTAGAAAAGTGATGGACGTTCCTTAGCGGTGACAGGGGAGGTGGCTCAGCTCACGCATGAAGATGGTCCGTCTTATGGGAGTGTTATTGGAGGGATGTGGGTGTGTTGGTGAAAGAAGTTGCATACACAGACGCACATCCTCTCACACAGGAGGGCATACTTGGACAGAGAGAGTGCACTTGCCATAGGGTTGTTGCAAGTTTTGTTGGTGCGACAGACAGTGCGTCTTAAGACTCACCAATCGGTATTTCAGTACTTACGGACGCTGGCAGTGGGCCTTTCAGTCCTTGGACATTCAGACGCACAGATGTGCACCAGGGAATGTGTTTGCAGCAGCATTTGCCAGTAGATGTAGCCGCGGCTCCATCTACATGTGAATTAGCCCCAAATTAGTCTTTTTGTACATTTTAAGCTTTAGGTATATAAACTATAGGAATTATGAGATAAGGACATATAAGAGAATGAAGATGCACTGTTCTTCTGGCAAGGGGGAGGTACCCCGGTCCATAGCGGTGACCCATATTATTGGGCATTTACCCTGGTGAGGTCTCTCTGCATGGACTTGTCTGCTCAGTGTTTGCTTACAATGAGTTCTACTACAATTCCCAACTCTCTCATATATTCATAACTATGGGATTTTCAATCACATTGGATGTAAAAATGTAATTTCTAACAGGGGAGCATTTGACACCACCATCGTTGCGCCTCTGTGCTACTGTAGTTTCCTTAGACCCTCCTTCTTCAAAACCACATAGACACAGATACCGTAGACTGATGTGAAATACACAGGAGGTTATTTACAAAGTGCAACCTGTCTGCTGTGCAGTGCAAAAATGGCTTTGGACTCGTAGAGTGTCTTAATATACATAAGTGTGCAAAGATATCAGCCAAGGTGCATAATAGCATAGGCATACTTATAATGGGTGCCGGGGGTGCAGTGCACATGGGTCCCTGGGTCTTGAGGGCCCCACACCATACACCTTGCACATATTGTATATTTATTTATCCTGTGCGGGCAAGCGGGTCCCTCCTCCGCGTCACCATCTCCCAATGACTTATTGTGCAGCACAATGAAAGCAAAGTCTCTGGCACCATGACAGAGCCTTTGCTCTCTTGTGCACATGATCCATCTTCCCGAACATCACTGAGAAGATTGCACCGTGATAGCGGAGGAGGGACCAGCTTGCCTGCACAAGGTTTAGATACAGAGCTTGGTGGGGCCCGCTGCTCAGAGGAGGGAGCCCGCTGCACATATACCCCCTATGAGTGTTAATAAGCAGTGGCAAACGCAGGGATTTCTAGAGTGGGGTTTCCAAAGGCTTGATTTTAGAGAGAGCATGGCCAGTACATGAAGAGGGCATAATTAGTACTTAACCAGTTTTAATATGATTCATACAAAGGGCTCTATTTACTACAATCCGCATATTGAATGCGGATTGTAGTGTGATATTACCGAGTGAATTCGCATTGCGAATTCAGGCAATATCACAGGGATTTACTATAAATCCCTTGCAGGGACAGAGCTTGCGATAAAGCTCTGTCCCTGCGGATCCCATCCGAAACTCTAGTCGCGGTATTTTCGGAAAAAATACAGCGACTAAGAGCCCGCGCATGCACCGACCGACCACTGCTACTACCCCCCCACCGACGCTAAGCCCCACCCCCGGCGCTAAGCCCTGCCCCCGCAATCGCGGACCCCCGCGACCCCCCCCCTCCCTTCATTACACTTACCTGCATCCTCCTGGCCTCCGGTGATCTTCTCCGGGCTTCCCGATCAGGTGATGTCCCATACTGCACTGGGGCCAGATCACCTGATGACCGGGCCCCAGTGTACTATGGGAGACCAGCTGACTGGAGAGGAGCCATCACCGGAGGCCCGATCACCGGTCCCTGGATTCAGGTAAGTAAAAAAAAATAAAGTTTAATTTTTTTTTTCTTTTTTTTACAGTAATCAGCTTGCGGTCTGCTTAGACCACACAGCTGATTACTGGTACCGGCTCCAGGCTCTCCCCATTAGAGCAGAGTGGGAGCCCGGTAACCGGGGGAGACCCTGGATAACGCCACCTCCAGGTGGCGTTATTATCACAGGGCTTCCCCCGGTATCTTTTTACTATTTATTTTTAGTAACTATGGTCGGATCACATTTCCCATTACAATTATGGGAAATGCGATCTGCTTTACTAAAAATAAGTGATACTGGGGGTTGGAGTAGAATTTTACAAATTCTACTCCAATTGCCCTGTAATAACTACAGGTGAAACTAAAATAATGTGAAAAGGGTGTGAAAACACCCTTTTTCACTTTATTTTAGTAAAAATAATGTTAATAAATAGAGCCCTAAGTGTGTGTGTCATAATTCCAGCATATACAGGACCAGTGATCACAGTAAACCATTAGATGTGGCAGTAGGGCGATCCTGTCTGAGCTGAATGTTTTTATTTTACATGTGGGCACAATTCCAGAGCATTGGAGCAAGTCCGGTAATTTGGGGGAGCAGCAGAAGAACCTAGCACTGTCCTGGACATATCTGTACATATTGTTCTCATTATGCACTGGATAGTGTATTATCATATGGTATTAATAATTAACCCTATTGATGGTCTAAAGCAGCGCGCCCCTAACAGTCCATGTTTTCCAGATCTCCTAGTTAGTGCATGGGTGTATTTATTACTGGCTGACACATGTTAAAAGATCCACAGGTGGTGCTAATTATTTCATTGGTGATACTGAGAACATGCAGCACTTGTAAAATTAATATTTCTATTGTGGTCATGGTGTGGGCTGGGGAGGGGGGTTTCCAGGCAACCGGAACCCCCCTGCATTTGCCTATGATAAGCCCTTACATAGTAGGCACCTCACTTTGCAGAACAGTGCAGCAATAAAATACAAATTTGTAGGTGGAGATAAGCAGGTTGAGAGGGCAGTTTTATGACATGTCAATATATGCTGAGAAACTAATAAAGCTCACAATTTGCCACAGGTAAAAAAAGACAGTCTGAATGTTCCTCCACTCAAGATTCATTTGCACAATAAATAAGGCAAAACCAATGCAGTATTTAGGTGAATAAAATATAGTTTATCAAAAAGGCTGGAATTAAAGTGATAGGATGTTAGAGTTTCTAGTTTTACATTTTGCAAATTGTACATCTTAAACATTTCAACCGGTACAGACACCTACAGTAACTGCATTTCTAGCTTGCAAAGGCTCTTTTTGTCCAAGCCCTCTACATGTTTTAGAATATACATTTACGTTTGGGGGAAATCTTCTCACTATTGTACTTTTAGAATGAATTTCATCTCAGCTAATAGAACTTTCAGTACTGCTTACAGGTCTGCTGCTGTAAGACAACTATGCTTTACGCTAGTAGAAAATAATTGTCCCTTTTATAATAATATCTTTAGTGATGGAACCAGAAAACTTGTCAATGGCATGTTTCTGAAAGGAGCATAGAAACAGAAATACATATTCTCCCATTATCTGCCGTACTGTGCGAGATTAATGATCTACAGGAAAACGAAAATATATTTCATGATAGGTTAAATATATGTAGAAAAGTGACGTTAGCACAAAGAAGCTGACGTTACCATGCGTAGATTTATAGCTGTCAAGTAAGCTCCCCCTATATTTATTTTCTCCACACTGTCATTTTGTTCTTTGTTGGTCTATAGGTTTACACTGACAATAAATCATGCAGAATAAGTGCAAGGATGGGCAATAATGTGAGTGAGCACATTAGATCCTTCCGTGGTTCCCCGCTGAAAATATTAGTTTCACTTTTCTATGTATTTACAGTATTTCCATATCGAAAAACAGAGGTAGATTAATGCAGCCCTATTTACTAAAAATAGCTAAAGGGTTATTTACCAATGTTGCATTTCTGTGCAAACTTCTCCTAAACCTTAAGAAACAATCACCAATTTTGTCAGCCTAGAGAAACTTAGGCAAAAAGTGGTTATGCTGCAGCACAACTAAATATAAATATCACTCATAGCATAAAGTAGTCCTTAAATAAGGTGCAAGATAAAAGTAAATACAACAGTTGCATCAAGGAACTGATACAAATTTGTTACAGTAATGTCTGCTGCTGTTGTACGAGATTTTATGGCTAAGGCCGAGTACACATTGGAATGGGTTGCATAAGGGATGCCGTCGCGGCGGTCAGAATCCCGAGACCAGCATCTCGACAGAGTTGGTTTACCGACACTTGTTGGTCAGTATGCTAAACCTCCTTCTCTCCCTACCCTAACCCTCCCTCCCTGGTGCCTGACCCTAACCTCTCCCCCAAGTTCCTAAACCTAACCTCCCCCTCCGCATAGTGCCTAACACTGACCCCTAAACCTAACTCTCCCCCCAACCTCGCTACTTACCTTCGGTATCCCGTGGTCAAGATGCCGGCACTGGGATTGTGACCGGCATCGGGATTCTGGCGCCGGTAATGTAAGTGTCGGCATCCCGACCGCCGGCATGCTGAACGTATCCCATTAGAATGATATCGGCACAATTTGCCGTAAACGAGATATCGTGCATAACGTCTAATGGGTGTGCACAATTGCGCACTCCCATAGATGATATACGAGATTGTTTGGTTGACTGTACTGCACGGTCAATCAAACAATATTGTGTGCGGCTGTGCATTTTAATAAATGATGGAACAAGGTATCGTTCCGTCATTCATTATATCGTGTACTGTGGGCCTGATTCAGAGCCGGACACTATTTGCGCTCGCTCGTTCAGAAAAAAGGGGTGGCTATTCAAATGAACCGTTCGCTCTTTGCGCTCTGTTCATGCCTCTAGGTCTGAACGAGCGAAGCAAACATGCGGTCGTTTTTTGGAAAACTACGCCCCCTGGCCGCTCGCATCCTACGTCATGTCCGCTATTTATTAGATTAATCGAGTACATCGACCAGCGTATGAACTGCTCGCAGTGCTTGTGGTTGGTTTTTCCTACTGCAATCATGCGAGCAGTTCTGACTATAAAATAACCCAGTGACGTGGTCAATGACGCTGCTGTATTAATTATGCACACCCATAAAACACCCGTTTTGACCTTTAAGCACGCCTGCGTTCGGATCACCACTCCCCGTTTTCAAGCACCTTCCCCTGTTACCACCCACATACGCCTCCTCATGTCACTCAAAATAGCAGGCATTCGCTATTTAGCGAACAAACGATTTTCGGCCGCACTGACTGGTTCGCGTATGCGTATTACGATCCGTACGCATGCGCAGTTGTGCAAACATCGCTCGGAACGAACGAGCGGCTCTGAATCAGGCCCGGTGTACGGGCAATCTGTGATGGTCCGGGGAGAAGGGAAATCGACCCGACCATCTGTATGATTGGCCGTCATTCTAATGTGTACCCGGCGTAAACATATACATTTGCACAGCATGATGGCATTGTTGGTGAAGGTGCAATGTTTTGCACTGGATGATGGGCAGATGGCGATAGTGAGGCAGCATTCCTAGTGCAAAAGTATCTGCCGGCAAGTATGAACCTTCTTGCGCACCTGCATAGCTAAAATGGGATTTTGCTTAGTATGCAAGTTATTAAATAAGGCACAAGCAGTAGAGATGGGAGCACGCTTGGGGGAGTCTATGTAACCTTGAGTTGATTTCTTATATATGTCCCCAAAAAACCAACTACAGTGCATTCACACCACCATCATGTAGGTGACATTATGAGCTACGTGGGGAACCGGTCAATTACTGCAGTTAGGGGGAGGGTTAGGGTTAGGATTAGGCACTCGGGGGTGGGTTAGGGTTAGGCACTAAGAGGGGAGGTTTAGGGTGCAGGGAGGTTAGGTTTAGGCATTAGGAAGGGGGGAGGTTAGGTTTCGGCACTGGGGGGGGAGGGTTAGGGGAAGGGAGAGGATGGGGGTTAGGATATTGACCAACAAGTGTCGGTACCCTAACCGTGTCAGGATGCTGATATCAGGATCTGACCGGCAGGATCCCGAACGCCGGCATCCCGTAACCAAACCCGGTACATGATAGATGAAATTCTTAGGATACCACGGCTTAGAGACTGTTGTACTGAGCTATCATGCTATATTAATATTCTAAACTACATTAGTACAATACTGTATTTCTAAATTACAAATGTATAGCATTACACATGAAATATTGACAACACCAACACAATCATACCAGGGTCAGTGCACACACTATTTTATGGGCCCCGTAGGCTCTTCATACTCCAGTCTATCTTAATGAAGGTTAAAAAGACAATAGTATTTGATGGAAAAGTATTAATAATTCAACTTAATGAGAAGGGTCCAAATGAGGAAGAAGGCGGAAGGCTGTAGCATCAACTGAATCTACTTACAGATGTGTCCTCATACACTATTGCCGAAGCCCTTCTCGGTGCAATAGGGCACGTGTGACTTGGCTTGCACCGAGTGGCTTTTCTCTTGAATGTGCATCTTAGTCTCACAAATTAAACAATTGGATGCAACAAAACTGCTTCTCTAGATTGCACTGATTCATTTGCTGTGTGACATTTGTACATCTGACTGCTAATGAGTGAATTTGTATAGGAAGTGCTACGATGCAGCGGCTGCTGCTTTTTCTCACGCAAAGTTCGGTTGTGATTCCTCAGCGACTAATGTGCATGTTTAAAACTTGTTTCTGCGTAGTGCAAGTTGCAGCCCAGAGTCTCTAGTACACTGTGAGTACTGTTCAGTGGGGCAACAACTCTAATTGTTCATGTTATTTAAATGAGAATTGCACATTTATTATTATTATTATTATCGTTTATTTATATGGCGCCACAAGTGTTCCGCAGCGCCTTACATTTCATTCCTTTGAATTATAACGGTTAAACAAATCCATATCTAAAATGGGAAGGTTGTCCTGATTCTGCAAAATCAAAAACTGTATACGGCTCCTGACATTAGGACCAATCAGGAAGATGGATAGTCTCATTGACAACAGAAGAGCATCAATCATTTTGGAATATAGGCCCTGATTCCCAGATTTACGCAATGCCGATATCATCGCAGATGGAGCAATTGTTTGCTATTCCGCATGCACGAAATCCGCACTGCACACGCGCAGTGATTGCAATGCAATTACGCTTGCACAGAGAAACCACTTGCAAAGTGAGTGACAGGTAGTCAGCATTTGGGGGTGGTAACGGGTGGGTGGTCCGGAAAACGCCGGCGTGTCTGACCGTTTAAATGCCGTTTTATGGGCGTGCTTAAATTAGCCATTGCATTTTCCTTCACAACATAGGACACCTCTGCGTGTCAGGAGAGCTGCCAAGTCTGTGGCTGGTGAGACCTTCCGCAAGGGCAAGATGGCCGCTTGATGTGCGTCGATATTACCGATATTTGCTAGCTATTAGCATATTTTCGCAGCAGCTGTGATCGTATTCGCACAAAAACACTGACAACCTGTCACTCACCTTGCTTATACGAATGCGGGATAGCAAACAGTCGCTTGGTCTGTATATGTAATCGCCCATCTTTGAATCAGGCCCAGTATCACAAGCATGTGGTTACGCCTGGAGAAGCATAAGCATAGAAATGTGGCCTGACAGTGTCAACAGCAAATGCTAAAGTTCTGTTCCCCAATTTGTACACAATATAATACTGTAATAAAGTGTCATATAAAGTACATAATATTGAGTAGTGTCTCGGCAGTGTGATTAATGAATAAACATTTTTGTTTACCATGTAAAATACTATTAAATACAGATAGAAAAGCAAAATAACAGTACAAATTAATGTTAAGTAAATTCAAACATCCATTGTATTACCATTTAAAAATCAGATGGTATCTACTTGCCTGCCACAGCCTGAATGCAAAAAAACAACCTACAGTGATAATGAAATAAATAGATGCAACTTCATGTAATATAGCAGCCATTCTAATGATTTCTATACAGTCGGAGGGTTGCAGATGCAAACAGCCAATCAGAAGTGACTGTCAATCATCATCATGTGTGTACTTGCGCCCAGTGTCGGACTAGGGCATGAAGGGCCCACCAGGGAATGCAGTGGTAGGGGCCCAAGCTTAAGGGGTGTGATCTGCCACCAGAGTGGGTGTGGCCAGCCACCATAGAGGGACTTGGCCAACCATTACAGAAGGCATGCAATGAAAAAGAGAGGACAGCGGTGTGTTAGGACCACCCACTTTGATTGGCAGGGGGGCTAATCTTGGTGTAGTTTTCATAGAAACAATTCAAGCACCTAAGTTCATCCACGATCCTGATCCACTCCAAGTGGAGGTGGTGGGGCCTTCAGGTAGTGGGGCCCACCGGGAGTTTCCCCTGTACACCTGTGTGTCAGTCCGACCCTGATTGCACCAGAACTTGCAGGAAAACACCTCCTGACAGGTGCATATGCGCCTTTTCCCAAGTCTAGCTTGGTTACATTTGCCTAAATATGCCCTTGTTTCCTCGGTCGACATCTGATACCCCTCGCACCCCTATTCTGCCTCTGTAAGCCTAAGGAGGCGTCAGTGCAAAATGCGACCATCTGCATACAGATGGAAGTATAAGGCTTTTTGTGTGCATTCGCTGTAAGGAAATACATGTTTTACTCTCGTTAAATATAAGGCATCTGCCTCTTCATTTGCCATGTCATATTGTACAGCTATCTTCATTACTATAGTTCCTCAGTTCCAGACCTCTAGCGCCCCCAACAGGCCATACATTGCGTTGCATTCTGTAGGAGCAAAGCTTGGTAGTTGCAAGTGATTGGCTTGCACACTTCTAGGTAATGAAAACGTGTGTTTCATATTGACCAATGAAATGTATACTGTTCTGCAAAGCATGGGAAAGGGACTAGCCAATACCATTACTGTTTAACAAACCTGCAGTGAAGAATCATAGTGACTGAACATATTACATTACTGAAAGAAGCTAAAGTCATTCAACATCTATTAAGAAAATAAATGAATTTTCTGAATGTAGATGCATTTATTTATCATTACAAGTGCATTTTGCTGACGCCTACATCTGTCATAAAAGAAGTGGATGAAAGTTGCAAGAGAAAGACCTATACAGTGTATTAGTATAATTGCCTTTCTTGGAAACATCCAATCAGCCTTAAAGTAACTCTGACACTTAATGTATCTTGTAAACTAAAAATGTCATTGTCTCAACGGGAAATTCATCCATATCAGCAATTTACTTCTGAGAGTTTGACTAATGTTCAAACACAATGCTGGCGCTGAGATATAAATATGCTGAATTTAATTGACAGATTTGAAGATATATGATAGAACACGAATAAGTATTTCTAGGATGAAGAATTGTTCAATTAAACAGCAAACTACAGTTTACCACAACCTGTCTATTACTCAACAACATATCATACTGGTAATAAGTAAGCAGTTTATACTCTATTATATCAGGCCTGTTATCTGTTCATACAGCAGAAAAAGGGAGGAAATGCAGATGTACTCTAAGCACTAAGAATACTGAATAACAAAATGTATATAATAAACAATCAATTAACATGGTTTTCTATTAAGGTTCTTAGTACATGTTTGGCCAAAGATGTTTGCCCACCTACCACGTTAAGGTGAACCTTATCAGTGGGTCCCTAACCAGTGGCGTAAGTTCATCCCAGACGCCCGGAGGCAAGTTATAATTTGGTGCCCCCCCGTCACAGCCGCTGACACTGTAATGTAGCAATTCGCACGCAGACAGGCATGGGATGTTAGGGACCCACCTGATGAGGTCACCTTGACGTGGTAGGTTGGCAAACATCTTTGGCCAAACATGTACTGAGAACCTTAATAGAAAACCATGTTAATTGATAGTTTATTATATATATTTTGTTATTCAGTATTCTTAGTGCTTAGAGTGTGCATCTGCACTTCCTTTCTTTTTCTGCTGTAGAACTACAGGTCTCAGCAAGGTAGCATCTCTTATTATGTTTAAATTGGGATGTGCAGCCTAGACCCCCTTTTTCCTGTTATCTGTTCATCCCTTGACTGAGAGCTACTTATTTTAAAAGGATATAATATATTTTTTAGGGCTTGTTCTAGGCACTACAGAGGTTAAATGAAAGTGTAAACTTACCTAAAAGTACCCCCATTGTAGTTACAGTTGCACTGAGACAATAAGGGGTATATTTACTAAAGTGCGGGTTTTTAGAAGTTGAGATGTTGCCCATAGCAACCAATCAGATTCTACTTAACACTTATCTAGCAGCTTCTAGAAGATAATAGCAAGAATCTTATTGGTTGCTATGGGCAACATCTCCACTTCTAAAAACCCACGGTTTAGTAAATATATCCCTAAGGAGTGGGCTTGATGACATCATCATTCTAGAAATCTAATCATTATGCTCCGCCCCCTGCAGGTAAATAACAGATTTTTTACAAGATAGGAATAGGGGTGAGTGCATTAAAGATGCTCTATCACCCCCATCCTGGTATCCACAGACTCAGGGGTTCTCCCTTCTTTCAAATGATGTGACCTCTGAGAAGTTTATCTCTGTACGTACATGTGTGATCACCAGAGAACACACCTGTACTGCAGAAATCATTCTGAAGTCCAGGGATAAGGGAATATTTCCCCAATCCTGGATTCAATATACTGAAATGCTGTGACCTCTTAGTGGTTGTTCTTAATGGACACAAAGCAGTATAGAGAATATCCCGTTTTAATCATAGCATAACAATAATAATATACGGTATGCAGTCGGGAAGCCGGCGGACCTAATCCTGACAGCTGGCTTCCTGACTGTCATATCCCGGCAAGGGTTTAAAGACATGCGTCGATATGCCAACGCCTGGCATTAGACATACGCCGGGAGCCCGACACCCGGCATCCCAATCAAAGGGACTCTGGGCATCGAGTGCGGATAGCCACGGGGGGACGGGGGGGGTTAGGTTTAGGGTTCCCGGGGCGGACTTAGGGTTAGGCACCCCTCCGG
Source organism: Taudactylus pleione (assembly GCA_031769625.1). Taxonomy (NCBI): domain Eukaryota; kingdom Metazoa; phylum Chordata; class Amphibia; order Anura; family Myobatrachidae; genus Taudactylus; species Taudactylus pleione. Next base: position 2,484,068 of record JAUIMM010000091.1, on the reverse strand, counting down.
GAGGTTAGGTTTAGGCTAGGGTAAGAGGGGGTTAGGGTTAGGCACTCCCGTGGGGATTTAGGGTTAGGCACCCCCCCGGGGGGGTTAGATTTAGGCACTTAGAGGGGGGATTAGGGTTAGGCACTGGGGGGGGAAGGTTAGGGTTAGGCACCCCTAAGGGACCCCCTAGGGGAGAGTTAGGGGGTAGAAATAGGCTAGTATATACTTACCTTTGACGATAAGGAATTCCTCCAACCGCCGGGCATGGGTCCGGCGGTAAATCATACCGATTCCTAATATACATATACTAAAAATTGTGCATGCACATATTAAACATCTGAGCAATAAAAAGTCTCAAACAAGACCTACAGAATAATCAAAAAATAGCATAGGTATAGCATTGATAATTCATCTGAGGGTGATAAGACAGAAGCTATACTCGGGCACTCAGCCACTCCGATTACCCTTCACCGCTCTGGGAGGGTGTATGCCTCTACAGCTGAGGGTGAGAACCAAGACGCTGCACATAGGACACCGTTGCTCCATCTATCCTTCACTGTGAACAGATCTATTGCGGGCATCGCTCTCATGACTTTGTCGGAGACGCCGTGCAATTGTTCGATCACGCCAGGTCCCCTGACAGAGAGCCGCACAGTGTGCCTATTTACACAGGCAATCTGGACGCTGCAGCTGATTTACTTACCCAATACTAACTCATTAGGAGCTGGACTATCTATAACTATTCACTGACCCCGGACTGTGAGTATATGGAATCCATATAGGAGGTTTATTTTTCAATTTAGTCATTTAGACTTGTCTCATTGGAACCTCCAACATGCGAATGGAAGTATACCAGCAACATTACAACACATATTGTTACAATTACAATACATTGTGGCATCACGAGTGTTAAGTTCCAATCTTATGAACTATAGCAGCAACCTGTGTGGCTACTGCGCAAGGTGGATAGCAATAATTGGTATCAATACAATGTATTGTGTGTACTCTCTGTTCAAATGAATAGAAGACCGGATCAGTAAAATAGTCTATTTAATAACAATTAATTGCACATGAACAATCACAATATTAACGCTAAATACTCCAGATGAAAATGAATATTATAGCGACAATTGCAGCTAGATAAAGAACACTATATTAAACATATATAAAATGATAAAAGGAGTGCTGGCGACCCAGCTCTTGTAATAAAAAGCAGGAATGAACTTGATCTCTAAATATACAATTTTAAAGTACTCTGTGCGTGGCCACGCTAGTATACATACGATCCCATGGAGATGTTCACAATTGTTGAAATAATATCCAAATAGGTATATATCTCACGGGATACAATGATGTGGATTGATGTACACCTCGAAAGTGCTGAATGATGTGCCCTTCTCATAAAGGCTGTAGACACAATCCACATACACCGCTAATGAAAATCATGCAGGGCTTGCTGGGCGTTGTCCTCCAGTGACTCCTGCCCCAGGCGCGTGTTACAATGTAGCGGCTCCAGCCGCTGGATACTTCCAAGTGAGTTGTGCGCTGAAGGTCAGCTGATCGGCACGTCCCGCTGTGCGTGTAACGGGTAGGGCTTGCTGGGCAAGAAGTCCTCCAGCAGCTCCCTATTCCAGCACGCCTATGAAGGAACAATACCAATTCTTAGCTGGAAATACAGCAAGTCCTGCTAGGCCAATGCTCAATATAGCGGTTGTAGCAATATTGGATCCTCCTGATAAGCACTTAGTGACTCTGGTCAACGCGTTTCGTCCTATAGCAAGTTAGGACTTTTTCAAGACTGGAGACAAACCTCCATTTGGTCTCCTTTTAAGCTTCCAGGATTGGCTTAATTGATTATTTAACTCCATGCATGTGGGTTACCCTTATTTCTTCAATTAAAACTTCAAACAATGAGAGCCAGAAGGGGATCAAGTATACACCTGCATAAGGATAAGGATATAAATTCTTTGGCTTTATCTATACTGCAACATATTGAGAGTATATAACACACATACTAATTAATATTAGCAATAATTGCGATCTATATTCAAATGATCGTCAATAGGTCAGATTATTCTATTAACAATATTAATACTAATCCGGTCTCCCCTAAGACTAAATATCTCCATAAAGGAGCATATATAAACATATGATGGATTATTCATTAATATATAATATATAAACACATGAACATATAATAAATGATACGTATCTAGATGTATTATTATCTTAAACACATTGAGGTGTATAGGAAATATTTCAAGGAAAGATCATAGTACAAAGTACTTGAAAAAGGGATAAGAGAAAAGAAAAAGACTCAACTTAAAGCACAACTACATCTGGGTAAATAATACCCCCCGACACATACAGCTGGAAGAGATACACGAAAGAAAAGAATGACTGATGTATATTACACCTGATCAGAATAGTGATATATTAAAGATATAATAGAATTGAGTAGATCCATTTCAAATGTCTAAAGTGAATGGACAACTTTCCAAATAACTAATGCATAAACTAGAGGGTAACAGTGAAATAAGTGTGGCGACCGACGTCCCTCACACTACACTGAAACCCCCTCATTCATATCTGCAGATGTTATAGTCACTAAACATCCTAGTATATGAAACCCACATAAAATGTGCAAATAGACCTTAACTTATCTCTAAATAGTGTACTGATATGATGTTAATCTAACGACATATAGTCTATGCCTCATTAAGCCCTTTGGGGCTCAATTTGTCTAATTTGAAAATCCCGGCTGCTTCTCCCAAACATAGTTTGCGGAACCGATTTCCACCTCTTTTGGTTAAACCAAAGTGTTCCACTGCCACCACTATCAAACCTTGTGGATTTCCATCATGACATTGAGAGAAATGTCGTGCTACACTGTGTGTATTTACTCTATTAATAATGTTCCGTCTATGCTCCCTAAACCTAGGTTTAATAGACCTTGTTGTGCGGCCCACATACTGTAGGGAGCACGGACATTGGAGCACATACACACAGTGAGTTGTTTCACAGTTCATGAAATGTTTGATTGGAAATACTGTTCCATTTACAGTTGAAACAATATGTTTGGCTTTATTTAGCATGTGCTTACACGTCAAACAAATAGGTCTGTTACACTTATAATTCCCCAATGGTTTTGATGGTAACCATGAGGTATCATTATCGTGTTTCTTCGATGCTAGTTCACTGGGTGCTAGCACAGTTTTGAGGTTCATATTCTTTCTAAACGTAATTCTAGGTTTGTCATTTAAACAATTTTTTAATATAGGATCTTGTAATAAAATTGTTAGATTTGACATTGTATCGGGAAATAAATGTAAAACCATTACTAGAAGTGAACTTCTTATGAATCGAGAGGATAGAGAACTTCCATCGAAATCTGATCATAAAGAACAATTTTCTAGTAATGGTGTTACATTTATTTCCTGATACAATGGAGATATTTAGTCTTAGGGGAGACCGAATTAGTATTAATATTGTTAATAGAATAATCTGACCTATTGACAATCATTTGAATATAGATCGCAATTATTGCTAATATTAATTAGTATGTGTGTTATATACTCTCAATATGTTGCAGTATAGACAAAGCCAAAGAATTTATATCCTTATCCTTATGCAGGTGTATATTTGATCCCCTTCTGGCTCTCATTGTTTGAAGTTTTAATTGAAGAAATAAGGGTAACCCACATGCATGGAGTTAAATAATCAATTAAGCCAATCCTGGAAGCTTAAAAGGAGACCAAATGGAGGTTTGTCTCCAGTCTTGAAAAAGTCCTAACTTGCTATAGGACGAAACTCTTTGACCAGAGTCACTAAGTGCTTATCAGGAGGATCCAATATTACTACAACCACTATATTGAGCATTGGCCTAGCAGGACTTGCTGTATTTCCAGCTAAGAATTGGTATTGTTCCTTCATAGGCGTGCTGGAATAGGGAGCTGCTGGAGGACTTCTTGCCCAGCAAGCCCTACCCGTTACAGGCACAGCGGGACGCGCGCCGATCAGCTGACCTTCAGCGCACAACTCACTTGGAAGTGAGTTGTAACACGCGCCTGGGGTAGGAGTCACTGGAGGACTTAATGCCCAGCAAGCCCTGCATGATTTTCATTAGCGGTGTATGTGGATTGTGTCTACAGCCTTTATGAGAAGGGCACATCATTCAGCACTTTCGAGGTGTACATCAATCCACATCATTGTATCCCGTGAGATATATACCTATTTGGATATTATTTCAACAATTGTGAACATCTCCCTAGGATCGTATGTATACTAGCGTGGCCACGCACAGAGTACTTTAAAATTGTATATTTAGAGATCAAGTTCATTCCTGCTTTTTATTACAAGAGCTGGGACGCCAGCACTCCTTTTATCATTTTATATATGTTTAATATAGTGTTCTTTATCTAGCTGCAATTGTCGCTATAATATTCATTTTCATCTGGAGTATTTAGCGTTAATATTGTGATTGTTCATGTGCAATTAATTGTTATTAAATAGACTATTTTACTGATCCGGTCTTCTATTCATTTGAACAGAGAGTACACACAATACATTGTATTGATACCAATTATTGCTATCCACTTTGCGCAGTAGCCACACAGGTTGTTGCTTTCAGGTTGATTTTTCTATTATTTGGTCTTAGCTAGATCAAAGTTTGCTACTAGCTAGCAGGTGGAATATTTCAGTAGATATTATTGAGCGCTGGGTATTGTAGTTTGTTACTACATAGAACTATAGCATGCATTAACGTGATATAATTATTTCGATTGCTTGAAATTCTGTGGAACAATTATCTATGCTATTTTTTTTTAATTATTCTCTGGGTCTTGTTTGAGACTTTTTATTGCTCAGATGTTTAATTTGTGCATTCACATTTTTTAGGATATATATATTATTATTGTTATGCTATGATTAAAACGGGATATTCAGTCTCTATACTGCTTTGTGTCCATTAAGTGCCACCTTATACTATTCTTTGTGTTGCCTTTATTGTGAGAGGATTGGCAAAGCCTCTCGTATACTGTAGGTGTGTCGCATTTGACACTTTATTTTATACATACACCACTGCTGGCGCCGGGTCCTTTTAATTTTTTGTTGTTTTAGTGGTTGTTGTTAGTAATCACCTTTGGTCCCCAGACAACACAAACCCGCACTACGGAAATACTAATAGAGCCAATGGATTGGGAACAATCTCACCCATTCTGCTACATCTGCACTCAGGGTAACAGATAATAACGGCTTATACAGAAAGTATTACGTAATCCAGAGGTGGTTGTGGTGGTGAGAAAAGGGACGGGGGGGAGAGGGGGTTCTAATGCCCAGATCACCCCCATACTGGCTAGGTCCCATCATTTGATGTGTTAGGTGTATGCCTTGTTGGGCTACAATATTATTCCTAAATATTTTATGCATTCCATTCAGACACAAAAAATAAAGATGTAATGCAAAAAGTGTAATTTTTTTTTTTAATGGAAATGATTTAACTTTTTTGCTGTTTTGGATAGGAGGATTAATACTACAGCAAGAACCACAAAGGTTTTCTTGGTTATGACTAGAAAGGACAAATACACAAATTTGAAAAATGATGTGAGTACCTGTATAAATAGTCACTGAAATTGATGTTGGAGTACGACTAGCACAAAAAGTGCCAAAAAACTTACAACAGAAAGGCATAAGTAAAGTCATCATAGAGAATGTTAGAAGCAGCCGTCCCATTTCACCAGTTTGTAGGTAAGGAGAGATTATAAGCCAGCGGAAGGAAGAGGAAACGGCATGGCAGACCGTAACGAGATGAGGGGAATAGGAGGTGCCAGATGGCCAGACTCCAAGATCACTTGGCTCATGTGAAAGAAAGTTTTTTTTTAATGAAAGGATTTTATAATACTGCTCATGTACTCCTTGTGTGGTTGTGCCAGGCTCTATTAATAATAGATAGAACTGAAAGTGTTTGTGTCTTTTCCATTGGGCCACTAGCTGGCATATTAGTTATTTTTGATGATGTTTTGCTGTCACTACTCCAAGAGGGAAAAGAGAGAACTTGGGAGCTATGGGGATAGTAATTTGGTGGATTGAAAATATAACATTTAGACATCAATCCAAAGAGTTAGACCTATTCCACACATGTGAAGAAAAATGCCCTGCGAGTAAGGAAGTTTTGCAACTATCAATGGCCAATGGCAGATTCAGCCGATGGCAGATCCATCCGATGGCCAAGGTCTGCGCATGTGCAGCACTCGGCAATCTTCGACTAAACCAGCGATTGTTTCAAACCATCGATGGTAAAGCCTTTAACGGCTATCACTATCTTAAGCTGGGAACACTTTATATGATGTATCATACAATATATCGTTCTGACGAGGATCGGAACGAGATATCATACACATCATATAGTGATCCGTCGTTCACGATGGCCATTCATCGCAGTGTCCCATCTGCTGTCATGCATGGCAGATGAGACAACGCAATGAACGACACAGTGCTGTTATACATGCAGCATGTAACAATACATTGCGCTGTTGTATGCCGGATCGTGCAGCGTGTACGTCCTGCGTGATGTTTCATTATATCGTGTTATTCAGTCGCTGGGTAGCATCATCGTATGGTGTGTACCCGGCTACAGAGTGGCAGTCTCGCACGCATCTTTCCGGTGAGTGTGGATTTGATGAGCCTGCCTGCTAACACAAATTAGTTATTTTAGAAACAAATGTGTTAAATACATTTTAGTCCACATACTTTTAATCCAGACTATCCATCCTAACTCCCCGGGTGACTACTTCAGCAATGTGTCACTTTTCAAAATGCATCCATGTGACAAACAGCAACACAGATCAATAGCAATAATAACTAAGAGCCATAATGATATAGGATTTTTTAGGATGCTGTTTCCACACCACAAATCACTGAACATCTATATTTTATTGCCTGATTCATTGTAATAAGTGGGAAAGAATGGAAGCTAGATCATAGTCAAATTGTATATATACGGCTAACGTCTGAAAGCCGGCTATTGAGGATAGGTTATATTAAGCCAAAGCAGTATCTGTATGCTCTGAACTTGGCGTAAGGTGAGTTCACTAACATACAATTAGCAAAATGCCTGCGTGGTCAGTATGATGCTGTGACTTGCACACTCCTTTATCTGCAGAGCTCATCAAACAAATAAATGCAGTGCAGGCACATATAAGGTCCATAGTCTCACTAGATGAGTGGCATGGCTAAAACAACATAAAACTTTATTGAACTTAGGGCCTGATTCAGGTTGGATCACACGGCTGCGTTTGCACGCACCCGCTAGGCGCGAAAATATGCTAATGAATGCAATCGCACGGCAACCGCAGCTCTATACCAAGACGCTCATCACTGTATAAAGCCGCCCACTTCCCATGACATGCATCCGCAAGTCAGCGAAAATATCGGTAACATCGAGTAACATTGGAACCATCCGCACAGTTGTGGTTGACCTGACTCTACTGCACAAACTGTTAAACTTCCTGTCGCCATCTAGACCTCTGCCAGCGTATGCAATCGCAGGGGCTTAATTATGCACGCCCCTGTAACGGCGTTCAAATGCACAGGCACGCCTGCGTTCCGCTGACCACCCCCCTCTCCACCCCCAAACGGTCACTTCATGTCTATCACTATGCGAATGGACTGCGCGCTCGCTGCAATCGCTTCCCAATCACATGCGCATAGCACAAACATCGACCAGCTACGTGCGAACACAGCCGTGCGATCCATCCTGAATAAGGCCCTTAGACAGGAAAAAACACCAAAAACAAAACAGTAATGTATTAGTTTGAAGTACTGTATATGTGTATATATATATATAGGGGGTCATTCAGACCCGGTTGTTAGCGGCGATGCGCTCGGACCGGGTCGATGGCCCCCCACAGAGCATGCGCATGACGGCGCCGGCGCCATCGTGCGCATGCGTGAGACCCGCTACGACCGACAGCGCCGGCCGTAGCGGGTCTCGATCCAAAGGGGCCCCGTTTGGAAGGCGGGCCGGGGGGGTGGCAGCCCAAACGGAGGCGTTCCCATGGGAACGCCTACCGTTTGGGGGAGGCCCCACTGACATCACTAGTGATGTCAGCGGAGAGCTTCCGGCTCTGACAGAGCCAGAAGCTCTCCGGGGCTTACGACAAGGGAGACCCTACCCTAGGGTCTCGTCGTAAGCCCCGATGGTCGCGATGGTCTCTGACCATCGTGACCATCACCGGAGCAGCCGTTAGAGCTGTGGGTGTTAACCCACAGCCTAACGACCGCAACAGAGGCGGGCGGTCAGGATGCAAGCGGCCGCCCAGTCAGAATACCAACACCAGGGAAGCCATCTGACGGAATCCCGGCATCTAAATCCCGATTTAGGACTGAAGATAGGCGTCTAAATCCCGACGCCTATCTTCAGCCCGACGACGGAATCCCGACAGATGGCTTCCCAAACGACGGATAGTGTTAGCCACGTGGGGGGAGGGTTAGGTTTAGGCACCCCCGGGTGGACTTAAGATTAGGCACCCCCTGGGGAGGGTTGGGCTAGGGGTAGGGGGGGTTAGGGTTCAGGCACCACCGGTGGGAGGTTAGGGTTAGGCACCCCCCCTGGGGAGGTTAGGATTAGGGTGCAGGAAGGGGGGTAAGGTCTAGGCACCCCCGGGGGAACTTAGGGTTAGGCACCACCCCAGGCATTTTAGGGTTAGGAGGGGAGAGGAGTAGGGGGGAGGGGTAGGGATAGGATAGGGTACTTAACTTAGCCGTCGGGATGCTGTTTGTTCGGGCTTCTGGCGTCGGCATACCCACCCGTCAGGGAGACTCCCTAAAATAGCAACAATCTCCCTGACTCCCTGAAGAGTCTAGCAATCTCCATGATTGCACTTTACCCCCATTATCAAGCTGTTATATTAAGAAAAAACATAGATACTGTATGTACATTCAAATGGTATGATTAGTATAATTTCCCTGCAAATGTTATAAGGCACAATGATCCCTATGGTTACATGCATTTTCTGATAAGTATCAGTGTGTTTTCATGAGCAAATAGATCTTACTAACTGCTTTTAGGCTTGTTTGTGGATGTAAGTCAGGTCTATGACACGTCTCTCAGATGTAGCAGTACACGCCCACTTTACCGCCACGCTCATAGATGGTGCTTTCACAATCTCCCTGAACTGCATTTTCAAAAGTAGGTATGTATAATAATGAAACAGTAGAAGATGAGAATATTATATAAAAATATAGTCAATACTGAAGCACATATATTATCCAAAACAAAAGTTAAATTAAGTTTAAATTTAAACCAAGTTTTACGTGATTGAGAAAAATTTACATGAGCTCCTAAGTCAAAGTTAACCCATTCTATTGTTAGGAAGGAAAAATTATCGATCTTGTAATCATGAATGTTAACAAAATGTTGAAACACTTGAGTGGATTAATCATGTTTCTTACTCAACATGTGTCCCCTAATCCTTTCTTTTAAAGCCCTTGAAGTCTTTAGGATGTTTTGGACTCCACAGGCCCACAGAATTAGGTATGCAACATAAGTCGAGTTGCAAGATTTCAGACTCCCTGCCAATCCACAGTACGATGACATTCTGAAATCTTTTTCCATGTTTACAAGAAAAGCAATTAGCACAGCCACATTTGTACATCCCAGAACTGGCTAAATAAGAGGTTGGAACATTACCACACCCGACAAAATTACTAGCAGAAAGAATGTTGCTCAAAAGCGATTTCTAATTACAAACAATTTAGCAAAAATGCTTTAAAAAAAGAGAAAAATATGTAATTACTAGACCTAAAATAGATTGAAAACATTTTTCTTTTAATCTTCACTAAATGAATAAATTAAATGATATTATCAATGATAAATGAAAATCTCTACTGAAAATCATTCATTCCTTGTTCTGTGGATTTATTGCATTATTTTAAAATTCTCCTTTTGAATTAATAAATAAATTATTTGCTCTTTTAATGGCTACTCCTACAATATTTTTATTATGACATGTTGTTTAAGCATATACCAGTTGTCATGGGTTCTCTGTTTAGATGAACGCTCATTGGAACATATTCATCTAAGTTAATGAAATTGTCCAAAAGAGACTTTCTGTCAGGGCTCAGCCGGGGATTGGCTCCCGCTTACCGCGCCGCCGGCTTCCCCTGTCATCCTGGGTGGTCGGGCAGCTTGCGCGACGGCGGGGGAGAAGCTGAGTATTCTCCCCGCATGCAGTGGCTTCCTGGTGGGCTGGTGTCCGGCATCGCAAGTCCGGACATGGGCGCCGCCATGACAGTCGGCCCATGTCACTGTATCCTTCTCCCTGATAGGTCCGTGATCAGCTGATGCTGTGCACCTGTCTAAGGGTTCCCCTGGGTATAAAACTGTTCCACAGGTTCCAGGAAATTGCCTGAACAACGGTTGTCTCCTAGCGTGCTATAGTGAGTTCCCGGTCCAGGTTCCTAACCTTCCTTGTAGCAGCAGTGTTATCATCTTTACCTGTGTGCCTCCCGTCTCTGGTGAATATCCGTGCAGCAGTGTATACCATCTCTACCTGTGTGCCTCCCGTCTCTGGTGAATACCCGTGCAGCAGTGTTACCACCTTTACCTGTGTGCCTATACGTCTCTGGTGAATACCCGTGCAGCAGTGTTACCATCCCCACCTGTGTGCCTTACGTCTCCAGTAAACATCCGTGCTACAACGTATACCACCTCTATCCGTGTGCCTCCTATCTCGGGTGACGTCTCAAGTAACCGTGAGTTGCTGCCCACTTGAAATCCTTATTGACATTTGATCCTCGTGTCAAGGTGTTTTTCTATACAGTGTTTTAAGGGACTGTTTGGTGCCTAGCAGGCATATCCTCGCTGGGCCACGGGTGTAGTGTCTCTATCCCTGCAGGGCTTGGGTACCTGGTCAAAGGACCGCGACCTGCTCACGGGGTGCAGCTAAGCCCATACCCAATTGGGGGGGTCACTGGCGAACACCATCCTGTGGGTTAGACTCCGCACCTTTGCCCAGGTCTCGCCAACACTCAAGACCTGTGGATGAGGAGAACGTACATCCAGGCCCCTCGTCTCCGCTTCTTTCCCCAACTTAGGCCCACCACGTCCTCTTCTCCAGCCTCAGATGTGACACTTTCCTGTACAAAAGTTCTAGGATACCATCTCAGGGTATTATGGAGAATATTACCGAATTCCTCTTACAAAACATATCAGATTGTATCACCAGGGGGAGAATGCTATGACTGGAGTCCCAGGCCAAGACAAAGAGGGGGGCCTGCCTCTGGTTCCTACCACTGATACCAGGAGAGCTGCACAGTGGTGGAAGTCCTGGAAGCATTGGCCTCCTGGCGGCAGCTGTCAGGGGACTAGAGAGATCCATCTATAATCGCTGCCTGTGCTCTGCTGGTCACTGCAGTGCCACAGGCAGCAGTTCTAGATGGATATATCCTATCAATTACTATGGAGTCTGTGTGTGCAGTGGCTTTCCGTAGGCTGCCTGGTACAATAAAGTTTTTTTTTATTGAGACAAGGCATGCGTGACACACCACTGACAGATGTAGCCAGCCGCAGCTTGAGAGGAGCAGCCAGAAGGCACAGGAGAAGGTAAGTGTCTGTGGGCTGCAGGAGGCTGGAAGCAGGGGAGAGACAGAAGGGATGCTGGCTGGAGAGACAGAAGGGGTGCTGGCTGGGGAGAGAGAAGGAGTGCAGGCTGGGGAGACAGAAAGGGTGCAAGCTGGAGAGACAGAAGGGGTGCCAGCTGGAAAGACAGAAGAAGTGCTAGCTGGAGAGACAGAAGGGGTGCTGGCTGGAGAAACAGAATGGGTGCTGGCTGAAGAGACAGAGATAGAAGTGTGCTCGCTGGAGAGACAGAAGGGGTGCTGGCTGGAGAAACAGAACGGGTGCTGGCTGAAGAGACACAGATAGAAGTGTGCTGGCTGGAGAGACAGAAGGGGTGCTGGCTGTGGTGACAGAAGGGGTGCTGGCTGTGGAGACAGATGGAAATCTGGATGGGGAGACAGAAGGGGTGCTGGCTGGAGAAAGAGAAGAGTGCTGGCTGGAGAGACAGAAGGGGTGCTGGCTGTGGAGACAGAAGGGGTGTTGGCCAGGGGCGCTGAGAGGGGGGGAGCGGGTACAGATTACCGGGGCCCGGGCTTCCTGAGGGGCCCGGCGGGGGCCCGGGTCCGGCGCCGCTCCCCCTCCCTCACAGCAGCCCAGCACACAGCGTGTGCTGAGCTGCAGTGGAGACTGCTCGTGTCTGCTGAGCAGCAGCCACAGCAGTCTCCTATGCCTGTGGGGGGGAGCGATCACACTGATCATGCCCCCCCCTGACTTTGAGCAGGGCTGAGGGGGCCCAGAGCGCCCCCTCCCCAGCTGCAAATTAATTTTTTTTCGGGAAGGGGGCATGGCCACGCCTCCCGCTATTAGGCCATGCCCCCTATTACCCGGGCCCACTGCGGCTCTCAGAGGGCCTGGTGCTGGCTGTGGAGACAGAAGGGTGCTGGCTGGAGAACCAGAAACAAAAGGGTACTGGTTTGAGAGACAGAAGGGGTGCTGGCTGGAGAGACAGAGGTGCTGGCTGGAAAGAAAGAAGGGGCTGACAGAAGTGGTGCTGGCTGGGGCGACAGAAGGGGTGCTAGCTGGGGAAATGGAAGAGGTGCTGGCTGGAGAGACAGGAGGGGGACTGGGGAGATGGAATGGGGCTGCCTGGAGCTGGAGAGACACTGAAGGACTGGAGTTTCAGAAACATGGGGAGGCCTGCCTATTTTGTCAGTCCTGGCCCCACAATTTCTGATTTCAGCACTGTGTATCACACCGCCTGCTAAGCCATTCAGGGTCATATCAACAACATGTATTTAATATTAAAACCTGTCACTCATTTTATTTTCCAAGAAATAGCATTACTCCACTTGTGAAAGGATAATAACTATTCTTCTGTGTAATTCCAGATAAACAACAAATCATCGATATGAAAAAATATACGTAAATATGAGGGGAACACCAAATCATCAATAAATAATTGCTAATGATGATATTACATATCCAAGTTTCCTAAAGTTTTAATTACTCATAAATTGGGCATTGTAGGAAAAGTACAAATTACTTCAGAGAATAAGACTGTTAAAGCCAATGAGGAGTACATCTTCATCCTACCTGCAAATTGTACAATAATAAGCCTTATCTTCCCTGAGGAATTATCAATATCATCATGTTTTTCAAAACCATTGTTACTGTTCAGTATGTGGTTTTACTTCTTGGCAACCTCCGTTCTGCTGGCACAACGTATGCGGGATGCCAACTAGAACATGACTTTATCGATTTAATTAAAATCCCTTGCAAAGCCTCTTAAAATTTAATGAATTATAAAGTTACATACATTTTAGGTTAACAACCACTTATAAGTAAGAAAATGCTTTCACTGCAGCCTGAATCTTTAGAAATCGAACCTAGTAATAGTAATCACCGTTATAGTAGACACCTTCTCAAAGTAATAATCAAATCGCTTACAACCATTTTGAAGTTTTGACATAAACAACAAATAAAGTATATTGAAAATAACAGTAAATTTATAACCAAGACAAATCTTTACCAGCTAAAAATAATTTTTGAAAAATTGCCTGAAATAGAGATACCATCAAATACAGAGCTATGTACTATGCCTAGTGAATACAGGGCCTGATTCAAAGATGGACGATATGCCGTTATTTTCACGAGTGATTATTTGCTATTGCGCATGTGTGAACGCCACACGTTGCATGCGCAGCTGTTGCATTGCGATTACTCTCGTACACAGGAAACACGCGCAAAGTGAGTGACAAGCAGTCAGCATTTGGGGGTGGTAACGAGGGGTGGTTATAAAAACTCAGGCGTGTCTGACCACGAACGCCGTGTCATGTGCGTGCATAAATTAGCCATTGCAAACGCCATCGCAGTATGAGAGCCCTCTGTGTGTCATGAGAGCTGCAGTGTTTCCGGCTAGTTAGACTTGACTTACATGCTGTGTGACTGCCCGATGTGCAGTCAATTACTTATATGCTGTTTGGTGAGGTTGGGGAAGGACTGAGAACTTAAGGCCAAATTCCGCTAGAGTATGCTGGGCATACACTATACAATTTTCTGTCAGATATCTGTCCAATCTGGCTGGTTGGAATGAAAACCTGGTAATGTATGGGAGGAAATGACAATCGTCCATTTGCTCACAAACACTGGAAAATAGCCAAAAATGGTTGTTCAAACAAATTGGTTTAAATACACAAATGTAACCAATTTGAACATTTTTTTTGTCCTTTTTCCAGTGTTTAAAACCATATGATCAACTGTCATTTGCTCCCATACATTACCAGGTTTTCATTCCAACCAGCCAGACTGGACAGATATCTGACAGAAAATTGTATAGTGGATGCCCAGCTTTATATTACAGTAATACAGTAATAGTGCAAATGTGATGAATATTTTTCGGTGTTGTAAAATTCTGCTTATCTTTTGTATAAAGCCTGTCTCTAGAAATGTGATCCCTTTTCATAAATTATGCTTGAAGATGACAAGTATCACATATCACTCGTTACTTATTAACATATAACATTCTGACCTCATGCAAATCACAACTCTCAGCTACGATAATTGATAGATGGGAGAATAAATTGATTTTGACTTTCGGTCCTGAAAAATTATTATTAGCCTCTATTTATAAAGTAGCAACATATTACACTGCGCAAAGTATGAATCTTCAAATATGAACAAGATAAGCTTTAAACATATACTAATATTGTAATCTTTTATTACTATAGTATACATGTGCTGCTACGTTACACAAAAATCCTTCGGAAACTCTAGATATTTGCCTAGCGGCTTCTCATAAAGGAACACACACACACGTCTAGTGGACCCTTTCCTAATGATCATTCAAGTCTTGTATATGTCCAGGTTTATGAAGATCTAAGGTAAGTAGATCTAGTGTTTCTAGAATAGTGTGAAAAGACAACTATAGTTGGTACATACAGTCAGAGCCGGCCCTAGCCAAATTAGTGCCCTAGGCAAGATTGTGGGAGGTGCCCCTCACCCAGAAATCCTAAAAAAGGCGTGTGCCCTCATGGAAGGGGCATGGTCTTACTTGCTGTGGCCCTTCCCCCATTGTGCTAAGCTCCCAGCACACCTCACGCAGCACAGATCACAGCACAGCGTCCATCACCCAGCACAGCACCCCTCTCCCAGCACAGCGTCCATCACCCAGCACAGCACCCCTCTCCCAGCACAGCATCCGTCACCCAGCACAGCACCCCTCTCCCAGCACAGCATCCATCACCCAGCACAGAACCCTTCTCCCAGCACAGCACCCCTCTCCCAGCAACAGCTCACAGCACAGTACCCCTTACCCAGGACCCCTAACCCAGAACAGCACCTTTCACCCCTCTCCCAGCACAGCAGCCCACTAGCTGCCATCCAGGTGCCTTGCCCCACAAATCACCACCAGCTGTTCCGCCGCTGCCCGCTCACTGTTTGCTGCTGCTGGGCCTAATCAGAGCTGTCAGTTGAGCTCCGAGTCTCTGCCCAGCCGGCAACAGGTGCCCCGGCTGTGCCTGCCCCAAACCTCTGCCGAACCTAGGTGGGCTTGGGTGCCCCTAGGCATTTGCTTAATTTGCCTATTCCTAGGGCCGGCTCTGCATACATTGGGGAATGTATCAAACCTCACAGAGAGATAAAGTGCAGAGAGATAAGGTACCAACCAATCAGTGTCTGTCATTTTTCAAACACAGCCTGTAAAATGACAGTAGGAAGTTGATTGGTTGGTACTTTATATCTCTCCACTTTATCACTCTCCGAGGTTTGATACATCTTCCCCTGAGTGTGCTGGCCCAGTTATGCTCTTTTCTCTTCTTTTATGCAGCATCCGTCTACACGGAAGCCAAAACTACTAGCAGAAAGATAAGGCCAATTGCAATGCTGGTTACATAAGCTCTATTAGTCAAGACCTCTATAATGCAACATTCAAAAGCAATTTGCATATGCATTTAATTAATGCAGTTTTAAAAAAAAATGCCCTGTAAATAACCAATTAGACTTTGTGCCCTACATGAAGCCAGGGCCAGTGAAACAGCTGCCGAGCCCGAGTACTGAAGGGGGCATGGCCAGGGGCTGGCTGGCAACTTTTAGCCTGGGGGGCAAATGCATGCAGGCAACCATGGCAGGAGTAGCGTGTAGCCAGGGTGCCCGAAGAACGTGTGTGCACGAGAGGACCCCCTTATGCAGACATCCAGTAGTGCCCCCAGTAGTGATCCCCCCTATGCAGTGCCCCTTATGCAGTGCCCCCAGTAGTGGTCCCCCCTGTGCAATGCCCCGTGTGCCCCCAGTAGTAAGTCCCTTATATAGTGCCCCCAGTACTGGTACCCCTATGCAGTGCTCCTTATATAGTGCCCCCAGTAGCAGTCCACCCCCCATGCAGTGCCCCCAATAGTGGTAACCCTTATGCAGTGCCCCTTAAATAGTGGCACCAGTTGTAGTCTCCCCCTATGCACTACCCCCAGTATTGCCCTTTTTATAGAGCCCCCAGCAGTGGTCCCTCGATGCAGTGCCCCCAGTGGTAGTCCCCTCCCGCCTATGTAGTGCCCCCAGTAGTAGTCCCCTCCCCCTATGTAGTGCCCCTAGTAGTTGTCCCCTCCCCTTGTAGTGCCCCTAGTAGTAGTAGCCCCCCTTGTAGAGCCCCTAGTAGTAGTAGTCCCCCCCTTGTAGTAGTAGTCCCCCCCATGCAGTGCCCCCAATAGTGGTAACCCTTATGCAGTGCCCCTTAAATAGTGGCACCAGTTGTAGTCTCCCCCTATGCACTACCCCCAGTATTTCCCTTTTTATAGAGCCCCCAGCAGTGGTCCCTCGATGCAGTGCCCCCAGTGGTAGTCCCCTCCCCCCTATGTAGTGTCCCTAGTAGTTGCCCCCTCCCCTTGTAGTGCCCCTAGTAGTAGTAGTCCCCCTTGTAGTGCCCCTAGTAGTAGTAGTCCCCCCTTGTAGTAGTAGTCCCCCCCTTTTAGTGCCCCCAGTATTAGTTCCCCCAGTTGTAGTCCTCCCCTTGAAGTGCCCCCAGTAACAATCCCCAGTATTGGTCTCCACCTTACAGTGCCGCCAGTAGTGGTCCCCCCTTGTAGTGCCCCCAGTAGTGATATCCCCCTTGTAGTGCCCCCAGTAGCGGTCTCCCTCTTGTAGTGCCCCCAGTACTAGTCCCTCCCTCTTGTAGTGCCCCCAGTACTGGTTCCCCCTTTGTAGGGCCCCCAGTAGTAGTCCCCCCCTTGTAGTGCCTCCAGTAGTGGTTCCCCCTTGTAGTGCCCCCAGTAGTAGTAGTCCCCCCCTTGTCGTGCCTCCAGTAGTGGTTCCCCCCTTGTAGTGCCCCCAGTAGTAGTAGTCCCCCCCCTTGTAGTGCCCCCAGTAGTAGTAGTCCTCCCCTTGTATTGCCCCCAGTAGTAGTAGTCCCCCACTTGTATTGCCCCCAGAAGTAGTAATACCCCCCCTTGTAGTGCCCCCAGTATTAGTAGTCCCCCCCTTGTAGTGCCCGCCCCTTCCCCAGTAGACACACGTAATAAAAAAAATAAACAAAACACTTACCTCAATCCCCGCTCCCGCCGTCGCCATCCGCTCCTCCATCTGTCCTTCCCGGGCCGCTCTGCATTGTGGGAGAGACGTCATATGATGTCATGACGCCTCTCCCATTGCCCACTGCGGGAGCTGGAAGATGGAGCGGCTCCCGCAGTGGGCGCAGCAGCAGCTAATGAGAGTCTGACAGACTCTCATTGGCTACTGATCAAAACAAACACACAACTGCCGGAGCCGGCGGCTGTGTGTTTGTCACTTGTGAAGCGCTGACCGAACTCCGTCCAGTCAGCGCTACACACGTGGTGCAGTCTGTGTCACAGTGACACAGACTGCCCGTGGCCCGCATGACGCTGCGGCCCGGGGGGCACATGGCACACTGCCCCCCGTCCCAGCCCGCCACTGGGCATGGCCAAATTCAGGAGATGCGCCCATGCCCCCTCAGGAAAAGAAATATGGAATATACTATGCTTCCGGGCACCAGGCGCTGCAAAGAGACATTTGTCTCTCACTCAGCAACTGGCCCGGGCCCCCAGCTGGGCTCCACCAAGAGGCCCGAGCCAGCCCCCCCTCTCAGTGGCGTAAATTCCAGTGCCTATTAGTGAAAACCAATCACTCCAATACTTATCTCCTACATGCAGTAAAAACAATCTGCATATGCATTTTTATTTATTAAAGAAGTTATCAAAAATAATGTCATTTATTTTGTAAATATTATAATGACTCTTTAGAGAATAATTACCTTGACACAATGGAAGCAAAAATATTTCATGTGAATACAGTCGTGATTTAACTGACTCCTATATAATTCATGCCTTAGAGACCACACTGATTTCTAGCCCACTAACTAACTGTATTTTTTGAATATCACAATGGCCTGTGCTAGATAAAAGTGAGAAGTACACTCAAAAGAGATATTACAAGATTTGTTTTACAGAGTATATTACACATATATTTCCTACTGTACTAGTCCTTAGTATTCTGAGTGTGTTCCTGCACAATGGTTTGGTTCTTGGTGAGTGACATTAGCCTTACATGTATATTTAATACTTTTGACAATTTCATTTGAGGAATTTCCTTAGGTTATATTTCAGGGTCTTTAGAAAATAACCTGCTGGTCCTGTACAAGCCTTGCTGTCACTCATTAAACTATCCACTGTGCACACAGGGCCTATTCATCATACCTAAACTTTCTCTGGAGGTAATTAGATTTAGAACTTGCATGGTAATTAGGTTTAGAATTAGGTTTAGAATCACCGGAGGAATTCATCATTCCTCCTCCTCATAACTATCTATTTCGAAAAGCTGTTATTTTTGCGATGACAGCTTTTCGGGAAATAGATAGTTTTCCCTCACTACACTAACTTACCGCAGCTGGAATCTGTGCTACGCATTCGCTGTTACATCTGTAACACCAGCGCATGCGCAGCTCTAGAATATCAAAAGGTGGACTATAAAATGTAGTGCGCAAAACCTGCTGCCTATGGCCTGACACAGAGGAGACTCACTAAACACCAATAAATACAAAGTGACAAAAGAAAATATTTGTGTGGCCAAATGTAGCGGAATCACCCAGTCACTCCCTTCATTCCATCCGTGCTCCGTACACGGCGGCTGTCCTACACCCACAGGCTCCCAGCAGCAGTAGCAGCACTCCAGATAAAGAATATATCGTCTATAAAACGGCCCCAGAGCAAAAGACCTGCAGTGACAGGTTGAAACGCGTTGGTTATAAGGAACTTGCTGGACAACATTACAAGGGACCTGGCATTATACATCTATATATCAGGTCATTACCTTTTTTTACTACTCTGGATTAAGTGTTTATTGTTTTATGTCCGTGTATGTTATTATATATCATTAAAAACATCATACTATACACGTCACTCCTCCTTTCTTTGAGGAATTACCATATGGAGATAAGTTATAAGAAAAGCTCAGCTGATAACTGAAAGAAACCTTTATATGCAGGAAGCAGAATATTTACTACGTGAGTAGGGTCCGCATAACCCAAACCCCTTGTGTGAATACTGCATACATACAGAAAATCAACTTTGAATGAATTAAAGGGAAAAAGAAACCTTTTGGGGATAACATTTATTTATTTGAATGTGAGTTGGGGTACGTTCCCACTATACTCAGCTTATTAACAGAACTACTGTACATCACTTCCGCATATTTATAAGACACCTTTGAAGAAAGACTATTACCCTTTCATCTAAGACGATTTCCTTTGTATTTTTTCTTTTTTATGCATTGATTGGATAACGTTTGGAGACCTTAAGAATGCACAGCACTACCTACAGCTGCGGTAAGTTTGTGTGTGTGTGTGTCTCAACCCCCTCCCAACCTCTCCCCCCTCCTCATACCTCCCCCATGACCCCAACTTATCCTGCTTGCGCAGCAGCCTCCGGCTCCATCTGCTATGCTGACACGTGTTCTCCGGGCAGAACACAGTACAGTTCTGAAAAAAAAATAAATTTTTTTTTTCTAAACTTTATTGTGTTCTGTTGGGAGAACACAGTATCCGAGGAGCCAGAGGAGGGAACAGAGCGAAGGCGGGAGATGCCGGGGAACATGCCCAGCTGAAAGCAGGTAAGTGTTACCTACTATACGCCACCTCACAATGGCGTATGGTAACACCATCAAATTCCGAAAATAGATAATTTTCGGAATTTGATGAGTACCATACTTTCCATATCCCCATACTAATGTATGCGGAGTGTGGAAATTACCGCAGGGGGACTTAACCAGGAGATATCAGTGATATCTCCTGTGTTAAGTCTCTTCATGAATACTAAAATAACGTTAATTAAGGAAAATGTCCTTAAAAACGTTATTTTAGTGTTGATGAGTAGGCCCCACAGTCTTCCTTGGGACTAAGTGAAGGCTTGTCCAATCCAGTAGTTGCCTGACACACGTGGGCAGTAGCACAGGCTCAGTAAAACAGAAAACCTGTGTTCTGTGCTTAGAGAGTGACTGAGTAAATGCTTGGAAAGGAGACTAGGAATAGGATAGAGTTTCACCTATGGAGTGCCTGTCCTAGTGTTCTGTTCTAAATGGTAACCAACCACTGGTCGGCAATAAACCTAATTAATTATTTTATGTAACAATGAATTAATTAAAGACGGTGGGCGTAAAAATGGGAACACCTCGGTCAATTTGGGCAGTAAGCTTATTAAAAGCAAGGGCTTAATTTGTTAATTAAGTAAATAAGATCCCAGTATAATAAGGGTCCTATATTAAAATTCTGGATTGCACTTGTTGAATACAATTATGGCAAGCACTGATGCAAGAGGAGACCTCAGTGTAATTCAACACAAGAGCTGACTCAGTGCAAGTCCAGGGATGCATCACAGTTGCTGGTAGCCCGAGTGGTTACCAAAGAACAAGGTAAAGAGCTACAAGGTCTTTGTTAGAAAGTCCCAAGGGTCAGAGCCCAGGTACTGTATTCAATCAGCAAGATTGACTGGACTACTAGATTATAGTGCAAAGGCCTCAGTAGAGTCACTGCTCCTAAATGCACAGGGCCAGGAATCAAATCCCGCTAAGTCTGTTTGTATTTTTGTACTAAAGCGCGTTCATGACACTCAGCTACTTTGAAAGATGGCTGATTGTAGAAGCACATTTGGCAGGAATTTCAGTGATCAAGGCAGCTCAACTCTTCCTGAGCATTGATGTCTAAGGTGATATCAACAGACAACCCCAAGATGAAACCATGATCAGCACAGGGCAACTATGGAAGGATGGGCATACTCCAAGTCATGATATTGGTGCATTCATTCAAAGTGAAGGACAAAATAGATAAACAGCTGCAGATAAACTCACTGCAGATTTCAACCTATATGGTTTTCTAATAAAAAGCAGTGCCAGGAGAGCCCCACAGAGTAGAGTATCATAGTTGGATTTTAGTGCATAGGCTGCTCATCACACCTGGCAAAGCAGATTTGCAGATTCAGTGGTGCAAAAAGCATAGACGGTGAACCAAGCATTGGTGGAAGGCGGTATAGTCAGATGAACATTGTCGAACTGGGGCATGAGGGGCCCACTGGGGGAATGCAGTGAAAGGGGCCCATGAAGGGGTGTGGCCAGCCTACACAAACTGGCCCTACGGAGGCAAGATGTCGTCCTCATCCTCCTCATCCACCGATTCCTTGGATAAAACATGAAAAAGGGATTTAGGTGTCCCTGGACTGCTTATGGTCTTAGCCAAAGTTTCTGAACTTGACAGTAACTTTTTATGAATGCGCTGCAGGTGCCGTATAAGGGAGGATGTTCCTAGGTGGTTAACGTCCCTACCCCTACTTATGCTACTTATTTCACCTTTACATATGGTACATATAGCAAAACAGTTGTTGTCCGGATTTGGATAGAAATATTGCCAGACCAAAGAGGTGGAATGTTTGGTCTTCTGCCCAGGCATGACCGTGATGGGCTTTTTCATCCCACGGACAACAACTGTCTCCCCCGGAGCCTGATTTAAACAAACCACATCACCATCAGAATCCTCCTCGCCAACTTCCTCCTCAGCGCCAGCTACACCAGTATCCTCATCCTGTTGTACTTCAACAGTGACATCTTCAATTTGCATATCAGCAAGTGGACTGTGGGTGCTCCTTTCAGCACTTGCAGGGGGCATGCAAATGGTGGAAAGAGCCACCTCTTTCCGTCCAGTGCTGGGAAGGTCAGGCATCGCAACCGCCACCACACTTGGACTCTCCTTGGGGATTTGTGATATCTTCTTAGAACGCACAGTTCTTCGCTGTGCTTTTGCCAGCTTAACTCGTTTGATTTTTTTAGCGGGAGGAGGGCTTCCATCGTCATGTGAAGCTGAACCACTAGTCATGAACATAGGGAAAGACCTTAGCCATTCCTTGCCACTCCGTATCATAAATGGCATATTGGCAAGTTTACGTTTCTCCTCAGATGATTTAAATGTTTTTTTAAGGTCATTTTCCTGAACTGTCATTTGGGATTGTATGTGCCCTCTACTAGGACATTGGGCATCGGCCTTGGCAGACGACGTTGATGGCATGTTATCGTCTATGTCATGACTAGTGGCAGCAGCTTCAGCACTAGGAGGAAGTGGTTCTTGATCTTTCCCTATTTTATTTTTATCGGAGAAAGTTTGGTCCTCCATTTATGTTATATTGATTTGATATATACGTGCGGGTAAGGCGCACACAAACACAGAAAATATTTTTTTATTTTTGCTGGAGAGTAGTGCACTTTGTGGGTTACAACACCCTTTAAGAAATGATCCAGCCGGCCCTTTACTTATGGGACACAGGCGCACGTTTGGCGCTGCTCCTTTGTTGATGCAAGTGCAGCTACAGCCCACACAATTCACAAACACAGAAAATTTTTTTTATTTTGTTTGGAGTGCCCTTTGGGGGTTACAGCACCCTTTAGCGGTCAATCCAGCCGACCCTTTATTTATGGGACACAGGCGCACGCTTGGCGCTGCTCCTTTGTTGATGCATGTGCAGCCACAGTGCACACAATTCACAAACACAGAAAAAATTATATTTTTTTGCACTTGGGGGGAGCACTCCTGATGGACAGAGCACCCCCTGGACAACACTACAGCACTACAGCACCCCTTTAGGACTGGGACACTGCACAGGACTTTGGAGTGGACACAGCCCCTATGGACAACTGACTGCACAACACAGTCCAGCCAGCCCCTATGGACTTTGAAGTAGTGGACACAGCCCCTATATACAACAGCAGCACAGCGCAGCACAGAACAGCACAACACTACACTGCACTACACTACACTACACAGCCCAGCCAGCCCTAACTCCCACCCTCCCTCTTCACTGTCCACAGCCGAGTAAGAAAATGGCGCCGACGTGGGTAACTTATATAGGATCCAAAACCCGCGAGACCCGGAAGGTGGGATGATGACATTTTGCCTCGATTTCAGATCCGAGTCAGGCGGGAAAAGTCGAGCCTGACTCGGATCGGCCTCGGATCGGGGGGGGGGGTTCGGATTTCAGAAATCCGAACCTGCTCACCCCTAATATATATATATATATATAAAATTCTGCTAGTGCATGCATGATATTATTCCAGATTAATAACAGCAATGCATTGTAGAAAATACACCATAGTCCTGTGCAGTATGATGTAACATATGTATAATTGAAGTGCACAGTCTGGAACCTGATCCTAGAAGAGAGGTGGGCCCTCAGACAGTGGGGCCTACCAGGGGTTTCCCCTGTACTCCTGTGGGCCAGTCCGACCCTGCAAATGAATCATTCTTGACTTTGTTTTTGACAAATGGACATTACTTTACACGTGTAGCTCCAACCTAAAGAACTTTACAGCATTGTGTACCTGTTTTCAACAGTGAAGATTTCTGGCGATTCTGTAATTTTATGAGGCGAAATTTCCTGGCATGGTCAATGCTAATTGTTACTAGGCAACACTCTTCTGTGAACTACCCACAAGTCAGGCTTTCATCACGCACCCCAAGGAAGGTAGTCTTAGCATGGGGCAGTCTCAGTTCAGTTAAGGGTTTTATGGGTCATGGATTACATTTAAAAAAAATATTGAGAAAAAAGTGGAATAAGCCTTTAGGGTTTCTTCATGTACAAATTTCCTAAGTAGTTCAAACTTTAAAGACACCTCTAGATTGTACTAATCTTATTGGATTTATCGAGGTGCCATAATCTCCATATAGAAGCTCCTTTTGGTTTTATCGAGGCGCCATAATCCTCCATATAGAAGCTCATGTATTGTGGCTGATTCTGAGGTGGACGCAGGTGTAGCTGTGTCTTTTGATGTAGCGGCATCCATGTCTTTACACTAATGCTGCAGGCGATTCTGTGAGTACTGAGGTGCCCACTTGCAGCAGCGCTAATCCATCTCAATGCATCTTTAAATGCCCCATCAGTCGCACCATCGAAGCTTGCACCAGCCCTATGGTAGGCACAGTTTCGTTGTCTCAACATGGTGTCCTGTGCCAGCGCTACAGCGTCTGTAGACGCAGCTGCAGAGAGCAACACACGCACTTATGGCTAGCCCATCCCCACCCCTGGGCCTCTCAGGTATATTCACTGAAATCCACAGCTCTTGCATCTTAATTTGCTCTGCGGTAACCATCAGCAGTCCATCTTCCATTGGCAGTCCAACTTAGGCGTACTCACTGTGTCGTCAGTGAACTGTACACATATCAGGCCAAAGTGTCTTCTAAAAGTGCAAAACAACTTCTTTAAAAAGAATGATATATTTACCCCCAAAACACAATGGGATTATGATAAGGAGTTAAAACCAATAGCCAAGAAACAATGGTGAAATAATACAGTATATTAGGGAGACGGGTTTTGTGGAAGATGTGGGAGAGATGCCAATGCGATCTTTAAATAACAAATGTTTTTGATTTATGTTTTACCCATTGATATTGCAGATAAAGAAAACAGCAGAGGTAACATAGCTGACTGGGCTGCTTCCCATACACCAGCTACTGTACATCTGTATGTTGCATCATTGCTGTCAATTACAGCTAAAAATAGAAACCATATCCATTTGAACAACTGATTTGCCGATCTGTAGAGCGACGGCAACGAGGAATCCTTCATTTTTAACTCTGCCAGGAGTCGGGAACCATTCATGAAGAATGAAAGTCACATTACTCAGACAGAATGTTGGATAGCTGCCACAAAGACATCTTAAATAATGAAGGGTATTACCCAAACGGAACACTCCTTACAGCACTCCACATCATTCACTAAGTGCATTAAATATCACATTTGTATCCCAGCAAAATGCCAATGAAATGTGAGTGCAGATCAATTTAAAAGGAATGCTGACTTGTTTTAACTGTGTAAGGTGGAGAGACTGGACAAGACAGGACTTTTTGCCTCCTTTCATGTTATCTGCAGGGCATAAGATCAGGGAGGTTGGTGTACAAGGAATGCTTTACATTGTCTCATTGTAAGAACCTATTCTGCACTGCAATACAGAGGGGGGATACAGACAATAATATATAACTGTAACAAACAAAACAATATACACCAAAGCATTATACATACGGTAGTCCTGTACTATCATTCTACTTGGCTTAAATATAAGGATCAGTGCACATGAAGCAACATTAAGTGAATCTTTGTAACACTGTCTTTGTTGCTAGCTCAGCAAGGTTAAAAATACCAGAATCTACATCCTTTGAGGTGTCAAATATTGTTCTGAATATTGAGAGTCTGGGATGATCCCAAGGTGTGTGGGGGGGGGGGGGGGGTCACTTTATGGTCTTCTACAGTGAACTTAGGAGAAAACCCCCAAAATGGGCAGCAAATTCCAATGCTGTCACCAATAAACCAGAGTGTGTAGCTATTGCAGCTGTCTAGGACACAAAAACATAACTGCTGACACCTGTTACTGTTCCTCCCATTAAAAATCATACCATTATTCTATAAGTGCCATAGATGGTTGAGCACATTTACCAATCACCAATATTAGCATATTATCTTCAGTTTAGTGAAAACAACAACAAATGCCCTTACAGTAATACATGTATTATCATAATAATAGACACACAACAATTGGTCACAGAGCATCACTTATACAATAAAAAAACACATTAATTATACAATGAAACCATGGTAAACAGATTCACTCATTAGCTGCCATAAAGTGATGCAAAATATGTCTAAACAGTATTGTTGGGGGTTAGGTGGATTATATCACTTTAATATTGGTGAAGAAGCAACAGATAGATTTACTAAAACTTGGCTAAGAGTGAAATGATCTGGGTGAATTGGTCTCTATGAGACATCATTTCAGTACACAGTATTTACCATGTAACCATATAAGGTCCATTAGGATTATTACAAAGAGGTGTAATACTGTACCTAGAGGAGACTGTCACAATCAGACTATACACTACAAGTGAAGAACAATCAAATTGGAACCTCATTGACCAATTTTGCATTTAGGTGCACAATTGTAACTGCAGCATAGTGACTCTTTTACCTGTCTAGTGCAAGTTAGACAATGAAAGCATATTTAATTGGTTGCATGGTCGTGCAAATGTTGCATCTAAATACAGTAAGATGTACTAAATGAGCATTGTCATCTGAGCACTTTATCAGTAGGAAAAATAGGTTGCAATCTCACAAATCACACTATTGTCCACTCATCAATTACAACCAATACACAACAGTGTCTAGAATACAGTATGCATGGTTTTTATTCCTGAGAAAAGTGTAGGTGCATGTGTCTTTAAGTGTGGTCCATGAGAATAGCAGCTGCTGTCCTATGTTACAGCCATGGCCATGCACAGATAAAGGGAAAAGATTAGCCCTACCGTCTAAATCCCTGGAATGATGATGGCCAGGACATGCGGGATTTCTTCAGCCCAGGTCTGTGCCCAGTATCCACAGCATAAGAGGAGCGATCCATGACTTGGCAGCGCAGGTATCTCTCGGTGTCTGAGTAACCACGGTGCCTCACCCTGTTATTGGAGTATCTGGTCCGGGAGGAGACAGGGGGACAGTGGGGCGCCGGTTGAGACTGCAAGGTGGGCACCGGTTGGCAGAGCAACTGGGGCTGCAGCCCAGGCTGGGACTGGAGCTGAAACTGTAGCAACGGTGGGTGAGCCTGGGCTGGGCACTGAGGGTGGATTTGGGGTGGGGATTGGGGCTGTAGTGCAGCAGCAGCAGCAGCAGCAGGGTAGATCTGGGACTGAGGCAGAGGTGGGGATTGTGGCTGAAGAAGGGGGTAGATCTGTGGCTGAGATGTGACCTGGTTAAGCAGAAGGGGGTGAGGTGTAGCAGGGAGCAGGGGCTGCAGTTGTAGGGATGACTCCTGGAACTGGTGTAGGAGGAAGCTCTGGTGCTGGAGGAAGCTCTGGTGCTGGTGCAGAGCCTGGTACTGGCGATGCTGCTGCTGCTCTGATCTCCACAGATGTTTTGGTGCTGTGTGGCTCCCTGAGTTGCTCCCTTTGCTGCTGCTGTTTAGAAAAGCAGACACTTGGCTGCCCTCTGCATCCATCGTCCAGGCTGCTATATCTGTATGGGCAGAAGTTTTGCAGAAGGGGACAGAGGACTCTCACCGCACATCCCAGCCCTGCTGCCTCCAAGCCAGCTGCTTCTCCAGTCACCCTACGGAGCAGAGTCAGACGGTGCTGAAAAGTTGGACAGCTCCCTGCGCACAGCCCCCCTCTCTGCACTGCCAGAGATTACACCAAGGTTCCTTCCTCACAGCATCCTACTGTATCATGGGCAGCCAGCTCTCTCTCCCTCTCTTTCTCTCTCTCTGCGTGCTGCCTGACAGGTGCAGTAATCAGCTAATAACCTCAATTGCAAAGATGAGTGGATGGGCAATTTCCTAAACCAAGCTCCAAATAAAGTGTTGCTGTGCCCGCTGCATCCCAATCACTCCACCCTCTGCTGCCCATGTTGGATACAAATCACAATTCAGCTCTATAGGGCATGCATGGCTGGGGTCCAAGAGTTCATCATGTCCTCCTTTCTGTGCTACCTCATCCCCCCCTCTCCTCCCATGGCTGAGCTCTCATCATCAGCTTTCCAACATTTGAAACTTTAGAGAACTAGAGCAGAGAGAGAGGGAAGGGGAGGTGCGAGGTGCAGGAGCTGCCTCCTCCTCTATGGACAAGACACAGGGAAGGGAGCAGAGAACACAGGCAGCAGCATTGCTAGAGCCACCTCATGCCCACCCCCCTAATGCATGTATGCTTCATAGCCCAGCCAGCCAGAGAGAGATTTCATTACTGTTAATAGAATTGCAGGTAAAGTAAATATAATTCTCAGTGATAAATCCCGTTTATCGACCTTCTGCTGGTGCAGACAAGTATCTGTCACTCCACACAGGCTACAGGGGCTGCACGTGTTCCTTTGTCTCCCTGCCAGCCTTGTCTAGCAGATAGATTGCTGCCTGTGTGTGCTCACACTCCCGGGGTGTCTGAGCTGTATACACCCTCAGGTTACATATAAATGACACCTCGGGGGACTACTATAATACATTGCAATAGTTGTTATCACTAAGTGGACTGAAATCAACTCGTTGTCGCCCTTTCAAATTATAAATGACTGAAATTTCAATAAGGAATTAAGGCATCTAGTACACAGAGAGAGAGACACACACGTGTTAAATAGCCCCTCTCAGAACGCCAGGTCCCAATGCGACTCAGGACGATTGTCTTTTTTGCTGAAAATGTGCCTCTTATTCCCACAAACAGAACAGCTGGAAGCAGCAAAACTGCTTTGCTACATTGCACTGTTCAATTTGATAGGAAGCGCAGCGATGCAGCGGCCGCGGCTTTTTCTCATGCCAGGTTCCTTTGTGCTCCATTTCTGATTTTGTATGTGTTTAAAGCTATTTCCTGTGCACTTAAGTCTCAGCTCAGTGGCACAGTGGTGCTGAGCATATCACGCTGCATGGCGTATTGAGGCTAGGTGTATGTATATAAATATATTTATGGGCTGGGTATGGGGTCCAGGTGTTTAGGATATCGGCGCTCAGAATCCTGAGGCCAGAATCCCGACTAGGTGAAAATGTAACCGTACCCCTAACCCTCCCCCCTACAGCCTAAACCTAACCCTCCCCCCTGCAGCCTAAACCTAACCCTCCCCTCCTAAAGTCTAAATCTAACCCTTCCCCCTGCAGCCTAACCATACCCCTAACCCTCCACACGCAGCCTAAACCTAACCATTACCTCCCCTTTCACAGCCTAAACCTAACTCTCCCTCCAGCAGCCTAACCCTACCCCTAATCACCCTTCCCCTACAGCCTAACCCTCCCACCTGCAGCCAAACCCTACCCCTAACTCTCCCCTTCCACAGCATAAACCTAGCCCTCCTCCTGGCAGCCTAACCCTACCCCTAAACCTAACCCTCCTCCCGTCAGTCTAAACCTAACCTTCCCCTCCCTCAGCCTAACCCTAACCCTCCCCCCACAGCCTAACCCTAACCATACCCCCCACAACCTAACCCTACCCATACCCATAGCCTAGCCCTAACTATACCCCTAACCCTCCCCCCACAGCCTAAACCTAACCCTCCGCCCTGCAGTCTAACCCTATCCCTACCCCTAAACCTCCCCCCGCAGCCTAAACCTAACCCTCCCCTCCCACAGCCTAAACCTAACCCTCCGCCTAGTGCTTAACCATAACCCTCATACTTACCATCGGGATGTCAGAGGTCGGGATGCCGGCGTCGGGATTCTGACTGGTGTCGGGATCATAACAATATCCCATATATATACGAGGGTGGATCCAAAAGTTTGTGTCCTGACGCAGGGCTGCCATCAGAAATTGTGGGGCCTGGGACTGACAAAATAGGCAGGGCCCCGCTGGGTGAAACAAGGGCATACTTACCAACTGTCAGATGCACCTCCACAGGAGAAGCCCGGTGAGGAAATGCAGCTAACCATTTTGGGGGCAGGGCCAGGCTCTTTGCATCATTAGGCCTCACCACCATTGTGGTATAATACTGTGAATGGCGCTCCGGAGGGAAGGCGTAGGGCTAATATGACTGACTAGAGCCTGTGGGTGATAATACCGATTGCTTGTGAATTTGTGTGACTCTGGTCAGTACTTCTGTATTTTTTGGGCATGTTATATAATAGTGGGTAGTCTTAGCATGTCTGGCTGCCCCGTGTACCTTGTTTTCTTTTGACTCCTCTTTGTGCCTTGCCGCTGCTCCTGTGCGTCTCAGTGGTGCAGTGGGCATGACATCATTAGTGCTGTGCCGCAATAAGAAAAAAAAAAATACTTTTTTGTACCGGATGTCTGTGCCAGATGGGGGCCTGTGAATTGTCCAGGTGGGGTAAGTATGACTGTCCTGGGTGGCTACAGATATGCCTCTGTGGGAATCAACCCCTAGATCAAGCCTCTGCCATTGGGGGAGGGGGATAAACCAAAGGTAGTACTGGGGAGTGGGACCAGCAGTATTAGTATTACAAGTACCAGGAAACAAAGGGGAGATTCTCCTCACCCTCTCTAATCAGCAGGGCTTTCAAATCCCCCTCCAGCAGGGAGCAGAGAGTTGAAATAAGATTTAACTATGCGCTAGCAGTGGGACAATGTGAGGAGAGCTATTGCTGGACAGCACAGTGATGGGGGGGGCGCAGAGAGGTACAGAAGGTTGCCACGTTGTGATGCGGAGGACCGCGAGGAATATTCAGCCCCGGCACCTGGAGTCGGCTGGTGAAGGTGAGTAGCGGTATGAACAAAGGCGGCAATGATATCCGCGAAGACGTGATCCTCCAAGCAGCGGTAATCAGCTCCACAGCACAGAGTGTTATCCAATCGTGAACAGCAGTTCAATGAGAATAGTCTGTACAACCTTGACGCGTTTCTCCTCACTGACTGAGGTTTTTTCAAAAGGCATTTCACTGATTACCTCTGCTGCAATACAGCGCTCCACTATTTATGTTTCTATATCTCATTAATTATGCACCCTTTTACCAGCACAGTACCCCTGCCTCATTAATTATGTGCCCACCCCTTTCCCAGCACTGCACCCTTGGCCAGGCTAACCTATCTATGAACCCAGAACCCTGACGCTTTGCCAGTACAGTCATCACTCCATTCACAGGAAGCTCTCTCATTCAGTCTAGTCAGATCCAGGCTCCAGCATCACCCCTCTGCCCCAAGTGCCCCCTCTCCTAGCTGAGATGTCAGCTTCAGAATATCAGATAACTCTGACAGAAAGACAGAGACTCACTCTCTGGGAGTGGAACTAACTTTGGCCGTCCCTGCTGCAGCTCCTGTCTCTGCTGACCTGACAGTGGGAGCTGGGCGGTGGCGGTAAATGGAGGCGGAGCTATCAGCTCCACAAAGGCCCATGGGTGGATTGGCTGTGGCTGGGCATGTGCAGCATGTCCTTATGTGGCCATCTTACTCGTAGCAGAATGAGCTGCGCAAGTGCAGAAGCTTATTCTGACTGCTGCAGGGCTGTGCGATCGGAGCTGAGATCCGATGGTGGCCGGTGGGTAGGTAAATTGTAGTCGCCGGTGCCATAACAGCTGTGAGGGCAAGCTCTGCAGATAGATAGTTGGTAGGTCACAGCTGAGCTGCAGAGCCACGGTGATGCCCCTAAGACAACTGCAGATGCCCTAGGTATTTGCATAAAATGCCTATGCCTAGGGCCAACTCTGCTCCAAGGTGTGAGCGAAACGCATCGATTGGGATATCTAACTATTTTGGCCTTGGAATTGATCCATCTATCCACTACAACCAGCAGCTTACAAACTTTTCCCCAGCGGTAGTGCAATGGAACTTACAGTCTGTGTACCCATGGCTCAAGTAGGAGGTGGAAGCGCAGCTGAAGATTCATTAAAGCCGATATTGAATACACGCCGGGCGGCTGACCGCAGCCACCATACAACACAGTGAGCCAGGACACAGTGAGCTGGGACACAGAGAATTTGGTAATTCTCATGGACAAGGTGAGCTGACCGCTATATTGCTGTGGCGGTCCCTTGCAAAGCAGGTTTATGTCGGCTAGGAGACACAGCCAACTGGGAAAGATATAATATAGAACTGGTCTTTCACAGTGCCGCAATTATATATAGGGGAATCGACCACTGACTTTTCTCATATATGATTACAACTCACAATCAGAGAGTTTTTATGGTAAAGGTGCAGAACCGGTGCACTACAGATACCATCCTACCATTAGTAATAAATAAAATCAGGTAGCTGGACACATTTTGGAAAGACTGGATTCAACTGAGACATTATAGGTTAATATATTGCTGGACATTGTAATACATTTTTACAAAAGTGGAGATTGGGATGAGAATATTTTTGACAAACTATTAGGATTGTGGTGACTATCAGATAGATATTCATTGATAAGATTTGTATACTGAATAGAAATATATGTAATTATATGCCTTTTGTTAGAAATATTTAAAGGTAGCTATATACACGTTATATTGTTATTAACAGTATTGGATACATTTAAAAAAAATGTGTGCAATAACTTTGGTACATGATACAGAGAAGCCTGCTTCTGATCATTCAAGTATATTATACACTTGGTGAATTTCAGCAATAGCGCGGTCTATATCTGCTTAGTGGTGTTTTCTGATTATGTGTCAGAATTGCAACTGACACTTACAGTAGTCCAGCTGCATTGCTGAAATCAGATACGTTTTTTTAATATATATTTTTTTATATATAAAGTATATTGATTTAATTATCATAATATCATATATATTTATACATTTGTTTTTTGTTTTATATATTGTTACACCTCTCTATAAGCGCCAGGAAAACTGTGGCTTCCAGGTAATTGTTAAGCTACAATATATTTGGGATCCAGAAGTGACCACGTGCCGTTGCCGGATTGAAAAGGAGGCTTGGATCCGACTCCCATCCAGACTCTCCCCTCCCAATCAGGTTTTGCAAAACCAGGCAATTCCAAGGGGAGAGAGGGGGAATCGGTATGAAATACCGCCGGCCGATTCCCGGCAGCGGCAGCCCGACAGCTGAACAGATCCCGGCAGCGGCAGCCCGACAGCGCTGGAAATCCTGAACGTCCTGAGGTAAGTAAAAACTAACCTAACCCCCCCTAACCCTAACCCTCCTTAGGGGTGCCTAACCCTAACCTCCCCCCCAAGTGCCTAACCCTAATCACCCCTCTAAGTGCCTAACCCTAACCCCCCCTTACCCGCTGCCTAAACCTAAGTCCCCCGGGGGGGTGCCTAATCCTGACCCTCCCTCCCCCTAGCCTAACCCTAACCCTCCCGGGGGGGGTGCCTAACCGTAAGTCCCCCACGGGTGCCCTAAACCTAACTCTCCCCCCTCGCGGCTGTCCACTCGTGGTGCCCGGCATCCCTTTGATCGGGATGCCGGGCGCCTGTCTCCCGGCATCGGGAAAATGACAGGCGTCTAGATATAGACGCCTGTCATTTAACCCACGCCGGGATAAAGCTGTCGGGAAGCCGGCTGTCGGGATCACGTCAGCCGGTTTCCCGATTGCATCCCGGGAGAGGGAGACGGGGGAGGGGAAGACCAGACGAATGACAGGTCCAAAGTACTGGCACATTACTAATACTGTATGTATAGTCACACACATACTGTACAGTATGAACAAATGAATCTGATCAGTATGGTTGCAACTTTGCATGTAACTGTAATACTCTATACAATCAGCATCAATGTGAACATATAAAATCAGTTTGCGAGAGGAGAATATTGTTTATTTGAATATTTTACAGAACTCCATCGGGCTTGGGTGCTTATAAATGAATTCATAAACTCGTGCTTGCTGCAGAAGCTGTTTGCATCATGTCAGTATGATTACTATCTTTGTCATGGGTCCTGTGCAACTGACCCATGCAACTGACCCATGCAACTGACCCATGTAGCAGTGAGGTGGCCCCAGCTCTGTATGACCACCTGCTCTGAAAGGCCTCGCTTTTGCCCTTCTGTGCACTCGTAGAGGCCCGGGTGTGCGTAGAGGCTATTTTTGTTGGGGAACTAAAAAGCGAAAATTTTCCCTGTGACTATATTTTCATGAAGCACAGCATTTCTTTCATCCAATATGTGTTGTCGGGTGTGGTAAGTTTTCTAGACATTCAAAATGACAACATTCATTATTCTCATGTCGACATGGTCTTAATGTTGACATGTTCATCATGTGGACATTGATCATGTTGTCATTCAGCATGGTGAAATGTCAACATAATATTTTCAATGTAATTCTGTCTCTAACACTAACTGTTATGGTAACCGTAACCCTAAGGGTAACCCTTATGCTAACCTTAAGCTAATGGAAATGTCGACATTATGACAATGTCGACATTTCTGATGTCAACATTCTGTCAATGCCAACATTTTGCAGGCGTTGGCAATTATGATGTCGACATTTTAACCAATGTTGACGTTCTGTTGCCGACATTGTGAATGCTAACATCTTGAATGTTAACACAGTGACCTCATGCCCAGTGGCGTCACTAGGGTCGGTGGCACCCAGTGAGGCCAAAAAGGAAGCATGACATCATGGGAAGGGGAGCGTGATATCATGCCCCCCCTCCCCCATTTCATCACTCTGGAGGTGTGCCTAGCAGTCCTGGCAATGCTGACCTGCCCCCAGAGACTGTCTCCATACTGCTGGCTCCTCCTCTGTAATTGGGAGCTGCACAATAACATCACAGTGCAGCGCCAGGCTCCCGGTCAGTGTGAAAGAGCCGGCATTTTGGTGTTACCCCCTTGGAGGGTGACACCCGGTGCAGTCTGCACCCCCCTAGTGATACCCCTGTGAGTGTTGTTTATGCAAAGATATCAGTCTAGATATGCAATCAATATTCCATGGTTGGCCAACCCTTGGCACTAGTGCTATAAGGTGCCACTCGAAGATGTTTAGAGTGGCACCTGCAGGGTCAGTTCCAGCCTATGTGTGCAGTGCTGCTCCCCTCCTTCTCCACCGCCTGCTGTTACAGAAGACATTTTTTTTGCGCGATGAATCTCTCTAAACCGAACAACCCAAGTGCGGCCGGCGCACCCAGCGAAGCGTGGCCCTCTTCTGAATGAACTGTACAAACAGTTGGAGTCTATGTACTAAGCCTTGGAGAAAGATAAAGTGGAAGGAGATAAAGTACCAACCAGTCAGCTCCTAACTGACACTGTACAGACTGCATTTGAAAAATGACAGGAGCTGATTGGTTGGCACTTAATCTCCGTCCACTTTATCTCTCTCCAAGGCTTAGTACAGTGGACCCCAAGTCCTGCTCACAGTCAAGTAACAGTACAAAGTTCAGAAGTATGTCCTTGTTTCCAGACTTCAAGTTACCAACATAAACTAAGAAAGCCAACTTCAAAAAAGGAAGGTCAGGGAAGCCACGGACATTTTTAGTATTCATTTATTACTATTGGAAATGTTTGTATATGTTGTAATGGTGACGGCCGCCTGGAAAATGTTTTTGGCTTGTAATGTTGACCATCTGGCACCCAAAGAGAGTAAAGTTGCCTTCAATGCAATATATAATAGTATACACATCAGTCCAATGAAACCTCCTATTAAAGAGTAACTACAGTATAATTCAAAATCAATCAAATTTATCACATGAGCTCTGGGTCATCAACAAGTGATATTGTATAGAGGAAGTAAAAATTATCCCAGAGTAGAACCAAGGAGACTAATAAAGGCACCTACTCCTAATCCCGCATGTAATAACCATTGACTTTGGGCCTGATTCAGAGCCGCTCGTAAGCGGCCGCTCGTTCGTTCCGAGCGATGTTTGCACAACTGCGCATGCATATGGATCGTAATACGCATGCGCGAACCAGTCAGTGCGGCCGAAAATAGTTTGTTCGCTAAATAGCGAATGCCTGCTATTTTGAGTGACAGGAGGAGGCGTATGTGGGTGGTAACAGGGGAAGGTGCTTGAAAA
Organism: Taudactylus pleione; assembly: GCA_031769625.1. Taxonomy (NCBI): domain Eukaryota; kingdom Metazoa; phylum Chordata; class Amphibia; order Anura; family Myobatrachidae; genus Taudactylus; species Taudactylus pleione. Next base: position 2,448,148 of record JAUIMM010000091.1, on the reverse strand, counting down.
CGGGGAGCGGAGATCCGAACGCAGGCGTGCTTTAAGGTCAAAACGGGCGTTTTATGGGTGTGCATAATTAATACAGCAGCGTCATTGACCACGTCACTGGGTTATTTTATAGTCAGAACTGCACGTAAGTTTGCAGTAGGAAAAACCAACCACAAGAATAGTGAGCAGTTCATACGCTGGTCGATGTACTCGATTAATCTAATAAATAGCGGACATGACGTAGGATGCGAGCGGCCAGGGGGCGTAGTTTTCCAAAAAACGACCGCATGTTTGGTTCGCTCGTTCAGACCTAGAGGCGTGAACAGACCGCAAAGAGCGAACGGTTCATTTGAATAGCCACCCCTTTTTTCTGAACGAGCGAGCGCAAATAGCGTCCGGCTCTGAATGAGGTCCTTTGTACACTACAATGGACTATGCTAGCTTTATATAAAAATGCAATAATAACAATGTAAGTTAGGCACCGAGTGGTCCACATTTTGGTGCTAGTGAAGAAATTCTCATCGTTCTCTGGAGAACTAAATCCAGCAGCAGTGTACGGTGTGTGGATACAGTACCTGGCAATTACCTCTCAGCTGTAACTCTTATTCCATGCTTCTTCCTGGATGCTGAGCGGCTGCGAGAGATAATGGCAAGCTTTGAACATTTCAGTCAGCTGAGAGAACTCTGCGGGAAATTGTTATTCAGCATCTGTGGATTGCTGGCACGTTTTGGCCTGGGGTATTGTTACCATATTTCCTGATACAGAAACCCATGTGAAATTAAGGTGACTTAGTCCATTACAGTGACTCTTTGATATCCTATCAGTACTAAGCACATGAAAGCAGATATAGGACCCAATTAATAACTTTTCTGTTGATCTATGCATATTGGGGTTATGCTCCTGTCAAACGTTCTTCCAAAACTTATTTATTTCCAGTATGAAAAAATATAACTTAGCGCAAACCCACCCCCCCAAAAAAGCTGGAATACTGTATTCAGATTCATAACAATGATGTAATCCTTTCATGCTTCTACTTTCAGCAGCCAGTACTATATATTTTTTAAAATGTAATTTATTATATGCAAATAAAAGTAAAGCAATTTAGAATATAAACATTTGATATAGGGACTGGTTGCTGATTGTTCCCCCATTATGTACGGGGGACGTCAGTTTATGGCAATGATCCATACATTGCTGGTGACCTGCCCATGCACAGTATACTCTGGGCATAGACTATTGCCCAGAGTCTACTGCTGCTGCGGTCAACGGTCAGTCTGCTGCCGGGGAGAAAAGAGGGGGCCCCTGACTGGGAATGCACACGGGCCCTCTCCTTTCTTAATATGCCCCTGAATGTAATTATGTATTTGTTGGATTTCATTATGTAAAAATTGTGAATATGATTATCTGTCAATTTGTAATTAGCCTGTAACTGCCCTTGAGGGGCCATATTAATAAAAGATAATAATCAGAAATTCAATCTAATTTGCATTGACCTAATAGCAATGAAAATACGGAAGACCTAATAGAGCAGTGTTGGCTAACCTTGACACTCCAGCTGTTGTGGAACTATATATCCCAGCATGCCCTGCCACAGTTTTAGCATGCCCTAATAGCAAAACTGTAGCAGTGCATGCTGGGTTATGTAGTTCCATAAACGCCTTAAGGGTCAAGGTTAGCCAACACTGTAATAGTGTCAGGTGACTCCACACTGCCTCTACTGGCTAAAGTAAAAACAGTGAAGGACCCCCTACCCCTCCTCCCCCAGTACACATAGCTGGCATACTTGTACTCTGGAGCAGTGCTTTTCATATCTAGTCCTCAGGACACACTAACAGTGCATGTTTTCCATATCTCCTTGCTGGAGAATAAGTGTGTTCACAACTTACTAACACATTTTTAAAGTCCCACAGGTTCTAATTATTTCACTTGTAATTCTAGGCCTGATACAGAGGTAGGCGCTATGTCGATGTTTACGCAGTTGGCTGATGTTTTTTGGATTGCATGCATCTGAGTTGCACTGGTCATGTGTCGCAATGGTTTACCAGTGGCGGCCGTAGTGAGTATTTGGACGTAGAGTGATTGACAATCAGTGTGTTTATAGGAGGTAACGGGGGGATGGATAGTGAAACGGGAGTGTTGCGGTCATTTTGTGGGCATGTCGCAGCCAGTGACATTTATTTTTGTACGCAGTTTCACTGGCCCCAACAGCTTTCTCCTGATGTACATTCTATACTGCCGTAGGGTTGCCCAGAAGTTCTATAGCACAATCGGCGGATTAGAGATGCAGCTGGTGGGCGTCTCTGTACAAATTACAGCGGCTGCTGCCTTTGCGTGGATTGTCACTACCGCTACATACAAGGCGCAGCCGCCACGGGATTAGCGTCGACCTCTGAATCAGGCCCTCTATGAACAGACCTGGAAAACATGCACTGCTAGTGTGCCCCAAGGACAGGATTTGAGAAGCGCTGCTCTGGAGAACAGGGCCAAACGTTTATGAGGAAGGTTGCAATAGGTGAATAAAAGGAACGATGGGAAGAATTCCAGGTAAGTGTATTTTTTGGTGATGTTAAATGTGATCAATAATCCTAAAACATTTATTTTATAACCCACAAGTGTTATTGTCCATTTATTTATACACAGAGATCAGGCCCTCATCCAAATACAATTGTTACCTACTAATGGCCATAACATAAAAACATATTTAGTGTAATATGCTACCAAACAAAAGCCTCCTCCCATATTTTAAATAAAATTTGCTTTTTGAAATATTAGAAATATCAATAAGATTACCAGTAAACCCATAGCAACACAAACAATTAATTGGACAAGTACAATCACCCACAATTGTTAAAGGGTTAACCATTCCGAGAAGAAATTTGTATTTTTTGATGTCCCAGGAGAAGCAAAGTGTAAAACACTAAGTGAACCATTATCCAGCAGAGGAAATGCATAGAAATAATAATAATAATAATAATAATATAATAAAAACCTCAACAATTGCTTAACAAATGTTTTGATAATGTAGAATTAATAATTGTTTCACATTGGATATAGCCTCATTATAGCATAGATATTATCCTGGGAATATTCAGCTATGTTTGGAAAAGTAATATATGGACATGACAGATGACAAGAGCTAACTAATGAGGAACTGGTAAAATAGCACTTTCCTTTATGATCTGTTTGTATTTAAAACACAAATCTAATTGCAAAATACATTTGTAAATTTAAACCTCATTTACTTTGCCGCAGGGCACGGAAACCTGCAGAGGATCAAACCATTTGCAAGCATAAATATAGCACCAATTACACTGGTAGAATAAGGTTGGTGATGTGCTGATATCGATTGCTATATACTGTAATACAAAGGAAAGAGGCAACCAGAGCTCAAACATAAAAAAAACAGACAAAGCATAAATTCAAGTAGATATTAAATAATACACCTTATTGGTTTACATTTAATGTTAGTTACATAGACTTAAAAAAAATAAAAAAATCTATCTTAACAGACTTTTAGCACAATACCTGGATGGTGCAGTGCATTCAATTATATCAGCAAACATTGGAGCTGTGTAGCCCAACACATTCTTTTATTAAAAATCCATAGTGGATGTCACTGAGCCTGATGTTATGACCAGCAATAGGGAATACTAGATGTAATGCCCCACGTTGCCTGGTATTTATTTATTTATGCTTTTCACTGGGTTATATTTACTAAAATTAGAGTTTTTAGAAATGGAGATGGAGAAATGCCCATAGCAACCAATCAGATTCTACTTAACATTTAACTAGCACCTACTAGAAGTTAATAGCTAGAATCTGATTGGTTGCTATGGGCAACATCTCCAGGTCTAAAAAACCCGCACTTCAGTAAATTTACCCCTGTGCTCTACCATGTTCCTCTGTTTCTCCACACATCTTTCTCTCTCCATCCTGCCCCCCCCTCCCTGGTTTCTTAGGGGGAAGGGTTAGAGTTAGGCACCACTGGGGGGGTTAGAGTTAGGTACTAAGGGGGGAGGGTTAGGTTTAGGCATGGAGAGGGGAGACTTAGGTTTACGCAGAGGGGAGGGTTAGGGATAGGAAGCGGGGTGGGGAGGGTTAGGGTTAGGCTACAAGAAGGGAGGGTTAGGGGGAGAAGGGGGGATGGTAAGTATACTTACCCGACCATCGGGATGTATTTTGAAAGTAGGCATCCCGACAGTTTAAAAAAAAAAACACCAGCATCCAGGGACCAGTGATCGGTGCTCCAGTGATGTCTTCTGGGGCTCCGGTCAGCTGGTCTCCGAGCTCCTGCACTGTGACCCTGACCAGGGAGCCGGGAGACCAGCTAACCGGAGCCCCAGAGGACATCACGGTAGCACTGTTGACAGAGGTAAGTGTAAGCTGAGGAGGGGGGGGGTCGCGGGGGAAATGGTGTCGCTCGGGGGCCGCAAGCGGGTGGGGCACGAGGGGGGATTGCGGTATCTGATGGCGGGGCATGCACAGACACATTCTCCCTGTATTTTTTCCGAAAAAGTGTGCGGACAGGATTCGCATGGACAGAGCTTTATCGCAAGCTCTGTCCCTGCATGCAGATGTTAGTACATCCATGTGATATTTATGCGAATTTAGACAGAAATTTCACACTACAACAGCATTTGAAATGCGTATTGTAGTAAATAGGGCCCACAGTCATTTGTTTTGTTTTTTGTATTTAATGATTGTGCATTTTATCTTCTTTTCACTTCTCAAAGCGTGCTACTGAGTATCAGTCAAATTAATATAGTGAAAGAGCTGGTGACGTACAATAAGCCAAAAAACATCATGTGGGGCATTAAGGCCATTTCTGTATGGGGTCATGCAGTGCATATCTGTATCTGTGGGCTTGTCTAATCTTAGTTTGAGAAACCCAGTATCCATAATGGGTGAACATGGCTCTCTGGGTCTTTATGGGCCCACAACACACACCCTTACACATTAAGTATACTTACCTTTCCACACACACAGTATAAATCAGTGTTGCCATTTTCCCAAAGATATACACAGTAGAGATATCAACGAGAAAATGGTGCTAGCGCCAATTTTCCAGACATATGCACATGCGCAGTAGATTCTGGCACAGTGCATACAGATACTACAAGGGCAACCTCCTCTCTTACCATGCCCCTGGAGAAGATATAAATTATCTTAACAATATTTCCAAATATCTATTTAAAATCTGATGACAAAACCTAAAATAAAAAAACGCCAAGAAAGAAAACAAAACAACTTATTTTGTGGCACTGTACCGTAACCACAACAAGTGAGTCAGAACCTGTCAGTCTGTCATCTCTGGTGCCTGCAGGTGGGGATTGATATGGGGGCACAGGATTTGCATGGCTTGGGTGCACCTCCCCATCCTCTCAGGAGACTTCAGTGTGGACCACCTCTACTTCCTCGTCTATCTTTTCCCGGCCCGTAGTCCTCTCTTTTCCTCCCTCCATTGCTTCCAATGGCCAGGCATATTACACAGTAATCAGAACTCAGACAATTCCCACCAGTGACTATTCCCCCTCTTCTCTATGTGTGCCTCTGTTCCTTTTGCTAGATGTGCCTCTGCTTCACCATCTATGCCCCTGCCCCTTTACCCATCTGTGCCTGTTCCATCCCTCTATGTGTACCTCTGATCTCTTCCCCATCTGTGCCCATGCCCCCTTCCCAATCAGTACCTCTGCTCCCTTTCTCCATGTGTGCCACTACCCCCTCCTCATGTGTGCCTCTGTTCCATTCCCCACTTTCTCATGTTCTTAATATATTTTTAATTTATGTTCTAACTTTTTACAATTTTTTTAAACTGCTTTATCTGTGTGTATCTCTCTCTCTCTCTCTCTCTCTCTCTCTCTCTCTCTCTCTCTCTCCATATACGGTATCTATATACAGTATAAATACAGTATATATAAATATATATATATTTATATATATATATACACACACACATGTTCTTGATAAAAGTCTCCTGACTGAAACGTTGGATTGAGCTACCCCAGTGTGATGTCATTCTCTTATTCACAGTCCTGTGAGTGCTGCTGCCAGGTCTACCTATATATATATATACATATATACTATATATACATATATGTCTGTTGGCAATTTGGAGGATCTGTTATGCATGTGGAGAGATCTGAGGGGGATGTGCTGCATACCAGTACTGTGGCGGGGGCATCATATCATGTGCTTGCGCCAAGGCTTCATACTGCCCCTCTGCGGCCATCAGGATGGTGGTGGTAGTTCAGGGGCATATTAAGAGAGGAGGGAGCCCGTGTCACTCACCGTCCGGGGCCCCCTTCTCTCATCGGCGCACTGCCAGGTTTAGTAGACTCAGGTCACTAGTCTGTGCCCAAAGTCTACTGCACATGCTTGAATGCGGGAAAAATGGCCGCGGCTGCCATATTCCAGGCGTTTTGTGTAGCTCTTCTCCACCCGGTGTGGGATTTTGGAGAGGTAAGTATTAGAAAGTATGGGTGCAGAGTGTGTGGTGTGGGCCCCCCGTGACCCAGGTGCCCGTGTGCACCGCACACCCTCCACCCATTATAGATACGGCTCTGTGGTAGTGGCATGGGGGGCAATAATCTTCCTGATTCATTTGCACTTGGCCCCACAATTTCTGATGGCAGCCCTGCACACAACCACTAGATCATGTCATACCAAGTACTTGAATTAGATCTGTCATCCTGAATTACCTAGAGCCAGTAATTCATAAAAAAAAGAGAGTGCATTCACTGTATATGTCCCCAGGCAGCGTCTTAAAATAATGAATGCAGTTTTGTTATATATTACAGTATATCAGTGTTGGCTGACCTTGACACTCCAGCTGTTATGGAACTACATAACCCAGCATGCGCTGCTACAGTTTTGCTATTAGGGCATGCTAAAACTGCAGCAGGGCATGCTGGGATATATAGTTCCACAACAGCTGGAGTGTCAAGGTTAGCCAACACTGTATTATATCATCTTTGTTTAGTCTGTCATCTTTTTTTTATTTAGATCTGGTAGTTCATCTTTAGTTTCATCAGTGTAAACAAGACAATATCCTATCGCCCACATCGAAGTGACATCATGGAATCATGAACATCATAGAATTTAATGAAAAATGTACCCTCTAAACTTCTTTACTCTGATGTTTACAGATATCCTTTATATTTGGCTTTGTGGAATATCTTTAATTACTTCAAGACCGCATGGTTTATTCACTCCTGTATGACCAGACTCAATCACACATTTTTCCTAGTGCAGATTCAGGTGGCAATATTTTATTTCAAGGTCTATCCAAGTGTATTTTATACGTTTTCAAGAGACTGTCTTTAGTTTGCACATTACAATCATGGGCAGCATATAAAGGACAATTACCTAATTTTTGTTTTCCTGAAATAGTGTTCCATACATAGCAAATATTTTGATCTAATAGCAGCTTATAAGATTTAACCTGGCTTAGTGATGCTGGCCAATGCGTCTAGCATCTATTGGGATAACTCCCCATTCTACCGATGCCTGGGTTGAGTAATCGGCAGTATGTGCTACTCAAAATCAGGACTGTAGGTTTTTAGAAGTGGAGATTTTGCCCATAGCAACCAAGATTCTACTTAACATTTATCTAGCACCTTCTAGATAATAGCTAGAAGCTGATGCCGAGCAAACTGATGACCAGTCTCCCCTGCTGCAGCTGATCTCTGCACATGCACATACACCTCTTTTCAAATTGTGCCAAGTAGAATGTTCATTTTGTGGTGACTTAACACCATACTTACCTACGTTGCTGCCCACTTCTCCGGGAGGGGTCAGCCAGGTCAGCAGAGAAGGGGTATGGCCGGCAGGAAAGTGGACGGTGCAGGGGGTTTGGCGGCATTATACATTCATTGTGGCCCCACCCTCCGCTATACAGTGCAGAGAAAACAGGAGTAATTGGCCCCCCGGACCGCCAACTTGTGCGAGTGGGTGGAGGGGGCGACGTGGGGGGTGCGGACGATGGAGGGAGGTGTGGGCGATTGAGGGAGGTGCGAGAGACTTGCCTACTTTTCCAAGTAAAATGTTTGAAGACAAAATGCGTGAGACTAGTGTGGGTTTTTAGAAGTAGAGTTGTTGCCCATAGCAACCAATCAGTTTCTAGCTAATATCGTCTAGAAGATGAAAGATAAATAATAGCTAGAATCTGATTGGTTGCTATGGGCATCAACTCCACTTCTAAAAACCAGCACTGTAGTAAATAAACCTTTAGGAGGGTAACTAGAAATGATTAGGCCCCATATACAATGCTTCAGGCCAAGCTATGCTCTATTGTAAAATCCCACTCATCCAGAGATCTATTCCATCAGCATTGCTACTCACTTAAAAATCTGGACAAGTCAAGTTAATCCACCTAATTCATGCCCAGATTCACTCACCACACCCATTTCACGCCATGCCATTCCCCTTCTGCATGTAGACCGCACCTATTTCAGGCCATGCCCCTTCTGTATGTAGACCACACCTATTTCAAGCCATGCCCCTTCTGTATGTAGACCACAAGTATTTCAGGCCATGCCCCTTCTGTATGTAAACCACACCTATTTCAGGCCATGCCCCTTCTGTATTTAGACCACACTTATTTCAGGCCATGCCCCTTCTGTATGTAAACCACACCTATTTCAAGCCATGTCCCTTCTGTATGTAGACCACACCTATTTCAGGCCATGCCCCTTCTGTATGTAAACCACACTTATTTCAAGCCATGCCCCTTCTGTATGTAAACCACACTTATTTCAAGCCATGCACCTTCTGTATGTAAACCACACTTATTTCAAGTCATACCCCTTCTGTATGTAAACCACACTTATTTCAAGCCATGCCCCTTCGGTATGTAAACCACACCAATTTCAGGCCATGCCCCTTCTGTATGTAAACCACACTTATTTCAAGCCATGCCCCTTCTGTATGTAAACCACACTTATTTCAAGCCATGCCCCTTCTGTATGTAAACCACACCTATTTCAGGCCATGCCCCTTCTGTATGTAGACCACACCTATTTCAGGCCATGCCCCTTCTGTATGTAGACCACACCTATTTCAGGCCATGCCCCTTCTGTATATAGACCACACTTATTTCAGGCCATGCCCCTTCTGTATGTAGACCACACTTATTTCAGGCCATGCCCCTTCTGTAGACCTTCTAAAGAAAAAAAATCTGTCAAAACTTTTCCACAGAATATTTATCTCATTCCGAATTTTGCACATTTGTCCTTCAGAAATTGACCTCAAGCGTTCAAAACGGACTTCGCCCTAGATGTTGCTCCGCCAAGCCTTCTTGTTTATTATGTACCAAACAAGTCACAGAGCAGAATGAACTGACACTGTCAACAGCCCAGGCCTTTAGGGCTCTATTTATCATTAAATATTTGTGGCATATTCCCCAAAACCACCCGTTTTGGCGCAATACCTGCAAATATTATAACTCTCTCCCTAGTGTATAAAGGAGGTCCCTCCATTTCCAACAGCTGCAAAATTTACAGAGAGAGAAGTCCTCCAGAACCCTCCCCGGCAATGGCCGCTGCACATGCGTGGTCAGTAAACTGAGCATGCTCAGGAGTCCCGATAGAGAAGTGAAGAAACCATTGATGCGTTCACCACTTCGAGCACATCGCAGCGACTGTGAAATGCTGTTCAGCAGAATGTCAAAGCAAGAGCGAGTTGCAAACACTGTTTGGCCGGAACTACGCACAATGCAGAGTTGTCTTTTCAACCACAATATTTGCTTCAAACTTTTTGCAGCAGGGCAGTCAAATCATCTGATTAGACATTTAGGCCCATATTCAAGAGGAGAAAATTCGGAAAAGTTTCGGACTTTTCACCTCCTTCGCCTGTTTCAGAGGCAGAATCTTTCCGTGCGTGTTCCCGTTTTTCGCTTAATTCAAATCCAAAACCGGTCGAAAACGGAAAGAAGCGAACGCAGAACAGGCGGAAAGTACTGAATAGATTGGGGGAATCAGTCTGTACCCCAAAATAAGATGCACTAACATTGGAAATCAATACAGATGTGTACTATTAGCCCTAATAAAAGTACTTTGTGTCATTAATTTGTGTTAAAAGCTTTATATCTGCTTAATTGTAAAAGTTCTAAAAAATGGTAGAAAACAGTATTTTTTGGTGAAAATAATTAGTCCTGTCAATGTGGGGTACTTGAAAATGGGTGCTAGCATATTTTTGTGCTTCTAAAGTGAACTTTAAAAATTGTGAAAAACCACCCTCATACATGCACCTGCAACATCAAAAATACTTGGCCCCTCCTTACAGCACCCCAAGAAGTCTATTTCGCTAGTTTTTATAGTTGTCTCCCCACTTTTTACTTTTTCGCCCCCAAAATTAAGTATTTTTTTGGAGTGTTCTGAGGTCATTTTTTTGGTTGATTTGTCCTTTGGGGGGCTGTCCTAAGGGTTCTGTGCTGTTTCCCCCCCAAAATAATGATTTTGCACTTTGTTTCACCTGCTATTCATAGGAAATACTTCTCCGCCTATTACAATGCATTGAGTTTCCGCTTAGGCGAAATTGTCCTGGAATTGACTATGGAGATACTTTGGCAACAGGCAGAAAGTCTGAATCCACGTAAACTTTTCTCCAAACGGCACTTTTCGCCTCTAATTGAATCCGGCCCTTAGCCTTCTTTCTTTGACATGAACAATAATTGCATTCCTTTTATACTCAGTAGCTGCTGAATCCATGAATATATCTATCTATAAGCGGGTTGGGCACGAGAAGCTGGCGCTCTGGATCCTGGAGGTCAGAATCATGAGGCCGGCATCCCGACAGGGTTAGGATACCGACACCTGTTGGTAAGTATCCTAACCCTACCCCTCTCAGTGGCAAACGCAGGATTTCTAGAGGGGGGTTTCCAAATCCTTGATTTTAGAGTGAGTGTGGCCAGTCCATGAAGAGGGCATAATTAGCACTTATCCAGCTTTAATATGTTTGTACAAAGTATATTGTGTTGCATAATTCCAGCATATACAGGACCAGCGTTCATAGTATGCCATTAGATGTGGAAGTAGGTCCATCCTGTCTGAGCTGAATGTTTCTACAGTATGTCACATGTGGGCACCATTCCTGAGCATTGGAGCAAGTCCAGGAGTCTGGGGGAGCAGCAGAAGAACCTAGCACTGCCCTGGACATATATGTACATATCGGTCTCCTTATGTACTGGATAGTGTATTATTATACAGTATTAATAATTAACCCTACTGATGGTCTATAGCAGTGCACCACTAACAGTGCATGTTTTCCACATCTCCTAATTGGTGTACAGGTATATTTATTACTGGCTGACACATTTTAAAAGATCCACAGGTGGTGCTAATCATTTCATTTGTGATACTTAGAAGAACATGCAGCACTAATAATATTCTATTATATTACTGTTTCTATTGTGGTCTTGGTTTGTGCTGGGGGAGGGTGGTTTCCGGGCAGATGGAAACCCCCCCTGCGTTTGCCTATGCCTCTTCCCCTGATACCTAAACCTAACCTCCCCCGCTAGTGCCTAAACCTAACTTACCCCCTCACTGCACCCTAAACCTAACCCTCCCCCTTTAGTGCCTAACGCTAACCCTCCAACTAGTGCTTAACCCTAACCTTCGCCCTAACCCCAGTACTTATCGCAGTCAGGTGGGTGATGGTCCTATAGCAGATGCAGGTTACTATAAATATACTTAGACAACTCTTACATACAAGACTTCTCTGAAATTCATCTGTTTGGGCATATTTACTAAGCAGTGGATGACAAAACTCTCCATTCTTACAGATTTTGCCTGACAAATTTAAAAAAGTATTAATGCTTCATTCCAAACAAGCCCGATAATGCATTTACTATTATAGGCCCTCATTCAGAGCCACTCGCTAGCGGCAGTACGCTCCTTCCGAGCGATGTTCGCACATCTGCGCATGCGTACGGTTTTTAGTACGCATGCGCGAACCAGTCAGTGCGGCCGAGAATCATTTGTACGCAATATAGCGAGTGCCTGCTATTTTGAGTGACAGAATGAGGCGTATGTGGGTGGTAACAGGGGAAGGTGCTTGAAAACGGGGAGTGGAGATCCGTTCGCAGGCGTGCTTAAAGGTCAAAACGGGCGTTTTAAGGGAGTGCATAATTAATACAGCAGCGTCATTGACCACGTCACTTGGTTTTTTTTTAACTCAGAACTGCTCGCAAAATAGCGGTTGAAAACACCAACCACAAGAATAGCGAGCAGTTCATACGCTGTACGATGTACTCGATTAATCTAATAAATAGCGGACATGACGTATGGTGCGAGCGGCCAGGGGGCGTTTTTATCAAATAAACGAGCGTATGTTTTGCTCTCTCGTTCAGACTTAGAGGTGTGAACAGACTGCAATGTGCGAACGGATCATTTGAATAGCCACCCCTTGTTTTTGAACGAACGACCGCAAATAGCGAACGGCTCTGAATCAGGCCCATTGTCCTTTTACATACAGTATGGCAAAATCTGTAAAAAAATCGAGGGTTTTGAAAATCCACTGCTTAGTAAATACGACCCAAGCTGATGGGCTTGTTTATGGATAACAACAAAAGTAAACATTCTAAATTCCATTTCTGTTATTAAGATACAAAACAATTCTCATCTCTGTTTAATATTCTTGAAACATTCATTACCCACTTCTGCTTTATGCTAAATACAATCTAATTTAAGTGGCTCTGCAGATTTTATTACACATTAAAAATGACATATGCCGTTTGGCTGCTTCTATGATGCATAAATTGCTGCCCTTTTATTAATAGGAGATATTATAATTTTCAAATTTAATCAGCCAGTAAACAGACCAAAAAGCATGTTTCTTTTTGCAGGAAATATATTAAGCATATGGTCTGTATAATTTGGTTAGGCACGATCGAATGTGTAGGTACCATAATTGGATGATGGATTCATGGCAAGTACATGAACAGTGGTAAAAAAAAACTACTTAAAAAAAAGAATCCTCTCTGGGGCTATAGAGATTTTTTGAACAACTTTTTGAACGATTTTTACAACGTAGAACGAAAAATGTTCCTCCCTTAATGAAAAGCATTATGTTTTACAGTCTGAAATGACCTACAAACTACAAACGGGAGCGCGCTTGAACGATTTTCGTTCATCGTTATAACTCAGAAACTGAACGATTTTTTCAACGATTGAACAACAACGACGTTGTTATAGTTAAATCGTTCAAAAAAATCGTTACGTGTGTTACCACTTTAGGAATGTACTGTAAGCTGAAGGCAATATGCCGAGTGATGCACTAAAGGTGCATACACACGTAACGGTTTTGTAGCCAACGATTTTCGTTCAGATTTTCCCTTGAAAAAGTGAATGATTTTTTTAAAGATTTTTACAACGATGAATGAAAAATGTTCCTTCCCTTAATGAAAATCGTTATGTTGGAAAGTCTTAAATGGACGATGAACGATAACTACCATCTACAAACGGGAGCGCTTGAACGATTATCGTTCATTGTTATAACTCAGAAACTGAACGATTTTTTGAACGATAACGACGTAGTTAACGACAAATCGTTCAAAAAATTTGTTACGTGTGTATGCACCTTTAGCCTTGGAGAGGGATAAAGTGGAGAGTGATAAAGTACCAACCAACCAACTCCTGTCATTTTTCAAATGCAGCCTGTTAACTGACAGGAGCTGATTGGTTGGTACTTTATCCCTCTCCACTCTATGGACTTTTTCACACACGATGGATTTCTCTGTCCGGCAAAAAAACTGATTTTTTTTCTGTTTTTTAATTTCAGGGGAAGTGACAAATAGATTAGGGCTTTCACACCGCACAAACACCACACGAACAGTGGGCCTGATTCAGAGCCGAACGCTCTGACCAGAGCGCTCGCTCTGAATCAGGGCCCTCCTACCTGTTCTTGAAGCGGCCTCTTGGACGCTCGCATAGCCGTGGGTTACCACCCACAGCTATAGCGAGCGTCCATGATGATGGTCGCGATGGTCAAGACCATCGCGACCATCGGGCTTGCGACGAGACCCTGCGGTAGGGTCTCGCTGCCGCAAGCCCTGGAGTGATTTTGGCTCTATCAGAGCCAAAATCACTCCCACTGTCATCACTACTGATGTCAGTGGGGCTGGACCCAGACGGTAGGCGTTCCCATGGGAACACCTCCGTCTGGCAGCCACGCCCGACACGCCCACCAAAGGGGGCGTGCTGTCAATCACCATCGACAGCACGCCCCCTTTGGTGCGAGACCCCGAGCGACGGTTTCCTTGTCGCTCGCCGGGTCTCGCGCATGCGCACGATGGAGCTCCCTCCGTCGTGCGCATGCGCATTCCGGCACCATCGACCCGCTTGCGAGCGACCTGCGCTCGCGAGCGGGTCAGAATCAGGCCCAGTGTTACAGCCGTGATAACTACTGACTAGGACGGCTGCCGTGCCGTCTCCAGAACTTAGTGCTTCACATAAATTTATGCATAATTGGTTGCACATCGAACTTTTCACCAGCCCTATGGAGGTGCAGATTATCTGTCTGAAAATGGCCGCCTGTGTCAGTACAATTGTGTCTTCAGACGCAGTCGCTGACCGCGTCACGCCAGTGTCTGGCTAGCCACCCCTCTGTTACCGCCCAGGAACGCCAACCAAAATCCCCAGCTCTAGCGTCTAAGGACCTGATTCAGAGATGTATGCTATTTCGATATTTACACAGTTCAGCGATTATCGGTTGACTGCGCATGTGTCACATTCGCACTGTGCATGTGCCAAGGTACCTTTGTGATGCCAATCCCAGTAAGGATTTCTTTGCAAATTGATTGACAGTCAAGGACCACTTGGGGGAGGTAACGGGGAGTTGCGACAAAAACGTGGGCATGTACATCCATTTTCGTGGCGTGTCAAAGCTTGTGTCCTGTACGCAGATAAAGTGGTTCCAATGGCTCAGTTCAGGCGGCCATTCATTGTAACCATAATGCTCCTCAGATGGGCGGTTATCAAATGGTCTGCAACGGCAGCTGCATATTTGTACACACTTGCTAGGATTGCGTAGCCGCCGGTGTGTGCTTCAGTACAATTCCAGCCGGCTACAGTGCTAGCATATTTTTGCACAGCACTTGCATACAGGATCGCAGTTGCGAATACATTAGCGTACAACTCTGAATCAGGTACTCAATCCGTTTTCATTGGTTGCATGTGCATACTGAAAACATCGGCCACTTACGCGCGGCATCGACATTAAGTGCACCCGCTGAATCAGGCCCATCATGAGCCAATTTCTGTGTCCGATTTCATGAGGAGCATGTATCTGTGCATCTAGATGGCGGCATTATCAGCCTAAGGCTGTTAGAACTCACTTTGTCAAGAGTCATCTTGGATTACCCTTACAAGTGTGTATTTCAAAATAGTGATGCACACGTAGAATGAAACAGTAGCTGGTTTATTATACAATTGAGGCTGAGACAGGGACCAGGGTTACACAGGCTATGCTTAGAATGCAAGCTTCGCACACAGTAATGAACAGCTGGATGAGTGGTGCAAAAACAGAATCAGGATAATGACAGCACAAAACAGCTCAATAATGAGAAGTCCAGGAATAATAACACAACACTGCAGGCAGGGGGTTAATAGCTGAGCAGGAGCACTGGGGAAGAACTGAGGGCAGTCTATGAGCTCAGAGAGATGGCCCTTGTCATTGGAATGCAGAATAAATGAAGACTTCTTTGGCAGAGATTGGTAACAGAAAGATGGCTGAATACATAGACAGGAACAGCTAGATGTACAGAAACTAGTATAACTTGTAGCACTGTAGACAGGTATAGCAGATGTGGTACAGCTTGTTAAACCGTAGACAAGAACAGCAGGATGTGTTGAGACTGGAGCAACTGGAGAATAGCAGACAACTTGCAATGTAATATAGCAAGATAGCAGACTTGACTGTAATGCAGGATAGACAGTGACAATAGGCAAAATCCTGTAACATGAAAAGCACTTGAAGTGCTAATGAGAACAGCCACAGAAAGTGGATTGTTACAAAAGCTACTTTTGCTACTCCTTTCAAATCTATTATCCTCACACCCCATTGCTATAATTGTGGCTCCAATCTCCCAAATACTGTAAGTTGTATAAAAAGAACAAATGCATACATTTTTTTTTGCACAGCCGTGTAAAACAAAATAAAGTGGCAATATGATGAAACAAGAGGCATCCTCCTCCTCCTCCCCTTGAATCCTGCCTCCCTACAAGACTTACAAGAACTGTCTGCCTACAAGACTTACAAGAAATGCCTCCCTACCACTTACAAGAACTATCTGCTTCCAAGACTTACAAGAACAGCCTCCCTACAAGACTAACAAGAAATGCCTCCCTACAAGACTATCAACAACTGCCTGCCTACATGACTTACAAGAAATGCCTCACTACAAGACTTACAAGAAATGCCTCCCTACAAGACTAACAAGAACTGCCTGCTTACATGACTTACAAGAACTGCCTGCCTACAAGACTTACAAGAACTGCCTGCTTACATAACTTACAAGAACTGCCTACCTACATGACTTACAAGAACTGCCTGCCTACATGACTTACAAGAACTGCCTGCCTACATGACTACAAGAAATGCCTCCCTACAAGACTTACAAGACCTGCCTCCCTACAAGACTTACAAGAACTGCCTGCTTACATGACTTACAAGAACTGCCTACCTACATGACTTACAAGAACTACCTACCTACATGACTTACAAGAACTGCCTGCTTACATGACTTACAAGAACTGCCTGCCTACATGACTACAAGAAATGCCTCCCTATATGACTCACAAGAACTGCCTACAAGACCTGCCTCCCTACATGACTTACAAGAACTGCCTGCCTACATGACTTACAAGAAATGCCTGCCTACATGACTTACAATAAATGACTCCCTACATGACTTACAAGAACTGCCTACGAGACTTACAAGAACTGCCTCCCTACAAGACTTACAAGAACTGCCTGTCTCCATGACTTACAAGAACTGCCTATGAGACTTACAAGAACTGCCTCCCTACAAGACTTACAAGAACTGCCTGTCTCCATGACTTACAAGAACTGCCTACGAGACTTACAAGAACTGCCTCCCTACAAGACTTACAAGAACTGCCTCCCTACATGACTTACAAGAACTGCCTGCCTACATGACTTCCAAGAACTGCCTGTCTCCATGACTTACAAGAACTGTCTGCCTACATGACTTACAATAAATGCCTCCCTACAAGACTTACAAGAACTGACTCCCTACATGACTTACAAGAACTGCCTGCCTACATGACTACAAGAAATGCCTCCCTATATGACTTACAAGAACTGCCTACAAGACTTACAAGAACTGCTTCCCTACATGACTTACTAGAACTGCATGTCTACATGACTTACAAGAAATGCCTCCATACAAGACTTACAAGAACTGCCTATCTACAGGACTTTGGGGTAGATTTACTAAGGCCTTAAAAAGGAAAAGTAGAGGTGTTACCCAAAGCAACCAATTAGTTCCTAACTATCAATCTAGTAGTTCTAGAAAATGATAGCTATAATCTAATTAGTTGCTAAGGGGCAACACCTCCACTTTTCCTTTTTTAGAAGTCTTAGTAAATCTACCTCTTTGCCTCTTTTGGCAAGAGGCGCTGGCCAGTTTTGGGGGAGAACCTAATAAAATGCTGAAGAGGGGGCTCTTAAATATTAATTGGCAATACTTTGCAGGGCCTGCATCCTCATTTTCTAGCTATGTGTTATATTCTATCCAGTAAAACTGTAATCACAAAAACTATCCTAAAATTGATGGGTGATGGTTTTTGTGATTACAGTTTTACAATATATATTTTCTGTAAAATGCTTTTATGGAAATAGGTTTAGAATAAAGATTTCTGCTTGAATTACCGATTGAGTTAAGACCATGTATTTATATATATGGTTACACCACCCAATATCAGTTATTTATTTGCATAATTATATATATATGATTACTTTTTTATGCAAGTGCCTATGCAATATCCAGATTTATTTGTTTATATGGATTGTACTGTGTTCAAGGTCACATCTATTTCCTATAACACACAGAGGGGTAAATGTAATAGCGTCTGAGATGCAGGCATCAACGTGATTCTGGCAAGTCTGGCCAATGTTTTCAAGCAGCAACAATTTAAATGTCCAGGCTGTTTTTACCATTGAAATTATTGCCGCTTTAAAACATTGGGCATCTTGCCGGCTATTACATTCCCTCCCCAGTCTGTCTATTTGCATGCTGTGCAGGATTCTGAAGCTATATAGTACATCAGTATTTTTAATAAACAGAAGAGTGAATGGCAGCTTAATACACTTTCACTAATGGTATTGTTTTTTGTTTCTATGGATTAGAAAGTTTTCCTAAAAGGAGATTGTATAGTACTGATCAATCAATGTTGAAAATGTTTTTTATATCGACAGCCATCATGGTACCAAGACACCATGTCAAAGGCAGCACTATATATTATTTAGAAAAGAGAAAAAATAAACTGTTTTGTGAGCACTCATCTGTTTCGTGAGTATTTCTTATCTTATCTTATTATGGAAATAATGATAAGATTAAAACATAACTTTTAATGTGAATTAATTAAAATAGTTACCTTTTTACACCTAACAGACACTTAAATAACTCAGAAGTCAAGTATCACATCATTCTGTATAAATTATCCTTAATGGGGTATAAATAATCAATGGAAAAATGGGGCCATCAAAAGCGCAGATGAGAAAACATGACTCTGTCAAGTAATTGCGATGACCGCGTAGGGTGATTGCTGCGTCCGTCAGACTACTACGAGTGTAGTCGTCGCTCATTCTGTTACGTGGTCCGGTAGGTGTGCTTTCATTGTGATGGGTGTTTACCCACTAGCTTTGAGCGTTGCGAGCGATCGCTCGCTTTGCATTTTCTCACTCGCCGCAGCTGTGAGCGATTTCGCCTTAGCGAGCGGGTCTGAATCAGGTTCTAAGGTCCGTATTCAATTATCGCTGATGACGTCATTTTCGCCTAATTCCATTATCCCCGTATTCAATTTCCTGTGCGAAAAGTCAATGTAAAAAAAACAAATTTTTAAAAAACATTTAAGGGACTTAAAAATATGCTTGCATCCATTTTCAAGTACCCCAAATTTGATGGGCATAGTTATTTTTTTAAAAAAACCCTTCTAAATTCTCTTCTGCATCACCTTCTTCAAAGCCACATTTATGCACCCGCCGCGGCTATGTAAAAACCCGACTTTCTTCTGCAGGCAAAAACAGGGGTACACATAGTGATCCCCCAGGTCTGGACATCTTTAGGGGGGGTCCTACAATTATTTCCCGAAAATTCACGTATTTTTCTACTGATCCAATTTTTGCCTGTTCCTGATTTCGCCTACTTTTGAGTTGAATGCGGGGAATAGCGGGCACGCACGCGATACTTTTCCACCTGGAAAACAGGTGAAGGAGGTGAAAAGTCCAGCAGGCGAAACGTCTGGACTTTTTGGCTCAAATTGAATACGGGCCTAAGTGCTAAATCCTGTTGCGTAGCATTGCAGGAAAATAGCCCCTAATACAGCCAGTGAGAGATCGGGAGAAACATGAGTACCTAAAACAGTTAGGTAACAATTGGTTCCCAGTAGGACAATGGCTAGCGGTGCAGGTCCTTAAGAATCAATTCTAAATCTAGGTTAGCACTGTCAACGTGAAAAAATACCCTATAAACATATTGACTCTGCAAAATATTCAGAGTTGTATAGAATTACATAAAGCCTGATTGGCTGGTATAAGTGCATCAGTTCGTACCTACTTAATAGTCTATCACATAATAATCACAAAAAACATGAGTGTAAAACAACACCATTTGAAATTTCCACTATTCTTCACAAGCCTGTGGTCAGTTATGAGGAAAAACAGTGGGCCGGTTAATGAACAGGTTGCCCCTGGTTACCGTCCTTAGTCAGGACAATCCTATTGTTTATAAACACTGTGGCCTTCATTCAGAGGTGGCCGTACGGTCTACGACCACACGGCCGCCTCGATTTTTGTCAAGTGCGCATGCGCACGAGGGAGCCGGCTCCTTCGTGCGCATGCATGAGACCCGCTACGACCGACAACCCAGGTCGTAGCGGGTCTCTTTCCAAAGGGGGCGGTAGATGTTGATTGACAGCTCGCCCCGTTTGGAAGGCGGGCTGGGGGGGTGGCAGCCCAAACGGAGGCGTTCCCATGGGAACGCCTACCGTTTGGGGCAGGCCCCACTGACATCACTAGTGATGTCAGTGGAGAGCTTCCGGCTCTGACAGAGCCAGAAGCTCTCCAGGGCTTACGACAAGTGAGACCCTACCCTAGGGTCTCGTCGTAAGCCCCGATGTTCGCGATGGTCTCTGACCATCGCAACCATCACCCTAGCGGTCGTTAGAGCTGTGGGTGTAAACCCACAGCCTAACGACCAAAACAGAGGCGGGCGGTCAGGATGCAAGCGGCCGCCCAGTTTCTGAGCGACCGCTTGCATCCTCCGACCACCTCAGAATGAGGCCCTGTGTCTCTAATTGGTCGATCAGAAATAAGCAACATCATTCTTTCCGTGAACAAGCCAATACGGCGAAACGCGCATCGGCAAGGGCTCCATGGCTGCGCAGCGCGACACCCCAGCATCAAGTCGGTATACCTCTCATGTCCACGATACTTAACCATGCACCTATCCACAGACCTGTTTCGTTATACTTGGTGCATATACCTCGCAATTCTTATAATGGATTTAGAATTGATTCTTAAGAACCTGCACCGCTGACCGTTATCCTACTGGGAACCAATTGTTACCTAACTGGTTTAGGTACTTGTGTTTCTCCTGTTCTCTGACCAGCTGTATTAGGGGCTATTTTCCTGCAATGCAAAACAGATCTATCATTCTTCACTGTGCCATTGCACGGGACTCTCATTTACAGTCAGATGCTATGCAAGACTGTAAAAAGCAGATCCCAGTCTATCTAAATGCACAGTCTACTATTTTTCCTTACAGTAAAATTTCCATCCATTTGATATATACATCTGGTACTTTTCACAATTTTTCTAACTAATTCCTTTGTTGTTCCCAGTTATTATTCATCCTAGAGATATTGAGCTAATTCAATGGATGTGGTGCTGTGGAATTATCCACATTAATTAACACGCATGGTTCTTGTTTTTATATTGATTGTACTGACATAATTTATGATATAAAATTTTCTTTGTGAATTTTTCCATTGATTATTTATACCCCATTAGGGATAATTTATACAGAATGATGTGATACTTGACTTCTGAGTTATTTAAGTGTCTGTTAGGTGTAAAAAGGTAACTATTTTAATACATTCACATTAAAAGTTATGTTTTAATCTTATCATTATTTCCATAATATTTACAGATAAGAGTGCTCACAAAATAGAGTTTATTTTTTCTCCTCTTTTCTAAATAATATACGAGAAGTTTTCAACTCTAGTGAGCACCACCAATACTTTCTATTGTCTATTTATAGCACTCCATACTGAGTATAGTGGTACTTTATTAATACCTTTATTAATAATTTAATAATTTATTATATCAACTGATTTTCGCTTGTGCAACATTTTTTTCCCCCCGTTTCCCCTTTCCTGATTTTTACAAAGGCAGTACTTTGGCAGAAGTGGCAACTACAATTGTGATTAACTGGATTCAGAGCACCTTCTGTACAAGGGGCATATGCTCGTGCAGGAATCTACTGAGGCTCCTGTCAAACTGCGTCAAACACTCCAAGGAAACAAAGGTCGTACAGCTAAATCCATCTTGTTTCTCCCAAGCATCACTAGTATTCTCCTGCAGTGCCAGCTACTGGGGGTATTGACTCATGCACAGTGTTGGGCAGATGGGGAGGGGTGTGGGTACATTTTTATTATTTACTCATCCTGTTTGTTTATCATGTGGGTTGAATAAGATAAAGGAGAGTAGGAATTGAACCTTTTTTGAAAAAAACAGAGTTCAGTTTATTAAAAATGGATTAGTGCGAGAGCTTGGCGGGCAGATCCAGCTCTGAGAAACAATGGGTAATAGATGAAATTCATTGATTTTCAATATATTTACTAAACCACTGTACAACTTCTATACATCAATGTTCCCTTAGGAAAATAACATAAATGTACAGCTAAGAAAGACATGTCTGCATTATTGTGTTAGAGGATATTTCAACAAACCAAGTCAATGTTTACCAACCCCCATGAATCAATAACACAGTCACCCTAAAGGCTATGTGCAGCACTGGAGCTGCTGATTTACTCCCAGAGATTGCATATTGTTTATGGGAACAAACAAGGACGACTTCTGCACATGGAGTGAACATAGCAGGAGTTAATATGTTTATCTTATCAGCTAAGTCACAAATAATTAGAGATGAGTGCAGGGGCAGATTGGGATGCAAAACCAGCCCGGGAAATTTCTGGAAGCAGCCCTAATTGAGGTGGGGTTAGTTGAGGGGGCAGGGTCTGTAGAGGGGGGTGAGATCAGGGCCATAGCAGGGCACAGTTGCAGCCTGCACCGGCCCCGCCCACTAAGTGTGCAACGTCATGACATTGTGCACATGTGCGCATGATATCCTGGCGTTGCGCGAAAAGGGGCGCAGCAGTCAAAATCCAAGCACCAGAATCCCGACGGTAAGTATTACAGTTAGGGTGAGGGTTAGGTTTAGGACTAGAGGTTAGGCACTAGGGGGAGGGTGAGGCTGCAGGAGGGAGGGTTAGGCTGCGGGTGGGAGGGTTAGGGTTCTTACCTAGTTGGGTCGGGATTCTGACTGTCGGGATGCTGCTTTTGGTATTGTGACCGCCAGAATCCCGTTCCCAATCTAATTGAAAGAAATTAATTTTTGTTTTCTTATTGTGTTTGTGAATGTTACTTAAAGGGTCGCCAAACCTAGAGTACAAAGTAAATTATATAACAGAACTGTCAAACTCCCTGTCAGTTAACCCATTAAAGAATACTAGGCTTAATTCACTAGAGGACTCTAATGCAATCGCAGCTGCATTCTCTCACGGATCGCAGTTGCTAAAATATGCTAATGCCCTTCAAAGCACAGCCAAGCACAGGGACGCCCACTGCTGCCTTCTCATATACCTACGACGACGTGCAACGGTAACATCGCCGTACATCGGGCAGTCACACAGCATGTAAGTCAGGTCTGATAGTCGCAAACACTACACCTTTCCTGACAAGCAGAGAGGTCTCATACTCTGAATGCAATTGCAAGGGCTAATTTATACACGCCCATGAAACGGCGTTTAAACGTTCAGACACACCTGCATTTTTTGGACAACCCGACCATTACCTCCTCCAAATACTGACCTGTCACTCACTTTGCAAATAGATCCTCTGTGCGAACGTAATTGCACTGCAATCACTGTGAATGCGCAATAGTAAACAAATGCTCGTTCTGCGTACATTTTGGCATTGCGTTCCCAGGTGAATTAGGCCCACTTAGCGCAGTTTTTTAACCGTCTTTTACAGGCAATGGCTGAGATTAGTACATTATACTGCACATAAAATGTGACTGTACAGTCAGACATCTCAAGTTATGGTATGGAAACTTTTACATATACTTGTTTAAATTTGATTAGCTGGGTTTTTAATTATTTATTTCTAATGCAATAAGGCTATTCTAAGGCAAGTAACACATGGGTGCTTTGAGTGTTTGCATGTTTTAGCCCCATGACCTCCAGCAATTACACTGTCCTCCATATCCAGGTACAAGTAGTTTCTTCCTACCTTGTCCTCCTGTCCTGTGAGAAGAGCAGGGAGCCAGGACAGTCAGTGGGGTGAGGAGGAGGCACATGCAGTGAGAGACTCAGTCGAGGAGCAGGAAGAGGAGGGCTGATCCGTGCAGCCCACTGAGCCCGGTGATAGGTAGGCTGGTGACCCTGGGGAGGATGCCAGCCAGTGTATAGCAATGTTGGACAGGCTGGCCCCAGTCCCCGATATGAGTGTGAAGCCTGGCCAACCTCTCACTGCCCTGGCTGCCACTGTGTGCTGCGCGGCCGCAGAACACAGCTGACAGCACCTTTTCATGATCAGCGCTGCTCCAACGCCTATCGCAGCAGCCACACGGTTAGATGAATCAACAGGCATGGTAGAGAGCGTGGCCACTGAGGGGGCCTGGCCCAGCGGGAAATGTCCCACCATCCCGGTGGCCCAATCTGCCCCTGGATGAGTGGTTCAGTTTTGCTGAAAACTAAATACGCCGGAACTTTGGGGCTTAGAGTCGAACCGAGCCCTGACTCTGATCTTCACACCAAGTTCGGAACTCGAATCTAAAAACCGTATCTCGCACGTTTTGGATTGCGATTTAGGTTCCTCCCTCGTGACTTCAGGTGCTGTGAGGTGGTCAAAATTATTTGTGTTATTGATGTTATAAATACTATAGGAACAAAAACAGGTCCACGTTGCATGATTTTAGCAGTTTCTATCAATTTTAAAAGAAATCCAAAACGGAAACAGAACCAAAACACGTGAGGGTAGTTTTGCCAAAGCCATAACACAACGATAATTTAGAGCCAAAACAAAAACATGGAGGTCTGTGCTGGAGGTGCTTCCTAGAGTTAATAGAATATGACAGAACTAGAGACAAACAGACAGCAGAACTGTATGGGTCTGATTCAGAGACGCACGCTATGCCGATATTCACGCAAACAGCCAATGTTTTTTCTTCTGTGCATGTGTCTGAGTCGCACCATGCATGCGTCACCATTTTGTACATACAGAGTCGCAGTACAGATTTGGACTCATGGTGTCAGAAATGTTTCTGGACGGTGACTGGGAGGTAACAGGGAGGTGGCTAAAAGAAGCGCCGAGATGTTGCCTCTTATGGGAGTTTCACAGATATTTAGCTGAAAACGGTTGCATACAGCGACGCTGAACTGCGGACCCTATGTGAGCCTATTTTAGAACTTTTAATAGCATAACACTAATACAATGGGCACCTCCTGGGGTTCCTGATGTGAGCACATGGGACAGCTCTGCACCACGGTTCCAATGATCTTTTCTACTGTATACTGTTGATAAAGTTCTCTCATTTGGCCTAGTGGTCCCTGCTATGTTTTATCAGGGCTACACTTAGATATACTAACCTGACAGCAGATGCTACTTTATTTTCACTTGTTTCAGTGTGGGGTATAGTCTCATCCACCATTCACTGCAAACTCTGCAGACGGTAGACAGCAGAAGCAGACCTGCATTTATATTCAAGTCCTATCTTTCCTTTAAATTTAGCTATTATGTATTTATGTATGGGTGCATAATCATATAGGGAAACCTCTGATGTTTTTTTTGCTATAATCAAACTTTCCAATGATGGAGTAAATTATTTCTCATGGTGGTACATTTTTGGACCGTGGTGCATGACATTTTAATCTGAGTGTCTCTTTCACCAATACTTATCTATTTTTGTTTCCAAATTTCATCTTACCACACCACTGTATGGACACACCCACCCACTTTCCACTAATCTAAAGTGTGCCCAGACATGTAGAGTTCTGTGTCTGTTTGCCTCTAGTTAATTACAGCATACAGTATATTGTTTGTAATACATAAATATATTAGTACTATATGATACCCATATAGTCATTTGTTATTATTATTATCCTTTATTTATATGGTGCCACAAAGGTTCCGCAGCGCCTTACACAGTGCATAAATGAGCACACAAAAAAACAGTAATAGTAATACAAAACAATGCAGGACAAGGACATGGTTTATAAACATTGCTGCATACTATAATCAGCAGGACATAAACAACCGAGTGTTAGGTGCCAGTTGGGGAGTTAGGAGTACATGATAGTATAAGTAAGGGAGGAAAAGCACATGAGGGATGAGGGCCCTGCTTGTGAGAGCTTACATTCTAAAGGGGGGGGGGGGCAGACAGACAGGGGCAACACAGATGGGGTAGATATATATAATCATTTATAAATATAATTATATTTGGTGTTACAAATATCAATATACCAGTTCCACTGATAGATCATTGTTTAATCCAGGACAGAGACATACATAATATGTTGAGCAGTATCATTATCCCATTATAGATAGTTTGCTCTCGATGTGTTGCTTTATTTTGAAGATGCATAAAAAGTAGAACAGCCCATGGGGTTATTTCCCTACTTTCTGTTTAGCAGGTGCATAGAGAAGAAGGGCCTAGGGATGTCATGGAGGTGTAACTATGATACCAAGATGGCGCTGCCACTTCATCAAAGGAGGTCCCCATATTCACAAATATGAATGGCTACTCCCTTTTGCTTGGTCACGCTACTCTAGTAGTGGAGCCCTGACCAATATCTTAGGGTCCCTAGTGTTCATTCTAGCACCCTGCACCTGTCACAACCTGTGCAGTTCTTCTTTCCTGCCTGAGGTGTCGCTCTCTGCTCTGGTGCTTCTTATCACACTCAGCGGATGCCACAAACTTCTGATATACAGACCATTGTGTGCTAGAAGCACCAGAGAGGAAATAGTGACACCCCAGGCAGGAAAGAGAAATTGCATGGGTTGTGGTAGGTGCAGGGTGCTAGAATGAAGACTAGGTCCCTGCTGCTTGGTCAGAAATCTCTTATCACTGAATGTGTCTAAGTGTATACAGTGCCCCTTGTGCTAAAAACAACACCTATTGTACTGTATAAACAGTACCTATTATTCTACATAAAGAAATGATGGGGCCAACCTTTTTAAACTATTATGCAGCTGCATTTGTTTGTGGTAGTTTATAAGAGGAGGGGGCCCATGTGCAGACTCTGTGTGCCCCCTTCCCCTTTGTCGGTGCAGTTGTAGAGTAGAATCTGGCACTGTGCCAAAGTCTACAATGCACAATCTTCCCAGTGATTCCCAGTGAGTTCTGCAGACCCAGCGGAGAGAGTGTAGTATATCAGTGCAGGGTGTGCAGTGTGGTCCTGTTGAGCTCATGTGGATATGCCGGTGGATGAGATGCCAGCAGTTCAAATACCGACACCAGAATCCTGATTGTGAAGAATCCTGACAGGAGCTGGTAATCATCCCTTGGTGGTGCCTAACCCTAACCCCCCCTTTCCGCACCCTAAACCTAACCCTCCCCACGGGGTACCTAACCCTAAACCCCCCTCCCCACAGCCTAACCCTCCCTGGTCGATGCCTAACCCTAACCCCCCTAGGAGGTCCCTAAACCTAACCCTCCATCCTCGAACTAACGGTCATACTTTCGCCCATACTTACCTTCTGGATGCCAGTGGTCGGGATGCCAAAGTTGGTATCCTGATGCCTTCAGGCGTCGGGATTCCGACGTCGCTATACTGACGTCCGAGATCCCATCCATCAGCATCTTGACCTAACGTCTATCTCTAAGATGCTGAGCTGCTGTGGTGTGTTCTCCAATTTTCTATTATCCTAAGGCAGTTGTTCCAAACATGAATTCTCTGGGACCCCATGCAGCACAGGACACATGCAGGGGTGCCACATATTGGTAGCCCATTCGTAAATCTAATGATTTATGGTCACTGTGATTGGCAGTCATCAGTAATGATTTTGCCTATCATAAAATACATGGACAAACAGAAGCACAACCCTGTCCACCACCACATAACTGACAGAAGGTTGACAGGTAAGCACAATTTACTTACTTGAATAACTTTTTCTGATCACCTCTATAAGAAACTTTTAGCTTAGGGGTGCCGTGATTTGATTGACTTTGGGAACCACTCTCCTTAGGGTCTTTCTATAATTCTGTGATTAGACAAAATTACAGAGTAAACAGCAGAGTTCTCTGGAGAATGGCTATCACAGTTCTTTCTCCAATTTATCAAAGGGCTAGTGTCAGAGATTTCTCTGGCCATAACCTAATTATCGACGCTTTCCAGCATTCCCATGATGAAGTTAATTAATCAAGCTGTTACCATCACATTGCAACATTCCATGGCAGAAGACCGGTCATTAGATCTCTCTCTGAAAACATTTTGCAAATGTAGCCCAAAGGCTATGATGTCTAACGCCATGTAAAGATGGAATTAGCTACCATAGCCAAGTTCCAGAAGTCTGTGCTTTCCAAGGTAAGGTAAGCTTCACAATTTAGCTGCCCTCTTAGAAACCTACGGGGGGTTGGTTTAGCGAATTGAAAGGGACTGCAACAGATATCTCCAATACCTTCTGCAGGTCACCCCTTCTTACATATTGAGGGATAATTACTTTTCGTGGGTATCCCCCAAAGCTGTCTGTTCCCGCTAAATTCTTTTAAAATATTTGAATATGCCCCTCAGAGAGAAGACGTGGCATGTACAGTATGAGATACCAATGGTTCTCTTTTCAATTGCTTATACTGTACACTTTCACTTTTTAGATGAATATGACCTATTTAAATATATTACATTGCAGTCGTGAAGGACGTGCATTAATCAAAGCAACCCAGATAATGACCTTTACATAAATGCTTTTAGCCGCAGGCCACAGCCTGATTAACATCAATAAGGCAAAGGTGTTGTCATAAAAACTAAAGACAGGTATTTAATTATTATATTATTGGCTATTCTTGGAGTGAAAATATATAAATCATATTAAATGCTGTGCACGGACGGCTTTTACTTACTGTATGTTTCCTGAGAGAAGAATCATCAGAGAAATGATTTATCCCTAACGGAAAAGCACAAAGTAGAAATAAATACTAAGAGAAACCCTGGTAAGCCAGCTTTCGGTGTAGTCATCATTGTAAAGGAATATAAAATAAAAATGAAATGATGCAACACGAAAAGAATCATGTAACATACAAAAATATAGACTTAAATTATATGAAAAAAAAATTTACTTAATAAAGTGTTCCAGTTCAGAATAATCCATTGTCTAATACAGGATGTTTTAATCTATGTGCTGCGACCCAAAACATGAACAAGGTGTTTAGATTGGGTCCCTAAATTCTTCTATATGAAAATTAAATACACAAATTACTAATCACCTAAATACAGCACATTAGTAAAATACGTAAAAATAAAATAAAGTATTAATATTAATAATAGCAATTACACAGACACACACATATATATATATATATATATATATATATATAGTAGTGCAAATGAGACCAGCAGCACACTCTTGGTAGCAGCAACAATGAGGAGTGCAAACACATAATATGATATGTAATAAAGAAAGAAGGAGTCAGCACATCCATATCAATCCATAGAAAATGTATTAATCCAGTAAAGAACAAATGTCGAGGTTATTTGAGGGGCTTGTGAGCAAAGTCATAGCAATAGTTCATCATGGTACAAACAGCAGGCAATCATGAAAATACTCATCACAAGTCCTCCCTCCAAAGTGTAGCGCCCGACAGCCGTTTCGGGGTCAATCCGACACCTTCATCAAGGGCATATCATACAAACCACAACCCCTGCCTACATATACACCCAACAATCAAAGTAAAGCATACTCACCTGTACATAGACGCACAGCGGCGGGTCATGAGACCATAGCTCAGACACACGCCGGGTATGCCGGAAGTGACGTTCCTGGACCGGAACTGGTCACAGGTAACCAAGACAACCTAACAACAACGCGAGCACCGGAAGTGACGATCCGAAAAACGGATTGAGTCACTAGTAACCAGGGCAACGCAACTCTATGAGCAGTGTAAACTAAATTAATAATAAATAACTCCTTAGGTAATAGCTCAAATAAACACTGTCTACAAAGAGAGCACCAGTATAAAAGCGCCATGTACTCCAAAAGGTTGGTTACTCCAGCATAATGGTACGTAATGTAACGTAGCGAGCATGATCCACATCATTGGTGGGTGTATAATAGACAAAAAGATTTTTACAAAAGAAACCCAAAGAAAAAAAGATAGAAAACCATAATACAAAAACAATACAATGAAAAAAACAACAACAACATTTCCATTACAGCGAAACCACCAATATAGAGAGACTAAATAAAGTATACAAAAAACTATAAAAAACAACTCAATGACAGCCCCTCATTAAGTCCGTGCGGGGTCACAGTGTTAAGTCGACTAATCCAGAAACATTCACGTTGTAAAAGCAATTTATTACGATCTCCTCCTCTCCTTAATGGAGCAACATGGTCAATAGGAAAAAATAAAAAATCTTTCATAGTGTGACCATATGCTGCAAAGTGTCTCGCTACCGGAGGTGTATTGGCATCAACAGTCCGTAAAGCCTTCTTAATGGACAACTGGTGTAAGGCAATCCTCTCCTTAAGGAGCCTTATGGTTTTACCAACATAGAGCAATAGACAGGGGCACCTGATGAGATAGATAACGAAACGGCTGTCACAGTTCAGATGGTATCCAATATCATATGAAATGTTGGTACTTGGATTAATGAATTGTGCTCCAGTCTGAAGAAACGGGCAGTTCACACAACCATGACATTTGAAAACTCCATTCTTTTGTCGCAACCACGTATTGAGCTTCGTGGCTCCAATGTCGGTTTTAGCCACTGCATCTTTAACATTACTGCTACGTTTGTAGCAGAATAGAGGTTTTTCTTTACAGAGATGCCCTATGGTATCATCAGCTTGAATGATATGCCAATGCTGTAACACAGCTTCTCGTATACGCTTAGACGCAATGGAATAGGTGGAAGTGAACATCATACGTGAAATCTGATCACCACGGTTGCTGCTGACCAATGCTTCGTCCTGCGTCAGAGTTGCACAATATGAAATGGCCTCTTGAATCTCACTAATAGGGTAACCCCTGTCTATGAACCTCTTGCCCATCTGTTGTAGTGCTAAGGGAACCTCAGTAATGTCCGAAGTAATCCGAACAACTCTCAGTAGTTGTGATAGAGGAAGTCCTTTTTTAAGTGATAGAGGATGAAAGCTATCAGCCTGTAACAACGTGTTTTTGTCTGTGGATTTCCTGAATAATCTAGTTGACAATCTGCCCCCAGATTTATAGACACAGACATCCAAATAACAAATGGTGGTTTCACTGTAAGATAAAGTAAATCTGATACTGGTATCCAATGTATTGAGTGAATCAATAAAATCGGTGAGTAGGCTCACACTGCCAGTCCACACAAAAAAGAGGTCATCAATATAGCGTACAAAAAAATGTATATATTGAGAAAACTCTTCATGTGCAAAAATATGTTGATTCTCGTACATATGCATGTACAAATTCGCAAATGTCGGGGCCATATTCGACCCCATCGCAGTTCCCGTTAACTGCAAAAAGAAAGAGTTCTCGAAAAGGAAATAGTTCTTTCGTAAAACTATTTCCATAAGTAATAGCAAAAATTCGATATTAGGACCTCCATAATGTGGACTGCCAGTAATGAGGCCCCTCACTACATCTAAACCATCTCTGTGTCCAATGTTAGTATAGAGGCTAGTAATGTCAAGAGTTACAAGTAAACTGGAGTCAGGGAGCGAACCCAATGCTCTGAGTTTATTAATAAAGTCCGTGGTATCTCTAATATAATATTTAGTATGTTGTACCACTGGTTGAAGCCAAAAATCAATGTATTGTGACAAGGGTTGGCACAAAGACCCACACGATGAAATTATAGGCCTCCCTGGAGGCTTAACAAGGGTTTTATGCACCTTGGGCAATACATAGATGAAGGGTATCCTGGGATGCGTTTGCGTAAGGAAATGAGCGGTAGGTTCATCAATATAATCATTAGAAAGGCCTAATGTAATCACTGCATCAATCTCCTTTTTATAAACATAAGTAGGATCATATGTAAGTTTTTTATAGCAGTTAGTATCATTCAACTTCCGCATAATTTCTGACACATACTCATCCCTATTCAACAATACAATACCACCCCCCTTATCGGAGGGGCGGATCACTATATCAGAATTGTCCCTAAGTGTATTAATAGCTATATTTTCTTCCTTAGAGAGATTACAGTAAGAAATCCTTTGATTATCCATAAAAGATAAAGTATCGCGTTTAACTAAATGAATAAAGGTTTCAATTGAGGGATTTGTCAAATAGTGATCCGCTATAAAAAACTTACATATGATCCTACTTATGTTTATAAAAAGGAGATTGATGCAGTGATTAAATTAGGCCTTTCTAATGATTATATTGATGAACCTACCGCTCATTTCCTTACGCAAACGCATCCCAGGATACCTTCATCTATGTATTGCCCAAGGTGCATAAAACCCTTGTTAAGCCTCCAGGGAGGCCTATAATTTCATTGTGTGGGTCTTTGTGCCAACCCTTGTCACAATACATTGATTTTTGGCTTCAACCAGTGGTACAACATACTAAATATTATATTAGAGATACCACGGACTTTATTAATAAACTCAGAGCATTGGGTTCGCTCCCTGACTCCAGTTTACTTGTAACTCTTGACATTACTAGCCTCTATACTAACATTGGACACAGAGATGGTTTAGATGCAGTGAGGGGCCTCATTACTGGCAGTCCACATTATGGAGGTCCTAATATCGAATTTTTGCTATTACTTATGGAAATAGTTTTACGAAAGAACTATTTCCTTTTCGAGAACTCTTTCTTTTTGCAGTTAACGGGAACTGCGATGGGGTCGAATATGGCCCCGGCATTTGCGAATTTGTACATGCATATGTACGAGAATCAACATATTTTTGCACATGAAGAGTTTTCTCAATATATACATTTTTTTGTACGCTATATTGATGACCTCTTTTTTGTGTGGACTGGCAGTGTGAGCCTACTCACCGATTTTATTGATTCACTCAATACATTGGATACCAGTATCAGATTTACTTTATCTTACAGTGAAACCACCATTTGTTATTTGGATGTCTGTGTCTATAAATCTGGGGGCAGATTGTCAACTAGATTATTCAGGAAATCCACAGACAAAAACACGTTGTTACAGGCTGATAGCTTTCATCCTCTATCACTTAAAAAAGGACTTCCTCTATCACAACTACTGAGAGTTGTTCGGATTACTTCGGACATTACTGAGGTTCTCTTAGCACTACAACAGATGGGCAAGAGGTTCATAGACAGGGGTTACCCTATTAGTGAGATTCAAGAGGCCATTTCATATTGTGCAACTCTGACACAGGACGAAGCATTGGTCAGCAGCAACCGTGGTGATCAGATTTCACGTATGATGTTCACTTCCACCTATTCCATTGCGTCTAAGCGTATACGAGAAGCTGTGTTACAGCATTGGCATATCATTCAAGCTGATGATACCATGGGGCATCTCTGTAAAGAAAAACCTCTATTCTGCTACAAACGTAGCAGTAATGTTAAAGATGCAGTGGCTAAAACCGACATTGGAGCCACGAAGCTCAATACGTGGTTGCGACAAAAGAATGGAGTTTTCAAATGTCATGGTTGTGTGAACTGCCCATTTCTTCAGACTGGAGCACAATTCATTAATCCAAGTACCAACATTTCATATGATATTGGATACCATCTGAACTGTGACAGCCGTTTCGTTATCTATCTCATCAGGTGCCCTTGTCTATTGCTCTATGTTGGTAAAACCATAAGGCTCCTTAAGGAGAGGATTGCCTTACACCGGTCGTCCATTAAGAAGGCTTTACGGGCTGTTGATGCCAATACACCTCCGGTAGCGAGACACTTTGCAGCATATGGTCACACTATGAAAGATTTTTTATTTTTTCCTATTGACCATGTTGCTCCATTAAGGAGAGGAGGAGATCATAATAAATTGCTTTTACA
The DNA here is from genome assembly GCA_031769625.1 of Taudactylus pleione. Taxonomy (NCBI): domain Eukaryota; kingdom Metazoa; phylum Chordata; class Amphibia; order Anura; family Myobatrachidae; genus Taudactylus; species Taudactylus pleione. Next base: position 2,414,510 of record JAUIMM010000091.1, on the reverse strand, counting down.
ACGTGAATGTTTCTGGATTAGTCGACTTAACACTGTGACCCCACACGGACTTAATGAGGGGCTGTCATTGAGTTGTTTTTTATAGTTTTTTGTATACTTTATTTAGTCTCTCTATATTGGTGGTTTCGCTGTAATGGAAATGTTGTTGTTGTTTTTTTCATTGTATTGTTTTTGTATTATGGTTTTCTATCTTTTTTTCTTTGGGTTTCTTCTGTAAAAATCTTTTTGTCTATTATACACCCACCAATGATGTGGATCATGCTCGCTACGTTACATTACGTACCATTATGCTGGAGTAACCAACCTTTTGGAGTACATGGCGCTTTTATACTGGTGCTCTCCTTGTAGACAGTGTTTATTTGAGCTATTACCTATGGAGTTATTTATTATTAATTTAGTTTACACTGCTCATAGAGTTGCGTTGCCCTGGTTACTAGTGACTCGATCCGTTTTTCGGATCGTCACTTCCGGTGCTCGCGTTGTTGTTAGGTTGTCTTGGTTACCTGTGACCAGTTCCGGTCCAGGAACGTCACTTCCGGCATACCCGGCGTGTGTCTGAGCTATGGTCTCATGACCCGCCGCTGTGCGTCTATGTACAGGTGAGTATGCTTTACTTTGATTGTTGGGTGTATATGTAGGCAGGGGTTGTGGTTTGTATGATATGCCCTTGATGAAGGTGTCGGATTGACACCGAAACGGCTGTCGGGCGCTACACTTTGGAGGGAGGACTTGTGATGAGTATTTTCATGATTGCCTGCTGTTTGTGCCATGATGAACTATTGCTATGACTTTGCTCACAAGCCCCTCAAATAACCTCGACATTTGTTCTTTACTGGATTAATACATTTTCTATGGATTGATATGGATGTGCTGACTCCTTCTTTCTTTATATATATATATATATATATATATATATACATCTGTGCGTGTGTGTGTATATATATATATATATATACAGTCAGGTGCATAAATATTGGGACATTGACAAAATTTTCATATTTTGGCCTCTATTCACCACCACAATGGCTTTGAAATGAAACAAACAAGATGTGCTTTAACTGCAGACTTTCAGATTTAATTTGAGGGTAATTACATCCAAATCAGGTGAATGGTGTAGGAATTACAACGGTTTCTATATGTGCCTCCCACTTTTAAGGGGCCAAAAGTAATGGGACTATCAACTCAAAAGCTATTTCATGGACAGGCGTGGGCTATTCCCTCGTTATTTCATTATCAATTAAGTAGGTAAAAGGTATGGAGTTGATTCTAGGTGTGACATTTGCATTTGGAATCAGTTGCTGTCGACTCTCAATATGAGATCCAAAGAGCTGTCACTATCAGTGAAGCAAGCCATCATTAGGCTGAAAAATCAAAACAAACCCATCAGAGAGATAGCAAAAACATTAGGTGTGGCCAAATCAACTGTTTGGAACATTCTTAAAAAAAAAGAATGCACCGGAGAGCTCAGCAACACCAAAAGACCCGGAAGACCACGGAAAACAACTGTGGTGGATGACAGAAGAATTATTTCCCTGGTGAAGAAAAACCCCTTCACAACAGTTGGCCAAATCAAGAACACTCTCCAGGAGTTAGGTGTATATGTGTCAAAGTCAACAATCAAGAGAAGACTTCACAAGAGTGAATATAGAGGGTTCACCACAAGATGTAAACCATTGGTGAGCCACAAAAACAGGAAGACCAGATTAGAGTTTGCCAAACAACATATAAAAAAGCCATTACAGTTCTGGAACAACAGCCTATGAACAGATGAGACAAAGATCAAATTGTACCAGAGTGATGGGAAGAGAAGAGTATGGAGAGGGAAAGGAACTGCTCATGATCCAAAACATACCACCTCATCAGTGAAGCATGGTGGTGGTAGTGTCATGGCGTGGGCATGTATGGCTACAAATGGTTCCCTTGTATTTATTGATGATGTGACTGCTGACAAAAGCAGCAAAATGAGGACCTCATTCAGAGTCAGTCGTTGTGGCCGCACGGTCATTAGGTAAAAGGGGCCAGATATGCAAATGAAGCGCTCGCAAGTTGCGTAGTTAAGATGGGATCGTTAGCTGGACGAGCGAGGGGAGAATGCGGCCGTAAGACTAAAAGTACGCCCCCTTTTCATTCACATTACACGTCATCTCCGGGCATATTAGGATTAATCGAGACCATCGGGAACCATCGGAGCTGGTCGTAGAGTTTAAGGTTGACCATACCCTCTCTTAAGCACTACGATCAAGTCAGTGCAAAAACCTCCCATGTCACATGTGCCATGACACTACTTAGTTAATTATGCACTCCCATAAAACGCCATTTGCATAGTCAGGCATGCCTGCGTTCGGATCTCCACACCCCTGTTCACAAGCACCTTCCCCTGTTACCACCCACAAACGCCTCATCCTGTCACTCAAACTAAAAGACCTGGCCAAGTTGAAGGAGAGAGCAATTTCTGATCATTATAGCTAGTTTGCGCACATGCATTGCGAATTTTACGCATGCGCAGTTTAGCGAACATCGGTGGCGTACGACCGTGCGGCCGCAACGACCGACTCTGAATGAGGTCCTGAATTCTGAAGTGTTTCGGGCAATATTAGAAGATCATATTCAGTCAAATGCTTCAGAACTCATTGGACGGCGCTTCACAGTGCAGATGGACAATGATCCGAAGCATACTGCAAAAGCAACCAAAGAGTTTTTTAAGGCTAAAAAGTGGAATGTTATGCAATGGCCAAGTCATTACCCTGACCTGATTCCGATTGAGCATGCATTTCACTTGATGAAGACAAAACTGAAGGGAAAATGCCCCAAGAACAAACAGGAACTGAAGACATTTGCAGTAGAGGCTTGGCAGAGCATCACCAGGGATGAAACCCAGCATCTGGTGATGTCTATGCGTTCCAGACTTCAGGCTGTAATTGCCTGCAAAGGATTTGCAACAAAGTATTAAAAAGGGAAAGTTAGATTTAGGATTGTTTAGTTTGTCCCATTACTTTTGGCCCCTTAAAAAGTGGAAGGCACATATAGAAACCGTTGTAATTCCTACACCGTTCACCTGATTTAGATGTAATTACCCTCAAATTAAATCTGAAAGTCTGCAGTTAAAGCATATCTTGTTCATTTCAAAGCCATTGTGGTGGTGACTAGAGGCCAAAACATGAAAATTCTGTCAATGTCCCAATATTTATGCACCTGACTGTATATATATATATATATATATATATATATATGTAGATAGATAGATAGATATACAGATCCAAAAGGTCCGGCTCTCCCATAAGCAGTCATAACTCGACTAGGTGCCCACATAAATGAATGCATATACCAACTGTCCAAGGATGCGGCACTCAGGTCAAAAGATTCCAAGTTTTATTTGTGGCAGTGAATACAGCATATTTGCCGACAATCAGCTCCATCCTTCCGGGAGGGAGCTGAATGTCGGCTAACAGCGGGGGGCGGGGCCGGCCATTGACGGCACATTGGGGGCAGAGCGGGGGCGCGCCCGCACGATCGCGTCATCGTGGCCTCACCCCCTCTTCACAATGCCGTTATTTTCGGCATTGTGAAGCAGGGGGCGGGGCCACGATGACGCGATTCAGCGCGAATCGCGTCACCAGCCCCCCCACTGCGGGGGTTTCTATTTTTTCTGGGGGTAGGTCGGGAGGGTCGCAGGCTTCCGGGAGGCTTGCCTGCCTTTCCGGGGGGCTGGGAGCGGCAGCCAAAAATCGGGAGGCTCCTGGCCAAATCGGGAGGGTAGGCAAGCCTGGAATACAGCAACGTTTCAGTGCATACTCGGCACTGTTCGACGCACACTGCTCGGGACACTCTGTTGAAATGAATGCAATGGCAGTGCGGTGGCGGCCTTGTCAGCGAGCATACAGATATATCAGACCATTCACCGATCTTTTTAGACAGACCTCGTATATATATATATATATATATATATATATATGCACAGTATATAAATTATATATATATGTATAATATATGTATATATATAGCTAATAATTATATTGATCAAATCCATAATTCCTAAATGTACAATTGCAGCAACAATATTAACTTTGCAGAGAGCAGTTACGTACTTGCAAGGGAGAATATTGTCAATGAAAAATTTAATCGTGGGTCACGAAGCCAATTATAGGACATACTGTATATTAATTTGGTTCTAGGCAAGGAAGGTTAATAACCCATGGTCTGTTTAGCTCAGGCTTGTGAAATTTGTTTTCCTTCAGTTAGAATTGGCACAGGAAGTTTGGCTGAATATACAGTACTTCCTGATTAGGGAGCTTAGAACCAGGAGATGTTCTTCTGCTTATAATGAGGCCACCGTCATTTATCAAAACATCCGCCTCTATTTATTCTCAATAAGCAATTTCAGGCAGTATGTTTAGAATAATGAGAATTCCATTCACATGATATTGATTAATGATTTGATAGACAAAACTGTGAGTTTAGTGTTGGTTGGCATACATATTAATCATGTTGTTTTTTGACAAGATCCCATCATTGCGTGTGTAGGAATATGTAAATTTTACTCCAGTGCTATATAAAGTTATTATCTGTATAATGGTACTGAATTGTTCAGTGATATAGTGTAGCATAAGTACAGGTATAGATATTACACTCTATTGACCAAGCTACAGTTAGTATGTTCACATAAATTTTCATAAAACTTCCAAGTTTGTGAATTACATTTGCGATAGATAATTATTCACCATGACCAGCAGCGGCTCATCGCTCTTACCTGAGGGGGGATGCTGCTGCTTCTGGTCCCGGCGCCTGCACAATGAATGTCAGGCACCGGACTTGCGCATGCGCATAACACTAAACCAGATTCTTGGGGATGCAGCCTCGCAGCCCCTAGGAAAAATCCGCCACTGACCATGACTATGAAGGGCTTGGATCAGAGTTGCACTCAATTCCATCTCGCGATTTTTAGCAAATTGTGCTTGCGTTGGAGCATGCACACAGTTACGGGTGATACAGAGTCGTACTGATATTGGTTATATCACCACTTGTGGATGAGAGGGTGTAATTGGCAGGCAATGGGGCATTCACACATAGATCCATTTAACTTTAGAACAATCTCTTTCACCAAGGATAGGGTTGGTGCTGCTGCTGCTGGTTACTTTCCCGAGCGGATGGATGGCACTGTGCAGTCGCATAGATGCATCGGAATCTGAATACAGGTGGAGATTCACATTTATCCATGAACACAGAAAATAGCCATAATTGTGATAACTTTACATGCAACCCTAAATCAGGCCCAAAGTGTCCTGCAAAAAAAACACAAAACTAAATACCAGTTCAAAAATAAAATAATTCAATAAAAAAAATAATAATAATAAAAAAAAATATATATATAAATATATACATAGGGAAGAAATCGGCGGCACCCATGGGTCATGCAATGTTATAATGGGGAGACAGGCTCCTATTCAACATTTCGGTTTATTCAACCTTTGTCAAGAATACAAAACATACATAAAATACACACCTTATATACCACCAGTTCCCCCGTGCATACCTGCGTCCAGCCCGGCATCTGATGATGACGTCACCCGTGTGCGGCACCGGCCCCCGGCGCAACCACATCACACCTGTCAGCCTTGCGCCTCACTCAGGTCTGCCCACCAGTGCCTGGGAGGATGATGCTGGTAACCATGGAGACATAAAAACATACACAAATGCACCCTGTGAAGGCCAATAAAGGACTAATATAATATAACGATCATATGATCCAGTGTCAATGGCAGATACAAAATGAGCTGGGAATTCACCCTCCCTGTCAAAGAGACACTTCTGTAAAAAAGGTTAAATGCAAAGGACATTTACATGAACCTGGAACGTATGCTCAAAGATCCAATAGCAATACTATATATATCTGTGTGGATTAGATGGCATCATGAACTTGGAGCCGCACAAACAGATAGTAAAGTTTGTGGGTATAACCCCAAATTGCATCAATCATATGAAATACAGGAAACACCATAGGAAAAACACGCCCTAATGAAACAAACTGTCAGTTATAAAAAGTCGAACGCCAAACGGATGGCAGATCGATGCTGAGCCATCTTTTCGCGAAACATACAACTGCTTTTCCCTATGTACATCAAACTACAAGGGCATTTAATTCAGTACATGACATATTTGCTGGTACACGTAACGACATGTCTGATTGGAATTATCCCAGATCTTGGGTGGGACACAAAATTTCCTGTTTCAAGATACCTGCACGTATTGCACCTTATGCACCTATAACAGCCCGGTTGTTTAGCAAGAAAATGCGGAGTGCTAATCGCAGGGCAAGTGTCAATATCACTATGCACCAACCAGTCATGTAAATTACCACCCCTTTTGTGGCACATCATCAAATTTGACTTCACCAAAGGTCTCAAAGTAGGGTCCGTATTAATAATGGGCCAGAGTTTTTTAGCTGTACGTTGTACTATATTACTAGCCGTGTTAAATTCACTAATAAAGAACATCTTGTTCTGTTGTTTCCGTTAAATAGTGTCATCTGCACGTTTTAACAGGTCACACCGTTTCATCTTCAACACTTTGTTTTTGGACAATATCAAGTTTTTCAATTGATAGCCCTGTTGCAGAAACTTGGCAATCGCGTGGTCAATTTCAACGCAGCCTCATTGTCAACCTTGGTAATACATCTGATGCGCAGAAATTGGGAATATGGAAGACCTCGCATGAGGGCTGGGGAATGATGACTCTGTGCGTGCAAGATCGTGTTAGCATCAGTGGGTTTATGATAAACATTGGTCATGAGTTCATTATCGTTACTGCTTATCCTCACATCAAGATAATGAATTTCTTCATGATGACATGTGTAGGTAAATTTGATGGCAGGATGAAGACCATTGATTTTCTCCATAGCTGATGTAAATTGCTCAGTAGATCCAGACCAGAACACTATAATGTAATTGATGTAACGATAAAACAAAAAAATAAAGAGATTGAAATTCGGATTGCCCAAAAATAATTCTTTGTCCATCTGAAACATAAAAATGTTGGCAAATGAGGGGGCCACAGGAGACCCCATGGCACACCCTCTGCATTGTAAAAAAAACTCGTTGTTATATAAAAAATAATTACAGATTAGGATTTTTTCTAATGCTTGAGTGAAAAATGAAATGTCCGGTCCTGAATAATTGGCATGATTCTGTAAGAAACCTCGGACGCTGTCAAGGCCTTGTTGTTGCGGTATTCTAGTGTACAACGACACTACATTGATAGTGCACAAAAGCAAGCCCTTGGGAATATCTATAAGGTTGTTTAGTATTTGTAGCAGCATGGTCGTATCTTCAAGATAAGTATTTTCTGCAACAACCAAAGGCTGGAGAAAAGAATCCAAGTATTTCGACATATTTCTGTATATAGAATCCCTGGCAGAAATGATAGGTCTGCCAGGGGGTGTTATCATGGATTTGTGAATTTTGGGTAATGTATATATCAACGGTATCCTGGGGTGTTCAATAGTCAAGTTCCTTCTGGTTACATCTGTAATAATGTTATTATCAACAGCTTGTTGTAAAAAAACATCCATGTCTAATTTGAATTCATGAGTGGGGTCACGTTCTAATTTGAAGTATACGTTCTCGTCCAGCAATTGGCGATACTTCTCCAACTTGTAATCACTGATATCTTGAATGACAAGGGCGCCCCCTTTGTCAGCTGGTTGAATAATGATAGAAGAGTCAAATCTTTCAGGACTTGGAACTCACCTGGGGCAAAATTACGTCGTGTTTTGGAAAACACTTGCTGCTGGGACATCACATCTTGGTCCAATAGGCGAATGTAGGTTTTGATTGAGGCATTCTGCGTTTGCGGTTCTAAAGTAGATTTCTTCAATGGTACCCCTGATTAAGGGACAAATGGGCCACTCCCTGCATTGGCATAAAATTCTTTAAGTTTCAGATCCCTTTGAAAGCTCCATATATCTTTTTTCCATTCAAAGGACCCTGGATTCCACATCTGTGATGGTCCAACTCGATAGATTTACAATGGAATTAGTTACCAGCAAATTTTTTTGCCTCTGCCTCTGGCCACCACGTCTTGTCCTGTTTCTCCATCTTTTCTGGCCCGGGTGACCCGGGCTGGAAGACCTAAAGGGAGTTTGATGCTTTGTATAATAGATGGTGATTCAACGTCACTCGCAGAGGAGGTAGCACTTAATTCGACTTCTGTATCTCTACTGCTAAATGATCTATGATATTGAGCCCTAAATGGGCGACTGTTAGAATGACGGCCCATGGCCCAGGTGTATACCCATTGCTCCTATTATTTGATAAAAAAGTGTTATGTAGATAAATTCATAAGAAGTGTTGCTTCTTTAGTAATATCCACTTAGTGGGTGTAATGATATACTGATGTCAATCAACACAAGAGATGGAAATTGTACAATACTGTCACAGTTTTAATGAAAATCTAATAAGATAGACATTATGAAAATAATTGTAGACATAATACTGTACCTATGACTATCCAAGAGATTAAACAAATGATGGCCGCTAAAAGCATATTAGCCAGAAATATATCATCACCAACAGTGAACAAACCAATACTCATGTATGGAGCACCACAAAATGCTTACAAAACAATACTGTATAACTAGTTTCTGTGCTCCATGCATCTTAAAGCACATTTTAAGTTATCTCCTAGTTAAAGTCTCCATAATAATTAAGTCTATTTAATGTACATGATAAATTCCATTTTAGGAGTATTTGACAAATACATATATAATTGTTAATGTTAATGTTTACTGCAAAGTATACTGCAGTGTGTGTATAAATTTGAGTGACCAAGTTTTGCCCAGGATACATTTATAGCTTCCAAAGGACAAAGCCCTTGACCCTTTCAGCCTTCCAACTACTGTTGGCCACCAATGCACTAACACCATAAGCCCTATTAGTATCTTGAAGTGAACAAATTGAATTATTGGGTATGTTTATAAATCCACTATCTCACTATGTGGTCTTCTCTCAAATACATTACTTGACCCATGGATGTGTGGACCTGTGGGAAAGTGATCAGTTGTTTAGTTCTTGGTTGGAGTCATAAAATTGTTCTGTACATGGCCAACCTAAGGCTAATGAGAGTGCACAACTTCAAGAACACACTTCAGAAAGACCTGTGTCCCAACATCATTCTGACTAGTAGATCTTCTACATGACCAGAGATTAAATGACCCACGGGGCCAGCCCTACCTATACTCACAGTGTACTGGTGTGTAGGGTGGCAGTCAGCAAAGGGAGCCGAGAGTAACAGACATACACAGAGCAACCATCACAAGAAGAAGGATCCTGGGGGGTTCCCCCTTTACCCTGACTTGACCCCTGCTCACTCTGCACTGTAAGTCAATCACATCCTTCCACTCCCCTACGCTGAGCCCGCCAATCAGTGCCCAGTAAGTAAGATGCCAAGGGGTGTGGGGTGTGCCTCATGTGATGGGGTCGGTCCGCACCTAACCGCCATAATACACTCAGTAACACTTTTTCCCCCAACCCTCAGCCCATTCTTTCTGAATGAACGTGCAACTGGTGAGTGTCAAAATGTGATTTCTATCATAATTTTTTATTTTATTTTTAAAGGTGCATAATCAGATAAAAAAAAAACACATATAAAACCATATTCATATGTTAATTTTTGTCAAAAACTTCTACTCATGCATTATAAGGAATAGCACAACCCTACTGTGAATATATAAGTGTCCTTCATATGGCTACACAATTACAGTACTCTGTAATGTTTATTTTCCTTATATTTCACACTAGGAGGTTTATTATCCCATATATTGTTTCCATGTCATGACAGAGTTTAAAATGGTTTGATACAGCATCTTATATTTATAGCTACAGTAGAGATGAAAGGTACAGCACGTGCTGCCAAGTGGGGCCACTGCAGTGTCCTTCAAGTGAGTTGAAAAGAAAAAATTCTCTACCACTCAATGCCAAAAGCCTCCCTCACCTCTAACGTGTCTATGTCACAGAGGAATGTACCAAAATCACAGTGTAGAAAATTAAATGCACTCTCTAATTTGCATACTTGAATTTACTAGGAGAGAGCGGTATAATACATCTCACCTGGAAGTATAATCTCTGAAAGCAATAACTCTTTATTGTGCAAAGAAATTGCAGGGAAGGAACACATCATTTTTTTGCCTGACCAAGTACTAAGCATTTGACTGAACCTGACTCCAAACCTATAAGGGGAATAATGTATGCACTACTGTACAATGTAATGACTTTAGAAGTCACTGAGGAATCCTGTGCTATATAAAATCAGAAGCTCACAGGCTGAGCACAGTTATATTGCCAAAGAAGCATCAAGAAAACTTCAATTATACCAATTACAGTAAGAAAATAGATTTATTTCATATAATACATATCATCAATATTTGAAACAAAACCAGTTGTATATTATACGGTAATCATCATGTCTGTGGGGGGAGATTTAGCCAACCTTCTAAAAAGGACAAGTGGATGTGTTGCCCATAGCAACCAGATTCTAGCTATCATTTATCTACTACATTGTATAATATGACAGCTATAATTTGATTGGTTGCTACATGCATAACTCCATTTGTCCTCTATAGAAGCTTAAATAAATCTCCCCTTATGCCTGGTTTGCTTTCTGACTTTAATATGCCTTCCTCCCCACTGTCCTGACTTACGGACTGCTTCAGAGATGGACTTGAGCGATGTTTTGCTTCTGTACATGTGCGATAAGTCTTGAAATCCATTACTGTGCACACGCGAACCAGTGTGAGCAATGCTACAGAATCGCTGGCACTTGACAAGGGGTTTGCGATCCCTGGGTGTATCAGGGTGAAGACTGCGAGGTGACCTTAAGTGATCAGAAAAAGAGGCCGTTTCATGGCGTGTTATGGGAGTGTCATGAGCATGTCTAGGAACTCTGCTGCTTTCCCTATTGCATATATAATGCGTCAGGGGTCATGTTTAGTTGGATTAGAGGAAAGTAGCTAGAGTAGACCCTGGGCTACCGCAAATGTTGATGGTGCGAACGCCGTTGCTCTGATGTTGGCGTGTTTACAATCTTAATTGCAAATGCACAGACAGTGGCGGGCTGGGCCGGGGGGCAGGGTGCCATGTGCCCCCCGGGCCGCAGCGTCACTGTGACACAGACTGCACCGCGTGTGTAGCGCTGACCGGACGGAGTTCGGTCAGCGCTACACAAGTGACAAACACACAGCCGCCAGCTCCGGCAGCTGTGTGTTTGTTGTAAGCAGCAGCCAATGAGAGTCTGTCAGACTCTCATTAGCTGCTGCTGCGCCCACTGCAGGAGCCGCTCCATCTTCCGGCTCCCGCAGTGGGCAATGGGAGAGGCGTCATGACGTCATATGACGTCTCTCCCATAATGCCCGGGAAGGACAGACGGAGGAGCTGATGGCGACGGCGGGAGCGGGGATTCAGGTAAGTGTTTTTTTTTACTACGTGTGTCTACTGGGGGGGAGGCTGGCACTACAAGGGGGGAGACCACTACTGGGGGCACCAGAAGGGGGGAACCACTACTGGAGGCACTGCAAGGGAGGGACTACTACTAATGGGGGCAATACAAGGGGGGGACTACTACTACTGGGGGCACTACAAGGGGGGGGACTACTGGTGGCACTACAAAGGGGGAACCACTACTGGACTGGGGGCACTACAAGAGGGAGGGACTACTACTGGGGGCACTACAAGAGGGAGACCACTACTGGGGGTACTACAAGGGGGAGATCACTACTGGGGGCACTACAGGGGGGGGCACTACAAGGGGGGACAACTACTGGGGATTATAATTGGGGGCACTTCAAGGGGGGCTACAACTGGGAGGACTACTACTGGGGGCACTACAAGGGGGGGACTACTATTACAAGGGAGGACTACTACTACTAGGGGCACTACAAGGGGAGGGGACAACTACTAGGGGCACTGCATAGGGGGGAGGGGACTACTACTAGGGGCACTACATAGGGGGGAGGGGAATACCACTGGGGGCACTGCATCGAGGGTCCACTGCTGGGGGCTCTATAAAAAGGTCAATACTGGGGGTACTGCATAGGAGGGAGACTACAACTGGGGCCACTATTTAAGGGGCACTGCATAAGGGTTACCACTATTGGGGGCACTGCATGGGGTGTGGACTGCTACTGGGGGCACTATATAAGGAGCACTGCATAGGGGGTACCACTAATGGGGGCACTATATAAGGGGCTTACTACTGGGGGCACAAGAGGCACTGCACAGGGGGGACCACTACTGGGGGCACTGCATAGGGGGATCACTACTGGGGGCACTACTGGAGGCCTGCATAAGGGGATCCTCTCCTGGGGCACAGGGGGGCACTGCATATGGGCACCACGACGGGGCTGTTCCTATTTTTACTTTACATTTGAGGGAGGGGGGGCGCCATAGCACGCATGTTCTGCGGGCACCCTGGCTACACGCTACCCCTCTGCCAGGGCCGCCTGCATGCATTTGGCCCCCAGGCTAAAAGTTGCTAGCCAGCCCCTGTGCACAGACCACACAGCCTGAGAGTGGGCACTACACTGCATCACACTGTCCCACATAAAAGGAAGGCTGGGATTAGCATTTGCATATTCTCTCGTTATTGCAAGAGCGTCTGCGACCCCGGCTGCATTTCCAACCATCTCTGAATCGGGCCCTTAGATGGGAGAGTATCAATCCTAGATGAGTGTCCTGCCAGTCATGACTTTTGGTGGTTGCATGAGGTAATGTAAAGGTGTGTTTAGGGGATTGGTGTTGGGGGCTACTTAGCACTTCAGAGGCCCTAGAGGAGTAATTAAATTACTAAATAAACATGTTATATTGAAATCAAGTAACCATAACATGATGGGCATTCTAGTTAGTGCTCCTAGATCTACTGACAGTATTATAGCAGCAAGAAACTATTTTAAAATGTTGGCATCTATTAATTCATAATAAGTCATGTGACAGAAGTGACATCACTGCTAACCAAAGCTAAGGATATTAGTTACAGGAATGACATCACTGCTAACCAAAGCTAAGGATATTAGTTACAGGAATGACATCACTGCCAACCAAATCTAAGGATATTAGTTACAGGAATGACATCACTGCTAACCAAATCTAAGGATATTAGGTACAAGAATGACATCACTGCTAACCAAATCTAAGTATATTAGTTATAGGAATGACATCACTGCTAACCAAATCTAAGGATATTAGGTACAAGAATGACATCACTGTCAATCAAATCTAAGGATATTAGGTACAACAATGACATCACTGCTAACCAAATCTAAGGATATTAATTACAGGAATGACATCACTGTCAATCAAATCTAAGGATGTTAGGTACAGGAATGACATCACTGCTAACCAAATCTAAGGATATTAGTTACAGGAATGACATAACTGCTAACCAAATCTAAGGATATTAGTTACAGGAATGACCTTACTGCTATCCAAATACAAGGGCGGACAGTACTATTCACTAAAAATATTCACTATTCACTAAAAATAATAAAATACTGTTTGAATGCGCGTGTTTTAAATTTAGGTTTGGTAGTCTAATTAAATCAAAGTAAGTAAAATAAAACATTTTACATTTCAGGAGAATCTTTTCTAGGTAGAGGAAACAAATGGCGAATATTAACAGCTTTTGTTCTATATAATTTGCAATTTTAAATGAAATGACTTTCCCTTTGTGAAATTAATGCGTTGCTGTGGTCTTCTCACTCCTTGTACAATATGTTATTACTTTTCAATAGATTCAAAATAGTTGCATAGCAAATCTAGCAAAGCTTTTCTTGAGATGCTAGGCAAACATCACGAAGACCTTGGAGAAGATGAATACTCCTGAATAAGGCAAATGTCTTTGTGCAGCAGTGTACAGCTATAAATTGGGTTCTATAAATCACATTTATTAAGAGGCTCTATCTAAACTGCAAATGGTCACTTGTCCTATTATGCAGCCATTCTCCATTTATAAGCGTAATTATAGAAAGCGGGAATTTTCAGCATCTCATGGGAGTAATGAACTCTACGTCCATCCACATAGGCATCTAATGCTCGATCTTTGAAATCACAGTGAAACTCACTGTTTGTGCACACATTTACATGCATGCGCATATGTGCAAATAGATATCTACTGTATGAGTATGTATGCAGCATACTTATTTGTGTAAATTGAGTGTTTGACATTTTAAACAGTATTGCAGTGGTTTTATTGTGTTTACACAAATGGGCACGTTTGAGATATTTTAGTTTAAATCAGACATAGGCTTACTATACTGCCCCCGACCATATGCCCATTCTAGGCCAGTCCTCGCCCCCTAATCGCACACAGGGCCCGATTTAGAGTTGTACGATATTGCACATCTGCAGGGAAGCATTGCAGATCCAAGTGCTGCATCGCATCATATCTACTGTGAGCCCTTCAGCAATCTGAGTATCCGTGAGGTTACTGAGATTGCCCCTCGCAGCTCTGTAGCTGAGGCCAGGAAGTTTGCATCGGAAGACGCAGACCCTGGCCTCGGCACTTGCCCACTCCCCGTTCCCAAAAGACTGGAGCTCGGAGGAACTGAGTGATCTCGCAGAGGGAGAGCTGCACATGCTTAGTACAGATCCTGCGCAAGCCTCTCACAATTAGTGTTGTACACAAACCATCGGGTTTGCAGATTGCATTTACGTTCATCTCTGAATAGGGCAATATGTGTCTCACCAGGGCCGGTTCTATGATTACACATGGTACGCAGCCACGTAGGGCGCCACATAGTGAAGGGCGCTGCAGCCGCGACCATGATGATGTATTAGTTTACTTACTTAAACAACAATACCCAGCAGCAGAGAGGCCGCTGACCGCTGGCAGAATGTGTCACTGTGTGACACAGCAGCGTCACAATATTAATGGGCGGCCGTCTGATGGCTTGTATAGGATGACGTGATGTCGTGACGTCGCAGGCATATTGCGCTAGGGCAGGAGCGCGGTGGTGGCGTCTGTGTCGGGAGTTGCGGACGGCGTTTGTTTAGGAGTAGTTGAGTTGGGACGGGGAGCCAAATGCCCCCCCTGGACCAGACCCAATTCAGCTCATTAGGCCAGCCACAGCCACTGCTATATACTGGCCGCGCGCTACCTTATGCCATAATGAGGCAGCGTCCGGCCGTATTATGATAGCAGCGCAGCGCTCGGACTGTACTGACAGTTGGCTGCCCTCACCACTATTTCCCCTGCTGTCTGGCCAGTGACTCCTCCTCTGCTCTCTCCCATTGGCTGGACTGAATATCAGATGCACGGAAGTGAATGTGACTTCCTTCCAAGTTCCAGCTGCTGCCTGCCCTGCATTCTACACTGTAGGGGACCGCGCAGTACAGGAGGAGGTGTGACCATCAGCTAAGGAGTAAGTGACTAAACATCCACATCTGCTCTAAGCCCAGCCATGTGTGCCACTTCCCCTACCCATGTGTTCCACTACTTTTATCCATGTGTGCCACTGCCCCTACCCAAGTGTACCACTTCCCCTACCCATATGTGCATTTTCCCTGTGTGCCACTGCCCCTACCCATGTGTGCCTCTGCCCCTACCCATATGTGCTTTTGCTTCTACCTGTGTGCCTTTTCCCTGTGTGCAACTATCCCTACCCATGTGTGTCTACTTCTACCTATGTGTGCTTTTTCCCTGTGTGCCACTACCCTTACCCATGTGTGCCACTGCCCCTACCCATGTGTTCCACTTTCCCTAACCATGTGTGCAACTGCCACTACCCATATGTGCATTTTCCCTGCGTGCCTCTGCCCCTACCCATGTGTGCCACTGCCCCACCCATGTGTGCCCCTGCTCCTACCCTTGTGTGCCTTTTCCCTGTGTGCCACTACCCATACCCATGTGTGCCCTACCCCTACCCATGTGTGCTACTGCCCCTACCCATGTGTTCCACTGCCCCTACCCATTTGTGCCTCTGCCCATACCCATATGTGCATTTTCCCTGTGTGCCACTACCCCTAACCATGTGTGCCTCTGCCCCTACCCATGTGTGCCTCTGCTTCTACCTATGTGTCCCTTTTCCCTGTGTGCCACTACCCCTACCCATGTGTGCTCTGCCCCTAACCATGTGTGCCACTTCCCCTACCCATGTGTGCCTCTGCCCCTAGCCATGCATGCCTTTTCCCTTTGTGCTCTACCCATGTGTGCCTCTGCCCCTACCCATGTGTGCCTCTGCCCCTACCCATGTGTGCCTCTGCCTCTACCCATTTGTGAATCTGTTCTGGGCAGCTTTCCTCTTTGCCCTACTGTAGGTAGAGCTGTAGTCTAATAGAAAGAAACATCACTGCTAGGCGTGTATTGTAAGTGAAAAAGAAAAAGGTGCCCATTGCACCGTGTTTGAATTTAGCCACTCAACATAATTTAGATGCAAGCTCATGTCACTCTTACCACTTTTGCTTATGTATTTGTCTGACCCTTTCTGTCTCCCCTCTTTGTCTATAATATTGTATATGCCCTTCTGTCTCCCCATCTGTTTCTATTCCCCCCCCCTTTGTATTTGTGTGTATCTGTATTTCCTCTCCACCTTTCTGTCTCCCTGAACCCCAAAATCTTCTACAATTTGCCCCCAAATTTACTTTTCCTCTGTATACTCAACCCTATTTTCGTCTTGCCTTGCACCTGCACCCGCCTATCTAATATGCCCTCTTCACTCCATAATGTCCACCTCCTCTTCTAAAGTTCCTGGAGAGCTTCTGGCTGCCTGTAATGCTGGGTACACACTGGCCGATATATTGGCTGATCAATTGATTGGCTAATATATCGTGCTCCCGTCAGCCAGTGTGTACAGACGATGTGTCTGTTAACGACGTCGTTCACAGACATATTGCATTGGCTGTGCTGCACAGCCGATGGACAGATGTGTCTGCAGACATATTTGTCCATCAGCAAGTGTGTACAGGCGATCTGCCGATCGCCCGTACCCAGCAGCCGCCGCGGTGAGGGGGGTGGGACCCGCTCCCTACCCGCCCCCAGGCAGGTCGGGACCGTCTGCAGCATGCAGATGATGGTTGTTCAGTGTATATGAGCGACCATCATCTGCAGATATACCGCTATAGTGTGTACCCGCCTTAAGTTTGAAGCAATGCGGCTGTACCTGAGGCTGTTAATTGCGACCTTGGGCAATTTGTTTAACGGCGCTCATGACAACTATTGTTGTGACAATTTCAAATTATTTCAGTGCAATGGCAATTTTCTTTGGTTACTAATACCCCTTTTCCACCTAAATTCCGGGTCTGACCCGGAGTTGGAACAAAGTTCCTATCCGGATCAGACCCGGAATTTTGCCGGCGCCGACTCGGGATATTCCCGAGTCAGAACCGCTCACACCGCAGTCGGGTCTGCATAGACCCGGCTTTTGCGGAGTGAAAGTGGTCGCTTGGAGATGACGTCATCTCCAAGCGCCACTGAAGCCGGACCAATCGGCTGGCTAGCAGCGCACTCCAGCTCATCGTGAGCCGGAGTGCGCTGTTCTCACAGCAGGGTTTCATGGGCTACACCCGTGTTAAACCCTGCTAGTTACCTGGGTTGGATTGCCGGATCACTCGACCCGGCGATCCAACTCTCTCCCCTTTTACACCAGGGAGCTGCCCGGGTTAACCCTTCAAAAACCCTGGTTTTAGCTCAGGTGTAAAAGGGGTATAAGAAACCTTAGGAAGATTACCCCCACTTTTTGTTATGCATTAAATCTGAGCTGCGGATTTTGGTGACGCACATATACATCATCTCTTATTTGTAAAAATTAGAAGATCATCTTCATGCTGGGTGATGATTTTTTGTAACTTTAAAATATGTTTTATGTGGATCTGGATTTTTCTAAGTATTTTAGCAGGATGTCTTTCTTAATTTTAATTTGGATCCTGCTTTTCTTATATATGTAGAATATGTGGCTTCCCCTATATACTCTTATTTGGGTGGGTATTTATTAAAGCTTGGAGAGAGAAGGAGATAATTGTTAGAGATAAAGGTGTCTATTTACTAAGCCTTGGATAGAGATAAAGGCCCAATCAATGAGCTCCTAACTGCCATGTCACAGGCTATGTTTAAAAAATTACACTTAAGAGCTGATTGGTTGGTAATCACAATTTTCTCTCCAAGGTTTAATGAACACCCCCATTAGGACCACAATTCTTTTCGCACCCGTGATAATTTTTCGCATGCCGGACTTTCCACCGACATCGCCAGTGTTGCCTGCAAAAAAGTATCGGGCGCGCCCCTGCTTTTCGCCGTATTCAATTCCAAAGGACGCGAAAATGGCACCTGCCAAATTCAGAACAGGCGAAAAGTGCTGTCAGAAATGGGGAAATCAGGCTGGACCCTCCCAAAAGTTGCACTAACATAGAAGATCACTGTAGATGAGTACTAGTAGCCCTAATAAAGCTAATTAGGGTACTTAAGTTTTCTCAATTGGTTGCTATTAGCATATTTGCATAAGTGGTGAAGAATGGCCTTAAGAAGTATTTTTTTTTTAGAAAATAACTTGTCCAAGCAAATTTGGGGTTCATGAAAATGGGTGCTAGCATATTTAAAAGTTGCTAAAGTAATGCTTTATTAATGGTTAAAAACACAGTTGCAAACCCCAAAACACCTGGTCCATAGTTGGGGACCCCCTGAAGTCTATTTCGCCTGTCCTAAGGGTGCTGAGTGGTTTCCCGACGTTGGCACCCCAAAACTGCAATTCTGCACTTTTTTATGCCTGCTATTCAGAGGCAAAACTTTTTCGCCTATTACATTGTATTGACTTTCCACATATGCGAAAAGTATTTGGAATTGAATATGGCGAAAAGTTTCCGCATGGCGAAATGATGTCACACGCAATACTTTTTCGCCGAAAACGCGTTTTCGCACCTAATTGAAGACGGCCCTTAGTATGAATTCTGATTTTCTGTTGGAGGGGGTGTGTGTGTATTTACAGCAGTTTTCTCTACTATATTTCTGTAATGTTATACATTTTCAAGCATTGGACTCTATTATAATATTGTTATAGTACCTATTGGAGGGCACCGACCAGCTCTATATGCAGGGAGTTCTGGTCTCTGCAATTACATTATACCCTGAATATATATGCATGTGTGTGTGTGTATATATATATATATATATATATATATATATATATTTATCACATGGTCACATTTGGTTACCTCAGTGTCCCTGCCCTCACCCTCCCTGTAACTCCCCCTCAGTGTCCCTGCCCTCACCCTCCCTGTAACTCCCCCACAGTGTCCCTGCCCTCACCTTCCCTGTAACTCCCCCCTCAGTGTCCCTATCCTCACCCTCCTTGTAACTCCCCCTCAGTGTCCCTATTCTCACCCTCCCTGTAACTCCCCCTCAGTGTCCCTATCCTCACCCTCCCTGTAACTCACCCTCAGTGTCCCTATTCTCACCCTCCCTGTAACTCACCCTCAGTGTCCCTATCCTCATCCTCCCTGTAACTCCCCCTCAGTGTCCCTATCCTCACCCTCCCTGTAACTCACCCTCAGTGTCCCTATTCTCACCCTCCCTCCTCTGTTTCTCTGCCCTCAACAGTGACGAATTGGGGACGTGTCACGAGGTCCGACCCTTCCTGGTCGGCCATGCCCCCTTTCTGGGAGTGCGTGCTTAATAACTCTGCTCGCATCTCAACACCCTGCCCTACCCTCAGTCTGGCATGCATACTAATTGGGAAAACATTACAAATCTTTGCTGCCTAAAATATTTTCACAATACACAGTGCCAAACTTCCAAGGTAACATAAGTCCTGGTAATGGGTTGGAACTGGGACCACCCATTACCAAATGTCAAGTTTCGCCTATGGGAGTGAGGCAGAGAGGAAAACACATAAGGAAGGAAAGACCATACAAGGTATGAAGGGGACAGAGGACAATATGAGACATGGGGAAGGACAGTATAAGACGGGGGGGGGGGGGGGCAAGAATAATAAATGGCACGTGGGACACAATACAAGGCATGGAGGGGGTAGAGGATAATATAAAACAGAGGGGGAGAGAACAGTAAAAGGTTTGGGGGGTACAATACAATGCATGGAGGAGGAGAGGACAATGTAAGACAGAGAGGGGGGAGAACAATACAAGGCATTTGTGTAGATACAGGGTGTAGTTGCATATTTATGTACACATATGAACATGTTTTAGGTATGTGTACGGCTTTTCCCACAAGACCACACCCCTTTATATTTTTGGTTGCGCGCAGCAGTACACCTGCTTACCTAAAAATTTGGGCTTGGGCCAGCCCTGTGTCTCACCACTGCCGTCTGGAGTGTGTAACTAAGAGCCAGGGCCGTAACTAGGGTAGTGCGACCAGTGCCATGGCACAGGGCACCTCAGGGCAGGGGACGCTGACTGGACCTGTCAATTTTCTGTTTATTATCATTTTCACTTGTAGCTTCCTCTTCTTTTATCCCCAGCATCCCCTGGCCTCCCCTTTCTCTTCCCTGGCCCTTCCCCATGAGGCCATGGCCCTTTTTCGGTGCGTGTCTTATGTCATTATTTGAAAAATGAAGGGGGGGGGGGGGCGGGAGGGCGCCAATGCTCGTTCTGGCACAGGGCACCAAAAAGTCTAGTTACGGCTCAGCTAAGAGCAGTACGTTAAATACTAGCTCTGCATATGAGTCCATAGTTACTGCATATTGTGAAATGGTTTATATTTGAGGAATAACGCAATATAGAGATCTGTACTGTGAATTGCATTGTGAGGTTTCTGTGCCTATTATAAGGGCACAGTAGTGCCCTTATATTAAGGCTGCATCTAAAAAAACTCCATAGAGAATTCTGAAGGGGGGACAGGGTGTTCAAGGGGCTACACCTCAAAAGCTATAGGATCTGAAATTTGGCATGGCCGGGTAGAACTGTCGCACGGTGCTGCATGCATAATTTCAGGGCAAAAACATGTAACCCTGGTTAGGGTTACGGAGATAATTCATATATACAATTGAAACAGGTATATATTTTCATTCATCTATCTACAGCAAAATGCCATTTATGAGGTAAATGTTAAATATACTGTAGGGATAGATGTGATGTGATGTAAATATAAGTAAATATGTGGAAATGTATGTACCCTGTGCATGTTAGATATCTATGATGTCAGTGGACTTTAGTGCTTCATGCTGCAGATATACATTTCACAGACATTGGTGATAGTTGCAGAAGGGGGCGGAGTAATATAGATGGGAGTGAATTGGTTCCTGTCAGGAAAATAGGATCCGGTGAGAGGGAGGAGATATAACAGCTGTTAGTAGCAGCTGGGAGGCAGTCTGCTGATCCCTCCCTCCAGTGCCTGCCCTCCTGTGACCCGGGCAGCCAGTGAGCAGCTATGAGCTGCCGGGCGCAGGGGGGCAGAGCCGGAGATGGAGCCCAGCCGGAGCTGGGGAAGAAGGTGGGACAGCGGCACCCACCCTGTCTACCTGATGATTCCAGAGAGACAGCGTCGTGGGAGGTGGACCAGGCAGCGTGAGTGGAAGTGGCTAGGAGCCACGCAGGAAGTCCCGGCGTCAGCCGCCACGTCAGCGGGGAGGCAGCTCCGGAAGTTCTGGCTACTGTCCAGTGACAGGAGGGCTGCCAGCTTGGTGGCAGGCTATGACAGAGCCGAGGGAGAGGGAGACACTGCAGCGTCGGGGGTGAGGCTATCAGCAGTCATCCCTGCACAAGCAGCTGGAGAGCCTGTGTACACACAGCCCCTGTCAGTGAAGCAGACTAGTGTCCTGCCGGGGCAGGCACTGAACGCTGACATGTGGTCATAAGGCCATCTATCTCCCTGGAAAGCACCAGTCATCGGCTGTGAGTAAACATAACTTGTGCACTTACAGGATGCAGGACAGCTGATAGGCAGGCCAGTGTTGACGTGATATAAGTGGAGGAAGGAGCTGGGGAGTGTATTTACAACAGCAAGACATCACTTTAGGAGGAATCAGAAGTAATTGAAAGAGAGAGTAGCTGTACCTTGTATTAATTACCCAGGGATGCATACTGTATCCTTCTACATAAACTTGTGTCTGGAATAAAAAGTAACTAAAACAGCATATACCAAGTCCTACCCTGGCTTCTGCTGTGTGAATTGGCTGTAAAATATTAACCCATGCAGTATTTTAAAGTGACAGCTTAAATGCAGGTTTTGTTATAAATGATATTGCCTTGACAAACTCTGGGCTAAAAGTTATCTCTGATATCCTAATATCTATTTATTGGTAATAACCTGCATTGAAGGAAACATCAGACCAGGAGGTACTTCTAAAAAGTGGTATACGACTCTAATTATAATACAAACTGGAGGTCACCACTGGACAGCAACTAATAAACTTTATATCAGCCTGAAGGCATAAGAACTTGGACATTTCATCTTAGGACATACTATTTTCAGTAGGTGATATATAGTAGCATATATAAGAAGAGGTTATACCAGTTAATTGCATTATTTCATGTACACGTATGTAATGCATTGTATTGTGTGATCTGTAAGTGTTATGTATGTAATTTAACTGCAACTTTGCAGGATAAAATAAGAAAATATATATGTGTACTGTATGTGACTTTACTTATCAGGAGGAGTGTCATTAGAAATCCTGAGCTGACCGGACCTGTGGAGAGGAGGAAAGTTGGTATACCATTATAAGGTGTATAGTAGATATGTATGCATTGGGAGTTGAGTTGTAAAACAATTGAATCATACATACCACCTATTTTAGAAACCGCACTAAGTTCAGGCTTACCCAAGCAAGCCTACCTACACAATAGCATAATTCATCATAATATAAGCTTGGGTGGAGGCACTGACAATGGAAAGGTACCGTACACCACCAATAGAGGGTAAGGGTGGGTACATTAGGAGTAACAAAGGTGGTAGTAACCTGGTGACCCTTTAGTGGTAAAAAGGGGGGGTTACAAACATAAAAAATGAGGACATGGGAGTAATCTAAAGCTCCAACTGTCACTTTTTTCTGACATTGTCAATTAGGAACCCTTTTCTGCTATAGTCTATGGGGGATTTTTGGGAGGGCATAACTCAGGGTAGGGGGCGAATTTAGACTTGGGGTTTGTTTTATTAGCTAGCTATTGTGCCAGTGTACCTGCTTTTGGGGTTCAGGTAAATTAGAAAGTTACAGTTTTTAAACTATTACCTCAAGAATGCGCCATTATAAAGATAGGACTTTTCAACTTGTTGCGCAGCCGCAGTAGGAGCTTCCAGCAGGTGTAGTCATAGTGGCTTCACTTGGGTGCAGCAAGATGGGCGTCGTTTGCGGGCGGAAGCGGGGACACGGACGTGGCGGTGGGGACCTCTGCGGCGGCGGGTCGCGGTTGTCGTGGGGGGCGCGGGTGTTGGCATCAGAGGGTCCGGCGGCGGCGTAAGGTCCAGCGGCAGTGAGGGCATTAGCGGAGGGCCTGGACCCGAGAGGATTCAGACCCCGCCAGCCATTATGCTGAATACGGCAGCAGCGTCCATTTCAAAAATGGCGCCTCAGTGCTATTTTTGATTTTCAAGGATGTCCACCGCGAGCCAATCAAGACTTGTGATGTCATTGGAGAGGCGGCACCTGCAGAGGACCATAGAAGCTCTGGGAAGGTGGCAGCCACCCCTCAGGTGAAGACGCCAAAGCCCTGGTGGGTTGGCGCCCACCAGGCGAAGACGCCAAGCCCTTGCGGGTTGGCGGCCCCGGCGGGCGAAGACACCGGAAGTCCTAGTGGGTGGCAGCCATGGAAAAGAGCTAACACAGGCTGCCGCCCACTAGGTGAAGATGCCAGAAGCCCTGGCAGGTGGGCGCCCACCAGGCGAAGTTTCCGAAGCCCCGACGGGCACCTACCAGGCGAAGACGCCGAAGCCCTGGTGGGTTGGCGCCCGCCACTCGAAGATGCCAAAGCCCTGGCAGGTTGGCGAAGACACCAGAAGTCCTAGTGGGCGGCAGCCATGCAAAAGAGCTGACACAGGCTGCCACCCACTAGGTGAAGAGGCCGAAGTCCTGGCGGGTTGGTGCCCGCCAGGTGAAAACGCCTAAGCCCTGGTGGGTTGGCGCCCACCGGGCGAAGACACCGGAAGACCTAGTGGGCGGCAGCCAAGAAAAAGAGCTACCACAGGCTGCCGCCCACTAGGCGAAGACACCGAAGCCCTGGCTGAATGGCGTCCGCCAGGTGAAGACGCCGAAGCCCTAGCGTGTTGGTACCCGCTAAGTGAAGACGCCTTAAGTCCTAGTGGGCGGCAGCCATGAAAAAGAGCTGACACAGGCTGTCGCCCACTAGGTGAAGACGTGGATGCCCTGGCGGGTTGGTGCTCGCCAGGTGTAGACGCTGAAGCCCTGGCGGGTTGGCGCCTGCCAGGTGAAGACACCAGAAGTCCTAGTGGGAGGCAGCCATGAAAAAGAGCTATCACAGGCTGCCGCCCACTAGGCGAAGAAACCGAAGCACTGGCGGAATGGCGCCCGCCAGGCGAAGACACCGGAAGTCCTAGTGGGCGGCAACCACGAAAAAGAGCTATCACAGGCTTCCGCCCACTAGGTGAAGTCGTCGAAGCCCTGTCGGGTTGGTGCCCGCCAGGCGAATATGCCAAAGCCCTGGTGGGTTGGCATCCGCCAGGCGAAGACGCCGAAGCCCCTGGCAGGTTGGCGCCCGCCGGGTGAAAACGCAGAAGCCCAGGCGAAGATGCCTAAGCCCTGGGGTGGCCTAAGCCCTGTAATATTGTAATATTACAATATTAAAGTGTGTTGTGTTATTTTAATATTTTTTTTTACAGGTGGACTACAGGTGGCAGTGGGCCCTAATGCCCAGCATGCTGGTACTTGTGGCTTTCCAAGTACCAGCATGCAGGAGTGCTGGGGATAGCCCCGGGCTATCAGCCTGGGCCTGGGGTGCCCTGAGGAGGGGGACCCCTTTATTGGGGGGGTCCCCAGCTCCTCAGGGATCCCCGGCCTGGACTGACTAGCGGTCAGGGTTGATGCTACGGCTGGAGGGCCCGGTGAAAGGGCTCTCCTGGCTGTGGCATCAGCCCCCCGTTGGAGAATACAGGGGTACCCTACTCATTTTTTCCCACTGTATTTCCAGAACCAGATCAGAGCCCTGTGATGGTTGCACTAAATACGGGGGACCCCTACATCATTTGTTCCCTTTATTTAGCACAACCAGTACTGGGGCTGCAAAGCCCAGGGCTGGTTGTTTTCTGGGGGGGGCTACGCTTTTTTTTTTACATACAGTAAATGCGTCGATCTTACTGCTGCATTCGTCCATCTGTGATTTATTGATTTGATTTTCTCAGGTGTATATGCACTACCAGTGAGCCCTCTGTCGCTCACTGATGCCTCCTTTGTACTGCACCGTTACCATTGCTCTGCACCACTGCTGCTGCCGCTACCCCACATGCCTACAGCCATCTCGCACTCTGCACCTCCCAAACCCATACCTCCCAACATTTAAAGGTGTTGAGGAGGGACAGGTCGTGCGCCTGAAAAGTGGGCATGGCTTGCTGTAAAAGGGGTGGAGCCTCGCAGCTTCCCCCTTTTCATCACTTTGGGGGCGTGCTCCAGCACTCTCCGAGACGCTGGGCAGCCCCCAGGCTCTCCCTACACAAGAGAACTGATGCCGTGCGCATGCACATGACATCTGTTCTCCTCCTGCACACCCGCTTGCTGTAAAAGGGGCGGAGCCTCGTGGCTTCCCCCGTTTTCGTCACTTTGGGGCATGCCCAGCACTCACCGAGACGCTGGACAGCCCCCAAGCTCTCCCTTCACCAGAGAACAGATGCGCACGACATCTGTTCTCCTCCTGCTCACCCCAACTTCCCCCCCACCGCTGGACACTGCGGCCCGTGGGCGGGACAGTCCCAGAAAAACAGGACTGTCTCACTGGAAGCGGGACAGTTGGGAGGTATGTAAACCAACCTCCTGTATGCTGTCCCCTCTTGCACCCTCTGTCACCCACTGATGCCCCCTTTGCACTGCACCGCTGCCACTGCTCTGCACCACCACTGCTGCCACTACCCCACACGCCTACAGCCGTCTCGCACTCTGCACCTCCCAAACCAACCGCCTGTGTGCTGTCCCTCTTCCACCTGCTTTAGATTACCAATTTGTTGCCCTTCTCCCCTGCAGGTAGCCAGGTTAGCTCATCCAAACCCTGATAGTTAATAAAGGGAGACAGAGTTGCACAGTTGGGGGGAACAGAGTGGTGCACATGGAGGAAGAAAGCATGCCACCGAGGAAAGGAAGACAGCAGCGTGGCTTAGGGGAAGGCAGTGGTGCAGAAGGAAACAGAGTGGCGCGGATGCAAGGCGGTGCAGATGGAGAAAGACAGATTGGTACGGATGAGTGCCACAGATGAGAGAAAGACAGCAACGTGGCTGTGGAAAAGGCACGGATGCAGGGCGGTGCGGCGGGGGAAAAACATTGGTGCGGATGAGGGTACACAGACTATCACAGTTGGGAGACCACACAGCAGTAGGGATTGGGTAATATATAGCAGCATGGAGGCATATAGGGGAAGAAAGTGTACATGCATAGACAGAGTATGATATTTTTAAAAATAAGGGAGCTGAATGTGTATTGTAAATGAGATAAATTTATGCAGTGAGAAGGATGTTGGAAGCCAGTGAGATTGTTTTGGTGATCAAATGGGAAGATTGTGGACACTGAGTGGGATGTGGGAGCCACATGACTGCTTTGATCTCAGTTGCATAGACTGCATGTGTGTATTCCAATGAGCACACAATTATGTGAATTAGCAGCTCCACCATTTTTTGAGTGACAGCAATCTCATTCTGTGAGAGTGCTGAATCTGCCGTTAACCACAGGGTGTGATTGCATACCATATCTGTATTGCGCAAGGAACACGTCCATTAAGGCGTCAGCCTTAATAATCGTAATTTCATTGCTTTTTGGAGTTTGAGTGGCAGAAAATCAATAGGTTTTGTGAATTTTCAGATCATGTCTAAGCAGCCTTAATGGGACATATGAAACCATAAGGTTTTTTGTCTATGGAATATTAACTATGGCTATCAAGGATTACGGATGCATCTGGAGTACACTGTCTGTACAGCATATTGATTGCATATGCTGGAACATATGAATCCCTAGTATTTCAGATAAGCTCTATCCATGGGCTACACAGTGCTTAATGGTAAATGGTGATAACAATATAGCATATGATTGGGTGAATATGATTAGATGTTGTAGAATGTGCAGCATGAGATATGTAGTTGAGATAAGAGTTATTGCAATATATCTGTGACTTTGATACCAGAGTGTACACTGGTACTAACAATGGTGATAGATGTGGTTAACTGTAGCAATCTTGATAGAGTATAACAGAATATGGTATAGTCAACACTAGTTAGTTAATACTTTCTAGACTATGGGACATATTCAATTAGGAGCGAAGAGTCAGTTTCTGTGGAAAAGTTTTGCCGGTGATGTCATTTTGCCAGGCAAAAACTTATCCCCATATTCAATTCCAAAGACTTTTCGTCGGTGTGGAAAGTTAATGCATTGGAATAGATAAAAAAGATTAGCCTATGAAAGCTGTCGAAAAAAAGTGCAGAATTGGGGTTTTGGGGTGCAAACTTGCGGGACGCCTCCTGCTCCCTAGGTTTAGTCCCCCAAAGCTAAACTGTGTCAAAAAAAGAAAGAAAAACCTTAAAACACCCCAAAAAATGACTTTGAAAAAGGGGGCGAAAAAGTACAAAGTTGGGGGACAAACTTAAATACTAGCGAAATAGACTCCAGTAGGGTCCCCAAGTATGCCCCAGGTGTTTTTAAAATTGCAGGTGTTTGCGGCAGGTGGATTTTTCATGTTTTTTAAAACTTCACTTTAGCAACTTTAAAATATGCTTGCACCCATTTTCATGTACCCTAAATTTGCTGGGACTACTTATTTTCTGCAAAAAAACCTGCTAAATGCTATTCTTCGCCAATTATGCAAAGATGCTAATTAGCAGCTATTGAGATCATTTAAGTACCTCAAGTACCTCCAGCAGGCCTATTCGGGGGTATCTATAGTGATCCCCAATGTCAGTGCAGCTTTTGGGGGGTGTCAGTCTGATTTCCCCAAATCTGACAGGACTTTTCGACAGGTCCGAATTTGCTGGTTCCTGTTTTCACCGATTTCTAATTGAATACGGGGATAAGCGCGATACTTTTCCGCATGGAAAACCAGCGATGTCGGCGAAAAGTCCGGCATGCGAAAAGTACAGGACTTTTCGCACCTAATTGAATATGCCCCTTATGTGGGAAATGTAATTGTTATTATCAAATGTAGGGAGGGTGAGTCACACACATGATTCTAACATGCTGGGATCCATCAATACAAGACACACTAGGCAGAGCCGGATTAAGGGGGGAGGCACAGGGGGCGAGTACCCCCGGGCCCCCCTCTCTCAGGGGGCCCCCCAGCCAGAGCTCTCTGACCCAGCTCTGGCACTAGAGCGTCCAGACAACATTCTCTGCTTACTGCCTGGCCGGCTATCGTAGATGCAGAGGGTGCAGGCTTTCAAAAAGTGCCAACCCTGCTCCCTGCACACAGCCATGGCTTGCAGGGACCACGCCTCCTACAAGCGTCACTATAGAGAGACGGACCAGGCGGACTGGACTAGAGACTGAACAGTGAGAGAACACACACATCTGAAAGCGGAATCAGTATGGAATCCCGGCTGCCGCATGGCCGGCGGTTTGATTCCCGGCAGCGTCTGGCCGACAAAAGCAGAGTTCCCGGCAGTGGAAGCCCGACAGCGCTGGAAATCCCGATCGTCGCTAAGGTAAGT
Organism: Taudactylus pleione; assembly: GCA_031769625.1. Lineage (NCBI taxonomy): Eukaryota > Metazoa > Chordata > Amphibia > Anura > Myobatrachidae > Taudactylus > Taudactylus pleione. The sequence goes on along the minus strand of JAUIMM010000091.1, from coordinate 2,385,737 downwards.
ATAAACTAACCTAACCTAACCCCCTAAACCTAACCCTCCTTAGGGGTGCCTAACCCTAACCTCCCCCCCAAGTGCCTAACCCTAATCCCCCCTCTAAGTGCCTAACCCTAAGTCCCCCCTGGGGGTGCTTAACCCTAACCCTCCCTCCCCCTAGCCTAACCCTAACCCTCCCAGGGGGTGCCTAACCCTAAGTCCCCCCCGGGTGCCCTAAACCTAACCCTCCCCCCCGCGGCTGTCCGCTCGCGTCGCCCGGCATCCCTTTGATTGGGATGCCGGGCGCCTGTCTCCCGGCGTCTGGGAAATGACAGGCGTCTAGATATAGACGCCCGGCATTTCACCCTCGCCGGGATATGACAGTCGGGAAGCCGGCTGTTGGTATTAAGGCAGCCGGTTTCCGGAGTGTATACCCTGAAAGCAGCTGCACTCTGCTGATAAGAATGTAAAGCAAACTAGTATGGAGTCTGGACTATGGAGAGGTGAGCACCCACCCCACACAGTAGTGAATGTTACAGTCTGCAGCAGTGCAGGCTGACGCAGAGCTCACTGTGGCAGGGGGGCCCATATCCCATACACACTGCCACGAAATGTAAAATGTCATATCCCTTTGTACAAAATGTATTTCTTTTTTTGTACTAATGTTTATGCCCCATAACACTGTAAGGCATCTTGTCACATGGAAGCAGTGACAAGTGGATGTGGGTACAGGGAATTGCTGCTTCCTTTATACTATACTGGTTAAAGGGAAAGTGTGTGCACCTTGAAAGGGAACCCCTTCAAAATATTTCTATGGGCCTTACAAAGGTATCTACACCCATGGGCGGTTTAAGAGAGTAGTGGGCTGTGGAAAGCTTCTGTGCGGGGTCCCCCCCCTTCTCCAACAGCGCTGTAGCCCCTGCGTTGTGCGAGAGTATACTGTGCATGCTCAGGTCTCTAGGAACATGGCGTACCCACTATGTTCCTGAGACTTCTCTATTGCTCATGCGCAAACCTCCAGGAAAATGGCTGCAGCGCATTTTCCTGGTGATTTCTGTCAGGGCTGGCCGACGCAGGACTCCAGAGAGGTAAGTTTAATGGGTGCAGGGTGGACGGTATAGACCCACACACACAATGGGCACAGCCAGGGAACGGTGCTGACAAGAGGGGGAGGGCCCCCCTGTCTTAAGTGCCCCGGGCCCCCCAAAGGCTTAATCCGGCCCTGATCACTAGGCAGTAGTGTGACACACACCCCATACTACACGTACATATACAATAGAAACAAAGTTACAATGGTCATATAAATTAACAAAAAACCCACATGCTGGGTACAACCCACACACAAAATAGGTATATCCTAACACACCTGGGGCCAAATGTAATAGGGTGAGAGTAGAATATGTGAGAGAAAACTCTCAAATTTTTAAACTCAGCCAATGTAATAAAGTCACAGAACATGGAAACTTCCATGTTTTTCAGACTAAAAAAACTCTCAAGATTTAAACTCTCATCCAGGTGTTTCCTGTTTTGAAAAAACAACTCGATCAATGTATTAGTGTCAGAGTTTTACTGCTAACATTTTCTAAACTCTCATCCTATTACATTTGGCCCCAGGAGTAACATAATATACTATATATATTTTATTACCAAGTGAATTATACCATCTGTGTTATGTGAAATAGCAAGCATATTAATAAGAATACAAAATATCTTAACCTGTGTGCAATCTTTCTTAAAAGTTATTGGTATGAATATTATATTCCCTGCTAATTCAGAGCAGGGAATGAATTAAATGTCTTAGTTAAGCTATAATTTATCTCTGTTTGGAGTTATTTTTTATGAGTAGTTATAAAATGATCATTAGTATATTTGCTTCACTATTAAGAAACCCTGCTTATTACAAATGATGCTAATTGCATACCACCCACATTGCAAAATTTTAAATTGGGACACAGTCAAAAGGGCATGTGACTGCACCTCATTGGGGACTGTATTTACATATCTGTGGATGGGTCATGCTCCTGGGACTTGCTGAGTACTTCCATGTGCTAAGCTGCTTCCTTCCCTCCCCAAAGACATCACTTCAATGCTGGGTTGATAAGCGTGGCACTGAAAGGGAACCCAACTGTACCCCAGTTCAAAAAGCTGAGTAAATTTTTCTATTGTACCTCCTATTCCTTAATTCGTCTAAAGCTCAATGTAATATGCCGCAATATATAAATACATGTATAGACATTTTTCTTCACTTAATTAAAAATAAAAAATTAACGTTCTTATTTTTCCTAAATCGTTTTCTTAAGCTCCCTGAAACCATTGCAACTGGTGCACTGTCGGGCATTCATAACGGATGCTAGGATGCTATTGGTATTGATATTGCTGTTTGGCACATGCCACAACAGGTTATATTTAATTTTTAATTGTGGAATGATGTGATTCAGCTTTGGAAGTAATAACTGGGGAGAAAATGTCAAGCTAACTTTAGCCATCATCATCATCATCATCCACAATATACCAATTAAGAAAATCTTTACTATTTTAGGCATTATTTAGTATTGGACTGTTTAGATTTAGCAAATTAATCCAATTTTATTCCACATGGTAACAATATAAAAAGTTTCAAGTGGGTGAATACTTTTTTTTATATATACTTGTGAGGGTTAATTAAATGGCAAGTGTTAAGTTAAACAAAGACACTTTTTTTTTTCTAAGAGTAGAATAGTAAGACAGAGTTCTACAGTAGTTTGACCTTGGTTCTCAAGAGAACAGATGTGTTATCTATACTACATGTTTTGCCAACTGCCTGTATGTGATAAGTAGACAAAGAACAGCCCTTTGTTCTCTAAATAACGGTTTTGTTTAATGACACTTATTTGTGTTTGCTGTATCATTTTCTAAAGAGTCCAACCGATAAATTCCCAAAGAATACACATATCGTAAATTTATGCCAATAATAGTGTGAAATAAATTAAGCCAGACAATTCCATTGACACTTCTAAATTCAATCTATCTAAGGCACCCACACAAAGTGACTCACTTCTTAGCCTGCGCCATTATACCTTACCTTATAAAACAAAGATGTGTTTTTGCTTTCTTTCGAGGCAGCATACTACAGTATATAAAGGTAGTTTCAAAAACAGTCCTTGCAGCAACATAACTTTTGGTCTGATGACTTATCACATTCCCCATCAAGTGAAAAATGTCACCAGCCATCACTTTATCATTATTAGAATTAGGGATGTGCAGGCTCGGATAGGTTCAAGTCTGCACGCCGAGTTCGGATTTTTCCCTCCAAAAATTGGGTCTCAGAATTAGGCAAAACTTCATCTTTCATGGACAAACATCATCATTCCTTGACAAAAGACCATGGAAGATGATGTTTGTCCATGAAAGATGACGTTTTGATTCTTTCTGAGACCCGAGTATTGGAGGGAAAAATCCGAACTCACCATGCAGATTCGAACCTATCCGAGCCTGCACATCCCTAATTAGAATTGACTGAGTGTGACGAATCACCACTGGAAGCAGAATGAGAAATTTCCAGGCTAGGAGGTTCTGCACTGTAATCATCACTACGCAATGCAACAATAGTTATATCATTATCAACACTGTTACACCAAGCAAAGCTGTATTGGAGGTAGGATGCAATAGCAATGTAAGTTGGGGGTGTGAACCTTGGGAATAGTGACTGAGGATAAAATTGCCAACTACCTGAACCATTATCATGATCAAATTCCCCATCTTTATCCAAATAGAATTAAACTCTTCAGTCTTGCTCAACCCCTATCTCAACATCATTCTGTTTTATTCAAAATCAGAACCTTACCATAGGTCTCTAGAATTGGGGAATTGTTCCATTTCAGTTTCCAAAACTTTTTTTTAATCATGATGAGTGGTTAGCCTACTCTGTGACATTAATAAATAGTACATGTCTTGCTTTTTGACCAAATGCTGCTGTAGCTGCTGCCTCTGTTTCTATGTCAACATCAACAGAGACAATACATGAAGGAATTATATTGTTATGACTTACAGGTGCTGCTCCTGCTAAATTCAGAGGGGTTTTGCTCTTTAATATTATAATGTCTCCAGGGGTGTATCTAGGGGTCCAAGCGCCCTTGGCAAAGTAAGGGACTGGCGCTCCCACCCCCACAATCAAAAATTGTATTCAGATTAGTGTCTTACCCTGCCTTACTTGCTCTTTACTTAATTTGTAAATCTTATGCTATATTCATCCAGTAAATGTATTATTAATATTAATTGACCAAAAAACTGGCTTGCTATCTTGGCTTTCCAAACTGAAATGCCACAATGTAATCAGATTAATGTTTAACTGTTAAATTCCTATGAATAACTCACCCATATGGAAAAAATGCAGTATACAACATAAATGAGTCTATTTGTTAGGGTCATATTTAGAACCCTATTGGTAGGTGTTGTAGCTGACATTAGGGCTAGCTAACATATTTCCTATACCTTACTTTCCAACATTGAAGATTCACACACACACACACACACACACACACACACACACACACACACACACACACACACACACACACACACACACACACACACACACACCTAGCAGAGCATGTACATATACATAGCACATACATACTGTACATGGCACACCACACTCACACACCTAGCACAGCACGTACATATACACAGCACATACATACTGTACATGGCACACACCACACACACACACACCTAGCACAGCACGTACATATACACAGCACATACATACTGTACATGGCACACCACACACACACACACACACACACCTAGCACAGCACGTACATATACACAGCACATACATACTGTACATGGCACACCACACACACACACACACACCTAGCACAGCACGTACATATACACAGCACATACATACTGTACATGGCACACCACACACACACCTAGCACAGGATGTACATATACACAGCACATACATACTGTGCATGGCACCAGGCCCACCGAGAGCCACTGCGGGCCCGGGTAATAGTGGGCATGGCCTAATCGTTGGAGGGGTTCTGGCCGTCGGTGGCACTGCCAGGAGGCGCTAGCGCCCCCCACCGGCCGGCACCCCTGACAAGTGCCATCCTGGCCTATAGGAAGATATGCCCCTGAATGTCTCTGACATTAACTTGTTCCACAGAAGTGGTGTGTTTCATTCAGCGTTGCTATTTTCCTTCTGATTTCTTTCACCAAGGCTAAATGCAGGGGCATATTAAGAGAGGAGGGGACCCATGTGCATTCCCCGTCTTGGGCCCCCTCCTCTCTCCCCAGCTCCCGGCAGCGGACTGACCGCAGCAGTAGACTCTGGGCACTAGTCTGCGCGGCGGCCATTTTCCCAGTGATTTCCCCACTTCGCATGCGCAAAACACTGGAAAAATGGTCACGGCAGCCATTTTCCATATGTTTTATGTAGGGCTGCGACAGCCGACGTGGGACTCCGGAGAGGCGATTCTTAGCAAATATGGGTGCAGGGTGTGTAGTATGGGCCCCCTTGGACCCAGGTACCCATGTGCACCGCACACCCTGCACCCATTATACATACAAATGGGTTTCTACAACTGCTCAGAGTGGAAGCACAGCTGCTGCTGCCATGTCAGGGTCATTGGATATATATTAGTGGATTACTTCTTGCCACAATATTTTTCTGTTTCGAAATGATTAAATATGTTGTTTTTGATTAAAAATAATAATGACATATCAGAAGATGGTACTGAGACTAAAACGAAGAACTGCAGAGTATGGCATGATAAATCATTACCAGACAGCTAGTAATTAGAAATGTTGCAAAATAAGGACAGAACAATTATGACAGTAATAAAGAGGTATGTTAGCTACTAGACAGTGGGAAAAAATTAATAACCAGCATAGTAACTTCTCTGATATGTGAAAATGAAGATATAATTCAAATGTAATGAATCTCAGCTGCTGTACTATTTTTATTATTGTTTTGTAAGCCCCTTACCATCTTTTCCTGCACAGCCATCACTCACATTGGTATTTGTGATCCAGTTCTTTCCTGGTTCACTTATTTCCTATTCAGCCCACCAAGAGGAGGGGGGGTGGGAGCAGATACTAATTACGCAGGCCCAGGCTTTCTGGAGGGGCCCGGCGGGGGCCAGGGTCCTACGCCGCCCCCCTCCTACCTGTTAGCAGCCCAGCACACGCTGCTGTGTGCAGGCCTGACGTGTGCTGGGCTGCAGTTGGAGACTGCTGAGCAGCAGTCTCCTCTGCCTGTGGGGGGAAGCGGTAACACTGATCGCAGCCCCCCCTGGATTTGCACCGGGCTGAGGGGCTCACAGCGACCTCCCTTCCCGGCGCTGCACAAATATATTTTTTTGAAAGGGGGCGTGGCCATGCCTCCCGTGATTAATACACACCCCCTTCTTCTGGGCCCGGGCTGGCTCTCTACGGCCATGTTCTTATTTACTGTCTAAAACTCTGGAACATACTCCCCTCCACTACCACTATCTATTGGGGTCCCATGTGGCTCTGTTCTTAGACACCGCTTTGCTCTTGTGTTGGGAAACCAATTCTCTCATTGAGTCTCCTGTACCACCTCACACAGTGGCAAACTAGAGGGGGGTTTCCAAATGCTTGATTTTAGAGTGAGTGTGGCCAGTCCACGAAGAGGGCAAAATTAGTACTTAACCAGCTTTAATATGCATCTTGTATTGTGTGTCATAATTCCAGCATATACAGGACCACCGATCACAGTAAGCCATAAAATGCAGCAGTAGGGCCATCCTGCCTTAGCTGAATGATTTTATTTCACATGTGGGCACCATTCCAGAGCATTGGAGCAAGACCGGGAGTCTGGGGGAGCAGCAGAAAAACCTAGAACTGCCACGGACATATACAGTATGTACATATTGGTCTCCTTATGCACTGGATAGTGTATTTTTATACAGTATTAATTAACCCTATTGATGGTCTATAGCAGTGCACCCCTAACAGTGCATGTTTTCAAGATCTCCTTGCTAGCGCACAGGTGTATTTATTACTGGCTGTCACTTGTTAAAAGCTCCACAGGCAGTGCTAATTATTTCATTTTTGATACTGAGAAGAGCATGCAGCACTAGTAAAATGTAATATATTGCTATTTCATTTGTGGTCATGTTGTGAGCTGGGGTGGGGGGGTTCCAGGCAACTGGAACCCCTCTCCCTGCACTTACCCATGTCACACCCAAATTTACCTCTCCTCCCCTAACCTCTCCCCTCCTGTATTATTATCTCTGTGAAACAAACTGACTCTATGGTATCTCCACATGGATTGTTCCAATGCTGCCTAAACCTCAGTATGTCCAAAAAGCAGCCTTTCCTCTACCCTCGTCCTGGACACAATTCCATATATATATTGTGCATCTCAAGTATCTTAGAATATGTGCAACTCAGCATAGTATGTAAAACGTGTCAGAATAGTTCAAATGTGTGATATGCTATAAGAGTTTCATGATGTTGTTGAGCCACCAATCATCATCAACAACATGATGCTGACTGGTGATTTACTGTAGTTCGAAACCCCCCATAAAAGTATCTAACATTTAAGTGCCCATAGCCTGAGCTATGATATGATATGGTAATGAACAGCGTGTCCAAACAAAACCTGCAGCCAGCACTAGGCTATGATAGGCTGGTCACACAATATCAGTGTGGGGTCCTCCTGTCATAATGTGACACAGTGTCTAGATCTCAGCTCATAACCGAGGATTATTCCTTCTGGTTTGTTATAATGTGGCAGAGAACCAGCCAGTTTGGCATCAATATACTGATTGTATAACTGTGAAAAGACTGGCATGCGCAGAAAAACAATGCGCATATTCTACCATATGAAGAGCTATATGCATTTAATTATGCGGCTGTGCAGCATGCGCGCCTGGTTTGCTACTAGTCATTATCATTAACGTGCACTTGCATCAAAAGAAATGCTTCCAAAAAAGCATATTTTCACTTCCGTCCAGGCCTGTATGGCCCCCAGTTACATGAATAGGCCCCCACTGAACATTACCTCTGTGGTAACCCCAGGCACAACAGAGTTCTGTCTTTTGGGCATACTGTAAGTATAGATGCTGACTACATACATACAAATCTGCATCACCCGTAGTTGGCTACGCTCATTTTCTGAGCATGCGAAGTGCAAATTCATGCAAGATGTGCTCCGCAAACCAGTATTCATTCAACTCTGCATCAGCTCCATCTTGATTTCAGTTATCTCTGAGTAGAGGGACTGCAAACTTTCAATATAGAAATTACTATTTGCTTTTATCTATATAGATTGTGCTGTTTTATTTGCCATTTCCTTCATGTAGGTCCATGTGTTCTTATGAAGTGAACCCTAAATATAGATTATTTATATATTTGTATTATTATTAATTCCCAAACTATTTAAGCTTTTTTACGTGTGATTCTGTTGTATCATATTGACTACCATGCATTGTATTTTCTCTTTCTGTCTTTACGTCTGTTTATAGTCTTTTAGCAGCCCCTATATTACAGCTGCTAGTATAAATCTTTCAATTAAGCGCCGTAGAGGTTTTCTTTTATATTAGTGAACTGTTCAGAGTGATCAATGTTTGTGTTAAACACTAGCCAGTGGGAAGAAAACAGAATAACTACTACTAGAATAATTCATTGTTTTACACCAAATCAAGATCAATTCCATAAATATCAGCTGCGGGTTTTATTACTTTTTCACTCCTTTGCTGTTCCAATGCTATCTCTATTCCTACCCCAACTATGCCATAGAGCAGAATTATTTTACCAACATTATGTTAGCTGTATTAATAGACTAAGGCCCGGAATCAATTACAGGTTAAGTCTCCCATATCCAAATATTCCGAAATACGGAGTATTTCGAAATACAGAATTATTTTTTCAAGACCGAGATAATGAAACCTTCGATTTTTGATAGTTCAGTGTACACAAACTTTGTCTAAGGCACAAATTATTAAAAATATTGTATAAAATTACCTGTAGGCTGTGGGTATAAGGTGTATACAATACATAAATGCATTCTGTGTGTATATTTGGGTTCTGTTCCCAAGACATTTCATTATGATATGAAAATATTCCAAAATATGGAATATTCCGTTATCCAAAATACCCCTGGTCCCAAGCATTTTGGATATGGGAGACTCAACCTGTACACGTGAAAAGCCGAAATCATCGAAAAAGTTTCACCTATTGCCGCTATTCGCCTGTTTGTGTCTTATGTCCAAATTAAATTCCGGGACCAATTCACCCTTACATGGAAACTTAATGCACTGAAACAGGCGGAAAAGTTTCTCCACTGAATGACAGGCGGAAAAAATGGCAACATTTCTATTTTGTGGTGCAAATGTGGGGAATTTATTCAGAACCATTTGGACAACCCCCCCCCCCCCCCCAAAGGGACAAATCAGTTAAAAAAATTACCTCAGAACACCTGAAAAAAGACATGTCAGTTTTGGGCTGAAAATGAAAAAAGTGTGTGTGTGTGGGGGGGGGGGGGGGGGGGGGGGGGGCAAGAATAAAAAGTAGCAAAATGGGTTTCTTGGGGGTTGTATGGATGGGGCAGGAGTTTTTAGGATTGCATGTGCATGCAAAAATATGCTGACACCCATTTTCAAGTACCCCAAATTTGACTAGACTATTTATGTTCCACAAAAAAAACCTGTTTTCTATCATTCTTCACCACTCTTACAAATATGCTTCTAGAAAGCTTTTAACACAACATAAGGACACAAAGTACGTTTATTAGGGCAAATAGTGCACATCTATAATGATTTCCAGTGTCAGTGCGTCTGATTTTGGGGTACAGACTGATTCCCCCAATCTATTCAGTACTTGCCGCCTTTTATGCATTCGCCTATTTGCTTTTTTCGCCTGCTTTGCAACTGAATACGGCGAATCGCGGGGACGCGCACGCTGCAAATTAGCGTCTCAAACAGGCGAATGCGGCGGAAAGTACAATAGGCGAAAAGTTTCCGACTTTTCGCATCTAATTGAATACGGGCCTAATAGTTTAATGATATTTCAAATTACATTGTGGAATGGCAAAGCAAAAGGGAATTGCACACACGTTATCCCATGAACTATAGTACACAGCTGTAGTATGTCACAGACTTTAGTGGTACCTTTGTTCATTTCAGAGTCAATCCTATTCCAGGCAAAGGGTCCGAGTTGCTGTTGCAATGGCGTTAAAATGCCGGCAACGGACCGGCACCTTCGTGGCCCACTCCGAGCCTGAATTCACTGAATTTTGCTCATTGCCCTATGGGGCTGCGAGCAATTTCAAAAGAATCCAGGTCACATACTTGAACTATATCATGTCCAGATCCAAGCCCTACTGTCCTGGATGAGTGGACTTGGAGTATAGTGGGATCTCTATTACCAACCTGGATTAGTGCTGCCTGGAACAGGAGGCACAAAATATAACAAACCCAGAGTTTTCAACATGACCAGCCACAAGTGAGGTATAGGCTTTGCTGCTGCTAGGCTCACAGGTCATCGCCCTTCTCCAGTTTGACAAGCAGGTGCCAAGTTAAGAAAAGGAATGATCAATGGAGCCAGGACTGGTACAAGGACATACTGCGAAGTGCCACATAGAATCCAGAAGGAACGTTTTGGTTATTCAAGTCAGAAACAAGTATCATCAAAGTCACAACCAAACCAGCAAGTAAGGAATGGTCCAGTTCAAATTCACTAGGAGCAGTCCTAAGTATATGAACACCGGTGCACACATAGAAGTCTAATAGAGCAAGTTTACATAGGCTAAAACATATTTGGATTGAGTAACTTGAAATCAGTGGTCAACTTTAAATGACAGAAGAAGATGCTCACCTGTCCCTGTACAAAGCAGGAATGTGGTGGGGCGTAGAGAGAAGGAAGCCAATATTGAAATGGGCAAAGAGGTTAAATAAGGCACGCTGGACATTTTATCCGGAAAGAGACCGCCAGACTTCGAGTCCGGTGCCTCACACTTATCTGATGTTTATTAATTAACCAAACCACCGCCCCCTTCAGGTTTAATATTACCCCACTCCCAAATCTCATGTGCCATTTTTTAACATCTGCTTGTCAATTTTCAGAAGCTGGACAAACTATATTATAGGTTAGTAAAGCAAACTCAGTCCCAGTGTTTCCATAGCAACTGCTGATTCTCAACTTAGTCTACTTTATTGTGCTGAACACTGCAGAGATTAAACCTGCCACTAATTGCTGCTCATTGGTGCTTGTCCATTCTAAACTACCTTGGGTTAAGTAGAGATCAGCAGTGAGAAGAGAATGTGGGTATAACAAACCCATTAGAAAGAGTACACATTATGCAGCAGGTATGCTCTCATACCAAAATGCAGCTTATTCAGTTCAATCAGATAAAATTGCAGCACTCTCAAACTATGTAGGCATTTGTACTAGTCTGGCAACACCAGGCGACCTGAAAGACTGAACATCTAGCGTTCAGACCTTCAGGTTGCCGAGGTGCGGTGCCAGCACTGAACGGTGTTCACTGAACGTCATTCAGTGCAGGAGCCCGACCTCCTATCTCTGAACATGCTGAACCTGATGAGCGTTGTCAGGTTGATGGGCATGTTCAGTAGATAGTCAGGGTCGGCAAGGACCCAGCGTTCACGTGCATCGCTGGTCCTTGCCAGCTATTCATTACACGACTTTGTGAACAATGCAACACAAAAAATCCTGGTTTTGGTCAGATTGTTCACAAAGTCGTGTAATGGATAGGCCCCTGAAGTGTTAGCTTACAACATACCAGACCCCTTTGACACTATTTTGTCTTGCAATCACTTTAATGCAATTATCCACACAAGATTATGCAACTAACATGTATTTTTAATGTGCGTAAGGCTGATGAAAGCAGACACCAGACTGGTTACTGCTGTACGAGTTTATTGCTTGCTATTTAGAGGTATTATGCCCCTGAAAGATAACTCAGAGATTGTAGCTCCAGAATTATGCATCCTTAGGCAATTTTCGACCCACTGGCTACACAAAGTAGGTTAAAACCTGGAACAGAAAGACAAATAATTGAATCCAGTAAGAAAATGGAACTAGCAAGAAAGTGGAAGCAGTCACCAGAGTAAAGTTAAACATTTCCCTGAGTGTCCCCACACACATATATTCCACTCTTACACACCCAATACATCCAGGAAAAATAGTATTTTGTATGTGTTTGTTCTGCAGATAATCTAGTTATATGACTTTTTAGCCATTGTTGTTTATCATATCTATAAACATTCTAGTATAAAAATGATACACTATGCAGACAAAAATTATTCGACACCCACGCACAAGCGAAAATACATACCAATCATACCATTAAACACGAGTTCCAAATGGCCAATAATGTGGCGGTTTCAACAAGAACACTTCGTAGGGAGGCCTATGCACTTGCAGTTCTATGGAAAGAACAAATGTTTTTATTAGGGATGTGCGCCGACCTCCGTGTTTTGGTTTTGGATTTGTTTCTCCTTCATGTTATGGATATGAATTTGGTTTTGGCAAAACCGTCCTTGTGTGTTTTGGTTTTGGACATGTATTTGTTTCTAAAATATCATAAAAACAGCTAAAAATCACATAATTTGGGCCTGCTTTTATTCCTACAGTATTATTAACCTCAATAACATTAATTTCCACTCGTTTCCAGTCAATTTTGACCACCTCACAGCTCACAATATTGTTTTCATCCAGTTTAGGCTCATAATTTGCACCAAGCAAGCTGGCTGACTAAGCTAAGTGGCAGCAGTGGGCGGCACAAACACGTGGCAGTTCAACTTCAAACATGGCACATAAGGAAACATATGTTTTCATTAATCAAGAGGCCTGAGGGAGGTGGAGTATGTATGTAGTTGAAGGTATGGAAAGGAAGGGTTGATTCATAATAAATTTAATGTAAGTTTTTGATTACAAACCAAGTTTATGAGGGAGGGAGATGGGTAGTCATTTTCCAAGAATATTTGACTCATTAACATCAGTCCTTGCCCCAGTTGTGCTCTTGTGGTGGTCCAGTATTTTTTTTTTAAAATGAAAGGGGAATGCAAGAGATGATGTCTGTGGCAGCACACCAAATGGATGCTCTGAACAGGAAGGGGGCAGAAGGATTTTTAAAGTCTGGTACTAAACATCTGTTATCATTGTGCTTCTGGGATTATGGATGGGAAGACTGGGAGGGGAGGAGAGAGAACATCTCCAGAAACCATCACAAAATAGCCTTTCCATTTGGTGTTTGAGTTGCATCTGACCAAACATGGCTGTTATGATCAAGGAAAACCAAGCCCACCAGGTTGGTATCTACAAATCAAGGTTGAAAAATGGAATAAGAGTATTTTGCAATTATACCTATTTGTGATTTTAGTTGAAATAAATACAGTATGAAACTATAAAAAAAAATTAAGTGTCAGAGCAGTGGCAAAAAAGTACATCAATTAAAAAAAATATAGGTCATCTATTAAACTTTTGCAACACAGCAGTGGCAGACAGGATGGCAGTTTCATAAACTATAAAATGAAAAGTGTCAGGTAGCAATGCCCCAAACAGCACATAATTCAAAGAAAAGAGGTGCAAGATGGAATTGTCCTTGGGCCTTTCCACCCACCCTTATGTTGTACATAGGACATCTTTTGTGGTTGCAGCGATTGGTTTGTTTGGGCCCCCACAGAACCAGCTACCAACGGGCAGCTGACATTGCTGGCAATGATTTTTCCGTGCACAAACTGGCTTTACAGAGGCAAGATGTTGTCACCATCATCATCCGATTCCTCACCTTCATCAGTGTGTACATCATCTTCACACAATATTAATTTGTCCCCGCTGGAATCCACCATTACAGCCTCAGGTGCCTCTGTAATTTTTGGATGTAATTGGCGGTAAAAGTCTTCCTCGTGAAATTTGTAGTTAATTTTGATGAACATCATCTTTTGCACATTTTGAGGAAGTAGCCTTCTACGCCAATCGCTGACAAGGTTCCCGGCTGTGCTGAAAACTCTCTATGAGTACACACTGGAGGGTGGGCAGCTCAAGTAAAGCAAAGCCAGTTAGTGCAAGGGCCTCTAAATTGCCTTTTTTTCCCGCCAATAGTGAATTTTGCAGCCTATTTTGATGCTATCATAAAAATAGTGCTCAGATGGAGTCACAGTAGAGATCTCATTAATTGTAGGCAATTCTTTTAGACCAGACCAGATGTCAAAATTTGATTGTGTTGACTCATCTGCATCACCAGTGGGTCTTTTTTTGGGAAAGTTTAGTTTTTTCTAGGCAGCCGCACTTGCTGGAGAAAGTGAAGGAGGAGCCATCGCTGCATCATGTGCCGCTTGAGCTGACAATTTGCTTGCCAACAGCTCTTTGCATCTCTTCAGATCTGTGTCCATTGGGAAGAAAGACACAACAGCATTTTGGAGGACACTAATTATGTTTTTTTTAACGTCCCTGTACAGGCTGGGAATTGTTTTTCTAGTGAAGTGGAACCTAGATAGGATTTGGTAGCGGGAACAGAGGACCTCAATTAACTGTCTAAAACCCACTGCACTAATGGTGGATATCGGATGCACATCTAATACCAGCATAGATGTTATTGCATCAGTGATCCACTGTGCAGCTGGGTGACTGCTGTCATACTTGCTCCTCCTTGCAAAGGATTGTATAACAGTCAATTGTTTTTGAGAACTACTACTAGTAGTCTTCCTGGTCCCCTTCGGGGATGAAGATCCATTCTCAACAGCAGCAGCAGGCATAGCACTCAAGGATTCTTCTGAGGAATCCAGGATAGGGGAGGACTGAGTTAGCCTTATCAGATTGGATGCAGGACTATTTCCGATCATGATTGAGGATATTGTTGATAAAGGTGTTGGTGGTGAAGATGCCAGGTGCTTGAATCTAGCAGAGAAAAGGGAGCTAGCTGACCCTGGACTGCTTGTTGTTACTTTTTTAGCAAAAGCTTCTGAATTTTGCAAACAGTTTTGATGGATGTGCTGTAGATGATGTAACAGGGAGGAGGTTCCTAAATGGTTAGGGTCCCTACCTCTACTTACTCTGGCACCTCTACTTACTTACGAGTACAGATGGCTTGACAATTGTTTTCCGGACTTGGGTAGAAATGATTCCAAACATAAGAAGTGGATTTTTTTGTTTTATTCCCAGGCATGACAATGGGCTTTTCCTTATCATGGACAACAACTGTTTCCACTGGGGCCTGATTTACACAAACAACATCCTCATCAACAACATCCTCATCATCAGCATCCTCATCATCAATATCCTTATTAGCGTCAGCTACACAAATATCCTCCTCATTCTGGTGCACTTCCACAGAAGCATCCTCAATTTCTATGTCAGCATGTTGACTTGTGCTGCTCATCCCCACATTTGCAGAGGATGCACAAGTTGTGGAAGGAGGCTCCTCTTCGAGTACAGTTTTGTAAAGGTCAGGCTCACACATGGCACCCGTCGACACATTTATGGCATTATTTAGATCGGTCAGAAGCGCTGAGCGCTCGCAACCCGGTCGATGTTTGCCCACTGGGCATGTGCACATCGAAGCCGGCTCTGAAGTGCGCATGCACGAGACCCAATTAGCACCGGGCGCTCCGTTGCTACGGGTCTCGCACCAAAGGGAGCGAGCTGTCGATGGTGATTGTCAGCTCGTCCCATTTGGGAGGCGGGAAGGGGGGTGGCCGGCCAAACGGAGGCGTTCCCGATGGAACACTTGCTGTTTGGGGGCAGCCCCACTGACATCAGCAATGATGTCAGTGGGGAGCTTCCTGCTCTGATCCCTGGGGCTTGCGCTTGCTGAGACCCAACCTTAGGATTTCGTTGCAAGCCCCGATGGTAACCCACAGCTTAGCTAGTGACCAGGAGGCCGCACTTCACACCACAAGCGGCCGCCCTCATTCAGAGCGACTGCTTGTATCTAGCGATCGACTCTGAATGAGGGCCTAAGACTCTCCTGAGGGATTGTGAGTGCACAGTTGGTTCCTGTGCCTTAAAGATTTTCATTTTTTTGAAATGTCTACAGGGAGAAGGGCTTACATCATCATAAGAGGCAGAACCACCAGTCATAAATAAAGGCCAAGGCCTTAGCCTTTCCTTGCCACTTTGTGTGGTGAAAGGCATATTGCCAATTTTATGTCTTTCTGCAAATAACTTTCCCTTTGATGTTTTTTTCTTTACCAATGTAAAAGATTGCTTCTTGATTTTAGATGCCCTGACTTAAGCCTGTATGCCCTTGAGCATTGGCTTTAGTAGATGACATAGACGGACTAAATCGTCATGACTGGTGGCACTGGCAGCAGCTCCAGCCCTAGTATGTGGTTCCTGCTTTCCTCTCAACTGATCACTCTCCATATCAACAAACACGAATGAAGTGGGGTACAACACATACGTCAATTTGTACCAATTTTAAATATTACACTGCGGTATCAATGACCTACAGTGTCACAATATTTTTTATGAATAAGAAAAGATTAACACACTGCGCTACCACTTACAGTGTCACAAGAATTTTTATGAGTAAAACACTGCGCTTCCACTTACAGTGTCACAAGATTTTTTATGAATAAGAAAAGAATAATACACTGCGCTACCACTTACAGTGTCACAAGATTTTTTATGAATAAGAAAAGAATAACACACTGCGCTACGACTTACAGTGTCACAAGAATTTTTATGAATAAGAAAAGAATAATACACTGCGCTACCACTTACAGTGTCACAAGATTTGTTATGAATAATAAAAGAATAACACACTGCGCTACGACTTACAGTGTCACAAGATTTTTTATGAATAAGAAAAGAATAAAACACTGCGCTACCACTTACAGTGTCACAAGATTTTTTATGAATAAGAAAAGAATAAAACACTGCGCTACCACTTACAGTGTCACAAGAATTTTTACAAATAAGAATAACACACTGCGCTACGACTTATAGTGTCACAATACGTGATGATAAATTGCGGTCTGGCCGGCAGTGTCACCAAACAATAATAATGTAGCTAGTACACACAAAAAAACCTGAAAAAAGATCTTTTTTTTTACACTTTTTGTGGAATGATAATATTTTATTTAACTTTTATTTTTTTTTCCACTGGGGAAGAGCACCCCTGGACGAGGCAGCAGCCCTTTGATGAACAACACAGCACCCCTTTATGGACAACAAAGCCCACCTGCAGGTCACAAATACATGGATGATAAAATGCGGTCTGGCCGGCAGTGTCACCTAACAATAATAGCGTAGTTAGCACACACACAAAAAAAGATCTTATTTTTTTATTTTTTGTGGCATGATAATTATTCGTTTTAATTATCTTTTTATTTTTTTTACACTGGGGAAGAGCACCCCTGGATTGACAGAGCACCCCTGGACAACACAATACCTCTTTATGTAATGCAACCCTAGCCCCTTGATGGACAGGACAACACAGGAGTACCCCTTTATGTACTGCAGCCCCCCTTTATGTACTGCAGACCCAGGCCCTTTATGGACAACACAGCAGCAGCCCTTTATGTACTGCAGCCCCAGGCCCTTTATGGACAACAAAGTAGCAGCCCTTTATGTACTGCAGCCCCTTGATTGACAGGACAACAGTGACACAGCAGCATCCCTCTTCCCTGTATGTACTGCAGCCCCAGACCTTTTATGGACAACACAGCAGCAGCCCTTTAATTACTGCAGCTGTCCCAGCCCCTTGATTGACAGGACAACTGTAACACAGCAGCACCCCCCACTTTATGTACTGCAGCCCCAGCCCAACAACACTGCACCCTTGAACAGACAGAGCAGCACAGAGCACGTCTGTTCTCTGTACACTATCCACAGCCAGAGTGAAAATGACGCAGATCACGGGACCTTTATGAAATCCAAAACCCACGAGAATCCGATAGCGGGATGATGACGCTTTGCCTCATTTTGGATTCCGAGTTAGGTGGGAAAACCCAAGCCGGACTCGGTTCCTACTCGAATCCTCTATGTTCGGGTGGGTTTGGTTCTCAGAGAACCGGACCCGCTCATCCTTAGTTTTCATCGCCACCTGTCATGTTTCCAGGGCAACGCTGGAGTGGTATACAGAGAATTCAGTAACGCGAATGGCTGGCTAGCTCAGAGTCCAGATATTAACCCCACAAATTCGAGCGACGGGTGTATTCTAGGCCGACTCAACCTTCTTCAGTGTCACAGTTGGTCACTGTACTTAAGGGTGAATGGCAAAACATACCACCTACTGTTGTCCAGTAACTTGTGGACAGTTTGCCAAGAAGGGTGTCTGCAGTAATCACTGCCCATGGTGGACCTAAAAAGTACTGACGTCAATAACATTTTGTTGATCTATTTGCTGTCAGTGTCCAATCACTTTTGTCTACATAGAGTCAATACAGTCTAGTTTCACGTAACCTAGTTACATTATCTAGGCCAGTGGTTCTCAAACTCGGTCCCCAGGACCCCACACAGGTCATGTTTTCCAGGTCAGCCAGCAGGTGCATAGGTGTAATCATTACTCACTGACACATATTACAAGATCCACAGGTGGAGCTAATTATTTCACTTGTGATTCTGGGGCCATTTCATCAACACCAAATGGCCCGGTAACCAGGAAACGCTAGTTTCTGCATATTTTAGTTTAGGGCCATTCATCATCAGGAGTCCGAAGAGTACCCCTGATATTCAGCAAACTCCGATAACTGGAAGTTTTTTCAGAGTTTGCTTGCAAGAACAAGCGCCATCTTCAGACGGTGCTTGTTCTCGGATCCCCTCTCCTTCCTATGGGTAGGAGTACCGGGGATTCGAAGAGGGATCCGAGCGGATCCCGCCGCCACCTCCTCACTACCTCCCTGGCGGCTGTGCACATGCATGACCCGAGGTAGGTCACGCATGCATAGCCAGGACAATGGGGAGGAGGTAAGTAACGCAGCTACTACTGTAGCTGCGATACTAACTGAGCGGACAGCTGCTTTTCGGAGCAGCTGTCCCCGCAACGGAGCAATGATGAATTGCTCCGGTGTCAAGTTACCCCCGCTGCGAGTTGGATACTTAAGTATCCCTCACAGTTAGATGATTACTTACTCATCGGAGGCCATACATCCTCCGATGACGTATAGGCCCCTCTGTGAGGAGACCTGGAAAACATGCATTGTTTGGGGTCCTGAGGACCGAGTTTTAGAACCTGTGACATAAAGCACAGGTTCTCAATCTCGGTCCTCAGGACACCAAACAGTGCATGTTTTCCATGTCTCCTCACAGAATCACAAGTGCAATAATTATCTCCACCTGTGGATCTTTTAAAATGTGTCAGTGAGTAATGATTACACCTGTGCACCTGCTGGGTGACCTGAAAAACCTGACCTGTGTGGGATCCTGAGGACCGAGTTTGAGAACCACTGATCTAGAAAGTTACATTATTATAGGCTGTAGGTTAGTGCAGAAATTAGCTCACATTAAGGAATGAAGCTGCTTTTGACACTTACCACATTGTTATAAATTTAAACATACATGAAATTTTATTATATAGATGTATAATATTGGTCTTTGCAATTTAAGTTTAGTTATATTTTCTTTCTGGTATTATAGAGAACCTGTTACCTATACACAGTGGAGCAACCACTCTGTGGGCAGAACAATATTTATAAGCATGCCAATTCACTTGGAACCAGTATCTTTTCTATACTGGATCTGTGTATCTGTCCACAGCCCCAAGCAATGGCACTGAAAGCCCAAGACCCATAGCGTCTATACAACTTCATGAAATGCGTGACTTGGACCTCAGAGGTTCCGTTGGGGAACCGCTGAACATGTTGCAAAATGTGACACTGCGTGTAACCACTGAGCTTCTTCTCTGTGGTTAATTTTTAATTTAGTGTTACATTTCCATAATCAGATTAATGATTTATTACCATTTGTTTTAAACATCTGTCAGAACTGCAATTTATGCCAGAAAAATGAAACTGTTATACAGATATTAGAAATTGAAAATGAATCTTACTCATGTATATTTAGTACTGTCTGCGTTGTCTGCATTACAATCTGCAACCACAGTGATGTGCAGCAATGAATGTGCCTAGTTTTCTGAATCTTGCTTAACACGTTTTTCCCATTGAGATCAGTCCAGTAAATCAAAGCACATAAAGTACATTTACATTGCAGGAAACAATTCTATCAAGAAAGCACCGTACACACAATTTACAGTATGTTGAAGCCCTGTAGATGTTTCCGCTAAGCATTACAGCAATATGGCATGTATTTCCTGAGAGGCAGCACCAGCCTGTCCGAGGGAGACGGCTTGAGAGGAAGGAGATGCAATCAAATAAGCCAGATCTCTAGTGGTGCCATAAATTACTGAACACATCTTGGCAAAATGAGTTGTTCATGATGGTAGACTTCTAGGAAGAATAATATATTTTCTAAAAAGTCCCATAAAAATCTATATAAGTAATATAAAGAAAATATAATTACAAGTTTCTCATAAGCAGCATACTGTTAAAATAATCATAACAAAGGGAAACATATAATTAAAACAATATGGAATTTTTGCAAATAGAATCACAAAAAAAACAACAAAACAAACAACTTCATAAAAATGAAGTTGGACTATAAGTCATCTTCAACATTAGGATATTAAACAATGATGTACATAAAGGGCCTAATTCGCTGCTGAACATGTGCAGAACGGGTCTGCTGTCCCGCACGCAGACTGCCAACAGACCGTCAGTGATTGACAGTCTGCTGGCATTTGTGGGCGGGGAGGGGGCGGCGATGACCTCCGTTTCCGGAAACTGAAGCGTGTCGCTGCCGTTGGGAGGGGGGGAAGAGGCCAGGATCTCCGTCAGCTGATGGAGATTTCCTGGCCTCTTACTCTAATCTGCGGCGGCCGGTTGCGGTACCCCAAGGGTCACGCAGACGGTTGATGGTCCGCAGAGTATCCGATGCTGCGTTGGACAACGCAGCTCGGATATGTAATGCACCAGGAGGCGTGATGCCTCCTGCTACATGACCATAATTACAAGTATCGCATTTGCAAAGCTGCCTGCGTGCAGGGGCAGAATTATGGGAGACAATGGGGGCGCCTGCCGCCGGGCTCCAGCTCTGAAGGGGGCTCCTCCTCCATTGTCCACAACATATTCACCCCACTTAGGGCTGTAACTATGCACCCAGTGTGTACCGTCACGGCCGCCCAATACATTGCACCCCTTCCCGGCACCTGAGAAGCCACCATACACTAGTGGAGAGCTCCATGTCAGACCATCAGCTGCTGCCTTTGCCTATCTATAGCCTGTCTGCATGCATATTGCTACATTACAGTGTTAGCGGCTGTGACGGGGGGGGGCACCAAATTATAACTTGTCTCCGAGCGTCTGGGATGAACTTACGCCACTGCCTGCGTGCATACATCTTATATCTATAGCAGCTTTGCAATTGCAATCCTTGCTGAAACAGGCCCAATGTTGCTTCATCAAACATGTTTATAAAAATGTACCTCTCTCAAAGATCTTATGTTTCCCCTTTGATTGGTTGGAAGTAGTTCACGATTTTTATAGGGAAGCGGATTCCAAATTTGCTTGTCATGAAAATATTTGTATTTTAAGCCACAAATATTTTACCGATACTACATAGAAAATATGTAGCAAAAAATGTTTTTTTTTATTTATTTACCTATCAATATATATTTAAATATATATTATATTGTATATAAACATCCTCCATCCTCTCACAATTTCAGGAGGAGGAAACCAGCACTAAATTTCATATGCTGAAAAAAAGGAAGAAGGTACATTATAAGCCATCTTGGAGCATGAATGCATATACAGTAGATGTTTTGTTCATCCTAAAACGTCTCCTTAGTACATCCCAGCCTTGCCCCGACAGCTGCTTTGGTGTATCATGCACCTTTTTCAAGGGTATATGAGAGGGGTTGGGGAAGTAGGGAGAAGGAATAATTGCACATGAATATATAATTTTTAGAGGGGATCGGATCAGTATATAATAAATGAAAACGGAATGTGAACCCTATGAGTAAAACTGTATGTATCAAAAGGAAAGAAAGAAGAGAAAGACTCCCTATTAGGGGCACAGGCCTGTTATAATGAAAATTGACAAACTTAAAACTCTACATTTTATTGATATTCATTAAAAGGAAAAAAGAATGGCCAAGATCACCTATCAGGTTAAATATTTAACCAAACAAACAAACAAACAATTCTCCAATTATAGGAGATTCACTGAGACATTCCTGCAAATATTGTTGTAGCTGCTCCAGGGACAGTGGCAGGTGGGGAGTTTGACGGGGGCGGTACACCTGTCAAACAGTAACGGAGGTGTCCTAAGGCGAGCTCAGGGTGGAAAAAAAACTCCCGTGGAGCAGAAGGGCAATGACCTTCTGTTCCACGGGAGGTTTCTGTCCTCCCTGAGCTTGCTTTAGGACACCTGCGTTACGGTTTGACAGGTGTACCGCCCCATTAGGGAGATAATCATGCATTTACTACAATCAATTATTGATTTTCTCTGTCAACACCCAAGAGAAAAATAATACATTTTGGAATATACAACACTTATTCTAGTAAACAATCGCAATGCTATCCTATGTACAGATCTAGCTGACACAGGTGTGAAAATGTCTCTTAACGGATATGTTGCCTACATATATCTCAATAAAGGAATAAGCAGTGAATCTACCTATTATCAGTAACCGTAATCAACGATTAATGTAAAAAACATACAGTCAGGTGCATAAATATTGGGACATTGACAGAATTTTCATATTTTGGCCTCTGTTCACCACCACAATGGCTTTGAAATGAAACAACAAGATGTGTTTTAACTGCAGACTTTCAGATTTAATTTGAGGGTAATTACATCTAAATCAGGTGAACGGTGTAGGAATTACAATGGTTTCTATATGTGCCTCCCACTTTTTAAGGGGCCAAAAGTAATGGGACAAACTAAACAATCCTAAATCTAACTTTCACTTTTTAATACTTTGTTGCAAATCCTTTGCAGGCAATTACAGCCTGAAGTCTGGAACGCATAGAAATCACCAGACGCTGGGTTTCATCCTTGGTGATGCTCTGCCAGGCCTCTACTGCAAATGTCTTCAGTTCCTGCTTGTTCTTGGGGCATTTTCCCTTCAGTTTTGTCTCCATCAAGTGAAATGCATGCTCAATCAGATTCAGGTCAGGGGATTGATTTGGCCATTGCATAACATTACACTTTTTAGACTTAAAAAACTCTTTGGTTGCTTTTGCAGTATGCTTCAGGTCATTGTCCATCTGTACTGTGAAGCGCCGTCCAATGAGTTCTGAAGCATTTGACTGAATATGAGCATATAATATTGCCCAAAACACTTCAGAATTAATTCTGCTGCTTTTGTCAGCAGTCACATCATCAATAAATACAAGGGAACCAGTTCCATTGACAGCCATACATGCCCACGCCATGACACTACCACCACCATGCTTCACTGATGAGGTGGTATGTTTTGGATCATGAGCAGTTCCTTTCCTTCTCCATACTCTTCTATTCCCATCACTCTGGTACAAGTTGATCTTTGTCTCATCTGTCCCTAGGATGTTGTTCCAGAACTGTAATGGCTTTTATAGATGTTGTTTGGCAAACTCTAATCTGGTCTTCCTGTTTTTGTGGCTCACCAATGGTTTACATCTTGTGGTAAACCCTCTATATTCATTCTTGTGAAGTCTTCTCTTGATTGTTGACTTTGACACATATACACCTAACTCCTGGAGAGTGTTCTTGATTTGGCCAACTGTTGTGAAGGGGTTTTTCTTCACCAGGGAAATAATTCTTCTGTCATTCACCACAGTTGTTTTCCATGGTCTTCCGGGTCTTTTGTTGTTGCTGAGCTCTCCGGTGCATTCTTTCTTTTTAAGAATGTTCCAAACAGTTGATTTGGCCACACCTAATGTTTTTGCTATCTTTCTGATGGGTTTGTTTTGATTTTTCAGCCTAATGATGGCTTGCTTCACTGATAGTGACAGCTTTTTGGATCTCATATTGAGAGTCGACAGCAACTGATTCCAAATGCAAATGTCACACCTAGAATCAACTCCAGACCTTTTACCTGCTTAATTGATAATGAAATAACGAGGGAATAGCCCACACCTGTCCATGAAATAGTTTTTGAGTTGATAGTCCCATTACTTTTGGCCCCTTAAAAAGTGGGAGGCACATATAGAAACCGTTGTAATTCCTACACCGTTCACCTGATTTGGATGTAATTACCCTCAAATTAAATCTGAAAGTCTGCAGTTAAAGCACATCTTGTTTGTTTATTTCACAGCCATTGTGGTGGTGAATAGAGGCCAAAATATGAAAATTCTATCAATGTCCCAATATTTATGCACCTGACTGTATATTCACAAAAATATGCACTCTGAGGTGCAGAAAGAGGCGAAATAATAACAAAATAAAAAGTATAGCAGTGAAAAAAATGCACAATGTTAAAATGCTAAACACCATGGATAACCACCCAGGTTCAGTCAATATTGGTAGTAGAGACATATCTCAATTCTACCTGGGAGAGTACATGTAGCACAAAATTAATCCTAACATACGATAGATATAGATGATAGAAGTTGTGTGCTTATATACTTGGGATCTGCTGTTTTCCGTCTTATAAATAGAGGACAGGAAATGAGAGTCCCCAGTACTGACATAATGAAAATAGATGAGCTGCTTCTGTTTTTAAAGCCTAGTCACACCATTCTCCCTGTTGCCAAATGGCAGCGCAGAGAGTACCGGCGGCTTGCAGTAATGAGAGAGCAGTAAAAAGTGGAAGGAAGTACCTTACACTCAGTCTCCCTTCAATAGTGGTATCCGTGGTGCGGGGGTCCAGAGTGCGCACTGTGGAACCTCCAGCAGGCTGAACGACGCGCGTTTCGCCAGGGCTTTGTCAAGGACGCACAAGACTGTAGTATTCAGACCGGGATTAAGTAGCGCTGGCTGTTAGCTGATAGGTTGCCATGTCAGACTTGCAGTTAGGTCTGCCAATCCACGCACAGTATCAGTAGAGGGGCAGGACAATATGGTGACATCATGTGCATCCCATCAGTGAGGTGCTCACAGCTTGTCGGAATGACAGCTGAGTTTGTAACACAGTAATTAAAGTAACATTTAGACATTTATACTTATAGCTACACTGAAGCAAAACAAGGATAACATATAATAAGTGGATTATCAGGGGATAGGGACACTTTACGTAGGAAGTGTGTGCGATTTAAATTCTTCATCTATATTGTCAAAACTGGATTATTGGCTGAGACAAGATCAGTTTAAAATTGAATCGCAGCAACAACATCTTGCGACTGGCCGCAAGACGCCATTTTGCGAAATGGCCACCTAAGCACCATTTTAGATAAACTCACACTTTAGTACATGTGGCGATAATACTATTCGCATCATGCGAATGCATCTGTGACCATCGCCATAAGTTACGGCGATTCACCAGAAGCCTATTTCATGACTTTATGTATTATAAAGGATATACTTCAGAAATGGCTACGTGACAACTAGATAAGCTTCCTGGACAGTGTCTGCCCTCACTACAGGTGGTCTTGCTCGAATATACACCTACATTAGCAGGCTTCCTGCAAGGGCATGATTTCAAAGACTAGAGTGTCATCTTAGATCTGTCTCTTGTAGCTGGGCTATTTGCATTTCACACAAGAGACTGGGAGAATAAAGAGTTTTTCTTTTGAAGCCTGGGACAGGTGGGGTGGGACTGCTGACAGAGTGGGCATGTGGAACTATCTGGCTCAGCATGTCACACTGCTAAGATGTTCACTTAGTGAGAGTTAAGTGCACCCTTCCTCATACACACATTAATACGTCTTTATATCAAACCCCGAATACTCACACATTACATATTCACACATAAGGTTTAATAAGCTTTAAAGTATATGATTTAAGTTGGTTCAGTTAGTTTAAATGCTGAGAAATAAAGATATTTGATAACTAAGGTTCTATACATGTTAAGACAGCCATGTTTGGTTTTGAACTGATGCGTACTCTTTCAACAGAATTCCGGTACTATCGGTGTGGAGATCGCATCATGCATTCCCAACTTATGGACCGCAGAGACTACAAGCAACAAAATGTATATTTTAGGAACAACTGTTAGGATGCAGCATGGGGAGGCGGGAGGGAAAAGACCCTCAGTTGTTAGAGGCTGGGCGAGTCTATTTGAACCAGCCTGTTAAATGCACTGTAACATATGCTTCTCCCCTGGGAACCAATGGCATAAGCAAGAAAATTCTCTATTGTCCTATCTATTCTGGGGGGGTATAAACATGTGTGCTCAAACACTGGGTCTTTAGTCTTCTTGCTGAATGCTGATTGACGGAGGTTTTCTTTCTGAAGGCCGGGATCTGGTCCAGAGGCGCTGCGTATGTATACTGTACTTGGTTCTGTATAATTCCTTTGCGCTAAATTGTACACAGATCATAGCGTGTAACTGACTGTACTTGTACTTGAATAATACTTTGTGCTTCGGAACCACATGTTCTGAGTCTGGAGTCTCTATTAATTGTATGACTGCGTATGCAAATTAGCGTCATCCTTAGAGGTTTATAGGAAGGATTTCAGAAGGTACAGGCAGGGGTATATAGAGGTTCATTTTAATATCATCAGATGGGGGTTCATAAAGTGAAGTCACTTACCTACTCACACGGCACATACAGCTATTGATATCTCAGCAAAGGGTGGAGTGGCCGCATGCAGGGTTTTCCTGCAACCGCTTTGTGCTGAAAAATCGCTATCCGTTTTCGTGTGAGCTAAGGAAGCTGACTAGAATCCAGGGACAAGAAAGGAAAAAGTTTGTTTTCCTTTGTTGATAGAACCTAACGTTTAAAAGGGGTGCCGCAGTATTGAGTACGCGGCTGAGTTGCAGTTTTGCGCACAGTAAAAGACACACTTTTGCGTACGCAGTTAAAAAGTCATTATACGGTTGTGTGGTAGTCGCATTATTTTGTATGTGGCTGGTCGCACAATAGCGTATACGTACTTCCGGTTGTGCTGCCACGTGTTTTAACTTTTAACAAAGCCGTTGAGGTTTAGCTTTTTCAATTGTTACCAATATCTGGGTTAACGTTTATTTTTCTGCGCAGGAAAAAAGTGTGTAACAGTGAATATTTGTTGAACAAAGTTAAAGGTATCGTATGATCCTTAAGGGCTAGGTGCAAGGGTTAGTCTAGCCGCTCGGTAAGTAGCTTTACCGTTCTATACACAGTAGCAGGTGTACATGTTGTCTTTGTTGTAAAGAGGTGCGTGGGAGTAGCCGACATATAAACTCTCATAGGTGTGGAAGTTGCCTTACTAAATGTTATCAGGGTGTGGAAGTTGCCTTTTTCAAATCTTATCCAGGTGTGTGCGCCGCTGACTTAAATCGTCCACCTTTAAGTGAAAGTATCTTGATTGTCTTTCACCAGTTTAAATCTTTATTGAAAAGCGTAGGATTTTGTCTCAGAATGGGAGCCATGCAAACAGTTGAGATGTTAGACAATGATGTGCTGCTAATGGAGGCGCCGATCGGATCGGTCCGTCGTATTATGCATACTAAGTACAGTACTTATGCAATAAGGTATTGTGATTTATGGTTTAAAATGACGATGAAGAGTGTTAGACTGTTTCCCAGAATTGGTAGTTTTTATAAGGATGTATTAAATAATGTCCGGGATCACATCAGTCTGATGCGCTCCCGAGAGAAAAATGTTAAATATTGTGAATGTTTAAAATTGTGGCAGCATGAGGGGGATGCGTGGCTTAAAAATGTGCAAGCGACGCAAACTAGCGTCGCGAGCGCATTGCCAGAAAATACATCCGCGACGCTAAATTGCAATACGGGTGAGACGCAAAATGGCGCGCACATGCGGCAAGGTAGCGTTGTGGAGAGTATTGTCAGCAGTTCACGCTCACCTCCCCCACCTTATGTGGATGGAGGTGCAAGTACAGTTACCAAAAATACCCATAAAAATGTAACAAGCAATTTGTTCCCTCTCTTAAGCAACCATAAAGAAAATGTTTATGATGTGGATGATGAGCCTATTGTAATGTCTGCCATTTCCCATGCTGTGCAAATGATAGATGCTGCATCACCACACTCACGGGTGGTGCCGCCATCTACATCGGTAACAGCAAGGGAAGTGTTAACACACTCTGCACCCGTAGAGGAAGTTGTTATATGTAGCAGCAGCAGATTAAACCCCCAGCTAGGTAACCAGGTCAGAGGTAGCAACGCTACTGGTCTGCATCCCATTCGGATAATAACTGTTCCGAATGGAAATGCAGATGCGAACGGTGTAGTGCCCACGAGGGAAGTAGTAATGCATTGTCCCTGGACAAGAGCAGAACTAAATTCCATCATAAATGATTTCCCCGATCCCAAAAAGGAACTAGCCAAATATCAAAGATTTTTGAGAAATTTGGGTAGTTCTCATGAGCCAACTAATAAAGATTGGCGTGTGGTGTTAAGGGCCTGTCTGCCACGCAATACCGACGTGACAAAATTTATCACAGATTGTGTATTGGATAGTGACGCTCCCTTAACAGACCAAGTAAACTAAGGTTCCCGCATTGTAACTCAATTGGGTATATATATATTATTGCGATCGGGCTCTGCAGGCTATCACCCAGTACACTGGGATAGAAGATATTAAAGATAGCACTCACCACAGGGGAATGATAGTCACGGTACTCATGGACGGTCTGAGAGACGACTTAAAGACTCGGGCTCAGACCTCACAGCCTGGCTGGAGGGGACTTACAATAGATAACCTCATAGAGTCTGCCATAGAACATGATAAAAATATCACAAAGAAGAGAGAGACCCAGAGTGAAAAACTAATGGCTGTCAGTATCCAAGCGTTGGAAGGAACGACAATAACATCACAGCCAATCGACACACCTGCACCCACACACACACCTGCACCTGAACAATTACACGTCCTCACCAATCCCACACCACAGCAAACACATCCTTACCCCACATATCATACACAACCACAGGTCCCATTCTCATATCCCCCACAACATCCTTACCCTCCCTATCCTTACCCATACCCACCACCTTTCCCTCTTGATCAAATCCCACAACAACCTTTTCATCCACCCCGTTCAAAATTATGTTTTAACTGTCACCAAGTGGGACACGTAAGTAAGTACTGCAAAGTAAAGAACACCACACATGAACACGGGTTTCCCATAGGTTCATAGGTAACCCCAGTATCTTCTCCCAGGCCTTATATGACTGTTTACAATCTTTTCAACCGGCCAATGTATGTTCAAATGTAAAATGTGGACGATTTATTGTTGTATTTTAGGTCATGTTTAAATGATATTAAACTGTTGTGCTTTATCTCCCACTCATAGGACACAAGGTTGCTAAGGATAAACGGCAGCCATGCCAGGCTAAGGTCGATAACTCGGAATACTATCCAACCCAGTGGCCCAGACATTATTTAGAGCAGTAGCTATTAATAACGAGATTTAATTGCAGGAACCTGTATGCAGATACTATGCCCCTCATTCAGAGGCGGTCGGAGGATGCAAGCGGTCGTTCAGAAACTGGGCGGCCGCTTGCATCCTGACCAGCCACCTCTGTTTTGGTCGTTAGGCTGTGGGTTTACACCCACAGCTCTAACAACTGCTAGGGTGATGGTCGCAATGGTCATAGACCATCGGGGCTTATGACGAGACCCTAGGGTAGGGTCTCACTTGTCGTAAGCCCCGGAGAGCTTCTGGCTCTGTCAGAGCCGGAAGCTCTCCACTGACATCACTAGTGATGTCAGTGGGGCCTCCCCCAAACGGCAGGCGTTCCAAATGGGGCGAGCTGTCAATCAACATCGACAGCTCGCCCCCTTTGGAAAGAGACCCGCTACGACCGGGGCAGTCGGTCGTAGCGGGTCTCACGCATGCGCGCGAAGGAGCCGGCTCCCTCGTGCGCATGCACACTGGACAAACATCGTAGACCGTACGGCCGCCTCTGAATGAAGCCCTATATCCCTAGAATTATAAAAAAAAATTATAGGGGGACTTATTTTACAGGTGACGTTTCCAAGAACATGTGTAAGGTGATGGGTAACAACACTAAGATTATACCAGACTGTCTTTTCCTTTATTTGCCCCCCTTTGAGATACTGTTCAAACAGGTAGCCTCATGTGAAAATATGATAATGAGGTTACTGTGCAGGGTCTCACGAAGATGAATGCGAATAACAGAAATTGAAAGTGTTATTAACCAACATATTTAATGCAAGCTGTCATGATGTCAAACCTGGAGAATTTGTTATGATCCAAATTTTTGTTTTAGCTCAGATTGTTTGACTGATCGGTGGAAAGGTCCGTATCTGACGATACAACATCCTCAAAGGGTGGGCGATGAAGATACGTGGGTCCATTCCACTCACTATAGGGAGGTTAACCAACCGGTGGAGAAACAAGGCGGAGACAAGGCCGATAACGTGGACCTGTCGATTGCGAGCTTGTGCCGGAAGGATTAAAAAGGTGACGGTGAGATATCTGAGCTAAAGAAATGTGTAGATCAGTGCTTCCAGCAATGGAGTGGACTGCTGTGGTCATCCTAGTTCTTTCTTCCAGAAGTTTCTGTCGTGATGATCTGTTTGGAGATACCCAGTTTCTGTGATGGGGGACCGATAAAGGAAATGTGAGCTGATGGCAGAGCTGATGGAGTGGAGTCAGAAGGAGGAGTGCTATACCAATCAGGGGAGTGTCTGACCAATCTTAGTATTGTAATTGTTATGTTATTTGGGAAGAATACTTCCAGAAGTTATGACCCTCACACATGTTGAAATGCTTGGTATACATTAAAACACACCATCACCATATCTTCACACGCAATATGAACACAGAGGCAAGAGAAATATGATACCTGGTGACGTGCATAAAGCCACTCAGTTAATTAGTGAGACAACTGGCTTTCAAGGTTTAGTCGCACTGGATCCCACCAGAATTGCTCGGGGTACATTAAAATTTAGATTTATTCAGGAATTTGCTAAATTGATAGATAATATCACCAAGATGTACGATGACACATTCAGGTATACAGGGAGAGAATTGCAAGCGTACAAGAAAGAACTGGTGCAACACAGGCTAGTGTTGAATTATTTAACTGCTGTTACTGGAGGGTATTGCGTAATGTTAGCCACCCAATTTGGAGTAAAATGTTGCACCTATGTCACCAATGATACTAGCGACCCTAAGGAGGTGATAGACCGGATGATGGATGAAATTCTGCAGCTAAAGTGGGAATTTCGTAAGAACCATAATGCTTCAGTGGCTGAAGTAGGGGAGAAGATAGAAGGATGGGTTTCATGGCTGAACCCAGTGAAATGGTTCTCAGGTCTAGGGGAATGGGTCCAGGAAGTGATCACCAGCATAGGCAAATTCTTAATCCTTATACTGATTGTCATCATAATAATTGGCATATGCGTCCGGTGTGTTCCTATTGTGTTGAAGTGTGGAAAATGTAAAAATAGAGTAAAACGAAAGAATGAAATCATGATAGTGGCCAGTATGAATACAGAACTGCATTACAACCCTAAGCTAGGAAATACCATCATTTAATGTATTATATTTAGCCATGCATAAAAATGTATTACTGAAATGTTATTTTTAAAACACCTCAGATAATGTCAAGTCTCAATTCCCCTTCAAGACTGCTTTTATAAGACTGGTGCATCCCCACACCTTTCACATGATCATCCAAGATCCGCGGTGTGCGTATAATAGTAGTTTTATGTCCCCAACCAGAGACACATTATTGATGGATTAAGAACCACCTTGTGCCATCCCATAATAACACTAAATAATATATAAATGTAAGCCTAAATTAAATTTTAAGATCAGATTCTGATAGCATGTTGTTTGCTATCAAAGGGTGGACTGTCAAAACTGGATTATTGGCTGAGACAAGATCAGTTTAAAATTGAATCGCAGCAACAACATCTTGCGACTGGCCGCAAGACGCCATTTTGCGAAATGGCCACCTAAGCGCCATTTTAGATAAACTCACACTTTAGTACATGTGGCGATAATACTATTAGCATCATGCGAATGCATCTGTGACCATCGCCATAAGTTACGGCGATTCACCAGAAGCCTATTTCATGACTTTACATATTATAAAGGATATATTTCAGAAATGGCTACGTGACAACTAGCTTGTGTAGATAAGCTTCCTGGACAGGGTCTGCCCTCACTACAGGTGGTCTGGCTCGAATACACACCTACATTAGCAGGCTTCCTGCAAGGACATGATTTCAAAGACTAGAGTGTCATCTTAGGTCTGTCTCTTGTAGCTGGGCTATTTGCATTTCACACAAGAGACTGGGAGAATAAAGAGTTTTTCTTTTGAAGCCTGGGACAGGTGGGGGGGGGACTGCTGACAGAGCGGGCATGTGGAACTATCTGGCTCAGCATGTCACACTGCTAAGATGTTCACTTAGTGAGAGTTAAGTGCACCCTTCCTCATACACACATTAATACGTCTTTATATCAAACCCCGAATACTCACACATTACATATTCACACATAAGGTTTAATAAGCTTTAAAGTATATAATTTAAGTTGGTTCAGTTAGTTTAAATGCTGAGAAATAAAGATATTTGATAACTAAGGTTCTATACATGTTAAGACAGCCGTGTTTGGTTTCGAACTGATGCGTACTCTTTCAACAGAATTCCGGTACTATCGGTGTGGAGATCGCATCATGCATTCCCAACTTATGGACCGCAGAGACTACAAGCAACAAAATGTATATTTTAGGAACAACTGTTAGGATGCAGCATGGGGAGGTGGGAGGGAAAAGACCCTCAGTTGTTAGAGGCTGGGCGAGTCTATTTGAACCAGCCTGTTAAATGCACTGTAACATATGCTTCTCCCCTGGGAACCAATGGCATAAGCAAGAAACTTCTCTATTGTCCTGTCTATTCTGGAGGGGGTATAAACATGTGTGCTCAAACACTGGGTCTTTAGTCTTCTTGCTGAATGCTGATTGACGGAGGTTTTCTTTCTGAAGGCCGGGATTTGGTCCAGAGGCGCTGTGTATGTATACTGTACTTGGGTCTGTATAATTCCTATGCGCTAAATTGTACACAGATCATAGCGTGTAACTGACTGTACTTGTACTTGAATAATACTTTGTGCTTCGGAACCACATGTTCTGAGTCTGGAGTCTCTATTTATTGTATGACTGCGTATGCAAATTAGCGTCATCCTTAGAGGTTTATAGGAAGGATTTCAGAAGGTACAGGCAGGGGTATATAGAGGTTCATTTTAATATCATCAATATATATAAAATACCTTCCAACTGTCCTGTTTTCAGTGGGACAGTCCCACTTTTCGAACAGGGGGGGGGTGTTTGACAGACATATACTGTATATATACAGTACATATATATTTAGTAAATCTATATATCCTGTAATGCCTATAGGGCCTGTTCTAGCTCACACATTCTCTTCATGGTTAAATTTTTAAGGTAGTGTAAAATAATTCACATTTTTATCATTGCTCTAGGGGTGACGATAACAGAAATATATTGTGGCAGAATATTTGATGCTGCAGTGCTTGTTACTATAAATAGATTACTTCACTTCTCTTTCAGGACCCCAACACATTACTGCACATGCATAGTCTGCTGAGCACGCATGTGCGGACGCCCATTGCCTGGCAACTATTGCAAAGTGTAGCCTATAGGCCAGAAATTCCCAAACATGGTCCTCAAGGAACTTGGGGGGGAGGTTAGGGATAGGCCCCCCTCAGGGAGGGTTCGGGTTAGGGGGGGGAGAGGGGAGGGTTAGGGTACTTACCTTCAGGTGTTGGGATTTCGACCCCCGGGCTGCCGCTGTCGGTATTTGATCCGGCGGCTAAACATCCGCCGGCATTACATACCGATTCTGGTTAAATAAAATTGACTGAGGTACTATCACCTGTGTTCAACCATGGACATCTCTAAAACCTGAACTGTTGGGGAGCCT
Source organism: Taudactylus pleione (assembly GCA_031769625.1). NCBI lineage: Eukaryota > Metazoa > Chordata > Amphibia > Anura > Myobatrachidae > Taudactylus > Taudactylus pleione. The sequence goes on along the minus strand of JAUIMM010000091.1, from coordinate 2,351,775 downwards.
TGAAGACCGCATTTGGGAACCTCTGCTATAGGCTACAAGGGCTAACATGATCTGAAGTTGGCATTACCTCCCTGGGCCAAGCCCTTTGAAGCTTCACATTCTGGAGCTTTGTTAATGTGGAAGCTAAGCAGCCCCCAATAAAAACCTATGGTGAGTGCTTATTTTGTTGAAAATGGGGGACTGCTGCAGATATCTGCTGCAGTACTCCCGACATACATCTGGGTGGTACTTAATATTTGCAGGTATTTTGCACCCTGAAAATATTTGTTGATAAATAGGCCCCATAAGCTTATATATGAGGCATATATTGTATGTCAGTTGTGAAAATGACAAAACGAGCCAAGAGAAGTTGAACATTTATTGAACTCATATAACACAGATTTGTCTTCATACACTGTGGCTTCAGTTGCATCAAACATCTCTTCGGCGCACCAGGTCCCGGGCGACATGGCCACACTGAGCGTTTTGCTTTTTCAAAATGTGCATCATATTTGCATAAATAAAACAACTAGTAGCAACAAAACTACATTGCTAGATTGCACTGATCAATTTGATGTGCGAAATTAGTACATCTGTGTGTGACCGCGTCTGAATCTGTATACAATGTGCTACGATGCAGTGGCACGGCTTTTTCTTATGTCAAGTCTTGTTATGCTTCATCTGCGATTTTGTACGTGTTTAAAGCTTATTCTTGTGTAGTTAAAGTCCAGCCCAGCGTCAGTAGTACAATATCAGTGGTGTTTTGCTGCATCTGCGATGCAAATAAGATGCAAAATGTGAAGAAAAAGACAGTAACCTTCACCGCTCAGAGTGGCTCAGTCACGCCGGGCTTCACGCGCCGTATGGCGTACTGAGGCTAGGTGTATGAATAGGACACATCTGTAAATCCCTGTATTTGGATTAGTTCCTTTTTATACCTTTTTTTCAGAATCAGCTCAGAATTTACTAAACTATTGATTGCAGAACACTGACCCACCCACGATGTGAACATGCAGAGTTGCAGGATACGTTGAGCAGCTGTAATGTGTTGAGCGGTTATTAGAAGGCGGCTAAACAGAGGCACAAAGATCATCCATGCGGTTGCTGTGTTATGGGAAAGTTGCCAGAGTGGTTAAGGACTTGCTAGATGTGTTCGCACACAGCGAAAGTATACAAATCCGCGATCGCATGGCAAGGCATTAGCACACCCACTATGTCTTGGCGCGCGATCGTGGTGTGCATGCAGACGCCCACCAGCCTGTCTTAAGATGCCCACTTATGCACGTCATCTCCAGGAAGTGTATGCAACCATCGGTAACATCGAGTACCATCGGAAGTGAACGCAGCACTTGTGGTTGACCATACCCTACCGCAAGCACTGCGAGTGCTTCAGTGTGTAAAATAATCATGTTACATGTACTATGACGCTGCATCTTAATTATGCATGCCTCTGAAACGGTGTTAGGCTGCTCAGGCACGCCTGTCACTCATTCTAGCGAGCTATGCGCAGCGAGCAAACACTTCTCGATCACATGGACTAGTTCACGCACGCGCAGGGGTGCCGAGAGGGGGGGCAACGGGGTACCGGGCTTGTTGCAGGGGCCCAGCGGGGGCCCGGGTCCGGCACCGCTCCCCCTCCCTCTTATGTCACAGCAGCCCAGCTGCTGTGTGGTGGGCTGCACTGGGAGACTGCTCGTGGCTGCTAAAGTAGCAGCCGGAGCAGTCTCCTGGGCCTATGGTCATGCCCCCCATTGGCTGTGCGCCAGGCTGAGTGGCACACAGTGTCCCCCCACCCCCTCCCCGGCGCTGCAAAAATAATTTATTTACATTTTTTTCTAAGGGGCTGTGGCCAACCTCCCATGAATAGGCCACGCCAACTGTCACCTTGGCCCGGTGCGGCTCTCGTCAGCCTTGCACATGCGCACTGCGATGCATATACATGTGCAGATTGCAAACATCGGCAGGCTGCGTGTGAACGCAGCCTAGCCTACAGGTCTGAATCGGATCCTCAGATGCTTAATCACGTACATTGGAGGAAATACTCTGACAAAGTGCCTGTACCTAGCATGGGACAGGCGCAAGTCCTAATGGTGCTTCTGATGGTAGCGACTGCAGCTGCTCCAAGTGGGTGTCCCAGGCCTTCTGCACTGAGAAGCATGGCGGTACACCAAGGGAAGGGCTGATATCATCATTAGCATAAAATCACAGATGTGACTACGGCAAAAAACGCTGACACACTCAAAGCATCATCTGACTCACAATCAGCCCCTAAGACATCCAACTTCTTGCAGAACTAGTTACATGAGCTGTACAAAATTGGGTTGCTGCTGTATATGTCTATGACTTATGACTACCTGAAATGACGTCTGTTATTATGAACGACGAGCATTATTTCTGGAGACATAATTGATTTCAGTAGGGCTCAGGGCCGTATACTATTAACCCACGGCAAGGCCCCTAGACTTTCAGGTATTTTACTGCACTAAGGAAGCAGTTCATTATCTTATTAATCAATTAATTGTAATTTATGTGGGGCTGTTAATATGAAAAAAAAGAAAAGAAAATAGGAGGTGAAACAAAATTCTTTTATATTTTTTCTATTAGGACATGGAATGGGATAACCCTTGCTGGGGACTCTTCCCGTATTGTGTACACACTATACGTCTTCTTCACCTCGGGGCCATCTTATTGTGTAGGCACACTGGGCAGCTGCCTAGGGCCCCACGATTTTAGGGGTCTTTGAGCAGGGGCAGGCTGTGCAGTGGGGCATGTACTTGGAGTGTGTGGCCGCTCGCTCTGTGCATAGTGTAGCCAGCTGAGGGGCAGGCAGAGAAATATGATTCTTGGCCGCTCTGATGAATTACACACAATCAGGGCAGCCAGACAGCATTCTCTACCTGCCTCCCAGCCTGCAGCCACAGAGCCAGATTTAGTGAGTAGGAGCACAGGAAGAACAATCCCATCGGCCCCTTTTTTAAAGTATCCCCCATACTTTGATCACAGCTGCAGTGAAGAGCAGAAACTGCACTGCGAGCTGGAAAAGAATGATGTGAAATCCGTAATCCTCGCTTTACAGCATGTTTTTTTTATTTTTAAACATTGATTTTGATGAAAGTACCATTAAATCTAAAGATTTATTTTTTTATTGACCATTTACATTTGTATTCCCATAAATGGGTAGGTAGGGGCCCAGTACATTGTTTTACCCAGGGCTTACAATGCTGTTAAGACTGGTGTGTGCACTCCGGATCTTTAATCCAGTTGGTTCCACCCCTGTGCTGTGATCTCCTTGCCCTACACTCAGTGGTGGCTCTCTAGCAGGTGGCCAGAATCCCTGAAGTCCTGCAGAATCTCCTGTCCCTGTGTGCGCTGAGGTCTAAAGGAGAGAAAACTTCCTCCAGGTAGTGGCGGCAACAGCTGCCATGATGGCAGCGGTCACGTGTCCTCTCATGGAGGTGTAACAACCCTGACGCTAGTGCGCTATTGGTCCCATCTCCCTCCCATTGTCTCAAAACAAACCTCAGCTGACTACGAGTGTGCCTTGTAACTTCTCCCTGCGGGGCCCCTAGGCTACAACCTAGTCAGCCTTATGAATAATGTGGATGTGGTAGGGCCATTGGGTGATCAAATGTATCAATCTCTGAGAATTTACATTGAAATTTTTAGGGTGAACAGTGATCTCTTTGAATTCATTATTTTTAACATACATGGATGGGGTGTGTGCAGGGGGAGAATCAATTAGGTGCAATGGCCACAAAGATCCTCTGGAATGATCCAAATCCTGTATTCACGACTACCCGTATTTACCAATCCAAGGATTCAGCTAGGCAATGGTTTTATCCTTCTTACCGGCAGCTGAACGCAGCCAACAAGGGGTTCCTTCAGTGTGCTCATACTCAGGCGCTGACCGTTCAGGTTTAACCCAGAGAGAATCATGCAAAGACTCTCGGGCTACACAAATCCCCCATAGACGGTAATAAGGTAATGCCACCTCCAATGTTGGTTTTCATAGCTTGGTAAATAACCACAACCCCCATAGGCGGAGGTAAGCAGCAGAGCACAGGATAAATCTCTGTTAATTTAACAGCAAGTTAACAATAGAGAAATCAAAGTTAAGAAAATCCCTTTCTGTAGTGAAAACACGGAGAAAGGGCTTTACTCAGCCTAATATAAAGATCCCTTAATCCTTTGCTGAATACACATATACTGATATGTGTTAAGAATGTTACATAAAAAACAATCACATAGACTATATGGATCTGTATGTGATTTATAACTACAGCACACACCAAAACATTATTTTGCAGTTGCCATTGAGTGAGGTCACCACTAAGTATTGATTACTTAATTGTATTATACTGTCCTGCATTGTCTCCATGCAGTCATGTTGTTGAATGGACTTGGCTTATATGAACTTGAACTTTATATATGCGACAGATCCATGACTTCAGACACACGGGATTGTATGATGTACTGATCACCACGCATGGATGGCCTTTTGAATCTGCGTTTAATGACCTCTGCAGGGAGCTCACAGGCAGATGTGTATTTATGTCCCTTGTGTCTTTCCCTTCATGCCTACATTCTGACTGTATCATAGTAAATCTCGGCTATTTTTAGCAGCAGGGTCAGGGAGAACAGTGTGTGAATCCTGTCCTACATTCAAACCTTATCCAATTAGCATAACAGATAGCATAAACTTCAATGATCTGCATTATACAGTATGTATGGAGGTGTGTTGGTAGTGCATACACCGTTACACTGTGCATTGCAATCACAACCATTCAAATATGACTCTGTTCTGTTAAAGGGCTACTTTATTCACAGCCAAGGCAAAATTAAAAGACAGTCTCAATAGCCAATACTGGATTTATCGAACGATAACTTTTTAAGATAGCATCTACAAGACATTGATTGCATATCCAGCACTGGTAATAATAAAAGCAGAACAAATAGAATAATAATACCACACAATAAATGTATACAAGTGTAAAAATAACCCTGTGTTATAATTCACCTTAAATTAAAGCAGATTTATTGCACAAAGTGTTATAATAACAGAGGTAAACATACTCTAAAGCTGGGTAGACATTTAACTATGTGTACTCAGCCGACCTGTCGTGCGACGGGAGTGGGTGGGTGTCTTGGCATCGGCAAGTGCATACACACTCTCCAATGTTGGGAGCGACATCGCAACGGCAGGGGTCATGCTGCATTTCGGTCCGGGAGCGTGCATCGTCAGCGGCATTGAGTGTACACACTAGACGATGTTGCCGTTATGTCGTCTAGTGTGTACCGCTGATTAGATTGCCAAGCTGAAAAAAAGATTTATGAATGTAACAGCATATTTAGATGCATTTGCTGTGGATATATATATATATATATATATATATATTTACACGATTCTTGAAAGACCTGCTCCCACAATAGAGTAGGTGTGAAAATTAAATGTAAGCCTGCACGTTCCTCTAACCGGAGTACATTCTTCATCCTAGCAGACCCGATATCAGCGTTCCTGTGACGCAGACACACAGTCAACTAAACAGGTTAAACAATGAAGGGCTCATCAGTGGCCACCGTTATCATTGGATTAACCTGCTGGGTCAAACTGCTGCTTGTGGTAAATATACTAACACACCAGAAAAAGAGTGTTGGCAGTCTGAGCCTGCTTAGTAGACATAACTTTGCCAAAATATGTCAATATTCTCTGTCTTCACAATTTCTGCCAAAAAGTGCCGTATGCCATACGGTACTCACTGTTCCTAGTGATAGACATGGCCAAGCTTATATCTCTTTTTGTCTTATGTACCTAACAATTTATTGATATACAGGCCACATAGCTGTGTTCTGCAGAAATCTGAAGGAGTGACGGCCCTGATGTGTTAGGCACAACAGTTTAAAAGCTCTGCACTTCATGTCATTATATGCAATGAAGCGATGACAGGATACATGGGTCATTGGTATTCAGGGGTAGGATAGCAAGATTCAATTTATGCATTTCTTGCTGCTCATAACTGACTTGAAGATGTCTGCCATCGGTTGGTCAAACAGTGGCTATATTGATTAAAAAACAAAAGAACATATAAATCTCAAATAGTTTACAGTACACCAACACAGTACAAATATTTGTTAACTTATAAATTAAGGTCAAAGGCAGCAGAATAGTTTTTTTTCTTCATTTGTAATGTTCTATTATGACAAAAAAATACATTTAATTAACAGCTTTTTTTCTCCATGTATTTTATTTGGCACTGAACTGAAAACAAGAAGAATTATACAGCTGTTGCAAAACACTGCAATTAATCTACAATGACTGAAGAAAGGGTAGTATCAAACAATAAACATGCATAGCATCGAGTTAAATTAAAATGAAAATTGAGATATAGCAGCAAATCATGCTTCATGTTGGGAAGGTTGACATGAGCAACCTCCCCAACATAAAGTCCAGCCAAGGGACAGGGCAACAAACCAACTAGGTGGCTAATACCACTTTCACACATAAACCTTGGCTTTAACCCGACTCTGACCTGGGGCACAGAGCTTGGGTTTAAGCCGAGGTTTCAGTGTTTACCTCCTTTCACACATGGTGGTTGGACCTGGGCTATTCCTAGGTCATCGCCGTTCACACCACACCCATGTCTTCCAGTGGCCCGGGTCTTTCATCAGGCAGCGGATGCTTGAAAATGATGTCATCTCCAAGCACCACTGTGCCCATAAATCCACACATTTCAGGTATGATCTGGGTCACGGCGGTTGGACACGGGTCGTTTCTGTTCACACATAGCCAAGTCCCGGGTCGATGAGCATGCTCCAGCAAAAGCCTTGGTATTTTGGATATGCATGAAAGCGGTATAAATAAGTATGATATACTGTAAAAATATATCTGCAATCAGGAAAATCTAAATTTTTTTTTTGGGAGGTGGTGATTTTGAATATGGAAACATTTCTGGAGTTGCCCCTGCATGGAAGGGTAAGAAAGTCAGAACAACTCTCCCATGTGTTAGAGAACATGGTAATTTTTGTTTCCTTATCTAAAGTCACTTCCATCCTACAGAGTAATGGAAGTGGAAAGTGCTACTGCGCAGTATTCATCTTACTTTCCCTCCAGGGAGGCTTCATTTCCTGTACCAAGATAGCCACCAAGGTTAGTACTGCACACTGTGAGCTGTATGAAACTCCACTCCGCTCAAGCTCAACTCCATCCACCAGTGTGTACAAAAGTGAGTACAGCTGTACCTGCTTTATCTTCAATAATCCACCACCACTGGATAAGTAACTGGGCTGTTCATAGTTCAAGTCATCCGCTGGTGTATGCCTCTGTAATATCAACATCTGCACACACATCGTTTCCATTCCAACACAGAGAAAGGCCATTGTATCTTTTATTTTCTGACTATAGGATTTATTTACTGTCAGGTTCTACAACCTGTTGCTTTGTGTTTATGACCGAAATTTATAAAGACAATGCTTTTACTAGCCGTGCTTTTCTAGTAACAGCATTGCCTTTTTAAATTACGGCCATTAACACATTCCGAAATACCAGGTTTTAAAACTAGACTCTTAGTAAATAAACCCCTCTCTCTTTATAGCCAAATCCAAACCTATATTTACTATATTACTTTGAAAATATCAAATAAATTAAAAACACAATATAACCAAATGTGTTTGCACAATGGAATCGATCTGGCTTCCTTAATGTGTTTATTGAGTTATAAATTCTTTCAAACCTTATGCTGCTGGTATAAGATTAGCATTCTGTGGAATTGGATTTTATGCTTTTTATTATGTTGAATGAAAATAAATATGTTAAACCCCACCAAAGGACTATGGGGCCTATTTATAAACAAGTTTTATCATACCCAATGAGTGGAAAGACTCATTGCATATAATAAATTGATAAATGGTGCTCCAGCCAATCAGTTCCCACCTGTCATTTTTCAAACAGATAATGGTGCTCCAGCCAATGAGCTCCTAACTGTCATCTGAGTTTTATCACACTTGGAATTGAAGAGGGGCTTGGGTGTACTGCCCTATGTACTTTTAAATATACTTCCTCTCCTTATTGTAACGTTGGGGGAAACCATGGACAGCTGGGACAAGCATCTCTAACCTAATTGTGCCAAGAGCGGGAAGGAACTCAGGTATCTGGCCAGAAGGGGCTATAAGGCAGGAGTCCTAAGGGGGGCAAAACCGCTGTGATCGGGGGCGGAGCATCATGGCACCCAATCATGTAATTCAGGGGGCATGCCCAGCACTCTCTGAGAGCAGTGGTGTGTGCTTCCCCCCCAAAGCGAGCCATCGGATGGGCATTTGAAAGCTGCATTCGATGGCTGGCAACCATCGAAAAGTATTTCCATCGAATCGGAAACATAGATGGTAACCATCGGTTTCCGATGTCCATCCCTATAGATAACTCCGTAATGACAGTGCTGAGGTCCATGAACGCAGCCCATAGAGAAAGAAGCTAGCCAGCTAGCTAGCTAGCTGTCAGTGAGGAAGTGATTCAGGGCCTGATTCAGAGCCGCTCGTAAGTGGCCGCTCGTTCGCTATGAGCGATGTTCGCACAACTGCGCATGCGTATGGGTCGTAATGCGCATGCACAAACCAGTCATTGCGGTCGGAAATCGATCGCTCACAAAACAGCGAGGGGCTGCTAATTTGATTGACAGAATGTACCGTTTGAGGGTGGTAACAGGGGAAGGTGCTTGAAAACGGGGGAGTGGAGATCCGAACGCAGGCGTGCCTAACGGTAAAAAGGGCGTTTAATGGGAGTGCATAATTAGTAAAGGAGCGCCATCGCCCACGTCACTTGGTTATCTGTTAGCCTGAACTGCTCGCAGTGATAGCGATAAGAAAAACCTGCCACAAGCACTGCGAGCAGTTCAGATGCCTTTAGATGGACCCGATTAATCAAATAAATACCGGAGATGACGTGTGATGCGAACGGCAAAGGGGCGTCTTTACAGAATAGCGAGCTCAGACATAGAGGCTTCAACAAACCGCAATGAGCGAGCGCTCAATTAAAATAGCCGGCCCAAATAGCGTCCGGCTCTGAATCAGGCCCACAGTGCTGCAGAGGTCCATTAAAACCAGATTGACGGGGCTGCTGATCCAGAGGAGCAGGTCTGTGGAAATTACCTCACACTCTGTCAGACACTATTGAACCTTATTTAGATACTTGGCAGACAGATACAGTAACATCTCAGCTACATATTGTGTGAGGATCACTATAGCCAGTATATACTGTACTTACTGTACAATGATGAGGAGGAAAAGTAATACAACTGTAAAAATTGGAACCTGCAAATTAGAGTCTGGAATGATAAAAGTGGAGTAAAGCACAAATGGTATTACGGCCCTGATTCAGAGCCGCTCGTTCGTTCTGACCGATGTTCGCACATCTGCGCATGCGTACGGATTTTAATAGGCATGCGCGAACCAGTCAGTGCGGCCGAAAAACGTTTGTTTGCGATTTAGCGAATGCCTGCTATTTTGAGTGACAGAAGGAGGCGTATGTGGGTGGTAACAGGGGAAGGTGCTTGAAAACGGGGGTGTGGAATTCGAACGCAGGTGTGCTTAAAGGTCAAAACGGGCGTTTTAAGGGAGTGCATAATTAAAACAGCAGCGTCATTGACGACGTCACTTGTTTTGTTTTTTTACTCAGAACTGCTCGCAAAATAGCGGTTGAAAAAACCAGCCACAAGAATAGCGAGCAGTTCATACGCTGTTCGATGTACTCGATTAATCTAATAAATAGCGGACATGACGTATAGTGCAAGCGGCAAGGGGGCGTATTTTTCAAAATTACAACCGCAAGTTTTGCTCGCTCGTTCAGACTTAGAGGCGTGAACAGACCGCAATTAGCGAACGGTTCATTTGAATAGCCACCACTTGTTTTAGAACGAACGACCGCAAATAGCGAGCGGCTCTGAATGAGGGCCTATAGATGAACTAACACTGACAGAGATATTATTCTGTGCCAAGCCCTCTCAGCTAAAAAGGGCACATAGAAACTTCATCCATTTAGCGAATACTCAACTATTGGAGCAGTAACAACTGAACAGCTTTGAGATCAAGCCAGAGAGTGTTAAAGCTGACAGCAGCTTACTACCCTAGTGCATATAATTTATTAAATGTATTGTTACAAAGCATAGATTTACTACTGACATTTTATCCGGGATCGGTATGATTTACCGCTGGCCGCATGGACGACAGAGGAAGCCTGGCAGAGGTGAAGATCCTGACTGCACTAAAGGTAAGTATAAACTAACCTAAACCCCCCCTAACCCTCCCTTAGGGGTGCCTAACCCTAACCTCCCCCTCCAAATGCCTAAGCCTAACCCCCCCTTCCCCGCTGCCTAAACCTAAGTCTCCCGGAGGGTGCCTAACCCCTGCTTCCCCTAGCCTAACCATAACTCTCCCGGGGGGGCTGCCTAACCCTATGTCCCCCCTGGGAGCCTGTAACCTAACCCTACCCCCCACGGCTGTCCGTACCCGGCTTACTTTTGATCGGTATGCCGGGCCCCGGGCTCCCGGCGTAGGTAAAATGACAGGTGTCGGGATCTTGATGCCTGCCATTTAACCCTTGCTGGGATTAGACAGTCGGTAAGCCGGCAGTCGGGATTCCGTCCGTCGGCTTCCCTTTTATCCACCTCAGCTGGAGTAAACGATAAAACCGCTGGATAATACATTAACAGTTTTTTCCTTACTCAAGAGATCTAGTGACATAAACTCGGGTTTACTGTATTTTAATTAAATGTGCACCTATGATAGCCTGGCCAGGCAGAACTACCATGTTTAGTCTGATGTTAGAAAACATTATAATAAAATATAGTATTAAGTGTACTGAAGTTTACATTTATGCTGCTATACATTTGTATTTATTGTTGCATAATTTATTGATGTTGCATTGCCATGTGTAAATTACTGTTGGTTACGTGTGCATTATTGGTTCCTGACTTGCAAAGAGTTCCTGCTTAATAAAGTAATTATTATTTTACTTACTGTATTGTGTTTTTTTGTGTAATCAATATTTATTAGCAATCACAAACATACAAATTGAGTACAGTCACCATATGAATGCGTTTTTCAAATATACATCAAAAGCAAAAAAAAAAAACACATAGGAAGGGATATAAGGAAAGAACACGGAGGGTAGGAGAACCAGGAAAAGCAATGGGAAAAAGGACGATTAAGGTAAGAATATAAACATAAAACAAAATTGGTACCATTCATTCTAGCACCCTGCACCTGTCACAACCCGTGCAGTTCCTCTTTCCTGTCTGGGGTGTCGCTCTCTGCTCTGGTGCTTCTAGCACACACTGGTGTGTATCTCAGAAGTTTGCTGCATCAGCTGAGTGTTAGAAGCACCAGAGCAGAGAGCGACACCCCAGGCAGGAAACAGGAACTGCACGGGTTGTGACAGGTGCAGGGTGCTAGAATGGACACTAGCACCAAATACAGCATTTAACAAAACCCCACTGTTTTATCTTATTCTACTTATTGTGTTAATAACTGTGTTGGGATTGGGGACCACCTGCCCCCTGCTGTGTGGGAAAGGAGACGATGTGACACTACACAGTAATAACTCTGAATATAGTTGTACCACTAAGAACCGGGTATTACATATATATAATCCAAACTTTTTGGAGCGAGATAGTGACACCTTGGCTTTCTGTACACAAACTTTGTAGTCAGACAGAAGAGAGGGCAATGAGGATGGTAATCAGACAGAAGCAGGCATACAGGGGTATTCAATATGAAACGTAAACTTCGCCGTCTATGCGGGTCGAAGTTTTCACCGCACATCGGAGCTTTTGCCTGCGAAAAAGTATCGTGCGCGTCCACCAATTATACCCGTATTCAATATGAAATCATCGAAAACGGCACCCGGCGAATGTGAAATCAGCGAAAACTTCGCTGATTTTTGGGGAAATCACCCTAACACCCCCAAAAAGATGGTCTGACATGGGGGATCACTCTGGAGACCCCCGATTAGCTCTGCTGAAGGTTTTTGGGGTCTTTAAACGGGCTCAATAGCTGCTATTTTTGGGATTTGGGAAGGTGGTGAAGAATAGTATTTAGAAGTGTTTTTGGGGTACTTGAAAATGGGGGTGAGCATATTTAAAAGTTGCTAAAGTTAAGTTTAAAAAAAAACATGAAAAATCCACCTGCCGCAAACACCTGCAATGAAAAAAAACACCTGGGGCATACTTTGGGACCCCCCTAGATTGTAGATCGCTAGTTTTTAACTTTGTACCCCCCAATTTTTTTTTTCACTCCCAAAATGAAAGTGCTTTTTTTTGGGTCCTCTGAGGTATTTTTCAAAAATGTTTTGACACAGTTTACCTTTGGGGGGCTGTCTGAAGGTTGCAGGGTGGTTTCCAAAATGTTGCACCCCAAAACCCCAATTCTGCACTTTTTTCGCCACCCTTTCCTTGGTGATACTTTTTCGCAGGGTTGAATGCAATATACTTTTCGCATCGGTGAAAAGTTTTCAAATTGAATACGGTGTAAAAGTAAAACCTGCGAAAATGACATCATCCGAGCGAAAACCTCGCAGAAACTGCATTTTCGCTCCATATTGAATACCCCTAATATTGCGGATAGTAATCAGACAGAAGAGAGGGCGATGAGGATGGTAATCAGACAGGAGCGGGCATAATGAGGATAGTAGTCAGACAGAAGAGAGGGCAATGAGGATGGTAATCAGACAGGAGCAGGCATAATGCGGATAATAGTCAGACAGAAGAGAGGGCGATGAGGATGGTAATCAGACAGGAGCGGGCATAATGAGGATAGTAGTCAGACAGAAGAGAGGGCAATGAGGATGGTAATCAGACAGGAGCAGGCATAATGCGGATAATAGTCAGACAGAAGAGAGGGCGATGAGGATGGTAATCAGACAGGAGCGGGCATAATGAGGATAGTAGTCAGACAGAAGAGAGGGCGATGAGGATGGTAATCAGACAGGAGCAGGCATAATGCGGATAATAGTCAGACAGAAGAGAGGGCGATGAGGATGGTAATCAGACAGGAGCGGGCATAATGAGGATAGTAGTCAGACAGAAGAGAGGGCAATGAGGATGGTAATCAGACAGCAGATGGAATATGGAGGATGGCAATGAGACATGGCAAGAGGCAGTAAGGATGGCAATGAGACATGGCAAGAGGCAGTAAGGATGGCAATGAGACATGGCAAGAGGCAGTAAGGATGGCAATGAGACATGGCAAGAGGCAGTATGGATGGCAATGACAGATATATCAAAGGCTATAACAGGTAACAATTTGTATCAATGTAATATGCACTTTAGTGCTAGACCTCTCTTACCATTGGAAGGTCATCATTCACCTTTTTTGTTATCAAGTGACGGGGGTGGAATAGTGCTCCAATACATCTTCACATTATTTAACCCCCCTTATCATTAGATCCTAGCTTGTATGCCACCACTTGTTATACAATTTAATGGTGAAGTTAGGAATTGCTTGCGGCTTCCGCTTTTTCTTTTAAAATTTAGTAATTTTTTATTAACTTTCTTAAAACACTAAAAAAATATACAGAGAAACAAAATAAATGCTGCAGACATGGAAAATAAATGTGTGGGGGGGTAGAATCAGTGATTTTCCCATAACACCTTTTACCTGCCCACTACCAATGGCTGCTGTATAGCAGAACAGCACCAGCGGGCAAATCATACCGGGAGAGAGAGGAGACTGCTGCTCAGCAGTCTCCCATCACAAAGCAATGTGTCTCCTTTCTCTCCATGCCCAAGTGCAACTGACCCAGGCCCCTCCAACAAGCCCAAGTAAAGTGTTCCCTACCCGCTCTCCTCAGCACCCCTGACTCTGCCTGTTGTACTCTGAAGATGGTGGAGGTCAGTGTGCTTTATACACGCCTATGAACATGGATGTGACTCTGCTCACCTCTACTTGTATCTTTGGCCCTCATTCAGAGCCACTTGTAAGCGGCAGCTCGTTCGCTCCGAGCGATGTTTGCCAAACTGCGCATGTGTACGGATCGTTATACGCATGCGCGAACCAGTCAGTGCGGCCGAAATTCATGTGCTCGCAAAATAGCGAATGCCTGCTAATTTGAGTGACAGGATGAGGCGTATGTGGGTGGTAACAGGGGAAGGTGCTTGAAAACGGGGAGTGGAAATCAGAACGCAGGCGTGCTTAAAGGTCAAAACGGGCGTTTTATGGGTGTGCATATTTAAAACAGCAGCGTCATTGACCACGTCACTGTTTTTTTTTTTAGCCAGAACTGCTCGCAAAATTGTGGTAGCAAAAACCAACCACAAGAATAGCGAGCAGTTCATACCCTGTTCGATGTACTCGATTAATCTAATAAATAGCGGACATGACGTCGGATGCGAGCGGCCAGGGGGCGTAGTTTCACAAAAAACGACCGCAAGTTTGGTTCGCTCGTTCAGACCGAGAGGCGTGAACAGACCGCAAACAGCGAACGGTTCATTTGAATAGCCACCCCTTTTTTCTGGACGAGCGAGCGCAAATAGCGACCGGCTCTGAATCAGGGCCTTTGTCCCTTTCTTCATTCTCCTGCTTACATTTGGCTTCTGCAGCCCAATTTCACTTGTGCCTTCTACAGGAGTAATCGTGCTGTTCTCCATAACTCTCCAACAAGATTGTCCTGATCCCTACACAATTTTCTTTTTTTTTAATTAATGCAACCCTTTTTTCTAACACATACTTGATTAATCTATCCACATAAACAATTTATTAAGTCATCCCACGTAAATACAGGCAAATGATACACTTGGAACCAGTGCAATTACTGAGATGCCCAAACTGACTCACTAATTCAAACTAAAAGGTTCCATTCACATGAATAATGATTTGACCCACAATATGACTGCCTCTGCTATATGGTGCAGAGATCAACTTACCGGATTTATTATTAACTTTCTTTTTGAACACCTGTACTTATTTAAGGAACGCTTGCGTTAACCCAGTATAACATATGAAACATGTATATTTAGCAGCTGCATATGAGCCACTTGTATGAACCTGAGAACATGTTTATCATCCAGCAGATGAGTCACCCTGTCTGATCCACCGATGCTTATTAGAGAACCACCTGCAAGTAGCAATCTCTCTCTTAGGATAGGCTGAATCTTTTATCAGATTTTTCTCTTGGGTTTCAGAGTGCAACATGTTAGATTAAAAAGAAAAGTAAACTATTCTATTACAGAAAAGTTGCACTGAGAGCTCTACCTGTGCAGAGAACCAAATCCAACAGCTGCTCATTAAATTCCCTGTCTCCTAGTCAATAAGCAATATGCCACCAGCTGTTTCCATTTAGACATAAAAGTAATGAATGTTGTTTCAAAGTAACAACATTAGGTAAATGTTACAATTTGCAGGAGTCACTGTATAAGGAATAAAAAAAAATAGCAAAATGGTTTTCCATGAGCGAATTTTGGATCCTGAATGGGAGCAAGACAAACCAAAATAAAAAGAGAGCAATTTGCCGCTGTATAAACCATGTTGCAATGTAAGGGGTGCAAATACATATATAATTGTTTTTGCATGAAGGGTAAATATTGGCTGCATTTGCATGTAGCCCACAAATGGTATCCGGTTGGAAGATAGAGAGTAACTAGGTAGAGAGTCAATAGATAGACACCAGAATGTAGACGATTAAAGGGTCAACATGCAAATGGTCGACAGGGTTAAGAGGTTGACATGGTCAAAAGGTTGATATGCAAATGTTCGACACGAAGAAAGTGGACACATGGGGGGCGATTCAGTTCAGCATGATGCTAAATAGCCCCGGGGTGAGCTCCATGAGCAAATCAATTCACCACGCTCTTAGGGCGACTAAAAGGATTTATTCTCGCACCCCCCTAAGGGTTCGAGGAGAAATCTGACTAAAGTGCTGGCTTAGCGCGGCAATGACAGCCTCACAGCAGACACTTTAGTCGGAGAATGCCGGTTCTTGCACCTAAACACCCAGGTTAAGTAATGAGAACCAACATTCTCAGACCAGGTAAACAGCACGGTGAATTGAATAGATCTGGGAGCTCCCTCCCAGGGCTAATCAGCATCTCGCTGAATTGAACTGCCCCCATGGTTTTTCATAATTTTTAGGGTTAGGGATAGGCTTAGGTAGAGGTTTAGGATTATGCTAAAATATAAAAAAAAAGATGTGTTAACGGTGTTTTTTGTGTTGACCATGTACAACCTTTTGACCATGTCGACCATTTAACCATGTTGACCCAATGCACTGTCAACTGTCATGATTGGTGTCTGCGAGTTACCCGTCTCAGATGGTGATCGGGTTTCAATGGAGGCCGGCATGACTGGAATCACAGATAATGTAAATAGCTCTATTTACAAGACTTGGGTAGCAGTGAAAACTGCCTTTGATGATAAATGACAGGAACTGGAGGGACCGGCAGGAAGACTTGTTGAATTGAACTGATGAACTGAGAACTTGACTCAGGACTGGAACAATGTGGACTGAACTGATGAGCTTGGAACTTGACTCAGGACTGGAATGTGACAATGGCTGAAGGAAAGTCAGGTAATGCTGAGACGAGGGCTAAACAGGGTAATCTGGAATTACTATGACAAAGGCTAGAACTCAGGTGCAGGCTGGACAGGACAATTGGAAATAACAGGTTTCAGGAAGGATTGGGTAGGTTTGGGAATTTGCAGGCTGGACAGGATAATTGGAAATAACAGGTTTCAGGAAGGATTGGGTAGGTTTGGGAATTTGCAGGCTGGACAGGATAATTGGAAATAACAGGTTTCAGGAAGGAATGGGTAGGTTTGGGAATTTGCAGGCTCAGGGAGGGAATAGGTAGGTAACAGGGGCAGGAGTTGATCCACAGCAGGAAGCAAGGCAGGGTAACACGATGCAGGTTACAGAGTGCCAGGGACCAACCAGGAGAAGGACTAGCAGAAGAGCACAGGCCAGGTATTCTGTAACAGGACGTCTGGATGCCAGGTATTACTGTAGCAGGTTTTCGGGATGCACCAGAGGTTGCTGTCAGCAGGCTTACTGGATTGCCAGGCTTGGCTGTAACAGGTTTTCTGGAAGCCCCGGGGATTGCTGCCAGCAGATTTACTGGATTGCCAGGTACAGCTGAAACAGGTTTTCTGGATAGCGCCAGGGATTGCTGTAGCAGGTTACAGGGACAGACTTGAATGCATGAACTATACACCACGGGAAAACGAGATGTTCAGGCCCAGAATGCTATCAGGAGAGGATATATATACCATGGGTCTGGCAGCAATTGGTGGATATGGACAGGTGGTCTGGTAGTAGCATTCTGAGTGGTGGAAGGCACAACATGCAGAGGGAGTATTCATCTCTGCAGCTCTGAGAATCAGAACCACACCTGTGATTCCAATCAGGGCTAGCAGTGCTCACAGACAGAGGAGAGGCCAGGTGCAATAATCAGAGCAAATCCTCCAGGCAAATTACACACAGATCCATGGGGGAGCTGACAGGGGTAAGTCCCAAGGCAAAAAGGTGACAACTAGACAGGGTCGTGACATCAACCATTTACCTGTCGACCTTTTAACCCTGTTGACCGATTCACTGTCTACCTTCTGGTGTCTATCTATTGACTATCTAGTTACTGCCTATCAATACACACCTCCCACAGTCACTGGACAACTTTATTTTACACTGCAATTTAGAGATAAGCTTGGACACAACCCTCCCAACTCTAAAATCTCTTTGCACGTGTTAAATCTGCCCTCTGCAGTACAACATGGTTCTGCCAAAGTGCAAATTCTCTCCTTTTTTGCTGCCCAAATGTGTCCCAAATGTGAATCAGCCCCATAAGATTTTATAATTGATGCTTTCATGTATGAAGTGAGAGCTACTGTAATCATCATCATCATCATCAATTTGTATTGTGCCACAGATTCCGTAGCGCCTGTCATAACTGACATAGAGGACAGACATGAAAACAGTAAGTAAACAAATAAAGAATCATGGGCACTATTGAGCAGAATAATAAATGCATGTAAGAAATGAACAGAACAAGTTGCAGACCTGCAGAAAATTCAGCAAGGGACAGTATAAGACATGACAAGGGACAGAATAAGACACATGACAAGGGACAGTATAAGACATGACAAGGGACAGAATAAGACACATGACAAGGGACAGTATAAGACATGACAAGGGACAGTATAAGACATGACAAGGGACAGTATAAGACATGACAAGGGACAGAATAAGACATGACAAGGGACAGAATAAGACATGACAAGGGACAGTATAATACACATAACAAGGGACAGTATAATACACATAACAAGGGACAGTATAAGAAATGACAAGGGACAGTATAAGACATGACAAGGGACAGTATAAGACATGACAAGGGACAGAATAAGACATAACAAGGGACAGTATAAGATATAACAAGGGACAGTATAAGATATAACAAGGGACAGAATAAGACATGACAAGGGACAGAATAAGACATGACAAGGGACAGTAAAGACATGACAAGGGACAGTAAAGACATGACAAGGGACAGTATAAGATATAACAAGGGACAGTATAAGACATAACAAGGGACAGTATAAGATATAACAAGGGACAGTATAAGACATGACAAGGGACAGTATAAGACATGACAAGGGACAGTATAAGACATGACAAGGGACAGAATAAGACACATGACAAGGGACAGTATAAGACATGACAAGGGACAGAATAAGACATGACAAGGGACAGTATAAGACATGACAAGGGACAGTATAAGACATGACAAGGGACAGTATAAGACATAACAAGGGACAGTATAAGACATGACAAGGGACAGTATAAGACATGACAATGGACATATGAGGAAAACAAATTCCTGCCAGACAAGACATAGCATGCAGCAAGGATCCTGTGCCTGATAGACTAAATACTATAGATAGACAGTAGGATCACATTGGACAGAATGATTTGGGTTATGGAGAATGTGGTGGGGCAGTGCGGAGAGACCTGGAGAGTTATAAATGAAGTATACCTTATGTGCTTAACAAAATAAAGATAATAATAAGGGGATTAGTAGAGGTACATAGCAGTGGAGCAGTTTCATAAAATCACTAACGTGTATTATCGTGTTACCATATAACAACCTTCTTAAATACAATGTAACTTAACTTCTAAAATAAAGACACAGACAAAAGTGTTGGCGTTTAAATATTTTGTCAAATTTATTTTTGACAAGTCATTACATTTTTAGACTATAAGTTAATACTAACAAAAAGAATGCACAGGACAATAACAACCAGACAGCTCAATACAAAGACACACACAAGCCAAGCATTGGTGATCAACTCTCCTTTACCTTCAGCCACCGGTCCAGGTGGTATAGCCATTTCCCGTCCAGGACAATTGGCTATTGCCTTACTCCACTTCAATGAGAGCGCACCCACTAACTATTAACATAAACTAACTCCACTTGTCGTTCTTTTCCGCCAAGCGAGGCCTAAACCGATGCGCCGCCACCAAAACTCAACCCCGTAACAAGAAACACCTAAACCAGCAGAAAAATTAGCCAATCCTGCAGGACTAAAGTGCACGCCATCTACTCGAAACAAATGTGCATCGCGGAATAAAATAAACACCTGCTCCACTACACCACCACCATTCTCCAACATGTACCTCACCACTGCAGTATTTAACCTCCTCATAGACACATCCAACCGGGCACCAGAACCAGCACACCTCCAAACACTCCTGTGGACAATGAAAGACCACAACACTGGCAGGAAGGCAGGGCTTCTGCTATGAAATGGATCTAATGACAATAGAGCGCAAATCCAATGCAGTTCGCTGACTTATATCATTCCCAATGATGGGTAGAGAGGGAAAGAGTTGTCTGCAATTGATGCACAGAATTAAAATATAACTTTTATTTGTCTTTAAAATACTGTATGTATATCAATGATACAGTCCGTGAAATATTAAAAGAAAGAAATTAAAGTGTTCTATAGGTAAGAAAAAGTGTAATTAAAATAGATTATCGGTACCAATACAGGTGTGTTGTTAATATTTTTCTGAAATATATGGTAGTATCCTGGATATCTATATATTATTTGTTTATTTAATCTATTGCAATAAATAAGTATTTAAACCAAATGCCACTCTGTCAGTATTATTTCAACATTAATTATAGCACTGCATTGAATGGAGTACATATATGTACACATAGCATAAATAAGTAGATATGTTCATTCCAACACAGATGCAGCACCTTAGAATACGGAAAGAAAAAACACAAACAAAGCAGTTGAACCACAGACACACCATACCGACAAGACATGGAAAAACAAAGAGGGGAGGAAGGGGGAGGGGAACAACGTAGCTAACCAGACTTCAGGCTAAAAACATTAAACTCCCCGGAGTAAACTAACCATCACGCTATATCATATAATCAGAAGCCAATTGGGCCCCAAGAGAAAAAAAATAAAAAATCCTCATAGACTACGTTGGAGCAAAAATAGCTAAACCCGGACAAATATAACGTCGGAACGCAGCAGAACGCCACCGACCAAGGGATTGGATATCCCCGTCGGATAAGCCAACAGAAGCCGCAGATGACGCAGCTCCTATTCTAAATGAGCGAGTACCGAACTTGCCCAGCTCAAGCTCTGAAAAAGCCAAGTAACGCTGCAAAAGACATGACAAAACTGGTATTTCGTAACCGCTATACATACTTGTGCATCAATCATGCCCCATCCCATCGCCATGCATCTGGTCAAAGCACGCGCCAGTGCCACCGGACATACTGCAGGAATGGGATATGGTTGAAGGGAAAGCCAGCCTGATCCGTACTGGAGCACCGTATAACGCTTAGCATCGCTTCCGGGCATACCAATTACGTCCGCAATAGTGAGTGGTGGGTCAGCCCTCTTAAAGGGGACAACTAATTCGCAGACCCAAAATACTACATGAAGTGTCATGGCAAAAATCTAACTGAAAAAGCAAGCATACAAAGCTGAAAAATAAAAACAAACTGAAGGGACCGCAGCCATCAAGTAAAGCAACATGGACGTATCAATGGGACACCTGCAGTCAACCGCTTTAGAGGTCGACCTGGACCAACCCTTGCAGGCCCCTGAAATTATGAAGGACCAGAAGGGGCCGGACCTGTCATATAACGCAGAGAAAATAGACACGCCTGCTAAAATATGCCGTACCACAGCAAGCGAGTGCCTTTGCGAATACAGATCTCAAATAAATGTCAACATGACTCTTTGCAATCTCTTACGTGCCTGAGCCACCGAAACCAGAAAAAACGCTCCCATTCCAGCCAACCCGCCTGAGAACAGCGCAAAGTCCTGGGGGCAATGGCCCTCAAAGCTGCCGGCCTGATGATCTGCCAAACATAAGGACACGGTTCACCTGCCAGAGAGGTAATATCCAAATTTTGACTGGAAATAAAAAACAAAAGAGGCAGTGGCCCTTGGATTTTATATTGTGTACGCATATATGCACATATTATAACATATCTGGCGTATTGTGTATTGTGCTTATGAATACGTTTTTGTGTTGCACTACGGAACGTGCACCAGTACATTAATTTTTTATTGTTCAATAAATTGACATCTTTAATGCACTATGTCTATATGATATTTATATTTTACATGTAAATGAGAGTACCATCGACTGGGACCGATTGACATATACGGGACCCAAATATCAGCATAACTGGGTAGTATTCCATAATTCTAATTTTGGCACCGTGCGCACTTGAAATGTCACAGCAGTATTTTCGCTACATATATTATGAGTATCTTGGGGTGGTACTTTTTTGACATTTTATCTGCAGCCATATCCAAGTGCCATAGGCGCCCAGGATCACTGCTAATCATAGTTTGCGTTCTCACCTGCCAGAGTGGCCTGAGGGTCTAATTCCTTGAACGGCAACAGTGCATCCATAATTCCAATCCGTACACCAGGCACATGCCTGGCAACAAATTGGACATTAAGCAGCAGGCAACACAGAACAATTCATGCTAGCAAACGAAGAAACGGAAGAGAGGACGAACTCTGAGGTTAAGCGCCTGTAACGCGCCAAGCTTGTTGCAACAAAATCATACTCACATTACCCAAGCGGGCCCCCAAGAGTTCTAGAGCAACCACAATGGGGAACAGCTCAAGCAACAGCATGTTCTTAGTGAACCTCTACGCAACCCACATCAATGGCCAAAATGAAGCGCACCATGAACCGTTTTAGTAAGCTCAAAAAGCCAGTCTCGACATTAACGTCAGTACTCGTCAAAATTCGGGTGATTTAATCCCCTTTTTTATGTTTGTTTGTTTGTGTATGTTTCTGACCATCTCGCAGCTCAGGGGGTTGAGAGTTTGAAAAGTGATTTTGACAGAGAGTTTGTTCCTATCTCACCCGAGCTTGTCATCCCGATTCTTGGTAAATTTGAGAGATGTATGTTTTAGGTGAAAAGTACTTCCGATTTGGCCCAATGGTGATTTGATTCGAGATTGCTATCTCACCCAAGTTTTATGAGTGAGATGAGAGAAATCTCTCTAGCTCACCCGACTTTACCTTTAGTATATTTGCAAGCAAAAAAAAAATTAATAAATCACCCGAGATGGTCATCTCGACCTATCTCGATTCTTAGTAAATTTACCACCTGTGTCCCAATGTGGCTCATTTCTTAAAGGGTGGTGTAACCCACAAAGTGCACTACTCTCCAGCAAAAATAAAATAATATTTTCTGTGTTTGTGTGCGCTTTAGCCGCACGTATATATATCAATATAACATAAATGGAGGACCAAACTTTCTCCGATAAAAATAAAATAGGGAAAGATCAAGAACCACTTCCTCCTAGTGCTGTTGCTGCTGCTGGGAGTTGTTCATCATCCCAGAGAGGAAGTAGGAACATCACTACTTTTACTAAACAATTGACCCTCCAACAGTCCCTAGCGATGAGGATGAAGTACGACAGCAGTCATCCTGAAGCAAAACGTATAACTGAGGCCTTGACTGCTATGTTGGTGTTAGACGTGCGTCCGGTATCCGACATTAGTGCAGTGGGATTTAGACAATTGATGGAGGTAGTGTGTCCTCGGTTCCAAATCCCGTCTAGATTCCACCTGCATCCTCAAAGCAGCAGCGACAAGCGTGCGTCTGTCTGTTAAAGGGTGGTGACACCCTCAAAGTGTGCTACACAAACAATAAAAATATTGTTCTTTTTTTTTCTGTCTATGTGAATTGTGTGGGCTGTAGCCGCACCTGCATCCTTAAAGCAGCAGCGACAAGCGTGCGTCTGTCTGTTAAAGGGTGGTGACACCCTCAAAGTGTTCTACACAAACAATTAAAATATTGTTCTTTTTTTTTCGGTCTTTGTGAAATGTGTGGGCTGTAGCCGCACCTGCATCCTTAAAGCAGCAGCGACAAGCGTGCGTCTGTCTGTTAAAGGGTGGTGTAACTCTCAAAGTGTTCCAAAAAATAAAAAACTATTTTTTTAATGTGTTTGTGACTTGTGTGCGATGTAGCCACACTTGCATCCTCAAAGCAGCAGCGACAAGCGTGCGTCTGTCTGTTAAAGGGTGGTGACACCCTCAAAGTGTGCTACACAAACAATTAAAATATTGTTCTTTTTTTTTCTGTCTATGTGAATTGTGTGGGCTGTAGCCGCACCTGCATCCTTAAAGCAGCAGCGACAAGCGTGCGTCTGTCTGTTAAAGGGTGGTGACACCTCAAAGTGTTCTACACAAACAATTAAAATATTGTTCTTTTTTTTTTGGTCTTTGTGAAATGTGTGGGCTGTAGCCGCACCTGCATCCTTAAAGCAGCAGCGACAAGCGTGCGTCTGTCTGTTAAAGGGTGGTGTAACCCTCAAAGTGTGCTCCACAAACAATAAAAATATTCTTTTTTTTTTCTGTCTTTGTGAATTGTGTGGGCTGTAGCCGCACTTGAATCCTCAAAGCAGCAGCGACAAGCGTGCGTCTGTCTGTTAAAGGATTACATCGGTGACAGCATCCAAGTAGGCATGTCAGACAGTCCGTACCTGTACTGGCAGGAAAAAGAAGCAATTTGGAGGTCCCTGTACAAACTGGCTCTATTTTACCTGAGTTGCCCCCCCTCCAGTGTGTACTCCGAAAGAGTGTTTAGTGCAGCCGGGAACCTTGTCAGCGAAAGGCGTAGGAGGTTGCTTCCACAAAATGTGGAGAAGATGATGTTCATAAAATGAATTATCAACTCTTCCAGGGAGACCAGCCTCCAGAACGTATAGAGGGACCTGTGGTTCCAGCAGGGACGAATTAATACTCTGTGAGGATGAGGATGTACACACTGAAGAGGGTGAGGAATCGGTGGATGAGGAGGATGAGGATGACATCTTGCCTCCGTAGAGCCAGTTTGTGCAGGGACAGATAAATTGCCAGCTTGTTTTGTGGGGGCCCAAACGAACCAATCATTTCAGCCACAGTTGTGTGGCAGACCCTGGCGCTGAAATGATTGGTTTGTTAAAGTGTGCATGTCCTGTTTATACAACATAAGGGTGGGTGGGAGGGCCCAAGGACAATTCCATCTTGCACCTCTTTTTTTTCTTTGCATTATGTACAGTTTGGGGCCTAGTTTTTCAATGCCATCCTGTCTGCCACTGCAGTTTCACGCCTAGATGGGTCACGTGTTTCTGCCGCCCACTTGTGTCGCTTAGCATAGTCATCCAGCTACCTCGGTGCAACCTTTTGGACATAAAAACACTATTGTGAGGTGTGAGGTATTCAGAATAGACTGGAAATGAGTGGAAATTAAGGTTATTGAGGTTAATAATAGCATAGGAGCAGAAAAACCTACAAATTCTGTGATTTTAGCTGTTTTTATGCTTTTTTTCAAAAAAATACAGATCCAAAACACAAAACCCAGAACCCAAAACACGCAAGGGTGGTTTTGGCAAAACCAATCCAGATCCAAAACACGAAGAAAGATCCAGATCCAAAACCAAAACACAAAACACGAAAAGTGGCCGGTGCACACCCGTATATTTGCTAAGAAGGAGCATAGCTGAGAAGGGAACTTCCCATAGGTGTTCCCGCTCCAGTGATAGCTGCTTGGGGCAGTAATTGCAGTAATAAGCTGTGCACTCTGTGGAATCTCACTGTAGCACATGTATTCTGTCAATTTTTAAGTTAAATGCTCAGAATATATAAAACAATCTCCTCTATTGATAACAATGATTCAAAGGAGATAAAAGCTATATCCTAGGTGCTATACATAAATAAAGCAGTGCCAAAGCAGCTACCCCTTACTGTCAGGCATCACTAAAGCATTCTAATCCCCCAATGGGACCTCAATGCCCAGCATAAAACTGCCACTATTTGCTGATTTTTTTTCTTCATTCCCCCGCAGGCTGGCCATAACCCACTAGCACAGTTCAGTACAGGGAGTGTGGGGGGGTTGTGGGGCTGCCTAGCTCCATGCATGGGACTAAATAACTGCTGGTGTAAGAGCAGGGGAATTGGCACCCCGGACACGTGCACCCACAGCAGCTGATGCACTTGCCGCTGCTGCGGTAGTGGGGAGCCCACCGCTACTGGACCCATACACGACTTCTTCACCTCCCGCTTGGGCAAATCTAACAGCCCTTGTTTGTAAAGGGACAGGGCTCAGTGACAAATGCAGAATTTCTACAGAGGGGTTTCCAAATGCTTGAATTTAACATTTTCTACCATTAAGAGAGCATAATCAGCACTTAAACCAGCTATAATATACTGTACATCATACAAATGAACTGAATGAAATAATTCTGGCATATACAGAACCAGCAAACACAGTAAGCAATTATATGTAGAAGTAGAGTCATCCTGTCTGAGCTGAATCTTTTTATTTCATATGCGGGCTCCATTACAGATCATTTGAGCATGTTGGGGAATCTGGGGGATGGCAGAAAAAGAAACCATGCACTGCCCTGGACATAGATGTACAGATTGGTCCCCTTATGTACTGGATGGTGTATTATTCAGTAGTAATAATTGATCCTATAGAATAGATGGTCTATATCAGTGCAGCCCTAACAGTACATGTTTTCCAAATCTCCTAGTTGGTGCACCACCAGGGGCGGATTGGGATGGAAAACCAGCCCGGGAAATTAATGGAAGCAGCCCTAATGAAGATGGGGTCTGTCGATGGTGGAGGAACCCTCTTCATAGGGCCTCATTCTGAGTCACCCGCAAAAAATATCTGTAAAAAGCATCAATGTTTTTATGTGAGCACCGGGACACTGAGGGGAAGTTACATGGAGGGTGAGGGCTGGGACACTGAGGGAAGTTACAGGGATAGTGAGGGCAAGGACACTGAGTGGAATGGGATAGTGAGGGCAATGACATTGAGGGGAGTTACAGGGATAGTGAGGGCAATGACACTGAGGGGACTTACAGGGATAGTGAGGGCAAGGACACTGAGGGGAATGGGATAGTGAGGGCAATGACATTGAGGGGAGTTACAGGGATAGTGAGGGAAGGGTGGGTGAGGACAGGGACACTGAGGGAATTTACTGGGATAGTGAGGGCAGGGACACTGAGGGGACGTTACAGGGTGGGTGAGGACAAGGAGATTGAGGGAAGTTACAGAAATAGTGAGGGCAGGGTGGGTGAGGGCAGGGACACTGAGGGGATTTACAGTGAGGGTGAGGGCAGGGACACTGAGGGGATTTACAGTGAGGGTGAGGGCTAGGACATTGAGGGGACGTTATAACAAGGACACTAAGGGGGATTTACAGATATACTGAGGGCAGGGACACTGAGGGGACATTGCAGGGAGGGTGAGAGCTGGGACACTGAGAGGACACATATATATATATATATATAAACAGTTGTATTTTCATGACCTTTATAACAGTGATGGCACTACAAGTCTCAGCACATCCAGTTGACAAAGTGTGCTGGGGACTTGTAGTCACATCACAGCTGGACAGGCACTCAATGCTTTACTTGCGCATACAGTAGGACCCCCGGACGTCTTACTTTTAAGTAGAACTTCATGCAATGCTGTAACAGCCGCAGGGTCCTCCAGGATCACTGAATGTGCATAGTGCTGGCCGCCAAGATAGAAAGCTGAGAAGGCGCTCTGCCCCCGGCTAAATCTACTGTCCGCGTGACCCACTGCTGAGTCCGACTTCTGACCGGCTCCACGTTACCTAGCCGCTGCTTGCACTGCTAAGGGGTGGTCTGGTGCACAAACGGACCACCCCTTGGATTCACAGTGCTCCGTCTAACACAGCCACTGCCCCGCACAAGCTCCAGTAACTACGCTGCACCACCACTGCTCCTGCTAACTAACGGAACCCCGCAGTGGCCGGCCTCTAGTGGGAGCAGCTGACAGCTTCCTGTTTGCGTGGAACGCAAATCCAGGAAGCGCGGCAGCTGGCACATTATACTTGGCCTGGGCCGGCAGCCGGCCTGGCAGGCAGTGTCAGCCGGCCCTGCAGGGGTGTGAATGGGACCGGCCCAGCAGGAACTTTCCCGCTGTCCCGGTGGCCCAATCCGCCCTTGTGCACCATTATGTTCATTACTGGCTCTTCAATTTGTACTACTGGCTGACACATTTTAAAACACCAACAGGGACTGTAGTGCTAGTTATTTCATTTGTGACACTGAGAGGATCCTAAAAAACATGCAACTTTAGTATATGCTATTTCTATTGTGGTCATCATGGTGGGGGGTGGGTAAGTGGGAGGGGGGGGGTCAGGCAAGGCAACCATAAACCTCTCCTGCGTTTGCCTTTGGGGCTGGCCACTGCAGCCACAAAGATGACATTGACCAGGGGCATTAAGGACTGGCACACCTCCCACAAAGCTGCAGCAGCAGCAGCCTGAGGGGGTATGGAACTATCAATATGGGAACCACCCCTGCAGCCCCTAACAACATGGGGACATGTGGAATCAGGGACCAGGGTCTGGGGAGGCTGATTACTAGGCAGGGCATAGCCACGCCCACCCCCAGCAGAACAATAAACCAGTGATAGGACAATGATTGAGGATAGAAAGGAAAGGTAAAAGCTATGACAGGAAGTACGTAAATGAAAAGAATGACTAAAAACAATAAAAAACAGGAGGAAAGAAAGAGAAGGAGAAGGAAAGCACTAAGAGGGTTTTATATATTTAAGGAAAATGACAACTGACAAAATGCACTTCCCTGTCCTGGAAAAAACTGGAACAAAGAGGCAGATTTACATACATCACTCCATTAAATACCCCTAGACCACTCCCCATGAACATTCATTGGCTGCATAAGACCAGCTAAACTTAAAGGGGCAATAGCCAACATGTTATTAAGCTGCCAACACTCAAAACACTTGTAGTTTAATGTCCCTCATGCTTAGATGTCAGCCTTCAGGCTTACTAAGGTACTGCACGTAAGGTCCATTCATGATAGGGCTGTGACAGGCAACTCTGAAAGAGCCCGGGCAGAGTGAAGGTAGGAAGGCCAGGAACTCATTAAGTGGGATAGAGTCCTGAGGGTTATGTGGACTGGGAAGGCTTCTGGGGAGACGGTGAGTCTGTTAATGAGTTAGATATTCAATGTCAACATTACGACCATGTAGAAATATATACTGAACTCAGGGCCTGATTCAGAGCCGCACGCTATTTGCGCTCGCTCGGTCAGAAAAAGGGGCCGTCTATTTAAATTGAGCGCTCGCTCTTTGCGGTCTGTTGACGCCTCTATGTCTGAGCGAGCGAAACATGCGTTCGCTATTTTGTGAAGACATCCTACGTCATCTCCGCTATTTCTTTAATTAATCGAGTACATCGAAAGGTATCTGAACTGCTCGCAGTGCTTGTGGTAGGTTTATCCTACCGCAATCATGCGAACAGTTCAGGCTAAGAGACAACCAAGTGACCTGGTCGATGACGCTGCTTTGATAATTATGCACACCCTTAAAACGCCTGTTTTGACCGTTTGGCACGCCTGCGTTCGGATCACCACTCCCCTTTTTCAAGCACCTTCCCCGTTATCACCCACAAACGCCTCATCCTATCACTCAAAATAGCAGGCACTCGCTATTTTGCGAGCGCTCGATTTCCGATACGCAGTTGTGCGAACATCGCTTGGAGCGAACGAGCGGCCGCTTACGAGTGGCTCTGAATCAAGCCCTCAGACTACATGCAGCTTGGTGATGGTGTCAGTGCTTAAAGTGGTCCTTGAGAAGTGGTGGAACTCACCGCCCCCCCCCTCAGTGCTTTCTCAATAAAGGGACAGCGCGCGTCAGAAAAATAAGGGGCGTGGTCTCAAAAGAAAGGGACACAATAGTATTCCCAATTCAAATTATGTCACACAGTAGCACAATCTTGATTAACATTACATCAAATAGTAGTGTCCCTTTTACACAATGCCCACATTTGTGCCTCTTATACACAATGCCTACAGTAGTAGTGCCCCTTATACAATGCACACAGCAGTAGTTTCACTTACACATAATGCCCACTGTAGTGGTGCCCCTTATGCAGTGGCCACTGTAGTGGTGCCTTTATGCAGTGCCCTCAGTAGTGGTAGTGCCCCTTATGCAGTGCCCACAGTGGTAGTGCCCCTTATGCAGAGCCCACAGTAGTGGTGCCCATTATGAGGTGCCCTCTGTAGTGGTGATCCTTATGCAGTGCCCCCAGTAGTGGTAGTGCCCCTTATGAGTGCCCACAGTGGTAGTGCCCCTTATGCAGAGCCCACTGCAGTGGTGCCCCTTATGCAGTGCCCCCAGTAGTGGTAGTGCCCCTTATGCAGTGCCCACAGTGATAGTGCCCCTTATGCAGAGCCCACAGTAGTGGTGCCCATTATGAGGTGCCCTCAGTAGTGGTGATCCTTATGCAGTTCCCCCAGTAGTGGTAGTGCCCCTTATGCAGTGCCCACAGTGGTAGTGCCCCTTATGCAGAGCCCAGAGTAGTGGTGCCCCTTATGCAGAGCCCCCAGGAGTGGTGCCCCTTATACAGTACCCCCTATGCAATGCCCCATTATAATCCCCCTGTAATAGTGCCCCCAATAGTAGTGCCCCTAGTAGTAATGCCCCTGTAGTAGTGCCCCCAATAGTAGTGCCGCCTGAGTAATGCCCCCAATAGTAATGTCCTCTGAGTAATGCTCCCAGTAGTAGTGGCCCCTGAGTAATGCCCCCAGTACTAAAACCCGCTCCAGCATCTGCTGCCATCTGGTCCGCCTGGCTGCTCCTCTGAACTATGGGAGAGACGTCATGACGCCTCTACCATAGTGCACTGCACACTGCAGGAGCTGGAAGCCGAAGCTCAGGTGTGAGCTCCAGCCTCTGGCTGCCGCTGGCACTGCGGGGAGCGAGCCAGACACCCGCTGGTAAGAAAATCTAAGCGGGTGCCCAGCAAATGGAGCCTTCCTTGGTTCCGTCTCCAAATAAAAGTGATGGAACGCAGTTCTGCCCTGTTCTGGACCACTTTAACCCCTGGGGGTCACAAGGAAATACACACATTCTATACTGTTATCGTTACATACCTACTAATAGTCCTAACTTTGTCTGGACTGACCAGATTATTGGATCAGAAAGTAAGTGTAGCTTCCCAGGTATGTGGGTTTGGTTGGGTGTATCTGGGTGAGTATGGGCAAATTATTGGCATAGTTTGGGTAGACTGAGGGCTATTTTGTCATGATTTTGATTTAAATTGTTAATGCTGTTATACTCACAATGGGCCTGGTGCAGAGGTGGACGGAAAGCCCGTCACTGCTGTGATCCCGTACGCAGCGGATCTGAGAAGTTGTGCAAATGTCGCAGCCTTCATCTTTTGTACAGAGACGCCCACTGGCCGGCTTCTCCGATCCTCTGCCTGTGTCTGAAGATGCAGCATCGGCTGAAAATCAGTTGCACCATCGGACCTCTGAACAACGCAATGGTTGAAACCATTGCCAGAGCCACTGCATAAGGAGATGCAGTGACTGACTGCAACACACCCCTGAAACGGTCGCTACACTCTCAAATGGTTGCTGTCTGTTAATCGCTCTGAGCCTAACCCGTCGCCTAACCTTGCCGTCGCAAGACCAGAGCGGCTCAGGCTCAGCGCGGCTCAGACGCTTGAGCAGCATAGAAAAAAATCAGCCATTTGTGAAAAAAATGGAAACTGCGACCACCCCTGTCAGGCCCAATGTATTGTGCTGATTTTGGTCACAATTATAGGAAACAAAACTAGGATTTCAGGTCAGCTCAGTCCTCCCTCACCCATCTGCATTTGAAAACATATGGGGCGCGATTCAGTCCCGCTCGCCAGGATACGTTCGCAAGCAGCCTGCCGATGTTTGCATTCTGCGTATGCATCGCAGTGCGCGTGCACGAACCAGTCTGTGCGATCGCAAAGCACTCGCCCCTTGTGTATAGACGCCTCTCTCGCTTGAGTGACAAAACGAGCCGTTGAGGGTGGTAACAGGGGAAGGCTGATGAAAACGGGGGAGTGGTGGTGCGAACGCAGGCGTGCCTGAGCGTCTTAACGCCGTTTCAGTGGTGTGCATAATTAAGACTGAGCATCATAGTACACGTCACTTGGCTGATTTTTACACTGAAGCACTCGCAGTACTTGCCGTAGGGTATGGTCTACCACAAGTGCTGCGTATGCATCCGATGCTACTCGATGTTACCGATGGTTGCATACACTTCCTGGAGATGATGTGCGCACGTGGGCGTCTTAAGACAGGTTGGAGGGCGTCTGCATACACAGAGCGATCGCACGCTAGGACATAGTGGGCGTGCTAATGCCTTACTGTGCAATTGCGG
The DNA here is from genome assembly GCA_031769625.1 of Taudactylus pleione. Taxonomy (NCBI): domain Eukaryota; kingdom Metazoa; phylum Chordata; class Amphibia; order Anura; family Myobatrachidae; genus Taudactylus; species Taudactylus pleione. The sequence continues at coordinate 2,320,068 of JAUIMM010000091.1, read as the reverse complement.
ATTTGCATACTTTCGCTGCGTGCAAACGCATCTAGCGAGCGGGTCTGAATCGAGCCCATAGTACAAAACAAGAAATCTGATGCTGATAAAGTATTTATGGACTGACAATGATAAAGCAAAAACAGGGACATGTTTCTTGGTGAATTATACCTTTTTGCAGGTAGTATTTTAATTGCCCTTAAACACTGAACTTGCCAGAAGATAGATCACAACAGTCATTTTTGTGCCCTAGAACCTTTCAAGTTAAATTTACTAAGTCATTCTTGTAAAGATGTAAAACACAGGACATGTTTGACTCTGTGTGCATTCTATGAGGTTCAATTTTTAACATCATTAAAATGTCTACCTATCAGTTTCTGCTCACTTTGATCATAGCTAATTAACATAGCAAGTGTGCTAATTTCCTTATTCAAAGAATAATGATTTCCAAGTGTTCAAAGATTCAGTAGATGAATTTTGACATTGCTCATTTAATCAGATGCGTATAATAGTAAAGGGTCTATCTGCCAACCGGCTCTTTAATAAGCGTAGCCGTATCGCAGTGCCAGTTTTCTATTTTGAAGGTGTATCAAGCTGTAAAGGTCACCTAACTGATTAGGGGAATTACATACGCAAGCACAAGAGGCAGCGTAGAGGGCAGCAATATAATGAAAACTGAGAAAAATGTGCATTGGTTTCAGAATTCAGTGCACACATCCAGCCGAGAGCAGTATTAAATTACCAATCCCATAGACCGCCACACCTGTGCTCTGCACATCCCTTTACTTCTCATACAAACATTACATTCACTAGAAGTCCATGAAACTGTCCTAACATGGTTCTCCATCTATCTGGTCCTTAATCATTTGTTTTTCTGAATTGTGTTCTCTTCCTCCAAGAGTGGAACAGGGAGCGGAACGGGGGCACGTGTCCCCTGTCATATATATACACATGTTGGAATATGGAGAGCGCTACTGTACTGTCTCCATCTTTGCCTATAAGGTGAAGCAATCACCTTTACCAAGATGGCCGCCCATTCTACTTCTGTGCATAGCTGTGAGTCCAGCTGTACAAATCACTTTACTGCTAAGTAACCCACCCCACTGGTTAAGTACTGGGCTCAGAGGGGGGATGCAGTCAGGAAGCCAACGGTTGAAATGCCGACCGCCGGGTTCCCGACTGTTTAATCCCGACAGGGGACTAATGATATGCATCGAAATCCTGACACCTACAGTATCATTATCCCTAAGCCTGGAGCCCGACATACCGAACGAAGGTAAGCTGGGTGGTGGGCTCGGACAGCCGCAGGGGAGGAGGGTTAGGTTTCAGGACTTAGGGTTAGGCACCCCCTCGGGAGGGTTAGGGTTAGGCTAGGGGAAGGGGGGTTAGGGTTAGTGGTTATGTACCCCCAGGGAGACAGGTTTAGGCTGTGGGGATGGGGAAATTTGGTTTAGGCACTTACAGGGGGTTAGGGTTAGACACCCCTAAGGGAGGGTTAGGGTTAGGGGGGAAGAAGATTAGGGTTAGCCAGTGTACATACCGATCTGGATTTAGATGCCTTCCGGTCTTCTGCTGTGGAGATTTGAACCGCTGGGCATAGGTCCGGCGGTCATTCATACCGATCCCTCAGAGGGATCTGCTGGTGTACTCTGCCATACCCATGGACACCATTAGGGGTGGTGGGGATGGCCATTAGGGGGGGTGGGGAGGGGCTGGATGCCCAGGCCCGGTGTCAGAGTTCAGCCAGGGATCGGCCGTCCCTTACTGTCCCGCCGGCTTCCTCTGACTTCCCGGGCAGTCGGGCGGCTGGCGCGGCGACGTGGGAGGAGCTGAGCATTCACCCTGTTGCTGTAGTGTTGGGCGGTCCGGTGAGCGGGGATCGCAGTTTCCGTCATGGGCACCGCCATGATACTTTTCCCTATGACAGTACTTCCTTCCCTGGGTGGCCTGGCTGGTCAGCTGATGCTGTGGACCTATCATCAGGCTTCCAGGGGTATATATCTGGTTCCTGTGCTCCAGGTAGTTGCCTGAACAACCATTGCCGCTGCTAGTGGAGTCTCGTTCCAGGTTCCCGTGCTTCCAGTGTGTTTCTTCCAGAGCTACAGAGTGTTCTCACCACAGTGCTTTACCATCTCAGCCTGTGTGCAAGTTATACCATCAATCTCACCGCAGAGCTTTACCATCTCAGCCTGTGTGCAAGTTATACCATCCATCTCACAGCAGTGCTTTATCATCACAGCCTGTGTGCAAGGTTACTCTCCATCTCACCGCTTTACCGTAACTGCCGGTACGCTGTACCACTTCCCACCTCGTTATAGGGTGTCTATGCCTCGGAACGGTACACATCTCATTTGCACCCCAGTGCAAGTTCTCCTACCGGCAATCCGGTACAGTGTGCGCACGGACATATTCCGTGGGGTATCCAGCTACTACTACCAGCCTTACAGTGTATCTCAGTGCTCCTTTTCCTAGCACCTCAAGTGTCCTATCTCCAGCCAGGAGTTCTACCCCACTCCCCACGTGCCTTCCTCAGGCATTTCCCTCGGGCCACGAGTCTTTGATTCTCTTTTCCCTGCGGGGCTTGGTCACCTAGTCAAAGGACCGCGACCTGCTTACAGGGAGCCGCACAAGCCCATATACCGGTTGGGGGGGTCATTGGCGAACACCTCCCTGCGAGTTAGACTCTGCACCATTGACTAGGTCTAGCCAACGACCAAGACTTGTGGATGTGGAGATCATTCATCCAGGCCCCTCGCCTTCGTCTCTTCCCGCAGCCTCAGGCCTCGGCTTTCAAAGACCCGCCTCCCAGCGTGACACCCGGACAGAGAGGGGGGCCTGTCCCTGGCTCCTACTGCCAATATCTGGAGAGCTGCACAGTGGAAGAACCTCCAGAGGCAGAAGTATTAGCCTCTGGGAACCAGCTGTCAGAGTGGCACTGAGAGATCCATCTATAACTGCTGCCTGTACCCTGCTGACCGCGCACAGCGGTTATAGATGTTTTTTTCCTATCCATTACTGAGGGGTCTGTCCGGGCAGTGTAAATAAAGTTGTTTTTTTTTTTTAATAAAGACAAGGCACCACTGACAGAGAAGCCTGTCGCAGCCAGAGGCCCAGTAGAAGATGTCTGGAGAGACAGAAGGGGGCTGGCTGGAGAGACAGAAAGGGTGCTGGCTGGAGAGACAGAAGGGGGCTGGCTGGAGAGACAGAAGGGGGCTGGCTGGGGAGACAAAAGGGGTGCTGGCTGGAACTACAGAAAAGGGTCTGGAGAGACAAAAGGGGCTGGAGTTGCAAAAACATGGGGGAGGGAGGTTGCCTATTATGTCACTCCCGGGCCCCACAATTTCTGCCCATACCATCACCAATAGTGCACACAACAATATAAACCTATATTTTAGAAGTAATTGCTGAAAATATAGTTCTGACACAAAAGATAACAAAGGTTTTGGCACTGTGGATCTGTCCCTGGCTTCCTCTATCACCTATAGCACTCCTCCCTTTCAAAAGAGCTACTTCAGTAGTATCACCTCAATGCAGATGACACTCAAATATCTACCATCTCTGCATCTTTCACCATCCACGTTGGGCCACATTACTGAATATATATTCTGCCATTTAATCTTGGATTTGATATCAAACTCAGGGGAAAATGTGTCAAATCTTCTAAAGAGTGGAGAATTGGACAAGAGGAGGTTACCCATAACCACCAATCAGTTTTTAGCTAGCATCCCTCTTCAGGGGTGGATCAAGATAGTTTTCAACTACTGAATGACAAAAAAACAATATATAACAATGGAATATAAAACAGTGTCACTAGATATCTGAATAACTGGAAATCTTGAAAGGATTCCATATAATGATGGAGGGACCAAGATATTATTACAGAGGTGATAGAAGGAGAAGGAACATGAGGGATGTTAATAAAGGAGAAGGGAGGAAGAAAGGGGCAATAGAAGGAGAAGTTGTCAGGACTGTGACTATCTCAGTACGTAAAGATGAACTACATTTGCCAAAGTTCCATTGTGGTCATTGGAGGAGCTATCCTGGTTGCTGGCGTTCCCCACATACAGGGGATAGAGAGCTAAAATGATCATCTGTATCAAAGGTGTTATCAGGTTGTGGGATTTCTGATTGCTTATTATTTCAAACCTGATTCCATTTGGGTCACATGTTCTGAACTTCCTATGGATCACAGACCCATAGTATAAAGCCTGTTACTAACTGTGTCTCAGTGTCTGTGCAACATTACTTTCAGGTCTTTCTTGGACTCCTGCCAGATCCCTGCTGTGCCTGTGGTTTGCTGTGGACTTTGCTATATCTCTGCCCATGTTCCTGTTAAACTTCTGATACTGGTTACCAGACGCACTACAGAGCTCAGCATTGCCATTGCCTAAGTATTGTTATCCTGCTCCATCGCTGTGGTTGCATCCTCTGCTGGATTATTTACTCTGCCTCTTGTCTTCTACTTTCATGGACATTGAACTCACCTCTACTACAGTTGTCAACTGCATCGTTACAGTTATCGTCGCCGGATCCTTCGTGCATCACGGGGCTCAACCATGCTTCAGATCCCCGTCACGCCGCAGGGCTCAACCCTGCTCCGGACCCTCATTACATCGTGGGGCTCAACCCCGCTTTGGATCCTCATCATGCTGCTCCGGACCTTCACCGCATCGCAGAGCTCAACCCTGTCCTGGATCTTCACTTCATCACAGGGCTCAACCCTGCTCCAGATCTTTACTACATCACAGGGCTCAAGCCTGCTCCGGATCTTTACTACATCACGGGGCTCAACCCTGTCACGGATCTTCACTGCATCACAGGGCTCAACCCTGCTTCACATCGCAGGGCTCAACACTGCCTCGGGTTTTCACCACGTCTCAGGGCTCAACCCTGTTCCGGATCTTCACTACATTGCAGGGCTCAACCCTGTTCCGGATTTTCATTACACTACAGGGCTCAACCCTAGTAACGTTCTTTATACCATCCTGAGGTCTTAGCCTCATATTGGACTCTGGGTTCCCCACCACATTAGTGTCAGAGACTTTATTTACATATGGGGGTTTACTCCTATATTGACTACTGCATATCTGAACTTCTGTGTTGTTGAGACTTTGGACCTCATTCAGAGTTGGTTGTTGCGGCCGCACGCCACCAATGTTCGCTATACTGCGCATGCGTAAAGTTTGCAATGCGCATGCGCAAACTAGCCGCTACGATCAGAAATTTCTCTCTCCTTGAACACAGCCAGGTCGGTAGTTTGATCGACAGATGGAGGCGTTTGTGGGTGGTAACAGGGGAAGGTGCTTGAAAATGGGGGAGTGGAGATCCGAACGCAGGCGTGCCTCATTATGCGAACGGCGTTTTATGGGAATGCATACGAATTATGGGAGTGCATAATTAACAAAGTAGCGTCATGGCACATGTGACATGGGAGGTTTTTACACTGACATGATCGTAGTGCTTAAGAGAGGGTATGGTCAACCTTAAGCTCTACGACCAGTTCCGATGGTTCCCGATGGTCTCAATTAATCCTTATATGCCCGGAGATGACGTGCAATGCGTACGAGAAGGGGGGCGTATTTTTTGGTCTCCCGACCGCTTCCTCCCCTTGGTCGGCCAACTACCGACCCGAACTTAGGGACGCAACTTGCGAGGGAATCATTTGCATATCCGGACCCTTTTTCCGTACAACAGTGCGGCCGCTTCGACCGACTCTGAATGAGGTCCTTTATGTGAAACGTTGCTATATATTTTGCCTGTGAATAAATTCTATTTACTTTTATTCCATGTTACTGACATTCCATGAACAGGTAATTTCTAAAACCACCTCAGTTTATAGTGCCCAGTAGGCCTGACACCTTCCAGGAGTCTCAAGTGTCGGCAGCCATGACAGAAGTAATGCTGGGATTTGTATTGAGGATTAAATAACTACTAAATTATTAGATGAAGCCTGATGATATGAAGCCCGGGGGGACCACATATAGTTGAATTTATTGGGGTGTTTGTGTAGCATGCTTCTGATGTGTTCCTTCCAAGTGACAGATTTGATCAGCGCAGAAGTGGAGGGAGGCTCTGTTTTCTTCCAGTTTGCTGTTATTAACCAAATAGCAGTGTTGAGTATGTAACAAGCCAGAGTCTGACAGTGATGGGTACATTCGGGATTAGTCTGGGCAGAAGGGAATGCGATAGACATGAAGGTAGACAAATACCTGTAGCACAGTGTATCAGTTTATGAACAAAGGCCCTCATTCAGAGCCGTTCGCTATTTGCGGTCGTTCGTTTAAAAACAAGGGGTGGCTATTCAAATGATCCGTACGCACATTGCAGTCTGTTCACACCTCTAAGTCTGAACGAACGAGCAAAACATACGCTCGTTTATTTGTTAAAAACGCCCCCTGGCCGCTCGCACCATACGTCATGTCCGCTATTTATTAGATTAATCGAGTACATCGACCAGTGTATGAACTGCTCGCTATTCTTGTGGTTGGTGTTTGCTACCACAAATTTGCGAGCAGTTCTGGCTCTAAAATAACCCAGTGACGTGGTCATTGACGCTGCTGTTTTAAATATACACACCCATAAAACGCCCGTTTTGACCTTTAAGCACGCCTGCGTACGGATCTCCACTCCCCATTTTCAAGCACCTTCCCCTGTTACCACCCACATACGCCTCATTCTGTCACTCAAAATAGCAGGCACTCGCTATATAGCGTACAAACGATTTTCGGCCGCACTTACTGGTTCGCGCATGCGTAATAAAAAGCGTACGCATGCGCAGATGTGCAAACATCGCTCGGAACGAGCGTACTGCCGCTAACGAGCGGCTCTGAATGAGGGCCAAAGATCCAATCTGGCATAAACTGGCATAACCACCATATATGGGCTAGGGAGCCGTCATTGCCACAGTTCAGCCTGCACCTGGTGAAGGGTAAATGACTTGGAGATGGGTAAGGACCAGATACCATCTATACAACCACTTGTAAAAATGTTCCTTTTACACAAATGGATGATTTTGCATAATTTTCTCTAATCTGAGCCCATTCCTCATGGTCCAAGGTCTCCCCAATGTCCGCCTTCCAGGCCAACTCATGCAGGTCCTTTTTAGTTTGGTTATGAATTATGATAGAGTAATGTACCCAGCCCTGAGAGGGCAAGCGCTGAAGACAGAATGATTCCATAAGAGAGTTCTGGATTCTGATCACAGTGCTAACTAGCAAATTTAAAAATGCCTGATCTGAAGGTATTGGAAAAAGTATATGGTTGGAATATGAAAGCGATCCTGAAGAGCCAAGAACTCAGGGAAGGCGTGCAAAGGTGCATTGTCACTTTAAAACATAATATTGTTTTTGGTCCAATAGACAAATGGAGATGGGCTCAAACCTGTGGGGGAATTGGGGGTTAATCCATACTTGCCGACATTTCGGCAGGGGAATCCGGGAGGGGGCTGGCAGGTCCGTCCAGCAGGGAGGATGGAGGCGGGTCAAATAAGCGGAGCAGGGGCGTGCCGACGCGATCGCGTCATAGTGGCCCGCCTTTTAATGCCGCCCCGCCTTATAATGCCAATATTACTGGCATTATAAGGCAGGGGGTGGGGCTACAATGACGCCATTCAGCGCGAATCACGTCATCACACCCCCGCACCGCCCAATTTTGCAGCTGGCCCGGGGGTTAGCGGGGCTTTCCGGGGGACTTGCCTAGTCTTGCAGGGTGTCGGGAGCGGCACCCGATTTTCGGGAGGCTCCCAACAGTCCCGGGAGAGTAGGCAAGTATGGGTTAATCCAGAGGGAAGATATATGTTGAGGATTTAGAAAAAGATGAAAGACTCTAAAACAATAGTCCCAGATCGACAAAGTGAATCTAAAGTTGATCTATTTAAAATCGATCTACATTGATCTACATCGACAGGCTTTCCAACCACAAAATCCACATATTTATCATCCAAAGGGTTTCAACTTAATTTAATGTCTGATGTCTTTACTGTGCATTCACTGTTTGCCCCTTCCTTCCCACATACTGTATATACAGATATATTTTTAGTGGTGGCAGCATTATGTAAAATAATAGAATAGTGGCATAATGGATATATATATAAAGTCTCATTAGGGCTCCTGTTATACGGGACACTCTCAGGGACATGTCTGTTCAATTCCTGGACAGAGGAGAAAGACAGGGCAGGAAGCCGCGCATGCGCAGAAGACGCAGGTTGGAGATTGCGCCTCCGGCAATAGCCGCTTTGGGTTCTAGGTTCTAGAGCCCAGAGGTGGTTGGCCAGCTACACGGAGGCATTATAGTGTGTGCCTCTAGCAGGTCAATCTATAAATATCAAATTACAAATGAGGGTGGGACTAAACTCATCCTAACACAACCTGGTACCCTAGGAACCACCTCTCCCTACTCCGCTGGGAGGAGTACCCTGCATTGCTCTCAGCAAGTTTAAATAATTTTCCGCCCTATGCTCCGGAGAGGAGCTTTTGCTGTGAGCAGTGAGAGGACTCAAAAGCCTGCAGTAAAGAGGGCAGCTACCACCTGAGGAGACCCATTACAAAGCACTGGTGTACTGTACCTGCTGTTCAGGGACCCTTTATGTGCGGTGATCGGTGGAACTCCCTGTTATCTGGAGAGGCTACAGCACTAAGTGACGAGAATAACAGAGGGCAGTCACTGAGAGAACAGAGGGGCTGGCTCAGTACAAGTCCCTAGAGGTGGTTCCTGTGCAGGAGGCATGGCTCAGTACAAGGGAGCTGGTGTCCAAGTGGCAGAGATCACTAGAGTGCAGCCCACTGAGTGTGGGTGCCGGCTGCCTAGGGAGAGACAGATCACCTACTTCCAGGTACTTCAGCTAATAAATAACAAATAAATGTTGATGCATTAATGTTCCTAAGGTGTGCATAACAGGCTCTAATGCATGCAAAATTTAGTATCCCTTACAGAGGACCTGATTCAGAGCCGGACGCTCTGACAGAGTGCTCGCTCTGAATCAGGGCCGGCCTCCTGTTTTTTTAGAGCGGCCTCCTGGCCGCTCGCATAGCTGTGGGTGACCACCCACAGCTATAGCAAGCGGCCAGGAAGATGGTCGTGATGGTCAAGACCATCGCGACCTTCGGTCTTGCGACGAGACCCTTGTGGTAGGGTCTCGTTGCCGCAAGCTCTAGAGTGCTTTCGGCTCTAACAGAGACGAAAGCACTCCCACTGACATCACTTGTGACGTCAGTGGGGCCGGCCCCAGACGGTAGGCATTCCCATGGGAACGCCTCCGTCTGGGCAGCCACGCCCCCGGCCCGACCGACCAAAGGGGGCGTGCTGTCACTCAACATCGACAGCACGCCCCCTTTGGTATGAGACCCGGAGTGACGGATTGCCCGTCGCTACCTGGGTCTCACGCATGCGCACGACGGAGCCGGCTCCGTCGTGCGCATGCACACTGGGTCACCATCGACCCGCTCGCGGGCGCATAGCGCTCGCGAGCGGGTCTGAATCAGGCCCAGACTCCACAATCTCAATGCATACTCCTAGAAAAAGAAAGAAATGTATGAACAAAAGTAGTTACAAGTGTTATTTGTGTTGCAGGGACATGTTTGTTAATGAACCTTTAGATTCCAGTACACATTGTCATCAAATGTTAGTATTTACCCCCTGGAAATGTCCCTGGTTTTCAGCATTACACGACCACATGAATGTGTTGATATTGTTCACTGTCACTAAATGGTAAGAAAATAAGTGTACTTTCAGTTTTGCACTGGTCAAGGTCGGTCTGAAAATATTTTATTGAAGCTACAATACATATAAATGCATAAAGTGGCATGAATTATAGTATGAATACTGTAAAGAATTCAAGAAAGGTTAATAAACAGTGAAGAACTGGGACCCATTTTCTATGTAAGCTAAAGGGGGTATATCCAATATTTTTTTTCTACATTAAGATTTGTTAGACAGCGGAAAAATTCCCAAACTTCCAAAAAAATAAATAGTAACAAAATATCCCACACCAGTTTCTACCTGATGCCGCCCACTTTCCAAATGAAGTGAGCGATCGAAGGCGCAATATACACGGAAAGTCGTTCTCATAGCCCAGCCCTCTGCATTTTATTATTGGTATTGTATAATGGGAGCCATGATGCCACAATCGCACCACCACGCCCTCCACACCACTCACCCATGCTGCGCCGTGCCCCCTGCTGTGCTGACCTGGATCCTCCTTCCTGGAGCAGGGAGCCGGAAGGTCTGCTATTATTACATCTGTTGTTATAGATACAGCTTAAATATAGATATATCTTTAATATTAAATACAAGTTTTTTTCTCAACATTACTATCAAGAAAAGTCTTATAGTAGGCAGAGCCAGATGAGGCCCCCATTTTCCTCTTCATTTTGTGAAAAAAATAAAAGTGTAATCCTGGACACCTAGCGGTATATTTACTAAAGTGCAGGTTTATAGAATTGGAGATCTTGCCCACAGCAACCAGTCAGGTTCTAGCTATTATCTTCTAGACGGTGCCAGATAAATGATAAGTTGAATTTGATTGGATGCTATGGGCAACATCTCCACTTCTAAAAACCTGCACTTTAGTAAACATACCCCTTAGTGTCTCATGGGCTCTACATAGGAGCTGATGGATGATCCTGTTTTGGTTGCAGGTCGAAGTCTGACTTTGCTGTGGGGATGTCTGATGGGACAGTGCCAGGCAAACAAAAAACTTTATCACTCTGTCTCCAAGGGGGAGAAGTATCAAACCTTCTAAAGGGTGGAGAGGACAATTGAAGAACTTGCCCATAGCAACCTATCAGCTTCTACCAATTATTTGTACTTGTAAAATGCATTTGATACATTTTCTTTGCTATGTAAAAAAAAAATGAAACAAAAATACCCACATCCCCTGAGTACAAACATCAGACCTATAATTTGTTTCAGTTTTATGGTGATTGCTGCAAATAGAATGGGAATGGCTAAGTTGCGACATTCATCAATCATATTTTACACTACACTATTGAGTGCTATTAGAATAACTACATTTAATGTGCCCTCAGAGGAGTAGTTAAAACTTTTTGGGCCCCATAGCAACATTTAATAATAAAATAAACATAGTTAATGGTATGCCCTATAGTAGCGTCCTATTTCATTGTACTCTGGCTTGGCCTCCTCAGGACATCACCACTTAATACACATAGTTACTTTTCAGATCACCTTTTATGTTTGTTTAATATTCATGTATTTTTTCACATATATTTTAACCTCTAATTCCACACTCATTGATTACTCGCACACAGCTATACTTTACACTGCACTGTCACTCTTTTTCCATTTTCGTGTGATGCCCTGGGGGGGTCCTGGGCTGGATGTTTTTTGGGGTGCACTGCGCCCTGGACGTGAACCTCTTAGTGTTAGGGACTGCTAGTGACAGAGAAGCCGTGAAGAGGTCTAATAGCTTCCCATGTATTTGCAAATGCATGCAACCAATATCTCTGATTTCTATTACCATAGTGTTCATATGTTGTTGCTAGTACAATTCAGTGTGCTGAGGAACAATAGGGGGTTAAAACCCTGTCTTTGCTACTTGGTATGACAAGGGGTGCCGAGAGGGGGGGGGGAGTGGGTACAGATTACCTGGGCCCGGGCTTCCTGAGGGGCCTAGCGGGGGCCCAGTCCCTGGCACCGCCCCCCCCCCTCACAGCAGCCCAGCACACAGCGTGTGCTGAGCTGCAGTTGGAGACTGCTCGTGGCTGCTGAGCAGCAGCCACAGCAGTCTCCTGTGCCTGTGGGGGGGAGCGATCACACTGATCGCGTCCCCCCCCAGCTTTGCGCCGGGCTGAGGGGGCTCAGAGCGCCCCCCCTCCCCAGCGCGCAGTGCTGCAAGTCTTTTTTTTTTCCGGCAAGGGGGCATGGCCACGCCTCCCATGATTAGGCCATGCCCCTATTGCCGGGGTCTGCCACGGCTCTTGGCGGGCCTGGGTATGACCCCTCCCTTTCATGCACCAGATTGATTGAGCAGCTGCCATTTTTTTGTTTGTGTTCATTGTATGCCCCACAGTAGTGCTCTAGTTAATTTTACGCCTCACTGTAGTGCTCTAATTTTACGTCCTACAGTAGTACCATAGTTCATATTATAAGACACAGTGTCTCTAGTTTACAATATGTTGCATTGTAGTACTGTTGGTACACATTTTGCCAGCACTGCCCACAGTCCACATTATGATAGTGTCCCCAGTACAAATTAAGGGGGTCATTCAGACCCGCTCGCGAGCGCAGGACGCTCGCAAGCGGGTCGATGGAGCCCTACTGCGCATGCTAACGACGGAGGGAGCTCCGTCGTGCGCATGCACGAGACCCGGCTAGCGACGGGATAGCCGTCGCTCTGGGTCTCACACCAAAGGGGGCGTGCCGTCGATGTTGATTGACAGCACACCCCCTTTGGTGGGTGTGCCGGGGGCGTGGCTGCCAGACGGAGGTGTCCCCATGGGAACGCATACCGTCTGAAGCGGGCCCCACTGACATCAGTAGTGATGTCAGTGGGAGTGATTTTGGCTCTGATAGAGCCAAAATCACTCCAGGGCTTGCGGCAGCGAGACCCTACCGCAGGGTCTCCTTCTCAAGCCCGATGGTCACGATAGTCTTGACCATCGCGACCATCATCATGAACGCTCGCCCACCTATGCGAGCGTTCAAGAGGCCGCTCCATTTTCATGTAGGAGGGCCCTGATTCAGAGCGAGCGCTCTGGTCAGAGCGTCCGGCTCTGAATCAGGCCCTATGTCACATTGTAGTGCAGCCAGTTCATATTATGCCACATTGTAGGGCCCCCAGTCAGGGTTGAATAAAAATCTGATTTTATTTAAAAAAAAAAAACGGATTTATTTGATATAAATCAGATTTTTGGGATTTAAATAAGATTTTTTATTTACATTTAAACGTTTATTTAATTTTTTTTTTTATAAAAAAACCTATTTACAGCAAATAAATCTGCTTTTGATTTTTTTTTTTAAATCTAATTTTATGCAACCCTGCCCCCAGTTCATATTATAGCACATTGCAGTGCCCCAGTTCATATTAAACCTCACTATAGTACCTCCAGTTCATATTGTGCCACACTATAGTACTTTCAGTTTATATTGTGCCACATTACAGTGCCCTCCAGTTCATATTGTGCCACATTACAGTGCCCTCCAGTTCATATTGTGCCACATGACAGTGCTCCTTTAATATTATGTAACATTACAGTATTGTCCAGTTCATATTCAGGGGCGCTGAGAGGGGCTGTGTACTATTTTAAGCTTGCCGAAGGGGCCCGGTGTGGCCCGGGTCTGGCGCCGCATCCCCCTTATCCCTCTTATATCACAGCCACCCAGCACACAGCAATTTTTTCCGGGCACTAAAAGTATCATATCAGATCATATCACTCATCGGGGCCTCAATGCAAAATTGAGCGTAATTTACGTCCATATTCTGAGGTATATGCATGGCAAGATGTGTGCAGGTTGGCAGCAGTACCATATACATCCATGTTTGTAAATGCTTGTTTTACTTACAAAATACATACATCAATAAACTTAAAAAAACAAACCTCTAATACAGTAGAAACAACCATTTCTTGTACAAACATCTCTCTATCTCTTGACCAAACCACCCTTGCTAAAGTCCATACTCAATAGAACAATATATGATTGAGCAACAAAGAAAGCATATATCTGCGTCAGCTGTTTAAATAGCCAATCACAACCATGTAAATGACAAGGTAGTGAGAACACCAATAATAGAGTAACTGCTAACTCCTGGCGCTGATAGATACTGTACAATAAGTTTTCTCTGCATCATTAAAACCAACAGCAAATGTTAGAAGCAAGGTTAATACTTCAAATAGGAAAGCTATCGACACAAAAATACACACTGTGCTTAGTAAATGCTTAAGATTGCCAGAGTACACAAAGTGCACTGTTAGGCTCAAATATACAAATAAATATTTTACTGAGCATAAATGGACATAATATAATACATGAGAAAATAACACAATAATAGTCACAGCATGTTTCAATTATAAATACCTGCTGATACAATGTGAATAAAAATGTGTCTCTCTTGGATACAAATAGCATAAGTTCTTGCAATCAACAAGTTTTCACGTATATCCGTGGTTCCCAAACTGTGCGCCGCGGCACCCTGGGGTGCCATAGGACACTTGCAGGGGTGCCTCAGGTTGGTGGACCAGCACCAAATCAAATAATTTATGGTCAATGTAATGTAAATATGTGCACAAACAGAAGCATAAACCTGTCCACTACTATATAACCAAACCTAAGGATGACAGGTCAGACAATTTACTTCACTGTTCTACTTCACTAAATTTTTTTCTGAATTTCGCAACAAAAAACTTTTGGCTTAGGGGTGCCGTGAAAACAATGCTGATGCACTAGGGCGCCGTGATTCAAAAAAGTTTGGGAACCACTGACTAATACACTCGTGTGAATAAAGGAGTATAACTGAGTTGTTCAGAAATAAAAAAGCAGCCAATAATCATAAGTTGCCTCTCTGTATTGAGAAAAAACTCTGTGCTGGCATCCCAGTACAGGTATATAGTACAAATGGGTGAAAAGGTGCGCTGATCAGTCAAAAACACAATGCTAAAAAACAAACTGGCAGCTCCTAACAAGCAGGGTCTGCTACCTGCTGTTATTGGAAGACAAAAAGGAGGTGTATAGGAGCGCTTGTTTGTAAAATAAACAATTCAACTTAAAAAATGAACAAATGGTTTAATACCAATGAATAAATGACAGTGATATAAAATAAGACAATATCAACAACAATAACAAATGAGCACAAAGTTCTGTGCAATGCTCAGACCGTCTTGGGTGGACACTTGTATAACCAAGCTGCTGGTGTGCATAGACTCTATTCCAAATAGAAACAATGTTTAAAAAATAGATGATCCTGAAATGTGCAGCAGTAAACAGTGTATCTTCTTATAAACGTGTTTGTCCCAATAACATGAAACCAGCAATAATAGAGTAACTGCTGCTGGGAGCCACTGAGTGGATGGGGGTAAATTAACTTTCCTGCAAATGCCTATGTACAAGTAATATACAAAGAGTGGTGACTCTACCGCTATTAGCGGGAGTGTGGCTTGCGTGTATGCAGGATAGTTACCATATGTATCCCTCCAGTATCCAGGTAGCCCACAGAGAGATGCTGCAGATGGGAACTCTGAGAGAAGGTGATGCTCTGACCACTCCTCAGTGGGAGCATGCAGCTGGCGGTGCTGGCGGGCTAGGAGCCGATGACTTGATGCTCCATATAGCTGGGTGCTTCACCTGTGTTAGTTCAATCAGCCGCCAAGGGCTCGCAGCAAACTCCTTATGCGGGGACAAGACCCAAGCAGCAGGATGGATGATGGTCTGGTTGGAACAAGCGGAAATTCCTTGACGCGTTTCTCCGGGCAGTAAAATCCCGGTTTCCTCAGAAGGTATGGTATTCGCTGTCCGGCATGAGGTTTAAATAGCTCTGTTCATTGATTTTTATTGCGGGATCTTCTTCAGCTGAATGAATCAGCTGTTTGAGCTTAAACTTAAACTTACTAAGAACATCAACCCAAGTGATATATTAATAGATTTTTTGAACTGCACATAATTTATGTGAAAATAATTAAAACATAAAAATTATTTTCAAAAATGAAATCGGCATTGAAATTGTATATGAAAAAGATTATTATATAAAAATTGCACATGTTAAAATAATATATATTAAAATATACCTTAAAATATACACGTATTTAAAACATATATATTAGAAACAAATAAATTACTAAGCATATAGATTAATAAAGATTAATAAAAATGAATAGAGAAGCCTATGTGTTACTCAGTATAATAAATCAATTTTTTATATTAAGAGTATACAATAGTATACAATGGTATATCAATGAAGTAAAAAATAAAAAATAAGAAGTATATAAAAGGAGAGAGGGTGATTGAACTATACAATACGTAATGTATAAGTAATCACTATATATCAAGATAGTGTTATCATAGTGGTACTCTGAAAGATTGATCACATATGACGTCACAGAAAACTCTTAACAGTGTTACATATACATGGAGAAAGCCAATCAAAAATTATATAAATAATTAGAACGTGATGTGTTGGTAATTCAACATATATACATACAGAGAAAAAGGAAAAAAGAACCGTAACTGACTAATAGACATCAGAATAGAAATGGTGATTTATGGATGATCAAAAATGACTCAAAGGTTAAGTGGATCTCTGATCACCAATAATCCTCACTGGTCTAGTCTCATAAAAACAAGCCAACCTAATTGGGGAACAGTACCTGGTATTAATTCCCCCCTTTGCCTCTAAAACAGATATACTGTAGTGGGCCAATCCTAAGTTCAGGCAATGCAGTGGGATCACTGCTCTTGACTGAAATCAAATAGCCATGTAAATGAGGGGAGGCAGGAGGGACATGGGGGGGGGGGAAACAAAAATAAAAATGTATGAGGATAAATGACTGAAAGGACGGTAGTAAATCAGAAATCCAATTCGATGGATTCATTGAGTCCATCTGGAAATAAGGTATGAAGTGTGTGAATCCAAAAAGCTTCTCTCATACATAGCCTTTTGTAACGATCTCCTCCCCTTTGAGTTATAGGAACTTGTTCTATGATGACTGCTTTCAATAACTCTGGATTTGCCTCATGTTCATGTACAAAATGTCAACCTATACTATGTTTTGTCATGCGATTTGGTACTATGGGCTACTATATAGTACCAACAGTTCAATGACTGGGGGTTAGCTGTATACACACTCCACAGACTGGGCCTCTCGTCACACCAAAAGTCAGCCGCTGCACAGTGTCACTTTGGATAGACCCGCTGTGTAAGCCGGCCAGGACAAACACACCGCCACTTGGAAATATCAGTCCGGCAGGTTAAACACAGCATACCTGGTCCGGCTGCTCTTTCTGTAAAGGAGCTTGGCGCACCGGGCTGGCTGGAATAGCGCAGAATCAGGCTGGGTCGCTCAGAGAGGTTAGAATGCAGCACAACATTCTAATTATCCTTACGCCCCTTCACTAAGCACTGTCCACCCTATACATTTAAACTACACACACACTCCTTCCTCATTGGCTGGGTATAATAAGTCACATTCTTACTAGCCACTGACACTGTAACGTACCATTTTGCATGCAGATACAACCGCAGTCGCACACAGTCGCACACAGAATATAGGCATGCCGCATATCATTTTAATCAGCGTAAGTGTGTCCTATTCACATTGCTTTGCAAATAAGATGCATTTTAAGTAAAGTTTCACGAAAAGATGCTCAGTGCTACCGAGTCGCACGGTGCTCACGCTTTATGTTTAACGCAATTTGTAGCGCAAGGAGGATAGATGTATGTAGACACATCTGTATATTTGGGGAGCACATGAGCACCCACAGCAGACACAGAGAATTGTTGCATGGTGGGGCTTCAACGCAGAAACAAATGGAAAATGTAAGCAATTTAAGCATATTACACATACTGTACAGTAACTCTAGCAACCTAAAATCAAGATTTTATAGCAATGTTTATGTATATTTGTGTTGTATTTCTTTTGCAAAACGGGTCTACATTTGCTTATTTCTTTATATGTATTGTAAAGCGAATATCATACAAGCACTTTACTAAGTATTTTGTTTTAAATCTACCTTTTCATTATTATTATAATTCCCTCTATTATGTGTCAAAAACTGCCGTAATGTAATATTATTTTTATGCTGCATAAATTACGCTGCTGCATTAAACTTTACTCAGAAAAGCTATAAAATGGCCATTGTTATGCACACATTTTTTTTCCCATTTAAAATTCATTTGTACAGAATATATGCAATGTCCTCTAATTGAGAAGCAGCTGAGCATTTAAATCTGACGGTTGACTGGATGTCAATTGAAAGGCATGTGAATACATTCAAGCATTCATTGCATATTACACCAAAATACAGCGCTGATGTCAAAATGGCAATAATTTCTCAGCAGCTCTAAAAATGTAAATATGTGGCTACAGTCTGCTTTAAATAAAGGTCTTTGTAAAGGACCTCTGAATAAAATAATTTCCTATTTTCCTTTATTTTTTTTATTCAAATTTTCTTTGGTTTTATATTTTGTATGTATCTAAAACAGACCCACGTAACCAGTATTAAACGCAGAGCCTATTCTACTGATGAGCGCAACACAATATAGAGTGCATTCTAATGACATATATAATACGCAGACATAGAATAGAGAAGACATACTATTGACATATATACAATACAGAAACATTCTAATATATACAATACAGAAAACATTCATATATACAATACAGAGAGCATTCTAATTGTCAGAACTGGGGTTTACTCTGCTTGCAGAACTGAGGAGTCTTCTGTACCCAAACTGGTTACAGTAGGAGCTGGTCTGAACTAGGTGGTTTGATTAAGATCCTTTGCATGGAGAAAGGGCTGAGATGAGGAGAGAGTATCCCAGGAGATGCACTAGAATAGGGTAACCAGACTGGGACTGGTATGGCAACTGAAAACCGGGCTGGAACCGGTATAGCAACAGCAGGGCTGAAACTAGGATTTTTGTCCCCAGGGGCAAGGCCATAATTTGGCGCCCCCCAAAAAAATACAACATAGAAGACGAAAAGGGTGTGTGGTTTTGTGACACAGTAATGCCCCTTATCAGAGCCGTAGCTACACTTTTTGGTGCCCTGTGCCATAGAGAGCATTGGCGTCCCCCCCCTCCATTTTTCAAATAGGGGCATCTGAAAAAGGGCCATGGCCTCATGGGGAAGCGAAAGAGAAGAGTTAGGGGAGGCCAGGTGATGCTGAGGATAAAAGAAGAGGAAGCTACATGTGAGAATGATAACAAACAGGAAAATTGACAGGCCCAAACAGCGCCCCCTGCCCTGCGGTGCCCTGTGCCATGGCACAGGTCGCACTACTTTAGTTACGGCCCTGCCCCTTATAACACATTATACCACAGTAATGTCCCTTATAACACATTATACAACACAGTAATGCTACTTACAGCACATTCAGACACAGTAATGCCCCTTATTCATTAAGTCACAGTAATGCCCCTTATTCATTAAGTCACAGTAATGCCCCTTATTCATTAAGTCACAGTAATGCCCCTTATACATTATGCCACAATAATGCCCCTTATACATTTATGCCACAGTAATGCCCCATATACGTTATGCCACAGTAATGTCCCATATACATTATGCCACAGTAATGCCCCTTACACATTATACCACAGTAAGGCCCCTTTTACATTATGCCACAGTAAGACCCCTTTTACATTATGCCACAATTAAGGCCCCATACACATTATGCCACAATTAATGTGCGTATCCACTACGCGACCCAAGAAAGACAGTACAATTACGACATCGTAGTCGTACCATCGTTCCCCATCCCCTGCAGTGCCTACACTGAACAATTAGTCGTTCAATGCAGGTACCCTCCATCATACCTGAGCATGGTCAATCTACGTAACTTGGCTGGAACAGGTATGGCATCAGGTAACCAGGCTGGGACCAGTATTGCATTAGGTTAATGGGCTGGGACCGGTATGGCATTAGGTATCCCAGCTGGGACCGGTATGGCATTGAGTAACCGGGCTGGGACTGGTATGGCTCTAGGTAACCTGGCTGGGACCGGTATGGCATTAGGATCCAAGCTGGGACCAGTATGGCACTGGGTAAATGGGCTGGGACTGGTATGGCACTAGGTAACCGGGCTGAAACTGTTATTGCACTAGCAGGAATACTAAAGAGACCGCAAATACTGCTGTATCTGGCCTGCACTATATCCAACCCACACTGTATCCCGCACTATATCAGACCCGCACTATGGACCCGATTCAGACCCGGTCGCTAAGGCGCGATTGCTCGCTCTGAGCATTTTTCGCCCACCTGCGCAAGTGTATAATTCGCAGTGCGTGTGCGCAAGCCATTCATTGCAACCTGATTTTGGTTGCTTGTAAGCCACTATCAGGTCACTGCTTTGAGTGACAGATAGTGCTGTTTGTGGGTGGTAACAGGGGAAGGTGCTTGTGAAAGGGGGAGTGGATGTGCAAATGCAGGCGTGCCAGGCCGCCAAAACGCTGTTTAAAGGGCATGCATAATTAGCAAAGTAGCGTCATTGTACACATCACGTGCATGTTTTTCAGCCAGCACTGATCGCTGTGCTTGCGGCAGGCTAAGGCAACCCCAAGAGCTGCGAGCAGCTCCGATGGCTCACGATGGTCCCGATTAATCCTTCATTTCCCGGAGATGACAAGTGCTGCGAGTGGCAAGGGGGCGTCTACAGACACTTGCGAGCGTACTTTGCTGTAGCTAAAACATAGTGGGCGTCCTTGCGCGACACAGTGCAAGCGCTTGATTAAAATATCTGGCCCCTTTTTGCCTGCGAGCGACCGCATCTTGTGAGCGGGTCTGAGTGAGCTCCTATATCTGACCAATACTATATCTGACCTGCACTGTATCCAACCCACACTGTATACCACACTGTATCTGGCCACATATACATATATATAATATATATATATATATATATATATATATATATAAATATATATATAGTAGCAACACAACATATTTATTTGGAATGTTATACACACTCACACTGTATGACACCCTTGTTATGCACATTGTTATTTGCTGTTATAACTGACCTGTAAAAACATCTTTCCTCAATTCATTTGTATATTAAAAAAATATTTTTTCAAAGTCAACCTCTGGTTGTATCCACATTTCTTTATCAATTACAAAGCTGGTTGTATATATAAGGTGCATTTGGGTTGGGTACGAGATGCCGGCGCTCAGGATCCCGGTGGTCAGAATCCCCACGCCAGCATCCCAACAGGGTTAGGATACTGACACCTGTCGGTCAGTATACTAACCCTACCCTTCTCCCTACCCCTAACCCTAGCCCTCCCTCCCCGATGCCTAAACCTAACCTCCCCGCACACTAAACCTAACCCTCCCCCCTAGTGCCTAACCTCTAACCCTCCCCGTAACCCAAATACTTACCATAGGGACGACAGTCTAAATGCCGACCATCAGCATCCCGACTGTCTAATCCCGGTAAGTGTCTAATGACCGATGTCGAAATCCCGAAGCCTGTCATTAGACCTATGCCAGGAGACCCTGGGCACTGACAGCCGCGCGGGGAGGGGGGGAGGGTTAGGTTAGGGGCTCCCAGGGGGATTTAGGGTTAGGCACCCCCCCGGGAGCTTAGGGTTAGGCTAGGGGAAGTGGGGGTTAGGGTTAGGCACCCCCCCGGTGGAGATTAGGGTTAGGCACCCCCCCAGGAGACTTAGGGTTAGGCTGCGGGGAAGGGGGGGGTTAGGTTTAGGCATTTAGAGGGGGGTTAGGGTTAGGTACTTGGGGGTGAGGTTAGGGTTAGGCACCACTAATAGAGGGTTAGGGTTAGGCGGGGAAAGTTAGTAAATAGAAAAAATACTCACCTGTCGGGATCTTCACTGCCGGGCTTCCACTGTCGGGATTTGAACCGCCGGCCATACTGATTCCCTGGAAATGACTGGAAGTTAATGTTATTGAGGTTAATAATACTCTAGGAACAAAAAAAAGCCCAAATTATGTGATTTTAGCTGTTTTTATAAATTTTGGAAGAAAATACAGATCCAAAACCAAAACACGCAAGGGCGGTTTTGCAAAACCAATTCCAGATCCAAAACATCGAAGGAGATACAGTTCCAAAACCAAAACACGGGGATCGGCACACATCCTTAATTCAAAATGCAGCTACAAAGCCGTTTCCTTGTGTACATAACAAGCCCATAAGGACCATTTCAGCGCGTGTGCTAAGGCACTTCCCTGTTAACGCCCAGGAACACACACTACATTTCCACTACACTTCTCCCTGCGTGCACCTGAAGTTAGAACTGCGACTCTGCACAAATACATTTGGGAGGCATGCATGGTGAAACTTAGACGCATACGCAGTAGTAAAATTCGTTCCACTGCGGCATTGCGTGCACCTCTGAATCAGGACCACAGAGAGCATTCTAATAACATATATAGAATGCAAGGAACATTCTAATGAAATACATGCAATAGAGAGAACATATAACATAGTGAATTTTTCTAGTGACGTATAGACTGTACATATATGTTACTGGGTGATGAAAACTCTACCTGCATTCAATATGTGGTTGTTTGCATTGCGGTTTAGGTCAAACTACTGATTTTCAAATTAAACCGCACACCAAAAAATTACCTTTGCATAAACTCTTCATTTTGTAAATCTCTGCATACTGTGCCTTATACAAATGATATAAGAATTTAAAATTATTCCTTAGCAGCATAATTGATATTTGACAAACTTAATATGCACATACACGCAAGCAAAAAGGGAATAGAAATGTTTCAACATCATGTAAATTATTTCCCTATTATCCCTTGTTTCTCACAATCTGTATTGCTCGAGCAGCTGTGCTGCGTTTAATTCAAGGATCCAGTTTTTATTCTCGTAGCACAAAATCTAACTCAAAACAAAAAGCACCCCCTATTGAGAACGATGTATGCAGACATTTGTTTATGATTACTTTAATAGTATACATAGTGGCTTTAAGTAATACAATAATACAGATCTGTAGTAGCAGAAATGCTTTTTATAGGCAGTATACTGAAGTAGTGCCATGCAATTTGAAAAATCTTGCCTATCAGAACATTTTTTTCTGGCAGTCTGACGTGTAGTTTTGCAATCCCCAGCATGGGCCTCAGAGCATTTTTATATTGGTGGGGGTGGGGGCAAGATATAATTTTATTTTGGACCCTCCCCCCTCCCCTTCCAACTTACCTGTTGCTGGGTTGGTAGCACGGGGTAGGAGGAGGCCGGCACCATGGAAGAAAAGGAGGGTTGGACCACCAGGGAGGAGTTGGCTGCACCATAGTGGAGCAATAGACAGGGGCTGTGCATTATAGCAATAGGCTGCTCACTTCCTGCACTGAACAGAGGAGGAGAAGGTGTAATGTGCGGTCGTTTAAATTAAAAGACTGCACATTACACCTCCTCCTCTGTTCAGTGCAAGGGCTGTGCAGCCTATTCCTATAATGTACAGCCCCTGACCGTCCGCGGCCGCTGTTCCACTTGAATCTCTGAAAATTTGTATTTTTTTTGGAGGGGGGTCGAGCCTCCCCCTTTCCCCCCCGTTCTGGCACCTATGTGTATATAAGTCAGTATGATGGTTTCAGATGTGCTTTGAAATAAAGCAGCTTGATATGCGATTTTGCATAGTTTACAAACTGCACATAAAAACTCCAAATGCATGGGGTTTGAACAACACTTTAGTAGATCACCGTCTTAGTCATACTTCCCAGGACAGTTGGGAATCACACGCCTTGAAGAGGATGAAGCTTATGTGAAAATAGATGGAGCTTCGTCCAGAAGGGAGTGTTTTGGGCTGAGACCAGTGCCATAACAGGGCAGCTGTGAGCCCTGTGCAACACCCATCATGACGTCATGCGAGAGGGCAGGGCTGCCAGCACCAGAAAGTTTGGCACTGTCCTGAGCGGCTGTACAGGAAACAGGGTGCTCTGTGCAGCTCTGCAGTAATGTTACTGGCTGTGGATTGCCGTTCCAGACACCCTGCTATCCAGGTGCAGGGGATGTGGGGCACCGCCCAAACACCCTAGTTATGGCCCTGGCTGGGACAGAGCAAGATTTGGACTGATTGGGACAGGGCTTACTCTGACTCAATATAAGGACTGTTCTGTGCAGTCAGCTCATCAGGAAGCCACCATAGCATCAGGGCCAGCGAGACATCTTGTGGGCCACAGTGCTATAGATGGGATGTGACCTAGTATAATCCAACCTCTTTTCACTCCAGTTTATACTAGCAGGTAGCTACCAGGACTGTGATTTGATTGGTTGATATTCCTGGTAAGTCGCCAGTCAGTGTGACAGGACCTCCTGACTGTTGACTGGATGACAATAGTCACAAATCAGATCGCTGAGCAGTCCTGACACTCGTCAAGTACATTTTATCTTAACCTTGTTATGCTCAAGAGTATCCAAGTTAAAAAAAGACAATGGGCCTGATTCTGAGTGAGACACAGCCACATCCGTACCAGCATTTTTGCCGCAGTCCCATCTGAGACTTTATGCTAGTGCCGCTACAAAGCCCTTCCCAGGGTACATCCGTGCATCTGAATGTGCAAGGTCTGAGGTGCTCACTCACAGCGGGTATGGCCTCCTCATCTCTGCATGCAAAAGCTGTCAGCGACACATCCAACACTCGCGAATGCGACACTCCCATAAAATGCAACATCTTTTTAGCCACCCCCTGGTATCTCCCGGTCACCGTCCAGGAACACCCCTTACATTTCTACTACCGTACAAACAAAATAGAGTTGTATGCACGGTGCAGCTCACATGCATACGCAGATGAAAAACATCGCTCCACTGCTTCCGAATCACAATCAGGCCGAATATGTGGATTATTTATAATGGAAATATAGTAATTATATGATAGATGAACTTACTTAAAATGCCAGTTCTGTTAAAAAGGTTTTAAGAATGTGTATCTCGGACTACTAGAGGATCAGTGAGTTAATTAAATAGAGTTTATTTAAAAATGGTATTTATATAAATTCCAATATACGTTCAACACACAGGGCTGGAATTAGAGAGGTTTTATTATATTTTATTAATTTACCTCCACCAATCACAGTGTGCCTGGGCAGAGCGAGTTTATTTCTAAGCCATTTGGTGGTCTTATATGAACTCATCTTCCATAAAGTTTTACTAAGTAAGCAGGAAAGCTGCAATTACTGTGGCAACGATCAAAGCAACGATCCACTTGTTTCTGTCATGTCAGTGTTACAGCTGAACCTTGTACACCATTCGCTTTCATTATTTCTGCTACCCATAGCTGGTGTGCTGCCAGATCTGTCACATTGTTATCGCGGCGTGTGCAAATCCCTTGCAGTTATATCTTCCAATCCTTTCAGTACGGTCACGTTATCCTGTCAACTCATCCAGCATCTTGTAAGCTGGACGTTGTAGCTGCGGCTTCTTGTTTTCCCGCAAACCTTTTATTCCTAACCAGGTAACATAAGTGATTTATATAATAAACTGAAAAAAAAATGCTGTATTCCAAGTATTTCCAGGGTAACTATAGGAAGAAAGAGCTTTGGTCTTAATACAGAGGTGGCCACGGATGCGGCAGTGGCTGCGCCATTTGGCCGCCACCCACAATTACTGCTACAAAGTGTTTACACATGTGCGTGGCCTGAGACGCCTAGTGTCAGCATCTGCAGATGCTGGAATACAGTGTGGTGCTTTAGATGCCACATTTGGTCACACTATTGAAGCTTGCAGCATTGGTGCAGTTTCTCCATCCAAACCATACTTGCCTATTCTCCCGGAACCTGCGGGAAGCTCCTGAGTTTTCTGGTAGCCCCAGGCACCCCTGGAAGAGTAGGCACTCCTCCCGCTTCCCACCCACTTCCTAGAGAAGTAGGCAGAATGGGAAGAAAACTTACCTTGAATTGTTAGGTCCTTAAAGAGGGGGCGGGCCTAATGACACAATTCTATGATAATTGTGTCATCTGGCCCTGCCCCTATTTAAATATGCACAAATTGATGAATTATGCTGTGATGGAGCAGGGCCTAATTACACAAATCACCCCACCCCACATCTCATCCCACCTGTTTCTCCTCTCCAGGCTTCTCCCGAAGAGGAAAACATCAAGGTAGGCAGATCCAAGTATGGCCTCCAAACTGAATGACTGAGCGCCTGTGTTCTGATCGTTACAGCGACACGACCGCGATACTCCCATAACTTGCCCATAAGACGCACCATCTCCATGCATCTGTTTAGCGACCCCCCCCTGTCACCATCCTGCAATGCCCAATGCTTTTTGAAGACATCTCTGTTACCGTGCATCACTATGGAAACAGAGCCTTTGTGTGTACACTCTGTTTAGCGTATGTGCCATAGGAGTCTTTAGAGATTATTGTGCACGTGCAGTAGCAAAGAAAACAAAAAATGCTCAATTACATGAACATCAGCATTGCCTGCGGCTCTGAATCAGGCCTAATGTTGTGTTTTGGATTCCTGTAATTCACTGTCTATCTTTAGGGAAAACTGTGACGTGGGACACTATTGTATAGGATATACAGTAGTCAGGAACCCAGCGGTCGAAATGCTGATCGCCGGCTTCCCGACAGTGAAGCCCGGCATGAGACTAATGATAGGCATCTAAATTGTGATGCCTATCATTAGCCCCACGCCGAAATCCCTACGCCCGGCACACCGAACGTAGGGAAGCTGGCCATCGGGAGCTCATAGCCGTGCGCGGGGGGGGGGGTTAGGTACCCCCCCGGAGGGTTAGGTTTAGGCTAGGGGAAGGGGGGGTTAGGGTCAGGCAGCACTTGGGGGAGGTTAGGGTTAGGCACCCCCTCAGGAGGTTTAGGTTTAGGGTGCAGGGAGGGGGGTTAGGTTTAGGCACCCCTGGGGGGAGGTTAGAGTTAGGCACTAGGGGGGAGGTTAGGGTAAATTTTCACCTCAGTCTGGATCTTCACCTGCCGGCCTTGCGGAGTCGGTATTTCATCCACCGGGCTTAGGTCCGGCGGTAACACATACTGATTCCCTATTGTACAACTAACAATGGGACCTGTTTGTATTGTCATACATTCAGTCATCTGCAAATAGCTGATGCTACCACTTAACAGGCAGCGCAAGCACTCATGGCCTAATTCAGAGATGGACGCAGTTAGCACAGCCTCTGTAAGTAAACCATCGGGTTTGTGCGCATCTCTGAATCAGGCTTTATGCTTTATATGCTCTGTGAATGTTGTCTACTACATTTATTATTCATATGAAGGCAGTAACGCTATGGGGAAATACACTCACTGTAAAGAATACACTGGACAATAATGTTGAAGACTGTGCAATGAAGGTACAGTATTCCTTTCATACACTCCTGATGGTCTGATCCCTCAAATAAATAATTAAAGTACCCCCCCCAAAATAAACATAAAACAATTTTAAAACCTACACACCAATTAGGCAACGCCCCCATTTTGGTTGCGAGCGGCTTCACAATGTAAGGGCGTCCTGTTGAGAGCCAGCACAGGGTGCTCCGAACCCTGGAGCCGGCCCTACCAACATCAGTAAGGTGCATACTTGCCTACTTTTGAAAAAGCATTTCAGGGAGATTGTGAAAGCCACACCTATGAGCGCGTCTTACAGTGGGCGTGTACTGATAAATCTGAGAGGCGTGTCCTAAACCTGACTTACATCCAAATGTAAACCAGCCCAAAAGCATTTAGTAAGATCTGTTTGTTGATGAAAACACACTAATACTTTTCAGAAATTCATAGGGATCATTGTGCCTTATAATAACCAATGCAAGGAAATGACACTAATGATCCCATTTGAATGTGTATATCTCTGTTTTTTAATATAACAGCTTCATCGTGGGGGTAAGGATGAAATGAGGGAGATTGCTAGACTCTTCAGGGAGACAGGGAGATTGATACTATTTCAGGGAGTCTCCCTGACAATGAGGGAGAGTTGGCAAGTATGGTAAGGTGCCGACAACTAAACACTAGAGAATTTCTCAAACAATATGCCGGATTGGGCAGACATATTGTCCAGATCGTCTGTGTGCACCATGCGCGCTCCCGCGCGCTGACATCAGGTCGTTCCGTCGCCATGTAATGCTTTGGTGGGTCGCCTAGTGTGTACCCAGTCTAACAGCAATATTTCTTAACACCACTTTTTTTTCCAAGCAGAAATGTGCTGTTTACAAGCTGGAAACACCTTGTCTAGTGACACACATACTGTAGCTGTCCCAAGTGTCTCTAATTTCCAAGGACAGAAAAGTTCTGGCCCAATATGTAATCCAAAAGTGTATAATGAGAACTGCGTAAAGCAAATACGCTTTAAAGTGCTTATCTGGATGTCCTGAATAGGAAATTGTGGTGTATATAGTTCTCATTGCTTTGTATGTATTCTGGTGGAAGGTTACAATGGATCTTATTATTTGTTTGTATTAGTTGGCGTATGAATCTCTAGTCTGTGTCTTTGGTTTTCCTGCTGTTACAGTACAGAAGCATGCTCACTCACTGTGTCCAAGTTATTAAGAAACCCTTATTGAAGTATAAGTCACAGACTTAACACTGGCGACGAGGATTAAAATCTTCTTCAGCATTGCTCCAGTGATCAGTGAGCACCAGGGACTGACACAGCACAATTGTGAGGTGCAAGAGGAACAGCACATGCAGACTGCCAGCATCACCTAGCCTGAATAAAGGGGCAAGTGAATTATATCATTCTTTCTCTAAGGAAGGGAGGAAAAAGGACATAAAGGCAAAATGTCAGGATTTATTGGCACAATAGCTGCTTTTGATAGTACTATAGAGGACTGGGCTACATACAGTATATTGAGAGAGTGGAATTATACTGTCATGCTAATACTGTGCAGGAAGACAAGACAGTAGCAGCCTTACTCAGTGTAATGGGTGCCAAAACATACAGTTTGCTAAGGAGTTTAATAACACCTGAAAAGCCAGCTAGCAAGTCATTCACTGACAGTGGACATTTTAAAAAAGCATTTAAATCCTAAACCATTAGCCAGGGGCAATAAAGATGAAATCCACTATATCTGAGAAAACAATTGATGTTCTGCGAACCATCTTTGCCAGAAATGTTCTCCCGGAGCAAGTATGCAGTGACAACGGGCCACAATTTGTGTCCACGGAATTCAAAAAGTTCATGCGAGACAATTGCATTAAACATTTTACATCAGCTCCACACCATCCAGCTACTAACGGTTTGGCTGAAAGATTTGTACAAACATTCAAAAAAGCTATCAAGTCCAAGTACAATGAACATCTGCCTTTGCAACACAAGATTGACAACTTCCTGTTCATATATCGTAGAACTGAGCACTCCACTACCGGTCACAGGGACGGATCAAGGGCTGTGGGGGCCCCTGGGCAACAAACTTGTGGGGGGCCTCTATGTAACTGCTATATCTATATATATATATATATATATATATATATACACACACACACAGTATATCTGTATATATATATATATATAACTATACACACACTCATATATAGGTGTTAGTGTGTATATACATACATATATTCATGCACTGAGTGTGTATATATACATATATATATAAGCACACTATATACATTATATATATATAAAAGCACACACGATATATATATATATATATATATATATATATAATTACCTTCCTATTCCAGTAAGATTTTAAAGCAAATGTAATAAACATATATATATATATATATATATATATATATATATATATACACACACACACATACTGTATATTATTATTATCGTTTATATAGTGCCACAAGTGTTCCGCAGCGCCTTACAAAGTACATAAATAGATTTACAGTACAATACAATACATTACAGGGCATGGATAATATACATTGCTACATTCGCGACCATAACACCCAGATAAGCAACAATGCAAAGCAACCAAGTGTTAGGTGCCCTGGTAGAGAGTAAGAAATAGATGAAGGTAGAGTAAGGAGAAGCACAAGAGGGTAGAGGGCCCTGCTCATCGGAGCTTACCTTCTAGGGGGGAGGGACAGACAGACAGGGGTGAAACAGATGGGGTAGGCAGGGAGAGAGGAGTATGTAGCAGCAAGTTAAGATGAGAGCTGAAAGGCTTTGATGAAATAGTGGGTCTTGAGAGCCCATTTGAAGGATTGAAGAGAGGTGGAGAGTCTGATGGGAAGCGGGAGAGAGTTCCAAAGGTGGGGAGCAGCGCGGGCAAAAGCTTGTAGGCGGGAGTGGGAGGAAGTAATCAATTGGCATGAGAGGCGGCGTGCATTTGTTGAAAGAAGAGGGCGGACAGGAGAGTGAAGGGAGAGGAGATCAGAGATGTAAATGGGAGAGGAATGGCTGAGGGCTTTGTAAGTGAGTGTGAGAACCTTATATTTGGTTCTAAAAGGGAAGGGGAGCCAGTGGAGAGCTTGCAGGAGAGGGCTATATATACATTATATATAGCTATATATACTACACACACACAGTGTGTATGTATATATACACATATATTATATATATATATATATATATATATATACACATTATGATGATGACGTAAAATCTCACAAGACTCTGACTGTAGGAAGCTCCTCAGCGGCTGCTGTTAGGGAACAGCTGAGCCGCCGACAAGGACAAATAGCGGCGCCAGAGACAGCTAAATGCTGTTAGTAGCAGCGGCGACTCTGGGCAGCGTGTGGGGACCCCTAATGTGTGGGGGCCCCGGGATGACCGCCCCCTTTGCCCTCCCTATAATCTGGCCCTGACCGGTCAGCCACCTGCTGTGCTCTTTATGCAACGGAACTAGCAGTTTCAGTGGGACTTGATAAAACCAGATGTAAGACGAAAGGTACACAACAGTTTCAAACTGTTTATCAGAAACCTACTCGGACCTTCGACATTGGCCAGCAGGTGCTTGTTCGTGATTACAGAGGAGACAAATGGCAACCAGGAATAGTTTCTTCCAAATCCGGCCCTCTGATGTACGTGATTGAAGTGGGAGGAGAATTGTGGTGACGCCACATTGATCAAATAATTGAGGCCAGGAGGCAAACGGACTGTACGTCGACACCTGGACATAGCCAAGCAAGTGATTTGGGACTTTATGTATACCCCTCTGGGTCTGTTACAGAGACCATTCCTGACACTGTAGAGAATGTTTACCCCTCTGGGTCTGCTACAGAGACTGTTCCTGACACTGTAGAGAATGTATACCCCTCTGGGTCTGCTACAGAGACTGTTCCCAAGCCTGTTATGGAGTCACCTGAGCATGAGGTTCCCGTAGTGACAACAACTGATCCTGAACCTTCTAGTGTGATTTCAGAGGAGCAGCCTGTAACTGTGGAACCTAAACATCGTAATCCAGACAGAGGGCCTGATTCAGAGCCGGACACTCTTTCAGAGCGCTCGCTCTGAATCAGTGCCCGCCTATTGTATTTTTAGAGCGGCCTCCTGGCCGCTCGCATAGCTGTGGGTGACCACCCACAGCTAGTGCGTGCGGTCAGAATGATGGTCAAGACCATCGCGACCATCAGACTTGCGACGAGACCCTTGTGGTAGGATCTCGTTGCCGCAGATACAGAGCAAGAAGTCCATCCACTGACATCACTTGTGATGTCAGTGGAGCCGGCCCTAGACGGTAGGCGTTCCCATGGGAATGCCTCCGTCTGGGCAGCCATGCCCCAGCCCGCCCACCAAAGGGGGCGTGCTGTCATTCAACATCGACAGCACGCCTCCTTTGTAGCGAGACCCGGAGCGACGGCTTGCCCGTCGCTCCGGGTCTCGCGTATGCGCACGACGGAGCCGCCTCCGTCGTGCTCATGCGCACTGGGCCAACATCGACCCGCTTGCGAGCGCTCGCGAGCGGGTCTGAATCAGACCCAGAGTTCGTAAGGCACCCCAAAGGCTTGATTTGTAGCCTTCAGGGGTAACATATACATTGCGTAATGCTAACCACTTTCTATGTCTGCATTTATGTAAGTTGGGAGGAGTGTGGTGTATTTAGTTCTCATTGCTTTGTATGTATTCTGGTGGAAGGTTACAACGGATCTTTGTTTGTATTAGTTGGCGTATGAATCTCTAGTCTGTGTCTTTGGTTTTCCTGCTGTTTTACAGTACAGAAGCATGCTCACTCACTGTGTCCAAGTTATTAAGAAACCCTTATTGAAGTATAAGTCACAGACTCAACAGAAATATCGGGAAATCATCAATCCTTTGCCAAGTAGAGGTAGTCGAGGTAGATGCAGTCTTTCCTACAATGACAAAAGTGTAATTTGCCAACTTGTATCTGTAGACCACAGGTTCTCAAACTCAGAGTGCATGTTTTTCAGGTCTCTTCACAGAATCACAAGTAAAATAATTAACTCCACCTGTGGGTCTTTTAAAATGTGTCAGTGAATAATGAATACACCTGTGTACCTGCTGGGTGACCTGGAAAACGTGAACTGTGGACCGAGTTTGAGAACCACTGCACTAGACGATGTCTAGTGTGCCCGACATCTTCAGCAATGGGACCCGGTGAGGGATCGGGCATCGGCAAGTGCATACACACTTACCAATGCCAGCAGCAACTGAGCAACGTCAGGGACTTTGCTGAATATGGCAGCATGGCCCTTGCTAACGATATTCCCTGTCGGACATGCATGCAGGGCCAACAGAGGATGTTGCTGACAAGCGCGCATCGTCAGCATCATAGCGGGTACACACTAGACAATGTACCCGATATGTCACTCCGATCCGCTGGAATGGACGACATATCATCTAGTGAGTGTACCAAGCATAAAATACAGATCTTCATCTACTGGCTTCCTGACACATTGTAGAACCGGTATACATGTAAAGTATATCAACTAATTGGTCTCTCTATAATAAGTAGGATAGTCCATCAATTAATCCTACCATCATAAATACTAAAAAAGTAACATAAAATTGAATAATAATAAAGATTAGTGTATCAGCAAAGTACAGCAGAGTACATCTGGGTATGTAACCTATTGGCAGAGTGACCAGGGAAGGACACTGGGGTTTATAACTTGATAGATAATATGATGTAATTATATGTATATAACTACAGCCAGTACACTGGGCCCTGGGTGTACAGAATGTTAAGTGAGTTGCGCAGCAGAGGTTCTGATAGTGGTGCAGCTTAGCCAGGTCTCAGGTTTATTTAACCAGGTAGAACAACAAGGTGGCATAGAGACACAGGTACAGTAACAGTGCTGGTGCAGTCTGAAGAGTAATGGTATTGCTGGTCTTTGTACTATGTCAAGGCGGCAGGATAATGTATGCCCTGGTGGTTAGTGGCGCTATGTCACTTACTAATAGCGGTGGTGGTATAGGGTACTTGTGGTACTCTGTAGGGCTCTGTATGGATATTATGGTTGGGAGTCTCAGAGGGCAGGTCCTAGAGACCACTGGCTCTGGGGCTCTACAAAAATAAGGCAGCGCAGAGCGCTCCACATTCAACATAGTTATGATATATATATATATATATATACACACAAACTACTGTGTATATATACAAACACTAACTAGTTTATTGGACTCAGCTGCCGGCCATCAATTAATCTCTGTACTTGCCTGCCATTGGTGAAGGATCTTTTATAAGTCTGCTGTACCGGTGTCACCTTGCCGGTTATAGTTTACCCTTAGTGTATAAACCTTGGTTCCCATCTGTTCTGTCAGAATTTCTCTTAGCCGGTATTCTGTTGGTTCCTGCGGTCATCTGTTCTCCAAATGTATTTCCTGCTAAACCATTGACTACTCTAGTATTCAAGGCCATTACCATCTGCAGCAGCAACTCCTGTGGTGGCATCAGCTTGTGGCCCGGCCGCTCCTGCGGCAACCACCTGAGCTTGCATATCGGCCCTGAAGGCCACACCTCGGCTCCCAAAGCCGATCCCCGGCCCTCAAGGCATACCTCAGCTCCCAAAGCCACGCCTCGGCCCTCAAGGCCGCACCTCGACCATCAAAGTCGCACCTAGGCTCCCAAAGCTGCACTTCAGCTTTCAAGGCTGCACCTTGGCTCTCAAAGCCGCACATCAGCCATCTAGTCGCACTATTGTTATCATGGTCATGTGTCTCTGCAACCTTGTCTGCACTGTGACCACTGTCATGACCAGTCCTTGCCTG
Source organism: Taudactylus pleione (assembly GCA_031769625.1). NCBI lineage: Eukaryota > Metazoa > Chordata > Amphibia > Anura > Myobatrachidae > Taudactylus > Taudactylus pleione. The sequence goes on along the minus strand of JAUIMM010000091.1, from coordinate 2,286,371 downwards.
AAGAACCATCAGTCGCTGGACCCCTAGTGAGCACCAGAATATTTGTGTAATCCTCTACTGTCCCAAGTTTAAGACCAGGCGGCAACCTAAGTACCGGTGAGTGCAACTTGTTCTAAGGGGACAACGGGGGGGGGGCTGTTATTGGCAGAAGACCTAGCCAGTGCGACTCTAGAGGTCTTACATGGCAACTTTCTGATGATCGTAACATACATATATACGTATATTAATATAGAGGATGTAGACAGCGTCAAAGTGTGGTAGCCTTTGTAACACACAATAGGAAACTCAGTCCTTATTGACACTCCCTATATGTGACAAAAGGGTGTCAGCTCACCCCTGAGTAAAATAGGCAATGGTAAGCTGCCTTTGCAAACAAATTATTAAGTAAGAATAGGGTAATAGAGTGACCATAGGTGTCCAAAGCACATTAAAGTATGACTTAGAACTGTGGGCCTGATTCAGACCTGCTCGCGAGCGCTGAGCGCTCGCAAGCGGGTCGATGTTGGCCAAGTGCACATGCGTACGAGGGAGCCGGCTCCGTCGTGCGCATGCGCGAGACCCGCATAGCGACGGGCAAGCCATCACTATGGGTCTCGCTACAAAGGGGGCGTGCTGTCGATGTTTTCGTGACAGCACGCCGCCTTTGGTGGGCGTCCCGCGGGCATTGCTGCCCAGACGGAGGCGTTCCCAAGTGAACGCCTCCGTCTGGGGCCGGCCCCACTGACATCACAAATGATGTCAGTGGGAGTGCTTTTGGCTCTAATAGAGCCAAAAGCACTCCAGGACTTGTGGCAGACGAGACCCTACCACAAGGGTCTCGTCGCAAGCCCGATGGTCGCGATGGTCTTGACCATCGCGACCATCTTTTTGGCCGCTCGCTATAGCTGTTTGTTAAAAACAGACAATAAAATAGCATATAGTAAGTTAAAAAAATAAAATAAAAATCTATATAAAATATGTAGCACTGGAAAAGATTGAATAAGAAGGCATTACAATGTAATAACACTGCAACAGCAAACAGTAGAAATTAAAAGTAAATTAAAAATCACACAAAAAAATTAATGGCGTGAAGGTGAAAAAATTAGCAATTTAGATTCTTATCTTGTAGGAGAGGTGCATTCTGGTATATTCCAACGCGTTTCGGCCAGTGGACTTCATCAATATATTTCCTATATGTTCATGATCATTACCAGTGTGCTTATAAAATGGCAAAACTCATACTTGTCTTTATTATCATTACATCAAATATGAATATGGAAATGGTTAAAAGATAATACTTATGAACGATTTTATGAACGATTTTCTGTCAGATTATCTGTCAGATTATCTTTCAGATTTTTTAAAGTGTAATGAACGATTTTTATGAACTACAAACGATTTTTGCATATTCCCTTAATGAAAATCGTTCAGTTGACAAGTCTGACTGAACTACAAACTACAAACGTGAACGTGCATGAACGATAATCGTTCATCATTTGACTCAGAAAGTGAACGATTTTTTCAAACGATTATCGTTAAACTATATAGTTTAACGATAATCATGAAAAAAATTGTTGTGTGTGTATGCAGCTATACTATTAATACACACCTACGTACTTTAAAAAAAAATGGAAAAGAGAAAAGGATGACATAAAATAAACCTAGAAAGAAGTAAAGTATACCAGTATCCAAAATGAAGAATTGACTAATGCATCCAATACAGTAAGTTGCTCCTTCTGATAGTAAAATAAAATCTATGACTAAATAATCCATTTCTTATATTTTACACATTTCCAAACTTAGTGAAATCATTTAAGTTGGGTGGGAGGTCCACTAATCTATGTGTGTATAGTATAAGGGCCACATTGCATTACAGGAAGCATATTATAATTACATCACTGCAGTAGACATGTCACAATACTGTCAGCGGAATCCAGATGGTCAAAATCCTGATGCATGTTGGTAAGTATTCTAAAGGTGGACATCCACTTGCCAACTGTGAAACGAGTGCACTATTACGACATTGTAATCGTGCAGTTGTTTCACAATCTGTGATGTGCATACACTGAACGATCAATCGCTCAGTGTAGGCACATCAATCATCCCCGAACATGGGCAACCTGATAACGTCGTCAGGTTGACCAGTATGTTTGAGCGATGAAAATTTCAAAAACGACCAGCGGGCACGCGCATCGTTGGTCATTTTTGACATTAAACTGCCCGATTTGTGGACGATTAACAAGCGATTGAACAATAGCGATGTTGTTATCGTTCAATCGGCCTGTTTAATCGCGTAGTGGATACGCAACTTTAGTCTAACACTTGCCCTAACCCACCCCTCCCACAGCCTAACCCTAACCGTCCCCTTTGGTAGCCTAACGCTAAGGGCTAGTTCACACCTGCCGGTTTTCACCGGCCGACAAAAATCTGGGCGATTTTTCCAGTGGATATTTTCCTTTCACACACAACGATTTTGTGCTGTGTGTGCTGCTTTTGCCGTGTGTATGTTTTTTTTCCCCAATCTTTAACATTGAAACCGTGGCCGTCAGCCGTCCATTTCAGTGGATATTCCCGGCTGTAACACGGTGACCGTGCCGTGTCCGTGCCATTTGAAAGCACCCATCTGCTTTCATGCTTTATTAAAGTGATCCACAGCAAAACAATGCCCAGATTTTTGCAAGCCGGTGAAAACCGGCGTGTGTAAAATAGCCCTAAACATCCCATACTGCAGCCTGACCCTAACCCTCCTCCTAGTGCCTAACCCTAACTAGGGTTGCCACCTCATCCCTTTAAAACTGGACACGTGAATTACACAGGTTCTGTAGTTGATCAAAACCAGGTAAAATGGAGACTTGAATTCAGCCAGCCACAGAATCTGTATAATTCATATGTGTTAAAGGGATGAGGTGGCAACTCTAACCCTAATACTCGCCGTCGGGATTCTGACAGTCGGGATTCCGGAGCTGGTATTGTGATAACCGTTGGGATTCCGGAATCGGTATTGTGACCGTCGGGATGGTCGCCGCCGGGATCCCAACTACGTCCCGTTACAGCATAATACCTTGCAGAAGCAATGATCTCATTAAACACAATAACAATAGAAATGTAACAATATAGAGTCTCTGTGAGAACCCATCCATTGTCCCGGGCCCAGGATCACAACCAAAGGCATTAGATGTGGAAACACGACATTCAGCAAAACCCAAATCTTTCCTGATCAATTTGTTGATCCCTAATCTTGTCTCACATACAATAGTAAAGCAAAAGTAAGAGAAAAAAAACATTTAAAAACATGAAGCTATAATGTAAGTGGTTCTCAAGTTATTGTGCAGTATTTTCTTATGGACACCACAAAAATTACATAACACAAAGGACAACAACTAACCAATCAGATATCTCAAAATGTGATACAATTCACATTACTGCAGAGGATACTGACTATTAAGAAAACCATTTATTCTGTCTTAAAAAGCAAAACAAAAACAAGAAAATATCCTGAGAACCCAGTAATAGGAGTATAACAAGCCACATAGGAACACAAATTATACACACACAAATAAGAATACACACAATAAGACAGAATATTAACAGCTCATTTTAGATGTAACTTTTTGTCACTTACTATTCTATGGCACATCATTACATGTGAAATAATACAACACATAAAAGCATGACCAGTGGCTCTCCAGACATGCCCTCCCCCTAAGCAGCTGGTAAAGCATGCTGTAGTTTCACAACAGTTGGAGAGCCACAGGTTGGCCAGGCCTGGCTTAAGCATAGCAGGTTTACCTTGGATGGCAATCTGAGAAGAACCTACTCTTCCCTTAGGCAAATACATGTAACAGATGAATGTACAGATGGACCACATTTGTTTAAAGTTGTTGTCAACTTCTCCACAACCCTCTCTCTATAGAGGCTGTAGGCTTTCAGTATGCCCATGCACCCTGGTATCTACAGAAACAGTCTGATGTATATCTAAAGGCAACTTCTGTACAGGAGGACTAGGGAATCTATGTACTAAGACTGGGGGGGGGGTACATTTATGAAAGCTTGGAGAGAGATAGAGTGAACAGAGATAAGGTACCAACCAATCAGCTCCTAACTGTCATGTATTCAGTTTAGAGCGAAAAGCCGAGATCGGCGAAAAAGTTTCCCAGTTGACGTCATTTCGATTTCGCCAGGTGGAAAAGTATCGCCGTATTCAATTTCAAAGACTTTCCAGCTAGGCCGAAAGTCAATGCAATGTAATAGGCGAAAAAGTTTCGCTTATGAATTGCAGATGGAAAAAAGTGCAGAATTGGGGTTTTGGGGTGCAACGTTGCGGGAACCCCCATGCAGCCTTCGGACAGTCCCCCAAAGGTAAACTGTGTCAAAATTAAAAAAAAAAGACTCCAAAAAGTACTTTCATTTTGGGGGTGAAAAAAATGAAAGTTGATGGACACTTAAAAACTAGCGAAATAGACTCCAGGGGGGTCCCCAAGTATGCCCCAGGTGTTTTTTTATTGCAGGTGCTTGCGGCACTTGTATTTTACACATTTACTTTACTTTAGAAACTTTTAAATATACTACCTCCCATTTTCAGGTACCCCAAATTTGCTGGGACTAGTTATTTTGCACAAAAAAAACTTCTAAATGCTATTCTTCACCCATTATGTAAAGACGCAAAACAGCACCTATGGAGACCATTTAAAAAACCCAAATTCTTTCAGCAGGGCAAATCAGGGGTATCCAAAGTGAACCCCCATGTCAGTGCATCTTTTTGGGGGGTGTCAGACTGATTTCCCCAAATCTGACAGGACTTTCCGCCTGTTTCAGTTTCGCCGGGTCCCGTTTTCGCGTCCTTTCAAATCAAATACGCGGGAACGCGCATGATACTTTTCCGCCTGCAAAACAGGCGATATAGGCAAAAAGTCCAGGAGGCGAAAAAGTATCGCGGGTGCGAATCAAATTGAATACGGGCTTATGTTTGAAAAATTAGTTAGGAGCTGATTGGTTGGTAGTTACCTTTCACAGTTTTATCTCTCTCCAAGCTTTTATGAATACCCCCCCAAGAGAGATAAAGTGGACTGAAATAAAGTACCCACCAATTAGCTCCTAACTGTCACTTTACAGGCTGTGTTTAAAAAATTAGAGCTAGGAGCTGATAGGTTTGTACATTACCTCCGTCCACTTTACTGTATCTCTCTCCATAGACTCCAAAGTCAGTGCAATAAAAAATGGACAACACCTTTACAGAAATTTACCTACTTTCATGTTCCCAAGTGCCCTTTCTATTTTCAATGTAGGGGCATGACACAAAGGAGGGGATGTATCAAACCTTGAAGAGATATAAAGTAGAGACAGATAAAATCAGCTTCTAATTTTTCAAAGACAGCCTGTAAAGTGCCAGTTAGGAACCGATTGCTTGGTACTTTATTTCTCTCCAAGGTTTGATACATCTACCCCCCCCCCAAAGAAGTGAGGGAGATGTTGAAAAATTGGTAAATTCTGTGAGGGAACCAGACTGTGCTGATTGTCTAAAGAAAAACTATTATCTCCATATTAAGCAGAGTACGGTACATTGTTCTTTAAAATATACAGCAAAATTAAAAAGTCTATCACAATTGATTCTGTAGAACACACATTTTTATACATAATTTTTTTTTCTCCAAAGTACAAAACTGCTTAAAAAATTTGGTTCAGCAAAATTCAAGATGAGAGTTAGACATTTAACGTAAATGAATATAATCAGACATTTCTGATTATTTCACCTCCTACCTGGTAGTGTCGGCAGCTGTGATTGCAATCAGTGGAGGGATCCTCAGGGCTAGAGAAGTTGGCCGTTGTGGGCTGTCTGCATCTGTCTTTTTATCCCATTCGGCTTGCTCTGCAAGTCTAAAAGCCAGAGGAGGTAGATGAATAGTTCTACAAGAAAGCCTCCGCACCAGATATGGCTCCATTTCCTCAAAAATCCCATCTTCTTCCGTTTTGGAATGAAGAGCCTCGTCTGACACCTAAAGTAAAATGATACATATATTGTTATAAATTGACTGTACCGTCTTAATGTACATTCTATGTCTCAAGTCACTGACTTGAGTCAGGGCCATCTTATCAAAATATGGGGTTGGGGCAAAACCATGCCTAATTCAGTTGTATATGCTATATGCATCACCGTTGCATCTATGTGATAATATGCTAATGCTATATGGCACCAGAATGGCGGTCCGAACTCCACTGTCGAGGTCAGTAAATATGCATCGGAAGTTGCACACATTGGCCGTCTTTCGCCCAGAAAATGCGCTCCCTTTTTTCTGGAGCGGACAGACTTGCCACCCCCAAACAACCGCAGCCTCTCAATCACGCTACGGCTTCCCTGACACTGCGACCAGAGCCGGTGGTGCACTACTGCACTTTCTCCATCAGGGCTTCATATATTTATGAAGCTCTGATGGAAAAAGTAACTTCTACAAGGAGTGTGACGGAAGAATGAAAACAAGGGCAACATGAGGCAATAAGAGTAAATTTAATTATTAAATAAAATGATCGCAGGGATTGTGAGAAAATGACTTGAGATAACAATTTCTTTGGAGACATGTTGTAAATGCCCAGTGTGGTCCAGCTTCATTAGACCATCTGGAACGGAGGACAGAGACAGGTGGGGAAACACTACAGGCTTTTGTTTTGTTCATTATTATAAATACAGTATGGCGCAGGCTTTCCTTTACTCTAGTTACATATACAAGGTTATAGTTGTCTCAGATAGAACACAACAAGGTTGTAAGAGGTTTTCTAATCACTGTATGTCTTTCCACAGCCTGGGGCCTAGGGTAATTGCATCATTGTCCTTACTGTCAAGCGGTTCTGGCTTAGATCAGTAACAAATACTGGGACGCCTACCGTCTGAAGCCGGCCCCACTGACATCACTAGTGATGTCAGTGGGAGTGATTTTGGCTCTGACAGAGCCAAAATCACTCCAGGGCTTGTGGCAGGGAGACCCTACTGCAGGGTCTCCCGTGACTTTCGGGAGTGCAGGCATGTATGATTCACAGTGGCCGAAGGCGTGCGTGCGCACACTTGCGTTCCTTGCTGAATCAGGCCCAGAGTTGGCTGTAAATACACCCCAATTGCAGGAGCAATTTGCATTCATTAAAATAGCCACAATTGCGAACATTCGAAAAGTGTCATCTATCTGAAAATGCATGCCAACCTGCATCAGCAGCACATGTGCTCGGGTATGCCAGGCACACATCACATACACTTACTACTTGCTCCCATGTTTTTTACCATTTTTTTTACTTGTAACAGATGCATCTGATATTAGGCCTCAATAGAACTGGTAAATCCAAATCCTGTTAATAACAAAATAAAATAATAAAAAAAAAAAAAGTAGTTTTGCCTAAACACACCACAACAGCATTATATATGCCCGGGCCGTAAAAAAATTCCTCCCCAATTCACAGTCAATAGAGACTGTTGTCCTCATCATCCGCTATTTGCATCTTTTTGTTTTTACCTTTGACCACCCCCATATAAACATAGCTTTTCCAGTTACAGAATGGCCTGTTTGCATCTGTTCATAATTGCGAAACATGCATTTATTGTACTCAGCCTATGTTAGAACACCCACCGTCCCACCAGCCCAAGTGGCAGAATGAGGCAAATCTGCATGGGCTAATAAGCATGTACCCATTCTTCTGGGCACGCACAGTCTGATTTCATGCAAAAGAGGCTGCGCCAATTGGCATAATATTCACTTGGCATCAGGAAATAATGGTATAAAAGTATATACAATTTATTATGACTAACCATACCATAACATATAATAAATCTGCACTCCACTATATAAATGATCACTAGCACTAACCCACTTTCCCTTCGGCTGGATGCTATTACAAACACTCACATATAAAGATGCACTTAGTGCTATGGAGCAGACACAATTGATAAGAATGACACATAAAAAGGCTTCTGATAGAGGTCATACAAAGCAGTATGCTCTTTGTGAGTCATCCTAATTTACTTTACTTGTAGTCGTGTCCACTCTGTAGTATCATTACGTTAATTAGCTAGGCAGCTTAGTAAATTATGAAAGCTGATTCATTAGTATTTAAGCAACATCTCTACCTCATCCCTGTTTTCAATATCCTTACACTACTTGTGGGAGAGCTACAACCCTAATTATCAATAGTGTGCAGAATAGATATTATATTGCATGTACTATATAATCTCTATCAGTGGCGGATTTTAACTATTTGTATTTAAAATGCGTTTTGGCCAGTGTCAACGCTAATGGACGAGATGTCAGAGTCAGCGCGAGGTGTTAACTGAAGTATAAAAAAATAAGTTGAAGAGACACAAGTCTTTTCATTTATACCCCTTTTACACCGGAGCTAAAACCGGGGTTTTTGAAGGGTTAACCCGGGCAGCTCCCTGGTGTAAAAGGGGAGAGAGTTGGATCGCCGGGTCGAGTGACCCAGCAATCCAACCCAGGTAACTAGCAGGGTTTAACATGGGCGTAGCCCGTGAAACCCTGCTGTGAGAACAGTGCACTCCGGGTCATGATGACCTGGAGTGCGCTGCTAGCCGGCCGATTGGTCCGGCTTCAGTGGCGCTTGGAGATGACGTCATCTCCAAGCGACCACTTTCACTCCGCAAAAGCCGGGTCTATGCAGACCCGACTGCGGTGTGAGCGGCGCTAACTCGGGAATATCACGAGTCGGCGCCTGCAAAATTCCGGGTCTGATCCGGATAGGAACTTTGGCCCTCATTCAGAGCCGCACGTTAACAACAGTACGCTCGTTGCGTTCCGATGTTGACTAACCGCGCATGCGTCGGGGTTACACCGCGCATGCGCGTACGGCAAATTGCGAGCTTTTTTTCTCTCGTTCCTAAAATAGCGTACAGGAAGTGACATGTCAAATGTGATTGACAGAACAGGGCGTTTTTGGGTGTTGACGGGGGTGGAGATGACAAAACGCAGGCGTGGCGAAGCGTTTTTGGGGCGTACATACATTAGCAGATGCGAACGTCAAATGTGTTCGGACCGTCTCAAACGTCACTGAAACATCCGCTTTCCCTTCAAAATGCTCGCACAGCTTAGGGTCAGGATTACTCGACCACATTGGCGATGGCCTTCTCCTCCGTCCCGGGACTCCACGATGGTGCTGCGATTAATCGTGGCTGGTCAGTAAAGTAATTAGTGTTGGATTGAAATCCGGCTTGGTATGTGTTTGGAAAGCAGTTTATTGGGATAGCACAAAAGCGTACGCAGGTGGAAATCAGAGCTGCTAATGTCATGATTACATAATCAATTAGCGTACATTTTTTTTTTTTTTTTTTGACTACAATTTGTTGGTTATGGCCTATTGTAAAAATAATGTCATCATCTTTTAATTAGCTCCCCTTTTTTTTGGTTTACTGTGGAATTTGCATCGCTATGTGTTTTTTTAAACGTTCCTTAAAGAGGCCTTTTTTTTAACATAAGAGGGTCAGTTTTTGCGTTTAAGGCCAGGATTAAATGTAACCCATTTGTACAATAATGTCACAATACAATGTCTGTTTTTTTTGTAAAATTTATTGTTTACACACAAACAAATTGGCATAATATTGTATTGCCTTTTTTTGTGGCCAAGATATTTGAACTAAAAAAAAAAAAAACATAACTACTAACATAATCGTAAATACAAAATTTAAAAACATTTCACAAGAAAGGAGAGGGAAGTTTTGACCAGAAAGGAATATGAGCCAAGCACAGAAGGAAAGTGGGAAAAGTCGCCATTGCTGTCACCGTTTTCTCGGCCGTTTGGATGGGTGAGGGTGGGCGCCAGACCGGGTCCGGGATGCCATCGGGCTGGCCTGTCCAGAGGCAGATGTTGTGGCCTCTGGACTAGGCACAGGGCTAGGCACATTTGGAGGATTGGCTGATGTTGTGCCAGAGGTGGAGGATCTGGATGTTCCGGCAGGAAGGGAGGTCGGCTCCACCATGTGCTGGCGAACGAGCTGCTCCAGGGCATCGGCGATGCGGATGTTGGCCCTGGTATTTTCCGCCAGGGCCTGAGCAATGGTCACGTTGGCCGCAGCATTTTGCTCCAGGGCCTCAGCCACCCGTATCAGACTGGCGTCCATCCTCTGCAGAATCTCCGTATGGCAATCCGATTTAAAATTGAGTTCTGTGAGGAGGCCCACTGCCTGCGAGGGGGCACGCCCTGGACTGGCTTCTGCAGGGTCCTCAGCCGGATGTACTGGTTCCTCCCCTGCAGAGTCAGCAGAAATTCTGCGGCCAAGGCTCCCCTCTGGAGCAGACTCATCCGCCTCTGTCTCTGTTAGGAATTTGGAGAAAAGACTCACATTAGAATCTACATATTGGCACAATAGCATTTCTGAGATGGTGACATCACAAGACTTACCTTGGCCAACATGAGGAGCCGCAAAGTCTGGCATGTCCGTATCCATGTTGGACACGCCAAACACCTCCACAGCCTGCACACACCCCTGTGCCATCTCTTCTAAGTCTGTCAACTCCAATGACACAGGGGTGGGACCCCCACCTGTCCCCCTTGCATGCCTAGCCCTGTCGGCAAGTTTTTGCTTTAGACGATATTTGAAGTCTGCCCATCTGTGGAATGAATTTGGAACCATTATCCTTTTTTTAACAATGGGGTTTGTTTATAGGATGGGAAAGTGTTTACTTACCGCCGTTTGACATCCCGGGCTAGACGGACATAATCACCCACCCTATTGACAGCAACGGCGACCTCCTCCCACATTCTCCACTTCTGGCTTTGGCTCATATTCCTGGCTGCCTGGGGCAGGATGTCAACGCACTTCTGGATCAAAACCTCCATCTCCTTGCTTGTGAAATGTGGCTGCCTTTTTTTTTTTGCAGCTTTGGCGGGTTGACTGGGGCCAGCAGTCTCTTCCATGTCATCCTCCTCACCTATTTGGGTAAATATGCAGATTTAGCCACTTCACAACTTGCACAATATTATGTTTTAAAATACTCATTGACACAAAATGCATGAAGGCCTTACCGCCGCAATTTTGACCATTGTTTCCCTGGTTTGAAGCCATGTCTCTGCTTCCAGCATGAAATCATCCAGAAATTCTATGTGATTTTGTGACGTATTTATACATGCGTCGTTAGATTGCGGCCGCATCATTGATTGTGCGTCCCTATGATTCATCCTTAATTTGTGCGGGAAAATAAACACTATTTATGGCTTGGTGTGTGTGGATTCGAGGTGGGGTTGTTGGAGTGTTGTCGCTGAAGTGGTTTGGATTTGGTTGGTTGGTTGCGTTTGGAGGAATTTGGAGAGTTGTTTTTTTGTTTGTTTTTGCTACATTTCTTTTGTTTTTCCGTTCGCATTTTTTTCATTTTTTCAACATCCTTTCCTGATTTGGTAAGTTTTGTGCATTCAAATTTGTGGCCAATTGTTGTATTCTTCTGTTTTGTGGTTAGTTAATTTGTTTAACACTCATTTCATATTTGTTAGTTTTTTTTTGTTTTCGGACCCAAAGAAGTTTTTTGAGGACATCTTATATATTCGAGTTGGGTAAGTCCATTTTTTGTCTTGCATTTGCGAATGAATTACCGCATTTTGGACTGTTGGTGTAGTGACTTGCATTTGCGAATAATTTACCGCATTTTGGACTGTTGGTGTAGTGACTTGCATTTGCGAATAATTTACCGCATTTTGGACGGCTTATTCATCATATAATCCAGTTTTGCTTTTCCCTTTTCCATTTTTTGGGTCCATTTGAACCCTATTTGACGTACGGTGTGCAATGTAGTTTTCAGCGATGGCCAAATGTGTTTTTCCGTTATTTTCTGTGTTGGCTTGCAACAATTTTTTACCTAAAAAAAAACCCTTTACATTTTTGACGTCTCATTGTTGCCTTTTTTACAGTTTATACATATCATGACAATACCCCGGCATGTAAGCAGCTATGGATGGTATCAGAAAGCTAAGTTTTTTTATCTTACTTTTGGGGTGGGTCAAAAGCCTTACATAGTGAACTTTGAATTTCAGATAGATCTGGGGCGAATTGTTCTGGCCCTGCTCCCGGAAGACGACCAACCTCAAACTCGTCCCAGGCGTAGGCATCGTAGGCATGCAAGGCCCCAGATATTTCGAACACGTGTCACCCTTTTTGGAATGCCCGATGATGAGGTTTTAAGACGCTACCGTCTACCTCCCAAAATCATCATAGACACTCTCTCATTAATAGAAAGTGATCTTGAGCGGCAAATTGACAGTCCAACAGCAATACCACCACTGACGCAATTTATGGCGGTGTTACATTTCTGTGCCTCAGGATCGTTTCAAACAACGGTCGGAATAGTGGCGGGCATCTCCCAATCCTCCTTTTCCCGGATCCTGAGGGCAGTGATGGAGGCACTTTTCAAGCACCTCCATCATTTTATTCAAATGCCTTTGGATATGGGTGCCCTTAGTGTGGCCAAGGCCAATTTTTACCAAATAGCTGGCTTCCCACACATCATAGGGGTTGTGGATGGTACTCACATACCACTTCAGCCTCCAGCACGGCTGGAGGCCATATTTAGAAACAGGAAACACTATCACTCCCTGAATGTAATGGTGGTATGTGATGCCTCCCTCCAGATCCTGTCCCTGAATGCTAAATTACCCGGAAGTGCTCATGACTCCTTCGTCATCCGGCAATCAGGGATATGGCAGAAATTAACCAACCTACAAGCTGGTGATGCGTGGCTTCTGGGTAAGTGGAGACCTTTAGTACATAACAATGTTAAGCTTGATACACAGTGTTCCTGATGTGGTCTATTTTTGTTCACAGGAGACAGTGGATACCCTTGCATGTCCTGGCTGCTCACTCCTTATTTGGCTCCCACACCAGGGCCACAAAGTGCGTATAATTCCGCACTTACAGCCACCAGGCAAGTGGTGGAGCGCTGTATCGGCCTTTTAAAAGGCCGATTCAGATGCCTCCACCGCTCTGGTGGCGAGCTCATGTATGTGCCGGATATGGTGTCTAAAATTGTGGTCCTGTGTGGGATATTTCACAACATTGCCATAAGGAGTGGTGTCCCAATGCAGCCAGAGGATGCCTTACCTGAGGATGGCCCCCCCGAGGTTGGTCGAAGGTCAGTATGTGGGGGGGCCATACGCGATGATGTGGTGGCCAGATTTTTTAGGTAAGTTTGTTCAAAACTCCAGTGTTTATACCTAATGTGTTTTTTTTTTTGGGCAAACATCTAATTAATTTTTTTTTTTCTCACCATCTTCTGTTTGTTCACATAATCTTTGGCACTCCAACGCTCACTACTTCCTGCTACCCTTACCAAACCTGGATCTGGTCCTTTTGGGCATATATTCTGGAACCCATATCGCAACGCCATGTTTGTGGAATCATGTTGGCATGGTCCTTCGTCAACCAGTTCTTGATTTTGTGTTTTTATTTATTTTTTTCTTGGTATGTGTTGTATTTGAATTTATCACTGTGTATTTTTTTGGGGAGTGACCACTTTGTTTGCTCTGTTATGTGGTGAATAAATGTTTGAAGAGTGAAATGGTCTTCCTTTTTTGGGACGTTAACAGCAAGTGTAACCAGGTTAACACAAGTTACATTTGACTAAGGGGTAAACCAGTACTGACGCCAGATGAGCAAAACTGAAATATGTTTTCAGCTTTCAAATCCACACCAAAAGGAAGCCTGGCCCAACCTTGGGATTTGTAAGATTGGCCTAAGCAGCTTGCGCACCAAGTAGGAACCTGGAAAATGTAGAAATCTGAAATTGACACTACACCCAAAAAGGGAAATTACATTGTTACTGTTATGTGTTTCTGGTGTCTGTTTGACATACAAAGACAAAACACAATCTAACTTTTACAAAAGGGAAATCCTTGCAGGAACTTATGTCAGGCTAAACTATCTTGGTTTTGGTTTTAAAAAATGATCCACAACGTATATTTGTCATTAAAATTTTATTGGGAAAATACAACCAAAAAAAAAAATCTAATGCCGAAGGAGGCCAGACAGTCGGTCGAGGGCCACCAGAAGGCCGATTACATGGTGGCGCATCTGCCCCACAACATCCGCCACCTCTTGGCGACGCCTCTGTTCCTCTGTGGGTGAGAAAAGTGTGTGGGTTAATACAACAATAGGGACTCCACAGAAAAACATTATTTAAAAAACAAATCACTCCTAAACCCAAAAACATAAATAAAAAGTGTGGGCTGGCAAAAATACAAGGCCTAGGTACAAATTCCCACAGGTATGATATGTGTATGCTTAAATCACCAGGAAGAGGTAAAGGCAAACCTTCACAATCAACAAAAGTCAAGCCACAAAAACACGAAGAAAGGCACGACACATGATTACATACAAACAGTTTGTGCTTTAAAAAAAAATAATAAAAAACATACCGGGAAACAAATCGGGAGCTCCGACAAAACCTCCATGATCCTCCTCGGAGGATCCGTCATTCCCCAAAGAATGGGGCGGAGTTATGCTGGACTCCGGGGAGGGGGTAATTGGAAGAGGGGTGGGTGGAGGAGAGGGGGAAGTGGGACGGAGGGGAAGGAGTCCCGACATTTCCGGGAGAGGGTCTGGGAAGGATGGGGAGGAGTGGGGAATAGGGGAAAGATTTGGGGTGGAGTGTTGGCTGGGGGTTGGGGAGAGTGGGCGGGAACGCCGACGTTGACGGCGGAGTCTTGGCTGTCCCCCTAAAATATGTCAAATAAATTGCGTTTAGTTTATGGACAAATCCGGCCAAACAAACAAACAAAAAAAAAAAAAAAAAAAAAAAAATAGCAGTAGAATTAAAAATTCATAAAAAGAGGGAAAACATGCAGACGCAGATATGAGTACAAAAAAAAAATAGAACAGACAGGAAAACATGCAGACGCAGATATGAGTACAAATAATAAATAGAACAGACAGGAAAACATGCAGACGCAGATATGAGTACAAATAATAAATTGAACAGACAGGAAAACATGCAGACGCAGATATGAGTACAAATAATAAATTGAACAGACAGGAAAACATGCAGACGCAGATATGAGTACAAATAATAAATTGAACAGACAGGAAAACATGCAGACGCAGATATGAGTACAAATAATAAATTGAACAGACAGGAAAACATGCAGACGCAGATATGAGTACAAATAATAAATTGAACAGACAGGAAAACATGCAGACGCAGATATGAGTACAAAAAAAAAATAGAACAGACAGGAAAACATGCAGACGCAGATATGAGTACAAATAATAAATTGAACAGACAGGAAAACATGCAGACGCAGATATGAGTACAAATAATAAATTGAACAGACAGGAAAACATGCAGACGCAGATATGAGTACAAATAATAAATTGAACAGACAGGAAAACATGCACACGCAGTTTGCCCCACAAACACAAACATTAAAACCACAATACATAACACTTACTTGCCAGGATCTGCATGCGAAAGCATGCCAGCAAGCGGGGCGTTCGCCGTTGCAGGTCGGACCACCTGCGCTCCAGCTGGCCGATGTTGCGGCGTGATCCAAAGGACCGCAGGCGGGACCGTACCTCCGCATACGCGGAGCGCTTCTGCCGGTTGGTCATGGTTTCTGGCTGGCTGGTGATCCGGCGATCCATGACCTCCGTAAGCACCAGCAGCTCACGCCTGGTGAATGCGGAGGCTCTCATGATGGCAATGGTGTTTTTCTTAAAAATCATTTTTGATAAAGTGTGTAAAAATTTTCTGATTGGCTAATGTATTTTGGAAATTAACAGGAGCAATTTTATTGGTTAGTGTATGAGTCATGTGTTCGACAGGGCCAGAAATCTCTGGAGAGTTAGGATAGGCTTGATGCAGTGACATGCGTAAGCAAATTTAAATAAAGAAATGAACCCAGGGAAATATGCGGGGATACACAGCAATAGTACAATTGTTTAATTGTGGTTCACATGTTTTTTAAACAATACAAGCGAATGTTTCATCCGTACGTATTCTGCGGGTAAACACAAACACAGACAAGAGTAAAGTTTCTTTCATTGTGTTGAAAAAAAACAAACAATTAAGCTAATTGATACATTGATTGGCATGATACGATTGATGGAGGTAGGCAGAATAAAGGAGCAGGTAATCGACATCTGACAAGGCCACTTCCTGTTTATACTTGTGCGTGCGTTCCTTTCAAGCCATTTCGGGGATGTACGCTCGCTATTTCGTACGCTCGTTAGTTAGAGGAGGGGTCGTCAGAGTTCTGGGAGGAATTTTAGATGCGAACGAAAATACGAGCGAGCCATTGAATTTAAATTTTTTTGTACGTACGCCTAACGTACGTGCGCCCGCTTGCGAGTGGGTCTGAATGAGGGCCTTTGTTCCAACTCCGGGTCAGACCCGCAATTTAGGTGGAAAAGGGGTATAAGAATGTCTAAGGATTTTTTATTTATTAACATGTATATACTTGGAGAATTGCAATTGTATGTATAAACAACTAATTACCTTACACTACTATAATAGGTGAGTACAGTATAAACGTCTGGCGATGAACTCATGGGGGTGAATATTTACTAAAGTGAGAGTTTTTAGAAGTGAAGATGTTGTCCATAGCAACCAATCAGATTCTAGCTATTATCTTCTAGAACAGGGGTTCCCAACCATGGTCCTCAAGGCACACTAACAGTCCAGGTTTTAAGGATAGCCATACTTGAGCACAGGTGACTTAATTAGTACCTCAGTTACTTTGATTTAACCATCTGTGCTCAAGCATGGGTATCACTAAAACCAGGAATGTTGCTGTGCCTTGAGGACCGAGGTTGGGAATCACTGTTCTAGAAGGTGCTAGTTAAATTGGTTGCTCCATTTCTATAAACTCTCACTTTAGTAAAATGTTCCCCATGGACTGGAAATTCATGTAAACATCTAACCAGTCACATTGACAACAGGCGGATCCATGCGTGTGCACAACCTTGCTTAGCCTGCAGTTCTGCCTACATCACCATGACATGCCCTCGGAACATAAAACGGAGTTGAGGGCAAAATCAGCCCCAATGGCGTGATCAAGCTTACGAGAAAAAATAGCCAAAAATGTGTCCTTAGAAGCAGTTATTAATTTTACACGACATTTGTTCCAATCTACAAATCTCTACCATAGTTTCTCTATTACTGGTGCGAGAGCAGTGGCGTAACTTCATCCCAGGTGCCCGGAGGCAAGATAAATGTTGGCCCCCCCCCCAAACTAAAATGTACCACCCCCCAGCACCTATGCCTGCCCCAGCTGCCACCGCCCCCTTATGCAGTTCCTTTTATATAATGCCCCCAGTAGTGGTCCGCCTATGTAGTGCTCCCCAGTAATGGTCCCCCTATGCAGTACATCCAGTAGTGAGCCCCCGGTAGTTGCCCCCAGTAGTGAGCCCCCTGTAGTTGCCCCCAGTAGTGAGCCCCCTGTAGTTGCCCCCAGTAGTGAGGCCCCTGTAGTTGCCCCCAGTAGTGAGCACCCTGTAGTTGCCCCCAGTAGTGAGCACCCTGTAGTTACCCCCAGTAGTGAGGCCCCTGTAGTTACCCCCAGTAGTGAGGCCCCTGTAGTTACCCCCAGTAGTGAGGCCCCTGTAGTTGCCCCAGTAGTGAGCCCCTGTAGTTGCCCCCAGTAGTGAGCCCCTGTAGTTGCCCCCAGTAGTGAGCAGCCTGTAGTTGCCCCCAGTAGTGATGGCCCCCACCGCACGCGCACACACGAAAAACAAACAAACACTTACCTTTATCCCTGCTCCAGTGCTGCTGCCGTCCATCCCTGGTGTCTGCTCCTCGGCACTATGGGAGTGACGTCATTACGTCACTCCCATAGTGCACTGCGGGACCCAGAAGACGGAGCTCACTCCTGAGCTCTGTCCCCGGTGTACGCTCCTCGGCACTATGGGAGTGACGTCATCTCCCCCAATTACACTGCGGGACCCGGAAGACGGAGGGAGCTCCGTCCTCCGGCTACCGCCAGGAGGATAGGAGCAGGGCGCCCGCTGCTAACACACTCAGCGGGCGCCCGGCAAATGGAGGGTGCAGGGGTGCGACCGCACCCCTTGCACCCTCCGTAGTTACGCCAATGGAGGTGGAGCCCCGATCAGCGGCGCTCCTTCTCCATGCAGCTCCCGGGGATAATGGAGCCAGGTGCCCCCTTCAGGGCTGACGCCCGGCGGCAAATGACTCCATTGTCTCCGGGAGTTCCGCCACTGTGCGAGAGAGAGGGAGAGTTAGGTGTTTCACAGCAGTATTTGGCATTTAACAGCATTAAGGATTTGCCAAGTTTCTGTGTGTGTTTGGAAATATCAGGCATAGTCCAGTGATAGCAAATGTGAGGCGAAAAACCTCATTCTAAGGGGTCAATACCATTGTCTGCGAAGGATGTGACTTGCCGTTACCACAGCATTAAAACACTGGCACCAGCACCTAAACTCGCAATCCTCGCGGCCGCTCCGAGTTTGAATTCACACAATTTTTTTCGGAGTTCTGCGGAGCTGTGTGCACTTTTGTGCGAGTTCGGGTTGCCGTAAAGTGTGGCTATTGCCACGATGACTCGAATCTGCGAGATCATTGCGGCTAATTGGCTTCAGTACTAAATGGGGCTAGCATTGGACGCTTCTACTAGTGGCGTACCTCCACTGGGTTACACCTGGTGCGGGCTCCCAATGCCGGAAATTAGGGGGCGTGGCTTCCTGGGTAGGGGCAGGGCGTATCTATAATGGGTGCAGAGAGTGTGGTGCACACGGGCCCCTGGGTCCAGGGGGGGGCCTGCAACCATATTATCTAAACTTTACCTCTCTGAGGTCACGCATCGGGTGTCTCAGCGCTGCTCAAAACTCAGGAAAATGGCCACCGCGGCCAATTTTCTGGCGCTATGCGCATGCGCAGTTAGGAAATCGCTGGGAAAATAGCGGCCGCGCCATTTCCCACAGCCAACTGCGCATGCGCAGTAGACTCTGGTCATGCTCTAGTGCCCAGAGTCTACTAATGCTGCGGTGGCCGGCCAGCCGTGTCAGTCGGCTGCCAACCGCCGGGGAGAGAGGAGGAGGCCCTTGGGAAGGGGGCATGGCCACGTGGCCCGATACCCCCATTTTTTGACTCTCCGGGTGGTCCCAGAGGTGCAGACAGCCCCCGGGGACCAGTGTATTTGCAGTGCGGCTCCCTCATTGTGTCAGGAGCCACTTATTGCTAAATCTTTCATCACTGAGGAGGAGTCAACCCGCACCCCCCTTGTGACGCCATTGACTCCTACACAATAGTAATGGCTTTTAATATAGTTATTAGATTGTATATAACATATTATGACTTTATTATTAATATATACAGTATATATATATATTTTTTTTAAAAACCATAACAACCTTCACATAAAAGGATTGATGACAGTTTTCTAAAATTGCGATCATTTACTGCGCATTTATAATTGCTTTCCATCATCCTCTATACATTGGAAGAAATATTTTTTTATTTAAAAAATCCATTCAAATTATCTTAAAAAAACCCATTGTTTTGTGAGTTAAAGTATAAACAAGCATCCGACCTATGATTATTAAGTAATTTATTTACACCAGGTTATTCAATGAAACATTGCTTTTGTCTGCATAAATTATTAACAAAATATATTATCTTCAACAGGCAGAAATTGTCTTATTTTTGGCAGGCTGTAACATGTTTCTTCTGTCCCAAAAGTGCCCCAAAGTGCCCCAGCGTAGATCCAAATCAGAGTAAATTAGAAAACAGTAGGCAGTGTAAAATAAGTAACCTATTGTTCTAAGTCATCATACAAAGACATATATATATAATTGTTGCAGTAGACAATTTTGAGGTGAAATTATTAACAGTGAAACGTTTGTATTGGTTTGTTTTATTAAAGATAATAACAAAAAGTCTTGTAACCCAGAACCAACAGTTCACTACATAATAAACATTATTAAAATGCAAATGAGGATATAGCCTTAAAAAACCAATACAGGTTGAGTCTCCCATATCCAAAATGCTTGGGACCAGGGGTATTTTGGATAACGGAATATTCCGTATTTTGGAATATTTGCATACTATAATGAAAACTGTTGGGAATGAGACCCCAATATACACACAGAATGCATTTATGTGTTATATACACCTTATACACACATAGCCTGCAGGTAATTTTATACAATATTTTCAATAATTTTGTGGCTCAAGCAAAGTTTGTGTACAGAAATGAAATTCATTTATGTTTCATATACACCTTATACACACAGGGCCTGATTCAGACCCGGTCACTTTGACGGAGTCAGGGCGGGGCCTCCTGGCCGCTCGCATAGCTGTGGATGACCACCCACAGCTACAGCGAGCGGCCATGATGATGGTCGCGATGGTAGGGTCTCGTGGCCGCAAGCCCCAGAGACCCCTTGTGGTAGGGTCTCGTGGCCGCAAGCCCCATTGAGCTTTCGGCTCTAACAGAGCCGGAGAGCCGAAAGCTCTCCACTGACTTGTGATGTCAGTGGGGCCGCCCCCAAACGACAGGCATTCTCATGGGAACGCCTCCGTTTGGGCAGCCACCCCCCCGGCCCGCCCACCAAAGGGGGCGAGATGTCACTCAACATCAACAGCTCGCCCCCTTTGTTGCGATACCCAGAGCGACGGAGTGCCCGTCGCTAGCCGGGTCTCGCGCATGCGCACGACAGAGCCGGCTCCGTCGTGCGCATGTGCTGTGGGCCACCATCAACCCGGTTGCGAGCGCTCAGCGCTTGCGACCGGGTCTGAATCAGGCCCACAGCCTGAAGGTAATTTTATACAATATTTTTAATAATTTGTGCCTTAGACAAAGTTTGTGTACATTGAACCATCAAAAATCAAAGGTTTCATTATCTCAGTCATGCCAAAATATTTCCGTATTTCGGAATATTCCATATTTCGGAATATTTGGATATGGGAGACTCAACCTGTATCACTACATCATGTAATGTAATAGATTGGAACATAAGATTATTTAATATTAAAACATACAGTATCTTTGTGACAATATTTTGTTTTAAATTGTATCGGATCAATTAAAAGTTTTACTGCTATACAACAATATAGTATTTAATACACATTATTACAGTTTGCACAATTTGCTGATAAGGCGTATTGTAAATGAGTGAGGCTTTCCTTATCCTGCTGCTTTGGAACAATGGCCCTCATTCAGAGCCGCACGTTAACAACAGTACGCTCGTTGCGTTCCGATGTTGACTAACCGCGCATGCGTCGGGGTTACACCGCGCATGCGCGTACGGCAAATTGCGAGCTTTTTTTCTCTCGTTCCTAAAATAGCGTACAGGAAGTGACATGTCAAATGTGATTGACAGAACAGGGCGTTTTTGGGTGTTGACGGGGGTGGAGATGACAAAACGCAGGCGTGGCGAAGCGTTTTTGGGGCGTACATACATTAGCAGATGCGAACGTCAAATGTGTTCGGACCGTCTCATACGTCACTGAAACATCCGCTTTCCCTTCAAAATGCTCGCACAGCTTAGGGTCAGGATTACTCGACCACATTGGCGATGGCCTTCTCCTCCGTCCCGGGACTCCACGATGGTGCTGCGATTAATCGTGGCTGGTCAGTAAAGTAATTAGTGTTGGATTGAAATCCGGCTTGGTATGTGTTTGGAAAGCAGTTTATTGGGATAGCACAAAAGCGTACGCAGGTGGAAATCAGAGCTGCTAATGTCATGATTACATAATCAATTAGCGTACATTTTTGGGTTTTTTTTTTGGCTACAATTTGGTGGTTATGGCCTATTGTAAAAATAATGTCATCATCTTTTAATTAGCTCCCCTTTTTTTTGGTTTACTGTTGAATTTGCATCGCTATGTGTTTTTTTAAACGTTCCTTAAAGAGGCCTTTTTTTTAACATAAGAGGGTCAGTTTTTGCGTTTAAGGCCAGGATTAAATGTAACCCATTTGGACAATAATGTCACAATACAATGTCTGTTTTTTTTGTACAATTTATTGTTTACACACAAACAAATTGGCATAATATTGTATTGCCTTTTTTTGTGGCCAAGATATTTGATCTAAAAAAAAAAAACACATAACTACTAACATAATCGTAAATACAAAATTTAAAAACATTTCACAAGAAAGGAGAGGGAAGTTTTGACCAGAAAGGAATATGAGCCAAGCACAGAAGGAAAGTGGGAAAAGTCGCCATTGCTGTCACCGTTTTCTCGGCCGTTTGGATGGGTGAGGGTGGGCGCCAGACCGGGTCCGGGATGCCATCGGGCTGGCCTGTCCAGAGGCAGATGTTGTGGCCTCTGGACTAGGCACAGGGCTAGGCACATTTGGAGGATTGCCTGATGTTGTGCCAGAGGTGGAGGATCTGGATGTTCCGGCAGGAAGGGAGGTCGGCTCCACCATGTGCTGGCGAACGAGCTGCTCCAGGGCATCGGCGATGCGGATGTTGGCCCTGGTATTTTCCGCCAGGGCCTGAGCAATGGTCACGTTGGCCGCAGCATTTTGCTCCAGGGCCTCAGCCACCCGTATCAGACTGGCGTCCATCCTCTGCAGAATCTCCGTATGGCAATCCGATTTAAAATTGAGTTCTGTGAGGAGGCCCACTGCCTGCGAGGGGGCACGCCCTGGACTGGCTTCTGCAGGGTCCTCAGCCGGATGTACTGGTTCCTCCCCTGCAGAGTCAGCAGAAATTCTGCGGCCAAGGCTCCCCTCTGGAGCAGACTCATCCGCCTCTGTCTCTGTTAGGAAATTGGAGAAAAGACTCACATTAGAATCTACATATTGGCACAATAGCATTTCTGAGATGGTGACATGACAAGACTTACCTTGGCCAACATGAGGAGCCGCAAAGTCTGGCATGTCCGTATCCATGTTGGACACGCCAAACGCCTCCACAGCCTGCACACACCCCTGTGCCATCTCTTCTAAGTCTGTCAACTCCAATGACACAGGGGTGGGACCCCCACCTGTCCCCCTTGCATGCCTAGCCCTGTCGGCAAGTTTTTGCTTTAGACGATATTTGAAGTCTGCCCATCTGTGGAATGAATTTGGAACCATTATCCTTTTTTTAACAATGGGGTTTGTTTATAGGATGGGAAAGTGTTTACTTACCGCCGTTTGACATCCCGGGCTAGACGGACATAATCACCCACCCTATTGACAGCAACGGCGACCTCCTCCCACATTCTCCACTTCTGGCTTTGGCTCATATTCCTGGCTGCCTGGGGCAGGGTGTCAACGCACTTCTGGATCAAAACCTCCATCTCCTTGCTTGTGAAATGTGGCTGCCTTTTTTTTTTGGCAGCTTTGGCGGGTTGACTGGGGCCAGCAGTCTCTTCCATGTCATCCTCCTCACCTATTTGGGTAAATATGCAGATTTAGCCACTTCACAACTTGCACAATATTATGTTTTAAAATACTCATTGACACAAAATGCATGAAGGCCTTACCGCCGCAATTTTGACCATTGTTTCCCTGGTTTGAAGCCATGTCTCTGCTTCCAGCATGAAATCATCCAGAAATTCTATGTGATTTTGTGACGTATTTATACATGCGTCGTTAGATTGCGGCCGCATCATTGATTGTGCGTCCCTATGATTCATCCTTAATTTGTGCGGGAAAATAAACACTATTTATGGCTTGGTGTGTGTGGATTCGAGGTGGGGTTGTTGGAGTGTTGTCGGTGAAGTGGTTTGGATTTGGTTGGTTGGTTGCGTTTGGAGGATTTTGGAGAGTTGTTTTTTTGTTTGTTTTTGCTACATTTCTTTGGTTTTTACGTTCGCATTTTTTTCATTTTTTCTACATCCTTTCCTGATTTGGTAAGTTTTGTGCATTCAAATTTGTGGCCAATTGTTGTATTCTTCTGTTTTGTGGTTAGTTAATTTGTTTAACACTCATTTCATATTTTTTAGTTTTTTTTGGTTTTCGGACCCAAAGAAGTTTTTTGAGGACATCTTATATATTCGAGTTGGGTAAGTCCATTTTTTGTCTTGCATTTGCGAATGAATTACCGCATTTTGGACTGTTGGTGTAGTGACTTGCATTTGCGAATAATTTACCGCATTTTGGACTGTTGGTGTAGTGAGTTGCATTGGCGAAAAATTTACCGCATTTTGGACTGTTGGTGTAGTGACTTGCATTGGCGAATAATTTACCGCATTTTGGACTGTTGGTGTAGTGACTTGCATTGGCGAAAAATTTACCGCATTTTGGACGGCTTATTCATCATATAATCCAGTTTTGCTTTTCCCTTTACCATTTTTTGGGTCCATTTGAACCCTATTTGACGTACGGTGTGCAATGTAGTTTTCAGCGATGGGCAAATGTGTTTTTCCGTTATTTTCTGTGTTGGCTTGCAACAATTTTTTACCTAAAAAAAAACCCTTTACATTTTTGACGTCTCATTGTTGCCTTTTTTACAGTTTATACATATCATGACAATACCCCGGCATGTAAGCAGCTATGGATGGTATCAGAAAGCTAAGTTTTTTTTTCTTACTTTTGGGGTGGGTCAAAAGCCTTACATTGTAAACTTTGAATTTCAGATAGATCTGGGGCGAATTGTTCTGGCCCTGCTCCCGGAAGACGACCAACCTCAAACTCGTCCCAGGCGTAGGCATCGTAGGCATGCAAGGCCCCAGATATTTCGAACACGTGTCACCCTTTTTGGAATGCCCGATGATGAGGTTTTAAGACGCTACCGTCTACCTCCCAAAATCATCATAGACACTCTCTCATTAATAGAAAGTGATCTTGAGCGGCAAATTGACAGTCCAACAGCAATACCACCACTGACGCAATTTATGGCGGTGTTACATTTCTGTGCCTCAGGATCGTTTCAAACAACGGTCGGAATAGTGGCGGGCATCTCCCAATCCTCCTTTTCCCGGATCCTGAGGGCAGTGATGGAGGCACTTTTCAAGCACCTCCATCATTTTATTCAAATGCCTTTGGATATGGGTGCCCTTAGTGTGGCCAAGGCCAATTTTTACCAAATAGCTGGCTTCCCACACATCATAGGGGTTGTGGATGGTACTCACATACCACTTCAGCCTCCAGCACGGCTGGAGGCCATATTTAGAAACAGGAAACACTATCACTCCCTGAATGTAATGGTGGTATGTGATGCCTCCCTCCAGATCCTGTCCCTGAATGCTAAATTACCCGGAAGTGCTCATGACTCCTTCGTCATCCGGCAATCAGGGATATGGCAGAAATTAACCAACCTACAAGCTGGTGATGCGTGGCTTCTGGGTAAGTGGAGACCTTTAGTACATAACAATGTTAAGCTTGATACACAGTGTTCCTGATGTGGTCTATTTTTGTTCACAGGAGACAGTGGATACCCTTGCATGTCCTGGCTGCTCACTCCTTATTTGGCTCCCACACCAGGGCCACAAAGTGCGTATAATTCCGCACTTACAGCCACCAGGCAAGTGGTGGAGCGCTGTATCGGCCTTTTAAAAGGCCGATTCAGATGCCTCCACCGCTCTGGTGGCGAGCTCATGTATGTGCCGGATATGGTGTCTAAAATTGTGGTCCTGTGTGGGATATTTCACAACATTGCCATAAGGAGTGGTGTCCCAATGCAGCCAGAGGATGCCTTACCTGAGGATGGCCCCCCCGAGGTTGGTCGAAGGTCAGTATGTGGGGGGGCCATACGCGATGATGTTGTGGCCAGATTTTTTAGGTAAGTTTGTTCAAAACTCCAGTGTTTATACCTAATGTGTTTTTTTTTTTGGGCAAACATCTAATTTATTTTTATTTTTCTCACCATCTTCTGTTTGTTCACATAATCTTTGGCACTCCAACGCTCACTACTTCCTGCTACCCTTACCAAACCTGGATCTGGTCCTTTTGGGCATATATTCTGGAACCCATATCGCAACGCCATGTTTGTGGAATCATGTTGGCATGGTCCTTCGTCAACCAGTTCTTGATTTTGTGTTTTTATTTATTTTTTTCTTGGTATGTGTTGTATTTGAATTTATCACTGTGTATTTTTTTGGGGAGTGACCACTTTGTTTGCTCTGTTATGTGGTGAATAAATGTTTGAAGAGTGAAATGGTCTTCCTTTTTTGGGACGTTAACAGCAAGTGTAACCAGGTTAACACAAGTTACATTTGACTAAGGGGTAAACCAGTACTGACGCCAGATGAGCAAAACTGAAATATGATTTCAGCTTTCCAATCCACACCAAAAGGAAGCCTGGCCCAACCTTGGGATTTGTAAGATTGGCCTAAGCAGCTTGCGCACCAAGTAGGAACCTGGAAAATGTAGAAATCTGAAATTGACACTACACCCAAAAAGGGAAATTACATTGTTACTGTTATGTGTTTCTGGTGTCTGTTTGACATACAAAGACAAAACACAATCTAACTTTTACAAAAGGGAAATCCTTGCAGGAACTTATGTCAGGCTAAACTATTTTGGTTTTGGTTTTTAAAAATGATCCACAACGTATATTTGTCTTTAAAATTTTATTGGGAAAATACAACAAAAAAAAAAAATCTAATGCCGAAGGAGGCCAGACAGTCGGTCGAGGGCCACCAGAAGGCCGATTACATGGTGGCGCATCTGCCCCACAACATCCGCCACCTCTTGGCGACGCCTCTGTTCCTCTGTGGGTGAGAAAAGTGTGTGGGTTAATACAACAATAGGGACTCCACAGAAAAACATTAATTAAAAAACAAATCACTCCTAAACCCAAAAACATAAATAAAAAGTGTGGGCTGGCAAAAATACAAGGCCTAGGTACAAATTCCCACAGGTATGATATGTGTATGCTTAAATCACCAGGAAGAGGTAAAGGCAAACCTTCACAATCAACAAAAGTCAAGCCACAAAAACACGAAGAAAGGCACGACACATGATTACATACAAACAGTTTGTGGTTTAAAAAAAAATAATAAAAAACATACCGGGTAAAAAATCGGGAGCTCCGGCAAAACCTCCATGATCCTCCTCGGAGGATCCGTCATTCCCCAAAGAATGGGGCGGAGTTATGCTGGACTCCGGGGAGGGGGTAATTGGAAGAGGGGTGGGTGGAGGAGAGGGGGAAGTGGGACGGAGGGGAAGGAGTCCCGACATTTCCGGGAGAGGGTCTGGGAAGGATGGGGAGGAGTGGGGAATAGGGGAAAGATTTGGGGTGGAGTGTTGGCTGGGGGTTGGGGAGAGTGGGCGGGAACGCCGACGTTGACGGCGGAGTCTTGGCTGTCCCCCTAAAATATGTCAAATAAATTGCGTTTAGTTTATGGACAAATCCGGCCAAACAAACAACCAAAAAAAAAAAAATAAAAAAAAAAATAGCAGTAGAATTAAAAATTCATAAAAAGAGGGAAAACATGCAGACGCAGATATGAGTACAAAAAAAAAATAGAACAGACAGGAAAACATGCAGACGCAGATATGAGTACAAATAATAAATAGAACAGACAGGAAAACATGCAGACGCAGATATGAGTACAAATAATAAATTGAACAGACAGGAAAACATGCAGACGCAGATATGAGTACAAATAATAAATTGAACAGACAGGAAAACATGCAGACGCAGATATGAGTACAAATAATAAATTGAACAGACAGGAAAACATGCAGACGCAGATATGAGTACAAATAATAAATTGAACAGACAGGAAAACATGCAGACGCAGATATGAGTACAAATAATAAATTGAACAGACAGGAAAACATGCAGACGCAGATATGAGTACAAAAAAAAAATAGAACAGACAGGAAAACATGCAGACGCAGATATGAGTACAAATAATAAATTGAACAGACAGGAAAACATGCAGACGCAGATATGAGTACAAATAATAAATTGAACAGACAGGAAAACATGCAGACGCAGATATGAGTACAAATAATAAATTGAACAGACAGGAAAACATGCACACGCAGTTTGCCCCACAAACACAAACATTAAAACCACAATACATAACACTTACTTGCCAGGATCTGCATGCGAAAGCATGCCAGCAAGCGGGGCGTTCGCCGTTGCAGGTCGGACCACCTGCGCTCCAGCTGGCCGATGTTGCGGCGTGATCCAAAGGACCGCAGGCGGGACCGTACCTCCGCATACGCGGAGCGCTTCTGCCGGTTGGTCATGGGTTCTGGCTGGCTGGTGATCCGGCGATCCATGACCTCCGTAAGCACCAGCAGCTCACGCCTGGTGAATGCGGAGGCTCTCATGATGGCAATGGTGTTTTTCTTAAAAATCATTTTTGATAAAGTGTGTAAAAATTTTCTGATTGGCTAATGTATTTTGGAAATTAACAGGAGCAATTTTATTGGTTAGTGTATGAGTCATGTGTTCGACAGGGCCAGAAATCTCTGGAGAGTTAGGATAGGCTTGATGCAGTGACATGCGTAAGCAAATTTAAATAAAGAAATGAACCCAGGGAAATATGCGGGGATACACAGCAATAGTACAATTGTTTAATTGTGGTTCACATGTTTTTTAAACAATACAAGCGAATGTTTCATCCGTACGTATTCTGCGGGTAAACACAAACACAGACAAGAGTAAAGTTTCTTTCATTGTGTTGAAAAAAAAAAAACAATTAAGCTAATTGAT
Organism: Taudactylus pleione; assembly: GCA_031769625.1. NCBI lineage: Eukaryota > Metazoa > Chordata > Amphibia > Anura > Myobatrachidae > Taudactylus > Taudactylus pleione. The sequence continues at coordinate 2,257,858 of JAUIMM010000091.1, read as the reverse complement.
ACATTGATTGGCATGATACGATTGATGGAGGTAGGCAGAATAAAGGAGCAGGTAATCGACATCTGACAAGGCCACTTCCTGTTTATACTTGTGCGTGCGTTCCTTTCAAGCCATTTCGGGGATGTACGCTCGCTATTTCGTACGCTCGTTAGTTAGAGGAGGGGTCGTCAGAGTTTTGGGAGGAATTTTAGATGCGAACGAAAATACGAGCGAGCCATTGAATTTAAATATTTTTGTACGTACGCCTAACGTACGTGCGCCCGCTTGCGAGTGGGTCTGAATGAGGGCCAATGTTCTCTCTGCACTTTAGATAATTTGGTTTGTACATGTGACCGGCTTGTTTACCTGTTATGGTATTAGCTTTGTGCTAAGCTGTACCTGTGTGATGAATTGCATTCATTAGCCAGAGCAATAGTTCTTCAGTTACATATAGACAAGGTGTGTTTATTGTAAATTGCCTACATAATGTCATTGAAGAAGACACGTAAAGGTCACCTGTCGTTCCAATGGGGAAGGTGTTTTTTTTTTTCGTTTTGTTTTTTTTATACTAAGATAGTGATTTGATTAACTCCAAGTACCTACAATTATTTGTCTGCAGCCATTAAATCTGACAAGTGCAGAACATTTGCTCAGTGATTGATACTTGTGTATTAAAAAATACAGACTTTGATAAATGCCTTTTATAACCTAAGCACTTTGCTTAGCCAGCAAATATACTGCCGAGTTATTTTAATGATTAGCTCACACAGATGGTGCCATAAGTGACTAGATTTTCCAAATGGCAGTGATATTACACTTGGAAAACGGCCTTTTTGTATTTAGCAATACAGTATAATTACTAAATAGCAAGAATGGATGTATCTTATCAAAGTCTTGCTGCTTATTACATAATACAGATTAGTTGATGTTTCCTCATCACCGATATTTAAGAGTAAGTGGTATTTATTAAAGCTTGGAGATACAGTTGTGAGAGATAAAAGTACTAACCTATCAGCTTCTAACTTACATTTTCCCAGCTTTGATAAATATCTATCAGTTTTAAATCATGCGAGTCATAAAGCATTAAAGTGGATTCCTCACCTACAGGCAGAGCAGGAAGCAGTTCTGAATGCTGGATACGGATTCAGCATATCTGTCCCAAAGTTCCAGTTCAAGATTTTCTCTGTCCGTCCCTGATCCACTTATTCCTGGAATTTTTAAATTATACCCCTTTTACACCAGAGCTAAAACCCGGGTTATTGAAGGGTTAACCCGGGTTGCTCCTAGGTGTAAAAGGGGACAGGGTTGGATTCCCAGGTCGAGTGACCAGGCAAACCAACCCAGGTAACGTGCAGGGTTTGACACAGGAGCAACCCGTGAAACTCTGCAGTGTAAACGGGAACCCCGGGTCATGCGACCCAGGTCTCGTTTACAGCATGGGGACTTCCGGGTTTGTCTGCGCTTGGAGATGATGTCGTCTGATTGGAAAAAACAGAAGGAAGAATACATCTGCAACACATTATATACATCTAAAAGAACCCCATAATTTAATGTGTACAATTTATATTTAAATTGGGGGTGCTGCCATCTAACAAATAATACAGTTACTAAGATACTTGGAGAAGAAGAAAAAGGATTTGTTCTAATGTATGGCGCACATAAAGTTTGTTTATCTATTATTAAAAGAGTAAATGCTTTATTGGATATGCATTAAAAAATTGGTGCAGATAGCACCAGGTTCAGCAAAATAATAATAACATATAAGAGTGAATTAAATGTGAAAAAATGTGACAAAAATAAATGTGAAAATATTTTTGTATTATTTGGTTTTAATTAAAATTAATAAACGATTCCCGCCGTGTGTGTCAATTTATTGATCTATAATATCTACAAATCTAGTATGAAAAGAAAAAAGGAGAGGGGGGAAGGGAAAAGAGAGGGAAGGGGCTTCAAAACCTGCAATATATATGTGTTTCAAGAGATAACTTGACGTATCAGTATGATAATAAACTTGAGTGAAGGGGGTACCCATCTACCCAGTAATATCACACATATTGGTACTCTTGCCAGTATAATATCTCCTGAATATTCTGATTGATGTAATTTGCCTTAATTGGTCTTTAATCACCCCTTAATATTGCCCTGATATGTTTCAACTTTTATTATTATATTATTGATTGATCAGATCAATAAATCATACCAGAGGATATTAATACCTTCCTATTAGTTCAATGTGCCATTATTATATAAAAGTGATGATTCATTATACATCATTTGTCAGCAGAATGTTGATCTTATGATACCTTGTTCACAAATACTTTAGGGGGACAATGTTTAGTATTAGGGGCGCAGTATTAAGACAGTGCGCAAACATCTGTATTGCTAATCGCTATTGTTTTTATCCAATCCCCTGTGCTTAAATGAACAAGATAAATAATATCTGGTGGTTGCAGATAATGAAATATCTGCAACCAATATCTTCAATTAGAGAAACCTGCCCTTTTGACAGGGTGTAGGGGTATGAGAGAACTCAATGATTTTATAAATCCTCAAACAGTAACAATGTTGCTCAATGTACACGTGTAACTTCACAAATTGTATCTAATATTATATCAACTCCAATACGGAGATTTTTCATTATCTGCAACCACCAGATATTATTTATCTTGTTCATTTAAGCACAGGGGATTGGATAAAAACAATAGCGATTAGCAATACAGATGTTTGCACACTGTCTTAATACTGCGCCCCTAATACTAAACATTGTCCCCCTAAAGTATTTGTGAACAAGGTATCATAAGATCAACATTCTGCTGACAAATGATGTATAATGAATCATCACTTTTATATAATAATGGCACATTGAACTAATAGGAAGGTATTAATATCCTCTGGTATGATTTATTGATCTGATCAATCAATAATATAATAATAAAAGTTGAAACATATCAGGGCAATATTAAGGGGTGATTAAAGACCAATTAAGGCAAATTACATCAATCAGAATATTCAGGAGATATTATACTGGCAAGAGTACCAATATGTGTGATATTACTGGGTAGATGGGTACCCCCTTCACTCATACTGATACGTCAAGTTATCTCTTGAAACACATATATATTGCAGGTTTTGAAGCCCCTTCCCTCTCTTTTCCCTTCCCCCCTCTCCTTTTTTCTTTTCATACCAGATTAGTAGATATTATAGATCAATAAATTGACACACACGGCGGGAATCGTTTATTAATTTTAATTAAAACCAAATAATACAAAAATATTTTCACATTTATTTTTGTCACATTTTTTCACATCTAATTCACTCTTATATGTTATTATTATTTCGCTGAACCTGGTGCTATCTGCACCAATTTTTTAATGCATATCCAATAAAGCATTTACTCTTTTAATAATAGATAAACAAACTTTATGTGCGCCATACATTAGAACAAATCCTTTTTCTTCTTCTCCAAGTATCTTAGTAGATGATGTCATCTCCAAACTCTGGAAGAAGTGTTCTAGTGCACCCGTGTGCAGTGTGAACGGCGCCGATATGGGAATAATCCGGATCGGCGCCGCAGTAGAAAAGGTCTGTCCTTGGTCTGACCCGTTTTGGAACCGTGTTCCAAATCTTGGGTCAGACCCAGGATTTAGGTGTAAAAGCAGTATTATTTTACTTCTCTCCTCTGCCATGTGGGATTGAAGGGACAGATACAGTAGCTGTGGTCAGAACTCAGGACTAAATTGGGTATGCCACAAAGGACACCTACGACATTTTATTTGCCCACTGCTGGGCCGTTGCTGTAATCTTGCTCAGAAACCGAGCCAATGCCTGGTGGTGAGTACTGTGTCACAAATCGTGGTCTTAGCCACCCATACAGGGTTAAACATTCATTCATCGCTGTGTCTAAAACCTCCAACAGACTATCCCAGTGATTACCGCTCACTTGGTCAGCCTGACCAATTACCTGTTACCACTCCTTATATATTTCCAGGCCTAGGAAAGACTCATTGCCTGAACCAGTGGTGTAACTACCGCCCCCGCAGACCCTGCGGTAACCCCGCGGTGGCGAGGGGGCTGCAGATTCCATGCAGACTAGTCATCCGCATGAAATCTGCTGAAAACATCCCTCCAAAAATGGCCGCCGCCTAGGAGGAGACATATGCTAGAGGTTCTACAGGACCTCTAGCATCTGTTAGTCACCCAGGCACTACTAGTATAACAAACACACAGCTGCCGGCAGGGGGGAGCAAACTATATAGTTACGCCACTGGCTTGAACAACTGTGTTCCTTCCTGAGGATCGTTCCAGGGTCAGTGTCTCCTGTGTTCACGCTTGGACTGGGCTGCCGGGGTTTCAGGTAATTCCCTGGTGGCCCAAACTGCATTGTGGACACTAATCTTTCTGTGAGGGGGTGGGGCTTAGTAGGCCTTGACGGGGGGGGCGCATGCTGCCATCATAGGCAGGGCCGGGGGGGCAAGGCAAGGACAACCCTGAGACTGCACTCTGCTGCTTGTAATGTATGTGTCATCTGTGTGTGATTTGCATATGAGCTTCTCTTTGTGAATGCTGGTGAAAAATGGTGTGGGGGTGTGTGTATGTGTGTCAGGGCCGGATTTGCCGCTAGGCAACCTAAGCGGCCACCTAGGGCCCGGCGGGTCCCAAGGGGCCCGTGACCAGGCCGGGCAGGCCCCCCAAAAACTGTCCCTGGGGAGAACCTGCAGCGCTGTTTATGACATGCTGCTACTAGCACCAGCCGGGAGACAGGACACACATACCGGCAGTGTAGTAGCAGCACGTCGGAGGCCCGGCTGCTACTATGCTGGGGGAGGAGGAGGCAGAGTTCAGGACGGGGCTGGCCTGCCCTAAGCAGGAAGGGGCAGGCTCGGGGATACTGCTGAATGGAGTACCAGCCACAGTGAGGAGGATGCCGCTGTGCCCGCCCTCCCGCCTGCCGACAAACAGTGACAGTGATTCACTGTCTCACTCCCCCGCTGTGCTGCTGTTAAGGCTGAAGAGGCAAGCCATGTAGACGCGGTGCATATGGACGTCATAGGCAGTTACATTTGCTGGAGCTGGTGGGGAGGTGAGAAAGGCGCGGAACTGTGAGGGGACGGGGGTCTATGCTGGGCTGGGAGGGGGTCTGTGAGGGGAGGGAGGTCTGTACCGTTAGGAGAGAGGGTCTATGGCTGCTGAGAGGGGTCTGTGAGGCGGGGTCTGTACTGTGAGGGGAGAGGAGTGTGTGAGGGGAGGGTGGGTCTGTGCTGTGAGGGGGGACCTGTGGTGTGAGGGGAGAGGGTCTATGGCTGCTGAGAGGGGTCTGTGAGGCGGGGTCTGTACTGTGAGGGGAGGGAGGTCTGTAACGTTAGGAGAGAGGGTCTATGGCTGCTGAGAGGGGTTTGTGAGGGGAGGGGGTGTCTGTACTGTGAGGGGAGAGGAGTGTGTGAGGGGAGGGTGGGTCTGTGCTGTGAGGGGGGACCTGTGGTGTGAGGGGAGAGGGTCTATGGCTGCTGAGAGGGGTCTGTGAGAGGAGGGGGGTGGGAATGATGGGCGCTATGTAAGAGGGCATGTGGAGCTGTTAGGTGGGCAGTGAAGGGGCCAGGGTGTCAGTGTGACTATAACAACCAGAAGCTGCATACACACATTTATTTATGAAAGGAATAATATATATATATATATATATATATAGATACAGCTATACCCGGCACTCCTGTGATGAAAACGAATGCTCCGGTGCCATCCTGGGGTGAAGAACCCATGCATATGATACCAAACTAGGCGGCACTCAGGAGTCTGTGATGCAGTGCATGATAAAAGTCCTTTATTCAGCCGACGTTTCGGGAGCTACCCCGTCATCAGGGACAAGATACAAACAACACTTACAAACATGTATATATACCATCATCAATCACCATGTGAACCAACTCACCTGCAGAACGCCAGCAGAAGCCGTCCTCCGGAGCGCGCTAAAACTTGCGTCGCATCCGTATGACATCATCATACAGCGACCGCAATGTGAGCGGTCACATGCTAATAATGTTTGGTTGCCTAGCAACCTTCCATACAAAGCGAATAATGATATAGTTCTTATTAAAAAACCTTTTAAAACAAAGATAATATTAAAAAAATAGACGAACAAACACTTATCCTGTAATGTAAACCAATCATTGTACATTATATTATAATCACATCACGTCACATGTGTATACATCATAATGTGGTCACACTGCGATTCAATTAGAAAATAGATGATCATCTATGCAGCCAAAAAATTGCTTATTAATCTAGTTAAGTCGCTTCCCATACAAATATGTATCATGATGGAATCACTTCATAATTAACATCCACATAACTACTGTAGAATATTCAAGAACTGTATTCAAAATAATTTTTTCAAGAGACAAGACAAAAGTCATAATGCACAAGACAACCAAAGAATATATCAATACAAACTAAACTAAAATTGCAATACATAGAAAGGAGCAAGATCTTACAAAAGCACAACCACTAAACAATCAGACACACCAAAGTGCCCAAAGTCAATCAATATCTGAAGAGGAGTAGATGGTAATTTCTACACAAGCCAAACTCTATAAGAAACACTGTAATCCCAGTGTTTCATTTAAACCTTTTGGGGATATCGGATTCAGAGTATGTATCCATTTACTCTCCGTTTGTAAAAAGATTTTTGCCCTATTTCCCCCACGTCTCAATGGCGGGACATGATCGATCAATATCGCTTTTATTGTAGCTACCCATGTTTGGCTGCTACCCAATGTCTGGCAACAGGTTGGTCCGAATGACCAGTTTCAATGGCCTGTCTGATAGCACTATATTATCCAATTGTGACCTGGTGCCCTCCACATAAACCCTTAGAATAAGGGAATAAGTAACATAGGCCCTCATTCAGACCCACTCGCGAGCGGCTGTCCGCTCGCAAGTGGGTCGATGGTGTGCACTGTGCATGCGCACGACGGAGGGAGCTCCGTCGTGCGCATGCGCGAGACGCGACGAGCGAAGGACTTTCCTTCGCTCGTTGTGTCTGATCAAAGGAGGCGTGCTGTCGATGTTGATTGACAGCACGCCCCCTTTGGTGGGCGTGCCGGGGGCGTGCCTGCCAGACGGAGGCGTTCCCAAGGGAACGCCTACCTTCAGAAGCCGGCCCCACTGACATCACTAGTGATGTCAGTGGGAGTGATTTTGGCTCTGATAGAGCCAAAAGCACTCCTGGCCTTGCGGTTGAGAAACTCAACCGCAGGTTTCTGCTCGCACTGGCGATGGTCGCGATGGTCAAGATCATCGCGACCATCAACCTGCACGCTCTTATAGGCTGTGGGTGGTGACCCACAGCTATACGAGCGTCCAGGAGGACACTCCATATTTATGGAGGTGGGCCCTGATTCAGAGCGAGCGCTCTGGTCAGAGCGTCCGGCTCTGAAGCAGGACCATAGTCTCTCCTGGGGCGGCACTTGGGTCGACTTAACAAATAATTCACATAGTCATCTTGTTAAATATCAACGGTTTAGAACCCGTTTACTTAGTTCTTTCATCTGAATCCTATAGATATTCAACAAAGTGACTATGTGAATTATTTGTTAAGTCGACTTGAGTGCGCCCCAAGAGAGACTATATATATTTGGCCATCCAACAAAGGATTTGTTGGAAGGCCATGCCCATTTAGTTAACACCACCAACAAAATAGCTGGTCACGCCCCTTCAGAGGGCCCCTACCACTGCAATCCCCTGGTGGGCCCTTCATGCCCCATGTTTCCAGAGATTTCTCCTATGGATACTTTCCTTGCTGAAACTCAACAATTTCCCACTTGTACCATCACTGTTTGTCTCAGCGCTGCGGCTTCCATGCCGCATACAGATAACCACGGCGACTGTTTACTATCGCCGCTGTATACGCCGTACACAGACCACTTGTCTGTATTCCATGTAACGCTGTGTATCATCTCTCAGTGCCGCGGCTTACATGCCGCACACAAACTGATCATCCTTGTCTGCATTCCATCTACCGCTGTGTACCATCTCTCAGTGTTATGGCTCCCACGCTGCACACAGATCACTTCCACCTTCAGCTCCTGTTCTGCCAGTGTACCCATGGTGCATACCATTTGCTGGTGCCACACATCTTATCACCTGCGTGGATCCCACTCTGCTTTGTGCGGGCATCATCTGGACTGTGTTGCAAGTATCACTATACTCAGTGGCTATAGTGGATTACTGCATAAACCCTTAGAATAAAGGAATAGGTAACAGTCTGTTGATATCCTGTACTGTGTGTTTTTGTACTGGGCTGACAGTCAGCGTTGGGGTTCCAGGTCTGGAGGGCATGTTCGGGTCACAGTCTTTTAGCATCGAGGTGTTCAGTACTGTGTGTGCCTGAAGTGTCTCTCTATCCTGAGTTCTCCTTCCGGATTGTGGTCCAGGTCTTGCGTCAGAGCTGTATCAGGGATATAGCGTCATTAGTTCTTCCCTGGTTACATAAGACTCCGATTCCTAGCTTGGTTCCCAGGTCCAGACTGTCAGTACTATACTGTTTGAGTTCAGGTTCTTCTTGTCACTAGAGTAGTTCTCTGGTCTGATTGGTTCTTGGACCATTAGGTGAGAGGTGGCCCGGTGGCTTGGGTTCCTGTCCCAATCCTAATATCCTTGCATTACTCGGTCTGTGATTCCTAGTGTCGCTAGTCTCCCAGTACCTGTATTACCTATGAGTTGTGGTATCTTGAAACTTCCCCATTTCCTGCACTCCTCAGTTAATACCCTGGGCCTCATGCCAGATCTACAGAATACCAGAACCATGACATACTGTAGCTGCAGGTTACTTTTACATGGCATTATTAACTTCCAATGGACATTACTTTTGCTAATGGACATCTTACTGAGTTTTATTGCCCATACTGGGCCTCTGATTTGATATTACCTAAACTAAATAGCCTCTTATTGTGCATTGATGCTGCCAACGGGCAACTTTCCGGGCATTGCTGCTAGTAATTGACATCTAACTAATTATTACAGCTACTAATGAGCATTACAACTGCTGGGCATCTACAGTAATTGGGCATTTCTACTATTGCTGTGCATTACTGGCCATTAACATCCTGACAGGTTGCGGCTTGGAATCGGCCGTTACTCACTTCAGTCCCTGGCTCCCCTGACCTCTCAAGCGGTCAGACGCAGGTGCGGTGGCAAGTGATGCGCTGAGGATAATACCTGGGGTCTGCTAGGACATCCTTGTGCTCGCTTTGATTTGGTTCCTGCGGTTACCATGATGGGCACAGCCATAACAGTCTACATCACCTGATTGTCCTTTACCCAACGGTAGCATTGGTTGCTGTCAGCTGACAGTATCCTCCAATGGACTGCTACCTTAGGGTATTTAGCTGGGCTCCAGACAACAGGAAGTTGCCTGTACACTGTTGTTACTTCCAGTGTATACATGATGTTGCAGCGTTCCAGATTCCAAGCTCCTTTCTTCCAGTGATACTCTCCTAGTGTTACCCACGGGGTGTGTGTTTGTACTCAATATGTCATCCGAGTACTATCTCTGAAGTGTCATCATCCTGTGCCAGTTCTGGATCTGGGAGCCACAGCGTGTGTACTTAATACATTATCCAAATACAATCTCCTAGTGCCATTCTCCTGTGTCAGCCCCACGTCTGGATCAACATGCTGTGTACCCAGTACATCACCCAAATGCGAAACTTCCAGTATCATTCTCCTGTGCTTTCCCTGTGATAGTGTTCTTCCATTTCCCACTTGTGCCGGATACCTGACCAAATGGCTGCTACTTGCTTGCTGGGTACAGCTTAAGCCCAAATCCCGCATGGAGCGGTCACTGCGGAACACCTCCCAGTAAGTTAGACTCCGCACCTGTAGTCAGGTCTAGCCAACATCCGTACTTGTGGATGAGGAAGGGATATATCCAGGCCCCTCATCTCAGATTCCTTTCTCAACCTGGGTCCACGTCTTCTAATCCCTCTACAGGGGACCACCATAGCCTGAACGTGACACATATACAGTATCGCTGGCCTATTTAGCCTAGATGGGCATTATGCCTGAAATGTATTTATGGGGTATTATCACTGGCATATAACCTTGCTAGGCATTAGAACTGCATTTTAGGTCTTGATTGAGCATTAGCAATTGATTTAGGTCTTTTTGGGCACTGCCACTGGCACATTAGGCCGTGCTGGGTGGTAATTAATTATCAATTGGAAATCACATTGCCGGGCTTTTGACCTGGCAGATTTGATGTTACTGGCCATTATCCATAGCAATCTTTTTCTAAAAAACATTACCTGATTTGTACACAACATAATAATGTATTCAAATGTGTTTTCATTCCATAATTAGTTTGTGTATAAACAGTTTAATGGTCACCTCCTCACTGAGTACTAACATACATGCCTAACACTTGTTTCCTTTAGGCATACATACACACACACAATGTAATAAGTGCTGTTATTATCACCATATTATCATCATTAGACACATCTGACCTTGCATGCAGACACAAGTATGTTTTTCTATTGTGTGTGCCTTGTCCATCGCACTCCAGAGACGCATATGCAATCAGCTGTAATTGAGCCCCATTGTGAGCACTGTGTTTTTCAGTATAGAAGTACTAATTCCGTACTGGGGCTGCTGCTGACACTCGGTGATGTCACAATGATGTTACTCATACTTTCTCCGTAAGAGGCTTCTTACTTATAGACCCATTTTGCGTGACAATAATACATTTTGTGGTCAATTTAATTAGTAACAAGTTTGCAAAAGTGAGGATTTTTCTTAAAACTCAAATACATTGCGCAATTCAATTAGAAATGGCAATTTGCGCTATTCGCGGCGAGGGTGTGAGACTTATCTACAAAATGCAATTTCAATGATTTTATACAAGTGTTAAATGTTAGAATAAACACTTTTACCTCTCATCTGCAAGTTCATAATCCCATCTCCCATCAACACCTCCACATACAGTCAGGTGCATAAATATTGGGACATTGACATAATTTTCATATTTTGGCCTCTATTCACCACCACAATGGCTTTGAAATGAAACAAACAAGATGTGCTTTAACTGCAGACTTTCAGATTTAATTTGAGGGTAATTACATCCAAATCAGGTGAACGGTGTAGGAATTACAACGGTTTCTATATGTGCCTCCCACTTTTTAAGGGGCCAAAAGTATTGGGACAAACTAAACAATCCTAAATCTAGCTTTCACTTTTTAATACTTTGTTGCAAATCCTTTGCAGACAATTACAGCCTGAAGTCTGGAACGCATAGACATCACCAGACGCTGGGTTTCATCCCTGGTGCTGCTCTGTTTTGTCTTCATCAAGTGAAATGCATGCTCAATCGGATTCAGGTCAGGGGATTGACTTGGCCATTGCATAACATTCCACTTTTTAGCCTTAAAAAACTCTTTGGTTGCTTTTGCAGTATGCTTCGGGTCATTGTCCATCTGCACTGTGAAGCGCCGTCCAATGAATTCTGAAGCATTTGACTGAATATGAGCATATAATATTGCCCGAAACACTTCAGAATTCATTCTGCTGCTTTTGTCAGCAGTCACATCATCAATAAATACAAGGGAACCAGTTTCATTGGCAGCCATACATGCCCACGCCAAGACACTACCACCACCATGCTTCACTGATGAGGTGGTATGTCTTGGATCATGAGCAGTTCCTTTCCTTCTCCATACTCTTCTCTTCCCATCACTCTGGTACAAGTTGATCTTTGTCTCATCTGTCCCTAGGATGTTGTTCCAATACTGTAATGGCTTTTTTAGATGTTGTTTGGCAAACTCTAATCTGGTCTTCCTGTTTTTGTGGCTCACCAATGGTTTACATCTTGTGGTGAACCCTCTATATTCACTCTTGTGAAGTCTTCTCTTGATTGTTGACTTTGACACATATACACCTACCTCCTGGAGAGTGTTCTTGATTTGGCCAACTATTGTGAAGGGGTTTTTCTTCACCAGGGAAATAATTCTTCTGTCATCCACCACAGTTGTTTTCCGTGGTCTTCCGGGTCTTTTGGTGTTGCTGAGCTCTCCGGTGCGTTCTTTCTTTTTAAGAATGTTCCAAACAGTTGATTTGGCCACACCTAATGTTTTTGCTATCTCTCTGATGGGTTTGTTTTCATTTTTCAGCCTAATGATGGCTTGCTTCACTGATAGTGACAGCTTTTTGGATCTCATATTGACAGTCGACAGCAACTGATTCCAAATGCAAATGTCACACCTAGAATAACTCCAGACCTTTTACTTGCTTAATTAATAATGAAATAACGAGGGAATAGCCCACACCTGTCCATGAAATAGCTTTTGAGTTGATAGTCCCATTACTTTTGGCCCCTTAAAAAGTGGAAGTCTGCAGTTAAAGCACATCTTGTTTGTTTCATTTCAAAGCCATTGTGGTGGTGAATAGAGGCCAAAATATGAAAATGATGTCAATGTCCCAATATTTATGCACCTGACTGTATCTGTCGCACATCATTTACACCTCCACATACCTGTACCGCATCATTTACACCTCCACATACTTATATCACACATCATTTACACATCCACTTACCTGTCCCACGTCATGTACACCTCCACATATCTGTTGCACATCATTTACACCTCCACATACCTGTTCCACATCACTTACATCTCCACATACCTGTCTCACATAATTTACACCTCGACATATCTGTCCCACATCACTTACACCTCCACATACCTGTCCCACATAATTTACACCTCCACGTACCTGTCCCACATCATTTACACCTCCACATACCTGTCCCACATCATTTACACCTCCACGTACCTGTCCCACATCATTTACACCTCCACATACCTGTCCCACATCACTTGCACCTCCACATACCTGTCCCACATCATTTACACCTCCACGTACCTGTCCCACATCATTTACACCTCCACATGCCTGTCCCACATCATTTAAACCTCCACGTACCTGTCCCACATTATTCACATCTCCACATACATGTCCTACATCATTTACACCTCCACATACTTATATCACATATCATTTACACATCCACTTACCTGTCCCACGTCATTTACACCTCCACATATCTGTTGCACATCACTAACACCTCCACATACCTGTCCCACATCATTTACACCTCCACATACCTGTCCCACATCATTTAACCCATTATTTAGTTGTTGTTTTTTGAGAAATTCACCTGAAAACTGACGTCTTTATTTGTCAAATTTTTTAAAGCCCTCCAAGTGCATGATTTACATTTTTACCTTAAAAAATGTCCCCTTCCTTTTTACCTGCTCAGGGGGTGCGCACAAAAAATCGTGAGAACGGCTCGCAGAACCCAACTCGCGTCTAATTGAATTGACCCCTTTGAGTATATGTTCGAGTAATGGATGTGCCTCCAAATCTGCAAAAAAGACTCCACCCACCATTCTGTTGTGTTTATACCCTCAGTCCTCTTCCCCTACTCTTTCATTAAGATTTGCTTTACTTTATGTAATGTTATAAAATACAAATATAATTAGCTACCAAAAAGATTATATAATAAAAATTGGTAAAATAAAACTTACTTTATAGGCAGAAACTGAAAATAATAATAATAATAATAATAATAATAATAAAAAAAAAAAAAATATATATATATATATATATATATAAAATATATGTCTGCATTCAGGGGCAAATGCAGGATTTTTCCAGGGGGGTTTACACACACACACACACACACACACACACACACACACACACACACACACACACACACACACACACACACACACACACATATATATATATATATATACACACACACATATACATACACATGTACATTACAAATACCTTGCAGCAGCTGCGGAGATGGGACATGGCAGGCTGGCACCATATCATTAGGCTCCTCCCCCTAGTGGCAAAATGCCGCGATTCACGGGTCAATCGAGAGGGGGCGGAGTCAATTGATGCGATTCTAATAGAATAGTTTTGTCATGAGGGAGGTGGGGCTTAATAACATAGTGTTTGCTCTGAAGGCTGTCAGGGGGAGTTTCTGGGTACTGAGAAACTCCCCCCTGCATGCGCTACTGGCATTTATACTATTGCATTCCATAAAGTGAAATTTGAACAGGTCATTAAGGGGCGAGAGGGTTTCTGAAGTGGCTCATACATACAGTGCATCTTCAGGGCTGATTCTGAGTTGGGAGCAAAGCAAAAAAACAAAGTATCTTTGACCTGGAACAAACCATGCTGCAATGCAAGGGGTACAATTATTTTTTTTTTTATACTGGGTATATACAGGCTGCTTTTACATATAGCTCACAAGTACTGGACAGCTCTATTGTTACATTGCAATTTAGATTTGCATTTGGACACGCTCCTGTCAACTCTAATGGTACAGCCGACGAACTATATATCGTTCAGTGTGTATACACAATATATCTATGAACTACGTCGTGCACAGATATATTGTGTTGCCTGTGCAGCAAGGCAGATGCGATATATCTTGCAGCCATATCGCACATCTGCCATTGTGTAAGGGACAACCGACCGTCCCATTATGCTGGCCGCAGGAACCGCCAACAATGACATCACAACTGAGTGGGCAAATTTAAATGCCTGCCCAGTTGTGATGTCTGGCCAGGCATATCGAGTGGCTGATTGGTAAGTGTGCATGCTTACCAAATGGGTCGCTGGGTTGGCCAGGTGAGTACCCTACGTTAGTCACTCTGCACAATGTAAATCTCTGCCATCTGCACTGCAACATGGCTTTGCCAAGGTGCAAAGTTACTTTTTCTCTGCTTCGCTCCCATACTCACACTCAGTCCCTCAATGCACATTCTTATAGCCTAGTAAATGTGAAGAGTCTGAGAAATAATGTAAGCACGTGTTTTACTTTTATCTTCAACATGGATCTCCAACGCCTATATAGAAAATCACAGGGGCTTCAAAGTGCAACAACGTCTTTTATGGAAGTAAGATAAAACAATATCTAGTCATAAATATAGATTACTAGTGTGTGTGTAATGCCCCCAGAGTAACATCAATACGGAGCCGGCAGCTTTACCAGACATTCAACGTCATGATGCTAAGGCAATGGGGGAAGAGCATCAATGTCCCAGTGACAAAAAGTATTCAAAAAATCTACAGCCAATGAACTGATCACTCATAATATCCACCATGTACTTAAAGTAATGTTATGATACTAAAACTAATCATTTCTAAAGTGCAAAGTAAATATGTGTTCATATGGTGAAATTATACTTTATACACTGACAAAGAATGATAATTCATATAATAATGAATATAGTATAAAACTATATTAGCAGATCAATAAACAGCAATGCTCCTAATAAAAACATACAGAAAAAAACTGAAAATGTAAATCATATACACATATGATAACAACGTTATGCTTAAATGACAATTATAGCACATTAAACAGTATTCCATATAGGGAGAAAAAAATAATTGACTGAATTGAAGTAAACATACACTGTAATGGTGGATACACACTGGGCGATATTACTGAGCGACTGCACGATTACGACATCATAATCGTGCAATCGCTCAGTAATCGTGCACAAATTGTGCACTTGTATGTCGGAAACGACCAGCGATGCGCACTCCCGCTGGTCGTTTCCGACATTGTCCATCGCCTGAACATGCAGCACAATCTGACGATGTCGTCAAGTTGCTGCATGTTCGGGAATGGGGGAAGAGAGCCCGGCGCTGAACGATATCGTTAATGATATCGTTCAGCGGCTGTGCTCAATGTCATGAACAACATTGAGCACACCCTGCCGGGGACACACTAGACGATATCGCTCAGGGAGCATATCGTCTAGTGTGTATGCACCATAAGAATAATCGTCCTACACTCAGAAGCAGAAGCTATTTGGATGCATAGATTATTGGACATATAACTGTAGCTAAAAGATACATTGCTTGATAATTCTGTATACAATGTATCTTAATTCAACCTAGTGAAAACAATATCAATATTTAATTCCCGGGTTGCAATAGTTTTATGTTGGTACATGCAATAAATGTGACATTTGTCCAATTTCAATATCTTAACCCTCAATATGGGAAAACATGTCCAATACCCATAAAATATAGTCCCTCTGGATCGCAAAGATAGAATAATTTGAGTTGGTTTGATACCCTTCTTGGTATTCTTGATATGCTCCTTAATCCAAATACTTAGGCCCCCATTTCATTCGACCGTTATACTGGTGTCCACAAGGACATTCAATTTATTAGATGACAAATGATGTGTCACAATTACTGAATGGCATGATATTTTATGATTTATTCATGTCACCTTGAGCTTTAAAGCGATCCCCGCATTTCCTAAAAGGGCAAGCTGTAGATCTATCACGCTTTAAGTCTTCTTACAGTATCTGCATTTGAACGAATATATTGTAGAATAGTATTGATGAAATACTGTTATTATGATTATTTTGTATAAATTTGCAGGCACAGTGCTTTTTATGTCACCTGGCACTTATATTGCAAAATATTTTAGTAATAAACAGATAATTATTGCAATAAGTTGACTTTAACCTAGATAGCCATGAGTTAAGTTGGTGAATATAGTGATGTAATGATCACATGTCTCACAGCTGTCATGAAGTAGAATCTGGGAATAACGACTTTCCTATAGTCAGTTAAAGTTAGAGCTGGCAGAAATAGAGTCTCGTCATCTAACAGGCCACTGGATTTGATTTCCCTAGGGATACCTGTAAGGAAGTTTGATGTTGCCTGAGGTCCTTTGAGCTGCCTCCTGGCATGCAAAGTAGGTAACTATGTGATGGGGTACCGAATGGAATTTGGAGCATGGAGAAGATGGTTCTGATTAACTGAGCTCTGGTATACTAATAGATAGAGAAGTGCAAAACAGGAGCAAGAAGAATAAACTAGACCATTCAAGGTCAGGAGCGTGGAGATGCCGTAGAAAGTGACGTTTAAAGAAACAACATGGAAATCCAACAAGCCAGGTCTGGTACACGAGACACTGTAAATACAGGAAGCTGGCACAATCCTGGAGCTAAGAGACCTAGTAGCTATGATTACTTTCAAGTACTCCTCACCAGACTACTGTTCTCCTGCCTCTCCCCTTCATTCCATCTTTGACTCTTCTGCCTACTGTACCTCATTTTGTTCTCTTGCCTTTCCACCTTTGCTGTCTCCCTCTACTATTAGCTACAGTGGTTTCCTGCCCGCTCAGACTCAAATTCAAACTCCTATCATTCACCTACAAAGCACTCAAGAACTCTTCTTCTCCCTACTGTACTTCTCCAACCTCACTCTCACAAACACTCCCTCTCACACACGCCAGGCTCCAGGATTTCTCCCATGCGGCATCTGCCCTCTCGAACGTCCTTCCACCTTCAGACACTTTCCCAGCTTCCCAGCCTTCAAAACTCATCTCGTCACCCAAACCTACCACTCCTCCTTCTAACACTCCAGCCTTTGGAGTCCCCAACTCTGTTCCCATATCACTTTATATGTCCACTTTATTTGCAACGTCAGAAACTGCAAGCAGGGCCCTCACTACTACTGTGAACTTTATGTAATCTGCGGATTACAATTATGTTATCATATATATTTGTATATCTGTAAAATTATGAACTTGTCTATAAATTACCTTTTTTTTAATCACCAATACACTATGTAATTTTGCTGAGAGATTGAACATATAGGGGTCTATTCATCATTAGTTCATTTATATAAAAAGAAGGTGAAAATTGACTTTTGTATATTTTAAGTGTTAGAGCCATTCATCAAATTTAGAAAAAGCATTTTTTTCTGAGCCTGGTGGTGTTACTGTATGCCATCCTGAGATGGCTTATAGCCCCCTATAATCTTCACAGGCTGCCGTTTAAACTGCAGCCTCTACAGCCAGCATATTCAGATCCCACCCTTCTGTATAAGCATAACTCTGGCTACTTCCTAGCCTGCAGAACACCACAGCTCATTGTCCCCAGACTCCACACTGCCTCTGGCTCACCTCACTGAAGTTCCTCCTCCCATCCAGGCTCCACGGCGCCATTGAGGGTAGTGAGAGGAGACATATGAGGTGGGACAGACATAGGCAGCCGGGTGGACAGACACCAGTGGGGGGTCTAACAATTGTGAACAGGGGTCTGTGGTTACAGATAGCAGGAGGTGAAATTAATGTTAGATGTATGTGCAATTTGAGGAAGTCCTTACAGACACCTCAGCCGAAGAAGAAAAGCTTTTCTAGAGCTCTTTCAGAGCGCTCGCTCTGAATCAGGGCGGCATTTTTTTTTTGAGAGCCGGCCACCCACTGCGGCCAGGTGATAGGCTTGCGATGAGACCCTTGTGGTAGGGTCTCGTCCATCACAAGCCAAAGTGAGCATCCGCCTCTAATAGAGCCAGAAGCTCACTACTGAGGCCGCCACCAAACAGCAGGCGTTCATTCGGGAACGCCTCTGTTTGGCCAGCCCCCCCCCTGCCCACCTCCAAAATGGGGCGAGCTGTCAATCACAATTGACAGCCACCCCGTTTTGGTGCGAGACCCATAGCGACGGAGTGCCTGTCGCTGGCCGGGTCTCGCGCATGCACAGTGGGGGACCATCGACCCACTTGCGAGCGCTGTGCGCTCGCGAAAGGGTCTGAATCAGGCCCACAGTCGGAGCTGGCTGGGCCGTGACAGCAGATGTGCCCTGCAGCAGCACAATTCTGAGAAGCCAATGGCAGAGTAACTGGATGCAGGGGTAAGGGTTGAGCCCCATAACAGCTGCACGCCCTGCACCTATTGTGGCTACACCCTTGCAAAAGGGGCAATTTACAATATCAACCCTATGCATGTACCAACATGGTGTCATGCAACTGTATATTTCCATTTTGGGAACAAGGCTGTTTTTAATGCAATTTACGCCAAAAGCATCAGCTTAAATTGCGTAAACCAAAAGCAATTTACATGATATACAGAATCACAAACAGTACCACTTAAGAAGTACTTTTCTGCAATTTACGTAGCTTACCTAACAGTGTAAGATATACTGGGCGCTTGTTACAAATTGCCGATGCGATATGTCACAATCCATCACTTCGGTGATCTCTCCTACCACTTCCGCCTACCGTTCGGGAAATGCGCCAACTGTTGCTAGGCGATCGGGACGCCAGATGACATCACGTATTACTGGGAACACGGGATGATTGGTCATAGCCCTGATTGGTTCTTCACCTTTTTTATTCAATTATTTCACCTGAATGAATCTCCAGAGGTTGATCATTCTAGTTGACTAATTGTTGTTAGTTGTGTATTTGTCTGTTCTTTATGTTGGTTGGTGTATTTGTTTTGATTTATGTGTTTCCATGTATATTATATAACATGTGTTGTGTATTTATTTGTATTGGTGTGCCCTGTCCCTCCCAAACTCCTTTTCTCATGCCTTTTACCCCTTTTCATATTTGTATCCCCATATCATTTCCATGATAACTCAATAAATATCTATTATTGAAAAAAAAGAAGTATCAATGGCATTCTGTTTTACAAGGATGTTTTTAAAGGCAGAACCTTTCCTTTAATTAACCAAGGTGGGGATCATGGTTGACGCTTAGGATCGAGATTAACAGGTGCCACATAATCAAGGGCTGTTGCTACAGTCAGGTTAAGATTAGATGCTAGATCACAAGTGGAGAATATAGAAATTGGGGTTAGAAGCTATTATGGAAAGGTTGTTGAAAATTAATACTACTGAGATTTCTGTAGGTAGAGTTTGAGAAGAGAGAGGTCAAAGTGTTGGAGGGGAGCGAAGGAAAGAAATCAGAAACTAAACAAAATCTGTAGAATATAAGATCAAGGCAGTGGCCATCCTGGTGAGTAGAAGAGTCAGTCCACCAGGGGAGGAGAGGTTAGAGAGAGAGGTAGTTTGAAGGCTCAAAGAGACTGAATAATCAATAGTTGAAATCACCGAAGATGAAGATGGAGATGTCAGAAGATATAAAATAAGAGTGAAATGTAGGTATTACTTATTGTGTGATACTCCTGTTTTTTCTCCCCTAGCCAATGACTATTAAAACCTCCACAGCCCATCGTAGAATCTCTCAAGGCAGCAGATATGTCCAAAGTAAGTGGCAAACAGAAGATTGTTATAAGCCTGTCAAGTTTTTCTCTCTTTATTTTCCTTATAGAAACATTTTATAAAATTGCAAAACACTAACAGCAGCTACCACCCAGATTTTAAAGATATTTTTCTTGGCTAGGGTGGAAATCAGTAATGACTTCTCAAAATGACAAAAAAAAAATATGAAATTCGCAAACTAAGGAAAATACACAAAAACAATGTAAATAATAAATTTTTAGCCCCTAGCTTTTACGGTACATGTTCTGCTGCTGCCTGCTGATCCCATGGGCTGCTGTCAAGTGGATGGGTCAAATTGGTGCCAATGCAACTGTGAAACACATTCACTGCCAGAATTAAGACCTTTGCGGAATTAAGACCTTTGCCATTTCAAACATCTCTAGTCATGATCTAGCCAAAGCTAAAGTGTCATGAAAAAAAAAATGTCTTTGCTATAAAGATATAAATAAAATGCAGCAGTATGGATTTTACAGTTAGTGAGTCACGCAGAGTCAGGCAGGTAGTAGGTTTTCTCGCTGGATTAATGACACAGAGTCTGCAACCTGCCTGGAGTCTGCTTTATTCCACTGTATATCCCTATTTGACCCTGAGTGAGTCATTTTTTAATCTTCTTCATGCACCAAAACTTAGGTTGTAAATCTTTCTGTGCCCACAGGTCTATGTGCACATGGCCGTACTACAACAGTCATTTAAATTCATACCATGGGCTAGTATTTTGTCACGGTTTATTAATAAGCCTTGGAAATGTATATGCTACATTTACAAGAATTATTCAATGCTTATGTCAATATCGGATCTGGTCAAATGTTTTAACAAACTGTCTGGAGCCTCAGTTTTATTATTAGTTATGGTTGTGAAGCACACGCCTACAGCAGCACTGTATAGAATGTTATTATGCTAATTGTATTTACTTTTTTACTTGCGTTAATTTATTTTCATTTTTTTACTTGGTCTTTACCTATCATTTAGATTCAAAGAAAAACAAATGGTCGAGAGGGTATTGGCAGAGGCGAAAGGCACAACTTCTAATTTAGGGTGCAAGTGTGTCATTAATGGTAAATATGCCCCTAATTTACATCTCCTCAATTCTCAGACAGAAAGGATACAATTGCTTTTGACTACTATTGGCGTTTGCCTCTTATGGTGCGTACACACGGTACGATAAAAATGCACGATATGAACGACAACGATATCGTTCATATCGTTATCGTTCGGATTGTTCATTTTTCACTGCCTTCCAACCCTCAAACGACCAGTGATGCGCGGGCACTTATGGGCGATGGCGATATGCATGCAGGCCAACCTGGTCAATATCAACCAGGTTACATAGGGACCTGCGACTGGTGATCGCGGGTCGCTGGCCCATCGTTGGGTTGGTGGTGTACTGGAACCGGGAAGGTGCAGGGAGATCAGTCAGCGATATCGTTATCGCTGAATGATCATACCGTGTGTACGCACCATTAGACATAACCATTTCTGATACACAGTACATGTCCGGAATTAGTCATGGCCGCCTCTGCAGTGCTATTAAAGTAACTCAACATAGGTTATAAAGCTGTTTTGGGCTCTATGGACTTTTATGGCCGACAGTTGCCAACATTTTCCTATTATTTACCGGGTCACTTTGTGATGAACGCATGTTGCACACTGTCTTGGCAGACCTTAGTGCATGGGTGGGGAACCTTTTTTCTGCCAAGGGCCAATTTGATATATATAACATTATTTGCGGGTCCAGGCCAGGCCACGCCCCCTCCATGTGATGTCACGAGGGGCTGGACCACAATCGCCAGTGATAACAGCAATCCCCGGAACATCTTGAGGATGCTCCGGGGAGCTGTAAGGGCAGCGGTGTGACTGTCTGAAGCATCCTAAGGTCGCCCGAGGTGGCACTGCTGCATAGATTCTGGCTGCAGGGTGCCATTCTAGGCACCCTGCTAGCCAGATGAGGCTAGCATTAAAAAGCTCAGAGGGCCAGACCAAATTATCCCGGGCCTTAGGTTCCCCATCCTTTCCTAAGTGCATTCAAATGGTATCCGGTCGGAAGATCTAATTTGTCTAGATAGTCAAAAGGTCGACACCAGATGATCGACAGGGAATTGGTCGACATGGTCAAATGGTAAACATGTTCAAAAGGTCAACATTGGAAAGTTCGACTTGTGGCTTTTCATGATTTTTACGGTTAGAATGAGGGTTAGGTTTAGGATGAGGGTTAGGCACTTGGTGTAGGCTTAGAGTTAGGCTGAAGTAGAAGACTGATAGGGTTAAACACTAGGGGTAGGGTTAGAGTTAGGCACTAGGGGAGATTTAAGGTTAGCAGTATACTGAAAACAGTTTATTGAAAATGCATTGTACAGTTATACATAGCAGTGAGGGCACAGACTTGACATTTAGCTTCCATTAGAGTAATATATTTATTCATTAATTCAAATTGTAGAATACTTAGCCCTTGATACTGGTACTACATATGTGCTAATACATTTAATTATCTTAACCTTTAATACAATTAGTATTTTTGATCAATAGATGACATAGAAATCAACTACAAATAATATTGAGGTGATCTTTTTAAAGTCATTATATTATTCAAAGATTATTTTTCAATTAAAGGGGGAGATGTATGAAATGCCGTAGTGGTATCAGCGCACATTATGTGTGCTGATGCCGCTTCTCCCCCATGTATTAATGGGCATCTGGGCAGTAATTGACAAGGGCTATGTCATTATCGGTTCTGCTATCAACAAGATAGCAGCGCTGATAGCATGGGCAATGTATGAACGGTCAATTCGCCTGACCATTCCACCAGCTGCAGCTATCGATATTAACAGCTGCAGCTGGTGATGCCCTATACCCACAGCAGGAACAGCACTGTCCCATGTACGGGGTATGCCGGCTCCAGGGCTGCGTGCAGGATCTTGCGATGCTTACAAGATCCCGCGCATTCTCAGTTGAGTCGGCCGAAAGTGAGACACAGTGCATCAGCACTAGGCTGATGAGCTGTGTGCTCAGCCAGGGACTGCCGGAGGGGAAAGTTTTCTCTCCCCCACTCCGACCGATGAGATGTTACTGCACTTGGTATTCCAGGTTTTGACTTTGACTATTCTGCATGACCTGTTTACGTCTGATCCTTGGTACCGTCCTGTCCGTTTGATTCTGATCCAGCATTTTGACAACATTGTATGCCTTAATCGTACTCCGGTCCAATCCAGAGTACACCAGCATCTGTATTAGGGAACTAAGGCCCTGATTCAGAGCCGCACGCTCTGACCAGAGCGCTCGCTCTGAATCAGGGCCCACCTCCATTAATATGGAGCATCCTCCTGGACGCTCGTATAGCTGTGGGTCACCACCCACAGCATATACGAGCGTGCAGGATGATGGTCGCGATGGTCTTGACCATCGCGGCCATCGAAACTGCGAACAAAAGCCTGCGGTTGGGTTTTTCAACCGCAAGGCCAGGAGTGATTTTGGCTCTACCAGAGCCAAAATCACTCCCACTGACATCACTAGTGATGTCAGTGGGGCCGGCTTCAGACGGTAGGCGTTCCCTTGGGAACGCCTACGTCTGGCAGGCACGCCCACCAAAGGGGGCGTGCTGTCAGTCACCATCGACAGCACGCCCCCTTTGATGAGACACCCAGAGCGAAGGAAAGTCCTTCGCTCGTCGGGTCTCGCGCATGCGCACGACGGAGCTCCCTCCGTCGTGCGCATGCGCAGTGGGGACCATCGACGCACTTGCGAGTGGACAGCCGCTCGTGAGTGGGTCTGAATGAGGGCCCAAGTCAGAGGGCCGCAACCTGCGTGTCGGATGCAGCTAAGTCCAAACCTCCTTGCTGGGGACTCTGTTGAATTCCGCCGGCAGTTTAGACTCCATGCTTCAGTACTGGGTCTCGCCAATCCCAAAATATGGGCTACCATCCAATATCTATCATTTAGTTGTGACAGAATACTCTGGCCAAAAACATGGTTGCTGCTGGTAATCTTTCACCACGAGATCTGCTGGAGAACCTCCTCACCATAGACGAAAACAAGAACAAGACCAGGTCCAGATTATGCAGTGCTTATGGACGCTTATGCTACTAGTTGGTGTTACCCAACCACCACTGGTACAACCAGCACTACCTCCTGTGGTGGCCGTTCAAGCTGCAGGTGCTGCGGAACCATTACGAATTCCAAATCCCGCAATATTTGATGGGGATCCCAAAGGCTGTCAGGGTTTTCTGAATCAGTGCTCAATTTGGTTTGAGGTTTAGGTCCACAAATTTTCCTTCTTAAAGGACAAAGGTGGCTTACATCATATTATTGCTGTCCGGGCAGGCTACACCATGGGCATCCCCGTTGTGGGAAAGAAATTATCCTCTGGTCAATAACAGTGATGATTTCATAGCAGCTTTCTATAAAATGTTTGATGAACCCAGACGAGTATCCTTCACTGCATCAGGTATTCTGCAATGGAAGCAAGACAGTCTGACCACTGGCCAGTAAGCTGTGCAGTTCTGAACCCTTGCCTCCCTGTTGAGATGGAGCAATGAAGCCCTAGTTGCCGTATTCATGCAAGTACTTTCAGAGGAAATTAAGGATGTACTGACATCCAGAGAACTGCCAACATCTCTGGATAATCTAATATTCTTGTGCATCCGGGTAGACCTTCGTCATAGAGAAAGAGCGCGAGAGAAGGAACAGTATCGTCGTTCCAGCTTCAAACTCGCTCCTCAACTCATGGCACTGATTGATCCTCCTGACTAGCCTATTCAGATTGGGAAATCATGTCTTCCCGCTGTGGAAAGGGAAAGGAGGTTCAAGAACAAGATGTGTCTGTACTGTGGCAAATCAGGTCACCTCCTTAATAGCTGTACTAAACATCTGGGAAACAAGAGGGCCTAACTGATCAATAGTTGGTCAGATTAGGTGCATTTCAGCACACCCCAAAAGAAAACGCTTCTTCCCAGTTTACCATCGAGATGACTTTGCTTCTAGAGAAAACCTCTGAAACTCTCAAGGCCTTTTTAGACTCAGGTGTCAATGGCAACTTCATCACAGCCAAGAAGGTCCAGGAGTTGGAATTCCTAGTGTGCCTTTTCAGACTTCACTCTGCATCATCAGAGTGGATGGGAATAAACCTCTAATGGCTACCATATGCTGCAGGATTTCAAAGTTACCATGCAGATTGGCACTGTCCACAAGGATTTAATTTCCTTCTCTATTCTCTCATCAGCTAAGAGTCCAATCATCTTAGGCCTTCCATGGGTACTTAGGCCTTCTTTTGGGGTGTGCATGCTCCTACATTAAACTGGAGTGAACCCCAAATCTTGCAATGGGGATCTCAGTGCCATCAGAGGTGCTTGTCTACCATCTGACCCCCACATTGTGTCATCCAGACTTTGACCATCTCTCCAGATGATGCTTTTCCAGCTCCATATCAGTCCTTCAGGGATATGCTCTTCCACCTTATTGGGAATGGGACTGTCATATAGACCAATTACCTGGGAAAGTGCCTACTCGTGGAAGAATATTTCCTCTCTTGCTTCCAGTAACCTGGGCTGTGTCCGAATACATCAAGGAGAACCTGGAATGTGGGTTTATAAGAGAGTCCAAATCGCCTGCAGGAGCTGGTCTTTTCTTTGTTAAGAAGAAGGACATGGGATTAAGACCTTGCATCAATTACCGGGCCTTATTTTTTGCCATCACCATCAAGGACCAGTTCCCACTACCCATGATCTCAAAACTCTCTGACCACATAAAAGGGGCAAAGGTTCTAATTTTCAGATGGACTCAGAGAAACTCTCTGCCATTGTTAATTGGCCTCATCCTGTGATGTTTATGGTGATACAATGCATCCTGGGTTTTTGTAATTTTTACTGACAGTTCATCAGGAACTACTCATCCGTTGCAGTTCCCATCAGTGCTCTTACCAAGAAGGGTCAAGATACCAGGGTATGACCTCCTGAAGAGGAAGAAGTGTTTACTTGTCTAAAGCAGTGTTTCATCTCAGTACCCATTTTAGGATAACCCAACTGTGATCAGCCATTTTTCTTTGAAGTGGATGCTTCTACAGTTGGGGCAGTCCTCTCACAAAAGATAAAGATGAGAAGTAGTACTTTTATGGCTTCTTTTCTCATAACTTCCCAGCCCCGGAGAAGAACTATGCCATGGATGAGGATAAGGAACTGTTAGCCATCAAGCTGGCCCTGCAAGAATGGTGGTACCTGCTGTAGGGGCAAAATTCCCTGTGATGGTTTATACTGATCACAAGAATCTTATGCACCTAAAGACAGCCCACTGCTTGAACTACCATAAAGCCACATGGTAGTTATTTTTTGATCATTTCAACCTGGTCACCACATAGTGCCCGGGTACCAAAAATACCAAAGCTGATGCCTTGTCTTGGGCGTTCAGTTGCGCCGAGGAGGAAGAAGTTCGGGAGGATAAGCCTATTCTGATCCCTACTTGCTTTATAGCAGTAACCAACAAGATCTAGATCTCTCCAGGGAAGACTTTTGCAGCTCCCGAACTTCGTGCAAAGCTACTCCAATGGCACATTGTTCACACTTCACTGGTTATGCAGGTGTGAAAAGAACTCTGGAGTTAATCCTCAGGGATTGTTGGTGGTCTTCTATCCATCAGGATGTCAAGGATTTTGTGGCAGCCTGTACTACCTGTTCTGATCACAAGGTTCCACCCAGCCCTCCCTTGGGTCCCATATCTCCATGGACTTTATCATGGAACTACCGTCCTTCCAAGGCTTCAACACCATCTGGGTGGTGGTGGATAGATTTTCCAAAGCAGCTCACTTAGTTCCATTGAATAGACTTTATTTATTAAGGAATTATACAGATTGCATGGGTTTCCCAAGGACATAGTCTCTGATTGAGGGGGACAATTCACTTCTAGATTCTGAAGAGAATCTAGAAGCCTTGCGGGGGCACGTTAGACTCAGCATCTCAGTACTGGGTCTCGCAATCCCAGAATAGCTAGCATCCACTATCCATCCTTGAGTTGTGACAGATGTTTTCCGAAATAGACGTGATACTTGTTCCTGATTACTGACTGGCTTCTTCATATTCCGTGCTCAGTATTTGGCCTAAATCTCCATTGGACATTACTGATATGATGAATTTTCTGTATGTGGGCCTCCAGCAAAGCATCAACACTCCACGAAAGATGATAGTCATTGGAACAACATAACACTTTGCTTATATGTTTTGAAAGGCCATGCTTCAATTAAGTTTCTATAAATTATAACCTTCATCACGCTCCCAAAAAAACTATTGTTCCATTTCCACCCAAGCCATTCTGGGCCCGATTCACAGCTGCACTCTATTGCAGCCACTGTTGTGACTTTTTGCGGAGTTGTAGCGATAATATGCAAATGCTAGTTTCAGCTTTCTCCTTGTTTACTGGACTGTGCAAGCCTTGGGATGCCAACTTTCAATGCCCGGGAATAGTTCATCTCCGCCAGTGGTTCTGAACACTCCATCACTGACCTTGCACCAGCCTATAGCAGGTGCAATGTGTCCTTCTGAAATTCGTATGAACATAGACTTTGTGGCTGCAGCTCTGCACCCGAGAATGTAGCCTCATTCGCTGACATGTCCGCGACACTCCCATGTCCATGTTCCTGAGACTGTCTTTTTTAGCGTTCAGGCCACCTCCCACTCACTCACCACCCAGTAACGCCCATGGTTTTGCCTCACCATTCCTAATGCCACTGCTCCCCATATGCAACATTATATACTCAATGGAAAGCATGTATTGTAGGGTTGTTTTGCACATGCGCAAACATCAACACTGCACACAACGATGCCCAATTATTTGTGCTTCTTCAAAAGAACTTGAACAACACATCTTGAGTCCCCAGTCTGATTTGACATCTTACCTGGGGGGAGATCTTGCTGATGCAGGATAACTACCTTGTGTCTTGTTGCTGTGCTCAGTCCTGCCATAGTATATGACCTGTGACATGAGACTGTCTTCCACAACCTCACCTTTGTAGCAGAGTTTGGCTGTTCCTCCCCCAAGTTTAAGCCTCCTACACAGCTGTTTCTGTTTCAGTTAATGACTGGGGAGCTCATTCAGACCCGTTCGCTAATTGCGGCCGCTCGCTCCCAGCGTATAATTTTGCAAAGTGACGTCAAGGCAGCCGCTCGCTCGGCAAGGCATAAGCACTCCCACTAGCGCACGTTATCTCCAGGAAGTGTCTTAAATCATTGGTACATCGAAGACCATCGGAAGTGATCGCAGAGATTGTGGTTGACTCTACCCTCCCACAAGCACTGCGAGCAGTTCAGGCTAAAAAACAACCAAGTGACATGTTCAATGATGTTACTGTTACGGTTCACGCACGGTTGTGTAAGACCTCTAGAGCCAGGGAGAGGATCTTCCACCAATAACAGCCACCCGCTGTTCCCTTAGTGAATTATTTACATACTGGTACTTAGGTGGCCGCCTGGATTTACGCCTCCAGCAGTGGAGGCTTACACAACCAGCGAGAGACCACAGGACTGCTGACTAGGACAAGACAGGACGGTGATGTGGCAGTCCTTCCACAACTGGCTAACTGGAGTGAGGATGCAGGTAATGGCATTAAAACAGGCATAATGCACAGGATACACCAGCAGCGACAGGTAATGGGTCTCCAGGGACAGTGATGCAGCTGGGTAGTCAGGCAATGAGTAGCACGACAATACTAATTGCTGCAGGGCAGGAGCGACCTGGACTGATATGTAGCAGGATTACAGACAAGCCTGGACTGGACTGGACAAGACAAGAATAGACTATGACAAGACTGACAAAAAACAAACATGAACTAGACGGAGATAACAAAATAGACACAAGGTACTAGATGACCTTGAGGCCGTGCGGCAGTTTAGACAGCCGGGATGCGGCTTTGAGAGCCGGGTGACACTTTGCTGAGTTGAAGCCTTTGGGCTGCGATGCGGCTTTGAGAGCCGGGTAATATTTGGCTAGGAAGCAGCCTATCGGCTGAGGTGCGGCTATGACAGCCGAGATGAGATGCAGGCTATGATGCAGCCTTGCGGGCCGTGTGCGGCTATGACAACTGAGATGAGATGCAGGCTATGATGCGGCCTTGCGGGCCGTGGTGCGGCTATGACAGCCGAGATGAGATGCAGGCTATGATGCGGCCTTGTGGGCAGTGGTGCAGCTATGACAGCCGAGATGATATGCCGGCTATGATACGGCCTTGCAGGCCGTGGTGCGGCTATGACAGCAGAGATGAGATGCAGGCTGAGGTGTGTCTGGAGCAATATGGGAGACAGGTGAACTCAGGCACAACAGGAACACAGGCAGGAAGCAGACTGACATGGCTTGGCTGGACTCTGGAATGAAAGTGCCACAGGCAGCAGCAGGGTATATTCCACAGGCTAATACTAAACAGACAGATAGGTGCAGGACACTGGAACTGCGGAACTTGGGGAGACCGGCAAAAGTTCAGACTTCAGAGAGACAAAAATACACTGGTTGTCAGACAGTATAAGCGGCATGGAGAGCAAGGCTGGCTGATACTTAAAGGAAGCAGGGTCCAATTAGAACCAATTCCAGGAGAGTAGTTCCTAATCAAAGGCATGTGTGTACCTACCCTGCAAAGAGACAGCTAGTTAATTAGTGAACACAGGAAACAACACACACAGACAGACATGAATGACAGGCCATGAATGGACACAGACAAGACAGGATATCCAGCTTCCTGCAAAAAGCCAGAACAAGGACAGGACATGATGCAGTATCCCAGTAACAACT
This sequence comes from Taudactylus pleione, assembly GCA_031769625.1. Taxonomy (NCBI): domain Eukaryota; kingdom Metazoa; phylum Chordata; class Amphibia; order Anura; family Myobatrachidae; genus Taudactylus; species Taudactylus pleione. Next base: position 2,228,003 of record JAUIMM010000091.1, on the reverse strand, counting down.
ATGACTGGGAACTGCCACCAAGATGATTTGCTAACCGCAAATCCTAACAGCTACTTTGCTAATTATGCACACCCACAAAACTCCGTTTGGACACTCAGACATGCCTCCGTTCGCACATCCACTCCCCCGTTCACAAGCACCTTCCCCTGTTACCACCCTCAAAAGGTACATTCTGTCACTCAAAGTAGCGGGCAGTCTGTGTACGACGAGCGCACGATTCCCCATCGCTAAGACTGGCTTGCGCACTGCGAATTATACGCATGCGCAGATGGGCGACTATCGGTTAGTGCAAGCGGCCGCAGCTTAGCGAGCAGGTCTGAATCAGATCCAGTGTTTCGACCTACATATGAAAATGATGATGATTATCACCTGTTTGGCATGATTGGTTAATCATACAGCTTGAATATAATCCTACAAAATCCTTGACTTTGTGCAAGTGTACCTAGAAGAATTGATGCTGATGTGAAGGCAAAGGGTGGTCACACCAAATATTGAATTGATTTAGATTTTTCTTCTGTTCATTCACTTTGCATTTTAATTGATAAAAATAAACTATTAACACCTAAATTTTTTAACGCACTCTTAGCAGCATTTTTTCCACACCTGCCTAAAACTTTTACATAGTACTGCATATATATATATATATATATATATATATATATATCAGAGAAAAATATTTTGAATTTGAAAAGTGACAGTAAAGTTATTAATACATAATAAAGTGCTTAGGATAATCCACAAATAAGGGTTGTCAGAATTCACACCAACTTTTTAATTCTGAAAAACACAAGGACAAGGGCACCTCCTAGTGCAATAAAGTGTAAATAACACCAATAGTGCAAAATTGCATAAAGTGAACCTGTACCATAAAAAAGAAAAAAATTTAGGCTTATCTGATATACTGATATCTTGAAAGGATTCCACACGTAGTCACAGCAATAGAGGTGACTGTATTTTTAATTATGACTCCATAATACATAGAAAAACATGAAAACAGACAAAAACATATAGGGCCAAATGTAATAGGGTATCTGTTTTGGTAAATTGCGAGTTTGGTGCTAAACTCGCAATTTTTTTCCACAACTCTACAATGTAATAGGGTGTCTGTTCACTAAAACTCGCATTTTTCAGAGTTACTAAAACCCTCCATTCTCAAACTCGCATCCAGATGTTTTCACATTGAAAACAATCAACTCGCCCAATGTAATAGAGTGTCTGTTTCAGACTCGCAAAAAAAAGATTACCAAAAGTCCCCAAATAATAGACCTGCTTCAGGCTAGCGAGTACATCCTGAGCAGGTCAGATTAACACAGAAACATGCACATATCCATGAGATATGTACATGTTTCTGTGTGTACTTATGTAAAATGTATTTAAATAAAAAAAAAATGACGTGCACCCCCTCCCCAAAAGCATAACCAGCCCCGGGCTTTATAAAGCCTGTTCTGGTTCTAAAAATACAGGGGCCAAAATGCGTAGGGGGCCCCTTTATATTAAGAACCAGCACAGGGCTTTGTTGAGCTGGTCCTGGTTCTGGAAAATCAGGGGACAAAACGAGTAGGGGTCCCCTGAAAATTCCTGAACCAGCACCGAACTCTTTCTAGCGGGGGGATAATGCCACAGCCAGGGAAAACCTTTCACCGGTTTCCCCGGCCAAAGCATTATCCCTGACCGCTAGTCAGTGCAGGCCGGGGATCCCTGGGGATTTGGGTACCCCCCCAATAAAGGGATACCCCTCTCCAGGGCACCCCAGGCCTAGACTGATAGCCCGGGGCTATCCCCGGCACCCTAGGGCGGTGGGTGCCGGGTTGATAGTGTAAAGTGAAAGTGTAAAATTAAATTTACCATATTGTCTTTATTTGTAGAACCACAAGTACCAGCAAGCCTCCCCTGCATGCTGGTATTTGGAGAACCACAAATACCAGCATGCGGGGCATTACGGGCCCGCTGGCACTTGTAGTTCCACAACTAAAGAAATACGTATAAAAAACAAACTTACACCGTGAAAGTATAATTTTAATAAAACATACATGCACACTCACACTCACACTCACACATACTCACCTATTATCCGAAGTAATCCATAGGGGTGTACCTGAAAAAAAAATCCATACTCACCTCTCCTATGCGTAGATCACGTCCTCTTCTCCAAGTAGGCAATCCAGGGGTTAAAATAAAAAACCGAAAAAAAAAAAACGATCCATGCGGACTGAGCAAAGGTATGTGTGTACACATACCTTTGCTCCGCGTAAATGACCGGGGCACACGTGTGCCCCGTCAGTGCAGGGGTCGCCAGCCAATCAGGGAGCATCTCCGTCGGAGCAGCTCCCTGATTAGCTGAATGCGGCCAGCCTCTGTCTCCCTTAGACGTCTATGGTGAGAAATCCCCATAGCCCGTCTATGGTGAGAGCCGCTACATAGTAACCGCAAGATTAATTGATGTTAATCTTGTGGTTTACATCAATGATACAATGTCGCGACATTGTATCATTGATGTAACCACAAGATTAACATCAATTAATCTTGCGGTTACTATGTAGCGGCTCTCACCAGGACCAGCTCAACAAAGCCCTGTGCTGGTTCTTAATATACAGGGGCCCCCTACGCATTTTGGCCCCTGTATTTTTAGAACCAGAACAGGCTTTATAAAGCCCGGGGCTGGTTATGCTTTTGGGGAGGGGGTGCACGTTTTTTTTTTTTTAACACACACAGAAGCCATCACGGATCTCACTGATCTGTGATGGCTTCTCTAAAACTCGCACCTTTTAATGCTACTCGCATTAAAAGGTGTCAGTTTACATAGTCCTAAACTCGCCTGCACTCGCAAATGCAGTAGCCTCGAGCTGAAAAGTTCGCAGGCTATTGAATTTGCGAGTTTCAGTACAAACTCGCACTTTTTAAAAGTGCGAGAAAGTGCGAGGTTGTACTGTTACTAAAACTGACTACCAATTACATTTGGCCCATAGTGTAATCCTTTTTAACATAGAAACATATGTCATTGCTCATATAATTTATAAGAAAAATTGAGCTTATCTGAAAGCAGTCAACTAATATCTATTTCCAAGGAGTTGTGTCTCATCACTCAGACTTCCTCAGCGGTAATGATGTCTACTTTCCACTGCAGAAATATGCTGTTGCAATCGCTATGCCGTTGCAGCACAACATAAGGATGCCCACTTTCCCTTTCTCACATCTGCAATACTTAGCAAGTCTGCGCAACCATCGGTAACATCGAGAACAATCGGAGCCTCACGCATAATTACAACAGGTCTGAACTTACTCAGAAATTGCTAACCTCATCGCACGCAATGAAAGCTCAAGCTGCATATGCCATCGCAGTGGCTAATTTATACATGTCCCTGTAATGGCGTTCAAACGCACTGACATGCCTGTGTTTCCCCGACCACTCCCCCCGTCACCACCCTCAATCACTCCTGTCAATCACTCTGCGTAGTAACTGCTATTGCAATGTGATCACAATGAGACCTTCGCACACACGCACTGTGATGCATGCGCAGTACACGTCAATCGGCCATCTGCGTGTGTAATCGCAATTGCAATCGGTAATGAATCAGGCCCATTTTCGGGGTACATCTATCACTGTATCCTCACAGAAACCAATCGGCACCTACCTATCCAACTTCTCTACTAGTTCACTTCTCCCCTCTCTTGACTGCTTGATACTGTACATCAACCGGATAGACACTTGCTAATCAGATAAAAATGCAAATTTTGTTTGGGGACAATAATTTCATAAATATTAAGCAGAAGTGATTGGAGCATTCAAATGATGCTGCAATGCCCCCTCCACTCTTGACAGCAGACATGAGTGGAAGTGGGTGTGAACTGGAGACATCAGAACCAATAAGTTGCAAACTCAAGTTCATGCTTCTACCTTATACAGGCATTAAATAAATACTACAGTCAGGGGCGGATTGGGCCAGTGGGAGTGCGGGACAGTTCCCACTGGGCCATGCCAGCTCAGTGGGTCCCCAGGCCTCGATCTCTCACAGGCAGAACAGGACAGCCGCTGCTCCATAGCAGCTTCTGTACTGCCGGTCCATGGAGCCTTGCGTCTGGCGCAATTAATCACACTCACATATGTTTGCCGCGTAACCTGCTGTAACTTCTAGCTGTAACAACAAGCCCAGGTGCTCACTGTGTTGTGTGATACACTAGTAGCATCCAGCCCCTGCTGTCCTAGGCTCCCTTCATCCAATTCCTTGCCCCACCTCCTGCCATACGTGTGTGGAGAGACGTCATGATGTCTCTGCCCGTTCAAGAAGAGAGAGCGTTCAGCAGCATGCAGAGAACAGGAGCTGTACGAGGAAGAATGGAACCTTTGGTCCTGGACTGACCCAGCTGCCTCCAGGTGATGGAATTGGTGGATGTGACTATTAATATTCATTATTAGCCATTGGCCCATTTTTAAAAAGTTATATACGTGGCGGGTGTGCCCAGGGTAGTGGTATCATTCTTGTATTGATAGCAGAGGTGAATCATTTTTTTCTTGTTAAGTTGTCCAGCTGCACAATCCTCTATCTCCCCCTTTCCTCTCCTCCCAGCAGCTCACCATCCTTATAATTCCTCCTTTCTTCCTAGTGCCTCAGGCACCCCCTTCCCAACATACACAAGACTGCGCCCCAGTGACATGCAGTGAGGTAAATGGCTGGGGAGGCACTGGCTAGAATCAGAGCCAGATATACAGATACATATATGAACCCGAGGGTTTATGTGGGCATTATACACAGATGCAGCAGTATATAGTGCAGGAAATGTGGTGTGTTTTGATCAGGGATGTGCGGAAAAGGTAGATAGGGGAGGCAGTGCCTCACTTGCCATACACTTTTTACTCCATAGTTTTGAATATAAAAATGATTATAATAATACAAAGTAGATATTTACAATATTTTCTTTACATTTTTCTTATATTTTTTATAGTTAAAACTCTGGAGTATACCTAAGTATGACAGGAAAGGCTCTGCCTCACCTGACCGTACATCACTGCCGCGTTCATAGCCCTATCTGACAGATCTCTGTCCTACCGCTGTCCTGCTTGAGGAGGCTGGAAGGTCTGCTCACTGGGAAAGCACTAAAATGGCTCCCAAGCCACCCGGGCCACAGAACTGAGGACCTGAAACACAAGATTCCTACCTGGAGGCTGCTATGTGCTGGAGAACTAAGAAATAAGACTGTATCAGGGATCCGGTGAGCCATTTGGAAATGGGTATCGCAATAGACCCAGGAGCCTAAAGGAAAACAGAGGTGGTGGGATATGAGCCCAGAACTGATACTCCTAATGTGTGCTCCACAGATGGGAGGGACCAATGGAGGCTCCAAAGGATGGTGGGGCTGCAGCGCAATCTAAAATTCAAATAGGGGAGCCACACCAACTGCCAGTGAGTTGTTTGCCAGCATTTGGAGTGGCAGTTGGTGTGGCTCCCCTATGTGAATTTTGGACTGCGCTGCAGCCCCACCTCTGGAGCCGCCACTGGGAGGGACAATAAATTGCATAAATTCAAAAATTCACAGACCATAAATCAGCCACAATGTGACTAAAACAAACCATGCAGATTCTGTTCTCTCATCCCTAATTATATTTAAGGAGGATCCACTGCTATTACAGCAAAGAACAGCAAGCACTGCATGAGTCTGGAAAAGAATTAATAAGGGTCGCAGGGCAGAAGCAGTACAGTAGCTGGTTTCACATTCTGAGGTGCACATAGCCGCATCTTTATGATAATGCTGTGTGCTCCTACTGGCTGAGGTGCTAATCCGTCTCGGTGCTGCTTTAAACGTACCATTGCTGCACCATCGGTCGCTCCATCAAAGCTTGTACCAGCCTTATTGCAGGTACAATTAATACGTCTGACCATGGTGCCCTATGTCTGTGCGGCTGCGTCTTCAGATGCACTCGTGCTGCCAGTGACATGCCCGAGTCTGCCTAACCGCCCCCTCCTGTTATTTCCTGCTGAAATCCTGGGCACTTGCGTCCAATACTCTCTACATCATTGGGAGGCATGCGCACTGTGACTCGGACGCATGCACAGACATATAACATCAGTCGCTTGCGTGCGACATCGGCACTGCGTGTACCTCTGAATCTTGCCCTGAATGAGTATTTATTGACTTGTTATTTACAAAGACTTTATTTCGAAAACATGCCAACTGTCAGCTAAGACAGACCGGAGGCATCGAGTTCTTAAATTGCCCTATTATAAGCACTTAGCTGACAGATCGCTCACTGACAGGAAATGCCAATGAAGGGAGAATTTACATTGTAACTATAAAATTGTAATTATCAAGAGAAAAATAAAATTGTAGATTAGTGCTCCGCTCAATCGAGTATGGTTGAACTAGACATTTTTACTGTAGCTATTTCATTTATAAATGTAATAAAGCAAAATATATTTCTGAAATCTGCTAGAATTTGGTATTCTTAATTTAGCTTTCATTGGTTTCCTCATTTATTTATAAATTGGTAAAATGAAAAAAGTGATTTAGGCAGCGGAAGCTAACTATTTGAAAACACACCCATGTTTCACTAGAAGAACAATGGCGCACACAAAAACCCCCTCATGCACCACAGTTGTTTTAACAGTATTATTTGGGCTCCGCCCCCCCATACACATGTGACTCATGGCATTATGCCATGAGGAGGCGGGGCCTATTGATGCAATCCCCTATTAAGAGCTGCTACATCTTTCCGCAACGGGTGCCATGTCTCAACGCTACGCCTCTGGGGACCAATCACTAACATTTCTGTGCACCTCTATGTGGTGCGAGGGAGAATTACTGATGTTACTGGTCAGTGCGAAATCACAGCGGCGACCACATTAGCGTTCATCTCTGAATCAGGCCCTTTGTCCTGATAGGCCCAAGAGTTATTCTGCTAACTGCCACTTAATTAGCAATTATTTCTGCTAATTGCCACAGCAGGCAAGGCTGTTGATTGTTCAATGAAATATCCCTGGGATAAGCGATAAAGAACGATGTGCAATAGTGATCATTTCTGATTTTTAGTAAGATGACAAATAGTTCTAGTGGACATATTTGTTGGCATCGATGGGAGCATTGTTTGGCGTAATATAACCTATATTGTTTTAGAGTTTAACATTCTACTGGTGATAACAAATACTGTATAATTCAATTATTATTAAATACATTTTTTATCTAGAATCCATTTATTGAGAGTTTAGCAGGAGGGAATATAGCATATTTATTGTGAATTGCCTAATTGTCCTGCCTCCAAAAACCTTGTGCTCCAGACAGAGGCGTAACTAGGTATTTGAAGGCCCCATAGCAAAAGCTTGTAGGGGCCCCTATGTACCACCCAATGATGAAAATATATATAACACATGTAACTATGACAAGGAAGATGGGTCCCCCTCAGCTCTGGACCCCAACACCCCACGTTCGTCTCATTACAGGTGCAACTTTTCCTAACTGATCAAGTATTCACTTGATATTTGTGGCCAGCCCTTGAATATAAATATTCCTTATCATCACTATTCGCAGCAATAAGAAATTATTTGCTTGAATACCATTAGTAAGTCACCGGGACTGGGGCTTCGAAAGGATCCCATCCTGGCGATCAGTGAGAACTTAGAAGCAATATGATCGTATTGTGATCACAATACCTCCTGCTTTGCCTTTCACCTGCGCTACTACGCATGCGCCGACGGACATCACCGCATGTGCAAACAGGAACCGCAGAGGAGGGATCAAAAATACGGTAAAGGTAGCTTGTAGGCAACTATAGGCTAGACCAGGGGGGGGACGTTTAGCGCATCCAATAGCCAAGTTAAGTGTATAACAAATGTATTTTATAGTCAAATCAAGATAACAATAAAATAAAGGCACAATGGTAATGATGAATTAATATATTTAATAAAGTTTATATACTACCTAATACCGGTATAACATACAACGAATGACAGCAGGCATAGACAAGACTGTGTGTGTGAAAAAAAAATAAAAAAAAATAAATATATATATATATATACTTCCTTTGTATATGGAAGTCCTAATCGAGTGATACGCTAGCTAGCGTTTTACTCACATCCGTTGATGAAAGCTAAAATTGATTGCCAATGGGATTTTAACCCTCCGGATATATGGTAGGCCGCTATCTCCCGGGTATGTGTCCTGTATGTATTGCTGTATTGTATCCAATGCCCGTTAGACTACCAGCTCATCGGGACTCCGGAGGGAATAGAATCCAACAGAGGAATTCGACCAGGGGACGCGGGTCACCATCAAGGTAAACCTGTATTTACGGGATCTATCACTTTGTCCATAGCGGACAAACTTGTCAACCTGTACTTACAGGAATCGCCAGCACGCCTATAACGGGCATTGGATACAATACAGCAATACATACAGGACACATACCCGGGAGGTAGCAGCCTACCATTTATCCGGAGGGTTAAAATCCCATTGGCAATCAATTTTAGCTTTCATCAACGGATGTGAGTAAAACGCTAGCTAGTATATCACTCTATTAGGACTTCCATATACAAAGGAAGTATATATATATATTTTTTCATACACACAGTCTTGTCTATGTCTATTGTTATTTGTTGTATGTTATACCGGTATTAGGTAGTATATAAACTTTATTAAATATATTAATTCATCATTACCATTGTGCCTTTATTTTAATTCTATCTAGATTTGACTATAAGATACATTTGTTATATACTTAACTTGGCCATTGGATGCACTAAACGTTCCCCCCCCCTGGTTTGCATATATTAAGTGAGGTTGGTAGTGACCCCACCTACGTTTCAGCAGCAACTAGTATAGCCCAATATATAAGGTTGAGCACAGTCCCATCCCCCTGTAAACTATAGGCTAGAGTCATCTGAAGATGGCGTTAGAGGCCAGGGCGAAACATTCTGGAGCTTGGAACATCCAGCAGCATAGCAGCTACAGTATGGGGGCTGCTGTTGCTGTTGGAAGTGGATGGACCGTGGCAGATATCAGAGATACAGTATCTGCCGAGGTCCCTTCTTGTTGTATCTTGGTGATACTTAATATACTTTAATAAATAATCCCCTAAATATCTCTCCAAGTAAAACAATTCTAAAAGGAAGGACTTGAACTGTAAGGCCTGATGTCTTGCCACCCACTGCCCTGGTTATGTTTTGTACTGGAGCATGAATTTGACAATTGCTGTTCTCCTTCCAATCTGGCGAATATGGAACTTGGTGTATGCCCACTCGTACTATACAGCGCTTGTCATTATTTCACTGAGTTTTCGAACCAGTAGTTTTCAGCAGGTTGAAGTACAGTAGATGACATCCACACACACAGAGCACTCCTGGCACCGATTGAGATTGTATCATATCTGAAACCATGAGGACAAAGGTTCTTAAGGTCCTAAAATAAGGTATGTAAATGATTCAAAATCAAATCTATGTTTAATATAATACTGTTTTTGAAGGCATGTAAAGGACGGTTTGCTAGGTTTAGTGCGTCTTTACAGGCACAATAATCATCTTTATTACTAGAACACAAGTGCCAAAATAACTACAGTTACAACCAATAGAATCCCCTCAGGCAGTTCTAGAACTCTGCGGACAGATGTCACACTGGGAATTTCATAGTCTGTTAGTACAATATTACCTATAATTTCACTTCTCTAGAATCAAGACTAGCCAACTAGCATTTACTGCTCATACATAATTTAATGTAATAATCCAAAAATCTCCATAGCTACAGATTAAAGTTAATAACAGGTTAATAGGATTCATCTGTGAGACCAAGAAACAATTGTAATTGTGACTCTGTAAATCATAATACGGACAAACAATAAACCCAACAGTCATTAAAATGTTCAACATCATTAGTATTTGAAGTGATGGAATTGCAGTTACACGTCATATGAGTCTTCCCTATAGAATGTAAATGTGACTGAATAATAAAACCAGTCACTATGTGATTTGCTATATTTTGATAGGCATTGACTTTGTTCTGTTTTTGATGCTCAATGCCGTCTGTATATCATTGCCTCTATTTGGAAGGTAGTCAGCATCCCGGCAAACGGGTTGCCGACGGTCAAAATACCGGTGCCGGAATCCTGACAGCAGTTGGGATCCTGGCTCCAGAATCCCGATGCCAGCATCCCGAAGGTACGTATCAGGGGTTAGGGGGAGAAGTTAGGGTTAGGGTTAGGCACTAGGAGGAGGGTTAGGCACTAAGGGGGAGGGCTGGGTTTAGGGTGCGGGGACTTAGGTTTAAGCACTAAGGAAGGAGGTTAGGTTCAGGCACTGGGGAGAGAGGATTAGGGGTAAGGGTTAGTGTTAGGGTATTTACCTAATGGTGTCGGGATTCTGATTGTCGGGATGCCGCTGTCAATATTCTGACTGCCGGGATCCCGTACCCACCCCCATCAATTTGTTGTGATCTTCTCAATAAACTTTAAAAAAAAAAAGTAAATGTGATTGTTGATTTATGGCTGCTTCTACGCATAGATTCTGACGCATTTTTCATGGATCGCTTTCTAGTAACTTCACTCCTGTCATGTGACACTTCACCTAAAAACTGGACCATTTTAGGACAAGAGGGGTGTTTGCTTAGAAGTTTTGGGAATATTTAATCTTAGGGTTCTGTGGACTAAAGATTTTCTGTAGTAAAATTGTCAATATATTGTGTCGCTGCTTTGATCAATAATACAGTTATGGGACTTCTGGTTTGTCTCTGAGATGAAACATGTGGTCTGTCACATACCGGCTGAGAAGCTGCTATAGATGTCCAGTCTACGGCCCAGTGAAGTGGGCAGATGGGGAGATATTACCTTGGGATTGGCAGTCTGCTAGTAGGGGACGGAGCCTAATAACATAATTCTATGAGAATAGCTTAATTTGGCTGCATTACCTATTTAAATATGTGGGATTCATGGCATTTATAGCGAGGGGCGGGACCTAATGACATGGTTCATCTGGCCCCGCCCCCATTGCCACCCACATGCATCTCCTTTCCAGGCTTCTCCCAGAGAGGAAAATACGAAAGTAGAAAAGTATGACCTGGGCGACATATACACGGACACAGGGATCTGCAGACCATGTGGCAGAATGGTAAGCCAATACACACTGTATTGGCTTACCATTCTGGCTTGCCATTACCATTACATACCAATTGGCTTACATACATATTGGCTTACCATTACCATTACATACCAATCTGCCGGTCGATGTATCTGCACTGACATTACAATTAAGGCGGGCATTTAAATTTGCCCATGCAGTTGAGGGGTCAGTCAATGGCAGTCCCTCCAGCAAGTGTTCGGGCAGACAGCAGGTCGCCCGTACACACAGCCAGATGTGCCGATCTACGGTAGCTGCAAGATATATCGGCATCGGCTGAGCAGCAGGACAGATGCAATATGTCTGAGAACGTCGTCACTCACAGACCTATGGTCTGTACACACCCACAGATGCACTATGTGATTTGTCAATCGTCAGCTCATTGAATGACATATTGCATAGTGTGTATCCAGTCTTACATAACATAGAGGATTACTGATTCCTTAGATCCTGATTAGGGCAAGTACCATAAATCTAGAGGGATACCTATCCTATAGAATAAAATGCAACTGTGCTTTAGCTCCGCAGTAGATTGCTGTATTTGCATGACTTAAATACTGAATTGACATAAACTCTTTTTTTGATTGGCTAATAGGTTTAGTGCTAGACATACAATTCCCTAATATTATAATATGAGATGACTTCTGCAGTTGCCAATTCCCTGAGTAGGATAGAAATCTTTCTAAAAAAAAAAATCAATATGCATTTACTTTGAATAATTTATCTAAATACCTAATCTTATTGGCATTTGGAGAATTCAGTGTTCAACTAATATGGATTATTCTCATTCCTTTCATCCTCACTGTTTCATTGCTTATTTGGGGGCCTATTCATCATGACTTAATTTCTACAAAAGCAGGTAAAAATTAACATTTTCACCTGCAATTGTAGAAATTAAGTTATCGGGCCATTCATCAAGGAGGTAAAGCAGGAGATACTGTATAACAGATATCTCCTACTTACCTTCCTTTTGCGAAATGACCCGCTGTCCCCATACACTAGTCAATATTTTCGGAGCTCGATTGCGGGAGCATTCGCCATCTTCAGATGGCGAGTGACCCCGCTACTTGCTCCTTCCCTATGGAAAGGAGGCCCGGGTTGCTCCTTCCGCCGGACGTTGGGGCTCATGTGCGTATGCGTGACCTGCAGGACAGTGAAACACTTTAAGGAGACAGCTGCTTTTAGAGTCAGCTGTCTCTGTGCTGGAACATTGATGATTTTATCCGGCGCTTGAATTGAGGGATCCATACCGGGTCGCAATGCTGCGTTCACACACAGCCTGCCGATGTTTGCAATCTGCGCATGCGTACAAGACGCAGTGCGCATGCAGGAACCAGTCAATGCAATCGGGAAGCATTCGCAGCCTGTACACAGATGCTCCGCAAGCATGGGTGGCAGGATGTGCCATTTGTCGATGGTGACAGGGGGTGGTCGATGGTAACAGGGGTGTGGTGGTGGGAACGCAGGCGTGTCTGTGCGTCTGAACGCCATTTCAGGGGCATGCATAATTAAGACGCAGCATCAGCATACACGTCACATGGCTGAATTACACACAGCAGCACTCGCAGTGCTTGCGGTAGGGTATGGTCAGCCACAAGTACTGCGTATGGGTCCGATATCAGACGATGTTACTGATTGTTTAATACACTTCCTGGAGATGACGGATGGTACTAAAGGAAAGTGGGTGTCTTGTGTCAGGCTGGTGGGCGTCTAATTTCATACCATGATAGCACGGCAAAACATAGTGGGCGTACTAATGTCTTGCTTGCGATCGCGGGATTTGCATACTGTGGACGGCTGCGTGCGAACGTAGCCTTGTGACCGGGTCTGAGTCAGGGCCCTGAGTTAGAATGTTAATTATCGGGGACTCTAATTAACATCATGAATAGACCCCTTAGACTTATTTATCCTACATAATGTTTCCTCTTTTAGGGGGAGTTGTATCAGACCTTGGGGTCTATTCATTATTCCTTAAGTTCTACAAAAGTACTGTAGAAGAAAATTTTAATTTTCACCAACTTTTGTAGAGATTAAGTATTGGGCCATTCATTATAAAGGTAATGCAGGAGACATCATGGATATCTCCTGCTTGTCTTTCTGTCCCGATCTGGCCTGACGACCCCATAGTATTGTATGGGAAACAAAATTGAGCAAGCTCCGAAAATGCTATATTCACTATCTTCAGATGGAGAGGATTCCTGGACCCCCCTCCTTCCTATGCATGCGTACTAGCACTGCTGAGTCAGACTCGTCAGTGCTTATTTTCACTGCTACAGAAGTAGAGGTGATATAGATTGCGGGGACAGCCATCTCCACACCGGAGCAATGTAGAATTGCTCTGATGTTTTAGTATCCACCGCTGCTATCTGTAGAGAGTTGAATACTTAATTACTAGGGGCCGCCCCTGGCTTGGAGAGAGATAGAGTGGAGAAGTTGTCCAAAGCAACCAATCAGCTTTTAACTATTATTTATCTAGCACAATCTTTGGAATGACAGTTAAAAGCTGATTGGTTGACTCCGCTTTATCTCTCTCCAAGGTTTGATACATTTCCCCAATATCTACTGTATGTCATTGCTCTCATCCTAACTTGCTGCTACATCTTCTTTTCTCCCTGCCTACCCCATCTGTGTCACTCCTGTTTGTCTTCCCCTCCCTTAAAGAATGTAAGCTCTTTCGAGCAGGGCCCTCTACCCTCTTGTGCTTCTCCCTACTGTAATTTAATTTATCTCTTACTCCCCACTAGGGTAACTAATACTTGGCTCCTTATGCGGGCGTAAAGGTCACTAATATAGCAATGTTTATCCTTGTCCTGTGTTGTATTGTATTGTATTGTGCAGTATTGTAAGTCAATGGTTACCTATTTGTCTATGTACTTTGTAAGGCGCTGCGGAACACTTGTGGCGCCATATAAATAAATGATAATTATAACTTTGCCTCCAAAGCTCTCTTGGCTTCATCTTTTTTTATAGATTCTAAGATCCCTGTGATCACGAATGTTAAGCCCCCCATGCAATTATCTGCTCCCTGGGGAATTTGCTTAGTATTAAAAGCTTTAATTGCAGGACTAACCTTTACCAGCAAGGTCTCATTTTTAAGAGAAGGTGATGGACCAGACTGAGTAGATAAAGGCTTCTTGGTCTTTAATTTAGAATCTTTCCCCTTCTGATACATAACACTGAAAGCCCCCTTCTGGGGTACGAGACTTGAAACCCCCTCTATGTCTGAGCAAGCGTCCGAAAAATGCGCTTGCTATTTTGTAAAGACGCCCCTTTGCCATTCGCATCACACGTCATCTCCGGGATTTATTAGATTAATCGGGAACATCGAAAGGCATCTGAACTGCTCGCAGTGGTTGTGGTAGGATTTTCTTCCCGCTATCACTGCGAGCAGTTCAGGCTAAAAGACAACCAAGTGACGTGGTCGATGACGCTCCTTTACTAATTATGCACTCCCATTAAACACCCTTTTGACCGTTAGGCACGCCTGCATTCGGATCTCCACTCCCCCGTTTTCAAGCACCTTCCCCTGTTACCACCCACAAACGGTACATTCTGACAATCAAATTAGCAGCCCCTCGCTGTTTTACGAGCGCACGATTTCCGACCACAATGACTGGCTTGCGCATGCGCATTACGACCCATACGCATGCGCAGTTGTGCAGACATCACTCAGAGTGAACGAGCAGCCGCTTACTAGCGGCTCTGAATCAGGCCCAAAATGCGGTGTCTCTGACTTTGGAAGGTTTGAATATTCTCCCTAAATTCCCTTGTTTTGTATGGTCGATGTTACCCCTTTGCACGGAGCTGAGGGAACTGAAGCTGAAGTTGGCTGGGTACAGGAACTGAGGTCATGGACATTGGAAGTCTTACACTTGTTATCACCTCTCAGTTGGTGAATGAGACAGTCCTTAATAAAAATGGTCAGCCTTCTCACAAATTAAACAGAGATGAGAATCCCAGCATCGCTGACGTTCAGCCTCAGTAAGCTTAGGGCTTGGGTAACTATGATGCCTCGCTTTATTTTGCATGAGAGAAGTTTTGGTTAAATCAGGGGCAGCAACAGAAAACTTGGAAGATATTTGAAAAAATTTAGGGAGAAAACTTTGAAGTTGCTTTAGAAGTTGGTAGAGAACAGTTAGATGTACAGGGTTATAAATGTTAGTTAGCAGGAAGGTCAGAGGACTACTGAGAGGTTGGTTGATACACTCAGGAAGAAATTCTTTGGTAGGAGTTGATAATACTCGAGAATGAAACTCTGGAAAAAATATGACATAGGGTAAGAACTTACCCTTGTTATCTCTATTTCTACGAAGTCCATAGGGTTCCACAGGATACCTTGGGGTATAGGTGTGACGTCAGTCGCAGGGCACCAAAGAGTTAAGCTTTCAGCCTCCCAGGATGCACTAGGTCCCCCTCCTATACCCCGCCCCCGGGCCAAGGCACCTCAGTTAGTTACCAAGCCATAGGCCGGAGGAGGAGAAGGAAGAGAGAGAACAAAGATCTGGACACATACAAGAATCACATTCTCACCAGAGGGAGACGGAAAACCGGTGACCAGAGCAAAGCCCATCTGCAGCACAGGTGCGACAGGGCGGGAGTCCTGTGGAACCCTATGGACTTCGTAGAAATAGAGATAACAAGGGTAAGTTCTTACCATATCTCATATATTCTACTTCAGGGTCCATAGGGTATCCACAGGATACCTTGGGGATGTCCCAAAGCAGTATCCTTTAAGGGTGGGGACGCTCCTGTGCAGAAAGGAGAATCCGCCGGCCGAAGGAAGCATCCTGAGATGCGAAGGTGTCAAACCTGTAATACCTCACGAAGGTATGGACAGAAGACCACGTAGCAGCCTTGCAGATCTGAACTGCAGAGGCACCACGTCGAGCTGCCCACGAAGGACCCACAGACCTAGTGGAATGAGCCTTCAGAGAAGGAGGGACCGGTAGGCCTTCATGAAGATAAGCTTCAGAAATAGCCATACGGATCCAGGCTGCCAAAGTTTGCTTTGAAGCAGGCCAACCCTTTTTACGGAAGCCATAGAGGACAAACAAAGCGTCCGACTTCCTAAACGAAGAAGTGCGGTCAACATAAGTCCTTAAGGCCCGCACAACATCCAAAGAGGCCTCACCCACGGAAAGACCTGGTGAGTTAAAGGCCGGAACAACTATTTCCTCGTTAACATGAAACTGGGAAACAACTTTGGGAAGAAACTCGGGCCGAGTGCGGAGCACTGCCCTGTTCCCATGAAAAACCAAGAAAGGGGGTCTACAAGAAAGAGCCCCTAACTCAGAAACACGTCTGGCCGAAGCAATGGCCAGAAGGAAAACAGTCTTAGCTGTTAGCCATTTAATATCCCCTGAGCCTAGTGGTTCAAACGGCGGTCCTTGGAGAGCCCTCAGGACCACAGCCAAATCCCAAGGCGCCACAGGTGGAACAAAGGGCGGCTGAATACGGAGGACACCTTGCATAAAGGTGCGCACATCCGGGATTGTAGCAATCCTACGGTGAAACCAGACAGATAGGGCCGAAACCTGTACCTTCAAAGAAGCAAGGTGAAGCCCATGATCTAGTCCCGCTTGCAGGAAGGCGAGAATCGGTCGACAACACTGGAAGAACGTATGCCACACGCGATGGTATATCCTCGCGGAAGACGGTTTCCGAGCTCGTAACATGGTACGCACCACAGAGCTGGAAAACCCCCGGGACCTCAGCATGGCCGTCTCAACAGCCACGCCGTCAAAGACAGCCGAGTCAGGTCCGGGTGAAGGCAAGGACCCTGAGACAGAAGGTCCAGTCGTAGAGGACTGTCCACGGACAGACCCTGAAGGTCTGAGAACCAGTGCCGTCTGGGCCACGCGGGAGCTATCAACAGGAGCGTCCCTCCTTCCTGTTTGAATTTCCGGATTACCCGTGGAAGAAGGGAGACCGGAGGGAACAGGTATGCGAACCGGAACGTCCACCGGACGGACAGAGCATCCACCAGAGACGCCTCTTCGTCTCTTGTGCGAGACCCGTACACCGGCAACTTGTTGTTGTGCCGGGACGCCATGAGGTCGATTTCTGGAAGACCCCACCTGTCCACCAGTAGTTGAAAAACGTCCGGGTGCAGGGACCATTCCCCTGGATGAACGTCCTGGCGACTTAGAAAGTCCGCCTCCCAATTTAGCACTCCCGGGATGAAGACCGCTGATATGGCCGGAAGATTGCGCTCCGCCCAAACCAGGATCCGAGAGACCTCTACGAGAGCCGCCCGACTGCGAGTTCCTCCTTGCCTGTTTATGTAGGCCACGGTGGTAGCGTTGTCCGACTGGACCTGCACCGGGTGACCCCGGAGAAACCGCTGTGCCTGCAGGAGAGCATTGAAGACCGCACGGAGTTCCAAGATATTTATTGGAAGCTCCGCTTCTGTCGGCGTCCACCTGCCCTGGAACAAGTGTGGACCCGAAACTGCTCCCCAGCCCCGAAGACAGGCGTCCGTTGTCAACAGGACCCAATTTGGAACCCAGAACGGACGTCCCTTGTTGAGGTGGGTCGTCTTTAACCACCACGCAAAGGACAGGCGAACCTCCGGGGTGAGCACAATCGTCTGGAACTTCAGAGACTGAGGCAGCCCGTTCCACTTGGACAGGATCAGGTGCTGCAGAGGTCTGGAGTGAAACTGGGCGTATTCCACCATGTCGAACACCGACACCATGGAGCCCAGTAACCTCATCGCCGAGTGTTAGGACACCCGGCGGCTGTGCAGACAACTGCGCACCCTTGACTGTAAAGCAGAGATCTTGTCCTCCGTCACGAAGATCCTTTGCTGTCCCGAGTCCAATAAGGCTCCAAGATGCAGAATCCTCCGAGACGGGATTAGAGTGGACTTCTGCCAGTTGATTAGCCAGCCGTGCCGTTGCAGCAGTGCAATGGTCAGGTCCAAGTGGTGTAACAGGAGCTCTGGAGATCCTGCCACCAATAACAGGTCGTCCAAGTACGGCAACATGCGGACTCCTTGCAGCCGCAGAGAAGCCGCCATGACCGCCATCACCTTGGTGAAAACACGTGGTGCTGTCGCCAGGCCAAAAGGTAACGCCCGAAACTGGAAGTGGTCGCTGCAGATTGCAAACCGAAGGTACTCTTGATGGCGCAAAAGAATAGGGACATGCAGGTAAGCGTCCTGTATGTCCAATGACACCATGTAGTCCCCAGGTTCCAGCGCCAGAATGATGGACCGTAGGGTCTCCATCCGAAACTTCGGGACCCGCAAAGACTTGTTGAGTGCTTTGAGGTTGAGAATCGGATGATATGACCCATTGGGTTTCTGTACCAAAAATAGATTTGAATAGAAACCCTGGCCCCTCTGGGAGAATGGAACAGGCACTATAACTCCAGCCTGGAGCATAGTGTGCAGTACCTTCCGCAGCTCCGTAGCCTTGTTCCGGTCTGATGGTAGACCCGTGGTGAAGAATCGAGCCGGGGGTCTGTGCCAGAAGGAGAGGGCGTACCCGTGGGAGACCACCTCCAGAACCCAAGTGTCTGTCGTAGTGAACGACCAACACCGGGAGAACTGCAGCAGGTGGCCTCCCACCCTGGGATCCCCCAAAGGGAGGCCCGGACCGTCAGGCCGCAGGCTTGTCATCTGGCTTGGGGGCCGGACGTCTGGTACTCCATGCCTGTTTCCGGGGCTTGACCGATTTCTTAGGGCCAGCCTGTCGAGGAAACGACTGTGGTTTGGGCCTGCCCTGGGCCCTAGATGACCGAAAGGACGATGGTCCAGAACCAGAAGGAGCAGCGGCCGACGGGAGACAAGCAGATTTGGCTGCCGCCAGCGTGGCCACAATCTTATCCAGATCCGGACCGAAGAGAACTTCTCCGGTAAACGGCAACGCTTCCAGACCTTTCTTGGAAACTGCGTCCGCCTTCCAGGATCGCAGCCACAAGGTGCGACGAGCAGCTACCGCTGCTGAAGAAATCCTAGACACCAGAGTACTAATGTCTAGAGCCACCTCGTTGATGTAGGTGGCCGAATCACGGAGATTGCCAATCAACTCCGCCTGTTCGGCCGGACAGTCGGATTCAAAAGAAGCCTCTAATGAATCCGCCCAGCACTCCATCGCTCTGGCAACCCAGCAAATGGCCATAGCCGGCCGTGCTGCCCCCCCTGCAAGGGAATAAGCGGACTTCAGGCAGATTTCTACCTTTCGGTCCGTAGCATCCTTAAGGGAGGACATGGATGGCATCGGCAATGTGGCACTACGGACAAGACGGGTCACGTGAGAATCCACCTGTGGAGGGGATTCCCACTTAGCAAAATAATTATCCGCGAACGGATAAGCCACCGCCAGGCGTCTCTGCGGCTGGTATCTTTTGCCAGGTTGTTTCCACGCCTCCTCTAAATGGTCCACCAACTGACCCGAAAGAGGAAAGACTGTGGCATCGCCCTTCACATCTTTGAAAAAGGCATACTTAGATTTAGCCGCTGGGGGAACTACGTCCTCAATCACCAAGGCTGTGCGGACTGCCCGAATAAGTCCAGGAATATATACTTTGGACTTAGCATCAGCGTCCTTAGTATGGAGAGGTTCCTGATCGTAAGGATCCAGAATCTCCCCATCATCAGACGTCCCTTCGTCTTCCTCATAAGGAGCGGACAGAGACGCCACCGGCCTTTTATGAGGCCGCATCACAGACTCCCCTTGCAACACATCCGACAAGTGCTGTACAGAACTCGTCAGGGAGTTAACCCACGCTGGCTCCTGAGAACCCGGGAGCGGGGAAATAGGGAGACTGTGGGGTACCACCAATTGTCGTGGGAACCCCTGCATGGGTGACGACACCACAGACTGCTGGGACAAACCCATCGGAGTAAACGCGGGCTGCGGAGCTAACTGGCCCACTAAAGCTGTTAACGCCTGAGCGAAACAAGCCCTGTACCGGTGCTGTAACCGTAATAGGCCGCGCCATGGACAAACACTGCCGGCAAAGGCCCTCCGCGCTACCCTCCCCCTCCGCTAACGGTACTTTGCACGTGGTACACTGTAGCCGGAGGGGAAAATCACTTTCAGACATGATGGCACCACGTATGTGACCTCTCTCACCAATTAAGTATTAAATAGGCGAGAGACCACCCTGCAGCACCGCACCGCAAGGGCTTTAGCAGAAAGAACAGGGACAGTAATAAAGCTGACAGTTTTGAGAAGATAAAGTTACAGGCAGCAGCGCTAGCACAGTCACATACAATGCAGAGAAATAACAATTCCTGCACTAACAGCGCTGATCACTCAACTACACAGACACAGGGCCTGGTAGGACACAGCGCTGCATACACAGACCTGAGCCACAGCGGAGGAGAGGTATGCGGGGGGACCCACACCACAATGCTTCCTTCCAGGCTTCCAGCAGCGTTCACCATGCGTTGCAGAGAAGATGGCCGCCGAGGAGCAGAGAGAAGCTGGCCTGGGGGAGGAGCGCTGACACAGGACCAGTCAGCACAGTGCAGAGAGGGCTGTGTGCAGCGGGGGAGGCGCCGGCTGTGAGACAGGGAAGGCGCGCTCCCCTGGCATGCATTTAACCCCTGGGACGCCGCAGCGCTACCGCTCTGCTGCGGTCCGCTGTCCCAGGGGGTAGTGGAAAGCGCAGGTTCAGTACCTGGCTCCACGCTGCAGCCAGTCCCCAGGGAGCCCCCTGCCTGGGGACTTAGGACCATGTGACCACCGGGGACCCACCGCGGGACCCCACTGCTTACCTTTGTCCCCCTTGGATCCGGCCATGGTCCGGAACATCTGGGGTCACCGCTAGCTGTGACCCCAGATGCTCACCAGCATCCCCGGATCAGTACCGGCGTTCTGGTACCGGCGGGGGTGTAGGGAAGACAGCATGGACGTCAGGACTGACTGTCCATGCTGTACATCCAGATGTGCAGCCACAGCTGCACTGAAGAAAGCTTCAGGGGCTCTTCTAGCCCCCACTCAGGTGCACCCGACGCCGGCCGGGCACCAAACTAAACTGAGGTGCCTTGGCCCGGGGGCGGGGTATAGGAGGGGGGCCTAGTGCATCCTGGGAGGCTGAAAGCTTAACTCTTTGGTGCCCTGCGACTGACGTCACAGCTATACCCCAAGGTATCCTGTGGATACCCTATGGACCCTGAAGTAGAAATAGACACTAGAGGTTTTACTGGCGGAACTTAAGATGGAACTGGAGTCCAAGTAGCAAGAACAGAATGAATGAATTTTAGGTGAGAGAAAACTTCTTGCCACTGTTGTCCCATGAGTTGCTGGACAGCTTCTTGCACACCCATGCAGAGGAGTAGGTCTTGAAAAACTGCTTCACCCTGGAACCCGGTGGCTTGCATGTTTTGGGCTGTTCAAGCTGTCACAATCTGCCACAAGGAAGTCCTCAGTTAGAGGACTGGGAGTCGTCGGGATTAACATAGGCGACGCCTATGTTAAATCACCTGCTGGGATTGTAGTGTCGGGATTGAGACCGGCGGCCATGTGGCCTCCGGTCTCATATAAATCTCTCCCTGTACACTGCTGCTAATAAGTCGGGATGTGGCGAGATAAGGTGGACTTCATCACAAATTATCTCGTATTGGTGAGTGCCAGGTCAGCATTACTGGCCACCATCTTATTGGCCCCCAGCGAGACTGTGGAGTATATTGACTGACAGAAAAACACAAAAAAACAACAATAAAACTTATACTGCTTGAAACAATTGAGTGGTGCATACCACCCACCTCTGTGTTCAGGTATTACCTGTTGATTAAATTCCAAGTGGATGAGGATATAGGCATAAGTGTCTCCCCAGTTATTTGTCCATTCATACTGCAGACCGGAGTGGATTACAAATACAGTATATACAGATTTCACAAATTGTGGTGCCTAAAAAATATCCAAGTTAACTCATATGAAGATTTTAGCAACTTTGTTTATTATTTGTGTCAGTTCTGGAATATTGGATACAGATTTATCACTCTGTTGAACTGTCTAATTATCAGCTATGGTACAGTATGTGACTGCAGATACCACATCACAACTTTTGGTGATCCCACAAGAGTGTATTTCTTATATGTAATAAATCTTGGTTTGTTATATATAAGATATTGATTCAGTGTATTTGATGAATAAATTTTAATTATTTTTATGGCATAACTGTTTTTCTTACTATTTGTTTAGTTCACGGTTACTTATTTATTTGTTTTTTGATTTTTGTGGTCCACAGCGCTGTTATCTTTTTTTTTTTTTTATTTAACAAGAGTCTGCCTATGACCTGAAAATAGAGAACTAAGCCTTTCATAGCCTTCACTTTCTACTATGTCATTACCGCGGCTGTCCGGAGAGAAATATATCTTATGCTGGGCATACATTGCCAGATAAAATGCCTGTCAGACCGACAGATATATTATCTGGCAGCCTGTCAGCCCGCAGATATCGCGGTATACACTGTGAGATGTCTCACAGTGTAATAGCCCCGATATCTGCGCTCCGCCCCCGGGGAAGGAGACATTTCCCCGTTCCTTCCATGGGAAGGAACAGGGGGAATATCTGTCTGTCAGCCGTGGCTGGGAACACACTGGCCGATTCGGCTGACATTTTGACTTGCAGATATCGCATCGGGCGGTCATGCTTGATGATCTGGCATGCCCGATTGATATCGATATTTAACCCTCAGTCGGCCACACACAAACTACAATTATTGGGGCGATCCGTGGATATCGGGCGGATCAGCCTGATAATTGTAGAGTGTATCCCCAGCATTACGAATATTTAATAAGACTGCTAGGATTTATCAGTCCGAATGATTTATGCCACCAGATTAAAAAACTAGCCAAAGCTGGCAGTGTAACAAAGATGTGTCATAAACAGGGTGGCAGAACTCAGTGTAAGTAAGAGTAAATTACCTTATTAGTTAATTTCCTTGAAGGCAAATGTATGTGTATAGAACACGGTTGCAGCTGTATAACAGATCTCAAGCTAAAGGCAAAGCTAGATATTATCTTGTGTAAAACTAATAACCAGGTCATAGAGGTCAGTTTTGTTTTCTGCCTTTTGCGGCTAAAAATATAACTTTCATAAAAATGATATGTATTCTGGTAAAGGTAATCCTCGGAGGGCAGTTTTCTGGTTCAGTGATGTACAAACTGGTATCACACATTGCTCCAATGATGACACTGATATAGCTAAATATAAAAAACTTAAAATTGAAAATAGTGTTGCCATCATAACTTGCTGGATTAAACTAGCTGGTTAAATGCTCTAGAATTTAGGGGGTCTATGTATTATAATACAATATTGTGGCAATAATTATGATATACACAATTAAGAATCACCACTTAATGCTGCATTTACCAAAACAATTTTCCAGAGGCAACTGAACATTACTCATCTGCCCTGGTGATAATGGCCCAGAGCAAACTTATCACTTTACCAAGTCTCCAATGTAGTGCATGTGTGAGAGCCAGGTTTAGGCTTTAGAATCCATTGATGAAATGAAAAGATAAAATAAAATATATAATTCTAAACACTACTTAATTTAATCAGTAATGGTATGTAATTATTATTAATATTTAAAATGTAACTGTTCTACAGTATTTATGCCATCCTGAGCTAGTAAACCTAAAGGTGCGTACACACGGTATGATTAAAATGGACGATATAAACTATAGATATTGATCATATCGTTATCGTTCATATCATGCATTTTTCGCCCACCAACGACCTGCGATGCGTGGGCACGTATGGTCGATATATCGATATCGACCATCACCCGTGCATGCAGGCCAACCTGGATGATATCGACCAGGTTACTGTATCGTTATAGTCGTTGGTGTATTTGAGGTGTGCTGGATGATCGATATCAATCGTCCAGCACACCCGGGAGATCGAACAATGATATCATTATCATTGTCGATCGTCCCGTCTGTACGCACCATAATAGTAACCTAAAAACACAGACAAAGATTGTTACATTATTTTATGTAGCACATCAATATCCCTTGTTTACTACTTCAGCGGGACTGTGGGTCAAATTAATTTATTTGTTCTTGTGCCCGTATGAACATGTCCCTCTGTCCAACATCTGTGAGTGTACTACACTACTACATGTGTGTCTGCATGTTTACTGTCTAACCCAGTGATTCGCAAACTCGGTCCTCAAGGCACCGTAACAATGCAGGTTTTAAGGATATTCATGGCTGAGCAAAGATGGTTATATCAAAATGAATGAGGCACTAATTAAGTCATCTGTTCTCAAGCATGGATATCCTTAAAACCTGGACTGTTAAGGTGCCTTAAGTATAGAGTTTGGGAAACACTTGCCTTATCTAACCTGTCACTAGCCCACCTGTTCACTATAAACATCCCAAATCCCGAGATGAGGAGAACTGAGCTATCCTGAGAGAGACTGATCCAGGAGATGAACCTTACTGTTGGAAGGAGCACTGCCTCCCTCCGGCATCCTATAGGTGAAGCTATGTGTGCCAGCTGTCACTAGGATCCCACGCAGAGGGGGAGGAGTCCGACCTCTGATGTGCTACTGCGCAGGCAAGGAGTCTCAGCGAGGAGCCTCAGCGCATCTTTACTCCCAAGCGTCCAAGAGGACAGAATGGACTCCAGAGGATCTCACCAGAATACATGCCAGAACCCTATACCACTACTGATACACAGAGGGTCTTTAGGGCAATCATCTGCTAGTTCATTCGCCCAGCTCACGTCCAAAGCACAACGCAACGCCCAGCATTACCCTAAACTACAGGCTCCTATATCCCACACAGCTTGCCTACCGCTTTTACACCTGTGATATCCCTGCGTCTTATGTGACTTGCACTTTTGTCATATTACAATAAATCTAAGAACTGGCTAAGCATAGCACATGTGGATTAACCACCAGCACCAACACCTTCCTTACACAAACTATACCATCAGAATATTGGCCAGTGCAACTGTACTTGGGTTTAACTCCATATCTGGAGGACTACTGCACCAAGCACAATCCGCTATGCATATTTGTGACAGAACACTCTGCTATTACTATCTGCTGTCACCCTACACTCTGCTAATAGTTACTACATACCACCTATCGGTGAACAAGGGGTTACAAGTCATTTGCTTGTTACTGTATATCATTTATGATGTCACCATTATTAATAAGTTGGGTGCAAAAAACACTGAACAGTTGGATGAAGATGTGTTTGAGCTGATGGTAAGATGAAAGCGAGCCTAATGCTTGTACCAGCTATGATGAGTCCTGTCTCATTGTACAATATTGTTGTAACCATGAGTCATGTGTGACATAATGGACCATACAGGCGTGCTGATAGCCACACCGGGCCCGGGTAAAGGTGGCGTGCCCTAATCTCGGAGGCGTGGCCAAGCCCCCTTAGGAGAAAAAAAAAACATTTTTTGCAGCGACGCGCTGCATTTTTTTTGTGCATTGCTGGTAGTTTTTCTTTTGCCTTTTTGTTACAGTAACTATATATACATTTTATTACATTGATGTATTATTAGGAAAATAACTGAATAATACCCATTTTACACCTAAGTCCCGGATCTGACCCGGGATTTGGAACATGGGTTCAAAGTGGGTCAGATCCGGGACAGACCCCTTTCACACTGTGGCGCCGACCCAGGTTATTCCAGGTTGGCGCCGAACCCGTGTGCAGTGGAACTCCGCTGCCGGCGCTTGGAGATGACATTATCTTCGAGCGCATGGAAATCCAGCTCTTCCCCCATGCTGTAAACAGGACCCGGGTCGGATGACCCATGTTACCCGTTTACACTGCATGGTTATACTGGTCGTTCCCGTGTTAAACCCTGCAAGCTACCCGGGTGGAATCCAACCCTGGCCCCTTTTACTCCGAGCAGCAACCAGGGTTTAGCTGCAGTGTAAAAAGGGTATAACTTACATGTGATGGCTATCATTAAAAGGCCTATTTATCAAGCCCATTTATTCGTAAAATTATGAAAAAACATAATTTTATGTATTCCCACTATGTACTAATAGACTAATGCAGTAGATTTCACAGAAATATCCTAATCAAAAAACTAATTCGCTCTGCAGATCACAGTCTCCATTATTATCAATGAGGACAATGGTCTGACCCCTTGTATCAAATTCTGAAAAGCAAAGCTTTTTGGATTTTAACCATCTGAGGATAGGTTTAATGTGCTTACACAATGGATCACTGCACGACGATCAGATAACTATAGTTATCTGATCTTTCGGCATGTGTTGGATGATCGTTATCGACCGTCCAACACATGCATTAACCTGTAACGACCCGCGATTAACGATCGCAGGTCCCTATTGTAAACAGGCTAACCCAGTCGAAATCGACCATGTATGCCGATTTTCCCGAGCGATGGACGATGGTCGATAACGACCATTTGTGCCCGCGCATATCTCCCAAAAAACTCCATACCAACAGTGAAGTTTGGAGGTGGGGACATCATGGTGTGGGGCTGTTTTTCAGCATACGGTACTGGCATACTTCATATGGTTGAAGGAAGGATGAATGGAAAAATGTACAGAGACATTCTTGATAAAAATCTGCTACCATCTACCAGGAAGCTGGAGATGAAACGAGGGTGGACATTTCAGCAAGACAATGATCCCAAACACACAGCCAAGGACTCTCAATTGGTTTCAGAGAAAGAAAATAAAGCTGCTAGAATGGATCAGCCATCACCTGACTTGAATCCAATTGAAAATCTATGGAAAGAACTAAAGATCACAGTTCCTAGAAGAGGCCCACGGAACCTTCAAGATATGAAGACTGTTCGTGTGGAAGAATGGGCCAAACTCACACCTGAGCAATGCATGTGACTAGTTTCTCTATACAGGAGGCGTCTTGAAGCTGTCATTACCAACAGAGGCTTTTGTACAAAGTATTAAATAAATTTCAGTAAGCGTGTTCAATACTTTTTCCCTGTGTCATTTCACATTATTACACACAACTTAATTTATGGACATCTATGGTTTGATCTCTGCATGTGTGGATTGCATGGGTTGTTGCAGACATTTGTTGAAAATGTCATTACAATAGCCTCATTACAAATATATTTACTGAGAAAAATGTTGATGTGTTCAATACTTATTTTACCCGCTATATGTATCTCCTACAAATAACAAATGGTCAGGTAAAAGTTAAACATCCCATACTAAATATACATTTGTAATATAACCAGTAGGAGGCAGAACTGAGCTTTAAGGTCACATTCCCACACTTCAAGTTGACACATCTGTCTCTTCTTGCTGGCAGCTGCTCTAATGTCTCTCTGGTCCAGTGTGCTGTCTAAGCACTCAGATCCGCACACACAGCACACTGGGTAGGGAATCTGCTGCCACTGGGCATGTACGGCAGCTCAGGCCTGTCCCTTATACTGCATGTTGTGGCATAGGACTAGTAAAATCATTTTACATGCTGCTCTATTGTGATCATGTTTTGAACCACTGCTTTTCCGGGCAACTGGCAAATTATATTTTATCAATGTAGATCAGAGGAGAGATCCCACATGGGGTGTAGCCACTAATAAATCTCAAGCTTTAACCAATGACAGCAAAGCAGCAAAGCCATTCAGCCTGTCTTCGAAGGGCCCCACTGAGGAGCAGTATGTGGCTTCTATATGGTTTTCATTTTTATTCTAACATAATTTAAAACTGAAAAAAGGATACTCACCATAGATTTAGATGGCAAATAAATTGGTAAAGGTGTTTTTAATAGTATTTTTATATGAGGCATTACAGGTCCCAGTGGGCCCTGGACTTTTGGGCATGCTGACATTTGTAGTTCTACAAGCACCAGCATACCCTAACAGTTTATGGCTGCTAGTGCTTGCTGGGACCAGTTGGGCCCATACACCATGTAACGCCCACCGGTAGAGATATTAGTAGGCGCCTCGGTGCTTTCAGCACAGGGCTTTTGTTTTCCGGGGAGACTGACAGAGGACAAAACAATAGGACAGTACAGGGGAAAACAGTACAGTACAGTACTATACAGTACAGTAGACAAGTAACAGTTAGCACTACAAATCTCAACACAGCCACTGATGCAAGGGGTTCAATAGAAATATTCAGCGTAAGCTGAGACCTGGAGCTACTAGCATGGGCGCAGATAATGGACCTAGGTCATCTGAAGAAACAAAAACAGAGGAGTGGAGTTCAGGGGCAGAGAGTCCAAGGAGGAGGTGTAGCAGGTGCAAGAGAAATAGGCAATGAGAACAGGAGGGAGGAGGGCCCTGCTCATGGAGTTTACAGTCTAAAGCACAGGTTCTCAAACTCTATCCTCGGGACCCCAAACAGTGCATGTTTTAAAGGAATCCTCACTGAATCGCAAGTGAAATAATTAGCTCCACCTGTGGATCTTTTAAAATGGGTCAGTGAGTAATGAATTCACCTGTGCACCTGCTGGGTGACCTGGAAAATGTGATCTGTGTGGGGTCCTGAGGACCGAGTTTGAGAACCACTGGTCTAAAGTATACGCTTATATTTAATTCTGCATTAAAACACCAGTCACAAGCACAATACGCTTAAATAGTATCAGAAGCTTGCATTTAGCATACTAAATTGAGTCATACATCTAAAAATATGCACAAGCTTATACATGCAACTGCATTTTTCCTTAACATATTTTACTTCTACTCTTCAAATGCCTTCAATCGTAGTGTAAGGCCCAAAGTCAGTGGTGCCAAGAGCGGGCTAGTTATGGATTACTTTTTCCTGGGACTGTGCAGAGAAGTAACCACGCCCCACTACTATGTTGTAACCATGCCCTCTCCTATGACCACACCCCTCTTTAGCACTCAGACCTTGGAACAGTGGTTCTCAAACTGGGGGTCCTATCGCCCAGGGGGGGGAGGGGGGGCTTGGGTTGGTAGCCTAGGACAAAATCAAATTATTAATGGTCATTGTGATAGGCAAAACCAGCACTGGTAGCTGCCAATCATAAAATATGTGGACAAAAAGAAGCGCAACCCTGTCCACCACCATATAACTAAACCTTAGGATGACAGGTTAGCACAATTTACTTCATTTATTAATATTTGCTGAACTTCTTAATAATAAATGTTTGGCCTAGGGGTGCCTTGAAAAAATGCTGACACTCTGGAGAGCCGTGATTCAAGACATTTGTCACTGGCATAGACTCTGTATTTTCTATTAAACATTTATAAGTAGTCAGCAACATTCTGCAAGAATACATATCCCAAAACGTGCTGTTTCTCTAGGCTCATAGGATAACTAGGAAATGAAAGGCTGTATTTGCCTGGTGAAACAAAAGATGTGTTTTATTACACTTGATTTAAAAGACAACAAAGAAAGTTTAGGCATAAACATACAATTAAAGAGCAATGAGTATCTGAAAAAAAGGAGTTGATCAGACTCCTGAAAAAAGTGTGTATCCCAACAGCCAGATACAAATTGCAACATAAAAACTATTGTAGATAAACAAACTGTAAAAAAAAGTGAAGCGTATAGTATCCAAAAAATTAGGGTTCTTAAAGGATTCCTAGGTGGACAGATACAAGCGTCTGTCATTAATTAGCAACTCTCTTTATAGATGTTATTTGATATGGGTGGAAATATATCCGTCACGATAATTAGTGATAAGCTGCGGTGCTGATAAGGAACTCAGGGCCTGATTCAGAGCCGGACGCTCTGAAAGAGTGCTCGCTCTGAATCTGGGCGTTTTTTTTTTTTGGTGCGACCTCCGGTTCGCCCCCGTATAGCTGTGGGTGACCACCCAGAGCTATTGCGAGCGGCCAGGTGATGGTCGCGATGGTCTCGACCATTGAGACCATCGGGGCTTGCGATGAGACCCTTGCATTAGGGTCTCGTTCCTGCAAGCCCCAGTGAGCTTCTGGTTCTTAATAGAGACGGAAGCTCACCACTGACATCATTCATGATGTCAGTGGGGCCGCCCCCAAATGGCAGGCGTTCCGTCGGGAATGCCTCCGTTTGGCCAGCCACCCCCCCTACCCACCTCCAAAACGGTGCGAGCTGTCGATCAAAATCGTCAGCCGCCCCCTTTGGGTGCGAGACCCGGAGCGACGGAGCGCCCGTCGCAAGCCGGCTCTAGCGCATGCGCACGCCGGAGCTGGCTCCGGCGTGTGCATGCACAGTGGCCAAACATTGACCCGCTTCCGAGCTTGCGAGCGGGTCTGAATCAGGCCCTCAGTCAGTGAATCACATTACAGCCATATTATTAGAGGAAAGTCCAATCATAGGTTTTGATAAGAGCACCATTGGCTGATTGAAATATGACAGTCCCGTATATATCACTTCAATAAGCGCAATAAATGCCAGTATTAACGCTGGCTGGCTGTGACCAGTACTGTACCTGTGAATGGGTCAGAACGGTAAGCGAGGTAGCTGGATGTGCTGGAAAATATCACTCTCATTCGGCATCTGTTCCTGGGCGGCCGATTGCTGCTGATTGGCAAAAGAATGCGGCAATCAAGCGGCAAATTGAAGCGGCTTCATAGTTGAAGCTGATCTCTGTCCCCTATGGTAATCCCGATGGAGTAAGGAGGTGCTGCTGGAATGACAGGCAACTCCTGTCTCCATGTAGTGGCAATGTATGAGCCAGCGGGAGGTGATTCACAATCAAAGGACCAGGTGCGATTACTCCGTTAGGAGCCTGTCTCGGTCTCAGCGATCACTTAGCAATGGGGAGTGACATGCCAGTAGGTAGAGAGAATAGTCAGCGGCTTCTAATGAGAGGGATACACACTTTTTTCAGGAGTCTGATCAACTCCTGTTTTTTCAGATACTCGTTGTTCTTTAATTGTATGTTTATGCCTAATCCTTCTTTGTTGTCTTTTAAATCAACTGTAATAAAACACAATTTACATTTACAGTATCTATATGTGTTATCATCATATGTCCCTGCATAAGTATTAGAGCGCAGTTTACCTATCTTTTGTTTTGCTAGTGAGGTTGAGAATTACCTCTTTCTTTTCCTGCTGCACTGATATTTGATTAGCACTAGGTGTATCTGTGTTTGTTCTTTATCTGTATTTGCCTAGTGATCTTATTTTATTCTTCTCCTTATACCTGCTCTATATTTCACTCTACCTTTCATTCTAGTGACTATAAGCGTTCTATCATATACAGAATATATTTCATAACCTGCTTCCTGTTGTTTAAATCGCATTCTTCAAATTTCCAAATCTATAGTTAATGAAATCATAACATCTCAAGCAATACCCTTCATAAAAAAGGTATCAATCCTCATGGCCAAGGTAATTTTAATATACACCACAATGTAATATACAAAATATTATATATATTATATTGAAACTAACATTTCTATACACATTTTCATTTTAGATTTAAATTGATTTAAATTGATTATTTGTAAGTTTTATCTACTGTATATTTGCAAAATAAGCCAGTATAACTATGCTGAACAGCTGAAGGTCTATTTAGTGCATTTGCATGGTGCATATGTGAATGTACAGTAGTGTGCATTGCTGTTATTTTAAATATTAGATGTAATACTTAGGGGTCTAGTTACTAAGCAGTGTTAGGAGACAGAGTGAAAAGTGATAAGGTGCCAGCCAATCAGCTGCCAACTGCCATCTCACAGGCTGTGTTTGAAAAATGACAGTTAGGAGCTGATTGGATGGCAACTTATCACTTTTCATTCTGTCTCCTAACACTGCTTAGTAAATAGACCCCTTAGCCCAAAAGGAGAAATTGTATGTAGGACCCCTCTATCCATGAAGGGAGCCTTACTGTTACTAGAGGCCATTACAGGGCCTGATTCAGAGACGCCAATGGTGGCATCTAAAGAATCGTGGTGATACAGCTAAAGATGTGCGCCGACCCAAAGTTTTAGTTTTGGATCTGTATCTTCTCCGGTTTTGGATCTGGATTAGTTTTGCCAAAACCGACCTTCTGGGTTTTGTTTTTTTGTTTTTTTGATCTGTATTTTTCCTAAAAAATCATAAAATCAGCTAAAATCACATAATTTGGGCCAATTTTTGTTCCTACAGTATTATTAACCTCAATAACATTTATTTTCACTCGTTTCCAGTCAATTTTGACTGGCTCACAGCTCGCTATATTGTTTTCATCCAGTTTAGGCCCAGAATTTGCACCAAGCTAGCTGGCTGACTAAGTTAAGTGGCAGCAGTGTGCGGCACAAACACGTGGCAGTTCAACTTCCAACATGGCACTTCAGGAAACAATGTTTTTATTATTCAAGAGGCCTGAGGGAATTGGAGTATGTATGTAGTTGAAGTCAGGGACAGGAAGGGTTGGTTGGTAGTAAATTTTATTTAATTTTTTGATTCCAAAGTAAATTTATGAGGGAGAAGGGGAGGGGAGGCATTTACATAAAATATTTTACTCATTCACATCAGTCCTTGCCTCAAAAGAATCCTTGAGCATCATGCCTGCTGCTGGGAGTAGATTTTCATCCCAGAAGGAGACCTGGAAGACTTCTAGTAGTGCTTTCCAAAACAATCGACTGTTAAATAATCCTTTGCAAAGATTCTACTTGAAAAGCATTTCCCAACCTGTACAGGCACATTATAAAAAACATAGTTATTTTATGGCTTACAAACTGCCGTTGTACCCACTGTCCACCAGCACAGATATGTGGACAAGCGGAACATAGCAAATGAAAGATGTCAGATTTAAGGTCTTACGTTGTATTTTTCTTGAGAATCCTGTGCCTGATTCTGCTGCTAGGAGTGGATTTTCATCCCAGAAGGGGACCAGAAAGAGTGCTTTCCAAAACAATTGACTGTTAAATAATCCTTTTCAAAGATTCCACTTTTCCGAATCTGTACAGGGACATTAAAAAAAACATAGCTACTTAGTGGCCTTCAAACTACCCACTGTCCACTTAACCAGCACAGATATGTGGACAAGCAGAACAGAGCAAATTCAAGGTTTCAGATGTAAGGCTTAAGTCTTACATTGTGTCTTTCTTGAGTATCCTTGAGCACCATGCCTGCTGCTGGGAGTGGATTTCTATCCCAAAAGGGATAAAGATGTTCTTTCTTCTTCCCAACGGACACAGATCTGAAGAGCTCAAGTGGCACGTGGTGCTGTGATGGCTTCTCCTTCAGTTTCTCCAGCAAGTGCATCTGCTGAGATAAAACTAAACTTTCAAAGCACCCACTGGTGATTCAGTTGAGTTTACACAACCAAGTTTTGACATCTGGTCAGGTCAGACTCAAAATTGCCTACAATTAATGACACCTCTACTGTGACTCCATCTGATACGGTCACCATTCAAAGAATGGTTGAGGACTATTTAAACATTTTTAATGATAGCATCTAAATAGGCATGTCAGACAGTTCATTTGACTACTGTCAGGAAAAAAAGGTAATTTGGAGGCCCTTGCACAAACTGGCTTTGGTTCACTTGAGCTGCCCACCCTCCAGTGTGTATTCAGAAAGAGTTTTCAGCACAGCCGGGAACCTTGTCAGTGATCGGCCTGAGACTACTTCACCATAATGTGGAAAAGATGATGTCCATTAAAATGAACTACAAATTCTACAAGAAAGATCTTTACCGTCAATTATGTGCAAAAATTACAGAGGCATCTGTAATGGTGGATTCCAGCTGGGACAAATTAATATTGTATGATGAAGATGATGTATACATCACCCCAGATTCTACCAACACACAAGCCCTATATCGTCATCCCATCCTGTGTTGTGTTTAAACTACAGCTCCCTGTTAGATTGGGGATTCATTGTCCACTTTACTGGATGTGAGCTCCATTTTAGTCCATATCATCACACCCCCTACACATCTTCTGACCTATGCTACAGGAGGAGCAGCTGCAGTCTGGAATATGGTTGCATGGAGTTGCCCTTCTGACTCGCTGAAATTCAGGCAGAGGGGCCATGGGTAGGGACACTATAATCAGAGAATGCAGTTTTAGCTGCTTTATTCCATTTTTTAAACCATATCATCTAATTCACCTTTTGAAAATATGTTAATGTGAATCTCAGCTGAGGCGTTTGTGAGGTCATTATGTTTAATATATACTGCATGTTAGCACTTTGTTGTGGTCTTGTAGTTGGCGTGTAAACTAATCATTTATTCATGATTGAGGAAAGAATTGAAAAGTTGCATTTTTTTATTGCTAACTTATTAAATTGTAAAATTGTGAAGTTTCCACTTACAGGTTCACAAGATTTTTTTATGATCAAGAAAAGAATAACACTCTGCGCTATCACTTACAGTGTGACAATTTTTTTTACGAATACACTGCGTTTCCACTAACAGTGTCAATATTTTTTACGAACACACCCCTGCAGCCCCTGCCCCTTGATTGAAACAGCAGCCCCTGCCCTGGATGGACACACCAACCCCTGGAAGGACACAGCAGACCCTGGATAGGCACAGAAGCCCCTACTCTTGATGGACACAGCAGCCCCTTGATTAACGACACAGGCAGCACGCTTGACGCAGCTACGTTGTTGATAAGTGTGGCTATCGCGCACACACACAGAAAAAAAACCCACTTATAATATTAATATATATATTTTTTGCACTTGGGGGTGAAGAGCACTCCTGATGGACAGAGCACCCCCTAGACAACACAGCAGCACCCCTTTATGGACTGCAGTGACACAGGAGCCACTGAAACCCCCCTCTTCTTTCTGCAGCACAGCTCCTATAGACAACAATACAGCCCTTACGGACAACAGCACAGGCCAGCCAGCCCCTATGGACAACAGCAGCCAGCCCCAATAGACAACAGCAGCCAGCTCCTATGACAACAGCAGCCAGCCCCCATGCACACCCCCTCTCTAGCTTCCTCTTCACTCTCCACAGCCGGAATGAAAATGGCGTCGAGTGCAGGAACCTTTATAGGATCTGAAACCCTGCGAGAATCCGACAGCGGGAGGATGACATTTTGCCTCGCTTTGAGATCTGAGTCAGGAGGGAAAACCTGGGCCGGGATTTAGTAGGAAAAGGGGCATGACTAGAACTATAAATATGTTTTTAAAGTGAGATGGAGTGCATTTCGTATGCATGGAGGTAATTAACCCTGTGGGTGTCTGCCTTTGGACAAAAGGGGGTTAATTATTTTAGTGAGGTAATGTTGTGGGGTGTGGTTAGGTTTGTTTAGCCTATAGGATTGGGCAGGGGGTGCGGTTAGGTTTGGTTAGCCTATAGGATTGGACAGGGGGTGGGTTTTTCAGTGCTATTTCAGAGTTGCTGCTTGGCAGCCATTTTATAAAAATTTCTCTGGTCGGCTGTTTCCTGCCCTCCCTCCCTTATTCATTGAGTTGCTTGTTGTCGGCTTTTCTTGTGGCAGGAAAGAATGGTAGCAGTCGCCATCTGTCTTTGGAGCTTGAGGTGTTCTCCCTTCCAATACATGGCTTAGGCTGATTCTACCCTACTGTGGTCAGCGGCACCACCGGTCCAGGTGGACCTCACGTTGTGTCATTAGGGTGGTAAGAGGATACTTTAGGCATGTTAATGGGCTGGCAGTTCATCTCCCATTCAGAAGATCGGCGTGAGTATACAGGTGGCGATATTGCATTGTGGAGCCGTTCTTTCTGTGCCACCAAACTTTGTCTGACTTTCTTTCTTCTTCTATTAGTTAGTTCAGGTATATATTGAATAGTTTAATTAGTTTAATAATATAAATAGAGCTGACTTTCCCCTTATACAAGTCTCTGTCATTATTTCATTATGATTATGGTTGATGGTTTACCCTGCACTGTTAGGAGAAGGCACTCGTCGGGCGATGGGGAGTTTATTTCAGAATTTCTAGGGCCCCCTTCCTACCCTCACTTACCTTAGTAATGTAGCTGGCCAGCCAACCTCCTCTTCTTCTGTTACTATTTTACTACAAAGGAAACACTAGGGATTGCCATCGAATGGTGCACCATTGATAGTTTGCATTGATGTGCCATCTGTACTTTACATTGAGGGTAGGAAACCATCAATGGGCATCACTACTCTGGGTCAGGGGAATGTGGAGGGCCAATCAGGGAAGGGGTGTGGCTACCTCACAGCATTTCTGCCTATGGTGGAGAAACATGAGATCTCTGCCATTAATGGCAAAATCAATAATGGTTGCACACCATCGATGGTCCTTCTGAGCACAACGATTCCCTTGTCATTTTGGTGCTCACACAGTAGAGAGCCCATTAAGCTTTCTGGTAACCGAGGACACCAAAAGTGTGTACAGGGCTCAGAGCGGGGTGGGCAGGTGAGGGGCTCTCACTGCTGCCCTTGTAGTGACATGCCTGCTAAAGACCTACACCAATCTACAACCACAGGAATATAAACAACCTTGGATGCAGGTGGCTAGCACATGCGTCCTTCATACATGTTTTATTTATGTGATCAATATATAAATGAGACATCGGACAGAGAGGTACTACTAGTGAATGGAACAGAACAATCCATAAAGATCACAATGTCTAAATAAACACTACGATGAAAAATGAGCGTAACAAATTAATTTATTTTAGTAATTAATATAAGAAACCGTTTTTAATTTTTGATTTTATGGTGCTAACTCTAAGTGCAGTAAGAAGACACACTATCCACCAGCCATAGTTTATTTACTAAGAAGGGTGTATTTATGTAGCCACTTCATGTTACAGGTATACTTTGCAGGTATAATACAAATAGTGACTCAGTTAAATGAAAAACTACCTATGGGCAATAAACAACACTTAAAATATACAATAAACAACAATTTGCATAGTGGTTTAACTACAGTTTCATATTTGGTGCCTCAAAGAGATTTTATGCATGGTCTAACAAAGAAGTGTTACCCATATTAAATTAGCATTAGGCAGATGTATATAATTTCTAACTGCAGCTAGACTGTAATTGGAACTGACAGGGTCAATTACTTTTTTAGAGAAGGACCTGAGAGGGAATAGAAGTAGCTCAGAAAAGTCCAAGTGATAGAATAAAAGGGTCTACATAAAATTAATAAATGTAAAAGGTGGCGTAATTTGATTATCGTGATACTTACAAGAAATATTACTTTGTTTTGAAATGAATGTTAGCAACTTGATAATGAAATCATTTACAGTGCCTGTTTGAATAGAAAAATGCTATGAGCAAGCTGTAAAAAAAATAATAGTTATAATTGTTTTGACTGCTAGATAATGGAAGACTTTGAAGATTGGATTGGAAGAAATATTGAAGCAAAGGGCTTGGTTCTGATGAGACCTTTCTATGCTTGGAGCTGTATGTGGTCTCCAGGTGGTAATATGGGTTCACTACTCTGGTCCAGAGATGCAGATTGGATTTCTACAGTCTCAATGTTGACAGTGACTTTGTACACACCAGAAAGCTGACATCGGGATTCTGACATGGTTAAAAATTCTACTTACAGGATCTTAACCATGCGGCCATTGTAACTTTAAACATGCCACTTTAGGAGCATGTTACTTTAAGTTTAAAGGGATAATGCCACATGGTTAATATTTTCATAACTGCCCATAATTTCAGAGTGACATTAGAGAAAATTATAACGAGTTGATGTTCCAGCAGTTTGTAAATTACACCTGTACTTTAGTGTTTATCCACATTATGACATTATGTATATTATACAAGTGATACTAATATATAAACTCCAATAAATAATTTGTGTATAAACCTGTGAGTTCTGGTGTCACCACTTCAGTGTTCATTGGATAGACATATATATAAAAGGAAATAACACTCTTCATACTATATATTATTACACAAGATACTATAAGTCACAAAAGAAATCCTTGAGCTGCATGAAAACACTTTGCCTTTCTTTGGTCATGTAACTTTTCTGCGACTTATAATATCCTTATAATCTACAGTATGGGGCAACTTAACTATATGTAAATCATACCTCCCATCTGTCTCGGTTCACAGATTTTAAAAGGTTTTTAAAAAAAGTGGATTTACTTTGGCCAGAAGGATGGGCATGACTGGGTGGAGTTTGAGCTGGTCGTGGGTGGGGTTTATTTTATCCACATTTTGCCTTTGCAAATGTTAGAGGTATGTATAAATATTTTAACTTGAAATGTATTTTCTTCATTTGCATATTAGATTTAATTTTTCAAAATTGAGTAAGAACAGAGAAAAGACAAAAAATAAACATAAATATACAATCCCATAGTGACGCACCATACAGAAGGGATGATGTTACAAACAAAACATTAATTTATTAATATAACATAGGACACGTATCTATATAAGTAATAAGAGAAAAAACAAATATAAATATATACATATAGACAAAAAAAATCAGAATTATATGGAATATCATTTAGACAAAATATAGACATTTAAAAAAAAAAATAGAGACTATAATATATAAAATATTAAAGGCCACACTATCCAACTACTAGATCAGCATAAAATGCCCCACCCGAATTGAGTGGGGTTGGTTACGGGATGCCGACGCTTGGGATCCAGGCGGTCAGAATCCCGATGCCGGCATCCCGACAGGGTTAGGATAGTGACACTTGTTGGTTAGTACCCTAGCCCTTCCCTTCTCACTGCCCTAACCCTCCCTCCTTGGTGCCTGAACCTAACCTCCCTCCCTATTGCCTATACCTAACCATCCCCTTCCTTGCACCCTAAACCTAACCCTCCCCCCTTAGTGCCTAACCCTAACCTCCTCCCCCCTATTGCTTAACCCTAACACCAACCCTGCCCTTAACCGCAGTGCTTACCGTCGGGATGCCGGCAGTCATAATGCTGGCGCCGGGATTCTGACTGGTGTCGGGATTCCAGCACCGGCATTCTAAGCGTCGGCATACCGACTGTCGGCATATTGAGCAGATCCCATTGAGGGGGCTATTGAAACTGTATCAAATTATTAAGCTTAAACAACTTAAACACACATAACAACTAATAAAGGACATAATATGATGTCAATATAGTAACCTGTATGGTAGACCCCTAATCCGATCAATCCTGAGATGGAGGGCGAGCATAACTAGATTTGAGTTACCTGCTCCATATACAATCAAATTTGCTTCCACTGTGCGGTTGATATACTGTACACATTTTACATATTGAACAGTGACTTGGACTATAGACAACAAAGCATTGTAGTCCGGCCCCGCGGAAGCCATCCAACAGGCTACACACACTTTGGCTAGCATGCACATATATTAACTATATACTGTTTAGTATATCTGTCCACAAATTCATCATACAGAGGACCTCATTCAGAGCCGCTCGCTGCTGGCGGGCGCTCGCTCTGAATGAGTGTGTTTTTTTTTTTTCTCCGGCCGCTCACAAAGCTGTGGGAGACCACCCTCAGCTTGTGCGAGCGGCCAGGAGGCCGTCGGGGTAATTGTGACCATCGGGCTTGCGACGAGACCCTGGAGTAGGGTCTAGCTGCCGCAAACCAGAGTGGACTTCCTGCTCTAATAGAGCAGGAAGTCCATTACTGACATCACTAGTGATGTAAGTAACCCCACCTACAAACGCCAGGCGTTCCTAAGGGAACTGTAAGTCTAGGGAAAGGGGTAAGGGGAGACCCTAAGCACTGTTACCAAAAGATACCGCATATAAAAGGTTCAATACCTCCAAGATCCATGTGGTGGATTCATTTTAAGTCCACTCAGTATGTATATGCACACATGGGATTTGGTAAAATTTTTCTTTCTCATCTACAGTGAGAGATACTTGACTGTTTCATCCTGACTTAATCACCTTGATACCTGTTATAATATTAGGTGAAAATTTGAAGATAGTTACATATGCCTTGGTATATATTCTTGACACTAAAATAGAATTTGACCTAGCACATTGCCTGGTCACCATATACTGATACGGCGGATGAGTGTTCCAGTCTTTATTCCAGAGATTATCTATTAAATTATTATGCTTTTTTTTTATATATATATATATATATATATATATATATATGTTCACCTATAAAATTAATTATATACAGAAGCTATGACAGCACATATTATTGGTTAATATTCACAGTTTGACTACTATAATTATTATTTATATGCTGCTATGCTCTCATGTACTATCTTTTAATCCAATACAGGACGGTCATTGATACCTTCTCTTATGTATATATTGTTTAAGCTTATTTCTGTTATTTGTTGTCTAGTCTTGTTAGTCCTTGTTTTACACCAATTATTAATTAAAAGTTAAGTTTTATAGTATACAGGCGGACACCGTGTCCCAACAAAAGAGAGTACTTCCCTTTTTTTCTTTCTGTTCCTAAGGGAATGCCTGCGTTTGTCCGGTCAACCCCCCCTACCCGCCCACAAAATGGGGCGAGCTGTCAATCAACATCGACAGCCGCCCCGTCTTGTTGTGAGCCCCGAAGCCCCGCCGGATGCAGCGCATGCGCAGTGGGCAACCGTCAAGCCACTTGTGAGCGCACAACGTTTGCGAGTGGCTCTGAATCGGGCCCAGTGTACCTAAACAACACATTACTGGCATTTTTTATGTTGACCTATTGACCATATCGATCTTTTTGCACGACCTTTATACATGTTGACCTTTTGTCTCTATCAATGTTTTGTCCCTGAGGACATATTGCCTGTCTAACATCTGTTGTCTATCTAGACATTGTCTATCTACTTTTATACAAAACCCAGCTTAAGTGGATGTGCTGGTTCTTGTAGTGCTTTTTGGAGGATTCTGGGGTACCTCCAGGTGAGTTGGCTCTCAACTTAGATATATTAATGCATATGCTATTATCATGTGACATAACAGTACGGAATTATCTGATCCAAAGTGGGTGTTATTATCAGGTTGCATTAGGGACATCAGTACAGAGACTCCTTTATGCGGCCCGGTGCTTAAATATACAGTATCTTTGAAAATATATGCAACAAAGATCTCTGAATTTCTATTATCATGTATTATTTAAATCTTTTTGCTGGTCTATTGCAGTGTGCTGGGGGACTTTTTTTTAATT
The DNA here is from genome assembly GCA_031769625.1 of Taudactylus pleione. NCBI lineage: Eukaryota > Metazoa > Chordata > Amphibia > Anura > Myobatrachidae > Taudactylus > Taudactylus pleione. Next base: position 2,187,046 of record JAUIMM010000091.1, on the reverse strand, counting down.
ATTTTTTTCTAGTCTTGATTCCATGCCTGGAAGCTTCTGTTCCAATTAACCATTAAACTGAACTGGCAGTTTTTTTAAACTAATTTATGTGAATAGATAGAGATAGATAGATAGATAGATAGATAGATAGATAGATAGATAGATAGATAGATAGATAAAGATCTACCCGGGTAGACCTTAGATATTTACTGTTTATATTTCCATCTCATCACTCCAGTAACACATTAATCCTTCACCTCTATAGTAATACATCACTGCTATAGTAAGACATTACCCTCCCTCACCTGTGTGCTAACACATTCAACTCCATCACCTCTGTAGTAACACACTATCCTCTCTCACCCATGTTGTAACACATTCGACATTCCCCTCCCTCACCTCTGTAGAAATACAATCCCTCCCTCACACCTGTAGTAACACATTGCCCTCCCTCACCCCTGAAGTAACACATTCCTCTCCCTCACATCTGTAATAACACATTACCCCCACTCAGCCCTGTAGTAATATATTCCCCTCCCTTCCCTTCTCTCACCCTGTAGGAACACATTTGACATTCCCCTCCCTCACCTGTGTAGTAACACATTCCTCTTCCGTACCTGTTTAGTAACACATTGCCTTCCCTCGCAATTCAAATAGGGAAGCCACCCAAACTGCCAGTGATGTTTTTCAGCACTTTGTTGTTTGAATATTCAACTGTGCTGCAGCCATGATGAGGCAGGCAGTCAGGACATTCACAAGAAGAGGATGCATTATAACTAGGGGTGTGCACCGGCCACTTTTTGTGTTTTGTGTTTTGGTTTTGGATCTGGATCTTTCTTCGTGTTTTGGATCTGGATTGGTTTTGCCAAAACCACCCTTCCGTGTTTTGGGTTCTGGGTTTTGTGTTTTGGATCTGTATTTTTTTGAAAAAAAGCATAAAAACAGCTAAAATCACAGAATTTGTAGGTTTTTCTGCTCCTATGCTATTATTAACCTCAATAACCTTAATTTCCACTCATTTCCAGTCTATTCTGAATACCTCACACCTCACAATAGTGTTTTTATGTCCAAAAGGTTGCACCGAGGTAGCTGGATGACTATGCTAAGCGACACGGCACAAACACGTGACCCATCTAGGCGTGAAACTGCAGTGGCAGACAGGATGGCATTGAAAAACTAGGCCCCAAACTGTACATTATGCAAAGAAAAAAAAGAGGTGCAAGATGGAATTGTCCTTGGGCCCTCCCACCCACCCTTATGTTGTATAAACAGGACATGCACACTTTAACAAACCAATCATTTCAGCGCCAGGGTCTGCCACACAACTGTGGCTGAAATGATTGGTTCATTTGGGCCCCCACAAAACAAGCTGGCAATTAATCTGTCCCTGCACAAACTGGCTCTACGGAGGCAAGAAGTCGTCCTCATCCTCCTCATCCACAGATTCCTCACCCTCTTCAGTGTTATGTACATCCTCATCCTCACAGAGTATTAATTCGTCCCTGCTGGAACCACAGGTCCCTCTGTACGTTCTGGAGGCTGGTCTCCCTGGAAGAGTTGATCATTCATTTTATGAACATCATCTTCTCCATATTTTGTGGAAGCAACCTCCTACGCCTTTCGCTAACAAGGTTCCCGGCTGCACTAAACACTCTTTCGGAGTACACACTGGAGGGGGGCAACTCAGGTAAAATAGAGCCAGTTTGTACAGGGACCTCCAAATTGCTTCTTTTTCCTGCCAGTACAGGTACGGACTGTCTGACATGCCTACTTGGATGCTGTCACCGATGTAATCCTTTAACAGACAGACGCACGCTTGTCGCTGCTGCTTTGAGGATTCAAGTGCGGCTACAGCCCACACAATTCACAAAGACAGAAAAAAAAAAAGAATATTTTTATTGTTTGTGGAGCACACTTTGAGGGTTACACCACCCTCTAACAGACAGACGCACGCTTGTCGCTGCTGCTTTGAGGATGCAAGTGCGGCTACAGCCCACACAATTCACAAAGACAGAAAAAAGAAGAAGAATATTTTTATTCTTTGTGTAGCACACTTTGAGGGTGTCACCACCCTTTAACAGACAGACGCACGCTTGTCGCTGCTGCTTTAAGGATGCAGGTGCGGCTACAGCCCACACATTTCACAAAGACCGAAAAAAGAAGAATATTTTTATTGTTTGTGTAGCACACTTTGAGGGTGTCACCACCCTTTAACAGACAGACGCACGCTTGTCGCTGCTGCTTTGAGGATGCAAGTGCGGCTACATCGCACACAAGTCACAAACACATAAAAAAAATAGTTTTTTATTTTTTGGAGCACTTCGAGAGTTACACCACCCTTTAACAGACAGACGCACACTTGTCGCTGCTGCTTTAAGGATGCAGGTGCGGCTACAGCCCACACATTTCACAAAGACCGAAAAAAAAGAACAATATTTTAATTGTTTGTGTAGAACACTTTGAGGGTGTCACCACCCTTTAACAGACAGACGCACGCTTGTCGCTGCTGCTTTAAGGATGCAGGTGCGGCTACAGCCCACACAATTCACAAAGACAGAAAAAAGAAGAAGAATATTTTTATTGTTTGTGGAGCACACTTTGAGGGTGTCACCACCCTTTAACAGACAGACGCACGCTTGTCGCTGCTGCTTTGAGGATGCAAGTGTGGCTACATCGCACACAAGTCACAAACACATTAAAAAAATTGTTTTTTATTTTTTGGAGCACTTTGAGAGTTACACCACCCTTTAACAGACAGACGCACGCTTGTCGCTGCTGCTTTAAGGATGCAGGTGCGGCTACAGCCCACACATTTCACAAAGACCGAAAAAAAAAGAAGAATATTTTTATTGTTTGTGTAGCACACTTTGAGGGTGTCACCACCCTTTAACAGACAGATGCACGCTTGTCGCTGCTGCTTTAAGGATGCAGGTGCGGCTACAGCCCACACATTTCACAAAGACAGAAAAAAAAAGAACAATATTTTAATTGTTTGTGTAGCACACTTTGAGGGTGTCACCACCCTTTAACAGACAGACGCGCGCTTGTCGCTGCTGCTTTGAGGATGCAAGTGTGGCTACATCGCACACAAGTCACAAACACATTAAAAAAATAGTTTTTTATTTTTTGGAGCACTTTGAGAGTTACACCACCCTTTAACAGACAGATGCACGCTTGTCGCTGCTGCTTTAAGGATGCAGGTGCGGCTACAGCCCACACATTTCACAAAGACCGAAAAAAAAAGAAGAATATTTTTATTGTTTGTGTAGCACACTTTGAGGGTGTCACCACCCCTTAACAGACAGACGCACGCTTGTCGCTGCTGCTTTGAGGATGCAGGTGGAATCTAGACGGGATTTGGAACCGAGGACACACTACCTCCATCAATTGTCTAAATCCCACTGCACTAATGTCGGATACCGGACGCACGTCTAACACCAACATAGCAGTCAAGGCCTCAGTTATACGTTTTGCTTCAGGATGACTGCTGTCGTACTTCATCCTCATCGCTAGGGACTGTTGGAGGGTCAATTGTTTAGTAAAAGTAGTGATGTTCCTACTTCCTCTCTGGGATGATGAACAACTCCCAGCAGCAGCAACAGCACTAGTAGGAAGTGGTTTTTGATCTTTCCCTATTTTATTTTTATCAGAGAAAGTTTGGTCCTCCATTTATGTTATATTGATATATATACGTGCGGCTAAAGCGCACACAAACACAGAAAATATTTTTTTATTTTTGCTGGAGAGTAGTGCACTTTGTGGGTTACACCACCCTTTAAGAAATGAGCCAGCCGGCTCTTTACTTATGGGACACAGGCGCACGCTTGGCTCTGCTCCTTTGTTGATGCACGTGCAGCCACAGTGCACACAAGTCACAAACACAGAAAATATATATTTTTTTGGTTTGGAGTGTACTTTGGGGGTTACAGAACCCTTTAACGGTCAAGCCAGCCGGCCCTTTACTTATGACACAGGCGCACGCTTGGCACTACTTTGTTGATGCACGTGCGGCTACTGCGCACACAATTCACAAACACAGAAAATAATTTTTTTTTTGGTTTGGACTGGAGTGTACTTTCGGGGGTTACAGCACCATTTAACGGTCAAGCCAGCCGGCCCTTTACTTATGACACAGGCGCACACTTGGCACTACTTTGTTGATGCACGTGCGGCTACTGCGCACACAATTCACAAACACAGAAAATAATTTTTTTTTGGTTTGGACTGGAGTGTACTTTGGGGGTTACAGCACCCTTTAACGGTCAAGCCAGCCGGCCCTTTACTTATGACACAGGCGCACGCTTGGCACTACTTTGTTGATGCACGTGCGGCTACTGCGCACACAATTCACAAACACAGAAAATAATTTTTTTTTTGGTTTGGACTGGAGTGTACTTTCGGGGGTTACAGCACCCTTTAACGGTCAAGCCAGCCGGCCCTTTACTTATGACACAGGCGCACGCTTGGCACTACTTTGTTGATGCACGTGCGGCTACTGCGCACACAATTCACAAACACAGAAAAAAAATATTTTTTTGGTTTGGACTGGAGTGTACTTTGGGGGTTACAGCACCCTTTAACGGTCAAGCCAGCTGGCCCTTTACTTATGACACAGGCGCACGCTTGGCACTACTTTGTTGATGCACATGCGGCTACTGCGCACACAATTCACAAACACAGAAAATATATATTTTTTTGGTTTGGACTGGAGTGTACTTTCGGGGGTTACAGCACCCTTAACGGTCAAGCCAGCCGGCCCTTTACTTATGACACAGGCGCACGCTTGGCACTACTTTGTTGATGCACGTGCGGCTACTGCGCACACAATTCACAAACACAGAAAATAATTTTTTTTTTGGTTTGGACTGGAGTGTACTTTCGGGGGTTACAGCACCCTTAACGGTCAAGCCAGCCGGCCCTTTACTTATGACACAGGCGCACGCTTGGCACTACTTTGTTGATGCACGTGCGGCTACTGCGCACACAATTATAACACAGAGAGCATCGCAGTGAGTGCCATATAACACAGAGAGCATTGCAGTGAGTGCCATATAATACAGAGTATCGCAGTGAGTGCCATATAATACAGAGAGCATCGCAGTGAGTGCCAAATAATAGAGAGAGCATCACAGTGTGTGCCATATAATACAGAGAGCATTAAGTGACTGCCATGTAAAGAGTAGTTAGTGCCATATAATACTGACCATCATTTAGACCATCAGTACCCACCATACAGTATAATACACTAAGCATCCAAGTGGCCACCATACACTACAAAGAACACTGCACATAGTGACATATAATACAGAGAACTCCAAAGACCACTACAAAATACAGGGGACATCACACCCACCGATTATGGCACCTGAAATGGGATAAGTTAGATAGGAAGCTGCTGGCAGATGTATGGGCCTGATCATGGTCAGACAGTATTGGGCAGCTGCAAGGAAGCGGCTGTGCAACACTGTATAGCAAATATTTGTATACTGCAGTAGGTGTCTATAGGAAGCAAACGCCTCCTGACAGCATGAGCAATCTGAGTGCAGTGTCTGTAGATGCTGCCTCGGATCCCCATCGCGACTATCGGTCTCGATGGCGGCAGCACTGGCCAGACTAAGTAAGCTCCAGCTTATTCAGGCTGGCAGCCTGTGAGGCCAGAAAATATGCGTCCACAGGCACAGACCCTGGCCTCGGTGCTCCCGGAAAACATTGGTGACCCGTCTCCATTTCTGGCAACGGTGCCCAGGCATGCCCACGCTCCATCCACCCAAACACCACAGCATGTCAATCATGCTGCGGCTTGGAGGATCTCAGAGCGATATTGCAGAATCTGTTCTGCATACGCGCAGTTTTCCAGTAATTGGAAAACTGTGTGGTATCCCTCACCTGCATCTGACCATCAATCAGGCCCTATATCTATAATACAGCACTGCCCTGCGCCCTCCCCCATCATTCACTCCCAACTCCCTCCATACTGTGTGCACCGCAGCCAGCGTGCCATCATGGGCACACTGAGACTGCGGCTGTGGCAGGAGGCCAACATAGCTGCAGTCCTCTCTCTCTATCTCTCCCCCCCCTCCCTCTCTCTCCCTTTCGCTATTGAACTGGCACTCCTGACTATATAACCAAGCTGCTTGGGTGCCCTCAGTGATGCATAGAAAAAGTAGAAAGAACTGCGGCACTCCAAGTCTGATGCACAAGACGATCTATATTAGCATAGAAACCAACGCTTCAGAGCCTCCAGACTCTTTTTTCAAGGTTCACAAAGTATACATATAATATATACACACACACTATATACACATACACACAAACATACACACACTATATACACACACATATATATATATATATATATATATATATATATACACACACACACATTATATATATATATATATATATATATATATATATTATATACATACATACATACACACACATAGATAAACACACACACACTATATACATACATATACACACACTATGTACATACATATACACATACACACACTATATACATATACACACATACATATACACACTATATACATATACACACATACATACACACACTATATACATACATATACACACATACACACACTATATACATACATAAACACACATATATATATATACACACTATATACATACATACACATATACACATACACAAATACAGTAGATAAACACATACACACTATATACATACATACACACACTATATACATACATATATACATACATACAAACATACACACACATAGATAAACACATACATAGGTGGCAGGCATTACACTGACCTGGTTATGCATGCTGTTTTTCAGCTGGTGACAGGTGCCTTCCCTCCTGTGCAAGGCAGCTCAGCCTCTGCGCTCCACCTCAGCCTCATAATTTCCAGGGTCAGCTGTATCAGCCCAGTTGCAGAGGAAGGCGGGGGAGCTTTAGATGACCCAGGGAGTCGGAACCCGACCTTCTGGTCACCTGGGGGACACAAATATGGTGGGCGACCCAGGCCGGGTTGGTTAAGCAGGACCTGGGGGCGGAGCTTCGGGAGCATGGGGGCGGAGTTTTGAACTACACAGAGAAGATCTTTGGAAAGCCAGGGGCGGAGCTTGTCTGTTTGGGGCGTGGCTTTGGGCGGCATAGGGGGGGGGAGGGTGTGAAAGGTCCGGGATTCGTATCCTAGTTCACTGTCTGCAATACAGACAGTCATGTTGTCAGGCTTCAGTGCAGTGCAGACAGTGTTTACAGGGATTTTTATTTTCCCTGTCAGTACTGTCTGCAGTGGATCCTGTGGGTCTAATTCCATGGTGGGCTTGGAGCTGCAGCTCCACCCGCCCCATTATTAATCCGGCCCTGCACACCTATACAATTGTTGGCCCAATCACCTGATGTCAGGTGGTTGGGGTGAGTATTGTAAAGGTGAGTACCCAGCTTTATGTAGGCACACACCAGCAGATGACTCAAACTATGAACAGCCTAGTTACGTAACCAGAGGGTGTTGTTTTAACAACAGATAGCAGGTACAGCCAGGGGCAGAACTATGGGAGACAATGGAGGCGCCTGCCACTGGGCTCCAGCTTTTTTGTTTTTCTGCCCCAAATTTAATTAAAGCAATTCTTTAAACAAAAAAAATTGCTTTATATATTTTTTTGAAGTTTCTTTTTGAATTGGCTTAAAATTACACAAAAATCACTTTTATTTCAAATTTGTTTAGCATTTTTCATTTGAAACTAAACAAAAAAAGGTTTCTTTTCAGCATTTTTTTAGATTTTAATTTATTTTTATTGACCTAAAATGACCCCCAATCACCTTTTTCTCTAGTTATTTTTGCTGTTTTAGTTTTATTTGTATTAAATTATACGAAAAAGTTTTTTTTGTAATTGCTTTTATATTTGGAGGGGACATACTGATTTCTCCATTTTTTCAAATTTCTGCCTTTGGTATTTATTTTTTACATTTGCACACAATTTTTTCTAATAAAATTCAAGATCAAGCGCTTCTAAATAGCTCTAGAAAAGACAGACTTTAATAAATGTATTCCTACCGCAATATACGTGGAATAAATGCATGTGATGTTTATAGTCTTTTCAGACTAATTGGAGGAGTGGGAATTTAGCAACAATGGCCCTCATTCAGAGCCACTCGCAAGCGGGCGAACGTACGTTAGGCGTACGTACAAAAATATTTAAATTCAAGGGCTCGCTCGTATTTTCGATCGCATCTAAAAATCCTCCCCAAACTCAGACGACCCCTCCTCTAACTAACGAGCGTGCGAAATAGCGAGCGTACATCCCCGAAATGGCTTGAAGGGAACGCACGCACAAGTATAAACCGGAAGAGGCCATGTCAGATGTCGATTACCTGCTCCTTTATTCTGCCTACCTCCATCAATCGTATCATGCCAATCAATGTATCAATTAGCTTAATGTTTTTTTTTTTTCAACACAATGCAAGAAACTTTACTCTTGTCCGTGTTTGTGTTTACCCGCAGAATACGTACGGCTTAAACGTTCGCTTTTATTGCTCAAAAAACATGTTAGCCACAATGAGACAATTGTTCTATTGCTGTGGATCCCCGCATATTTTCCGGGGTTCATTTCTTTATTTAAATTTGCTTACGCATGTCACTGCATCAAGCCTATCATAACTCTCCAGAGATTTCTGGCCCTGTCGAACACATGACTCATACACTAACCAATCAAATTGCTCCTGTTAATTTCCAAGCTACATTAGCCAATCAGAAATTTTTTGCACACTTTATCAAAAATGAATTTTAAGAAAAAGACCATTGCCATCATGAGAGCCTCCGCATTCACCAGGCGCGAGCTGCTGGTGCTAACGGAGGTGCTGGATCGGCGTATCACCAGCCAGCCTCCACCCATCACCAACCGGCAGAAGCATTCCGCGTATGCGGAGGCACGGGCCCGCCTGCGCTCCTTCGGCTCACGCCGCAACATCGGCCAGCTGGAGCGCAGGTGGTCTGACCTGCAATGGCGAACGCCCCGCTTGCTGGCATGCTTTCGCATGCAGATATTGGAAAGTAAGTGTTATGTATTGTGGTTTTCATGTTTGTCTTTGTGGGGCAAACTGCGTGTGCATGTTTTCATGTCTGTCCTATTTTTTCATTCTCATCATATCTGCGTGTGCATGTTTTTATGTCTGTCCTATTTATTCATTCTCCTCATATCTGCATGACCATGTTTTCCCTCTATTTCTGATATATTCATTCTACTCATATTTGCATGTTTTTTGTTGGTGGTGGGTGATTTTAAAATGTTATTTGGGCAGGATTTGGCCAGAAACTAACCACAATTTGTTTGACATCTTTTAGGGGGACAGGCAAGACTACGCCGTCACCGTCCGGCCAGACGGCGGTCCCGCCCACTCTCACCCACCCCCAGCCAACACTCCACCCCAAATAATTCCCCTATTCCCCCCTCCTCCCAAGCCTTCCAAGAGCCTCTCCCGGAACTGTCGGGCCTCCTTCCCCTCCGTCCCCCTTCCCCCTCTCCTCCAACCACCCCTCTTCCAATTACCCCCTCCCCGGAGTCCGTGATAACCCCGCCCCGTTCTTTGGGGAATGAAGGCTCCTCCGAGGATGAAGATGGAGGGACTTCGGGATCTGACGTTTTGGCTACCGGTATGTTTTTCTTTTGCGTTTTTTTTAACCACAAACTGTTTGTATGTAATCATGTGTCGTTCCTTTATTCGTGATTTTTGGGTTCTTTTTTGGTGATTTAGCAGTTTGCCTTTACCTCTTCCTGCTGATTTCAACATACACATATCACACCTGTGGGTATTTCTACATAGGCCTTGTAATTTTTGCAGCACCCCTTTTTTTTTAAATTTTGGTTTTGGAGTGATTTCGTTGTGTTTTTGTTTTTTTAATGTGGATTCCCTATTGTTTGATTAATCCACACACTTTTCTCACCCACAGAGGAACAGAGGCGTCGGCAAGAGGTCGAACATTGTGTGGCACACATGCGCCAAAATGTAATTGGGGTGCTTGTGGCCCTTGACCGGCTGTCTGGCATCCTTCGGCAGTAGTTTTTTTTTGTTTTTATCTTTTTCAAAATAAATTGTTTATTTCTAATATACGTTCTGCCTCATTCGTTTTTCAAAACCAAAGATAGTTAACCCTGACATAAGTAGACTGTTCCTGCAAGGTTTTGCATTTTTTAAAAATTAGATTGGGTTTTGTATTTGTATGTAAAACACCCTCAAGAAACACATAACAGTAACAATGTCATTTCCCTTTTTGTGTGTAGTGGCAATTAGATATTTCTACATTTTACAGGTTCCTAGTTGGTGGGCAAGCTGCTTAGGCGAATCTTACAAAGCCAAATGATTGGACAGGCTTCCTTTTGGTGTGGGTTGGGAACCTGAAAACATATTTCATTTTTGCTCAACTGGCGTCAGTACTGGATTACCCCTTAGTCAAATGTAAGGTGTGTTAACCTGGTTAAACTTGCTGGTAACGTCCAAAAAAAGGAAGAACATTTAACTCTCCAAACATTTATTCACAACATAACTGAGAAATCAAAGTGGTCACTCACAAAAAAAACACACAGTGAGAATCTCAAATACAACACATACCCAATAAAAACAAAACCAAAAAAAACAAATCAAGAACTGGTTGAGGAAGGACCATGCCAAAATGATTCCACAAACATGGCGTTGCGATATGGGTTCCCGAATATATTCCCAAAATGAGCAGATCCAGGTTTGGTAAGGGTAGCATGAAGTAGTGAGCGTTGTAGTGCCAAAGATTATGTGAACAAACCGAAGATGTTGAAAAAAAAGAAAACAAAATTAGATGTTCGCAAACAAACACAAACACATTAGGTTAAAACACTGTTTTGTTCAAACTTACCTAAAAAATCTGGCCACCACATCATCGCGTATGGCCCCCCCACATACTGACCTCCGACCAACCTCGGGGGGGCCATCCTCAGGTAAGGCATCCTCTGGCTGCATTGGGACACCACTCCTTATGGCGATGTTGTGAAATATCCCACACAGGACCACAATTTTCGACACCATATCCGGCAAATACATGAGCTCGCCACCAGAGCGGTGGAGGCATCTGAATCGGCCTTTTAAAAGGCCGATACAGCGCTCCACCACTTGCCTGGTGGCTGTAAGTGCGGAATTAAATGCACTTTGTGGGCCTGGTGTGGGAGCCAAATAAGGAGTGAGCAGCCAGGACATGCAAGGATATCCACTGTCTCCTATGGAAAAGAATTGACCACATCAGGAACACTGTATATCAAGCTTAACATTGTTATGTACTAAAGGTCTCCACTTACCCAGAAGCCACGCATCACCAGCTTGTAGGTTGGTTAATTTGTGCCATATCCCTGATTGCCGGATGACGAAGGAGTCATGTGCACTTCCGGGTAATTTAGCATTTATCTGGAGGGAGGCATCACATACCACCATTACATTCAGGGAGTGATAGTGTTTCCTGTTTCTAAATAAATTCAAAGATTTTAAAGTAAGGCTTTTGACCCACCCCAAAACTATATTAAAACAACTTAGCTTGATGATACCATCCATTGCTGCTTACATGCCGGGGTATTGTCATGATACGTCCAAACTGAAAATAAACACCAAAATTACTTGACACATTTCACTCTGTGCATTTTTGTTTACCAATTTTGTGCTAGACCAAAGTTAAAATATGCCAAACACCCATTTAGCAAAACAGCAAAGCGACATTTAACACAGTACATCAAAATGGGTCGAAATGTTGGCACAAAAAGCGAAAGAGAAACCACCAAAAAGTTAGAATGATTATTAAGCTGTTAAAAATGCGCTAATTAGTTCGCTAATACAAGTCCCAAGAGTAACTACTAAAAATGCGCTAATTAGTTCGCTAATACAAGTCCCAAGAGTAACTATTAAAATGCGCTAATTAGTTCGCTAATACAAGTCCCAAGAGTAACTACTAAAAATCCGCTAATTAGTTCGCTAATACAAGTCCCAAGAGTAACTACTAAAAATGCGCTAATTAGTTCGCTAATACAAGTCCCAAGAGTAACTACTAAAAATGCGCTAATTAGTTCGCTAATACAAGTCCCAAGAGTAACTACTAAAAATGCGCAAATTAGTTCGCTAATACAAGTCCCAAGAGTAACTACTAAAAATGCGCTAATTAGTTCGCTAATACAAGTCACAAGAGTAACTACTAAAAATGCGCTAATTAGTTTGCAAATACAAGATAAAAAATGGACTTACCAAGAGCAAATATATAAGAGTCAAAATCAAAAGGTCTTTTGGGTCGAAAATAAACAAAATCTAAAATAGAAGAAATTATGGATCCAAAATTAAAAAAAAATAAGAAACACAATGAAACAACAATTGAACAAAAGTTAGACTTCACAAAACTTACCAAATCAACAAACGAATCTACAACCGCCAACTCCTTTCTACGCAATCAATAAACTCCAGCCAAGATAACCTCCAACAATCCAAAAACGCCACCTCGACTTGAGACACACCAAGCCATAAATAGTGTTTCGTTTCCCGCACAAATTAAGGAGGGATCATAGGGCCGCACAATCAATGATGCGGCCGCAAAATAAGGACGCATGTATAAATACGTCACGAAAACACATTCAAATTCTGGTGTATTTCTTGTTTGGACCTCAGACATGGCGACAGACCAGGGAAAAAATGCCCAAGAGTCAGGCGGTAAGTCTTTCATGCATTTTCTAGCAACGATTAATTTGAAACATAAGATTAGGCAAGTTGTGATTTTGTGAATTCTGTAAATTTACACAAATAGGTGAGGAGGATGACATGGAAGAGGCTGCTGGGCCCAGTATTCCGGCCAAAGCGGCCAAAAAAAAAAGGCAGCCACATTTCACAAGAAAGGAGATGGAGGTTTTGATCCAGAAGTGTGTGGACATCCTGCCACAGGCAGACAGGAATATGAGTCTAAGCCAGAAGTGGAGAATGTGGGAAGAGGTAGCCGTTGCTGTCAATATGGTGGGTGATTATGTCCGTCTAGCCCGGGATGTCAAACGGCGGTAAGTAAACCCTTGCCCCCCCTAAAAACAAACCCCATTTTAAACCAAAGGATAATGGCTTCCATTTTTTCCCACAGATGGGGCGACTTCAAATATTGCTTAAAACAAAAACTCGCGGACAGGGCTAGGCATGCAAGGGGGACAGGTGGGGGTCCCACCCCTGTGTCATTGGAGTTGACGGATTTAGAAGAGCTGGCACAGGGGTGTGTGCAGCCTGTGGAGGTGTTTGGCGTGTCCAACATGGATACGGACATGCCAGACTTTGCGGCTCCTCATGTTGTCCCAGGTAAATCTTTGGATGTCATCAACTCTGAAATCTTATTGTGCCAATATGTAGATTGTAATGTGAGGCTTTTCTCTTTTTTCCTAACAGAGACACAGGCGGATGAGTCTGCTCCAGAGGGGAGCCTTGGCCGACGAATTTCTGCTGGCTCTGCAGGGGAGGAACCAGTACATCCGGCTGAGGACCCTGCAGAAGCCAGTCCAGGACAATCCCCCTCGCAGGCAGTGGCCCTCCTCACAGAACTCAATTTCAAATCGGATTCCCATACGGAGATTCTGCAGAGGATGGACGCCAGTCTGCTACGGGTGGCTGAGGCCCTGGAGCAAAATGCTGCGGCCAACGAGACCATTGGTCAGGCCCTGGCGGAAAATACCAGGGCCAACATCCGCATCGCCAATGCCCTGGAGCAGCTCGTTCGCCAGCACATGGTGGAGCCGACCTCCCTTCCTGCCGGAACATCAGGATCCTCCACCTCTGGCACAACATCAGCCAATCCTCCAAATGTGCCTAGCCCTGTGCCTAGTCCAGAGGCCACAACATCTGCCTCTGGACAGGCCAGCCCGATGACATCCCGGACCCGGTCTGGCGCCCTCCCTCCCCCATCCAAACGGGTGAAAAAACGGTGACAGCAATGGTGACTTTTCCCACAATCCTTCTGTGCTTGGCTCATATTCCTTTCGGGTCAAAACTTCCCTCTCCTTTCTTGTGAAATGTTTTTATTTTTTTGATGTATGTTTATGTCAACAGTTATGTTGGGCCAATTTGTTTGATTTGGGAACATATCTTTGGCCAAAAAAGATGTCCCCAAAATATTTAAAATAAGTTTTTTTGTTTGAGCAATAAATTGGAAATTAAACAATGACATTGGATTGTGAAATTATTGTACAAATGGGTTACATTTAATCCTGGGTCAAAAGGCAAAAACTCGGCCAAAAAAAAAAAAAAAGGGCTCTTTAAGGAACGTTTAAAAATTCATATAATTCGGCAAATTCAAGAGGCACAAATAAAATGGTGCGAAACTGAAAACATGATGAAATTATTGTTACAATAGGCCCTAACCACCAAATTGCTGCCCAAATAAACCCCCCCAAATGTACGCAAATTGACTGTGTCATCCTGACATTAGCAGCTCTGAGTTCCACCTGCGTACGTTTTGTGCTATCCCAAAAAACTGATTTCAAAACACATACCAAGCCGGTTCTCAATCCAACACTAATTGCTTTTCTGCCCGCCCGCGATTAATCACAACAACATCGTGGAGTCCAGGGACGGAGGAGAAGGCCATCGCCAATGTGGTCGAGTAATCCAGACCCTAAGCTGTGCGAGCATTTGGAAGGGAAAGAGGATCATCCAGTGACGTAGGAGTCGGTCCGTACACATTTTACGCTCGCATCTACTAATGTATGTACGCCCCAAAAACGCCTCGCCACGCCTGCGTTTTTCCATCTCCACCCTCGTCAACACCCTAAAACGCCCTGTTCTGTCAATCACATTTGACATGTCACTTCCTGTACGCTATTTTAGGAACGAGTCCCAAAAAACTCGCAATCTGCCGTACGCACATGCGCAGTGTTACACCGACGCATGCGCGGTTATTCAACATCGGAACGCAACGAGCGTACTGCTGTTAACGAGTGGCTCTGAATGAGGGCCAATGTCCCGATAATAGTCCATGCAGGCAGCACCTGACTGTCCCTACCTTATTCCCAGTTTCTTCCTCCGGGATTGTCTGCGGTGATCGCGATGTGTGATGTAAAAGATGGCTATCACGCGGCTGGACACTCGCAGGGAATCGCTGGTTGTTTTCTCCCTGCGAGTGTCCAGCCGCGTGATAGCCATCTTTTACCTCACACATCGCGATCACCGCAGACAATCCCGGAGGAAGAAACTCAGCACTGGGAATAAGGTAGGGACAGTCAGGGGCTGCCTGCACGGACTATTATCGGGACATTGTTGCTAAATTCCCACTCCTCCAATTAGTCTGAAAAGACTATAAACATCACATGCATTTATTCCACGTATATTGCGGTAGGAATACATTTATTAAAGTCTGTCTTTTCTAGACCTATTTAGAAGCACTTGATCTTGAATTTTATTTCTATTGTATATATGATTGAGCAGCTTTTTACACTTCAAGCGCATAGCACACACATTACATTTTCTTTTGATAACACAATTTTTTCTATTGGATACTACGAGTATTGGGAGCTCACATACCTGTGGTAATAGAAACTTGTCATGATGCCTGCAAATGTTTTGTGGGGAAAACCTTGCGGCCAATTGGATATGCCCCTGTTCCTCTTCCATTGTCCACAACATATTCACCCCACTTAGGGCTGTAACTATATACCCGCCCAATACATGGCACCGCTTCCCGGGACCCGAGAAGCCACCACACAGTTGTGGAGAGCTCCATGTTAGACCATCAGCTGCTGCGTTCGTCTATCTATAGCCTGTCTGCATGTGAATTACTACATTACATTGTCATTGGCTGTGACGGGGGCGGGGGGGGACCAAATTACAACTTGCCTCCAGGCATCTGGGATGAACTTACGCCACTGGGTACAGCTGTACTCACTGTTTATACCAGCCGGTGAGTGTATGCTGCTTGCATGTAGTGGAGCAGGATCTGGAACAGCTTTATATACTGTACAAGGATTAACTGGGTCTCACATAGGAGCAGAGCAGAAGACTTCTGTCTCCAATCATATAATTCTACAGTACACAGTAAAGATGGCTGCAGTCACATAAGCAGTAGCACGGCAGGTTAGAGGTAGCACCTCCCAGCAGACTCTGGTTCCTAGTGCCCAGCATATACAGTATACACAGTGAGGAGACAATGCAGGAGCGCACTGCTTTCTAAGGGGTATATGATTGGTTGCTATGGGCAACATCTCCACTTCTAAAAACCTGCACTTTAAATATACCCCTAAAGGGTTTATGTATCAAGCAGTGAAAAGCATGGAAAAGTGGACCACTGGAGAAGCTGCCCATAGCAACCAATCAGCTCCTACCTATTATTTTATAGACAGAACTTGATACAGTAAATGCTACTTCAAAGCCGATTGGTTGCTATGGGCAACTTCACCACTGGTCCACTTCTCCAATCTTTTAATTTCTTGACACATAAACCCCTAACAGCGTTATGCTTCCATGTGATGTTTTGGTAATGATATTGAGCGATGTTTTCATTACCATAATTGCCGTTAATGTATAAAGAGACGTAACACGCAGTGCTACAACAGTTCCTGGCGGCTAATTAAATCAGCCCTGTAATCCCCATTATTTATATTAAATCTCAAGCGTAATTTTTTTTCCTTTAAACTAATACAGTAGGTAACCTGTATTGATGTTTCTTTCTTTTTTTTTGGTTCATAATATGTTTTTCAAGGTCATTAAATTTCTGAAGCACTGATCTGTAGATGTATATAATGAAGGGAATAGATATTAGAGAAGTGAAATTATTTTTATTTATTTATATGTTCTCTATTTCATTTTTATTTGTATGACCGCTATTGGGATATTTATAATACTTTTTTTAGTGTTATTATTACAGGGGCCTATGCATTAGCAGATTTTGAACGACTGAATGATATATCGTTCAGTCGTTCAATTTATCTGCTATGGATAGGCCCTGAATGATGACAGATGCGCACTCCCACGGCCGACAAATTTAATCTTTCATCCCTCCAACATGTTAGTCAATTATAGCATATCGCTGGCAGATATTAGAAATATCTGGCAGTTTATATACGGTAAACGACGAACGACAAACGATAATTTATGCAAGCCAAACCCAGGAGGCTCCGAATTCCCGCCACAGTTCCCTGGAGAGAAGCAGCAGCTACAGAGTGCCGGGGGACAACGCAGCTTTGCAAAATAAATAAGGTAAGTACAGTGCATCTATGGGAGGATTGAGGGGTGGTTTGTAGTGCAGTGGGGGTGGGGTAGCGGGGGGTTGTTTATAGTGGTCGGGGTTTGCGAGGTAGTTTATAGTAGGGATGAGCGGGTTCAGATTTCTGAAATCTGAACCCTCCCGAGCCCCCCCGATCCGAGTCGTATCCGAGTCAGGCTCGACTTTTCCCGTCTGACTCGGATCTGAAAACGAGGCAAAACGTCATCATCCCACCTTCCAGATCTCGCGGATTTTGGATTCTATAAAAGGTCCCCGCGTCGGCGTCATT
The DNA here is from genome assembly GCA_031769625.1 of Taudactylus pleione. Lineage (NCBI taxonomy): Eukaryota > Metazoa > Chordata > Amphibia > Anura > Myobatrachidae > Taudactylus > Taudactylus pleione. The sequence goes on along the minus strand of JAUIMM010000091.1, from coordinate 2,169,557 downwards.
TCTCACTCCGGCTGTGGACAGTGAAGAGGGAGGGTGGGAGCTAGGGCTGGCTGGGCTGTGTTGTGCTGCTGTTGTCCATAGGGGCTGTGACCACTCAGTCCATAGGGGCTGACTGGTCTGTGTTGTGCTGCTGTTGTCCATAGGGGCTGGCTGGGCTGTGTTGTGCTGCTGTCATAGGGGCTAGCTGGGCTGTGTTGTGCAGTCAGTTGTCCATAGGGACTGTGTCCACTCCAAAGTGTATAGGGGCTGGCTGGACTGTGTTGTGCAGTGTCCCATAAAGGCTGTAGTCCTAGAGGGGTGCTGTAGTGTTGTCCAGGGGGTGATCTGTGAATCAGGGGTGCTCCTCCAAAGTGCACTCCAAAAAAAATATATTTTTTCTTTTTTCTCTGTTTGTGAATTGTGTGCGCAGTAGCCGCACGTGCATCAACAAAGTAACGCCAAGTGTGCGCCTGTGTCATAAGTAAATGGCCAGCTGGCTTGACCGTTAAAGGGTGCTGTAACCCCCAAAGTGCACTCCATACAAAATAAAAAATTATTTTCTGTGTTTCTGAATTGTGTGCACTGTGGCCGCACGTGCATCAACAAAGGAGCAGCGCCAAGCGTGCGCCTGTGTCCCATAAGTAAAGGGCCGGCTGGCTTGTCCGTTAAAGGGTGGTTTAACCCTCAAAGTGCGCTCCACAAAAAATAAAAAATTCTTTTTTTTTCTGTCTTTGTGAATAGTGTGGGCTGTAGCCGCACCTGCATTCTCAAAGCAGCAGCGCCAAGCGTGTGTCTGTCTGTTAAAGGGTGGTGTAACCCACAAAGTGCGCTCCACAAAAAAAAATAAATTTTTTTTTCTGTCTTTGTGAATTGTGTGGGCTGTAGCCGCACCTGCATCCTCCAAGCAGCAGCGCCAAGCGTGCGTCTGTCTGTTAAAGGGTGGTGTAATCCCCAAAGTGCACTCCAACAAAAATAAAACATTTTCTTCTGTGTTTGTGAATTGTGTGCACTGTACGTGCATCAACAAAGGAGCAGCGCCAAGCGTGCGCCTGTGTCCCATAAGTCTGTTAAAGGGTGGCGTAACCCCCAAAGTGCACTCCACAAAAAATAAACAATTCTTTTTTTTGTGTGTTTGTGTGCGAAATGTATGCGCAGTAGCCGCACGTGCATCAACACAGCAGCAGCGCCAAGCATGCGCCTGTGTCATAAGTCAAGGGCCGGTTTGGACATCTGGTCCGGACTGAAGGACGTGCCAACAATTTCTGACATGTCTACTGTCACTGCATATGATACTGTCACCACTGGCAGAATGGTGGAGGAATTATTTTCTGTGTTTGTGAATTGTGTGCACTGTGGCTGCACGTGCATCAACAAAGGAGCAACGCCAAGCATGCGCCTGTTTTATAAGTAAAGGGCCGGCTGGCTTGTCCGTTAAAGGGTGCTGTAACCCCCAAAGTGCACTCCAAAAATAAAAATATATATTTTTTTGTATTTGTGAATTGTGTGCACAGTAGCCGCACGTGCATCAACAAAGTAGCTGGCTTGACCGTTAAAGGGTGGTGTAATCCCCAAAATGCACTCCAACAAAAATAAAACATTTTTTTCTGTGTTTGTGAATTGTCTGCACTGTACGTGCATCCTCAAAGCGGCAGCGCCAAGCGTGCATCTGTCTGTTAAAGGGTGGTGTAACCCCAAAGTGCACTCCAACAAAAATAAAAAATTTTCTCCTGTGTTTGTGAATTGTATGCACTGTACGTGCATCCTCAAAGCAGCAGCGCCAAGCGTGCGTCTGTCTGTTAAAGGGTGGTGTAACCCCCCAAAAGTGCGCTTCACAAAAATGAAAAAATTCTTATTTTTTTTCTGTCTTTGTGAATTGTGTGCACTGAAGCTGCACGTGCATCAACAAAGTAGCAGCGCCAAGCATGCGCTTGTGTCCCATACGTCTATTAAAGGGTGGTGTAACCCCCAAAGTGCGCTCCACAAAAAATAAACAATTCTTCTTTTTTTGCTATGTTTGTGTGCAAAATGTATGCGCAGTAGCCGCACGTGCATCAACAAAGGAGCAGCGCCAAGCGTGCATCTGTGTCCCATAAGACTGTTAAAGGGTGGTGTAACCCCCAAAGTTCGCTCCACAAAAAATAAACAATTCTTTTTTTTCTGTCTTTGTGAATTGTGTGCATTGTAGCTGCACGTGCATCAACACAGTAGCAGCGCCAAGCATGCGTCTGTGTCATAAGTCAAGGGCCGGTTTGGACATCTGGTCCGGACTGAAGGACGTACCAACAATTTCTGACATGTCTACTGTCACTGCATATGATACTGTCACCACTGACAGAATGGTGGAGGATTACATTGGTGACAGGATCCAAGTAGGGATGTCAGACAGTCCGTACCTGTACTGGCAGGAAAAAGAGGCAATTTGGAGGCCCCTGTACAAACTGGCTCTATTTTACCTGAGTTGCCCCCCCCCTCCAGTGTGTACTCCGAAAGAGTGTTTAGTGCAGCCGGGAACCTTGTCAGCGAAAGGCGTAGGAGGTTGCTTCCACAAAATGTGGAGAAGATGATGTTCATAAAAATGAATTACTGTATCAACTCTTCCAGGGAGACCAGCCTCCAGAACATACAGAGGGACTGTGGTGGTGGATTCCAGCGGGGACGAATTAATACTCTGTGAGGATGAGGATGTACACAACACTGAAGAGGTGAAGAATCGGTGGATGAGGAAGATGAGGACGACATCTTGCCTCTGTAGAGCCAGTTTGTGCAGGGACATATTAATTGCCAGCTTGTTTTGTGGGGGCCCAAACGAACCAATCATTTCAGCCACAGTCATGTGGCAGACCCTGGTACTGAAATGATTGGTTTGTTAAAGTGTGCATGTCCTGTTTATACAACATAAGGGTGGGTGGGAGGACCCAAGGACAATTCCATCTTGCACCTTTTTTTTTCTTTGCATTATGTACTGTTTGGGGCCTAGTTTTTCAAACTGCCATCCTGTCTGCCACTGCAGTGTCACTCCTAGATGGGCCACGTATTTGTGCCGCCCACTCGTGTCGCTTAGCATAGTCATCCAGCTACCGCGGTGCAACCTTTTGAACTAAAAACAATATTGTGAGGTGTTCAGAGTAGACTGGAAATGAGTGGAAATTAAGGTTATTGAGGTTAATAATAGCATAGGAGCAGAAAAATCCACAAAGTCTGTGATTTTAGCTGTTTTTATGCTTTTTTTCAAAAAAATCCAGATCCAAAACATGAAACCCAGAACCCAAAACACGGAAGGGTGGTTTTGGCAAAACCAATCCAGATCCAAAACACGAAGAAATATCCAGATCCAAAACCAAAACTCAAAAAGTGGCCGGTGCACACCCCTAGTTTATAGCGGGGGTAGCGGGCTTGTTCATAGTGTGGTGGGGGGTCAGTGGGCTTGTTTAATATGCGGGGGGGGCAGCGGGCTTGCTTCTAGGGGGATAGTGGGCTTATTTATAGTGTGGTGGAGGGGCAGTGGGCTTGTTTATAGTGCAGAAGGGGCAACGGGCTTGCTTCTAGTGGGGGTAGCGGGCTTATTTAAAGTGCCTTAAAAAAAAAGTCATAATGTAAACTCCTTCTTTAATGAATATTCAAACAATCATTAAAAAAAATCCACTCCCAGAATGAAGTCATGCGATATCGTTCATCTTTTGTCTTTTGCCAAAATCTGTCATGTACATGACAGATATCTTTCAGCACAGCCACCGGAATTTCAAAAGATATCTTTTGTCTTTCATCTTTCAGAAAAACATCTGCTAATGGATAGGCCCCTTAAGCACAGGCACTTATTCTTCTATTCTTGGTTGCATAAACATTAAATCTCAGTGATGTGAAGAAAATTAAGCAATCCAGTTATTGCTTGGAAATGCCTCTCAGTGTCATCTCGTATTGCCCAGACCGATTTGGCTTGTTAAGATTAGATATTTATATTTAAATCCAATATTAGGCATTTGTATACAGGAGAAAATTTCAACTGATTGACCCAGAGCTGCAAGCCTGGAGGAACAATTTATGTGCAATGACATTTCCAAGAGGCTGAGACTTCATGAAAAGAACTTCAAAATGAGGCTGAAATTGCCCAGACTTTAAATCTGATTGAAGGAATAAGTATCTGACAGGAGTATTCGTCTCTGTTCTCCACTTCTACCCGACAGGAAACATTCTGTCCTGTTCTGTTCTGGAAGATTTCATATGACATGATATACAGTACAATATATATTTTATTGTATATAGAAATTTATTATCTGGAATGCTTGTCCTTACGGATTTCTGAATAAGGATAATTCCATAATGTGGATCCCTAAATCTGAGATATACTAAATAATTTTTAAATTAAATGAACTATCTGTGCCCATGCTGCCTCTGTTATTCCTGTCCTCATTAGACTGTGTCATGACCTGACCTTTGAGGTTTCCAGTCAGAGGACTGGGAGTCGGGGTGACTAGGTAGGGAGGCAGCAGTAAACGAGGAGGACGTACATACGACTTCCTCATCGGCTAATTCCGGGTGTTGACGAGACCTGACCAGAGGCGTGGAGTCTAACTCATTGGTGGTTTTCACCAGTGACCCCCTTGGGATTTGGGTTTAGCTGCGCCCAGTGAGCAGGTCACAGCCCCCTGATCAGGGACCCAGGAATTAGCAAATGACAGAGAGATAAGAAAAGACAATTGAGTGCCTGGAGATTATCAATGGTGAATATCGGTAATCACTGATGTAGTAATACAGAAGTATATTGGTAGAGACCGATGTAGAATATCACTGGAAAGTATTGGTAGTGACCGATGTTGGATACCACTGGTAGTGACTGATGATGAATTTCACTGAAGTGACTGATGTTGAGTATCACTGAAGAATATTAATAGTGACCGATATTGAAGAATATCGGTAGTGACTGATGTTGAATATCACTGAAGTGACTGATTTGAATATCAATGGTAGTGACCGATGTTGAATATCACTGAAGTGACTGATGTTGAATATCACTGAAGAATATTGGTAGTGACCGATGTTAAATATCACTGGTTGTGACTGATGTTGAATATCACTGAATTGACTGATGTTGAATATCACTGGTAGTGACTGATGTTGAATATCACTGAAGTGACCGATGTTGAATATCACTGGTAGCGACTGATGTTGAATATCACTGAAGAATATCGGTAGTGACTGACGCTGAATATCACTGGAGAACAACAGTAGTGACTGAAGTAAAATATCACAGAGACTGGTGAAGCGTGGAGCCTGGAACAGCGATCCGAAGCTAGCAGCTACTGGAGAAGGCAACATCCTGTTTCCTGGAGTCCTGCTTTATACCCTTAGGTAGCTATCCATTGGAGGAGAGAGTCAGCTGAGAGGCGACCAGGCTAACATTGGTGGAGGGTCCGGTCAGGTGAGACAGACAATATTAGTGTGCCCATGACCGGCGCAGCGGGAACTCCGATATGGAGGATTGCGTGGAAGTCAACAGGGCCTTGGGGATAATACTCAACATGTCACCCGCCGCCACACCTATTGACTGACTGTGTGGCTAGTCAGTGGAAGCCGACACCGCGGTGAGTAACTGGCGATCGTAGGCTGAATCTTGACAGACTGACTGTTTAGCAGCGGTTCTCACATATGGATGGGGGGATGTAATCAAACCTTGGAGATAGGAGTCTATGGAGCTCATTCAGACCCGCACGCGAGATGCGTTCGCTCGCACCCTGCATATGCAAATCCAGAGCACGCCCAGTAAGGCAGGCGATTGCACGGCAAGGCATTAGCATGCTCACTATGTCTAGGTATGCGATCACTTAGTGTATGCAGACGCCCATCAGCCATTCATTGTGCACGTCATCTCCTGGAAGTGTATGAAAACATTGGTACATCGAGCACCATCGAATGCGATCGCAGCGCACTGCCTTTTAATTATGCACGCCTCTGAAATGGCATTGAAGCACTCAGGCATGCCTGCGTTCGCACCTCCACTAACCCGTTTCTAGCGGCCTGCCCCTGTTATCACCCACAAACGGCCTCTCCTGTCACTCACTCTGCTGGGCTGTCTAAGCGCAGCGAGCGATTGCTTCCCGAACGTTCGCAATGGTTCACTCCCCTGCTCCAGGACTAGTCATGCCCCACCAAATCACTAGTTGGGATGGGCAGAGCGATTCACATTACTGAGTTGAGCCACATGGCTCAACTCAGTGGAGTGTCTCGAGACAGTGTCTGCAGATCTGTAGCAAGCAGGGGAGCCGGCGACTCTGAGTGAGTCACTGACAGCTCCGCCCCCCACAGCCCAGCCCTCAGTTCCTGCTGCACTGACGGTTAAATGCGCATCAGCGTTTGTTACCTCCTATATGTATATATATAAATTTTAGACATGCGTTATGCAAACCAGTGAACAGGTTGAACTACAGTGATATACTGACACGCTGCTAAAGGCTCTTATGCAATCTAATACTGATTGATCATATCCACTCCTGTGTGTTACAGACTGATGTAATGTGTTATGTTACATTCCTGGCTGCATGGCCGTAATACTAAAAGTTATCTACCAGACAGGGTTACCACTCATCTGGAAATTCTCCAGACAGTCCTGGAATGGTAAGATCCGTCCAGAGCCTGGAGGCCTTGTCATCCTGGACGAGTGGTGTCTGGAATTCTCGGACCTTCATGCAGCTCTGCCACTGCCTACCCATGTGATGCCTTTTATCTGCCCACATCAACCCCCCACTACCCACATCACACCTCCCCCCCCCGTCACCCCCATGGCCCTCCTTTTCCAGCCTCCTCTGTCTCACAATTGGTGAGTCTTAAGCTAGGTACACAACTGACAATGTGCCAACCTTGCGACAAGGTGATATGAAATAACAATATATTGCATCACCATACACACTACACGGTCCGGTCGCTTTACAGGGAAATCAGGGAAAAGCTGGGAGACCTGAGCACAGGTGGGTTGAAACTGATCTGAGATGTAGATCAATTTATATGTAATAATTCTATAGTTATACACAATTGCAGAGGAAATTACTATTATGAATAAACAGTAGTCACTCATGTGGAGGTGCTCCTCTGAGAGTACATGGGTTAATGTTAAGAAGACAAAAGAAGAAAAGGAAATTTCATCTTTGCTGCGGGCACTCTTAGACAAAATATAAAATATAACTTTTATTATGTACGTTAAAATGATCTTAACAACAAACAAAACGTACAACACAAAGTATCAAACGATGATACAGCGAAAATATGAATAATAAATAGTATGATATTACTGTGTGTTAATACTCAGTAGTATACACAGTAGTCATGTTCAAGTAAATAGCAACTCTCTGTGTATAGTACATAGCAAGAAAACATATAATACCTGGTAATTGCTTAAGTAGAGTTACCTAGTATTGTCTTCTAATAGACCAACATGTAGTCCCTTTAGCACTCACTACTTCTTATCTCCAACATATAACTACATATACATTTATATACAGTTTTTCAAAATATAATGATAGCATCCACCAATGGTACAATATGTATTGCCGCCCATCAATACCGGCAATATGTCAATACAAATAAATGGTTCCGCTGAACATACTGTGGAATAGGTTTGTAGTACAGGTAATTGGTATGTCTGCTAAACAATATCAGTCTTTAGACACAAAACCAATTTATATACTAATTAGAGCGAATCAATAGATGGTATTGAAAAAGATGCAGAAAGGTTGGTCTAATTTATCAAAATATCATGTAATAGTTATGTTGGTTGCTATACAAAAATAGTAATTGGCCTATTCCACAGTATGTTCAGCGGAACCATTTATTTATATAGACTTATTGCCGGTATTGATGGGCGGCAATACATATTGTACTATTGGTGGATGCTATCACTATATTTTGAAAAACTGTATATAAATGTATATGTAGTTATATGTTGGAGGTAAGAAGTAGTGAGTGCTAAAGGGACTACATATTGGTCTATTACAAGACTATACTAGGTAACTCTATTTAGGCAATTACCAGGTATTATATGTTTTCTTGCTACGTACTATACACAGAGAGTTGCCTATTTACTTGAACATGACTACTGCCTATACTACTGAGTATTAACACTCAGTAATATCATACTATTTATTATTCATATTTTCGCTGTATCATCGTTTGATACTTTGTGTTGTACGTTTTGTTTGTTGTTAAGATCATTTTAATGTACATAATAAAAGTTATATTTTATATTTTGTCTAAGAGTGCCCCCAGCAAAGATGAGAGTTCCTTTTCTTCTTTTGTCTTCTTAACATTACATTGTCCACCATAGGATAACACAATATATCGTTAAATGTAACAACACCACATCATCATTAATGTCATCCCACCTGATGTGCAGCACATCAGCCTAGATAATGCATCCACCCAATTCATTAAATAGATTTAGGGGTACACACTATACGATGGACATTGCAATCCGTTGCGGATCACATGATCGATCGATATATCGCATAGTGAGTATAGAATTGGTGTGGGCTTCATCCAGAGCAACCCAATCAATGTGGGAAGTGGGCTGCCCTGGATAGGCAGAGCAGGAAGGTCAGGCTCCAGCTCTGTCCACAGCCAGTAATCCAATCTCCCCTGTGCTTCTGGATCACTGAGCTGTGAGTTCTAGCTCTACAGCCTCAGATGTCCAGACCTAGATATACCACATGTGCACAACGTTTTGATGATTTTACTGCATAGTGCATATACTGTAAATGTATACATACCCATTTATATTTTCATGGCCTATTTGACCAGATGCCTTGCATGGTATTTTATAGATTTGTGGTCAGGCTGTGCATACCAGTTAAAGTAAAAAGGCATCTGTACATGCAGAGCCGTAGCTAGGGTAGTGCGGCCGGTGCCATCGCACAGGGCACCACAGGTCAGGGGGCGCAGTTTGGGCCTGTCAAATTTCTCTTTATTATCATTCTTGCTTGTAGTTTCCTCTTATTTCATCCCCAGCATATCCTGGCCTCTCCTATCTCTTCCCTGGCCCTTCCCCATGAAGCCATGGCCCTTTTTTGGGTGCATTATGTCCCTTTGAAAAATGAGAGGGGCGCCAATGCTCTTTCTGGCACAGGGCACCAAAAAGTCTAGTTACGGCTCTGTGTACATGTAGCTTACTGTTACACTAGAAACATCGCATTTATGTAAATGATACCGAAAGCAACTTTTTAAGTCATGTAAGGATGTTGTTCACACATCAGGGTCCAAGTCCCTGTTACCAGGTCTGGCTGTGTTAATCCTAGGGAGGAGGACCCCAATTTATTTATATGTACAGACTTAAAACATTGGCTGCTTGTATGCAGTATTAACATTACGTGCCCCTCTCAATCAGGCCCTCTATGTTTTCCAACAGATTATATAATGTACACCATTTCTAAACTCATCTCTGTGGACCTTTTAGTAATAAAGCTTCTTTTAACCCTACCATGCCTTGCCCTCATTCCTTCCACAATGTTTCTGTTTTGGGGTTAATGCATAGTAAATCCACATATATTTAAGAAAGACACCTTTATTTATATTTGTAAACTTTATTTTATTACTTGAGCAATGTACATATTTCAGTAAAGAATCAATAGTACATTTCCTGGGATGTAGCAGAAATCGGGGCAGGTGGCAGACAGTGTTTTTCCAGAAACTTAGCCCGAACAATTGGTGCAGGTGGCAGACTGTGCAGTTCCTGGGACATAGCCAAGGTCAGGGCTAGTGGCAGACAGTACATCTCCAGGTATGTAGCTGAGGTTGGGGCAGGTGTCAGACAGTGCATCTCCTGGGACATAGCCGAGGTCGGGGCAAGCGGCAGACAGTGCATCTCCAGGAATGTAGCCAAGGTCGGGGCAGGCGGCAGACAGTGCATCTCCTGGGACATAGCCAAGGTCGGTGCAGGTGCAGACAGTGCATCTCCAGGGATGTAGCTGAAGTTGGGGCAGGCAGCAGACAGTGCATCTCCTGGGACGTAGCCAAGATTGGGCAGGTGGCATATAGTGCTTCTCCGGGGACGTAGCCAAAATTGGGTCAGGCAGCAGGCATCTCAGGGTATGTAGCCGAGGTTGGGGCAGGTGGCAGACGGTGCATTTCCAGGAACGTTGCCAAGGTCGGGGCAGGCGGCAGACTGTACATCTCTAGGGATGTAAACTAGGTTGTGGAGACAGCAGACAGTGCATTTCCAGGGATGTAGCCGAGGTCGGGGCAGGCAGTAGACACAGCAGGAACAAGATGTTTTTAGGACTGCAGATCTTTATATTTTTTGTTAGTCCATGTCTTTGTCTGATGGCTTAGTGTCTGCTTCCATTGGCACATTGTGATAAGTTTCACCCCATTTAGGGCACACAAATTGAATGTTATCAAAAGCCTCTGGTTCGTGGTAGTAATTGGTTCTTTGAAAACTTCACTATGGGACAAAGGAGTTTTATCTAGATCCATATAGTCCTTGTGCGGTGTAACTGGGAATGCTGTTTTTCCAGTCTCTGTCGCTGCCCAGTTAATTAAAGAGAAGAAGGGGTGTTCTCGCATATTGCCATTTACTCCGAGCTGGAGGGACTGTTCCTTACATAGGAGCTTTATTATAATATCCTCAGTTACATTGTCAGTAAGCCCTGAATATGTTGGTTCTTGTGTAAGGATCATTGTGTTTACCACTGAAGCTGACTCGCCATTAAAAGGCTACTTTCGTAGGGTGAGTAGATATATAATAACACCAAATGCAAACCAGTCCACATCAGCACTGTATGGCTGGCAAGTTATAATTTCTGGAGCATTATAGCCATTGGTCCCACCAAGTACTTTGGCATTGGTTTCTCTATATGCATTCAATAGGGCAAGACCAAAGTCTGTGATCTTAACATGACCCTCTGTGGTTAGCAAAATTCTCCAATTTTAAGTCTCGGTGAATAATGACTCTTGAATGCATGAACTGCAATCCACAAACCAGTCCAGCAGCTATAAATTTTATTGTGGTTAGGTCCACCAATGAGGTCTCTTTCACAAAATCGAACAGATCCCCTCCACCAGCCAATTTCATTACACAGTATAGATAACTCTCTGTGTGGAAGGCTGTACACTCACTATGGGGTATAGATCTAATACCTCCTTGGTATAGCTATTAATAAGATTATGGCCTTTTTTGTACAGGGAGATGTCACATTCATGACATCACTAAGTGACCCACATGCTCTTTAGTAGGGAGGTTTCACATTCATGCTATCACGAAGTGCCATTTTTCTTTTTTTATCATGTTAACAATGTTTATCATGTTAACAAGGGGTATCTCCTTTTGTTTGTAGACTTTTACATTACACCATTGATATAAGCAGAGTGGGGAGCGCAATTGAGGTTATAGAAGTAATGATGATGCAGACCACACCCCCACAGCACTCTTCATGCCCCACAACATCACTAGTCACACCCTCATGTGGCGGCACACAATAGGCCCTTTGTAAATTTCAGATCCAGGCCAATGTGGACCTTAAACTAGCACTGATAACAGGTAACCCCACAGCGCTATGTCCTCCTGTTATAGTGGAACAGAGCCTGGGGCTGTATTCCCAGCAGTGATCATGCCTAAAAAAAAATGCTGCCACTCCTTAGGGAAAGAACATCCCCATGCAGATGGGTGATGCGATAATATGTTTAATAATTATAAAATACCATTTATTTATTTTTTACTGTATGTGGTTCTACTGGTCCCAGCATAGCCTGGCAGCTGTGTGATTATGCTGGTTCTTGTGGAATTACTTTTGAAACATACAAATATAGAAAAAAAAACTGCATTAAAAATACTTTATTCGTACAAACAAATTGGGAACATACCATACCATAGAAATATTGCTCAAATACAGAAAGATAAATGGTTAAAACATAAATAGAGCTGGGCAGCCACAGTGCAACGGGACTGAGTAAGACCTAACTCATTCAGAAGTAATGTGCTCTGACAGTTACATATTGCTCGGACTATTTCTCATCTTTGCAAACACTGGCTGGGAATTACTTACTTTATACATTCTTGGACTTTATTAATTACAAAAATTAAAAATGAAGTAATAAAAAAGTGCATTTGATTTCCCTTCCGAATGGCTGCCTAAAAAACAACCCCACTTTCTTGGCGCTCATGTTAAGGGGCCTATTTTTTAAACAACTTTTTGCAATGGGCCCTTCAAAAATGGTTGTTTTCATGGGAATTCCAATATTGTTCAAGTATCTTTACAGTCCCTCATTGTACACGACTGGCTCTTATCCGGTACACATTCTTGGCAAGATAGATTTAATAGATGGGGACAATAAATCATTCCTTATTCTTGAGATATTCAGCAATACAAAAATTATATTATATTTGCCAAGGGAAATAATAAAAAAATTATAAATTGGCCCCTAAGAGACAACTGGAATCGTAATAACAGACCCTCCAACATGACCCATTCCATTAGGTACAAAATACTCTACTACTGGACTTCCCTCTTAATTTATGATTGCAGCCACCTGTGGTGAAACACCTGTCTCATCACTTACCTAGTTCAGCACAGGTGACTGCAATCATTGATTAGGTGGGCAGTCCAGGAGCAGAGCATTTTGTACCTGATGGAAGGGGTCATGTTGGAGGGTAGGAAATAAACAGCATTACCTCAAGATGCACATACTGTACTCTTGCCCCTGATGTATCTATTCTAGACACTTTCCATAAGAATCCCTACTTTCCTTCCTTCCTTCAAAAGTGATGACGCAATTTCTGGTCTGGGAAATCATCTCCATTACACATCTGATCCTTAAACTGGCCACACACTAGACCAACTTACATCCAACCAGCCAACTTGTTGATTGGTTGGAATGAAAATCTGGTAATGTAACTGATGATCAGCAATTTGCTCCTAAATGCCAGAAAACAGATGCCAGAAAACAGATGAAAATGGTCGTTCAGACAAGTTTGTTAAATGTTTGATCTAAACTATTTGTTTAAACAACAGTTTTGGTCCATTTTCCAGCGTTTGGGAGCAAATTGCTGATTGTATTTCTTACCAGATTTTCATTCCAACTAATCAACTAGTTGGCTGGTTGGATGTAAGTTGGTCTAGTGTGTGGACAGCTTTACTGTGTGGAAGAAACCAATTCCTACAAATTTGGTCAACATACTAAATGTAGTAGTGGACAGGTATTTTGAGAGACTCTTCTACCTCTTTTCACAAAACCTTGGCGACAATGGGTGTCTTTCCATATTCACACAACACCTGAAATCTAATTATTTACATTATTGCTTCCTTAAGCCTGTTAATAGGCCATGCTTCTTGGCTTTAATCTCCCGAGTGGATATCCCTATCCCTCATCTATTACTGATTCGCTGCCTACCACCCTTGTCTCCATAATTTTACTCTTTAAACTTGTGAGCATCAATTGTCCATGCTTTTATTTCCGAGTGCTTTGGTTGTTATTACAATGTTCTTGATGACAGTATTCAGTTGGAATGATTTGCTTTTGTTATACCACATTTCTCCGTATGTATTAAAGGTTCTCAAATGTTAAAATTGGTACTTAATGTATTTGTGTTTTCATTGGATTTTTAAGGACTTTAATAGACTTAAAACACTTAAATAAATCAATGTGTGCATGTGACATCCACGGACGGTCTGTCTTTCTCTATGCCAATAATTTAGAAGAACAGACAATCAACTGCCCGGAACCAATTCCTTTGTTTTGGATTGCAGCTGTGCAATTATTATTATTAGTTTTTTTTTCTTACCAGCCATGTAAATCTGAATGGTTGGTGCGGCTTTAAATGAAACATTCTTTCAACTTTAGAATCATTTAATAATAAGTGCAGCATTAAACTTTGTGAATCATGCTCTCCTTCTGAGTGTCCTTGAATCTTTACTTACTAATGAGCTGGAGGAGAAGCGTGGATATGAATTTTTACATTCTCAGGTACTGTACATTATGTCAGATTTCATTTAACGGACTGTAAAAAGCTCGATTTTTCAATAGGAAAAAGCTATTTTATTTGACATTTACATAGAACTGTAATTGTTTTTCTTATCATGATTATAGTGACCATTGCTTTTCATACATTTTAAATAAAACTTAGTTAATCCAGTTTAATACTAAAAGCCTACAGGACATGTCTCTAGAAAATAGTCTTTTCCCCTCATTAGAAATATAAGATGCCTATAAATAGCAATGCTAAATAAATCTCTTACAACTAAGTCCACTTTAATTATATTTTATTATTCAAATCCCCATAACTAAACTTACATAGCTATGAGCATTGCGTAGTGAAGCCCATCACCAATTGAAGGGTTCCTTGGTGAATACTAGCATTGCTATTAGACTGTGCACACCAAATTAGCCATCACTAGTATTTAATGGGTACACATCTGGATGTATACTTTCACAAGAAGACTTCTGCTTGCCAGCCTTCTATGAAATTGCCATATTAATTGCAGTTTGATGTGAGGGTTGCAAACCCTGTAATGTATGAAAGGCAGAATTGTACATCAAACCGCATGTTTAATTAAAGCCATCTAAGGTCAAACCATAAAGTCAAGTTGTGTCCCCGCTCTGCCCCATCCTCCCTGTAATGCTTACCTGCGCCAGGTATATTCTCAGCTGGAATATCCCCTCTTCCTCATGGCAGCGAGTGCAGATGGCGGGCAGGGAACATAGAATGCACCTGTACATTTCAGGACAGAGCATTCTGCCTTACATTTTATATATATATATATATATATATATATATATACATATATAGTTGTACTGCTTGGTGTTGCCTGGCATATATTTACTTATTTAAATTGTATTTTGTCTCCACCTCCTCTTCTCTTTCCCCATCTCTCCCCCCACATTCTCTATCTCTCACATGCGCTCTGTCTCTCTCTCTCTCTCTCTCTCTCTCTCTCTCTCTCTCTCTCTCTCATGCTCTTTCTCTCTGACACTTTCTCCCCACTTCGCTCTCTCTTCTGTAACCCCTTTTTCTCTCTCTCTTCTGCATCTATGATGCTGGTGGGAGGGGTCAGATTTCTTACCAACAGTTATTATATGCAAAAGTGATGACATAATTTTATCAGCAGTTGATTTTATTATATAGACTAGTAATATGAACCGGGCATATGCTGGGTCTTCTCAGTCTGCCCCCTTCCTGCCCCCCTCCTGCTGTGCACAGACCCCTGAGTTTTGGTTGTGAATCATTGTTGTGTTTTGGTAAAACCACCCTCAAATGTTTTGGATCTGGATTTCTTTAAAAATGTATAAAAAGAGCCAAAACTATGTAACGTGGTCCTGTTTTTGTTCTTACAGTATGATTAACATCAATAACATTCATTTCCAGTCATTTTCATGACCAAATCATAATAATGTTCTCACCAATATTGGCCAGAGGCTGCATCGAGCTAGCTGGCAAAAATAAGTGACTGAGCAGTGGCACAAACACATGGCAGTTTAAAAGAATATAGCACATTTTTGAAACAAAGTGGTATAGCCAGGGCCGGATTATAAGGGGGGCGACAGGGGCGGTTGTCCTGGGGCCACCACAACTTAGGGGCCCCCCACACACTGTTCCCGACCACATCCTCTTAATGAACATTTTTTTTTTACTGAGCAGCTTGCCGCCAGGACTCCGGGCCAGTTCCCGCTGGGCTGGTGCCTTTAGTGGACGGCGACCGCTCAGCCCTTCAATCACTGAACCCCCTCCCTGGACTTCCGCTGCTGTGATCAGAACTTTAAGCTCCGATCGGGCAGCTTGCACAGAAATAAAAATGGCCGACGTGAGAGCTGCAGATCCTTCCATAAGCCTTTTCAGATCCTGGAGCCATCAGTGCCACTGATGGCTCCGCCTCCAGCTCCTCCACGGCCCGCCTCCAGTATCCACCGACTTCACAGCCAGTCAGCAGATGCAGAACACAGCAAGGCTGCCAGCATCCACCGGTGAGCTCTGTGAGCCCCCTCTCCCCCCCTATACTCAGCTACCTCCTACATTATGATATATATACGATACATACATACATATATATTATATATATATATGTCATATATATATAATATATATGATATGTATTACTTTTTATACAAATATATATATATATTTAATTGCAAATATATATTAAATTATATATATATTTGTTAAATTATATATGTTTACTCGATATACACACATATGTATGAATATGTATATATATATATATACAGTATATATATATATATATATATATATATATGTATATATGTATATATCAGTAGCAATTGGCGGCACTCATTATCTCCATAGAAAAGATATCCTTGATAACAGACGGAAACCCAAAATGTCGGAAATAAAATTATAACTTTTCTATGAAGACGCCGAGTGCCGCCAGTTGGTATTGCTTCTAGGAGGGCACCAGTGCATGAGACATCTCATCAGGAGCGAGTGCCAGGAATTTGGAAGATTGGTGTATATATACATATATATATATATATATATATATATATACAGTCAGGTCCATAAATATTGGGACATTGACAGAATTTTTAGATTTTGGCCTCTATTCACCACCACTATGGTTTTGAAATGAAACAAACAAGATGTGCTTTAACTGCAGACTTTCAGATTTAATTTGAGGGTAATTACATCCAAATCGGGTGAACGGTGTAGGAATTACAACAGTTTCAATATGTACCTCCCACTTTTTAAGGGGCCAAAAGTAATGGGACTATCAACTCAAAAGCTATTTCATGGACAGGTGTGGGCTATTCCCTCGTTATTTCATTATCAATTAAGCAGGTAAAAGGTCTGGAGTTGATTCTAGGTGTGACATTTGCATTTGGAATCAGTTGCTGTCAACTCTCGATATGAGATCCAAAGAGCTGTCACTATCAGTGAAGCAAGCCATCATTAGGCTGAAAAATCGAAACAAACCCATCAGAGAGATAGCAAAAACATTAGGTGTGGCCAAATCAAGTGTTGGCAACATTCTTAAAAAGAAAGAATGCACCGGAGAGCTCAGCAACACTAAAAGACCCAGAAGACCACGGAAAACAACTGTGGTGGATGACAAAAGAATTATTTCCCTGGTGAAGAAAAACCCCTTCACAACAGTTGGCCAAATCAAGAACACTCTCCAGGAGGTAGATGTATATGTGTCAAAGTCAATAATCAAGAGAAGACTTCACAAGAGTGAATATAGAGGGTTCACCACAAGATGTAAACCATTGGTGAGCCACAAAAACAGGAAGTCCAGATTAGAGTTTGCCAAACAACATCTAAAAAAGCCATTACAGTTCTGGAACAACATCCTATGGACAGATGAGACAAAGATGAACTTGTACCAGAGTGATGGGAAGAGAAGAGAAGGAAAGGAACTGCTCATGATCCAAAACATACCACCTCATCAGTGAAGCATGGTGGTGGTAGTGTCATGGCGTGGGCATGTATGGCTGCCAATGGAACTGGTTCCCTTGTATTTATTGATGATGTGACTGCTGACTAAAGCAGCCGAATGAATTCTGAAGTGTTTCGGGCAATATTATATGCTCATATTCAGTCAAATGCTTCAGAACTCTTTGGACGGCGCTTCACAGTGCAGATGGACAATGACCCGAAGCATACTGCAAAAGCAACCAAAGAGTTTTTTAAGGCTAAAAAGTGGAATGTTATGCAATGGCCAAGTCAATCCCCTGACCTGAATCCGATTGAGCATGCATTTCACTTGATGAAGACAAAACTGAAGGGAAAATGCCCCAAGAACAAGCAGGAACTGAAGACATTTGCAGTAGAGGCCTGGCAGAGCATCACCAGGGATGAAACCCAGCGTCTGGTGATGTCTGTGCGTTCCAGACTTCAGGCTGTAATTGCCTGCAAAGGATTTGCAACAAAGTATTAAAAAGTGAATGTTAGATTTAGGATTGTTTAGTTTGTCCCATTACTTTTGGCCCCTTAAAAAATGGGAGGCACATATAGAAACCGTTGTAATTCCTACACCGTTCACCTGATTTGGATGTAATTACCCTCAAATTAAATCTGAAAGTCTGCAGTTAAATTACATCTTGTTTGTTTAATTTCAAAGCCATTGTGGTGCTGAATAGAGGCCAAAATCTGAAAATTCTGTCAATGTCCCAATATTTATGGACCCCTCTGTATATATATATATATATATATAATCTCAACTTCTATTGATAGGGCCCCCACACATTTGTTGCCCAGGGGCCCCCGCAGACCATAATCCGGCCCTGGGTACAGCAGTTTTATATGACCCAATATAATGTTTTAGTTAATCAAAAACTAATACTAAAATTAAAAGACTAGCAGAACATGTAATATTTTACCAACAACACACTTCTCTATAGCCATTGGTTTAGATGCTGCTATTAGAAGCAAAATTGTTTTTTTTTTTTTGCATATGGACCCCCCCAAATCAGTAACCAGCCCTGGACCTCTGAGGCTGGACTAGCATTGGAAAATAGGGGAAAAATCGGTGTGGGGTCCACCTGTCATAATGACGACCAGCCCCAAACTGGTCAGCCCAGGGCTGGAATCCCTTGGAAAGTCAGGTCCCCCAAAATATGGGGTCCCCTTTCCAGAGGGACACCCGCCCAGGGCTCTTCCACGCAACCCTGGGCTTTGGGTATGTGGGTAATAATAAACAGCTTAAGAGTGAAATAGTATTTTTCTTTACATGCTGACTGCAAGTACCAGCAAGCCTACCCCAGCATGATGGCACTTCTGGAACAACAAATTCCATCATGCTCGGACATTAAGGGTCTCCTGGCACTTGTAGTCCACCTGTAAAGAAAATATATATAAAAAAGTGACACGCACCGAGTATGGTTCAGAGCAGCCCGTTTTAATTTTTTTTTAGTTTGCCAAATGTCGGGATTTTACATGGAATGTAGGATGTAATCCTTGTGTTTTACTATTGGGGAAAGAAGGCTGCGTGGGGGAATTGTTATTTTTTGTTAATAAAGGGATACCATACTCATTGTGTGTGTCTTTTTTTAGTATTTTTTTTAAAGGCGGACTACTAGTACCAGCAGGCCCATAATGTCTGGGGATACTGCCACTTGTTGCATGTAAGTCCCTCCCTCATTGTTTCAGGTGCCATTTTAGATATGAGAGTGCATGGAGAGAGTTATTGGCTGTAGCTGTGCTGGAGAGAGTTATAGTTGGCTGGAGTGAATGGAAAAGGCAGAAAAGAAGGCATCTTTAATCTGTGTGTCTGTGAGGGTCAGACACTATGGCAAGCAATCTGCAATACAGACTCCTCCTGTGTATTTTTATTGAAATGAGCTTCACATACAATTGTTTTTCATACTTGCCTACTTTTGTAAAAACATTTCAGGGAGATTGCAGGGATGCAATTGGGAAACCACCTGTCAGGAATGCTTTATCCCAGCGAGGGTGAAATGCCCGGCGTCTAGATGTAGACGCCGCTCATTTCCCCGACACCGGGAGACCGGCGCCCGGCATCCCGATCGAATTCCCGGGCGCCGCGAGCAGACAGGGGGGGAGGGTTAGGTTTAGGGCACCCGGGGGGGACTTAGGGTTAGGCACCCCACCAGGAGGGTTAGGGTTAGGCACCCCCCCGGGGGACTTAGGTTTAGGCAGCGGGAAAGGGGGGGGGGTTAGGGTTAGGCACTTAGAGGGGGGATTAGGTTTAGGCACTTGGGGGGGAGGTTAGGGTTAGGTACCCCTAAGTAGGGTTAGGGCGTTAGGTTAGGTTAGTTTTTACTTACCAACAGACGATCAGGATTTCCAGCGCTGTCTAACTTCCTCTGCCAAGATCTCTGCTTCTCTCGGCCTGCCGCTGCCGGGAATCGAACTGCCGGCCAGAGGGCCGGCGGTATTTCATATCGATTCCAGATTGCATACCTCCCAACTGTCCCGACTTCAGCAGGACTGTCCCGTTTTACAGGCACTGTCCCGATGTCCCACCCGCAGGCCGCAGCGTCCCGTGGACGGGGGGAAGTTGGGGACGACACTCTCACACCGCTACCCTGCATAGCTGAGCAGAGGTGAATGGATGATGTGCGCTTCATCCATATACATATTGCCCACTCTGGAATGGTCTGGGGGGCTGTCCAGCAGCTCCCTGAGCACTGGGCAAGCCCCAGCATGATGAAAATGGGGAAGGATCTCGGGGGTACGGCATTTCCAGCGAGGCCACGCCCACTTACTGGTAGACCCCCTATTTTTGTGTGCATGCCTTCGGCGTGCGCAAGTGTCCCGCTTCCCAAAGCTGAAAATTTGGGAGGTATGAGATTGTGAAAGCAATTCCTATGAGCTCACGTTTAAGTGGGCGTGTACTGCTCCATCTGAGAGGCGTGTCATAAAACTATTATCCCCCTTATCATTTTCCTCCCCTCCCAATAGTGGTTGTTGGTGCCATAAAACTGCCTTACATTCAAATGTAAACGAGCCCCAAAGCAGTTAGTAAGATCTACTTAATAAATCACACCGATGCTTCCTCATGCCTGGGCTTAAGACCAAAAGAGCCATCTCTGCCACATGGAAATATTTTTACCAAAACTCTGACAACATCTGTCAAGGCATCTATGGCACTTGTAGCGCCAAAGTAAGAAGTGGGATGGACATTAGCCATCTAGGCACTATGTTACATCATTTGCAGCAAGTACAATCAAGATGTTTATCAATAGCTGGTAAATCATATACAAGCAGTTCAGCATCAGCCACCAGGGAATACATACGTTACAGCGCCAGCCCGACGTGGAAGGAAATCCAGATCGTCTGAAAGGTAAGTATTATCTAACCTAAACTACCCCCTAACCCTCCTTTAGGGTGCCTAACCCTAACCTCCCCCCCCCTGTGCCTAACCCTAATCCCCCCTCAAAGTGCCTAAACCTAACCCCCCATTTCCCCACCATCTAAACCTTAGTCCCCCGGGGGGGGGTGCCTAACCCTCAGTTCCCCCCGGGGGTGCCTAACCCTCCCTCCCCCTAGCCTAACCCTAACCTCCGGGGGGGTGCCTAATCTTAAGTCTCCCCCCGGAACCCTAAACCTAACCCTCCCCCCCGCGACTGTCCGCACTCAGCACCCGGCATCCCTTTGATTGGGATGCGGGCGCCGGTCTCCCGGTGTAGGTTAATTAACCCTCGTCGGGATTCTGTAGTGGAGATGCCGGTGGTCGGCATAGCGACTGCCGGCATCAGAAACGCATACCGCTACTAGCAGCATGGATAGATACCAGCACATGCAATCTCCAACACCTTCATCATTACCCTCCTCATTATCGACCAGAGGTAGTGCTTCTGCATCCAATTAACAAAGAAAACTGATCCCCCTAATTCCATCCACGATTCCCAAGAAAATCCTTGTGCGATGTGGCTGCTGCTGCTGGGGAAAATCGTCATCACAGAAAGGGACTAAATATTTTTTACCCTAGTAATCTGGCTGGAACAATATGCAATATTAATCTCATGTATTAAACTCCTCTTATCCTATAGCAGGCCCCCAGTAGTAGTATGCCCCCCTTAGCAGGCCCCCAGTAGTAGTAGTATGCCCCCCTTAGTAGGCCCCCAGTAGTAGTAGTATGCTCCCCCTTAGCAGGAACCCAGTAGTAGTATGCCCCCCCTTAGCAGGGCCCCAGTAGCAGTATGCCCCCCCTTAGCAGGCCCCCAGTAGTAGTAGTATGCCCCCCTTAGCAGGCCCCCAGTAGTAGCATGCCCCCCATTAGCAGGCCCCCAGTAGTAGTATGCCCCCCCTTAGCAGGCCCCCAGTAGTAGTAGTGCCCCCCCGTAGCAGGCCCTCAGTAATAGTAGTGCCCCCATTAGCAGGTCCCCAGTAGTAGTATGCCCCCCTTAGCAGGCCCCCAGTAGTACTATGCCCCCCATTAGCAGGCCCCCAGTAGTAGTGCCCCCATTAGCAGGCCCCCACTAGTAGTATGCCCCCCAGTAATGCCCCCTTACACACACACAGAAAATAAAAACTTACCTCCCACTGCCGTCCGCTCTGCTCTGTTGCCCAGCCACGGCAGCTTCCTTTGTGGAGCCTGTCAGTCACCACTGATGGCTCCGCCTCCAGCCCCTCCGCAGCCCGGCCCAGCCTTCAGGACAATCTCTGTGCAACAACAGGCAGCCTTCACGGTGATGCTGGGCCGACCACAGACAGTCCACAGAAGGGCAGCGCCACAGGCAGCCAAACAGAGGAGCAGCAGGTAATTATCTGGTTATGATGATGACATTGGTTATATTTCTACGAAAACAGGCATCTTCCAGACAATGTAATCTCCTACATGAATAGTGAATACCGGCTGAAGATGATGTCCAGTGAGGCTCAAATTCTTTCAAACTGACATTAAGCATGTTACTTGGGTGTGTAGGGCACCAGGCACCCTGAACGATGCAGACTCGAGTATAAAATCCCACCCATCTGCCTTACCTCTGGCTCGATGTGAAGTAAAGGGAGTGGGAGGGGAAAGGGAAGGTGGAGGGAGGCTCACATAAAATGTGCAGCTCCCCATCTGTAATCAGGTCTGTCCCTCCCTGCCTGTACCTAGTGTTTAGGGATGGGGGTCCCAAAAAGAGTGTATCATTCACCAGGATATATGTTGCCGGCTCTGCTCCCATCAGTGGTTTGCAAAAGCCCCTCCAGGCCCTAAGAGGAGGAAGTGTCCTACCCTCCTCCACAGACCCCGCCCCCTCAACAGACCTTGTCCCCTTTTAGGGCTGCTTCCAGAAATTTCCCAGGCTGGTTTTCCATCCCAATCCACCCCTGAGGGCAATAGTGAGCTGCTTTCTGCTTGCCCAGCTGATGGCTGCACCTGCCAGTACAAACAGGTATTCCATGTATGAATGATGGTCATCCTTATCTGATTCCCAGTCGGTATCACAAAAAGACTTCAACAGATGCTTGACACGGGCTATATATTTCTCCTGACCTTCTAGCAACAGATCATCCATGTATATGACTATAGTGAACAATTTTTGCTCTGTTGTATTGTGGTATAGACAATGATTAGTCTCTGAATGTACAAAGTTCACCTTTAAAAGTAGAGCATCTAGCTCAATGTACCAACAACAACCACTGTATTTAAGACTATACAGTGTATTTTGTAACAGGCAGACTTTTCCTTCTTGAAACACGTCCTCATTGAAATTCTCAGGAGGGTCCACTCCATACAAATTCCCTCAACTAATTCTCCATTAAAGAAAGCTGAGTCAAAGTTTAATGGCACAGCAGTAAATCATGCATGGCAGATATGGCAGTGACTAAACATAAAGTACTGTGCCTTGCAACAGGCTAGAAGATTTCCCTGTAGTCAATCCTGGATTTTTGTGTATATCCTTTAGCTTTGTAATGGGCAATAGTTCTGTCTATTTAGCTTTTTACAACAGAGCCATTTGTCCTTGACTGACTTGCTGTGACTTGGCCTGACCTCGGTTGTCCTTCAATGCCATTTCTTTATCTATTCCTGATTTCCATTTCTCCCAGTTTTTGCTTGACATTTCCTTTAGTGCTTCGGCATATCCAGCATAATAAACTTATGTTGCGGCTCTTTTATCAGCTTTTTTTAGGTGGTGCTGTTTCATAGAACACCACATCTCTGGATTTTATAAGCTTTTTGTTTGTAATGTCCCATAGTATGTATCCTTTACTGTCCTTGCAGTATCCAAGCATAATGCACTTGATTGACAGTTTACATCTCTTATCCTTAGGGAAGTGTGCATATGCTCTGCACCTAAAGGCTTACCATGCCTCTAGCGGTGTTTTGCCTTTCACGGCTATAGTGGGTGCACAGTTTTTCATATATATTGCGGTACACATTGCTTCTGCCCAAAAACTCTTTCCTAGTCCTGCGTCTCTCAGCATAGTCCACACTCTCTCCACAATTGTGCGGTTGATCCACTCACTGACACCATTCTGTTCTGGCATGTATGCAATGGTTAGCTGGTGCCTTATGCCACATTTCCTCAAGAAGATGGCTACACTTTATTTTTCATATTCCTTGCCATTGTCTGATTTTAAGATCTTCAGTTTTTGACCCATTTGAGTCTCCACCAAACTCTTGTAGTCTGCAATTTTGTTTATTACTTCACTATTAGCTTTAATGAAGTAAATGTGTGTAATTCTTATAAAATCATCAATGAATGTCAGGAAATATCAGTATCCACTTATTGATTCCACCTCTGTCAGACCACACAATTCTGTAAGCACGAATACTAGCTGTGCTCAGCTCTGTTTGCTGACAATAGGTTTTCTTTACCTTTATACAGCTAGTCTCTCGAGAATGTACACAACTATTCCTGTCACCATCCCATCAAGGAATTACTAGACATTATCATATCCCAAGTGGCCTAGCTGCCTGTGCCACTGCTTCATAAATTGGCTTGAATCATAGGCCATCGTCACATAACACTCCTTCGTGTCTAGGATGTATAGTTGCTGGCACTGGGCTGCTGTTGCTATTACAGTCCCTCTTTTATTCTGCAGAACACACTGCCCTCTGCGAACTTGACCTTGGATCCATTTTCTTCTAGAACACTTATGGTGATAAGATTGTTCCTCAAATCTGGTACCAACAACACATCCTGGATGTCTGTGACTATGGTTTCACCTTTAATTCTTAGGCGCATCATGACTGTCCTGACTTTTGTGGCTGTAAGAACTTTGTCTCAGATGCCTCTGATTGATATAGGATCACACATGCACAATGATGTTAACCATTCTTAATTACAACTGAAACGCCTTGTGGCTCCCAAGTCCATGTATCCACAATCCTTCCTGCTACTGTCTGTGACATTTAAAGCTGACTCCCTTTTTCATGCTTCTTTTGCTCGCCACTGAGTCTCTCAGTCTGCATTCAGAGGCTTTATGTCCCACTTTGAGACATATGAAACCTTTGTACACAGGCCTTTTGGACTTAGGGCCGTATTCAATTAGAATCGAAAAGCAGAAATTGGCAAAAAAGTTTTGCCTATTGCCATTTTTCTCCTGTTTGAGTCTTATCTCCAAATTCAATTCCAGGACGTTTTCGCCTAAGCGGAAACTCAATGCACTGAAATGAGAGGAAAAGTTTCTCCAATCAATGGCAGGCAGAAAAAAGTGCAAAGTCTCTATTTTGGGGTGCAAATGTGGGGAATTGATGCAGAACCATTTGTACACCCCCCCCCCCCAGAAGAAAAAATCAGCCAAAAAATGTAAAAAAAAATTACCTCAGAACACCCCAAAAAGACATGTAATTTTTGGGTTGAAAATTAAAAAAGTGGGGGGACAAGGATAAAAAGTAGCGAAATAGGTTTCTTGGGGGTCTGTATGGATGGGACAAGTGTTTTTAGAATTGCAGGTGCATGCAGCAGGTGGATTTTTCACATTTTTAAAAGTACACTTTAGAAACACAAAAATATGCTTGCACCCATTTTCAAGTACCCCAAATTTGACTGGATTATTTATTTAAAAAAAAATGCTGTTTTCTATAATTTTTCACCACTTTTAGAAATATGCTTCTAGAAAGCTTTTAACACAAATTAAGGACACAAAGTACTTTTATTAGGGCTAATAGTACACATCTGTAATGATTTCCAGTGTCACCTTTTCTGCAATTGAATAGGGTGAATCTCGTCCCAAACAGGCGAATGCGGCGGAAAGTACAACAGGCAAAAAGTTTCTGACTTTTCGCATCAAATTGAATACGGGCCATAGTGTCCATTGTGATTAAAGCAGAACTCTCAGCATTTGTTTCAACTTGTATAAATTCTTGAAACTGCAGCAGCTTAGCCCTCTTGATTTCCATTGATAGCTTAGTCACACAGGATTCTAAAGTCATTACTAAGAAATAAAATTCAGAGTCAGATTTTGCAGCATTGTCATTGCAACCTCCTCCTCGTACACCTGGACTCTAGGGGGTAAATTTACTAAAATGAGAGTTTTTAGAAGTGCATTTTAGAAGAGATGTTGCCCATAGCAACCAATCAGATTCTAGCTACTATCTTCTAGAAGGTGCTAGTTAAATGTTAAATAGAATCTGATTGGTTGCTATGGGCAACATCTCTTCTAAAACTCTCACTGTAGTAAATTTACTCCTTACAGTTGTCAATTGCTGAGATATGGACAACATGCCCTGGCTACTCACCAATTGCTGCTGATATTACTTGATTATATATATATATAAAATGGGGAATAAAATCATTTTTAGTCATAATTCCTGCAATCATATAGTCTGCCAGGAAAATGTGCATGCAATGTCATGAGCATTTTCACACAGTGCAAAGAAATTGTACAGAACTCTGAGCAAGAACTTCTACAGGAACATAGCGTTTGAAATGATATTTTCACCTGTCAATTACTATTGGACAGAAGGCTACAATCATTGTTCCCAGGATCCAATTATAACAAAGAGTTCTTTGCAATATACACATAACAAGACTGATAGCAGGAGTCACAAAGAAAGTAACACTGCCAGGTGATTTTCAGCACGTGACCCTGGACAAGAAAGTCTGAAAAATGTGAATGTACATATACAGTACTCAATGTCCTTCCTGCAGAATGCAGGGTTGTCTTAACAGCAGTATGAGCCCTGGGCAAAGCAATGCACTGGGGCCCCTACCCACCCATTCAAGGGAAAAAAATTTAAATGGTCAATAAAATTAAACCCTCCTGCATGCCCATCAGACCTCCCACACATGCAGAGAGACTCTCTCTGACTGGTCTGAAGCCGACGAATATACTGAAACTGGGAATGAGGTGAGTACTCGTCACCGGGGGGGAATGGGTTAGAGGAGGTTAGATCAGAGGCCCTAACTCAGACCCGCTCGCTGCTGGTTTGAACAGCGTTGTTTTGTTTGACCGGCCTTTTGGCCGCTCGCTAAGCTGTGGGTGACCATCCACAGCTTTAGCCAGCGGCCAGGTGATGGTCGCAACAAGACCCTTGTGGTAGAGTCTCATCTGCCGCAAGCCCCAGTGAGCTTCCACCTCTGATAGAGCCGGAAGCTCAACACTGACATCACTCGTGATGTCAGTGGGGTTGCCCCCAAACGCCTCTGTTTGGCCAGCCCCCCCCGACCCGCCTACCAAACGGGGCGAGCTGTCGATCAACATCATCAGCCGCCCCTTTTGGATGCGAGCGCCGTAGCGGTCTGAATCAGGCCCACAGTACAGTGCACTGGCGGCCGGCTTATAAAAATATCACAAATATACCATCTGGCCGCAGCTTCAGGGGGGCGGGTTGGCGGGCCCCTACAAGCTTCGGGCCCTTGGGCAACTGCCCAACAAGCCCAATGGAAGAGATGGCCCTGGCAGAATGAAGGTATAAATGAGTAATGCGAAGGATGTGTGACCGGAACTCTGCAGGTCTGCGAAATGGACTGTTCACCCGCAAAACTGTATTCATGAAAACATCACTAAACTCTAGAATACACTAAGGGCTTGATTCTCAGTTGCACGATATGTCAGATGCAGTTGAGCGTTTTTTTTATCGCTCATGCGTCCAGGTTGTGATCGTACAGAGTCACAGTAGTGATTTTAGATGTACACATGCAGAAGTATATTGAAAATGCATTGGGCATTCCTGGGCGGTGGCTATTCAGACGCACTGAGATGGACCATGTTATGTGCGTGTTATGGGAGAGTTGCAGGCGTGTCGCTGAAGTGGTTGCGTAAACAGAGGCTTAATCGTCACATTGGAGGCCATAGTCAGATGGAAAATCTGCACCTACCATAGGGCTGGTGCAAGTTTCGATGGTGCGACCCATGATGGCGCCTAAAGAGACACCCAGTGGGAGGGGCCACTAGCACCGGGAAGTACAGCACTGCCCCGAGTTTACTCAGGATGTTTCGGGCAGCTGTACAGACTGCATTGTGCAGGCCTGGAGAGTGCAAAGGATGCTCCAGGTGGCTCTGCAGCAGTGATACTGGCTGCAGGGTGTCGTTCCAGATGAAGGGGCTTTAGGGGCAATGATGGCGCCACCCACAGAGCCCTGCGCTTTGTGTGATGGCACCACTCGCACACTCATAGTTACAGCCCTGGAAGCACTAAGCGGTATTTCAGTGTCAAAGTGGGCGTCTCAGTCATTGCACATTCAGACGCACACCTGTACAGCAAAGAAGGACTTGTAGCATTATTTGCATAAAGTCATAGACGTGCGTCCGACAAAAGACGCACACATTTCAGACCCATAAGGAGAAACTAAGAGACTCAGAGAATACAGAGGAATAGGATTTACCACAAGAGAATACTCATTACAGGTCAAACCAAGCAATCATGACAATGTTAAAGAAATGGAGCCCTGGGGTAGGTACATTCAACTGTTTATTCCTGAGGACTTTTAGTTCTGTATGACAGAACTGGCAAAGCAATAAAGCCTACTATCCTTAAATGCTGGCAAATGTAGGGGAGAGCCAAAGACAAGCCAGCTTACTGTGAGAGAAACAGAAGAGCACAGGGGAAGTCTCCGATGCTCCTGCCAAGGTGGGTAGAGGCAACTTTATTAATATATTAGAATTTGTCTTTTCAAATATACTGTGTACTTGACATTTACTAAGGGAAAATAAAACAATATAAGATTATCAGTACAATGGTACAGTAGTCAGCATTGTCACTTATTAGCGCTGGGATGTGTTCAATCCCGACCACGACCCCATAGGTGTGCAGTTTGTACGTACTCTCCATGTTGTTTGCATGTATTTTCTTAATGTGCTTTAGTTTCCACCAACGTAATAATGCATACAGTTGAGTCCTCCTAATACACCTAGCATCATACACCATATGCCCGGGGCGACTGAGCCTCTCGGGATCGGTATGAAATACCACCGGCACCAGTCAAGATCCCGACAGCTGTAAAGGTAAATACTAACTAACCTAACCCCCCCAACCCTCCTTTAGGGGTGCCTAACCCTAACCCCCATCTAAGTGCCTAAACCTACCCCCCCTTCCCAGCAGCCTAAACCTAAGTCTCCCGGGGGTGCCTAACCCTAACCTCCCCCCGGGGGTAGAGATGTGTATGACTAGCGCCAAATTCCCTGTAAGACCCAATAGATCCAGACGTGCAGCTGGGAACAACAGGGACCTTTCAACAGTGCCCCCAGAGAGTAATTGTGAAGAAATTGAATAGTTCCAGCGCTATCTTGAGATCTGTGTTGTAGATAGATTTAATCTTGTTCCCGGTGTATTCCAAAATATGGGAAAAAATATAAAACTAATATCGTGTGATACTGTTAAACGGAATATGTTACACTCAATGAAATTGAAAATGCACTCACCATTTGTAGGTGGTATATGAGCGTTGGACCAATTTCTACCTTGGTCCTACGGTGGTTGCGAGATACAACATTGATTCGATGTGTTCTTGGATCACTCAGGAACAGTATCAGTCATAACAAACATAACATGCCTCCATAGTGCAAATCAGTAAACCCAAAAGAAGTCTTACAAAATTCTGTACTGTACTCATCTTCTGTGGGGTAAGATATAAGCCTTGGACATTTATTTTTAACAACCGATGTCCGTCGGTTATATTGGATTTATGGTCCTTGGGTCCAAAAGACTGATTTATGAAAAAATCAAATTGCTGTATTTTTTTTAATTAAAAATACTTATATTGATCCATAATTGGTGTAACCTAATTTACATCAATAATCTAAAAGGACATAAGATACACGATAAAAAAAATATATATTCAAAAAAATATATATATAAAAGAAAAAAAAAAAAGAAATAAAATATACTAAAAGAATTAATGAAGGAGTGAAGAGAACCAATGAATGGTTACCTAGCTTAGGGTAACCAACCACCCGGGTGCCTAACCATAACCTCCCCTTCCCCTAGCCTAACCGTCCCGTGGGGGGGGGCCTGACCCTGTCCCCCCCAGGATCCCCTATCCTAACCCTCCCCTTCACGTGGCTGTCTGCGCCCGGCTTACCTTCAATCGGTATGCCGGGCGTCAGGTTTCCGGCGTAGGTCTAATGACAGGTGTTGGGATTTCAACGCCTGTCATTAGTACCTTGCCGGGATCCGACAGTCGGGAAGCCGGTGGTAGGCATTTTGACCGTCGGCTTCCTGACTGCATCCCAGCCTCTCAGACAGATGTAGCGTGCCATCTTTTTGTTCAAATTTAGCATTTTATTTACATGGCAGACGCAGTGAAGCACCACTCATAGTGTACCTGAGACGCTGGGCTGCAACTTTAAACGCACAGGAATTCATTTTAAACACATAAAAGTCGCAGATGAAGCACAATAAAACTTGGTGTGAGAAAAAGCCACGGCTGCTGCATCATATCACTTCATATACAGATTCAGATGTACAAATGTCGCACATCTAATTGATCAGTGTAATCTAGTTTTGACATTTTGAGCGAGACAGATGCTCATGGCCCGGGTCCTGGCATGCCATGAGGGGCTGTTTGGTGCGACTTAAGCCATAGGTTATGAGGACGCATCTGTACTGCTTGCTTCATTATTTGACTTCTGAGAAAGTGGACCCTCTTGTTTGTCAGTGTTCTAGGTAATTTATATTGTATCTCCCATTTGAGCAGGGACTAATGAAAATGACAAATATGTTCTGTGCAGCACTGTGTAATATGCTAGGGGTTATAGAAATCAGGGCCGGCTCTAGGGGTGTTCGACCAGTGCGGTTGAACAGGGGTGCTGCCCATATAGGGGGCGCACCCCTCCCCAACATCCCGATTTCAACGGGACAGTACTGTCCCGCTGTTCCACCAGTGGGCCATAGTGGCCCGCGGGTGGTGAAATCTGGAGGTTGGGGAGGGGTGCGCCCTCTATGGCTGCGGCGGTGCCGGACCCCCGAAGTGTGAATGGATGCAGCGCGCATACACGCGGCATCCATTCACAGATGGGAGAGGGCTGGGGGAAAGCCCAGCCAGTGACGAAGGGCTGGGCTTTACCTCCAAATAACGTCACGTAGGGGGCGTGGCCTATGGTAATGAGGCCACGTCCCCAATTTTGGTCGCAAAATGAGGGTGCAGCGTACCGGGCCGGCACACCCCTGGAGCCGGCCCTGATAGAAATAGATTATAATAGCATTATTTTTCTGTATTCATCAAATTTATTGTATCACCTTCTTGAATATTATGGTTTTTTTTTCAACAAGAATTCCGCAATGAGATGTGGACACTAAAATAAACAGCCAGTGATATCAATGAACTGGCATCAGGAACACAACTTGTGTAGGGTGGCTGAGCATAGCTCTGCCAGGCTTAGTGAGTGTCAGTTGGGTAAACTGCTTTTCCACTGCATTAATCCTCTAAATAAAAAACATTTCCAGAGTGTAAAGTGAAACAGCGAGGACAACATGTGAGAAATGCAGGTGTTAGGAATAAACTGCGAAATAAAACAGTTTATCCAAGGAAAATATATTATACCTATAAGCGTTTAAAGCGTTGGACATAAAATTTGTTCCAGCTCTGTGTTATTTCATCCAGCGTGCTAGTACCGTGCCCTGTATTTTATCATCGGGTATAAAATGAGCACAGCTGTCAGTATATAATCTCGGTGTATCTGGAAAATGGACAAGCAATTCTCACAGCTGCAGAAGGCACTGTATATAAACTTAATTCGGTATTACAGTACCAAGCCGAAATTAGGAAGGCAGACATTGCTGCGTGAGAAATGACCTTTCTGACTTCCCACTGTGAATTTCTCCTCCCACTTCTCACCTATTGACACTTAAAAACGAGAAGAAAGAGAAAACTGGGATACAGATTGGCTCACAGCGTGCTATGCTTTTAGTCATCAATGTATGTGCATGTAAAAGCTATTAGCCGGACAGTCAGATATATTTCCATGGCTGGAAGGAGCTGACTGCTGGCGTACAGTTTAAGGTTTTCAAAAATATAAAAAAGATTTTCCGACGATCTTTATTAAATTCAATAAGTTCAAGAAAAAAAAAACCTTATCAAAAAGCAGAGACTAATGTTATTTCTGAAAATCGCCGGTAATGTGAACCACAGGTCAGTCGAGTTCACAAGGGCAATTTGCTATTTGGTTAGCTATGAACTGCAGTGACCGATACATTCTACTTAAATTAGCAGTATTATTTATGTATAGGTTATTTTGAGAATTTTTATAAATTGAATCAAGTAATGTACAGTATGGTCTTGTTGGCTGAGTCAACTTACACAATAGAACAACTAACTATATTAAAATGCTTTTTCTTTGTAATGTCAAGCAAACCTTCTCTCCTTTTGTTAGTTTTGCCATACCATTGATTGATTGGTTATGCTGGTATTACTGTACAATGCAACTTGGAAATACACCCAAAATCAAAAAGCACTGTGTTGATCCATTGTTGAGATTCCTGTTTGGTTACTTTTGTAAACACACCGAAAATTATGTGTCCGTCAGTTTTAAATCCAATCTGTTCTCATGGTTAGTGACTAAAATGTATGTACAGAGGGTCAAACTATTCTTTTGGGCAAAGTAGAAACCTGTGACCTCTGATTATGGGTCTGATTCAGAGATCTACACTATTCCGATGTTTATGGAGTTGAGCGATTATCAGTAAACTGTGCATGCGTCGAAGTCACACTGCGCATGCGTCAAGGTACATTACCGTAGTCACGGCGACAATTTACTTGCAATGTGATTGACAGACAGGGAGCATTTTGTGGAGGTAATGGGGAGTGGCGGCATAGAATGCAGGCGTATCATGACCGTTTTGGGGTCGTCTCACATCCTGCGACTGCGATCCCGTACGTGAGAACTATGGCTCCAGCATCTCAGCCATTCTGCGGAACCATAGACTTATTAAAGACTGCGACAATTGAATGATCTGTGACTGATGATGCGTCTTTGTACGCAGATGCTGCAACATTTTACGCAGATGCTTGGATTTGCAAAGTCGCAGGTGGGTGTCTCAATGTCGCAGCTGCGACATTTGTATATTTTCCCATAGCAGCTGCGTACAAAGGGCCTGATTCATTACTGATCACAACTGTGATTACGCACACAATTGGCCGTTTGTTACGACCTGTGATTTGCATGCATTGCAGTGCGCATGCTCGAACAAGTCACTGCGATCGCAGAGACTAGGCAGACCCATCGCAGAGTGATTGACAGGAAGTGGTCATTTGTGGGTGGTGATGGGGGGGTGGTCGGCAAAAAAAGCAGGCGTGCCAGTGCGGTTAAACGCTGTTGCAGGGGCATGCATAAATTAGGAATGGCGACGGTCAGGATGCAGACAGTCAGAATACCGACAGCGGCATCCCGACGGTTAAAAATCCCAACAGATTTAGGTAAGTATTCCAACACTTGCCCTAACCCTTCCCTTAACCATAAACCACCACTCCCGCAGCCTAACCCTAACTCACCCCTTCTGCAGCCTAACCCTAACTCACCACTCCCGCAGCCTAACCCTAACTCACCCCTTCCGCAGCCTAACCCTTACTCACCCCTTCCGCAGCCTTACCCTAACTCACTCCTTCCGCAGCCTTACCCTAACTCACCCCTTCTGTAGCCTAACCCTAACTCACCTCTCCAGCAGCCAAACCCTAACCCACCCCTCCTGCAGCTTAACCCTAACCTTCCCCCTAGTGCCTAACCCTAACCCATCCTAATCCTAACCCTGAGCCTCCCCCTAACCCTAATACTTATGGCTGGAGAGTGTCTGAATTCTGACTGTTGGACTGCTGCTGTCAGCATTATGTCCATCGCCATCCTAATCATCGGAATCTCCTTACATCTGATGACAGACCAGTTTTTCAGCTACTGTGTCATCCTAAACCCTTCAATGGCCTTTATTGTCCAGTCGATTTATTGACTGCTCTCTTGAATCCTGGTTTCATATGATTTTTGCTGCTGATCACTGGTAATAGCAAATTCTTTAATTTAATGTTATCCCTTGTTCACTAATGTCCCATTTCCCCCCTAATCTCTGTGTTTTGCAGGGGCTCATAGAGCTGCTGAGAGCTGACCTGAACTCTGTAAGAGGAAACAGTGCCCCCTAGCACCTCATCTAACTATGGGCCTGATTCAGACCCGCTCACTAAGATGCATGCTCTCGCTGCTGCCGATGGTATGCAATGTGTATGCATTGTGCGCATGCATTTCAGTGCGTATGCGCATACCTTAGCGACGTTCACAATGCGTTCGCTCGCTGCGCATAGACAGCCCAGCACAGGGTGACAGAGGAAGACGTTTGTAGGTGGTAACAGGGGCTGGCCATTATAAACGGGGGAGTGGAGGTGCAAACGCAGGCGTGTCTGAGCATCTCAACGGCGATTTAGAGGCGTGCATAATTAAAAGACAGCATCATAGTACATGTCACCTGGCTTGTTTCTACACTGAAGTGCTCACATTGCTTGCGGCAGGGTATGGTCAACCTCAAGTGCTGCGATCACATCTGATGTTAACCGATGTACAGATGGTTGCATACACTTCCTGGACATGACATGCACAAGTAGGAGTCTGTATACACTATGTAATTGCTCTCTAAGATAAACTGGGCGTACTAATGCATTGCTGAGCGATAGCACATCGTGCGAGCGGCTCTGAATCAGGCCCTATGTCCCTGCGCAGTGGAGGGAATGAGCAGAGCAGTTATGTAATAAACAAACAGTGCTGAAGACTGGATACAATGAAAATACCTGTCCATATTTGTAACATTATTTCCTTTGCCTACAATCATTTTAAATTAAGACTTATTTTAATAAATACCAAAGAAACAATACTGGACGGTTATCTAATTTGTATACTCTGTCATGCACAGAAGGCTGATAAACACAATGAGTTGTTTGTGATCTTTATACTAAAGTAATTAAACAGATAAGATATTGATTGTGGTGTAGTATGCTGAATAGTAACTGGAGAACTTCCAGAGGAGAAACCATTACCAGGACTATAGGTCAGTAGATGGGTAAAGGCTTTTAAGTAACATTTTCCTTATGTTTTACTATTTATATTTGCAAGCAAACACTTAAAACTTCCCGCTGCATATTTTGGAGAAATAAAAGACAGGTTATTATTACCTATTGATGTTTGCAAAACATCGGTGACCACCATGGTAACATCACTTGCACAAGTGACCTAGGGGGCTAACAGAGGACAGTCCATTGACCCATTTTCTTTCACTTGCAATACACCTGAGTACATAGAGTGCGTGGCATCCATAAGGTAACATCGTACCTCTGCTGCTCCTGGGCAGGGCCGGCGCTACCAGTAGGCAGATGCCTTAGGACACTGGCCACTAGGGGGCGCCGCTGAGTCCAAAAAAATAAATAATGGCATAATTCACGTCTGAGTGGCATATAATGAATTTGTGGCACAGCTGTGTGGCATATTATAAATTTGTGGCAGTGTTATGAGGTACATTATGATTTTGGCGCTCTGTTGTGTGGCATATTATATATAGTATATTATGAATTTGGGACACTGTTGTATGGCATATTATAAACTGGGGAGACTGATGCATGGCATATTATGAAATGGAGGGAGTAGGGACAGTTGGTGAAATATTGCCTAGGGTGCCTGGAAACCTTGCATCGGCCCTGCTCCTGGGCAAGTGGTATTAGGGTCATTGGAACCAATAGTTGCCATCCCCAAACCTCTTTGCTTTTATTAGTTTATAAATGCTAGTAAGAGCATGCTATTTGGCAACAGTGAGTAAGGATACACAAGGATCTATTTATCATAGGTGAAGAGTTATTGATATTAACCACTGACAATAATACTATTATCGAATAAAAATAATCAGTGATTATGACACATTATATAAGATAATATATTTCAGTCTAACTCTGTTCCCCAAGGTAACATAAACATCACGTAAAGATGCAAATTCCATTCTTTCTTACATATCAGAAAGTACAGTACATGCACAATATAGTTTTAAACCTTCAACCCACAGGAGTATATTATGAGAGTAGAGACATTTCTACTTACACTTTTACCTCTTGCGTATAAAGGACTGTTGCTTCTCTTCATGATGGCTGTGTTTCAGATAAGTTCTTCAAGTAGACATTCACAGGCCAGCCATCTAAACACCTGGGGAAAAAATACTTGTTATTAGTATTATCCTTTATTTTTGGGGCACTACAAAGTTTCTGCAGTGCCATACAGATTATATACAGATGTGTCCTAAAGCACCGAGCGTCTTTACCGAATACGACATGATATGCCTGGCGTGACAGACACTCTGAGATCAGTAGCGTAACATATTTTTCTTTACATTTTGCATCTTAGTTGCTTCGCAGATGCAGCAAAAACCCTCTCACAGTGCACTAGAGACGCTGGGCTGCGAATTTAACCGCACAGGAATTGGCTTTACACACGTACAAAGTCACAGATTATGCGCAGCAGAACTTGGAGTGTGGAAAGCTACGGCTATTCACATCTGAGCACTTTTAGTTCAGATTGGCATTTCCAATAGCATTACAATATGCACATTTTGTGCAAAAACTACAAGGAACATCATAATCAGGACCCTAGGGACACTCATTTCATAGGAATCCAGGTTATCACTTATGGCACATATCCACTACAAGATAAATTGGATGATTTGAACGATAACATTATCGCTCATCGTCCGCAATATCGTTAACGGATATGCCGTCAACGACCAGCGATGCGCACTCCCGCTGGTCGTTTATGATGACTCTCATCGCCCGAACCTGCTGACCAACCTGATGATATCTTCAGGTTAGGGGTGTGCACCGGCCACTTTTCGTGTTTTGTGTTTTGGTTTTGGATCTGGATCTTTCTTCGCGTTTTGGATCTGGATTGGTTTTGCCAAAACCACCCTTCCGTGTTTTGGGTTCTGGGTTTTGTGTTTTGGATCTGTATTTTTTTTAAAAAAAGCATAAAAACAGCTAAAATCACAGAATTTGTAGGTTTTTCTGCTCCTATGCTATTATTAACCTCAATAACCTTAATTTCCACTCATTTCCAGTCTATTCTGAACACCTCACACCTCACAATAGTGTTTTTATGTCCAAAAGGTTGCACCGAGGTAGCTGGATGACTATGCTAAGCGACACGAGTGGGCGGCACAAACACGTGACCCATCTAGGAGTGACACTGCAGTGGCAGACAGGATGGCAGTTAGAAAAACTAGGCCCCAAACTGTACATAATGCAAAGAAAAAAAAGAGG
The DNA here is from genome assembly GCA_031769625.1 of Taudactylus pleione. NCBI lineage: Eukaryota > Metazoa > Chordata > Amphibia > Anura > Myobatrachidae > Taudactylus > Taudactylus pleione. Next base: position 2,132,540 of record JAUIMM010000091.1, on the reverse strand, counting down.
TGCAAGATGGAATTGTCCTTGGGCCCTCCCACCCACCCTTATGTTGTATAAACAGGACATGCACACTTTAACAAATCAATCATTTCAGCGCCAGGGTCTGCCACACAACTGTGGCTGAAATGATTGGTTCGTTTGGGCCCCCACAAAACAAGCTGGCAATTAATGTGTCCCTGCACAAACTGGCTCTACGGAGGCAAGATGTCATCCTCATCCTCCTCATCCACCGATTCCTCACCCTCTTCAGTGTGTACATCCTCATCCTCACAAAGTATTAACTCGTCCCCACTTGAATCCACCACCACAGGTCCCTCTGTACCTTCTGGAGGCTGGTCTCCCTGGAAGAGCTGATAATTAATTTTGATGAACATCATCTTCTCCACATTCTGTGGAAGCAACCTCCTACGCCTTTCGCTGACAAGGTTCCCGGCTGCACTAAACACTCTTTCGGAGTACACACTGGAGGGGGGGCAACTCAGGTAAAATAGAGCCAGTTTGTACAGGGGCCTCCAAATTGCCTCTTTTTCCTGCCAGTACAGGTATGGACTGTCTGACATGCCTACTTGGATGCTGTCACCGATGTAATCCTCCACCATTCTGTCAATGGTGACAGTATCATATGCAGTGACAGTAGACATGTCAGAAATTGTTGCCAGGTCCTTCAGTCCGGACCAGATGTCCAAACTTGGTCCTGCCTGCCCTGCATCACCGCCAGCGGGTTGCTTAGGATACCTAAGTTTTTTCCTGGTAGCCCCAGTTGCGGGAGAAAATGAAGAAGGAGCCGTTGACGTGTCACGTTCCGCTTCAGCTGACAGTGTGTTCACCAGCAGGTCTTTGCACCTCTGCAGGCTTGTGTCGGCCGGAAAGAGAGACACCACATAGGCTTTAAACCTAGGATCAAGCACGGTGGCCAAAATGTAGTGGTCTGATTTCAACAGATTGACCACCCTGGAATCCTGGCAAAGCGAATGAAGGGCTTCATCCACAAGTCCCACATGCCGAGCGGAATCGCTCCGTCTTAGCTCCTCCTTCACTTTCTCCAGCTGCTTCTGCAAAAGCCTGATGAGGGGAATGACCTGACTCAAGCTGGCAGTGTCTGAACTGACTTCACGTGTGGCAAGTTCGAAGGGCTGGAGAACCTTGCACAACACGGAAATCATTCTCCACTGCGCTTGAGTCAGGTGCATACCCCCTCCTTTGCCTATGTCATAGGTGGATGTATAGGCTTGTATGGCCTTTTACTGCTCCTCCATCCTCTGAAGCATATAGAGGGTTGAGTTCCACCGCGTCACAACCTCTTGCTTCAGGTGATGGTGGGGCAGGTTCAAGAGTGTTTGCTGGCGCTCCAGTCTTCGGCACGCAGTCGCTGAATGGCGAAAGTGGCCAGAAATTTTTCGGGCCACCCAAAGCGTCTCCTGCACGCCCCTGTCGCTTTTCAGAAAATTCTGCACCACCAAGTTTATTGTGTGAGCAAAACATGGGACGTGCTGGAATTTGCCCAGATGTAATGCCCGCACAATATTGGTGGCGTTGTCAGATATCACAAATCCACAGGAGAGTCTAAGTGGGGTAAGCCACTGGGCGATGATTTCCCTCAGTTTCTCTAAGAGGTTGTCGGCGGTGTGCCTCTTACTGAAACCGGTGATACACAGCGTAGCCTGCCTTGTAACGAGCTGGCGTTTCTGAGATGCTGCTACTGGTGACGCTGCTGCTGTTGCTGCGTAAGGTGATACATCTACCCAGTGGGCTGTCACAGTCATATAGTCCTTAGTCTGCCCTGTTCCACTTGTCCACATGTCCGTGGTTAAGTGGACATTGTGTACAACGGCATTTTTCAGGACACTGAGGACACTTTTTCTGACGTTTCTGTACAGTCTCGGTATCGCCTGCCTAGTGAAGTGGAATCTAGACGGGATTTGGAACCGGGGACACACTACCTCCATCAATTGTCTAAATCCCACTGCACTAATGGCGGATACCGGACGCACGTCTAACACCAACATAGCAGTCAAGGCCTCAGTTATACGTTTTGCTTCAGGATGACTGCTGTCGTACTTCATCCTCCTCGCTAAGGACTGTTGGAGGGTCAATTGTTTAGTAAAAGTAGTGGTGTTCCTACTTCCTCTCTGGGATGATGAACGACTCCCAGCAGCAGCAACAGCAGCAGCGGCAGCAGTAGGCGTAGCAATGCAGGATCCTCCAGAGGAATCCCGGATAGGAGAGTCAGTCATGCCAGTGACATGGCCTGCAGGACTACTTCCGATCCTGACTAAGGAGGAAATTGACGAGGAGGGAGTTGACGGTGTGGTTTGCAGGCGCTTGGATACAACAGGGCAACGGGATTTAGGTGTCCCTGGACTGCTTACGGTCTTAGCCAAAGTTTCTGAACTTGACAGTAACTTTTTATGAACGCGCTGCAGGTGCCGTATAAGGGAGGATGTTCCTAGGTGGTTGACGTCCCTACCCCTACTTATTTCACCTTTACATATGGTACATATGGCAAGACAGTTGTTGTCCGGATTTGGATAGAAATATTGCCAGACCAAAGAGGTGGAATGTTTGGTCTTCTGCCCAGGCATGACCGTGATGGGCTTTTTCATCCCACGGACAACAACTGTCTCCCCCGGAGCCTGATTTAAACAAACCACATCACCATCAGAATCCTCCTCGCCAACTTCCTCCTCAGCGCCAGCTACACCAGTATCCTCATCCTGTTGTACTTCAACAGTGACATCTTCAATTTGCATATCAGCAAGTGGACTGTGGGTGCTCCTTTCAGCACTTGCAGGGGGCGTGCAAATGGTGGAAAGAGCCACCTCTTCCCGTCCAGTGCTGGGAAGGTCAGGCATCGCAACCACCACCACACTTGGACTCTCCTTGGGGATTTGTGATATCTTCTTAGAAAGCACAGTTCTTCGCTGTGCTTTTGCCAGCTTAACTCTTTTGATTTTTTTAGTGGGAGGAGGGCTTCCATCGTCATGTGAAGCTGAACCACTAGTCATGAACATACTAGGGATTGACCTTAGCCGTTCCTTGCCACTCCGTGTCGTAAATGGCATATTGGCAAGTTTACGTTTCTCTTCAGCTGATTTAAATGTCTTTTTCAAGGTCATTTTCCTGAACTTTGCCATTTGGGATTGTATGTGCCCTCTACTATGACATTGGGCATCGGCCTTGGCAGACGACGTTGATGGCATGTTATTGTCTAAGTCATGACTAGTGGCAGCAGCTTCAGCACTAGGAGGAAGTGGTTCTTGATCTTTCTCTATTTTATTTTTATCGGAGAAAGTTTGGTCCTCCATTTATGTTATATCAATTTGATATATACGTGCGGCTAAACACAGAAAATAATATTTTTTTTGGTTTGGACTGGAGTGTACTTTCGGGGGTTACAGCACCCTTAACGGTCAAGCCAGCCGGCCCTTTACTTATGACACAGGCGCACGCTTGGCACTACTTTGTTGATGCACGTGCGGCTACTGCGCACACAATTCACAAACACAGAAAATAATTTTTTTTTGGTTTGGACTGGAGTGTACTTTGGGGGTTACAGCACCCTTTAACGGTCAAGCCAGCCGGCCCTTTACTTATGACACAGGCGCACGCTTGGCACTACTTTGTTGATGCACGTGCGGCTACTGCGCACACAATTCACAAACACAGAAAATAATTTTTTTTTTGGTTTGGATTGGAGTGTACTTTGGGGGTTACAGCACCCTTTAACGGTCAAGCCAGCCGGCCCTTTACTTATGACACAGGCGCACGCTTGGCACTACTTTGTTGATGCACGTGCGGCTACTGCGCACACAATTCACAAACACAGAAAATAATTTTTTTTTTGGTTTGGACTGGAGTGTACTTTGTGGGTTACAGCACCCTTTAATGGTCAAGCCAGCTGGCCCTTTATTTATGACACAGGCGCACGCTTGGCACTACTTTGTTGATGCACGTGCGGCTACTGCGCACACAATTCACAAACACAGAAAATAATTTTTTTTTTGGTTTGGACTGGAGTGTACTTTCGGGGGTTACAGCACCCTTAACGGTCAAGCCAGCCGGCCCTTTACTTATGACACAGGCGCACGCTTGGCACTACTTTGTTGATGCACGTGCGGCTACTGCGCACACAATTCACAAGCACAGAAAATAATTTTTTTTTTGGTTTGGACTGGAGTGTACTTTCGGGGGTTACAGCACCTTTAACGGTCAAGCCAGCCGGCCCTTTACTTATGACACAGGCGCACGCTTGGCACTACTTTGTTGATGCACGTGCGGCTATTGCGCACACAATTCACAAACACAGAAAATATTTTTTTTTTTGGTTTGGACTGGAGTGTACTTTGGGGGTTACAGCACCCTTTAACGGTCAAGCCAGCCGGCCCTTTACTTATGACACAGGCGCACGCTTGGCACTACTTTGTTGATGCACGTGCGGCTACTGCGCACACAATTCACAAACACAGAAAATAATTTTTTTTTTGGTTTGGACTGGAGTGTACTTTCGGGGGTTACAGCACCCTTTAACGGTCAAGCCAGCCGGCCCTTTACTTATGACACAGGCGCACGCTTGGCACTACTTTGTTGATGCACGTGCGGCTACTGCGCACACAATTCACAAACACAGAAAATAATTTTTTTTTTGGTTTGGACTGGAGTGTACTTTCGGGGGTTACAGCACCCTTTAACGGTCAAGCCAGCCAGCCCTTTACTTATGACACAGGCGCACGCTTGGCACTACTTGGTTGATGCACGTGCGGCTACTGCGCACACAATTCACAAACACAGAAAATAATTATTTTTTTGGTTTGGACTGGAGTGTACTTTGGGGGTTACAGCACCCTTTAACAGTCAAGCCAGCCGGCCCTTTACTTATGACACAGGCGCACGCTTGTCACTACTTTGTTGATGCACGTGCGGCTACTGCGCACACAATTCACAAACACAGAAAATATATTATTTTTTTAGCACTTGGGGGGAGCACCCCTGATGGACAGTGCACCCCCTGGACAACACTACAGCACCCCTTTAGGACTGGGACCCTGCACAGGACTTTGGAGTGGACACAGCCCCTATGGAGAACTGACTGCACAACACAGTCCAGCCAGCCCCTATGGACTTTGAAGTAGTGGACACAGCCCCTATTAACAACAGCAGCACAGCACAACACAGCCAGCCCCTATGGACTTTGAAGTAGTGGACAACAGCAGCACTACACTACACTACACAGCCCTAACTCCCACCCTCCCTCTTCACTGTCCACAGCCGAGTGAGAAAATGGCGCCGACGCGGTTACCTTATATAGGATCCAAAACCCGCGAGACTCGGAAGGCGGGATGATGACGTTTTGCCTCGATTTCAGATCCGAGTCAGGCGGGAAAAGTCGAGCCTGACTCGGATCGGTCTCGGATCGGGGGGGCTCGGGGGGGTTCGGATTTCAGAAATCCGAACCCGCTCACCCCTACTTCAGGTTGTGCAGGTTCGGAAATGAAGGAGGGTGCCAATGTCCACTACACAATGTAATGAAAGATTGAACGATAACGATATCATTCATTATATCGTGTAGTGGATACGCGGCACTAGTGAATAAATAAAGAGGAACTCAAGTGGATGATCCATCTAAAGGAACTAGCCCCGTACGGGTTGAATCTTGATAATGAGGTAAAATCAGTCATTACAGGATGACTGTATATTAGCATCCACCATGTTCAGCCGCCATTATTATGACAGTTTATGAATACCATTACTGCTGACAGTCTATAATTTATTCCAATAATCATCCGGTAATAAATCCAGACACAAGGTAATGTCATCTCTGATGAAATTTTTCCCCACGACATTCCTCCATGTTCCCATCTCAGGGGCATTACGTTATATAACCATATCTTTTTCATACCTATCCCTGCTACAGCAGATCATTTCCCCATTCACCAATACAGATTGGCATGAAGTTTGCACCCCCAGAATCATCGGGTAATCATGGAGATACCAGGCCACACCACCATGATGTACGAGCCACGTCACAGACTTTCAGTTAAATACTGCCGACACCAAAGATGGCAGATACCATCACTCCCTGAGGAAGTACCCGATAATTGGCGGAATGTACGGCATTGCGGATGCAATGCTTAGTACATCCCACCCCCAGTGAGTTAAAACAAGGGTACAAATAATGACAGCTCTTTCGGAAAAATATATTAACCACAAAGGTACCACTAAAAACAGTTATGAGTATTTTTTAAAAGCATCACTTTAGATCATGTATAGTGCAATTTTTCATCTTGATATCAGTATTATGCCGGCCATACACGGTGCAATTTCGTAACGTTCAGAAGTCTTGTACGATTTCCCTTGAAATTCTTCCCTCGAAATTCTCTATACGATCTGTCAAATGGTGTACACGATTGTACATACCAGCATATGATACCGATGCGTCGTATCCGATTGCTAATCGTTAAGGATGGATGCGATGCTGGCTCTTCTCCGTTAGAAAAATGGAGGAGGGGAGTGGTCAGGGATAATGCAAGACCTCGTACATCGCACATCTGATCTTACGCCAGCAAAATAGCATACGCTGTGTATCACATCATGCACGATAGGTCGAAATCTTACCGCTTTTCCAAAAGATCTACAATGCATAACTACGATGGCGGGGATGTGCAGCGTCATCATACAAATACTGCACACGATGTATACGGTTGGTCGATACGATTGATCTAAATCGGCCATATCGTGCAAAAAATCGCACCGTGTAGTGAGCTGCTGTATAATTTATATAAGAATCCGCTAGTGCACATATGCGTGAAGAGTCCTGGAAACCCTTTTGGTGCATGTGCACTACTAGGAGCATTCCCAGACACGTATCCACAACCACAGAGGCCATGTTTGGAGAATTTTCAGTAGGAGACAGTGTGCCAGCCTTTGGCTGTCATAAATGTGAATAGTGCAAATAATGGTGCAACGATAGTGGAGTGTTTACAATCGCCTGTGGAGTTGCCCTGTCCATGAGCTTTGCAAGTGGGCGTTTCAGAGCTTGCACATTCTGCCGTACACTAGTACACAAGGGGCTGAATCTAGCATTTGCATATTTCTTACGCTGCAAATCTGCATAAATCTGCATAAATTTGTATAAATTTGCAGGCAAATGAAGTTGATTCACTTGAAACTGATATAAAACTTTTTGTAGCAACTCAGCAGAATGAACAAGCTTGGCATTCTGCTAATACCCACAGAAATGGAATCACCTGATAAAGCCTGGTTTCTGCATGCAACCTCATACTCTTCACTTGGTTCTCCCCTCCATGTGATCTCAGAGTGGAGGCATAACAGGTAGTCTAGTACAGTTCACTTAACTCCAACAGAAACACATTTGAAGTACACTGTAAATTCCTTATGCTTAAACCTAGCATGAGTTTTCACTGGCATGTTCTAATGTAAGACAAACGCCAGTGGGTTGATTCCTGGCCTGCCATCGTTAGGGCATAGTGTTTGCTGTTCCTGCTGAGTAATTAAGTTTAAGTGCCTATCCTGAGTGTGTTTATAACATTTGTATAGCCAGTTGAATAGGCTGGCTGCTCCCATTGTGACTGTAAATAGTACCTAAGGAATACATCAGCTCTTTTAGGAAGCAACTGAAAGTAAAGTGCAACAAGAGCAAACAAAAGACAAAAAACCCACAAGAAAAGGACAGACTAGATGAACCTGTATTATATTATATTCAACTTGCGTCTGACATTCTGTTGTCGTTGGTGAATTTCGTTCTTCTATAGTATATGACTCCCATTAATTAAAAGGTCCATTTGGGGTTGATTCGGAGTCGGTCGCTGCTCTGTCCGTGTGTGCTTCTTTTGGTGGTGTAGCGTGTGCGACGTTATGCTAATACCGCTACAAGCCCCTCCCTAGTGTACATCCGTGCATCTGCATGTGCAAAGAAAAGGACGCCCACTTTGAGAGCCTTTAGACACAACCATCGGTCGCCCTATGCTAGGAGCAGATTCTCCGACAGAGTATGGCCTCCAAAGTGAGTGATTAAGCATCTGAGTTTGCAACCTGTTCAGCGACACGCCCTCGACATTCCCATAACATGTCTATAAGACGGACAATTTGCATGCATCTGAATAGCCACCTCCCAGGAATGCTAACCATATTTCCAAGACGCATAGGCAGCTTTTAGACATATGCACAGTTGAAAAAACATTGACCATTTGCACAAATATCGGCATTGCGTGCAGCTCACAATAAGCCCCTAAGCCTTTTAACACCCATTTTTTTAAATTTTGTATTTAAAATAGTCTATTACAGTAATTATCCAGCTATTACAAAAGGCTTAAAACCTCCATCATTATAAGCCCCTAAAACGTCTTGGAAAACTATTTTATTTGAAATCAAGCACCCAAATAAAGTGAAGTCATCCAAATAACGCATTTCAAAACACACTCACCTTTCTCCCCTGAAACTACTTACCCACTATTTACCAATCCACTGCACAACAGGGATGGCCTGAGATGGGTCATCTGTCTATGGTGAATGGTTTTAACCATTTTGTGGAAACCATTGATTGTTCAGGTCTGCACATCTACAAAGGAATGGGTACTGCTGCCACACATGTGCAGTACTTAAAAGCTTTGGGATTTTGCCTTGGGTACCATCTTGAGAAAACCATCCATGGTTACGAACCATCAATGATTGACGGTAATCCTCACCCTAAAAACTTTCTACATGCACTTTGATGATACAGATGTGTTACTTCAACCCTCACCATGCCAACACAGTACGGTATATAAATTCCTGTAACCAGTGGGTTAAATAATTAATTTCTACATAGGCATATAAGTTGTAACACACAACCCTTGCTGGTACCAATTAAGGTTTGTAGTTCTAGTCTATGCATAGACTGGTCAGATTAACCTTTAGTGTCAAACAAGACATATATTGAGGCCCAACTTGTACCTGTCACTATTAGAGATGTATAATGAGCCATTCGTACCTTATATGGCGTTATTAGTAGACAGTTAGCCACATTGCAATAGAATTACCATTGTAAGATGTGTAGAGAAGCTAAGCATTATGGGTTACTGATAGTGATGTCCATATTCTACACAAAGGGGCTTTGAAACTCCAGATAGTCTAGGTTATCATAACTGTATTTCTTTGTCTGATTATATCTTAGTGCTTACAGAACATCTGCAAGAGATAAGAATAGTCCATGCTATGTTGTACCAATCAGTGCTTGGTACCCAGTATGTAACTAATATGGGTTTAATATCCGGAAAGCCAACACCCATACTATGGTATATAAATCAAGATCTAAACAAAGGCTCTTTGGCTCGTGCATGGACTTGAGACTGCAGTAGAGTGCCTGCAATGTAAATTGAACTACCTGGGCGTTATTGAAATGAGGGCTCCCCGGAGAAGATGAAGATGAACTACATCTTATGCTGAAGATGATGAATCACGGATGTTATCTGAATACATACTATAGACAAAAGTCGAGCATACTGTATACTTTGTATGTTAATTGTTTGTTAGTTACTTGTAAATTAATTGTGTTCATTTGTACTCACTCATTTGGTCACATGTGTAACTATTCATTTCATCAGAATGAAACCCACCGTTATGCAATTCCATAGTAATGTCAATATTTCAATAGCATATGACAATGATAAAATCTCATTTGTTCAGTGTTACTTTTATAGATATAAGGGCTGAGAATATAAAATAAATTCTAAAACTTCAGGAAAAAAAATTATTTCCTCTGCACTGTATAAAGTGCTTCCTGTGAAAACAGGAATTAGCATCACACATGTTAGATATACAAAAAAAACACATTGTTTAGCAAATTCCAATACCTACATTTCATGACTTGGAAGAAAATTCTACTGGAAAATTAAATTACGGGTGGGCAGTGCTAATGATTTGTAAACTGAATTATCAATACTTTGCTATTTTCCATTAGTATTGAGCAGGTGCTTTTTCTTGGCTTTGTGAGCTATAAAAGCAGTGTGTGTATTAACATGCCTTGTTGTCACGTTGATAGTTCACCATGACCTGGGTTAACAGCTTCACTAAATGGGTCAATGCTTCTTATAAATACTTTGGTGTTTGTGGCTCACACAAATCTGATACACAATCACTTAACAACATCCTTCGTCAATGTCAGAAAAGAGAAAAAAGAAAAGAATAGAGTTCAATTATTTTAACCAGTGATCCATACAAGAAACATTTGAGACTTCTAATTAATTAGTTTCTGAATGCTGAAAGTTAAATGAAAATGCACCCATCTTTGTTACAAGATGTTACCTTCGTTTTAATTGGAAAGATGCTATTTGATAATGGACAGTCTACACATTTTTTTTAGAACATTTCTGACTTTTAGCTAAAGGTTATAGTGTATAAAATGTTGGCAGGTCACGTACATCTGTTATTATATATTATCCTCCCTAATCTTGATTAGAAATCCTCTCCAGATATTGAATTCTCCAAATGCAGGGATCTATTTCAGATTAGGCAGAAGCCAGTTGGATGGCTAGTTCATCTGTCTTCAGAGATGTCCGTAACGCCGATATTTATGCAGATTGAGCAATTGTTTGTCTTTGTGCATAAGCCACACTGCGAACGCGCAGCAATTGTTTTGCATTTACGCTCACACAGAGAATTAATTTGCAAAGTGATTGACAAGTAGTCAGCGTTTGGGGGAGGTAAGGGGGGTGGTTAGGTAAACGCAGATGTGTCTGACCATTTACACGCTGTTTCATGGGAGTGCATAAATTAGCTGTTGCAATCTCCTTTGCAGCAGGAGAGCTCTCTGTGTGCCAGGAGAGACGCTGTGTTTGGGACGGTCAGACTTGCTGCATATGCTGCATGCCTGCCTGATTGGCGTAGATGCTACCGATGCTACTGATGCTACCGATGTTTACGCTGTTGCATGTCGTTGGACAGATATGGGAAGGCAGCAGTGGGTATCCCTATGCTCGGGTAAGCTTTGGGAACATTCTGAATCAGGCCCAAAGTACGTACTGCTGATTCTCCATATTGTGGGATTAGTCCCATATTCCTGCTAGGACAGTTAGGCATAGAAAAAAGGTTTAGGTTAACACTGCACAATCAGAAACTGAATCCATTCCCAAGAATAAAATGTGCTGGGAACCACTATTATCTGATAATGTACCTGCCCCTGACCACCCACAAGCAATATGTCCTTTCTAAGGTCTTTTCCTCAATCTATATATGCTTGCAATTGCACTAGCCTACATGAGAAACTTCTCATTCCGCCTATCCAGGCCCAAACAGGCATAAGTGTGGGAATCACGCAGTGTCGCAGGAGAGTGCCTGTGTGCCCTGGTCCAGCAGCCCCGCCACTGACACATATGACGTGCCAGGAGAACACGGAGCAAAAGGAAGATGTCTGCTGTGTGCATTCTAAGGACGTCTCCTGTCGCTTTCTTTCAGTAAAGTGCCTCTCCAGGCACCCCACTAGATGCAACAGTGCCTCCCCAAACTGCCATCAGGGTAGCGATGGTGCTGCGCCCACAGCCTTGCACCTCTAGCTGCAGCACAAGTTGCACATCCCTTGTTACCGCTAGGGAAGCCAATCCCAGGATCCAGATCCTAGCGGACTAGAAGGACCTAACGTCTTTCCCAGGAAACAGAAGCACAACACTTACCAGGAAACAGAAGCACCACACTTAAGGCGCACATCCACTTGCTGATTTCTATGAGCGATTGAACGATAACAATATCGTTATCGTTCAATCGCTCATGAATTGTCCACAGTAATGTCGGAAATGGCCAGCGATGCCCATTCCCGCTGGTCGTTTCTGGCCTCAGTCATCGGCTGAACAAGCTAGTCAACCTGACGATAATGTCAGGTTGAGCATGTTAGGGGATGATTGATGTGCCTACACTGAACGACTGAACGTTCAGTGTAGGCACAACACAGACTGTGAAACGACTGCACGATTACAATGTCGTAATCGTGCAGTCATTTTTTGGTCTGCTAGTGGATGTGCCCCATTACATTTAGAAATCACAGTGTCTCCCATCAGGCCCTTGACCTGTCCTCCAGGCTGACTACAGAGACTGACCCACCCCTTATCAGTCTCTCACAGGTTATCTGGAAATGAAGGTTGCTAATCAGCTTCTGTCTACCAGATAGAAGCTTAACACCTGGGACATACAGTATATACTGTATCTCCCCTTGACAACATTTCCAGTGTGGAAGCCAGGAGGGCTGTGGCCATACTTGCAAGAAGCAGGCAGGACTGAAACTTTTTGCGAAATTGTGCACAGACTGGCTGCCTTGGCAGAGAAGGCTGACAAATTGAGGTTGTGTCCTGAATGGGGGCTAGGTTGTTTCTTATTTTCTGTTACTATGGGCTCTAATTATTAACATTATTTTTACTAAAATAAAGTGAAAAAGGGTGTTTTCACTCCCTTTTCACGTTATTTTAGTTTCACCTACAGTTACTATAGGGCAATTGGAGTAGAATTCGTAAAATTCTACTTCAACCCCTAAGTATCACTTATTTTTAGTAATCAGATTGCATTTCCCATAATTGTAATGGGAAATATGATCTGACCAAAGTTACTAAAAATAAATTGTAAAAAAATACCGGGGAAAGCCCTGTGATAATAACGCAACCTGAAGGTGGCGTTATCCAGGGTCTCCCCCGGTTACTGAACTCCTACTCTGCTCTAAAAGGCAGAGCAGAGCCGGGAGCCGGCCCCAGTGATCAGCTGTGTAGTCTAAACAGACCACACGCTAATACACTGCAAAAAAAAAAAATAGTAAAAATTTTTTTTTCACTTACCTGACTCCATAGATCGGTGGTCGGGGCTCCGGTGATGACTCCCCTCCGGTCAGCTGGTCTTGCATGCTGCACTGCGGTCCAGTCATCAGCTGACCGGGTCATAGTGCGGGATGGGAGATCAGCTGACGAAGGACACGGGGGGCGGGGGGCGCCGCCACGGTACCGCCCCGTCCTAGTTAGCCAGTGTAGGGCTGACTGCAGTGAGTATGGTCAGCTCTACACATTTACTCAGGACCGGCGCTAGGCTCCCCAGCGCCATCCTGTGCTGCACAGCTGAGCCCCTTCCCTCCCCCTGAGCGCTTACCCAATAGTGCCAGGCGGATTGTGGGAGGCGGGCTCAGGCTAGTGCATTTACACACACATTCCACCAGCGCGGTGGCGATGTGTGTGTTAATCAGCAGCCTATGAGAGTCAGACAGACTTGTGGCCGGCATCGGGGGGTGGACTACTACTGGGGGCACTACAGGGGGGACCTCTACTGGTTGCAGCATAGGGGGGGACCTTTACTGGGGGCACTACTGGGGGGACCTCTACTGGGGGCACTACTGGGGGGACCACTACTGGGGGCCCTGCATAGGGGGGCTACTATTGGGGGCACTATATAAAGGGCACTGCATAGGGGGGTCTACTACTGGGGGCACTGTATAAGGGGCACTGGATAGGGGATCACTACTGGGGGCCTGCATAAGGGGGACCACTACTGGGGGCACTGCATAAGGGGCCCTACTGGGGGCACTGCATAGGGGGGACCACTACATGGGGCACTGCATAAGGGGGATCACTACTCGGGGCATGCATAAGGGGGACCACTACTGGGGGCCTGCATAAGGGCGACCACTACTGGGGGCACTGTATAAGGCACCTTACTGGGGGCACTGCATAAGGGGGACCCCTTCTGGGGGCACTGTTTAAGAGGAACTAATGAGGGGCTGCATAAGGTGGACCACTACTGGGGGTACTGTATAAGGGGTACTACTGGGGGCCTGCATAAGAGGGACCACTACTGAGGACATTGCATACTGGGGGTACTGTATAAAGGGGCACTACTGGCACCCTGCATAAGGGGGACCACTACTGGGGGCACTGCATAGGGGGGACTGTATAAGGGACACTGCATTAAGGTTCATATGGAATGGAAATGAATGTTCAAAGTGACGAGAAAGGGGTGTGTGTCATGTTCACACGCCCCATTTCTAAGTGACCACGCCCATTTTTCGGCATGCCCACATAGGTATGGGGGGGAGGGCTCCATTTTTATATTTGCCCTGGTCTCCAAATACCCTAGTTACGCCGCTGCATGTTAGCATCTGAATCACAGTCAAAAATTTGACCACGTGAATAGTTTTGCATTATTATGATGGGGTTGGGTACAGAATCTGGATGGTTACAATGTTGACGGCATCTCGGCGGTCAAAATCCCAATGGATTTTGGTAAGAATTTTACCTTTACCCTAACCCAATCCTATCGCAGCCTAACCATAACCCACCCCTCCCGCAGCCTAACCCTAACCCACACCCGCCACAGCCTAACCCTAATCCAACCCTCCCGCAGTCTAATCCAACCCGTTCTACATATCTGAAGAGGAAAATTTACAAAACCATTCCTGACACGGAGTACAACTATTAACCTTGAGAATAGTTTCTGGACTACCTATTGTAACGATACTACATTCATATCTGTTGTGCATAATCTTCTTTTGCATATTGGGATACATTTAATGCCATATAGGATCTATATTGATCACTACTGGCATTGTAATATGTTTAAATATGTTTCAGTCAAATTTTACATATAATTTCAATTTAACTTTAACTTAACTGGATATAGCTTTTATGTGACATTATTTCTTATCATTTATATATATTTATATATTTGATCTATAATAAATATATTATACACAGATCTTTGTAGTATCAAGATTATCCATATGTTGCACCAGTCTAAGACACATGTTCCTGTTTACTGTCCTTGTTTGATAGCCTTATATGAAGAAGAACAGGAAAAACATTGGCTTTGTGCCTTTTCTGACTTATAAACCAGGAGATTCAAAGCCTGTGTGTGTCTTTGAAATATGAATGTCTTTATGACACTAGAGACACGACTAACAACTCAAAATAGGGTTTCGTAATAAATATATAAATAAAAAAAGAAATGAAGAAAAAAAAAGACGCATTAGGAGAGGTGACTGTAAGACACTGTACAAGAATAGATTGGCTGCTTATTACACCATCCGGTGGACAACAGCCCGATGCATCATTACATGTAGAGGGAGAGAGTTCCAAAGGTGGGTAGCAGCACGGGGAAAATATTGGAGGCCGGAGTTGGAGGAAGTAATCAGTTGGCATGAGAGGCGGCGTGCATTTGTTGAACGAAGAGGGCGGCCAGGAGAGTGAAGGGAGATGAGGTGAGAGATGTAAGTGGGAGAGGAATGGCCGAGGGCTTTGTAAGCAAGTGTAAGAACCTTGAATTGGGTTCTGAAGGGGAAGGGGAGCCAGTGGAGGGCTTGTAGGAGTGGGAAGGCAAATGTAGAATGTTTGGAGAGGAAGATGAGCCGAGCAGCAGCATTGAGCACAGACTGGAGAGGAGAGAGATGGAAGTTGGGGAGGCCAGATAGGAGGAGGTTACAGTAGTGCAATCTGGAGATGACCAGTGAGGGTTTTAGTAGCATCCTGGGTGAGAAAGGATCTGATCTTGGATATATTTTTGAGATAGAAATGACATTACTGCAAGAGGTGCTGAATATGTGGTTTGAAGGAGAGGGAAGAGTCGAGGATAACTCCAAGACAGCACACTTATAGTGTGTACCCAGCCTTACTGGACACCACGCAACAGAGCAGAATGAATTGAAACTCATCATACAGTACCAGCTGTTTTCTTTTTTGTTTGGCTTTAAAAAATAAATTTCAGTATAGAGGGAAACCAGGGGAGGTTTACAGTTTTTTTTTTTTTTTTTTTTTAAAGGGTCCGGAATGGAGGAGGGGAGTAAATGAGCATGGAAGAAGAATATGCAACTGATGCACCAGTTATGCGAATACAAAGTTATATTAACAATGATAAACAACATTATCACTTACCACATTTTTATGCAGGATGTAATTTACAAAACTGAGTGTCAGGTGACTACAAAGTACAAACGGTAAAAAGCAAGAACTACAGTACAGTATAGCAAATGGAAATTAAAAAAAGTTGGATAGGAAGTAGGCCAGGAGCTAAATGAGTTTGACCCATTCTGCATTGTGCAGGAGGTGGTCAATTACAGTGCATAAACGCCCTATCAGCAATTGACTTTAGTATATAAACATATAAATATATATAAAGTCTTCTAAACATGAAGTTATACTAATAATAACGACACAGAGACAGATGTGGCCTTTAAACTGGTCGGCCTTTTATCAAGCAATCAATAACTTAACTATAGTGACGACCAAAAGAAACAGCAGCCATCGGAGATCAGTGACTATCAAATCAGATGACCAGAAAGACTTGAAGGGCTAATTGCCCACTCAGCAAGTCCATAGGTCACATGACACTCCCCCATACCTTCCAAAGCCCAGTTATCGAAACAAGGCTGCTGACAGCAGCAGGGACAATCAGCCAAAAGGTATATCAAAGGGCAGTGACTTATTAATCAGCTTACTGACCTCCAGACTCCAAAGAAAAAAGGCGACATAAAAAATAGACAAAAAAAGGGAGGGGGGGCTGAAAAGAGTCAGTCCCTTATCTGCAGCAGCCCTAAGTAAACTGTAGCTCCTCCCTTAACCACGCCTTATAACTCTACAATTGGCTACTCACTGAAACAGATTAACCCTCTACTATCTATGTAGCTATGATGTATCGCTGTCCTATAGCCTCGGGACTTATGGTCCATCCTGCACACATGGGTGCCCACCGTCTTCATTTGCAATGACGGAAGATTTGATCTCTAATCAGAGCCCAAAGGTGTGCGTGTGTGTATAGAGGCAATGCATGGAGCTACTGTATATTGGAAGCGGTAAAGAATTTCTGAAATGTAATCTGAGACCGCCTCTCTCCAGTAAGTTTGTGTAGAGAATGCATTCTTATCCTTGGCCTCTTCGCAGACCAAATGAACTTCAAGGACAGTAGTTACATGAGTTTAAGGGGCCGTTTCATCATCACTAAGTGGCCCGTTACACATGCGGAAATGTTATTTTCCGCGTATTTTAGGTAACGGGACAATCATCATCAGGGGTCTGATATTCAGCAAATGTAAAAAAACTTTAAGTTCTTGGAGTTTGCCCGTGAGAACAAACGCCATCTTCAGATGCTGCTTGTTATCGGAGCCCCACTCCATCCTATGGGAAAGAGTTCTGGGGATGCGAAGAGGGATCCGAGTGAACTCCTCCGCTGCCTCCCCAGCGGCTTTGTGCATGGACGACCTCCGGTCACACATGCGCAGAAGCCAGACACGGGGGAGGTAAGTAACACTGCTACTTTGGAGCAGCTGTAACCGCACAAGAGCAATGCTGAACTGCTCCACTGATAAGTATCCCCCGCATCCGGCCCCGATTATGAATAGATCCCTAAATGTTTTAATGGGAATCAATGCAGAGAGGAGTTAAATAGTTATCCTAGGATGAGGAGGAAGTTCATTTGGATGACTGTGGTTCTCCCAACACATGATTTGAATTCCATCTGGTTACATACAAACACAAGGGGTGGGGGGCATTAGTTTGTGCCCTGTTACAGCAGATTATATTACATATTAAGAACAGATCAGTACATTTTTGATAATTCATATAAATGACCCCTACATATAAATGACCCCTACAAACGTGTCAATTAATAAAGTAAATTACTGTCCACGCAATGTGTAATGGAATTGACAGAAGGTCAAAATTATATTGAACAGTGCTAATATCTATTACCAGAAAAGAATACTTACTTGTCATAATATGATATTGATTTGGTTTTAAAAGTGTGTTAACATACAATGACATTTCATCTATATAATTTGTATTTCAATATCCCGTTGACTTACTGTCCTGGCAAACCACAGGGGTTGCTCTCATCCTCTCTCAGCAATCTGTAACTATTGTGTGTAATCGTGTTTGTTTCAATCTATATATAATTGGGAGTAGTTGTCTCATGAACTCTGAAAAAAAAATGTATTTTTTCATACACTCAGATAAGCTGCTATTTTTTACCCTTTTTTAATTAATCTTGTCATTTTACTTATTGCCTCTGGATTCTATTTCTATGTTGCTAATTGCTCTTAAATGTATTTTTAGAAAAAGCTTGAATTTGTATTAAGGCTTTTTATTATTGTTTCTGAATAAATGGTGTATTTTTTATATATTTGGACTGGCACTTTTCACTTTTATGATGTATTTATACACCATTTGAGACACTTATTTAATATTATGTTGAATGTTATAAATTGAGAAAAACTTCTTAAATTTACACTTTGTACAGTAGCAAACTAGTCGCTCTATTGTTAATTCAGCTTTTTCCATTGTCTTCTAATACTTATACCAGTACAGGTTGAGTCCCCCATATCCAAATATTCCAAAATACGGAATATTACGAAATACAGATTTTTTTTGTCTTGACTAAGATACTGAAACCTTTTATTTTTGATGGTTCAATGTACACAAACTTTGTCTAAGGCACAAATTATTAAAAATATTGTATAAAATTACCTTCGGACTGTGTGTATAAGGTGTATATGGAACATAACTGAGTTTTATGTATGTACACAAATTTTGTTTGAACCACAAAATTATTGGAAATATTGTATAAAATGAACTGCAAGCTGTGTGTATAAGGTGTATCTAACACATAAATGCATTCTGTGTGTATATTGGGGTCCCATTCCCAAGATATTCCATTATGGTATGCAAATATTCCAAAGTACGGAATATTCCGTTATCCAAAATACCCCTGGTCCCAAGCATTTTGGATATCGGAGACTCAACCTTTATTATACTATTGACCTAGAGCTGACGCCTTAACATTATAGGCTTAGTTGCTGCAATCTAACACTATATTCTTCACTCCATTACTAAAAAGTATTGGCGCTGTACCCACTTATTTTCATGATATATATAGTCAGGTCCATAAATATTGGGACATTGACAGAATTTTCATATTTTGGCCTCTATTCACCACCACAATGGCTTTGAAATGAAACAAACAAGATGTGCTTTAACTGCAGACTTTCAGATGTAATTTGAGGGTAATTACATCCAAATCAGGTGAATGGTGTAGGAATTACAACGGTTTCTATATGTGCCTCCCACTTTTTAAGGGGCCAAAAGTAATGGGACAAACTAAACAATCCTAAATCAAACTTTCACTTTTTAATACTTTGTTGCAAATCCTTTGCAGGCAATTACAGCCTGAAGTTTGGAACGGATAGACATCACCAGATGCTGGGTTTCATCCCTGGTGATACTCTGCCAGGCCTCTACTGCAAATGTATTCAGTTCCTGCTTGTTCTTGGGGCATTTTCCCTTCAGTTTTGTCTTCATCAAGTGAAATGCATGCTCAATCGGATTCAGGTCAGGGGATTGACTTGGCCATTGCACAACATTCCACTTTTTAGCCTTAAAAAACTCTTTGGTTGCTTTTGCAGTATGCTTCGGGTCATTGTCCATCTGCACTGTGAAGCGCCGTCCAATGAGTTTTGAAGCATTTGACTGAATATGAGCATATAATATTGCCCGAAACACTTCAGAATTCATTCTGCTGCTTTTGTCAGCAGTCACATCATCAATAAATACAAGGGAACCAGTTCCATTGGCAGCCATACATACCCATGCCATGACACTACCACCACCATGCTTCACTGATGAGGTGGTATGTTTTGGATCATGAGCAGTTCCTTTCCTTCTCCATACTCTTCTCTTCCCATCACTCTGGTACAAGTTGATCTTTGTCTCATCTGTCCATAGGATGTTGTTCCAGAACTGTAATGGCTTTTTTAGATGTTGTTTGGCAAACTCTAATCTGGTCTTCCTGTTTTTGAGGCTCACCAATGGTTTACATTTGGTGGTGAACCCTCTATATTTACTCTTGTGAAGTCTTCTCTTGATTGTTGACTTTGACACATATACATCTACCTCCTGGAGAGTGTTCTTGATTTGGCCAACTGTTGTGAAGGGGTTTTTCTTCACCAGGGAAATAATTCTTCTGTCATCCACCACAGTTGTTTTCCGTGGTCTTCCGGGTCTTTTGGTCTTGCTGAGGTCTCCGGTGCATTCTTTCTTTTTAAGAATGTTCCAAACAGTTAATTTGGCCACACCTAATGTTTTTGCTATCTCTCTGATGGGTTTGTTTTGATTTTTCAGCCTAATAATGGCTTGATTCATTGATAGTGACAGCTCTTTGGATCTCATATTGAGAGTCGACAGCAACTGATTCCAAATGCAAATGTCACACCTAGAATCAACTCCAGACCTTTTACCTGCTTAATTGTTAATAAAATAATGAGGTACTAGCCCACACCTGTCCATGAAATAGCTTTTGAGTTGCTAGTCCCATTACTTTTGGCCCCTTAAAAAGTGGGAGGCACTTATAGAAACCGTTGTAATTCCTACACCGTTCACCTGATTTGGATGTAATTACCCTCAAATGAAATCTGAAAGTCTGCAGTTAAAGCACATCTTGTTTGTTTCATTTCAAAGCCATTGTGGTGGTGAATGGAGGCCAAAATATGAAAATTTTGTCAATGTCCCAATATTTATGGACCTGACTGTATATATATAGTAAAAAATAAGGTGCTGTTAGATTTTGAGTTGCAACCAGAGAGGCTTCTATGAAACATCCAGGTGGCAGAGTGAGGAAGCAATGGTCTATAAAGCCGGGAATACGAGGCACAGTGAGAAGGTAAACAGAGAGAGTGGACTGTTGCCTAGAATGGGTTAACAAGCGCAAAAAATTAGATTAGAATTA
Organism: Taudactylus pleione; assembly: GCA_031769625.1. Lineage (NCBI taxonomy): Eukaryota > Metazoa > Chordata > Amphibia > Anura > Myobatrachidae > Taudactylus > Taudactylus pleione. The sequence continues at coordinate 2,111,822 of JAUIMM010000091.1, read as the reverse complement.
TTCTGCCAGTATTTAATATGACTTACCTGTCCAGCGATGTCTCCGTTCTCCGTGGTAAACTCTGCTTTGTTACCGACAGCCTAACAGTGCCGTTCCGGGGTTACTAACAAGTGCGCTGCACAGCAGCTGTCTACACATGCACATTTGTCAGTAACCCGACGGGGATTCAGCAAAGCCCATTGCTGCACCACTTACTATGGCATAAGAATTTCTTCACAAACAGCAGTGAGCTTCAGGGGCATACGCAGGATTTTTAACGGGGGGGTTTCTAGTATATATATATACACTGACACACACATATATATATATATAAATATATATATTTACACACACACATATACACACACACTTATGTCACACATACATTACACACATACATGTGTGTCACACATACATTACACACACACTTACCATGCTGCAGGTTGGAGATCGAGATGGGACCAAGCACCATGTCAATAAGATCCGCCCCCTCATGGCGAAATGCCGCAATTCGTGGGTCATTTGGGAGTGGGCAATTCTATTGCATCATATTGGCTCCGCCTCCACCCATTGACCCTGCATTTTGATGCGAGGGGGCGGGAATTAATAACATGGTGGTGCTTGCTCTCCCCTCAGTCAGGGGGGGTTTCTGGGTACTCAGAAACCCCCCTGCATGCGCTACTGAGCTTACCGCTGTTTGCTAAATATTGAATTGATGTCATAACCACTTATAGAAACGAGTGCCAAAACTGTTAGGACTTGTTCTTAAATGGAGCCCAAGTCAAGAGAACCGGTAATATGTATACAGCAGTATCGGACTGGGGCATGAATGGCCCACCGGGGGAATGCAGTGGTCGGGGCCCATCATAAAGGGGTGTGGCCAGCCACCACAGGGGCTTGGATAACCATTAGAGAGTGCATGGTGTGGACCCCTTTATAAATACATATATATATATATATATATATGTAGTAAATACTGACTTGTGATAATGTACCAGATTGATAGCAACAATCTATTGTAGTGAATACACCATAATCCTGGGAAAGCAGTGTAATGTAACATATGCACAGGCTGGAACCTGATCCCTAGAGGAGGGGGTGGGGCTCCCAGTCAATGGGGCCCACCGGGATTTCCCCTGTATCCCTGTGGGCCAGTCCGACCCTGGTATACAGTGACTATAGAAATCTATGGGCAAATGTGCCAAGGAGAAATGAGTGAAGATACGATGACCTGAGGGCTGCAGCAAGGCAATAATCTGCTGTAGGGACCAGGAAGAAGCTGAGCTCTGCGCCAGCTCTCTAGGCTGTAGGGTGTGCTTCCAGCCCCTGTATTTGTAAAATAACATTTCACTGAAACAGCTGTGACAACCACAGTCAATTCATTGCGCTGCTCATTTGAGGTAGATCTGGGAATGTTTAAGACCAAATGGTAAATGTTATCGCATGTGATGCCAAATGCGAAATGAGAGTAATTCATGGGACAGTTATATAAAAGTTTGCCGTCTGTGGTATATCATTAATATAGCCTCAGATAATATGTGACATGGCTCCCTGATTATTCCTAATGTTTTGATCTTTGTAATTTATTAAACATCTGGGGGCTGCATTGCATGTATGACACTTGAAACGGAATCGGTATGGGATGCTGGCAGTCGGGATCCCGGCTGTCAGAATCCTGACTGGGCTAGCATACCAACAGTTGTTGTTTGGTAGGCTCCCCCTCTCCCTACCCTAACCCTCCCTCTTTGGTGCCTAATCCTAACCTCCCCCCCAAGTGCCTGAACCTAACCTCCCACTCCCAGCACCCTAAACCTAACCCTCCCCCCTTAGTGCCTAACCCGCACCCTAGTGCCTAACCCTAACCCTCACCTTAACTCTCCCAACCGCTACTTGCCTTTGGTATCCCTGCATTCAGGATGTCGGGGCCGGAGTTGTGATAGGCATCAGGATTCCAGATACTTACTGTACCCCCTTCAAATATATGGTGTATAATTGAGGGGCTGTATTTTGTGGCTAATAGGGGATTTGTATATAACGTCATTATATAATTTACCTCATTAAGGACCTCATTTATCAACAAGTGATATTCTTGTTATCAGGGCCAGATTAACAATGGGGCGGATGGAGCTACAGCTCCAGGCCTCCAAATAAAAATAGGCCCATCATCATGACAGCATGATGTTGACTGACCATCTGCTCTAAACATGGTCAGCCATAAATCATAAGTAGTAAAATTGTATTTCTCATTACCTCACAAAATAGAATTTTTTTTCTTTTACATATTTACGGAGACATTGGTGTTGAGAATATAGCGAGTGTATATGCCCATGTGGCTCTGGCCGCACCACACAGCACTGGTCACACCTCATCTGCTTTTCAAAATAGGCCCTTAATCATTTTCAGCTCCAGGCCCATGTGGCCCTCAATCCAGCCCTGCTTGTTGTCACTCGTTACTAATCTCAAATGGTGCTCCAACCAGTGGCGTAACTTCATCCAAGGTGCCCGGAGGCAAGAAAAAGTTTGGTGCCCCCCCAAATTGAAATGTACCACCCCCTATGCCAGCCCCAGCTGCCGCCCCCCTATGCAGTTCCCCCAGTAGTGGTCCCCCTGTGCAGTGCCCTCTGTAGAGGTCCCCCTATGCAGTGCCACCTATGTAGTGCCCCCCAGTAATGATCCCCCTATGCAGTACCTCCTGTAGTGGTCCCCCTATGCAGTACTTCCAGTAGTGGTGCCTCAGTAGTAAGGGCCCCTGTAGTACCCCCAGTAGTAAGCCCCCTGTAGTGCTCCCAATAGTAAGCCACCTCTAGTAAGCCCCCAGTAATTCCCCCTGTAGAAAGCCCCCAGTAATGCCCCCTGTAGTAAGCCCCCTGTAATGCCCCCTGTAGTAAGCCCCCAGTAATGCCCCCTGTAATGCTCCCTGTAGTAAGCCCCGTAATGCCCCCCGTAGTGAGCCCCCAGTAATGCCCCCTGTAGTGAGCCCCCAGTAATGCCCCCTGTAGTGAACACCCCCTGCGAGAACACACACATACAAAAAAAACAACACCAAAAACAATACTTACCTGAAACCCCGCTCCAGTGCTGCTGCCTTCTGTCTCCGGCGCCCGCTCCTCGGAACTATGGGAGTGACATCATGACGTCACTCCCATAGTGCATTGCGGGACCCGGAAGCGGAGCTCAGGAGTGAGCTCCGTTCCTCCGGCTACCGCCGGGGGGAAAGAAGGAGCCGGGCGCCCGCTGGTAACACACTCAGCGGGCGCCCGGCAAATAGGGGGTGCGACCGCAAGAGGTGGAGCGCCGATTGGCGCCAATCCACTGGAGGTGAAGCGCCGATCAGCGGCGCTTCATCTCCATAGCAGTGCCCGGAACGGCCCAGGGACAATGGAGCCAGGTGCCCAGTTAAGGGCTGGAGCCTGGCAGCAAATGACTCCATTGTCTCCGGGAGTTCCGCCACTGGCTCCAACCATTCAGCCCCTAACTGTCATGTGTTTGAAAAATAACAGAAGCTGATTGGTTGGAGCACCATTTAAGATTAGTAATGAGTGATAAGAATATCACTCGTTGATAAATGAGGCCCTATGTGTGAGATTAAAAATCTTGGGTATCTATAGCAGTCATTAAACAGACATCACTTAATAGATTTCAGTATCAACCAGATATAGTACATCTGCTATATTGGTTTTGTAAGTTGGTGTAGCAATTTTTGTACAGTAACTTACGCCTTCTCAAGCTCCAAACATCATAGTTTTTGTGCGTATTCATTATTGATTCATAAACTCTAACGAGCAGGAACCTCTTTCCTCTTGTGCTTCCCTCATTTATAGCATCATCTCCACCCCACTGCCAACAACAGCACCAAACCTTTAGGTTGCTGCAACAATGTTTGTAAACCTTGTCTATGTCCTGCAATGTTTTATACTTAAGTCACCATTTTTTTTGTTTTGTACATACTGTTTCTGTATGCTGTAAGGCGCTGCGGACTGCTTGTGACACCATATTAATAAAAAATAATAATAATAACAGAAATAAATACATACATACATGCATACATACACATATCATAAATTAACCCCTTATCTGACATTAAACAAGATACTACTCAATCATTTTTTTATATTATTATTAACAGTTTATTATATAGTGCAGCATATTCCGTTGCGCTTTACACATGGAAATAACATTAATAGAACCAAACTGGGTAGTAATAGACAGATATAATGGTAAGAGGGCCCTGCTCGCAAGCTTACAATCTATAGGGAAATAGGAGTTGATATACAAGGATAGGTGGTACATATTGCAAATTTGTCCAGCCCGATTGCGGAGGTTATTGGTGAGCTGTATGATCCAGTCACACTGGAAAGTTGACCTAGGGTCAGGAGGATGTGAAATTGAAGAAAGAGAAAATATGTGAGGTTATGTGTAGACTGTAAGAAGGGATGTAATTAGATAGCTTCCCTATGAAGGTTATGTGGGCGGTTCTGGAATCTGATAAGCTTGTCTGAAGAAGTGAGTTTTCAGGGAACGCTTGCATGTTTGGAGACTAGCGGAAAGTCTTAGGGGCAAATATACTAAGATTCGTGTTGTTCCCGATTTGTCCCGTTTTTCAATTCAGGTAGGATCGATCCAAAACGGCCATTTTTTTCACTTAGAAAATCAGGAATTTACCAAGCTAACGGTTTTCAAAGGATCATTTTGTTTGATGGTGTATTTGATCAATCCTCTCTGTGTTGAAGCCCCGAGTTCCCTGCCCGACTTTCTCTCAAGCAGCCTGCACGTATCAGTGAAATATGTGCAGGCTGCTTGTTTTTTTATTTTTATTTTAAGGGTTACATTTTTTAAAAAAAATTACATGGGGTCCCCCCCAAAAGGCTAACCAGCTCCGGACTGGTCAGCCAGTCCTGATTCCTAAAATTACGGGGAACAAAACGAATAGGGTTCCACCGTAATTTAAGAACCAGCACCTGGCTGCAGGGCCAGTGCTGGTTTTAAAGAAAAGGGGGGAAAAATTGCGTAGGGGTCCCCCTATATTTAAAACCAGCACTGGACCCAAACTGACCGGGGTGGAATGCCACAACCAGGAGACCCTATTATCAGGTCTCCATGGCCAAAGCATTCTCACCCCAAGCCAGTCAGGCCAAGCCGGGGATCTCAGGGGAGATGGGGACCTACACAAGAAGGGGTCCCCCCTCTCCCAAAACCCCAGGCTTGGTATGAAGCCCAGGGCTTTTCCCTGCACCCCTGGGCTGTGGGTACGGTGGTAATAAAGTGTAAAATAGAAGTAAACTATTGTATTTTACAGTGGAACTACAGGTGCCAGCATGCCTGCCCTTTGACACATGTGGAACTACAATTCCCAGCCCCCGGCCGGCACCCGTACCTTCACTGTAAATATAAATAGTTAAAAAAAAGACACAACACACACCGTAGATAGTACAAGTTTATTACACACATACCCCAATCACACATACTTACCTGTACCAGCCGGTCTGTCCTCTTCTCCAATGTCGAAATCTGTGTGGAATGACTTGCAAAAAAGAGCCTATACTCACCTTCATCCTGGCGCTGCTCTCCGTAAAACATTCAGGGTTTTGTTAAAACAATAAATCGACTTACCCAAACCATGCCGAACATGTGCAAGTATATGCTGTTACATATACTGTACTTACACCTCGCAAAATTACAGATGACCAAAATCATCTGTAATTTCTCATGGGCCGCTAGCCAATCAGCGGCCGCTTTACATGTAGCGGGCCGCTCATTGGCTGGTTCCACGTGGGTCAGTTTGTTGTTTTAACAAGACCCTGGATGCTACGGAGAGCAGCGCCAGGATGTAGGTGAGTACAGGCTCTTTTTTGCAGGTCATTCCACACGGATTTCTACATTGGACAAGTGGACCAACCAGCTACTACAGGTAAGTATGTGTGATTGAGGTATGTGTGTAACAAACTTGTACTATCTACGGTGTGTGTGTTGTATCTTTTTAACTATTTATTTTACCGTGGGGTTACAGGTGCCGGCCGCCTGCTGGCACTTGCAGTTCCACAAGTGCCAAAGGGCAGGCATGCTGGCACCTGTAGTTCCACTGTTAAATACAATAGGTTAAAACTATTTAACACTTTATTACCCCCATACCCACTGCTCCAGGGGTGCGGGGAAGAGTCCCAGGCTTCAGATCAAGTCTGGGGTTTTTGGAGAGGGAGGATCCCTTTTTTGGGGGGTCCCCACCTATCCTGAGATCCCCGGCTTGGCCTGACTGGCTTGGGGTGAGAATGCTTTGGCCCTGGAGACCCGGTAATAGGGTCTCCGGGCTGTGGCATTACACCCCGGTCGGTTTGGGTCCGGTGCTGGTTTTAAATATAAGGGACTCCTACACATTTTTCCCCCTATATTTAAAACCAGCACCGGCCCTGCAGCCAGGTGCTGGTTCCTAAACTATGGGGGAACCCTACTCGTTTTGTTCCCCGTAAGTTTCAGAAGCAGGACTGGCTGACCAGTCCGGGACTGGTTAGGCTTTTGAGGTGGGGGGGCCCATGTCAATTTTTTCTAAAAAATTTGCCCTAAAAACACACTAAACTTTAGTAAACATACACAAATCACACTGATTTGTTTATGTTTGATGGCAACTCGCAGATCAGGAGGTGGTGCATTTGAAACTTCTGTTGACTCCCTGATTTGGCTGTAAAACCACCGAATATACAACACTAATAATTGTAAATTCCCGATTTAGGCATACATGAATGAAAAGTACTTGCAATTTGAGCCAACGGTGAATTCATTTCTATTGCAAAAAACGGCCAAATTTGCGGCATTAACTCACCCGATTTCAACTCCAAAAGCTTAACAAATCAACAGACTTTAATGATAGTAAATTCCCTATTGGCAAAAATATTATCACCCGAGATAGCAATCTCAGATTAACACGAATCTTAGTAAATTTACCCCTCATTGTGCGAGGGAGGGCATTCCACAGGGTGGGTGCAGCCCGAAAAAAGTCCTCTAACCGTGAATGGGGACAAGTAATGCACGTGGATGAAAGACGCTGATCTTGTGCAGAGCGGAGATGTCAGGTTGAAAGATATTTTGAGATAATTGAAGAGATGTATGCCGGTGCGGTTTGGTTAATAGCTTTATGCGTGAGTGTAAGTATTTTATATTGAATACAGTAGAAGACTGGTAACCAATGGAGTGACTGACAGAGTTTATCAGGAGACAATGAACATTTGGCAAGGAAGATCAGCCTCGCAGCTGCATTCATTATGAATTGTAGTGGTGAGAGCCTGTTTTTGGGAAGACCAGTAAGGAGACTATTGCAATAGTCAATGAGGGGGAATAATAAGTGCATGGATCAGAGTTTTTGCAGTGTCTTGTGTAAGATATGGTCGAATTTTGTTTTTTAGATGTATGTAACATGATTTTGAGACAGATTGAATGTGGGGAACAAAGGACAGTTCAGAGTCAAGGATGACACCTAAGCAGCGGGCTTGTGGGGTGGGGTTGATTGTCGAGTTGTCAACAGTGATAGAGATATCAGGTTGGTAACTACTATTGCCTGGTGGAAATATGATTAAGAGACATTCAGTGACACGGACCAGCACAGATCTTGACAAATCTGGGGATGATAGGTAGATTTGAGTATCGTCTGCGTACAGATGATATGAAAACCAAAAGAGCTGATTAGTTTGCCAAGAGAGGTGGTATAGATTGAGAAAAGCAGAGGACCTAAGACTGAGCCTTGTGGTAATCCAACTGATTGAGGTAGCAAAGAGGAGTTAGACTCAGAAAAGCGAACAGTGAAAAAGCAATCAGATAGGTAGGATGAGAACCAAGAAAGGGCTGTGTCTTGAAGACCTAGGGATTGTAATGTTTGTATGAGAAAAGAGTGGTCAACAGTGTCAAAGGCAGCAGAGAGATCTAGAAGAATAAGGAGTAATGGTCTTTAGCGTTGGCAGTGACCAGATCGTTTAGTACCTTAGTCAGTGCTGTCTCAGTAGAGTGTTGGAAATGAATGCCTGACTGAAGTGGATCCAATAAGTTGTGCAAGTTAAGAAAATGTGTTAGGTGAGTGTAGGCAAGTCTCTCCAATAGCTTTGGAGATAGGACAGTAATTTGAGAGAGAGTTAGGGTCAGAATTTTGTTTTTTCAAAATGGGAGTAATTTCTGCATGCTTGAACAGTGATGGAAATATACCAGTAGAGAAAGAGAGATTACAGATTTTAGTTAAGGTTGGGATGAGCACAGGGGACAGAGCTTTACTGATTTGTGAGGGTATAGGATCAAGAGGAGAGGTAGTAGAGTAGGAGGATGAGAGGAGTGCAGATACTTCATTTCATTTATGGGGTCAAACGAAGAGAATATGCCAGCAGGTTTCGGATCTTATCAATCTTATCCTTGAAATAGGAAGCAAGATCTTGTGCACTGATAGTAGCAGGTGGGTTGGGGGAGGGAGGGGTAAGAAGTGATTTAAATGTATTAAAAAGTCACTTGGGGTTAGAGGCTTGGGCAGAGATGACAGATTGGAAACATGTTTGTTTGGCAGTGTCCAGAGCCTTTTGATAAGAGTGGTAGATAGTCTTATATGTGAGGAGGTCACTTGGATTACTAAATTTACACCACTGATGTTCTACTTTACATGAGACTTTTTGTAGCTGTCTTGTTAATTTGGAATGCCATGGTTGATGTCTAAGTTTACGTGGAGTGTGATGGGTAGCTGGAGCCACTTCATCAAGGGCTATTTCTAGGGTCTGGTTCAGGTGTGATACAGCAGTCTCAGGAGAAGTGAAAGTAGAAATTGTTGAGAGTAATTGTTGCAGAGAGGTGGCTAGTTGTTGAAAATGAATAGCATTAATATCTCTGCAGGTTTGAGGTGGCATGGTTGATTTGATTGACATAGAGGTTGACGTAATAGAGGAGAGTGTGCAGGTGATCAGGTAGTGATCTGAGAGAGGGAAAGGAGAGTTAGTGAATTCAGAAACTGAGCATAGTAAGTTGAATACAAGATCAAGGCAATGGCCCTCCTGATGAGTAGAGGAGTCAGTCCACTGGGAGAGGTCAAGAGAGGAGGTTAGATAGAGAAGTTTGGAGGAATGAGGAGATTGTGGACTGTCAATTGAGATATTGAAATCACCCATGATGATGGTGGAGATGTCTGAGGATAGGAAGTGAGGGAGCCAGACAGAAAAGTGTTCCAGAAATTGATTAAGTGGTCCAGGTGGACGATAGATAGCAGCAATGCGCTGAGAGAAAGGGGTGAAAGTCCTTATAGAATGTACTTCAAATGTTGTAAATGTGAGCAACAGTACCTGTGGGAGAACTGTGTATGCAAAAGATTGGGACAGTAATATTCCTACTTCACCTCCTTTACTATTACCAGGCCTGGAAGTGTGGGAGAAGTGTAGGCCACCGTGTGAGAGTGCTGCAGGGGAGGAAGTGTCTGATTGTGTGAGCCATGTTTCTGTTATTGGATGTTATTGGATATGGATGGATGTTAGTTTGTTGCAGACAGAGCGTGCATTCCATAAGGCACATTTTAGTGGCTTGGAGGGTGATGGAGGCATGTGATGTGTCTGAGGTTTGCTGGATTTATATTGCGTTGTGGGTAGGGCATGTGGGTAGGGAATGGATTTGGTGATATGTCACCAGCTAACAGAAGTAGAAGGAGAGAGAACTATGTGGACCTATGAGAAATATTAATTGCTAATTTTAATACGGCTATACTCCCTGATGAAAGAAATTGCAGGTTGTGTTGACAACTGACAATTAGCAATCTATTTCATATAGATTACTAATGAGCTGAATTACCTCAAAATTAACAAATACACATAATTATTTTGCAAATACAGCAACAGTTAAATGCAGTTTGATTTGCCAGGTAACAGAGGTCATGATATTAGGTTCACCAATATCATTACTGCAAGCTGAATATCTGAATTAAATGAAATCATATGCATTTGGAAATAAAAAGGATAATGGTCTTTACATATGTTACCATGGTGATATATATTGTGCAAACAAGCAACATAAAGTCATAGTGATAGCATTGGAAAAAACGATTAGCTCGTCTAGTCTTACCCTTATTGTCACCTATAATGAGAGACAATGTGGAATCACTGCACCATTTATGATGGGAAATTTCTTCCACCGGTGCAGAGACTCCGCAGTGGGTTTCTGACCCTGTACTTGCTGTCTATTAGCTTAATGGAAAAATCACAAATTATAAAATAAACAATTTAGAATAAATACTTTGTATATAAACATGTGCTAATGGACAGGTTCTTAACAGATTAGTTGATCCATCACGATTTAGGTAATATCCATCACTCAAAAGTTTAGAAATTTCTATTACTCCTTTTCAAATGACTCAGCTGTAATTAACTATTTATATTGCTGTTGGCTTTAGGTACTTCATGTCTTTGAGCTTACCTACAAACTTTTCAGATAAAACAATCTAGGTAATAGGCCTATCGATCAAAGCCTAACTACAGTGAAAATGCCAATTTTCACTGGAGAAAGGGTTGTTTAAAGAACCAGCTACAGTATTTATTAAACCCAACTCTAACCTTTACACAGTTAATACATACTGTAGTGGTTACTGCTGTCCCCATAAATCTCTGTGGCAGTCCTGGCCAACCTGTGGCTCTTCAGCTGTTGTGAAACTACAAGTCCCAGCATACCCTTCCACCGATCAGCTGGTAAAGCGGGTTCCGGACTATAGACAGTAAAAAGGTCAACAATGTCTAGATAGACACCATATGTTAGACAGTCAATAGGTCGACTGGGACAAAAGGTTGACAGGGACAAAAAGTTGACACACTAAAGGTAGACATGTAAAAAGGTCGACATTTACAAATGGTCGACATGGTAAAAAGGTCAACATGAAAATGATCGACACAAAAATGGTCTACACATAATTTTTTGTGTTTTAGGGTTAGGTTTAGGGTTAGGCACTTACTGGAAGGTTACGGTTAAGCACTTACCTCGACGGTTTGGGTTAGGCACCAGGAGGGAGGGTTAGGCACTTACCGGAGGGTTAGGCATTAGAAGGGACAGTTAGGGTCAGACACCTACCTCGATGGTTAGGTTTAGGCACCAGGAGAGAGGGTTAGGCACCAAGGGGAGGGTTAGGGTGAAGATTAGGGCTAAAAAAAATATAAAATCATATGTCGACCATTTTTGAGACGACCATTTTCATGTTGACATTTTGACCCTGTTGACCATTTCTACATATCGACCTTCTTACATATCGACCTTTAGTGTGTCAACCTTTTGTCCCCGTCGACCTTTTGTCCAAGTTGACCTTTTTACTGTCTATCTGTTAATCTACACCCAGATAAAGCATGCTGGGACTTGTAGTTTCACAACAGGTGGAGAGCCAAAGGTTGGCCAAGCATGCTTTATGGAGACAGCAAAATTAGCAAATGACTGTCCTTGGTAGCTAATGCCGTCTTAATTTCTGGCAACAATGCGCAATCAGGAAGCGAAGTGTTTTGTCGCTGCATTAAGCTGGTGCCAGAAGATTTTTAAATTGGAAAGTACTTTGCTGGGACATCCTCTTTTCAGAGGTGCTGTCATGATAAATTTGAGCTGTAAAATGACAAATTTCTTGATATTTATCGGGGAAAAATCCCCATTAAGTCATAAATAGGCCACAAACTCATCCCTATTGACAAATTGACCAAGCACCACTAATTAGCCACTACATCACACGCCAACCTGCAATTTACTGAAGATTACAGTGCCCATGCTATGCTTTTATCCTCATAATGGACAACATTAATATGATGACTGGTTATACACGCAGGACCAGACTTGTCTCTTGCTGCCTCTATCACCTATTTCCTCGCTCTTACCACACATCCAACCATTCATTCTAAAATGTATTATCTCGCAAGTAGGGCCCTCTCTTCTGGGGTTAATGTATCAAGCAGTGAATAGTGGAGAACTGGACCAGTGGAGAAGTTGCCCATAGCAACTAATCAGCTTTGAGGAAGCAATTATCAAATACGTTATATAAAATGATAGGCAGATGCTGATTGGCTACTATGGGCAACTTCTCCACTAGTCCATTCAGTGGTCCTAAGTGGTCTCAACTCGCGCAGATCAACACCAACACGTTTCAGCTTAAGAGCTTTCATCAAGAGCCTTGGTCCACTTAGGACCACTGAAAGGACCTGTTATCAGACAGGGAAGGTGAACTGCTTTGGGGTTAGCATTATTACCTCACATACTTATCGCTGTCACTTTCTTAAAAAAGGTCCTTTATAATACACTGCCATTTGTTTGACCTGTGATTATTTTACTTTGTATCTATAGTTGTGTGAAGTTGGAATTAAAGTGACAGTATTTCACTTATTTCACTGTCTGACAATGAAGGGGATAACGAGTGTATTGAAGAAATTTTTTTAGAAACTTTGATTTTATGAAGGAGAACTATATATAATTTTTTTTCTTCTGAGGACGATTAAAACCACAAGTAACCTATAGCCAAAATTACTGCTAGTAAAATCAATATAACATTTTGCAGTAAACTTCTGTAGCCTAGATTTGTGGTCCGGAACCGAGACAAGCTCTCAAGTGGCGCAGTTAGATTACTGGGGTAGAAGTATGACGCAGTGAAAAGAGCGGAGAAGTGTGCCAGTGGAGAAGTTAACCATGGCAACCAATTAGCTCCTACCTATCATGTTATAGAATGTACTTGATAAATGCAACCTCAAAGCTGATTGGTTGCCATGGGCAACTTCTCCACTGGGCCCCATTGTTACAAGATAAAGGGGTTGAGAAGGTGCAATTTTTGGGCACTCTTTACTAGAGGTGAGCGGTTCGGATTCTGTGGAATCCGAACCGCTCCGAACATAGGGGATCCGAGTCCACTCGAACCCTGTTCGGGTGTTCCCCGCCTGACTCGGATTCCCGTTCAGGGCCGAACGGCGGCCGTCTGATGTCGGATTCTCACTAGAGAATCCGACATCAGGGCTCCTCGAGTGTAGGGCAGAACGCTGTGATAGCGGTCTGCCCTACACAGAACAAACACACAGCCGCCAGCGGCAGCTGTGTGTTTGTTACAGCAGCCAATGAGAGTCACACAGACTCTCATTGGCTGCTGCACGGAGGGAGCCGGCTGGAGCTCACTCATGAGATCATTCTTCCGGGTCCCTCCTCGTCGCGTGGCAGCAGAGCGGACGGCGGCTGGAGCGGGGATACAGGTAAGTTTTTTTTTTATGTGTGTATGGGGCCCTGCTAATGGAGGGGCCTACTACTGGGGGGGACATACTACAGGGGGCCTGCTACTGGGGGGCCTACTACTGGGGGGGCATACTACAGGGGGCCTGCTACTGGGGGGCCTACTACTGGGGGGGCATACTACAGGGGGGGGCATACTACAGAGGGCCTGCTACTGGGGGGCATACTACAGGGGGCCTACTACTGGGGGGGCATACTACAAGGGGCCTGCTACTGGGGGGCCTTCTACTGGGGGAGCATACTACAGGGGGCCTGCTACTGGGGGGCCTACTACTGGGGGGGCATACTACAGGGGGTCTGCTACTGAGGGGCATACTACTGGGGGCCTGCTAATGGGGGGGCATACTACTGGGGGGGCCTGCTACTGGGAGGCATACTACTGGGGGCATACTACGGGGGGGCATACTACTGGGGGCCTGCTAATGGGGGGCATACTACTAGGGGGCATACTACTACTGGAGGCACTGCATAGGGGGCCCTACTACTAACGGGACTGCATAGGGGGCACTACTACTGGGGGCATTGTGTAAGGGACACCACTGCTGGGGGCATTGTGTAAGGGACACTATTGCTGTGGGCATTGTATAAGTGGCACTACTGCTGTGGGCACTGTATAAGGGGCATTACTACTGTGGGCTTTGTATATAAGGGTAACTACTGTGGGCATTGTGTAAAATGATCACTACTGTGGGCATTGTGTAAAAGGGGCACTACTGTGGGCATTGTGTAAAAGGGGTCGCTACTGTGGGCATTGTGTAAAAGGGGCACTACTGTGTGTCGTAACATAAATAAGAGACACTACTTTATGGTGTAATGTGAATCAGGGGCACTATGTGCGGTGTAATGTGAATAAAATTGTGCACTGTGACTCCTAGGGCCGCAGCCCACTTTGTAAACAAGTACTGTGATTCTGCTGCCCGTACCCCACTGGGTGGGTGCACTACTTTTCATTTCTGCCACTGCTGTGTGGCAATGTGTCATTGATGTGCTTTATACTGTGGTGTCTGTGCCGCTGCTTTGTCGCTTAGTAACCAGTCAGCTCACTGCAACCTTTGGCCAATAATGTTGAAAACAATATTATAAGCTGTGATATGGTCTAAATTGACTGGAAATTAATGTTATTGAGGTTAATAATACTCCAGGCTTTTTTTGTAAATTTTTGTAAAAAAATCCAAATCCAAATCCAAAGCCAGTCACCGCAGTCTGGCAAATCCAAATCCAAAGCCGGATGACGAATTAGAACCAAATCCAAATCCGGCAAAAATGTTCTGGCGCACATCCCTACTCTTTACTGTGTGTAGTTATTCCGACTTCATAAAAGAACATGAAATCTGCACCAGCTGAGAACTAATGGAAATTGGGTCTTACTCTATATTTTTATGGAGCCAAAACCAGGAGCGTAACCCACAATCGCCGAACCCCATTGCAAGTTGCAACTCCATACGCTCAATAGACTCCAACTCAAAAAGACTAGCGGTGGCTGGTGTAATGGATGGAGAAGCATCACTGTGGTGCCCAACATCTCAACCCCTGCCCAAAACACTTTCCATGCACAGTTTCATGTTTAACAAAAATGTAAAAAGGGGCAGCCAGACCCCACCTCAGTTTTGCAACCATATAGACATCCTGGATTTGAATTCATATACTGTATAACAAGGGTTGGTTTCTTCTGCTCCTGTAAGGATTACTTATGAAATATTATGTTTGGACAGAGTTCCCCTTTGAATACCTGGATTATTGAAAAGAGAGTCCTATAACAGTTTTTCTGTTTAGGCCCCCAATATAAGAGGCTGGGTAATCTTAATGGCACATGTCAGGGTTTCTATTTCAACATTATGGGAGTCCCAGAAGTAAATCATATTACCTACTGTACGGTAGCAATATATTGGTCTGCTTTACCTCAGCGAAATGCAGAAAACATTAAACATATTCACATTCACCATTTTCACACTGGTCAATAAAGGTGCGTACACACTAGACAACATTTTACACGATTTGCCTGATTCCGACGCATCGTAACGACAGATCGTGTAAAATATGTCCAAATCGTGAGTGTCCACTTGCGACCAAGATGCCAATGTGCGTCCCCGCGGGTCGTACATCGCATCTTCATATCTTGCCTACAGCAGGCAAGATCTGCCAATCTCGTACACGATTCGGCGGCATATCGTACAGTGTTTATGCCTGACTGCTACGTCATTTGTCCCCAGTATTTTGCACAGCCAGCACTGGGCCACTAAAGCCCGCGGCTGTTTGCTCTTTTTTTGGGGGGGGGCATGCTGTTTTTTTTAAATTTCAAACAGGCTTTCATTTTGTAAAAAAAACAACAGCAGCACAAGTGGATCTCACTGTATTTTTTATCGACAGATGCATGCATCAAGGATATCCCTGTTCCATGAAAGCATCTGTCTGCTATCCTGCACGGTCTAAAGATCGGCAAATCTTTAGATCGTGCACGATAGATCTTGTGACATATTTGCTGCAAATCGTGTCCTGCAGTGCCGGGGGGCTGCCGGGGAGAGTTCGAGTGAATTGCTCACGATATTGCATTGTGAGCACATCGTCAAGTGTGTACGCACCTTAACACTATACTTAAGGATGATGCACAGTGCCTCAGATTATCTTACAAAACATGGCGGTGCAATAGTTAGCTTTGGGGTCATGGGTTTGATTCCAACCCTATATATGTAGAGTTTGTGTGTTCTTCCCATGTTTGCCTGGGTTCCCTCCTACAATCCTAAAACACAATGGTAGCTTAATTAGCTTCTGACAAAAAATAACACTAATGTATGTTTACATTACTCTGCTGTTCTCTCCTCATCACAATGGCTGTATGCTTTATGCTGATCCTGACATTTCATGGTACAGTATATTGTCTTACACATTTTTTATTCTCCCCAGAGTTCTAACAAATTGGTCCGGGAATAAAATGCTTCCATTATACAAGACATTCAAGAAACATGAACATATATTAAAGTGAATTAATTCAGCATCAATCCCTGGGCCAGGGCTATTGTATTACATTAAGCAAAGGGCATTTATTTTTCTGTATGTGACATATATTGCTGCATGATTTTGTTTTTCTAGTGCTGGCCATACAGTAGCGCGATTTCGGGCCGATTGCACGATTTTAGATGCTTCCTACGACGCCTTGTGTGGAAATGGTGTAGTATTTAGGTAGGGATAAGATCCGATGCGCGCACCCGCCGCTGTTCTATCGTATCTTATGATCAGATGCGCAGGTCATATTATCCATCATAATCGTATGCAGATTGTGCCGTGTATTTGCGCATGCAATGAATCGTGTGTCCAACCATCTGAGCGGTGTCATTTAAATCTATTATGATCACATGTTTTTGGTGAGGCACACGATCGATTGCACCACGACCAGTCGTATAGGGGCGAGTGATTGTATGTCAAATCGTCTGTACATCATGTGTCAGAAAAGCACCAAATCCTACGGCCTGGACTGCAAGGGAGCTGCCGGGGATTGCATCTTATGCTGGTCGTACTAGTGTATGGCCAGCATAACATATCTGTGTGTAAGTTCTGTGAACCAGACTTGTTTTTCTGATCAATAGTGTTCATCTGAGGACAGGGACGGATTGGGCCGCCGGGCTAGTTCCCACTGGGCCGGTTTCCTTGGTGGCTGGCGGCCGCCCAGCCCACCCCGCACCCTTCAATCACTATCCCCCTCCGGCTCTCCCCTGTCGCGCTGCTGCAATCAGCTTTGATCGGGCAGCTGAACAGTGCAGCAGAACGGCGGCCACCCGGCCCTTCATCAGTCTGACCTCCCACCCCACCTCACCTCCGCAGTCTCCTCTTCCTGGACCCCGGCAGTCCCGCTGCCGCTGCACTGTACACACTGTGCAGCTTCTGCGCAAGTGCAGAAGCCAGTGTGAGTGACTGAGTTAAAAAAATATGGCCGATGGGGGAGCTGCTGCACATGCCAAACAGCAGCAGCTCCTCCCATAAACCTTTGCAGAGCCCGAGGCTGTCAGTCAATACTGACGGCCCCGCCTCCAGCCCCTCCGCGGCCTGCCTCCAGCCTGTTACACAGGGACACAGGCAGCAGACGCAGCTGCTAAACAACAACAGGCGGCCAGGAGGCGGTGGCGGCTGGGCTGGGAAATAATTGAAAATATTCATTATTATAAAGTAAGTCTACGATATTCTGGATTATTTATATGAGATATATATATCTATATATATATATATATATATATATATAGATGTATATACATGTATATAGATATAGATATATACATATCTAAATACATATATAGATATAACTATATATAGATTTATATATCTATATATATCTATATATATATATATATGGTTATATATATGAAAAGAAATATATATCATATGACTATTATATATGTGACATAAATATATCTGATATATATTTTCATATATACTTGTATATAAATATGTATATTTAATTATATATATATTTACTTTATATACACATACTTGCTATCCTCTCACCAGACTCCACCCCTCAAAAGACCCCACCCCTCTACAGACCCCGCCCAGAAATTTCCCGTTCTGGTTTTCAGACCCAATTCGCACCTGTCTGAGCAATAGTGACAAATGTCATTATACTTGTGCCCATTATGCCAACCCCTCAGCTAATGAGGTTAGTAGAGCTATTATACTGTATATGCATAAGTGGTCTTGCTTATCCTATTTTTACTTTAAATGTTGGGAAATATGATTTTATACTTATAGAAAAGCCAGCAGCCGATAAGTTCCTTGCTGCGGTCATTACACGCAAACTGACAAAGTTTCCTCTGCCGCTGTTCCCCAGAAGGAGGATCAATGAGATTTCTGCTGTAGGGGGGACACACAGAATATTTGGGTTACATGAGCTCTGCATATGTAGATTAAGGATAAATGACGGGGATGAGCAGTTGAGCTGCATTATGTCTGGAGCCAATGACTTAGGGGGAGATGTACTAAGCCTCGGAAAGAGATAAAGTAACAACCAATCAGCTCCTGTCACTCTACAGGCTGTGTTTGATAAATGGCAGTTAGCAGCTGATTAGTTGTTACTTTATCTCTCCCCAATTTAACGCTCTGTATACTGTACTGTATTGCTCTGGTGTTGCTAATAACACAAGAGAAAAGACGCAACGTAATACAGCGAGCAGAGGAAGAAATGATAATATATAAGAGAAAAGGAACGGGGATATTAATTTTATCAAGTCATAAAGTTAATTTTGTGTTGTGGTCAATGGGAGTGCTTATTGCGTCCATTGGGAAAGGCAGGGCGGAATCATTATATTTGGGGGTAACTTTGGGACAAAGATCTCACACGTCATACCTCCCTGTCAGGAGCCTGGACCAGTCAGTTAGGGGCCCCCAGAAGTACATGGGGATACCAGATGACATCTGCTAAGTATTGTCGCCGGCCATATCGGATAGATGTCCTCGGTCACGACTGCATGTTGCTTATAGCCTCACCTCTTATACAGGATATTTAAGCATGCTTAGGAACCTAGAAAGATGCCATATCTTCATCTTATCTGACTGCCTAGCAGTTGGACCCTTTGATTCCCTGGAGTACTTGTGTTTCCTTCTCTAGAATCCAATTATTCTAGTCTCCAGTATAATGGTGCATTTCATTTCAATTTTGTCAGCTACACCATCCCAATAGTCTTATATCTTGTGAAACAATCCTGTCAGCTATGCCATCCTCTCATACACCAGTTCCTTGTGCCTCAGTACAGTTACCTATATCATCATCTGATACACCATTGCCTCGTGCCTCAATACTGTGGGCTAACTACCCCTGATATGCCTCTGCTGTGTACCTCTGTACTACCAATTATACCATCCTCTGGTGCTTCAGTGCCCAGTGCCTCTCTTTAAATGCCTCATCACTACTGTTCATACCTACCCCTGGTTCTTTAGCATCTGTGTCTCTTTACTCTTTTGTGTTGATCACATCTAGTACTTAATTGGAGGAACATGACCTGTGCAGTGACAGCAGCTCATACCTCCTTGTGGGGTCCCTAGCAAAACATGCACGACATCAGTCCATACCTGCTAACTTTTTAGATCTCCTCTCCGAGAGAAGCTATGACAGGAGTTACAGCTGGTCACTGAGAGTGCGGGGTTGTGTGGTTTATCATCATTAAGTAGAGATGAGCGGATTCGGATCTCAGAGATCCGAACCCACTCGAATTTTGAGATCCGGGGCATGAACTGAACGTGCGTTCGGTTCCCCCGCCGGCCCCGGATCTTAAACCGAGGCAAAACCATAGAGACGAAATCTCGTGGCTCACGAGCTTTCGTCTCTATGTATATAAGGGACCACGCGGCGTCTGCCATTTGTCTACGGCTGTGGAGACTGAACAGAGAGGGAATGTAGTGTAGGGCTGGGAGAGGTAGTACTTACCTGTGCTGGTGCTGTGCTGTCTGCTGTGTTCTGGGCTGGTGCACTGCTGATCCATCTGGTGCTGTCACTGCTGTGCTGTCTGCTATGTCCATCTGGGCTGGTGCTGTTGCTGATCCATCTGGGCTGGCGCTGTGCTGCCTGCTGTGTCCATCTGGGCTGGTGCTGTTGCTGATCCATCTGGGCTGGTGCTGTGCTGTCTGCTGCGTCCATCTGGGCCCAAGTTCTGGACCCGAATTTTTTTTTTAAATTGTCTTTTTATTTTTTTTCTGTGTGTGCGTGTTAGGCTTAGCCGCACAAGATACAGCAATGCAACCCAGTACTGCCCGACTCCAGTAGTCATCAATCTGTGCTCTGGGCCCAAGTTCTGGAT
This sequence comes from Taudactylus pleione, assembly GCA_031769625.1. Lineage (NCBI taxonomy): Eukaryota > Metazoa > Chordata > Amphibia > Anura > Myobatrachidae > Taudactylus > Taudactylus pleione. The sequence continues at coordinate 2,091,831 of JAUIMM010000091.1, read as the reverse complement.
CCCCCCCACAAAAGTGTATTTTGTCTATTTTTTTTCTCTGTGTATGCATGTTAGGCTTAGCCGCACAAGATACAGCAATGCAAGTAGCAACCTAGTGCTGGCCGACTCCAGTCATCATCAATCTGTGCTCTGGGCCCAAGTTCTGGACGCAAAAAAAAAAAAAAAAATAGTGTCTTTTGTCTAGTTTTTTTCTGTGTTTGCGTGTTAGGCTTAGCCGCACAATATACAGCAACACAAATTGCAACATAGTGCTGCCCAACTCCAGTCATCATTAATCTGTGCTCTGGGCCCAAGTTCTGGACCCCCCAAAAAAATAAAAATAAAATTGTGTCTTTTGTCAATTTTTTTTCTGTGTGTGTGTGTTAGGCTTAGCCACACAAGATAGAGCAGCAACGCAAGTTGCAACCTAGTGCTGCCCGACTCCAGGGGGAAGGGCAGTCAACATCTTGCAGACATAGTCAGTGAGGATGCTTCTATGGAATTGCACATAGAAGAGGAGGATATTTTGGTAGTTGAAGTCGCTAAGGATGATGTTGATGATGAAGATGTTGGTAATGAGGATGTTGATGCCGAGGATGTTCTTTGTGTAAGCAAGGCAACAGCTGTTGCCCATGGATTGAAAAAGCCAAAGCCCATTGTTGTCATACCGGGGCAAAAGACAAAAAAATCCACTTCTCACGTGTGTAATTATTTCCACCCCAATTCAGACAACAGTTGTCAAGCCATATGTAACCATTGCCAAGCAAGACTGAGTAGAGGGAGGGACCTAAACCACCTAGGAACCTCCTCCTTGTTACATCACTTGGAGCGCATTCATCAAATATCAAAGTGTATGTCGCCAAGTTCCAAAACTCAAAACGTAACAAGTCCAGTGTCTCCTACCTGCTCCCTCTCTGTGGGATCCAAGCGCCTTCAATCTCCACCACCAACACCTGCATCATCAACATCCTCATTCGTCATCGGGAGTAGTCCTGCTGCATCCAATGTTGTTATTCAAAGCATGATCGACTCCTCTCCTATCCGTGATTCCTCAGAAGGATCCATGATGACTACGCCTGTTGTTGCTGCTGTTGCTGTGAGTAGATCTTGATCCCAGATGGGGACCAGGAGGAAGACTACTTGTAGTGTATCCTCCAAAAAACAATTAACTGTCAAACAATCGTTTGCAAGGGCAAACAAGTATGACTGCAATCACCCAGTTGCACAGCGGATTACTGACGCCATAACAGCTATGCTGGTATTAGATGTGTGTCCAGTATCCGCCATTACTGCAGTTGGTTTTCAACAGTTAATTGAGGTCCTGCGTCTTCGCTACCAGATCCCTTCTAGATTCCACTTCACTAGAACAGCAATTCCAAGTCTGTACAAGGACATTAAAAAAAACCTTATTAATGTCCTCAGAAATGCCATTGTACCCACTGTCCACTTGACCACTAATATGTGGACAAGTGGGACAGGGCAAACTAAGGATTACATGACTGTGACAGCCACTGGGTAGGTGTATTGCCTACAACAGCAGCAACAACATCTACCAAAAGACAGCTGATACAGAGGCAGGCTACTCTTTGTATAACTGGTTTCACTAAGAGGCATACCACTGAGAACCTCTTATAAAAACAGGAATTTATTGCTAAATGGCTTACCCCACTTGGACTCTCCTCGTTATTTGTGATTTCGGACAATGCCACCAATATTGTGAGAGCATTACATGTGGGCGAATCCCAACATGTCCCATATTTTGCTCACACAATTAATTTAGTGGTGCAACATTTTTTAAAAATTGACAGGGGCGTGCAGGAAATGCTCTTGGTGGCCCACAAAATATCCAGACATTTTAGACATTTGGCAACCACTTGTCAAAGATTGCCTGACCAGCAGGTACTGTTAAATTTGCCCTGCCATCAGCTGAAGCAAGAGGTAGTAACTCGGTGGAATTCTACCCTCTATATGCTTCAGCGGATGGAGGAACAGCAAAAGGCCATCCAGGGCTATACAACAGCCTATGACATAGGCCGTGGAGGGGGAATGCACCTTACTCAAGCGCAGTGGATAATAATTTCCATGTTGTGCAAGGTTCTCAAACCCTTTGAACTTGCCACACGTTAAGTTAGTTCAGACACTGCCAGCTTGAGTCAGGTCATTCCCCTCATCAGACTTTTGCAAAAACAGCTGGAGAAACTGAAGGAGGAACTGAAATGGAGTGATTGCGCAAGGTATGTCGGGCTGGTGGATCAAGCCCTTGATTCACTTCACCAGGATCCAAGAGTCATCAATCTATTGAAATCTGAAAAATATATTTTGGCGACCATTCTGGATCCTAGGTTTAAGTCCTACCTTGTGAGGTTTTTTTCCAAAAGACCGAAATCTAAAACTATGAGCTGTTGGTAAAAAAATTGTCAGCTGCAGCTGCACGTGAAACGCCATCATCTCCTCCTTCAGTTTCTTCAGCTGCAAGGAAAAAACTAAATTTTCCTTACAGAATGCCTGCTGGTCATGCAGATCATTCGCCTGAGATAACTGCCTACTAGTGACATGTCTACCGCGCCTATGTGTGATACGGTCTCCATTCACAGAATGATGGAGGACTATTTCAGAGATAACATCCTAATAGGCATGTCAGACAGTACCTTTCAGTACTGGCAGGAAAAAGAGGAAATTTGGAGTCCCATACACATACTGGCTTTGCATTACTTAAGTTTCCCACCCTCCAGTGTGTACTCCGAAAGAGTTTTCAGTGCAGCTGGCAACCTTGTTAGTGATCGGCGTAGGAGGTTACTTCCTCAAAATGTGGAAAAGATGATGTTCATTAAAATGAATTACAAATTCCACGAGGAAGACCTCTACCAACAATTACATCAAAAAATTACAGAGGTGCCTATGGTGGATTCCAGTGGGGACAAATTAATATTGTGTGAAGAAGAGGATGTACACACTGATAGGGATGACGAGGACGACGACAGCTTGTAATGTAAAGCCAGTTTGTGTATGGGATCATTTTCATTTCCATGTCCAATGCACATTGGCAGCTTGTTTTATGGGGGTCCAAACAGACCAATTATTTCAGCCACAATTGGTAGTCCTTGTCGCTGAAATAATTGGTTTGTTAAACTGTGAATGCCCTGTTTCGTGTACAACATAAGGTTGGGTGGGAGGGCCCAAGGACTATTCCATCTTGCACCTTTTTCCTTTCAATTATGTGCTGGTTAGGGCATTGCTGCCTGACATTTTAAATTAATGTTATGGTTGGTTTAGGAACCAATGATTTGTTTTTAAATGAATATATTATCAATTTTCCAGCCAGGTGCTGCACCAATGAATTTTTTTTATTAATTATTCAGCCAGGGGCTGCACCCAATGAATTGTTTTTTACTTTTTTAATTACATTATTATTAATTATTCAGCCCGGTGCTGCACTAATGAATTGTTTTTTAATTAATTTATTATCAATTTTACAGCCAGGGGCTGCACCAATGAATTTCTTTTTATTATTAATTATTAAGCCCGAGGCTGTACTAATGAAATGTTTTTTAATTTATTTATTATCAATTTTACAGCCAGGGGCTGCACCAATGAATTGTTTTTAAATTAATTTATTATCACTTTTACAGCCAGGGGCTGCACCAACTATCAATTCTCCAATCCTCAAGGGTATCCCAACCATCATCTTTGCACAGCCCTCAACTCTATTAATAATTATACCAATCAGTTTTGAGCCAGCTAGCTGGATGCAACCTTTTGGCCCTTTAACTATATGAAAAAAATCAATATTGTGAGCTGTGAGGTGGTCAAAATTGACTGGAAACGAGTGGAAATAAATGTTATTGAGGTTATTAATACTGTAGGAACAAAAACAGGCCCATTTTATGTCATGTTAGCTGTTTTTTTATTTTTTAAGAAACAAATCCAGATCCAAAACCAAAACCCGAAAACAAAACATGGAGGTGCGGTTTTGGCAAAACCAATCCAGATCCAAAACCAGGGGAGATCCAGATCCAAAACCAAAACCAAAGCACGGGGTCGGCATACATCCCTATCATTAAGCTCTGCCCCATTGCGTCCGACTCCTTAATCCTGCAAATTGCCGGTCTCACAAGAGGGGGTGGGGCCAAAATGGCTCACTTTTTCCCAATGGATCCTGTCATTACACTCCCCATCCTGCCCACTTCACTAGGAAGGGAGCAGGATGTGGGGTGCTGTGCTAGGTGAGGGCCCCTTCCATGAGGCCACACCCCCTTTCACTATCACACAGGGAGGGGGGCACCACCCAAAATCTTGCCTAGGGCACTAATTTGACTCTGCTGTGGATACCTGATACTGGCTTGGTGGTAGTCCTGATGAGTTCCCATCCCACAGAACAGGTTATTACATCTCAGCTTTGGATGTCACTTGGACAGAAGGTCAAGGGGTGAGATGGCCAGTTGGATGGGCACAGCATATATACTCATATTATTATCCTTGGTTTTGGTTATGAACATGTTTTCCAGTGGCCTTTGGGGGTAATTTATTCTCCTGGTACATCCCTGTTGTTAAGCTTATGAGTGTTATTAAGAAATTGTGGGTCAGACAAGCAGATAGCTTTTGTGTCTAAGGTCATTTATATCAGTCAGGAACAGTAGTTTATTTGGACACGACACAGTGTTGCTATGCTCTCTGCAGTAGGGGTACTTGTAACCCCAATATACTAGTATTTCTGAATAATTCCAAGTACAGCAGGTTATGAACATAAGCAGCATAAAAAAAGAAATCCAGCACAGACCATTAAGTAGTGAAATGTAAGACTGACATCTTTCTTCATACTTAAATTATACTTTGATGTTTTGTATAATAGTTATTGACTGGAATGTATTGAAACATGCCAGGGAGCGTGGAGATCATGCTGGCAATCATTACCAAACGCGGTTTCTAAATAAAGACAGCATCCGTAGACTGACCTGACAAGGTTCTGTTTCATTTTAGTCTGCCCTTAAAGTGAATTCATCACTAAACATTAGCAAAATAATATTAGAGGAACCTTAGGTGGTGTGAAGGGGATGGATATATGGATATATTTAGAAAGGCGATCAAACTTCAACTCCTCTCCAATAAATAAATGCAAAAGTACAAATCCTAACGAACCTGTGTTAATGGGCACATTTATTAATTATCGGGTTTTAGATCCCATATTTGTAATTTCTTATCCAGGGCCAGGGCGATACGCTCAGCTGGCCTTTAGCATAACGTCTCTCCCATAATGCAGAGCGGGTCGGAAGAAGCGGGGATTTAGGTAAGTTGTGTTTTTTTGTGTGTGTGTGTAAGGGTGAACGGGAACTGGCACACCATGGGGGGGCACTACTGGGGGCACTGTATATGGGCGGTGGTCGCTACTAGGGGCACTGTATAGGGGGGCGCTACTGGGGGCACTGTATGGGGGGCGGCTGCTACTGGGGGCACTGTATAAGGGGACTACTACTGGGGGCTACTACTGGGGCCATTGTATATGTGGGATTACTACTGGGGGCAATGCATAGGGAGGACTACTACTGGGTGCAATGCATAGGGGGGACTACTACTGGGGGCAATGCATGGGGGAGACTACTACTGGGGGAAATGCATAGGGGGGATTACTACTGGGGGTACTGCTTAGGGGGGACCACTTCTGGGGGCACTGTATAAGGGGCACTACTGGGGGCACTGTATGGGGTGGCAGCCACTACTGGGGGCACTGTATAGGGGGACTACTACTGGGGGCTACTACTGGGGCTACTGCATAGGGGGATTACTACTGGGGGCAATGCATAGGGGGATTACTACTGGGGGCAATGCATAGGGGGATTACTAGTGGGGGGCAATGCATAGGGGGACTACTACTGGGGGCACTGCATAGGGGGGAACTACTATGGAGGCAATGCATAGGGGAATAACTACTGGGAGGACTACTGGGGGCAATGCATAGGGGTACTACTACTGGGGGCAATGCATGGGGGGACTACTACTGGGGGCACTACATAGGGGGACTACTACTGGGGGCAATGCACAGGGTGGATTACTACTGGGGGCACTGTGTAGGGGGGACCACTTCTGGTGGCACTGTATATGGGGCACTACTGGGGACACTGCATAAGGGGACCACTACTTGGAGCACTGCATAGGGGGGGCCCAAAGCATATTCTTGCACCTGGGCCCATCACTCTCTAGTTCCGCCACTGGTATAAGGGGCACTAATACTGTGGGCATGTATAGGGAGCACTACTACTGTAGGCATTTTATAAGGGGCACTAATTCTGTGGGCATTGTATAAGGGGCACTACTACTGTGGGCATTGTATAGGGGCTAATACTACTGTGGGCATTGTATAGGGGCCACTACTAATGTGGACATTGTAAAGGGAGCGCTACTACTATGGGCATTGCGTGTAAGGGGCACTACTACTGTGGGCATTTTATAAGGGGCACTAATTCTGTGGGCATTGTATAAGGGGCACTACTACTGTGGGCATTGTATAGGGGCTAATACTACTGTGGGCATTGTATAGGGGCCACTACTAATGTGGACATTGTAAAGGGGCCGCTACTACTATGGGCATTGCGTGTAAGGGGCACTACTACTGTGGGCATTTTATAAGGGGCACTAATTCTGTGGGCATTGTATAAGGGGCACTACTACTGTGGGCATTGTATATGGGCTAATACTACTGTGGGCATTGTATAGGGGTCACTACTAATGTTGGCATCGCAGTGGCTTAATTATGCACGCCCCTGTAACGGCGTTCAAACGCACAGATACATCCGCGAACCTCCGACCACCACCCCTCTCCATCCCCAAATGGTGCTTCCTGTCGATCACTCTGCGATAGCAATGCGCATCCGCTGCGTTCGCTTTCTTGATCGCAACGGACGGTTTACGCACATGCTCTGCAGTGAATATGCAAACGCAGAATGCAACAACCACCGAGAACATCGAGTACAACCGGAGCCTCACGCACACTTGCACAAGGTCTGACCTTACTCAGGAATTGCTAACCTCATCGCACGCAGTGAAAGTCCAAGCATATAATAAACATTTTATTCCTGGCAAAACCATTTTAGAACTATATATAAAGCATGATCATGTGATGCAACTTTGAAATAAACATCTTATACCTAAAAGGTAAAGACATGTTTTCCTGAACAAACACATGCAGACAAAAAAAACCTGTATTTTATGCTTTAAAAAAAAAATTAATTAAAAAAACCTCCACCATAATAGTGTTATAGAACTGAGGTATATTATATTGCTAAGTGGGATACGTATAATTTATAATAGCTTCTTAAACCTCTACTGCTCACTTAACTATAACACTTCAATATAACCTATGCTTCAAGAGGGTACCTAACCATCTATCCTATGTTAAACTATGTGATAACTAAATAAACATCCAAACCTATCTTTTTCTTTTTATTAAACATTTTACCAAAACTAGCAATTACTTGGCTTGTTTTACTTTAAATTTCCGCACTTGCTTTTCAGAAAAATATGATGGGAACATTTAGCTGTCATTCATACATTGATCGTTTTTTATTGAACAAAAGGTCACAGTGATCCTGGAAGTTTTTACCGGCAAGATCAGGGGTTCATAAATCACTGATTCTTATTATTTTTCAATAAGACATGATAGATATGTCTCAAGGCTCGCTATGCATGAAAACCCTGCGACTGATTTGGCATAGACACCTTTTTCTCATTCTGAAAGATTTAATACAAGACCACAAACATTTCGTTGCATCTACAAAATGCCAACAAATGTAAAAAATAGAAAATACTGTCTTATTTGTTTCTATTATCATTAACATAGCAGGAAACGTTAGTTCAAAACCAATTTTCTAGTCATTCAAAGGCTATAGTTGTAATTTGTTGTTCTAGTAGTTTTGTGTTGTTACTGTATTATAAAACTGTTGTGCTGTTTAGATATTCTTGTAGTTGGCTGGATTTAAGGTCTTGCTTTATAGTCTTAACTTTTAGTTCCATCACTTTCCTTACTCTAGCTCTATGATCCTCCTCCATCCATCCCCAAAATTGTCCTTTTCTAGTTAGCATTTGTAATGAGCTCTAAGGGGAGATTGATCAAACTTTCTAAAGAGAACACGTGAAGGTGTCGCCCATAGCAAGCCCTCAGATTGTAGCTATTATGATCCGAAGCATAGTAGAAAAAAAGCAGACATCTGATTGGACAACTCCAGCACTCTTCCAGTCCGGTAATTTTTAGTTGTGTGTAGGATCCCTCTCCGCTCCAGTGCTTGGAGATTACCAGGGGATCTGCCCGGCAGAAAGGCCCACGGATTGTAAGTACCAGCCACCTGCTGCATTCACTAAAAAGAGAAAAACTAGCAAGAGGACTGGGTTGGGAGTCAGAAAATAAGATGAGAAACCCCTTTAATATTCATGTAGATTCCTAGGTAGTATGTTACCTTTCCCTGGTCTTTAGTATCAAAGTCTAGAACTTCACATAGTTTTGTGATTTCTTCTTTTTCATGGGCAATAATCAATTCATCCACATCTAAGAACAGAGAGATCTGTTTACCTTTTTCAAACTTTGAGTATGGGCATGGATCAGCTTTACTGCTTGTGAACTCTTGTTCCAATAAAACATTGTTACTTTTACAATTCCATGCTCTTGCCAATTGCTTTAGACCATTGAGTGATTTATGTAATTTGCAAGCATTAAGACTGATGATACAGAAATATTATAACATCAGAGCAGCATAACTACAAACCAGCCCTATTTGACATAACCTTCAAGCTGTGTTATGTACAATTTTTTTCTAAATCATGTAGTAGAATGAAGTTTGGTGGCATTGGTGAGCCACTAAATCTGTGCTGTGATGGTAGGATCCACCTAAAACAAGATTAAAAAGGGGTATTGACCACACCTATCTGCTGTCCAGAGGATACAGCCCAGTTGGGGCTGTGGCAGCCAAGCAAAGCCAGGCCAGTAGGTCATACTTGCAAGAAGCAATATATGGCCCTTTACCGCTTCCTTATCTGTGTAATACCTGAGGTTTACATCACCCGCTTGCAAAACAGGGGATCCGGATCACTATATTGCCTAAGGCTGCCTGCAGGTTGGGTAGTCACAATCGCCTGGTTCCTCCGTTTAGCCCTTTGTGTCAGCTGACTCTGGGCTTCGTAGCGGTGATAATATAAAACCGTCAGCTGTAGTTCTTACATCTGTCTGTAATGAAAGTATACAAGATGTAAACAGACAAGCCAGTCAAGGATACATCTTGTATACTTTCATTACAGAAAAATATATGCAACAAAGATCTCTGAATTTCTATTATCATGTAGTATTCAAGCCTTTTTGCTATTTTTTTTTTGCAGTGTGCGGGAGGGAAATTAATTTATTTTTTCTATCAATTGGAATCTGGCTGATGACTGTTAATTAATCACTGGGTTTACTTGAATGTTGCAGTCTGCAACATGGAAACAATGTTGCACATTTTATGAGCGCCTCTGTTTTTTGGAAGATTTATATCATCATTCAAATCTAATAAATATCCAGTATATTCTGGATCCCCAGAACTGTTTTTAGCTGAACAGGATTATATTTCATTGAATTAGATTTTTGCATATGCGCATATGTGTTTTGGGCTTGTGCAGAGGTATTAAGAAATTGATTTATATTTATTTTATATCTTTAACTTTGTTACTGAATATGTCATTTTGACTATTAAATATCTACTTTAATTGATTCAAACTCTCTGCACTCTCTCTATACATTTTGTTATTTCTCTGTTTGATTTTAGGGTATGGCTACCCCTTTGCTTTGAGAGAGTAGCATCTAGATTATTGTAGTATCTTGGGAGTTTCGGTGCCTTTTCTCGTTTTTTCGGTATCAAGCTTTTTTGCACTTTTTAATCTTGCAAGTGAATTCATCCATGAGTTTCCCTTTATAATACTCTGTCAGTTCATCATATGGTCTAGCATCAAGTGCTGTTACAAGTGTCTTAGCTAGAGCTGCTATATGAGAGTCCATTATTTCTTCTTCTATGCAGCGCAAACCCTTAACGATTCTAAGCATGCATGTGCTGGTCTTTAACTTTCATACTAAATATAGCTTATTGGTTAAATTAGCTCTCTCATGCACTTTCTGTAGCACATCCCACATTTATTTTGCAGTGTCCCATATGCACAATCTGATCATTATCTACACTGAGAGATACTGTACTCTGGGCTTTCTCAGTCCTGGGCCCTGGTTAACAGATATTGGAGCAGTAGAAAGTATTATCAAACAGGAACTCTTTATTTATGTACAATCGGGAACGAATATGCTGCAAACTTAACATGGAGTAAAGCAAAGGAAGTAACTAACTCTTTCTTCTATAACTGTCTGGATAAACACACCCCTGGCTACCTTCTGTTTTTATCTAACTTTATTAGCAGCTGAACAGTGTGACATCTGTATGCATAATAAACACATTTGAGAACAGTGGTTGCAATATCAAAATGACACATCTAACTTTTGTTCTATTCAATACCAGGATTGCAATGGTAGCTACCATCTCATGCTTGTTTCCAATGACTCCTCCTTTTCACATACTGTACGTATCTCAATTTTCAGGTTCCACTGTGCATGCACACTAAATAAACATTGATGGTTAAACCATGGAAAGGGTTCCTTGCAAGGCATGTTGCGATAGTGGCAATGCCACCACTATTCAATGGTCATCTTGCAATGGGCATTCCTACTACAAAGTACCTTCTACAAACACAATTACTAATTGAGCCTTTTCTGTCTATCTCCCAATATGCTGATCTCTCATTCATGCATCACATAGTTCCTGACAGTAAGGAAACCACAGGGCTGCCTTTAATTGATTGATAAATATATTCATTTGCTTTTGGAACTATGTACAGTATATTCCATGCACACATTTGGTCTGGGCATTAAGTACACTAAGATGGTACAGAGGCAGTTTAAATTGCATGAGGACTACTGAGCTTTGCTGCTTCAAAGGTGGTTTAAGCTTCAGGTTGGTTTGCAAAGTTAAAAGGTGCCTGTCATTCTGCATGCATGCGCTGTAATCCAATGCAAGCACTCCTCATCCAATATATATGATATCTAAAATTTGATTGGTTGATATTGATAACTTTCCACTTTTCCTCTTTAGAAGGTGATACATCTGCCCCTTAATTTGCACTGTCAGTTTTGGTTGCGCACCACAGAGAGAATATACCTCTGTCTGGGTCAATGACTGGTTTAAGGAAGAATCTGGAGCACCATTATCCTTTGCTTCATTAATGATAGTTACCTACTCCAAACACGACCAGGTTTCAGACTAAGTTCTTGTGTGTGGGCACCGCTGTGACTTTTTAGCAATTTGACAGGGATCTATAGGAATTCATTTACTCATAAATTCCTGCGGTCATGACTAAGACTTCAGCTGTGCAATTTTACCCCTAAGCTCTTGTAATGTCATGAACAAATATAAATGTGTACACAAGCATTACAGGCAACTCATCAGGGAACCCAGTGTTCTACAGAGTACCAGAGCCTATTCTAGTTTCCTCCCAAGTGAAGTAAATCATAGCATTAAAAGTCATTACAGCTTGATCCGTAAATATACAGAAGATATTTGTGTTGCCTGGAATACATACAGAAAGCCTTTGAGCCCCCCTCCAGTATCATATTTACACACAGACAATATTTACTTTATTGTATGAGCAGGAACAGAGATCCTGTACAAAATGATTAGCAAGATGTGTGTTTCCCATAGTCTTACTTATTCAGGAAGTAAGGAGTAAATAATTATACTCACACAGTAGAATAAAGCAGAGGCCAGGAACCAAAACAATGATCATTGCAATTTAGTGTGGCCATTTGAATGCAAACTGACCATGTATTAGCAAGGAATAAACTACTAATTCAGCATATTGGTACTGTTTTTTACAGGTCACTAAAATCCTATTTTTTTTATTAGTGACAATAATAGACTGATTTGAAAATAACAACAATAATGTAATATAATCACAAAGCTAATTCTCAGTGATAACTTGGACACTGGCTAATAAAGTCTAACTTCACCTTTAGATGCTCTAGAATATCTATTACTAAAGTATACACAGTATACATCTATTAATGATCGATTGAAACCATGGGAATTTTGTCACTGTCTAACACCCAAAGAGGGACTGTTACTGCAGTCCCTCCCCCATGAAAGCTATGGTAGTTGGCTTCTCATTGTCAGTCACTGTGCTCTTAATACAAGGTGAATGGAGGAAGGATAGGGGATAGAGGGCCTGATTCATTACCGATTGCAGCTGCAATTATGCACGCTGTTGCGTATTGCACATGCGAACTGGCCACTGCGATCAGGACTGCGATCGCAGTGACTATGCAGACCCATCGCAGAGTGATTGACAGGAAGTGCCTTTGTGGGTGGTGATGAGTGGGGGGGGCGGCGAAATGCAGGCATGCCAGGGTGTTTGAACAGAGGCATGCATAAATTAGCTACTACAATGCCTTACGCAGCCTGAGAACTCATAGCGTGCATGGCAAGTTAGCAATTTCTGAGTAAGGTCAGACATTGCAAGTGTGCGTGAGACAGCGAGGGTACTCGATTGTACCGATGGTTTCGCAGTCTTGCTAAACATTACGATGTGTGTAAGGCAGTAGCGGATTTGCCGCTAGTCTACCACAGCAGGCGCTTAGGGCCCAGCGGTACTTACACTGGGGCCCGCGACAATGCAGGGGCTGGCAGCCAGGCACTGCAGTACTAATAATGAGTCACACTGTTAGTGTCACTGACTCATTATTACAGTATTCTGTTTCTGTGGCTGACCGCGGGCTGGACGTAAGGAAGGAGGAGGTGGTCCGGCAGGTGGAGAGGAGGGAGCCCATTCCCTTCTTATCCTTGCCCTAGCTGTCACTAGACTGCTTGAGACCCAGCCCCTTCCCCTGAGTCCCCGCCCCCTCCTGTCTGTATTTTCTATAGTCATGCTCCTGTTCCTTAATGATGCCTGAGACCCAGCCCCCTAACAATGAGACTCCGCCCCTTCCTTTCCAGTCCAGCTGTGTGTTTCTCCTTTAGCTCATGCCTTTCCTTTCTTGTGCCTTGGAGCCCAGCAGAGACCACACAGATCCTGAGGTAAGTAAGTGCCAGTGTCATCTAGGGTGGTGGTATATGGATGCAATGGGGAGGGGGGTATTATTTTGTTTATTCATTTTTTTTGGGGGGGGTGTTGTAATGTATTTTAATACTGTCTGTGGTGGGGGTGGTGTATTAATTTTTTTTGTGTGTAAGAAGTGTATTCATATAATCTTTTTTAAAACCTATATGTGAGTCACCGATGTTCTCTGCATTATATGGCCCTCACTGCGACACACTCTGCATTATATGGCCCTCACTGCGACACACTCTGCATTATATGGCCCTCACTGCGACACACTCTGCATTATATGGCCCTCACTGCAATGCTCTCTGCATTATATAGTGCTTACTGTAACTCTCTCTGTATTACTAGGCAGTCCCTGTGACACTCTCTTCATTATATGGCGCTCACTGCCACTCTCAACATTATATGGTGCTCACTGCGACTCTGCATTATGGCACTAACTATGACACTCTTTGCATTATATGGCACTCACTGTGATGCTCTCTGCATTATATGGCACTCACTGCGACTCTCTACACGCAGAGGGCTCTCTTGCTGCGAACAAAGACGCAGTGGCTATATTATGGACACACAGAAAACAGTGTTTCTGGCTGCAATCCCCTAGCCACCCCCCGTTACCTCCCCCAACGCTGACTACCTGTCACTCCCTTAGCGAGTGAATCCTCAGTGCGAGCGTAATCACAAGTCAATCGTTGCTTGTGCGGCTTTCCTGTATGAACAATGGAAGACACATGTGCGGGGATGCACAGAAGTGTTGGGACATATAAGTAAATAATCCTCAAGTGGCACGATGTATTATTAGACTAGTAATTGGCTATCACACTTTGCTGCCATAGCTGTCCCACTGCACTCCAATTATTATCAATATGAGAATGCTTGGAGAGTTGTAGAAAGTCGAGCCACGGGCCAAGAAGGGATTATAATCTCAACCTCACCTACAGGCCTGCCATTAGAAATTCTGCGACCCATTACAAATGAAACAAGTAGCCCCTCTATCCCCACTATAAAAAAACTATTTGGGGCACACTGCTCAGAAAAACAGCTGCACTCATGCACTTACCTTACAATGCTGTAATTTCCTGCCCTTTCTCAGCCACCCACGCTCCACTGGTGCTGCACAGATCAACCTGTAGAATCTGTTAGGAGAGAGCACTCTCTCCATTTGGGCACTAGGACTCTGAGACCACCAGAGGCGCAACCTCCGGCCTTGTCCTGTACTGTCAATCATGTCCTTGCAACTTCAGCTCCGTCCTCCTGTCCCTCAGAGTCTCCAGATATACCTTATTAGAGATGACGTTACACAGGCCAGTGACCCGAAATAGTTCCACTGCATCACCACCGCCATACTGCTATATATGTACAGAGGCAGTGTGCATACGCCACTGCCACCACTATATATACAGACACAGGTGTGTGCTCTTACCTGTTGCACACCACCTGCTCTCCCCTATACTGTACCTTCCTGGCTGGCTGGGTCTGCTGTATACATTTTATACAGCGCTGTGTACCTCTTCTACATACCTGCAGCATTAACCCTCTGTCATCCTGTAAATCTGTTCTGCTTGATTAATATACCTTAGACCTGTTTAAATAATCTACCGTTTGGACTAACCTCAATCACACACTGCTGCCACCTATACCAATACCTATAGGATCTGCCAATAGAATCGTGCAATGTCACTGCAGACGGCAATCAGCAGAGGACACTGGTCCTGACATCATCTTGTGATCACCACACAGGTTCCGGATGCTGAGTAGCGCCAGCCGCTGCCGCAATCATCCCCATCCCCAGCTGACGTGATTGGAAATGTGTTATGGCAAAAAAGTTTGGAAAACAATTTCTGGTCATGGCACATGGGCTCCTGGAAATCTTCAGGCCCCCTACAGATGTAATACCTGTACCTCTCTGATGGCGGTTCCATCAAATTGCCTTATCCCCTACATCAGGGGTAGGGAACCTTTTGTCTGCTGAGGGACATTTTGATATATATATAACATTATTCACGGGCGGTGCAGACCACATGGGGGTGGGGCCACAATCGCCAGTGATTACAGCAATTCCCGAAGCATCCTGAGGATGCTGTGGGGAGCTATAAGGGCAGCGGGGTGACCGTCTGAAGCACCCTAAGGACACACCAGACGGCACTGCTGCATAGATTCTGGCTGCAGGGTGCCATTCTAGGCACCCTGCTAGCCAGATGAGGCTAGCAGAAAAAAGCTCAGAGGGCCAGACCAAATGATTCCGCTCTATTTATACGGCCCCCGGGCCTGAGGTTCCCCATCCCTGCCCTACAGCCTTCTGGTGAGAACTTGTCCGCTGTCCCTCTCCCCACAAAACACCATGTATATTGTATGATATTTTGGATATTAGGGTTTTTTTGTGTATAAATAAACATTGTTATGTTGCTAGAATGAATCTATTGTCTACTTGCTTTAATACAAACAGATGCGGCAGGATTAGTGGATTACAGTGTTGATACCACTAAAGAGAATATTCTGAATTTATAGAAAAGTAGTCAGCTTTTTACTTTACACATGTTCTTAGTGTAATCGCCTGATGCTGATGTGTATATAGTATTTATACCCAACATGCATATGAAAGAGATTACTCCAGAGAGAGTCTTCACACAGAACACTTTATTTTCCTGTCACATACTGTACCAATGACTGTCAAGGGCAATTTGCTAATCTTTTTTGCACTAAAGAATCAAATTATTAATATTCATTCCAAGAGTTAATATTTTGTTTGTAAATAAATCTCTACAAGTACTGTCATGTCTAAAGGATGACCTGACCATCAACAGTGCGGAAGAAAATGTAAAGGAAAAATCTGCACTTATTTGGGTTTAATTCGGTATATAAGCATGAAAACGTGTGGGAATCATTATTGTGTTTAAGGGATCCCATTGCCTGTAGGCTCAGCCATCTGCTGGGGGATTGGGTCATCTTTTTACAGTCCAAAAATCTTTAATTCCCCTCTGACTCTGCACTTGACATTCTTGGCTAAAGCCCTAAATGTATCTAGTCAGCAGCATTTTACTGACAAGAAATAAGGCAAAAATTTATATTTACAGAAAGAATATTCTGAATAAATAGAATGGTTGATATATTCCCAACATCTCAGATTCTAAAAATGGGGACAATGTAGACCAGAGCCGTAACAAGGCTATGACGTCGCGCATAAGGGGCCAAGGCCACCGGCAACCAGGACTACTCCAGTGTCTGAAGCGTCTTCAAGACGCTTCGGACAGCTGTAATTACGGGTGCCTGCCTGGGATGTGGTCAGAATCCCGACAACTTGGATTTCAGCGTTCAGAATGCTGACGATGGAATCCCGTCACTTATCAGAATACCGGCACCGGAATCCTAACCGCCGGGATCCCGAAGGTAAGTACTAGGGTTAAGGAGAGAGTTAGGGTAAGGCACTAGGGAGAGGGATAGGGTTAAGCTGTGGGGGGTAAAGGTTAGAGGTAGAGTTAGGGGTTAGGTTAGGCTTAATTATATCTAGGTGTTGGGATTTTAACCTGGTCGTGATGCCGGCGTCGGGATTCTGAGTGCCAGGATCCCAAGCGCCAGCATCCAGTACCCATTCCGCCTGCCTGAAGCATCCAATGGACTCTACAGTAGGCACTGCACCGGCGCTGCTGGCTGCAGGGTGCTGTTCCAGAAGCAGAGGCCGTGGGGTGGCGACGGTGAGACCCACAGAGCCCTACGCTCTGTGGTTGCGCAACCCTATTAACGGGTCCAGATTTAGGCCATGACACAGATCTACCCAGGCCATGGCCTAATCTCCACCATAACTGCCTCCAAATAAAGAAACCACAGTCTTTTAAGCAGGGCCGTATAGGGGGC
Source organism: Taudactylus pleione (assembly GCA_031769625.1). Classification (NCBI taxonomy): domain Eukaryota; kingdom Metazoa; phylum Chordata; class Amphibia; order Anura; family Myobatrachidae; genus Taudactylus; species Taudactylus pleione. The sequence goes on along the minus strand of JAUIMM010000091.1, from coordinate 2,074,848 downwards.
GTGTGACCGCTGCTGCTACCCTGGGTGCAAAGTCAAGGGGGTGGAACAATTGCTACCCTGTCTGCATCTGTATCCATTTTCTGGGGTGCTTTCAGAGGTGCCCAGCTGCCTGGACAGGCGCCATCAAGCGTTTCTAGTGCCAAGCTACCTGCCTTTTATGCTCTGTGAGTAGGAGCGGTCAAGGAAAAGACCAAAATGACGGGCATATGTAAATCATGTGGGTGTTACAGTTGGGGAAATATTTCGTTTTTCTACTTAATTTTATTACTATTGTTCTTTGTTTATATGGTGCCACCAGGAAAAAAGTGCAAAATGTTTACTGTACAGTTCAAAATATTGCGTAACATAAGATAGAAGCAATTGCTGCACATGTAGTCCTAATACCCAAATAACCAGCATCATCTGAACCCATAGGGTCAGCGCCATTGATGCCAGCGGGGAGAAGATGATGGTATAAGTGAGGGAGGGAACAGCACATGAGGGGAGCCTGCTCGTGGGAGCTTACAATCTAAAGATATAAAGAATGTCATGCGTTCCTGCATTTTACACTGTTCTAGAACGTTCTAGATCTTTTTGTACATATTAAAAGTTCTTCTTCATGAAAACACTAAAAAGAAATCTGCTTGGTTTTATTACTCAGTTTTTGCCCTGAATTTAATATAAGCTCTTCCCAGTCTTGAAATATATGAGCAGTCACAGCTGAAAATGAATTTAAATTTTGTTCTTTTAACCCACGGAAAGAACATCGTGTGTTACAGATAAACTGGACATTTTGTCTGGGGTTTTTTTTTTTCCGTTTCAATAAGTTAAAAGGAAATACTATAACTTTTTTAGATCAAATGTGAAATTGATTGAAATTCATGAAATTAAGTAAGAAAAAAATAAATGAAAAAAAAAATAGAATACTGGAATTGAGAAAACATTCCAATGTATTGTGTAAAGCAGGGGTGATTTACCATTTTTTAAGATCCCAAACTACCAGTGTGCTATTGTTAATGACACAATATACTGGTAGTCTAATGGCCGGTACACACTAGATGTTATGTCGTCCGATCCGGCCCGGATCAGAAGACATGTCGGCAACATCATCTAGTGTGTACACTCAATGTTACTGATGATGCACGCTCCTGCACCGAATGCAGCATGGCCCCGCCGTCGCGATGTCGCTCCTGACATCGGCAAGTGTGTATGCACTTGTGATGCCGGGACCGCCGCCGGGTCCCGTCGCGTGACTTAAGAGAGTTAGGGGCCTATTCATCATTACTAAACATACGATGGAGGTAATTAGGTTTAGAACTCGCATGGCGTTCTACCTAATTACCGGAGGAACTCATCATTACTCCTCTCCATAACTATCTATTCCGAAAAGCTGTCATTTTTGCGATGACAGCTTTTCGGGCAATAGATACTTTTCCCTGCGTCTCCTACCTTAGCGCAGCTGTAGTTAGTTCTGCGCATGCGCTGCTTCTAATCGCAGAATCGGCGCATTCGCAGCATTGATTGCAGCTGCCATAAGAATATGAAATATATTTCTATTTCTAACTTTTACCCATGATCCCCCCGGCACTCCATCCTGCTGCAGACTAAAGCATCTCCCCTCTGCACTTGTACTGTAAGTGCTCCAACAATAAGTAAACAGTTAATTATTAAGCTTACTTACAAGTGCCACCGGGGAGCAGAGGGGAGATGCTTCAGTCCGCAGCAGGATGGAGCGCCAGGGGGAACACAAGTTGAGCTGGAGCGTTGCGTGAGGTCCCGCAGTAGGCAACGGCTGGGGTAAGATCTGTGTCTTGCTGAGGAGCGGGTGGCCATTGCCGGAAGAGTAGAGGGAGGGGGAGCGCACTGACTGGGGGAATATGTGCTATACAAGCTGCCGTGCCGTCTAAATGGCAGCTTGTTAGCACTTTCGGGGGGCTGTACGCCGTATATGGGGAGTGTGTAAATTAACGGAGACTGACTTAACAAGGAGATATTTGTCATATCTCCTGCGTTACGTCTTTTAATGAATACAACACATACATAAGTATGTGCAAAAATACATGAAAAATGATACTTTAGGTTTAATGAATAGGCCCCTCAGTTACAAATCCAATGATATACACACACATACATACATACATATAACACCCTGAAAACATCTGGACTTCCTTTGTCCCAACAGATTATGCTACTCAATTGTAAAGGACAGGAACATTTAATTAGGTCACACAGTAGTTCCCTCTGTGCTTAAGAAGCTACAAGCTTTACTGTGGTGGGTTGTCCCCAAAAACTATAACGGTGTAGATTGATCAGTTGAAAAACAGTATTAAATATTATGCACATTTACATTCATAAAGAGGTATGCAGCTGGGAAGCCGGCGGACCTAATCCCGACAGCCGGCTTCCCGACTGTCATAACCCAGCAAGGGTCTAAAGACAGGCGTCGATATGCTGACGCGTCATTAGACATACGCTGGGAGCCCGTCGTCTGGCATCCCGATCGAAGGGACGCCGGGCGCCGAGCGCGGATAACCGTGGGGTGGGGGAGGGTTAGGTTTAGCGTTCCCGGGAGGGACTTAGGGTTAGGCACTCCCCGGCTGGGAAGGGGGGGTTAGGTTTATGCACGTAGAGGGGGGATTAGGGTTAGGCACTGGGGAGGAAGGTTAGGGTTAGGGTTAGGCACCCCTAAGGGAGGGTTAGGGGGTAGAAATAGGTTAGTATATACTTACCTTTGACGATCGGATTTCCTCCTCTGCCGGGAAGCCGCTGCTGGGATTCCAACCCCCGGGCATAAGTCCAGCGGTAAATCATACCGATTCCCATAAAGAGCAAGCTGAGATTTCCCAGCAAAATGTTGGTTTAAACAATTTGACCGTGCAGGCAGTGGCTCCCTGTGCCTTATATGTGCAGAAGCTCATTCTGACTGATCGGAGCTGAGCAGTAGTGGCGGGTGGGGTCATCACTATGGCCGTGGAATGCCCCTAAGGCATTCCAGATGCCCTAGACATTTGCTTGGCATGCGTATGCCTAGGACCGGCTCTGGGAGATAACTATTGCATTGTTTATCACGGTGGACTTCTCAGTTACATTTTTACCATGTGAACTTCAGATGGGACATTACAGCGGAAGTTTTACACTTGATTTGGACCCGTGGGACTATGGGCCTGATTCAGCACGGATCGCAAGGCTGCGTTCGCACGCACCTGCTCGCAGCAAAAATATGCTAATGAATGCAATCGCACGGCAACCGCAGCACTATACCAAGACTGTATAAAGCTGCCCACTTCCCATGACATGCATCCGCAAGTCAGTGAAAACATCGGTAACATCGAGTAACATCGGAACCATTCGCACAGTTGTGGTTGACCTGACCCTACCCCACAAACTGCTAAACTTCCTGTCGCCATCTAGACCTCTGCCAGCGTATGCTATCGCAGGCGCTTAATTATGCACGCCCCTGTAACGGCGTTCAAACGCACAGGCACGCCTGCGTTCCGCCGACCACCCCCCTCTCAACCCCCAAACGGTCTCTTCATGTCAATCACTATGCGATGAGACTGCGTGCTCACTGCGATTGCTTCCCGATCACGGTGGCTGGTTTACGCACTGTGATGCATACGCATGCGCAGAGCACAAACATTGCCTGGCTGCGTGCGAACGCAGCCTTGCGATCCAACCTGAATAAGGCCCTATGTACTTACTGTAGTTATAACACTTGTCTAATTAGCTACACTACAACCCATGAATTTCAGTAGCCATATCATGTCACTATTTAGCCATGTTATGCCAACCGATACCTGACCAGTCAGACCTATTATATTCATTATTCTAAGTTCACACAGACGTTCTTGTAATTGATTGAACAGAGGGCCTGATTCAGAGCTGAACGCTCTGCCCAGAGCGCTCGCTCTGAATCAGGGCCGTCCCAGCTAAATTTGGAGCAGCCTCCTGGCCGCTCGCATAGCTGTGGGTGACCACCCACAGCTTATGCGAGCGGCCAAAAAGATGGTCGCGATGGTCTTTGACCATCGCGACCATCGGGCTTGCGACGAGACCCTGCGGTAGGGTCTCGCTTCCGCAAGCCCAGGAGTGATTTTGGCTCTATCAGAGCCAAAATCACTCCCACTGACATCATTACTGATGTCAGTGGGGCCGGACTCAGACGGTAGGCGTTCCCATGGGAACGCCTCCGTCTGGCAGTCACGCCCCCGGCACGCCCACCAAAGGGGGCGTGCTGTCAATCAACATCGACAGCATGCCCCCTTTGGTGTGAGACCCGGAGCGATGGAGAGCCCCTCGCTATCCGGGTCTCGCGCATGCGCACGACGGAGCTCCCTCCGTCGTGCGCATGCGCAGTGGGGCAACATCGACCCGTTTGCGAGCATCCTTTGCTCGCGAACGGGTCTGAATGACCCCCAGAGAACATTAGAATGCTATAAAGAAAAGTGCTCATAACAGAATGCACCTGCCACTAGTGTGCTGGGTATGTCTAAGGTATTAGTGGCTGAGTGCTCCTGGATGCTAGGTACATTGCCATTTGACATGGCTGCAATATATCTTGACAACACCCCTTTTTTGTGCACAGGTATTCTTTCCCAATTTGTGGCAGGCCAATGCTGAGAGGGATGATGTACTAATTGCATGCTTTTTATTATATCAGAATGTTTTTTAGTGCCAGTGGGTCACTGGCCTATTAGAGCAATATTGGTAACTATACATTTATAGCAGTGTTACCAATCTTTGCAATATTCTTGTTATGTACAATCTTACCGAAATCTATTAAAACATGAAAGATGGCGTGGCCGTGTGAGTATCAGAATGAGCGCATATGTCTGGCAGCAAGTGGGCAACGTTTCCTGTACAGTCTGCTTATTCCCTCTCCTTTCTATTTCATGGCAGCAGAAAATAATCGGATAAGAGATAACGTGTTGTACAAGCTGTTTGCAATATATTACAGATATGTACAAGTGGGTATTTGGTCCGTGCGAGGAGGGAGGAGATGATGGAAATTTTTTAAAAAAAAGTAACAGTCCTGATACTATATAACAAGCACCAACACTATAACAATTGCACAGATGAGTCCACATTAATCATGGGAAAGGCATAAAAACATCTGACTTTTATAGTCACATAGAAGAGAAGGCACTGGATAAACAAACATTCTTCCAGAAGTCATTATTTTGTCAATAGCAATCAGGGGCGTCTTAAGAGGGAGAGGGCCCGTGTGCACTCCCTGTGCGGGCCCCCCTCCTCTCTCTCCTGTGGCCGGCAGCCGACTGATGCGGCTAGCCAGCCACCGGCGCCTTAGTAGACTCCGGGCACTAGAGTGTGCCCGGAGTCTACTGCGCAACGGCCGTGGCGGCCATTTTTCCGGCGTTCTGTGCATGCGCAGTAGAGTCCGGGCACACTCTAGTGCCAGGAGTCACGGAGTCTACTGCGCAGAACACCAGCTAAATGGCCGCGGCGGCCATTTTCCGGTGTTCTGAGCAGCGCAGACACCCGACGTAGGACCATGGACAGGTAAGTCTAAAATAATATGGGTGCAGTGTGTGCGGTGTGGGGCCCCCCTGGACCCGGGGGCCCGTGTGCCCCGCACACGCCGCAACCATTATAGATACACCACTGATAGCAATATAGGGGGAGTAGTTTAAATCCCAGTGGTGGGGATGCCGGCACCGGAATCTAGACATTGAGGTTCTTAGTACATATTTGGCCAAAGATTTTTGCCCACCTACCGCATCAAGGTGAACCTCATCAGGTGGGTCCCTAACATCCCTTTGGCCAAATATGTACTAAGAACCTCAATTTAAAACCATGTTTATTGACAGTTTATTATATATTTTGTGATATTACGTGTTCTTAGTGCTTAGAGTGTGCATCTGCTTTTCCCTCCTTCTATTTCTGCTGTAGAACTACAGATCTCAGCAAGGTAGCACCTCATATTGTGTTTAAATTAGGATGTGCAGCCCAACCCCCCTTTCCATCATTGGGAATACAACCAGGGGTGCATCCTCCCCTTTCCTTTCACTTTCCACTAATGTTACATAGGACAAAGCCAAGGAAAAAGATTGGCCACATGACCCCTTCAAGCAGCAGATGACTACAAGTTGAAGGCAGAAGAATGTGTCAACAAGCCCAGGATGGTCCTTCGGTACACATGTAAAACATTCACTCAGCATTTCACACCAAATTCAAGAAGAATTTGGATGCAGGGAGAGCTCTTGGCTATGATGTCATTAACCCTGTTCCTAAATAAAGCACCCATGCAACACAAAAGGGAAAGTCTTACTGAGAATCAGAATAGGGAGGAGTGGGAGTGCACTGGAAACAGGGTTAGCCATTGAGAAAACAATGATGGTGACTTAATTTACCCCTGAACTGTAAGCAAATTACTTCTCCGGATCAAGAGCATTCATAGAGCGTTCTGTTATCCAACACCTATGTGTTAATTCCACCTCCCTAAACTTAATAACTGCTTATGCCACCTTTAGCAGAAGCAAATGCAACCAATCCCTTCCAATAACTGGAGTTCAATCTTCACATCGCTGTGCAGGAATTTTGTGCCACTCTTCTTTGCATAATTGCTTTAATTCAGCCGCATTGGAGGGTTTTCGAGCATGAACTGCCGGTTTAAGGTCCTACAGCAATATATCAATTGGATTCAACTCCGGGCTTTTGTCTAGGCCACTGCAGAACCTTAATTTTGCATCTTTTGAGCCACTTAGTGGTGGACATGTCATTGTGTTTCATATAGTTGTCTTGATGCATAGCCCAATTGTGCATGAGCTTCAGCTCACAGACTGATGGCCGCCTATTCTCCCTCAGAATTTTTGGATAGAGAGCAGAATTCATGATTCCATCAATTATGGCAAATCACCCAGGTCCTGAAGCAGCAATGCATCCTCACACCATTACACTACCACCATATGTGACTGTTGAGGGTAAATTTACTAAGATTCGTGATAGTAAATTCCCGATTTGCAAAAAAGTGATATTATCACCTGAGAATGCAAATCGGGAATTTACTATCATTAAAGTCGGGTGATTTGTTAGTTTTTTCAGGTTGAAATTGTGGTTTAATGCCGCAAATTCGTCCGTTTTCAACAATAGAAATGATATCACCATCGGCTCAATTCGGAAGTACTTATCACTTATTTCTGCCTAAATCAGGAATTTACCATTATTTATTTTGCTCAATTCGGCCATTTTACACTCAAATCGGGGACTCAAAGGAAGTTTTAAATGCACCACCTCCAGAGTTGCAAGTTGCATTCCAACATACACAAATCAGTGTGATTTGTGTATGTTTATGAATGGCTAGTATGTTGTAAGGGTTAATTTTAAAGAAAAAAATAGTCGTGAGGTCCCTCCCCTAAAACAGAACCAGCCCCGCACTTTTCATAGCCAGTCCTGGTTGTCTAAGTACAGGAAAAAAAATGTGTAGGGTTCACTGTACTTAGTACAACCAACACTGGGCTCTGTGAGCCAGTCCTGGTTCTGGAATTACAGAGGAAAAAAATGCGTAAGGTCCCCCTGTAATTCCCAGAACCAGCACCAGACCTTTTCTAGCCCAGGCAAGGGATTCCTGGGGGATTGGAGACCCCCCAATAAAGGTAGTCCGGGGCTATCCCCGCCACCCCTGGGTGGTGGGTGGCGGGTTGATAGTGTATGTGGTGTGTATAAAAATAGAAGTATCAACATTGTCTTTACAGTCAAACTGCAGGTCCCAGCAAGCCTCCCCCGCATGCTGGTACTTGGAGAACCACAAATACCAGCATGCAGGACATTAATGAGCCGCTGGTACCTGTAGTTAACCTGTAAAGAAATGTGTAAAAAAACACAAAACACACATATCGTGAAAGTACAGTTTTATTTCATACATATACACACACACACATACTCACCTACATTACCAGGAGTGGTCCCCTTGTCCAAAATAGGCATCCAAGGTCTTCTTAAAACAAAAAAACAAAAATCCTGATCCACGCAACAGATACCAACCAGGATAGTTGATATCTCCCGAATAAAACGCTCAGACGCGGCTTCTGCCTTTATTAGCCATATCTGAGTGTTCATCGGCTAAGAGAGGTCAGCCCCCGCCTCTCCCAGCCAATGAACGGCTCCTCCATTGAAGTCAATGGTGGGAACCGCAGAATAAACATTAGTAACCTGCTGCTCTCCATTGACTTCGTTTTTTTTATTTTAAGAAGACCTTGGATGCCTACTTTGGACAAGGGGACCACTCCTGGTAATGTAGGTGAGTATGTGTGTATGTAATAAAACTGTACTTTCACGGTGTGTGTGTTTTGTGTTTTTTTACACATTTCTTTATAGGTGAACTACAGGTAGCAGTGGCCCATTAATGTTCCACATGCTGGTACTTGTGGTTTTCCAAGTACCAGCATGCGGGGGAGGCTTGTTGGGACCTGCAGTTCGACTGTAAAGACAATGTTGATACTTCTATTTTTAAACACCACATACACTATCAACCCGCCACCCACCGCCCAGGGGTGGCGGCAATAGCCCCGGGCTTTCAGCCTAGGTCAGGGGTGCCCTGGAGAGGGTGACCACTTTAATGGGGGGTCCCCAACTCCTCAGGGATCCCTGGCCTGGGCTGACTAGTGGTCAGGACTGATTCTGCGGCTGGGGGGCCCGGTGAAAGGGCTCCACTAGATGTGGCATCAGCCATCAGCTAGAAAGGGTCCGGTGCTGGTTTTAATTATAGGGGGACACTTACGCAATTTTTTCCCCCTATAATTAAAACAAGGACTGGCCCTGTAGCCTGGTGCTGATACTTAAATTACGGTGGAACCCTACTAGTTTTGTTCCCCATAATTGTAGGTAGCAGGACAGGCTGACAAGTCTGGGGCTGGTTAGGCTTTTTTTTTGGGGGGGGGGGGGGGGCGCGTTATTTTTTTCAATAAAATTAACCCTAAAAAAAAACAAAGCAGTCTGCACATATTTCACTGATATGTGCAGGCTACTTGTTCGGGAGAGAAATTCATCCGCTTAAATCGGGGCTTCAAGACGGACAGGATCGACCAAATACACCATCAATCAAAACGATCCTGTCAAAACCGGGAGCTTGGTAAATTCACGATTTTTTAAGTGAAAAAAATGGCTGTTTTTGATCGATCCTATCCGAGTTGAAAAACGGGACAAATCGGGACCAAATCGAATCTTAGTAAATTTACCCCTAGGTATGATGTTCTTATTGTGTTAGCTTTATGCCAAATGTAAGAGACCCATGTCTTCCAAACAGTTACATTTTTGACTTATCAGTCCACAGAACAAAAGGTCATCAATGTTTGTTTTTTTTGGACAATGTGAGATGAGCCTTTATGTTCCTCATGGTTAGTGGTGGTTTTCACCTTGCAACTCTCCAATGGATATTATTTTTGCCCAGTCTCTTTCTTATGGTGGAATCATGACTGCATGAGTGTCATTGCTCTCTTGGAGGAATTTTGGTAGCCTGGTCACTCCTGGGAATATTCACCCCTGTTCCAAGTTTTCTCAATTTGGAGATAATAGCTCTCACTGTGGCTTGTTGGAGACCCGTAGCCTTATAAATAGCTTTGTAACCCTTTCCAGTCTGATATTAATAACTTTCTTTCTCATCTTTTCTGGAATTTCTTTTGATTGCTGCATCCTGTGCTGCTTGTTGAGACCTTTTATCCAGCTTCACATTGCTGAAAAGGTTCTATTTACTGTAAGTTAGGTTTACATTCAACAGGCTGACAGCAATCAAGCCTGATTGTGTCTAGTCTAATTGAACCCAATTATCAATTCAATTTGGTTCATTGCTTGAATGAGCAATTAAGGGGTCAATTAGTATTTCACACAGGGCCAGTTGGTGTTGGATAACTTTTTACTTCAATAAATGATCATTTAAAAACTGTATTTTGTGTTTACATAACAAACAAATATGTCTGACAAATAAGCAAAGATAGAAGAAATCAGGAAGGAGCAAAAACATTTTCATGCCAGTGTGTGTATATAAGAATATTGTGTGTAAATAAGAATATATGCAGTACTGTGCAAAAGAAGGATTTGAGCAAGCCTATATCCACAGAAGATCTGTGGTTAGTTCTCCAATATGTTTGGAACAACCTCCCTGCCGAGTTCCTTCAAAAACTGTGTGCAAGTGTACCTAGGGGAATTTATGCTGTTTTGAAGGCAAAGGGTGGTCACACAAAATATTGATATGATTTAGATTTATCTTCTGTTCATTCACTTTGCATTTTGTTAATTAATAAAAACAAACTATTAACACTTCTGTTTTTGAAAGCATTCTTACTTTGCAGCATTGTTTTCCACATCATATATATATATATATATATATATATATATATATATATAATTTGTTATTCTTATTGTATGTATTCTAATTTTAGATATTTTATTATGGGTATACATTTCCAACAATTGAACAGCAACTCATCAATCTATACAAGTTATATTGATGATGTGCTACTACTGTGAACCGGTATCGAGATGGATTTCAGAGTACACATATCAACTATTAATGGTTTAAACTGCCCTATAAAATTTACTTTCAGGATGAGTAGGGAATATGTCCAATAATTAGATGTCCAGATTGCAATTAAAGACGGACAAATCAATACTGCACTATTCAGCAAACTTACAGATAGAAATACCCTTCTACAGGCTAAAGAGGGTTACCATATTCACAGTTATTGTGCGTGAAATGTATAACCAGTCAACAGGAGTGTCTTAATGACAGTATGCAGAACATGCTGAAAAAATGTCGGGGGTTACTCCACCAATACTCTTAACTAAGGCTAAAAACAAAGTGGATCAACTCTCAAGGATGGACACCTTTTCAAAACAACATACAGCTAGAAATGACAATTGTCTACATTGGGTACACAGGATTAATACATCTGATAAGATTATATCAGTCAGTCAACTCTCTTTGGTCCATCATTCAGAATGACAGAGATCTCACTAATCTGAGACAATCGAAGAAAATGAACTGTTACAAAAGAGGCTGCAACATCAGATACTGGGTTGTATGTACAGATGTCACGAGATGTGGGACCAGTAACCCAACACACGATTTAAAGAAGACGACTGTTATAAATGCACCGGCTGCACTATGTGCAGTTATATGGTGAACACAAAGTACTTTTTTAATCCGCATTCTGCCCATAAATCTTCTATAATCATTATTATGTAACAGTTCTCACGTTGTATATATGATCAAATGCCCATGCAGCCTGTGCTACGTGGGGAAAACTATCTGCCCATTCAAGAATAGAATGGCCTACACCGGTCAGCCATCAGAGGTGTTTTAAGTGGCAAACTGATTGACCAACCAATTGGCAAACACTTTGTCAGTGCTAAACACAGCCTATCTATGCTATGATATACCATCATCGATCAAAGACCTACGAGATGGGGACCCAGACAGGAAACTTCTCCAACTAGAAACCAGATGGATCATCAAGTTGGATACCATCAAACCCTGGGGACTGAATGATCACCTATCTTTTGTACCCTTTGTTTGACTGGAGGTCCAGTGCTTCATTCTTGCCATTATACTAGGGACTTATTCTGCAACCTTCTCATTAGCATATTATCAAGAAGTTATTCCGGTCTCTGTCATCTAGTACAGTATATTGATTTAACATATCATTGTATATCTGGTACCTTGCATACATTGCATCGCTAAGTATGCATAGTCTCACTTTCAGTATACCTGTGAGTACCTTTGACCATATGTTCTCTCATCGTTATTTTCTGGGTTCCCTGTGATTTCCGCAGGGATATTATGAATAGATTCCCAGTTCTCTTTAGACATGCCCCCCATAAATATATACCTGATAGCGGTTTATTCCAGTGTACTCACATAAATATGTTATAGTCTTGTTTCTGAGGTTTCACGATGTTTTGTACTATAGCACACACTGATTCTGTTTATGTTTCACACAGTTGCCATGGTTACATGGCCATCACGCGCGGCTGAACTAATAGGACCAGAGACTGGGAATTCCTGTCAATTCCGGTTTGGCGAGGTAGGGGGATCTTCTGATGGAACGGATGCCGAAAGTGAGGCACGACGCAGCGAGCCGTCTGTTGCAGTTCTCTAACGGAGACCGGAGAGTGACTTACTGTACATTACCAGGAGATATACTGTATACAATGTTTTGATAAAGTGCACCAAGGCTGCTCAAGTGTCTGCTTGCATTGGAGTGCCTCTCTTATGGATGATATATCACTACTTAGAGAGAGAGAGTCCAGGACACATCATCAGACACGGACAAGCCTAACCCTAACCCTCCGGGGGAGGTGCCTAACCCTAAGTCCCCCCGGGTGCCCCTAAACCTAACCCTTCCCCTCACAGCTGTCCTCTCCCGACGCCCGGCTTACCTTTGTTCGGTATGCCGGGCGTTGGGATTTCGGCGGGTGGATAATGATAGGTGTCGGGATTTCGACACCTATTATTAGTCCCAATTGGGGATTTGACAGCCGGGAAGCCGGCGGACGGCTTCCTGACCGCATACCCCTGAGAGTGGCGTATAGTAACACCATCAAATTCCGAAAATACATAATTTTGGGAATTTGATGAATGGCCTAATTTCTACATCCCCATACTAATGTATGGAGAGTGTGGAAATTAATGCAGACGGACTTAACCAGGAGATATCAGTGATATCTCTTGTGTTAAGTGTGTTAATGAATACTAAAATAACGGTAGTTAAGGAAAATGTCCTTAAAACATTATTTTAGTGTTGATGAATAGGCCCCTTAGTCACCTGTGCTCAAGCATGGATAGCCTTAAAGGCAGTAAAGGCAGAGTTTGGAAACCTTGGCATTAACAAATTTGGCCAACATTTCATACAGTATCTAACGGACAGGTCCATTTTAGACCTTTTGCAAAAATACTGAAAGGAACTAACCCTTCTGAAAAACGTTGTTATGTTTAAATGAGGACAGCCCAAGTCCTGTGTTTTATTATTTATTTATTATTTCATCATCCTGGCTGCATATACAAAAAAAGTCCTATGAGACAAGAGCAGCCGACTTTGTACTAAATTGCAGTAAATAAACAAAACAATTTCCGTTCGCTTATACGACTTAAGTGCACCTCATTTAGTGGTGACATAAAACTGCTTTAAGACTGTGTTTTCCAAAAGAAACACAATAATACATGTCTAAATACCATTAAGCAATAAGCTTGAGAGCATTTGTGTAGCTATTTTTACACTTGATTTCCATCAGGGAGATTTCTTTTTATTGCAAACCACGTACTTGCATGTAATAAAAGAGTAATCATAAGCTGTCAGTATACCGAGCTGGTGAACTCCGCAGCAGCCGAGTCTCAAAGTCTTCAGTCTCTACAGGGATGAACGTTGCACAGTGATGCGGCCAGAGGGATATTAGTCACAGGCTATTTTTGAAGCTCCCCCCTACACGGCAGACTACTATTCAAACCATTACAGAATGAGATGCATGCACTCATTATCATTCTCAAGGTTTATGGGCCATTTAACTGCAGCTCGGAAATCATTTAAAAAGGTAATTGAGTTTACAGCTGAGAAAAAATAGGAATCCTCCCTAATTGTTTCAGGTCCAAATAGCTAGAGATGGAATTGAATCATTACATTTAGGATTGATATTTCTAGACAGTAATGTTGATCCCAGCTGATAACAATGTCCTTAAGGTGCCACTCATTAGATATCAGGGGGTATATTTACTAAAGTGCAGGTTTTTAGAAGTGGAGTTGTTGCCCATAGAAAAACGAATAGACCGCAAGGTCTCAATACTGACATCGGAATCCTGGCAAGGGACTTAATCCCGACGCCGGAACACCGAAGGACGCCAGTCCAAATGAGGTAAGTTCGGAGCACCCTTAGCGTTAGCCGTGGGGGGGGGAGGGTTAGGTTTAGGGAGCGTAGCGAGGTTAGGTTTAGGCTTGGGGGAGGTTAGGATTAGGCACCCCTATGGGGGAGGGTTAGGGTTAGGCCCCCCCGGGGGAGGTAAGGGTTAGGTACCCCCCCAGGAGGGTTAGGCTTAGGGAGCAGTAAGAGGGGGTTAGGGTTAGGCACCCCCAGGGGGAGGTTAGGGTTAGGCACTAGGGGAGGAGGTTAGGGTTAGGCACCCCTAAGGGAGGGTTAGGGTTAGGGGAGAGGTGTAGGGATAGAGTACTTACCTGCCCTGTTGGGATCTTCTCGCTTCGGGCTGCTGGCGTCGGGATATGAACCGGCGTCTATTCAGTGGCCGGGACTTCATACCCGTTCCCTGCATACACCAATCCTATAATCACGGCAAACAACCCCGTTTGGTGTGCCATGGACTTTGCAACTAAGCCGCTCCATGAATTCCATCACAGATTTTTCATTAAAAAAATGCATCTTAGTCACATCGCTATTGCGACAAAATGACAATGCAGAGCACGCTGGACACTGGCGCTGGCAGTACAAGCAGCTGCTGTGTGCGACTCTATATAAAAGGAAGACGATGGAGGTCCGATACAGGTGAGTCTCCTCATGCATCTTTGTGCTTATATGACTTTATGTAGATTGTTGTGTTTAATCCTTGACTATTTCTTTGCGGAAAAAAACTTCTGCAAAATGCCTAGTACGCTATAAGCGCCTTTGTATGCTGCTGAAGCACTACATTTACAAAAATGTATGAAAGCGAGGCAATCATTACCTGTGGTGGAGCATCTAAGTGGCGCATTGCGTCTCACGCCATATAGTGCGAAAAGGATAAGTGTATGAGGACATACTGTAGTTTGCTATTATCTCCTTATTTATATTATATAAGTGCTGGGACAGCCCTTACAGCAACGCTCGCGGGGGAAGTTTGCTCGCAAGCGGGTCGATGTTTGGCGAATGCGCATGCCTTGCTCTAAATTAGATCGAAAATCAATCTAAATTTGGAGAAAAATCTAGTGATTTTTTTTTCAATTACATTAAAATACTTTTTATATGCAATGAAAGAATATATAATGTACAGATTCCTTAAATGTAGATTGGTCCAGTGCTCGAAGTGGTAATTTAGAGGTGGGGGTATGGAGATTGAATCTCCTCCCCCCCCCCCTATAGGCCCCTGCTTCCATATCACTCCATTGTACTTCTAACCCCCCCACACACACACACACACACTCACACACACACTTCTCCCTGCCTGCTCCCCTCTCTCACACCCTGCCCTTACTGATTCCCTCTATCTTTCACCCCCTACAATAGCTAGCCTGCCTCTGTCTGCCCCTCTCTCTATTCCCTCTATCACACCCTCCCCTCTCTCTAATTCTCTCTTACCTGCGCTGCTGGATTGGAGCCACCGGGATCCTCGGGTCTTCCCTGCAGTTTATCTGGCTCCGCTGCTAGCCAATGAGAAGCTGCCATTTGGCAGCTTCTCCTTGGCTGGCGGCTGCGAGCCCTGCGATTGGCTGGCGGCTGCGAGCCCTGCGATTGGCTGGCGGCTGCGAGCCTCGTGATTGGCTGGCAGCCGCCCAGTACATCGTGCTTACAGTGCAGCCGGGACCAGGTACTTTGTCCCGGCTACATGTCAGCACCTCCACTGCCCCGATTGAGATGTGTCCCCTGCGGGACACATCTTAACACATTGCCGCCGCTGTTCCAGCGCTGGGATCCCATACTGGATCCCAGCGCTGGTGCAATCTCTTCTACATGTAAAATGAAGTGGGGCCGGGAAGTGGCGGTATGTCATACCGCCGCATACCGCCCCACTTCGACCACTGGATTGGTCAATACATCTTTGGCCATGTTGCAGGTACATTTTAGGATGCAACAAAAAGGCACTCATTTCTGAAAAGGCACTCATTTCTGAAAAGGCACTCATTTGGACCTGCCGCAAAGGAAAGTCATTTTAGCAATTGCAATTAGGACATATTTAACACTATTAAAGGGACTCGGCATATACTGGGTCACCTCAGTCACTCTGCCCCTATCCCCCTTTCTATCCAGTGCTCTGCTACCCTGCCTATTGCTCTGCTCAACCCTGTCACCCCACACCCTGCTTCATCCCCTCACTTTGTCCCACTCCCATTCTTAAGGCTGGCACACACTAGACCAGTGTTGGCTAACATTGACACTCCAGCTGTTGTGGAACTATATATCCCAGCATGCCCTGCCACAGTTTTAGCATGCCCTAATAGCAAAACTGTAGCAGTGCATGCTGGGTTATGTAGTTCCATAACAGCTGGAGTGTCAAGGTTAGCCAACACTGCACTAGACGATGTCTAGTGTTTACCAACCTCGTTAGTAACAGCACCTGGCGTGGTGCTGTCATCGGGAAGTTCGTACACACTTGCCGATGGCGGCAGCGACAGAGCGACAGTGGGGGGTAGTGGGGGCCATGCTGTATTCGGTAGCATGGTATCGTTAGTGACATCCTCAGATCTTTCTGCATGTACAAAAGATCTGAGGATGCAACGGGTGGCCCACAAGAGCGCGAATCGGCATCATGTGTTCACAATGGACAATATGAACGAATTGTTGTTCTGATGCGTCGGAATCAGCCAAATTATTCAAGATATCGTCTAGTGTGCAGGGGCCTTTACCCCATTCCCGTCGCCCGGCCGAGTCATCCCAAGGCTAGGTTTGTACCATCTCCATAGCAGTGAGAGCCGTTGGGGGCATGCACCCGACCTCCCACTGCACCTTCATGTTGGAGATGGGACAGACCATAGAGAATTATTATATAGGTAATGCAAGTATCAATGATATTAAAGGCAAGCCACCAATCAGAGGCCAATTGTTACCGTTACCAGCCTAGTGAGAGCATTGCACTGTTCTGCAGCCATAACCAGGAAGAGATATCATCATCCAATGACATTAAATAGTAGCATGACCCAATGGGATTTCTAGTTCTTCAGCGCAGTGATGGAAAATTACCGCAATTAAGTTACATGAGATTTTGCACAAATTTTTTTGCTTTGAAGCTTTTCTTTATAAAATCGAACACAACATACTCTAACAAAACACACTAAAGATGAAAATTCCATTTTCTCTCATGAAACAGTTTAAAATGAAAACGCTCTGCTTTATCTCATAAACCCTAAATAAACCTCCCGTGTTACTCAAAACTCAACTTTAGCTGTTAGTTCATAAATAAAAGCTGAACTATCTATTCATTCCATATAGAGTCTGGGAACAATTTGTCTTCGCATATTTTTATGTCTCCTGCTTGTAGCTATAACAAATTTAATGAGCTAATTAAAAACATGTCTATTACATCTGGTGATGACTGTTACCCATAAGCTGCTTACAACCCTTCAAGTCATGCATACAACTTTGGGAAGAAACAGCCTATTAAAAACGACCCTGTACACATCTGCTTTGCAACTGCAGAAAATCACTTAGGTCATCACTATTAATGACAGCTTGTATTTGCGAGTGGGCAGGAGCTGGGTATGATTTAATGATGTAGGTGACCATGATAATTACTGAGTCATCAGGAGCCAATTCACTAAAGAATGCAGCTACTGTAAGAGAAAATATGCACTAAACTTACTTTACTTAGAATCTTCCTTCACATGAATTGCAGAGTCACTTACTTTAGGTTGATGACAAGAGCCAGGAAACATATCTGTCTATATTCAATTCCCTAACACTTACATTCATCTGATTATAGTGACTCTTTTTGCATTCTCTCCCATGTGGATGGCCTGCACAAGAGTAAATATGCCCATGTGTTACGGTTATGCCAAACCAATTGCCAATTATATCAAAAAGTGATATTAAAAGAAATGATTTGTTAATTACATGCCCATTTAATCC
This sequence comes from Taudactylus pleione, assembly GCA_031769625.1. Taxonomy (NCBI): domain Eukaryota; kingdom Metazoa; phylum Chordata; class Amphibia; order Anura; family Myobatrachidae; genus Taudactylus; species Taudactylus pleione. The sequence goes on along the minus strand of JAUIMM010000091.1, from coordinate 2,057,094 downwards.
ATGCAGAAATGGCACGTGGTATACTGGTGTATGGATGTCCCAGTAAGCAAAGTATTGTTAGTCCTATCCACCCAGTTAAACTGAGAATATTTGTGGGGAGTAGTTACTAGTTACTGAGTGGCCGGCAAGGTTTAACTGTGCAATATACTGTTCCACGTCTGAAAATGACAATAATGCTAGGTACACACTATACGATGTGTGTAGCCAGCGCCGGCACAATACATCGCGCCATCTCAAAAAGACTGCACGATGCAGTGGATGACGGAGCGAAGTGTAGTTCCATGTTGCATTTAGCAGCATGACGTCGTTCATTGCTTCATCCCTTCTGCTGTACTGCACACCAGATGAGAAAATGTGATGGATGACGCACGAGAGCGTGCAGAAGTATGTATACACTAGACGATGTGGATGATATGTCTTCCCTATTTGGCTCAAAATGACAGATTGTCCAATATATCGTCTAAGGTGTACCCAGCTTGACTGTATTCCCAGTACTGATGTTTGTCTAGGCTGGCACCCTCTCTCCTCTCTCTGGAAACAGCTGCTATTGTCAGGAACTGTGGCATTTGAAATAGAGGTATATTTATAGCATAGTAATCTGCATTCTGGCTGACTGACAACAATTTTTGACTAAATTGCTTTAATCATACCATTTTATGGCATCTGTTTTTTCGTTCTTTCTGGTCTAGCCTGTTGAACCATCTGTTTTGACTGTGACACTCACCTTTTCTTCATTGGATGTGAATGGCTAAATATTCCCTACAAAGTGTTGTGGAATATGTGTGCGCTATATAAATAACTTGTAATAAATTTGGTTTCACACTTGGATTACCTGTTTTAGCCTCTAGCCTGTGTCTGTTTTTAATCTTTGGGTCTGTTCTAAAGCTGGGCACACACCAGAAAGATATATCTGCAGATGATGGTTGTTCAAACACCTTGAACGAACATCACTGCCTCTGGCCGAGGGTCCCGCTTGTCAGTGATCGCGTCGCTCCCCCCTTCCCGCGTACACACAGCTTGATGTGCAGATATATCTGCCATCAGCTGTGCAGCACAGCCGACGTGATATGTCTGTGAACGACGTCGTTCACAGACATATGGCTGGTACACACTGGCCGACGCACACACAATATATTGGCCAATCAATTGATCAACCAATATATCTGCCAGTGTGTACCCAGCATTAGTTAGCTGCTACCAAACATCGGAGCTCCGATCTTCTTGTCTCTCGCTGCAAACTCCATCACAACCTTGTGAAGGATCTCTGATAAAGACCACCCACCTAAGGGTCTTGGCAGTAGGTAAGCCAGCATCAATCTCTTGCAGACCAGCGGAGACACAACACGTTCTTCAGTCTGTGACAATCATTGATATAGATCAAGAGCTCTGCATAAGACGTGTCCACATGGAAAGTTGGCAAAAAAGCTGATATTATTCAAAAAGAATTAACTCAATGTCCATATGTAGAACATATTAAGGGGCCCATTTATTAATTAGCAGGTTTTAGATCCAATAATTATAATTTTTCATTGCTGCTATTTGCAGCAGTAAATTATTTATTAATAATTTTAGAAAATAATCTACAATTTTATAAAATATTTATTGTAATGCTCTGGAGGTTCCATATAATGTAGATTTCCTAACTAGTTCTCTATTTAGTCAAAGTCTAATTGGTACAACAGTGAAACATGCGTGATAGATATGGCAATGACTAAATGTAATGTACTGTACCTTGCAACAGGTAAGAAGATTTCCCCATTGTCATTCCTGGATTTTTATGTATATCCTTTAGCAACAAGGCGGGAATTATAATGGGCAATAGTTCAGTATGTATTTAACTTTTTACAAAAAACCTACTTGTTTTTGATTTTCTTACGGTGACGGGACCTGCCAACAACAGTCCATGTAAGAAGCCACAACCTCCACAGGATTTTGGAGAAATTGCTGCTGAGTAGTCCTAAAATGAAAAAGTTCTAACAATATTGGGCCTGATTCAGAGGTGAACAATAATGTCGCTATGACTGACTTTTTACACAGTGTGACTGCATCATTAGTCTAAGGAAGCAGCAGATGGAATTCCACCAATTTGTGTAAAAAGTTGCACATTGGTTCCACTATCGAACATTGCATATGCCCTATGGAGACGTAGAATGTCTGCCTGAACATGGCCGCTGGAATAAGTGCAACTGCGTAAAAAGCCACCTCCCCTGTTACCACCCAGAAACCCCCACTGAAATTCCACATCCCTGCGTCCTAATTCGCTCATGTGTCCCATCTGGACGCATGCGCGCTGCCACTCGGATGAATGCGCAGACTGAAAACATCATCCACTTGCGTCCCACATCAACAGGATTATTTTCTAAGATGAACAAATTCATGCCCTTTAACAAACTTACATTTTATTTAAAAAAAATAAGAGACTAATGAAATGATCATGTACTACTGTATAATATATATATATATATATTTTTAACTTTAATAACCAATATCATGCTGCATGGTTAGGACAATTGCTGTTGAGTCCATTTATTTTAGTGAAAAAATTATCTCACAATAAGGTCCAATGCCATAGTTGCTTGCAGTTTATATGGACTAGCCTTAGGCATAGGGTATTATAAGGACAAGATCAAGGTCTTATAAAGAGAACCTCAAAATGTAATTGTATATTTAATTTTGGTGTTGGTAAAAAACCTTTGTTGATTATGCTAACAAACTGCAGAAGAATGTTATGCCAGTGACAATAGAATCCAAGCACTGTGGCACAATTGTGCCCATATACACCTGTCCTCAAATCATGCCAAATAGCCCTGTTTATCTCGTCACACGTTGCTACTTAGCCACGCCAAAACTCTAATTCAAAGTACCTAGGGCCTGATTCAGAGTTGGGAATAGACAGAGATATCTCTCTCTCAACTGATCATCTTGGTGACACCATGCTGCACTGCAGGTGGGGCAGATTTTAAATGTGCAGAGAGATTTAGATTTGGGAGGGAGGTGTCCAAACTGACATCTAAATTGTAGAGTAATAATAAACATATCCAGCATTTGTGGGTTACATGTAAAAGCAGTCAGTATTTAGCCTACATGCAAAATAAAATGTATGTATTTACACCCCTTGCATTGCAACATGGCTTGTCCAGGTACACAGTTAAGTGCTATCTCTCTCTCTATTCACTATAAGTGATCTAAGATGCAAAATTGTGGAAAAAAATAGCATAATGAAGGAAAAAGTAGCTTGAAAAAGTAGCACAAGACAGGTCCGATATGATTGACCCTCGCAATAATCTGCGACTTTATAACAATACCTAAATACCTAGTACACTACTCGAGGAACTAACATACAAAATTGAGGAGAAAGTAGCACAATAAAGGGAAAAAGCAGCTAATTTGATGAAAAAGTAGCAAAACTGAAGAAAAAGTATGCAGCGAAAAGGGATAGGTGTATGAGAAAATACTGTATCTTAATGTATTTGTACACAAAAATGATATATTGGGCAGTGTAATGCCTAGACATTTGCTTGCCATTGCTATGTGGCCACCATCAGTAGAGCCACAGCAGGAACAGCAGAACATCTTCCTCACTTTCATGGAGCTCAGCCCACACTTGAAAGAAATAACACCACAGAGGAATAGGCTATTACACAGCCACAAGTCGATGTCCAGCATGTACATGAAGCTTCAGTTTCAGTTCAGCAGACAAAACAGATTAAGTACGTACAGTACTACTCACATATGAAAACTAACTCGGGTCACTACAACATCACAGTTCACCAAACACTTACCACAACCAACTAGCTCTACATTCACAAGGTAAACAGAGGCCCCACCAACATGTGCTCCGACTAGTCCAACAAAATGAAACGTGAGGACAAGGGGAGGACAGAGGCGTGGAATGTCTAGAAGCTGAGATTTTGAGAAGCATTAAAAAAAGAAATAAAAAAAAAAATAATAAAAAAAAAATGCATTTCTGCGTTATATACACCTTATACACACAGCCTGCAGGTAATTTTATACAATATTTTCAATAATTTTGTGGCTCCAGCAAAGTTTGTGTACAGAAAGGAAATTCATTTATGTTTCATATACACCTTATACACACAGCCTGGAGGTCATTTTATACAATATTTTTAATAATTTGTGCCTTAGACAAAGTTTGTGTACATTGAACCATCAAAAATCAAAGGTTTCATTATCTCAGTCATGCCAAAATAATTCCGTATTTCGGAATATTCCGTATTTCAGAATATTTGGATATGGGAGACTCAACCTGTATATATATATATATATATATATATATATATATATATATACAGGTTGAGTCTCCCATATCCAAAATGCTTGGGACCAGGGGTATTTTGGATATCGGAATATTCCGTATTTTGGAATAATTGCATATTATAATGAAATGTCTTGGAAATGGGACCCAAATATACACACAGAATGCATTTATGTGTTATATACACCTTATACACACAGCCTGCAGGTCATTTCAGACAATATTTTTTATAATTTTGTGCATCAAAAAAAGTTTGTGTACATACATGAAATTTATTTATGTTTCACATACACCTTATACACACAGCCTGAAGGTTATTTTATACAATCTTTTTAATAATTTGTGCCTTAGACAAAGTTTATGTAAATTAAACCATCAAAAATCAAAGGTTTCATTATCTCAGTCAAGCTGAAAATATTCCGTATTTCGGAATATTTGGATATGGGAGACTCAACCTGTATATATATATATATATATATATATATATATATATATAATGTTTTTGTGTGATTTCTATATTTGAATATATTCATGTATTATTGTACATCTTGATTTCATCATATTGTTGTAATTACACAAATTTTCCATTTTCTCCTCTATAGACCATATAGAACACGCTTTATTCATGCTGTACTTGACATGAAAAGTGAAATATTTGTATTGAAATATACTGTTGCTGGTTTCTGGATCACTTTGAATGTGTTGTATTACTCCTCTAGTGTCATATTTCATCAATCTCGCTGCGCTGAGGTCCGTCTATTGTTTTAACAAGTTATTCTGGCGCATTTCTATTGAGTTTTAAACTTGATAACTATTATATTCGGCAATTTCTAACTTGAACATTAGAAACATCTGGAAGGCGAGGTGCATCACAGCGACGGTGATTGTGGCGCTATTCTGGTTTACCTCAAGTCTTATTCTATTACAAAGAGCAACTTGAAACTGATTAGAAATACACCAGAATCATGCCACATATGCAGAATCGCTACCTATTGCATCCCACCACATAGGTGAAGAAGGCTTGATATTATTGTGATCTACACTATGTAGACAAAAGTGATTGGACAATGACAGCAAATAGATCAACAAAATTTTATTTAGGTCAGTACTTTGTAGGACCACCACGTGCAGTGATTACTGCAGACACTCTTCTTGGCAAACTGTACACAAGTTCCTAGACAACAGCAGGCGGTATGTTTTGCTTTCTGTATACCAGTCAAGTGTTCCTTGCAAACATGACATGTGGCATTGTTGTCCAGATAGAACTTGCTGTTCTGTAGAACAGCAAGTGCATGGGCCTCCCTACGAAGTGTTCTTGTCGAAACAGTCATATTAGTGGACATTTGGAACTCGTGTCCAATGGTATGCATTTAGCTTGTGTGGGGGTGTCCAATCACTTTTGTTGACATAGTGTACTATATACGTTTTCTAGTATGCAAGCTTTGGGTGCCTACAATGAGTGCATTATTAGCAGCACTTATAATACAAATTATAGTCCTTTAAAAAAAAAAAAAGTTAAAAAGGTGAGTTTGAGATATATCAATTCTGTGCACTGTCAGACACTAATGGGCAAATTACTAGCAGAATTTGATGGATAAAAATGGTAAATCCTGTCATACACATTAAAATCTGGACTGGCCACAGCTTGTAATTGACTTATGAGAAAATCAAGACGTGCAAGTGACATTAGATTGCATACGGTCCGACGTGGACATGTGAATCAGTCATTAATACTATTGGGGATGGTGAGAAGTTTGAATCTAAAGTGGTTGAACAGAATAAGCTTAAAGCATGTGTATCTAATCATATGTCAAGTGCCTAACGATGTTATAGTGTCAGACTGGGCCGTTTGATCTTAAACTGGTGACTTTCAAAAATCTCCTTGTTTTTCAAAATTAAATCAGCTTTCTGTGTTAAATGAAAATGTATCTAAATGTACAAAAATCCAATTATTCCTTCCAAAATGTGAAACATTGTTACATTTTTGACCATCATTAGCTAAAGACAAAATATATTTTACTTTGTATTGCCAACCCTGCTCAAAAGGTTAGCTGATCCTAATTTAACTTTAGACCAACCTGTAGAAGCAGAGAGAGTACTAGAGTCCAAGTAATAGCAAGTATACTTGAGAGGACAGCACGGTATCTCTTTACCTACATAGAAAAGATAGACAGGACACCTAAAGCAAAGTAAGTCACCCAGTGCACAAAGGGGTCACTGCGCAGTTCAAAATCAGGTTTGGCGTGGCCATGTGCTGTGATTTATGTCTGGGAGCCTAGATTTCTGCTATAGTGCATAGATTTCCACAGCGAGACGAAACCATTTATGGATGAACAGACGTTTGCAGAGTTTGAGTGGAATTTAGAGAGATTGAGGAAATTCCTATCAAAGAATAGAGTACTGTTGTATCTAACATTGTAGAGATGAGACTAAGGGCCTGATTCAGACCCGCTCGCAAGTGCATAGCGCTCGCAAGTGGGTCGATGGGCGTGCAGTGCGCACGCGCGGTGTGCGCGAGCAAGAAATCACTCGCTTCGGGGCTCGCGGCAAAACGGGGCGGCTGTTGATATTGATCAACAGCTTGCCCCGTTTTGTAGGCGGGGAGGGGGGGTAAAAAACAAACAAAGGTCTTGCGCTGCTAGAAAGAGTATTCAAAATTTAATAAGAAATATATGATATAAAAAATTAAATATAAAAAAATGGGTATAACTTACATATAAATTAAATAAAATATAATAAAGATATCAATATCATTAATCTAAAAAGTACTTCAGAGCATATAGAAAAAACAATGACATGACATATTATGAATGGATATCTGAACCAAAAGATGTAAGGTTTACAATTGTAGCACTTAGACACTGTAACTCCTCAGATGAGTCAATCAGTAATTTTATATCAAGCCAGTCATAAGTCTCCTGTGATGGAGAGAACAAAAAGATCTATTTGAGGTATAAATAGATTCCTTATATAGAGCAGGAAGCTCAGTTAGCATACTGAATGATCCCGCTATTTGAATAGTACCAGCTGGTGTAAATCACTCACGGTTTAGTGGACTAGTCCGGTATTCTGGTATTTGCCGTGAATCACCTCAACAGGCTGCAGCCAGAAAACAATCGTTGCCAGATAGATAACGTGTGCACACGAAGAATATCCAACTAAGTATGTCCAAGTGGATATCTGGTCCGTCCGAGCTTCCTTGGAATGGTGTGGGGACCGGGGCTCCACTTGCAGCTGTATCAAGGTGAATGATGGCTATCCGGGACTGTCGGGCACTAAGCCCGGGATTGGAACAGCAGGTGGATATAGGTCCTTGCAATAGGACGATATGCTCCGCTATGTCTATGAGTAGTGCAGACCGCCAGTACCAGCAGTGACTGTAAGCGGGAGCAGCGGTGGCTGTTAGCGGGAGCAGCCTGGTTCTTCCAGCATGGATGGAGGTCGAGTGGTGATTAACCCTTAACGTGTTTCGTCACTCACACGTGACTTTCTCAAAATTTGTATTTTCAGACCTCAGATGTACCTTATATATGGCCTCCATTAAGTGCTAACAGGTGCAAAATTAGCAAAACAGAAGATTTTGAATACTAGCAGCTGCAGAATTGGCTAGATAAAATCTCCTTGCTATTTTAAGGAGATATGGAGTAACATAGATAATATCCATTCAGGGTAGTGATTACTATTCGCATTGTTGTAATACACATCAATAAATACAATACCGACAAAAAAAAAAAAAAGAAAAAGAGACAACTAATGAAAATAAGTATATATTAACAGTTAAATATAACAAAAAATCATTTATGGAATTTGTATTTTAGCCAGATACCACAAATGACATCGTGACTCTATGAATTCTATTTAGATCATACAGTGGATTCTAATGGAGAATCAAATCATTTTCATAATAATTAATGAAAAAACAAAAACATTAAAATGTATATCTGCACAGAATCCGCAACTGTATCAAAACAGATTATTAAAAAAAACCTTTTCTCACTAAGTGATAGGCATAATAAGGGGGTGAAACACATTACATATCTAAAACATACATAAAGAGAAACAATCAGATATTAAAGATCATATATCATATCTATTAGATAAAGGGGAGCAATCAGGTATTAAAAATAAAAAAACAGACATGGATCTAATTAGTAGATCTAAATAATTCCAGAAGATGATCTAATGAGGAAGAGAGGACAAGAAAACAGATCTACAATAGATTCAGGGGTCAAATTCTATACATTCATTCAGTCCCTCGGGAACGAGAGTCCTAAGTTTATGTATCCAGAAGTTTTCCCTAATACATAATTTTTTAAATCTATCGCCTCCCCGGAGTGTGGGTTTAATCCATTCTATTCCTACCAGGGATAGTCCATGTGGATTTCTCCCATGTGATTCTACAAAGTGTCTAGAAAAGCCATGTGTACAAAAACCTCTTAGAATATTCCTCCTGTGTTCAAGGAATCTTATTTTCAGACAACGTGAAGTTCTACCTACATATATTAATTTGCACTTACATATCAGCACATATACAACAAAGATGGACCTACAGTTTATATGTGACTGTATCTCGAATGATTCATCATCTTCGGAGGTATTAAAGAAGTGTGTATTATTCTTTATAAAAGAGCAAGTGATACAATTTGTAGACCCACATTTGTAACATCCCTTAACTTTGCTTGGTAACCAAGATAGATGAGAGGTCAAAGAGGGTGTTAAGGGCTTCCTTTTGTCTGTGAACAAGCTCTGTGTTAGTCGGTCCCTAAGATTATCTGCTTTTTTGAAAACTACTCGTGGTTTATTTGAAATGCAAGTATTCAATAAGCTGTCAGTTTGGAGGATACTATGGTTCCTCATTAAAATTTTCTTAATCTTACTGGATGCGACGTTATATTTAGAGATGAAAATAGGCTGATCTAAACTAAAAGAAGATTTCTTGTTCCGATAGACTAATAGATCTTCTCTATTTAGATTCCTAGTTTCTTTTATTGCTGTTTCTAAAAGATGTTCAGGATATCCTTTGGATCTGAAACTATCAATTAGTTCTCTTGCTTGTTCTTCAAAGGAGTCGTTATCGGTGCAATTTCTATGAATGCGTCTTAATTGACCACGAGGTATGTTATAGATCCATGGCTTGTAATGTGAGCTATCAAAATGTAGAAAATTAAAATGATCTACCTCTTTCCTGAAGGTTCTAGAGATGATGGCATCATTCACTATAGACATTGAAATGTCAAGAAAAGAAATATATTCCTTATGCACACAAGTGGTGAATTTTAAATTAAAATCATTATTATTAAGTGTATTGGTGAATAATGATGTGAAATCATGTGTGTCTCCATCAAAAATAAAAAATAAATCACCTATGTATCGGCCGTATAGGACGAGGTCCGCGCCCAAGCTCCTCCCCCATATGTGCGTGTCCTCGAACGTGCCCATATAGATATTGGCGAAGCTCGGCGCGAACCTCGCCCCCATCGCCATCCCAAGTGTCTGTAAATAATATACGTGATTAAAAATAAAATAATGTAATAATATAAACGTGATGGAATCGAAAATAAATTTACGCAGCCCCTCCGTCACATTATCAGAGCTGAACAAGTGATTCCTCACAACCTCAATACCTTTACAGTGCGGAATGTTTGAATAGAGTGCTTGTACGTCGCTTGTAACAAAGAAATATGATTTTTTTCCATTTAATTTTGGAAATAAGATTTAAAAAAGTGGTGGTGTCCTTGATATGTGAACGTTGAGAGGCTGCGTAAGGTTGTACAAAATAATCTACAAAATGTGAAAAATTAGCTGTGAGTGACCCAACACCAGAAATTATAGGACGCCCAGGAGGTGCACTTAGTGATTTGTGAATTTTGGGGAGATGGCAGTAAGTGGGAGTGATAGGATATTTGGGCACTAAATAATGAAATTCATCAGAAGTGATTATACCATCGTCTCTAGCCTTCTCTACTAAGCTTTTAAGTTCTAAGGCATACTCCCTTGTAGGATCAGTTTTTAAGGGAAGGTATATATTAAGATCATTCAATTGTCTCATGGCCTCTACAACATAGTCTTCTGTATCTTGTAGCACAATACCCCCTCCCTTGTCAGCCGGCTTGATAACAAGGGAGGGGTCAAGTGCCAGCCTTTTGAGTGCCTGTCTTTCACTCTGGGACAAGTTGTTTCTATATTTAAAACGTTTTTGTTCCTTTTTACAGAGAGAATTAAAGTCATTTAGAGTTCTCTTATAAAAAATATTAATCTGATTACTTCTAAATTGTGATGGAAAGAAATTGGATTTCAGCTTAAACTTATTTCTGCCATCCCCAGATCTATCCACATCATAAATTTTAACATAATTTTCTGTAAGATTTCCTTCTAATTGTAGAGATTCCAGAATGTCAAGTATTTCTTTATCGTCTAAAATTATACTATTTCCTATAAAACCTTTATTTTTTATTTTCTTTGAGGCAAAATACCTTTTCCTTGTAAGGCTTCTTATATACCTATTAAGTTGCACAAATAGATGAAAAAAATCTGGGGGTTGTGTAGGAGCAATCTTAAGGCCTTTCTCTAGCAAACTAATATCATGTGGACTAAGCTTTTTAGAGGATAAGTTATGTATATTTTTCCCCTTTAAATCCTTGTATCTTCTCTTTTTCTGTACCTTGATACCTCCTCTACAACCTCTGGGCTTTGTTCTCTTCTTCGTTTTGGGGTTTCTACCCTCAGAACCTCGTAACGGTTCCTTTGCGGTACGTGTGGGTGATTTGTTCTCGTCAGTCTTTCCTCTAAAAAAGAAGTCTGTCTTTGTGTGTTCAGATGAACACAAGGGTCTCATCGCAAGTCCAATGGTCGCGACCATTGCAACCATCACCTGGCTGCTCGCAAAAGCTGTGGGTGGTCACCCACAGCTTAGCGAGCGGCCAGAAGGCCGGACCTTAAAAAACGAAACAAAAAAAAGGCCATTCAGACCTGCGAGCTGCCTCCAGCAGCGAGCGGGTCTGAATCAGAGCCTAAATGTTAAGGGCACAAACCTAAGTACTTGACTGTTGCACCAGCTCAGGGAGATCGGGCTGCTGCACCTTCTAAAGGCAGGTATCCACTACACAGATCAATTGAACATCGTTATCATTCAATCATTTGTTAATCGGGAACAAATCGGGCACCTTAATGTCAAAAATGACCAGCGATGCACGCTCCCGCTGGTCGTTTTTGACATCTATCTTCTACCGATAAGGACAGATTGGCTATGTTCGGGGATGAGGGAGGGTGCCTACACTGAACGACTGATCGTTCAGTGTAGGCACAGCACAGATTGTGAAACGACTGCACGATTACAATGTCGTAATTATGCAGTCTTTTCACACTTTGCTAGTGGATGTGCTCCTTAATTGTGCTTTGCACTCTCATAAATGTAATAAAATTACATATACAAAATTGACACATATATTACAAAGACAGACCCAATGTCTCCTCAAACATGATTACTCTTCATCCCACAGATGAGGCTAAACTGAGCACTATTTTAGAAGAAAAAATTATTTTATTTAATTCAGTTTGTTTTATTGAAAAGAGTTGATATGCAGTGACCCTGTGTAAATGTTTCTGGTTATCAGCACATGCAGGACCACTTCTGGGTTGTGGAGACATCTTCCAGAGAGTAGTCCTGCATGTTGATGTGCACTGGTTAGACCATCCTGGTGCACAGAGGCGGAAATACCAGCGGTGCAGCCGGTGCATTGCCATGGGCCCCTAGGGGTTATCATCATTGAGGATCTGCAGCACCGAGCACTGCAGGTAACCATTACTGACAGTTGTCAGATATACTTCCTGGTGGCTGGCTCTTACCCCAGACCAGCCACCTTACCATTAGTACAATTAGAGGTCGCAGCATGCTCGGTCAGCCTATTATATCAGGACCTGTGGAGATCATGCTTGTCATGGGACTTGTAGGTCTACAACAGAAGAGTCATATTACACAGTAAATTTCAGAGGATATAATGTTACCTCTGGGTGGGGGGCACTGAGAGACAGAGGGGAAAGTTGGTGGAGGGTTCACAGAGCGACAGGGGAATTTGTGTGTGGGGGATCACTGAGAGACAGAGGGGAATGTGGGATGTAAAGTAAAATGACAGAAGCTGAATGGTTGGTACTCTATAGGGGCCTATCCATTACACGACTTTGTAATGGATACAAAGGAGGTTTTGGTCGGATCGTGTAAAAAGTCGTGTAATGGATAAGCTACAAACGTCCTGCGACACGCACTCCCGCCAACAACTGTAGGAGTCTTTTGCCGTTCGAACATGCTGGTCAATTTCTGTATATTGCTGAATGACTTTAGAAAGTCGTTCAGTGGATATGCAGTGAACGACCAACGGTGAGCAGCAAACGACTCCTTTAATGAATATTCACTGCACTCATTAAAAATTTGGTCCTTGGTATATAAAGAAATTGTTCACAAAAGTCTATCATGTTTGTGAAAGACTTTTGCATGAAATACTTTTTTGTTGGCAGGAAAAGTCTTTGGTCTCTGGTCTTTCACAAAAAAAATCTTCTAATGGATAGGCCCCTTATCTCTCTCCACTTTATCTCTCTTCAAGCTTTTATACATCTACCCCATGAGCTCAAAATGTTCCAGATCTGAAATGCTAAAACTACTTCATGTTGCTTAAAAGGACATTTAGGCTACAAAGCAAGTGCTACAACATCACATGCTAACCCTGTGTGCCTACGAAATCGGTATGTAATGCCGGCTGTCGGGATCCCTCTTGTCAAAATACAGATAGCAGCATCCCAATGGTTGGTATCCCGACAGGTCGGGTAAGTATACTTACCCTCCCTCCTTCTCTCCCTAACCCTTCCCGTTAGTGCCTAAACCTAAGTCTTCCCCCTTCGTGCCTAAACCTAACCCTCCCCCCTTAGTGCTTATCCCTAACCCCCCCAAAACCTAACTCTAACCCCGCTACACTGCCTAAACCTAACACCCCCCCTCCCCACCCCACCCCCCGGACTTACTTCATTCAGACTGCCGTCCTTCTGGATTCCGGCGTCGGGATTAAGATAGGCGTCGGTATTTCGACGCCTATCTTAAGTCCTGTGTCGGAATTTCAGTGTCGGGATTCAGACTGGTGGCAAGCCATCCGCCGGTCTGATAACTACATCCCATGCCTACAGACATTAACAAATGGTGTAAAATTGTGCAGTCTGTCAGGAAAACATATAATGCCCCCAATAAAAATATGTTTTAAACATTTTTTATTTTAGGCATTACAGTACACATAAAAATAAAATGAAGAACAATGTATGTAAAGTATTGTAAATACAGTAATGGAAAAGAAAAATCAGTAATTCAATAAAGTTTTTGACTAATTCCAGCAAAACAACGGCACAATAATAATAGCAGATAAACAATGGTTAATTGAAATCCCAACAATTTATGTGTAGAACAGTAGAGGTACATCTTTGTCTTAAAAAAAGAACATATATAGTAGTTGAATTAGACGAGTTGGCCAAATAGTCCAGCCGGGAGGCTTTGGTCGGACTGTCAACCTCTAAAAATGAATAAGGGGGGTCCGTACTGCAACCCTAGTAAGGTACTGTACTGTACCAGGTGGTCTGGTGCAAACTCTCATGAATTTGCGTTTTAATTGTAAGCAGCAGGGTGTCAATATAGGATTCCCATAATGTAAAAAAAATGGATAATGTAAAAAAAATGGTCTGCCTGTCCCTTCTGCCTGTCCCTTCTTATTACATAGCGTTTCTACCCAGTCCATTCAGAATTGAAGCATTTTATATAAAAACAGTGTATTAACTTAAGTATCCAGCCCTGTGAAATAGTTTTCCTTCCAGCTGCACTAAGTGCTAGTAACAATTTTTTACGCTCTGGGGTTATTCGTTGTTTGGGATCTAATATCCTTAGAATAGCCCATTCCAAGAACACATCAAAGGAACACAATAAAGCAGTTTTTCCTCTGCTTCTTGCTATACAGGGTGCCAAAAGTATCTCAGTATAGAGCAAGCCCATAAACAATGGTAGCTCTCTGCCTATCCCTGGCGACACTTGGGGCATTGATGACTCATAGAATTTCCCATGTAGGAACGTCTCAGAGGAGATAAGTAAGTATTGGAAATGCCTTCCTTGAAGAAATAAGGGCACATTCCATTGTTGGGATACCAAAGAGGGAAAATATGTCACCCGTTTAGCCGCCATTCCTCAAACATCCTGGAATAATCCAAGATATCTAGAGTGTAAGTGTAATGGATTGATATAGCTTTGTGCCTGGGGGGAGGTTGTAGCAGTAATTTATCAAGTGGACTATCCCAATCCTCATCTGAGAAATGTCTTATGACATGATCCACGTAGAATTGGGACTGGAGGAACACTAGAGGGTACGGTCTAACAGTCTCACACACATGAGAAACTTCTGAATACATTATGAAAATCCGGAGAAAATAAAAGTACATTATTGTTACACAATATAATTGAACTTCATCGGCACATGCAAGCTATTTTTGATTTTTTAGGACATGCAACCCTTGTTGATGGTGAATTATTATTTTTTTAATATCCAGAAGTCTTAAACTACCAGCTAACACATCTAACACAATCACTGAGAAACTGAAATCTGTGTTGGCAATTCATGGTGTTACAAGGGAGATGGTTTAATTTCAGAACATGACTTTCTCCGGGAAAGAGATACTGTACCTACTGTAGGTTTGCGTCCCAGTGGGGAATGATTTAAACAGTGAAGCATCTTTTAAAAGAAAATTCTGCACTTCTGTTTAGCCGAATTTAGCACCTCTACATCGGAGGAAGACACCAATCAAGTAAGACATATTACTACTCATCAGTCACTGCTGGATTGTGCTTTGCCTGAAACAACACAAATAATTCAGCCAAAAACTCCAGACAAAACTCACAAAATGTTGTTGTAGTTACAGAAAAGGCAAGAGAACACTACATGACTAAGAAGCTGATACAGAGTTTGGTGCATACTCAATATAAAAGATGTACATGACAAGTATGTATTTACACCTGGTCGATATATTGCAATATGCATCCAGCTGTGCACTAGTACTAAATGCACTAGGTTTACATCAGGAGTACTTACACCCAGAGACACTGACACTCAGGTCATAAACACAAGATAAGGTTTTTTTTTTAACATTTGTTTTGATAGGGAAAATAAAGGCAAAAGGTACTGCTACAATTCTTCTTCTGCTACCATGTCAGAATAGTGAGAGCAGAAGATAATAAATTAAACCTATGTTTTGTTATTAAAATAAACATCTATTCACATGTGAAATATTGCAAAGTATTTTTTTTATACAACTGAAACAAAATAAAAAAAAGTAAAACTCCAGACTTTCAGTTCCACTGTGCATGTTTGAGCTTGCCAGCCGGGTTATGTCCGGTAAAGTGGTAAATGAACTCTTACCGCTGATTGTTCAGCTGCCTTTGCATCATTTTATTAGTAAATTAAGAATTGAAATACAAGAGGAGTGGGTGAGTAAGGGACTGCCTAGTTACTAGGGGTGTGCACCGGCCACTTTTCGTGTTTTGTGTTTTGGTTTTGGATCTGGATCTTTCTTCGTGTTTTGGATCTGGATTGGTTTTGCCAAAACCACCCTTCCGTGTTTTGGGTTCTGGGTTTTGTGTTTTGGATCTGTATTTTTTTGAAAAAAACCATAAAAACAGCTAAAATCACAGAATTTGTTGGTTTCTCTGCTCCTATGCTATTATTAACCTCAATAACCTTAATTTCCACTCATTTCCAGTCTATTCTGAACACCTCACACCTCACAATAGTGTTTTTATGTCCAAAAGGTTGCACAGAGGTAGCTGGATGACTATGCTAAGCGACACGAGTGGGCGGCACAAACACGTGACCCATCTAGGAGTGACACTGCAGTGGCAGACAGGATGGCAGTTAGAAAAACTAGGCCCCAAACTGTACATAATGCAAAGAAAAAAAGAAGTGCAAGATGGAATTGTCCTTGGGCCCTCCCACCCACCCTTATGTTGTATAAACAGGACATGCACACTTTAACAAATCAATCATTTCAGCACCAGGGTCTGCCACACAACTGTGGCTGAAATGATTGGTTCGTTTGGGCCCCCACAAAACAAGCTGGCAATTAATGTGTCCCTGCACAAACTGGCTCTACGGAGGCAAGATGTCATCCTCATCCTCCTCATCCACCGATTCCTCACCCTCTTCAGTGTGTACATCCTCATCCTCACAAAGTATTAACTCGTCCCCACTTGAATCCACCACCACAGGTCCCTCTGTACCTTCTGGAGGCTGGTCTCCCTGGAAGAGCTGATAATTCATTTTGATGAACATCATCTTCTCCACATTCTGTGGAAGCAACCTCCTACGCCTTTCGCTGACAAGGTTCCCGGCTGCACTAAACACTCTTTCGGAGTACACACTGGAGGGGGGGCAACTCAGGTAAAATAGAGCCAGCTTGTACAGGGGCCTCCAAATTGCCTCTTTTTCCTGCCAGTACAGGTATGGACTGTCTGACATGCCTACTTGGATGCTGTCACCGATGTAATCCTCCACCATTCTGTCAATGGTGACAGTATCATATGCAGTGACAGTAGACATGTCAGAAATTGTTGCCAGGTCCTTCAGTCCGGACCAGATGTCCAAACTTGGTTCTGCTTGCCCTGCATCACCGCCAGCGGGTTGCTTAGGATACCTAAGTTTTTTCCTGGCAGCCCCAGTTGCGGGAGAAAATGAAGAAGGAGCCGTTGACGTGTCACGTTCCGCTTCAGCTGACAGTGTGTTCACCAGCAGGTTTTTGCACCTCTGCAGGCTTGTGTCGGCCGGAAAGAGAGACACCACATAGGCTTTAAACCTAGGATCAAGCACGGTGGCCAAAATGTAGTGGTCTGATTTCAACAGATTGACCACCCTGGAATCCTGGCAAAGCGAATGAAGGGCTTCATCCACAAGTCTCACATGCCGAGCGGAATCGCTCCGTCTTAGCTCCTCCTTCACTTTCTCCAGCTGCTTCTGCAAAAGCCTGATGAGGGGAATGACCTGACTCAAGCTGGCTGTGTCTGAACTGACTTCACATGTGGCAAGTTCGAAGGGCTGGAGAACCTTGCACAACACGGAAATCATTCTCCACTGCGCTTGAGTCAGGTGCATACCCCCTCCTTTGCCTATGTCATAGGTGGATGTATAGGCTTGTATGGCCTTTTGCTGCTCCTCCATCCTCTGAAGCATATAGAGGGTTGAGTTCCACCGCGTCACAACCTCTTGCTTCAGGTGATGGCGGGGCAGGTTCAAGAGTGTTTGCTGGCGCTCCAGTCTTCGGCACGCAGTCGCTGAATGGTGAAAGTGGCCAGAAATTTTTCGGGCCACCCAAAGCGTCTCCTGCACGCCCCTGTCGCTTTTCAGAAAATTCTGCACCACCAAGTTTATTGTGTGAGCAAAACATGGGACGTGCTGGAATTTGCCCAGATGTAATGCCCGCACAATATTGGTGGCGTTGTCAGATATCACAAATCCCCAGGAGAGTCTAAGTGGGGTAAGCCACTGGGCGATGATTTCCCTCAGTTTCTCTAAGAGGTTGTCGGCGGTGTGCCTCTTACTGAAACCGGTGATACACAGCGTAGCCTGCCTTGTAACGAGCTGGCGTTTCTGAGATGCTGCTACTGGTGACGCTGCTGCTGTTGCTGCGTAAGGTGATACATCTACCCAGTGGGCTGTCACAGTCATATAGTCCTTAGTCTGCCCTGTTCCACTTGTCCACATGTCCGTGGTTAAGTGGACATTGTGTACAACGGCATTTTTCAGGACACTGAGGACACTTTTTCTGACGTTTCTGTACAGTCTCGGTATCGCCTGCCTAGTGAAGTGGAATCTAGACGGGATTTGGAACCGGGGACACACTACCTCCATCAATTGTCTAAATCCCACTGCACTAATGGCGGATACCGGACGCACATCTAACACCAACATAGCAGTCAAGGCCTCAGTTATACGTTTTGCTTCAGGATGACTGCTGTCGTACTTCATCCTCCTCGCTAAGGACTGTTGGAGGGTCAATTGTTTAGTAAAAGTAGTGGTGTTCCTACTTCCTCTCTGGGATGATGAACGACTCCCAGCAGCAGCAACAGCAGCAGCGGCAACAGTAGGCGTAGCAATGCAGGATCCTCCAGAGGAATCCCGGATAGGAGAGTCAGTCATGCCAGTGACATGGCCTGCAGGACTACTTCCGATCCTGACTAAGGAGGAAATTGACGAGGAGGGAGTTGACGGTGTGGTTTGCAGGCGCTTGGATACAACAGGACAACGGGATTTAGGTGTCCCTGGACTGCTTACGGTCTTAGCCAAAGTTTCTGAACTTGACAGTAACTTTTTATGAACGTGCTGCAGGTGCCGTATAAGGGAGGATGTTCCTAGGTGGTTGACGTCCCTACCCCTACTTATTTCACCTTTACATATGGTACATATGGCAAGACAGTTGTTGCCCGGATTTGGATAGAAATATTGCCAGACCAAAGAGGTGGAATGTTTGGTCTTCTGCCCAGGCATGACCGTGATGGGCTTTTTCATCCCACAGACAACAACTGTCTCCCCCGGAGCCTGATTTAAACAAACCACATCACCATCAGAATCCTCCTCGCCAACTTCCTCCTCAGCGCCAGCCACACCAGTATCCTCATCCTGTTGTACTTCAACAGTGACATCTTCAATTTGCATATCAGCAAGTGGACTGTGGGTGCTCCTTTCAGCACTTGCAGGGGGCGTGCAAATGGTGGAAAGAGCCACCTCTTCCCGTCCAGCGCTGGGAAGGTCAGGCATCGCAACCACCACCACACTTGGACTCTCCTTGGGGATTTGTGATATCTTCTTAGATAGCACAGTTCTTCGCTGTGCTTTTGCCAGCTTAACTCTTTTGATTTTTTTAGTGGGAGGAGGGCTTCCATCGTCATGTGAAGCTGAACCACTAGTCATGAACATACTAGGGATCGACCTTAGCCTTTCCTTGCCACTCCGTGTCGTAAATGGCATATTGGCAAGTTTACGTTTCTCTTCAGCTGATTTAAATGTCTTTTTCAAGGTCATTTTCCTGAACTTTGCCATTTGGGATTGTATGTGCCCTCTACTATGACATTGGGCATCGGCCTTGGCAGACGACGTTGATGGCATTTTATCGTCTATGTCATGACTAGTGGCAGCAGCTTCAGCACTAGGAGGAAGTGGATCTTGATCTTTCTCTATTTTATTTTTATCGGAGAAAGTTTGGTCCTCCATTTATGTTATATCGATTTGATATATACGTGAGGCTAAACACAGAAAATAATTTTTTTTTTGGTTTGGACTGGAGTGTACTTTCGGGGGTTACAGCACCCTTAACGGTCAAGCCAGCCGGCCCTTTACTTATGACACAGGCGCACGCTTGGCACTACTTTGTTGATGCACGTGCTGCTACTGCGCACACAATTCACAAACACAGAAAATAATTTTTTTTTTGGTTTGGACTGGAGTGTACTTTCGGGGGTTACAGCACCCTTAACGGTCAAGCCAGCCGGCCCTTTACTTATGACACAGGCGCACGCTTGGCACTACTTTGTTGATGCACGTGCGGCTACTGCGCACACAATTCACAAACACAGAAAATATTTTTTTTTTGGTTTGGATTGGAGTGTACTTTCGGGGGTTACAGCACCCTTTAACGGTCAAGCCAGCCGGCCCTTTACTTATGACACAGGCGCACGCTTGGCACTACTTTGTTGATGCACGTGCGGCTACTGCGCACACAATTCACAAACACAGAAAATAATTTTTTTTTTGGTTTGGACTGGAGTGTACTTTTGGGGGTTACAGCACCCTTAACGGTCAAGCCAGCCGGCCCTTTACTTATGACACAGGCGCACGCTTGGCACTACTTTGTTGATGCACGTGCGGCTACTGCGCACACAATTCACAAACACAGAAAATAATTTTTTTTTTGGTTTGGATTGGAGTGTACTTTCGGGGGTTACAGCACCCTTTAACGGTCAAGCCAGCCGGCCCTTTACTTATGACACAGGCGCACGCTTGGCACTACTTTGTTGATGCACGTGCGGCTACTGCGCACACAATTCACAAACACAGAAAATAATTTTTTTTTGGTTTGGACTGGAGTGTACTTTCGGGGGTTACAGCACCCTTTAACGGTCAAGCCAGCCGGCCCTTTACTTATGACACAGGCGCACGCTTGGCACTACTTTGTTGATGCACGTGCGGCTACTGCGCACACAATTCACAAACACAGAAAATAATTTTTTTTTTGGTTTGGACTGGAGTGTACTTTCGGGGGTTACAGCACCCTTAACGGTCAAGCCAGCCGGCCCTTTACTTATGACACAGGCGCACGCTTGGCACTACTTTGTTGATGCACGTGCGGCTACTGCGCACACAATTCACAAACACAGAAAATAATTTTTTTTTGGTTTGGATTGGAGTGTACTTTCGGGGGTTACAGCACCTTTTAACGGTCAAGCCAGCCGGCCCTTTACTTATGACACAGGCGCACGCTTGGCACTACTTTGTTGATGCACGTGCGGCTACTGCGCACACAATTCACAAACACAGAAAATAATTTTTTTTTTGGTATGGACTGGAGTGTACTTTCGGGGGTTACAGCACCCTTAACGGTCAAGCCAGCCGGCCCTTTACTTATGACACAGGCGCACGCTTGGCACTACTTTGTTGATGCACGTGCGGCTACTGCGCACACAATTCACAAACACAGAAAATAATTTTTTTTTGGTTTGGATTGGAGTGTACTTTCGGGGGTTACAGCACCCTTAACGGTCAAGCCAGCCGGCCCTTTACTTATGACACAGGCGCACGCTTGGCACTACTTTGTTGATGCACGTGCGGCTACTGCGCACACAATTCACAAACACAGAAAATAATTTTTTTTTGGTTTGGACTGGAGTGTACTTTCGGGGGTTACAGCACCTTTTAACGGTCAAGCCAGCCGGCCCTTTACTTATGACACAGGCGCACGCTTGGCACTACTTTGTTGATGCACGTGCGGCTACTGCGCACACAATTCACAAACACAGAAAATAATTTTTTTTTTGGTTTGGACTGGAGTGTACTTTCGGGGGTTACAGCACCCTTAACGGTCAAGCCAGCCGGCCCTTTACTTATGACACAGGCGCACGCTTGGCACTACTTTGTTGATGCACGTGCGGCTACTGCGCACACAATTCACAAACACAGAAAATAATTTTTTTTTGGTTTGGATTGGAGTGTACTTTCGGGTGTTACAGCACCCTTTAACGGTCAAGCCAGCCGGCCCTTTACTTATGACACAGGCGCACGCTTGGCACTACTTTGTTGATGCACGTGCGGCTACTGCGCACACAATTCACAAACACAGAAAATATTTTTTTTTTGGTTTGGACTGGAGTGTACTTTCGGGGGTTACAGCACCCTTTAACGGTCAAGCCAGCCGGCCCTTTACTTATGACACAGGCGCACGCTTGGCACTACTTTGTTGATGCACGTGCGGCTACTGCGCACACAATTCACAAACACAGAAAATATTTTTTTTTTTGGTTTGGACTGGAGTGTACTTTCGGGGGTTACAGCACCCTTAACGGTCAAGCCAGCCGGCCCTTTACTTATGACACAGGCGCACGCTTGGCACTACTTTGTTGATGCACGTGCGGCTACTGCGCACACAATTCACAAACACAGAAAATAATTTTTTTTTGGTTTGGATTGGAGTGTACTTTCGGGGGTTACAGCACCCTTTAACGGTCAAGCCAGCCGGCCCTTTACTTATGACACAGACGCACGCTTGGCACTACTTTGTTGATGCACGTGCGGCTACTGTGCACACAATTCACAAACACAGAAAATAATTTTTTTTTGGTTTGGACTGGAGTGTACTTTCGGGGGTTACAGCACCCTTTAACGGTCAAGCCAGCCGGCCCTTTACTTATGACACAGGCGCACGCTTGGCACTACTTTGTTGATGCACGTGCGGCTACTGCGCACACAATTCACAAACACAGAAAATAATTTTTTTTTTGGTTTGGACTGGAGTGTACTTTCGGGGGTTACAGCACCCTTAACGGTCAAGCCAGCCGGCCCTTTACTTATGACACAGGCGCACGCTTGGCACTACTTTGTTGATGCACGTGCGGCTACTGCTCACACAATTCACAAACACAGAAAATAATTTTTTTTTGGTTTGGATTGGAGTGTACTTTCGGGGGTTACAGCACCTTTTAACGGTCAAGCCAGCCGGCCCTTTACTTATGACACAGGCGCACGCTTGGCACTACTTTGTTGATGCACGTGCGGCTACTGCGCACACAATTCACAAACACAGAAAATAATTTTTTTTTTGGTTTGGACTGGAGTGTACTTTCGGGGGTTACAGCACCCTTTAACGGTCAAGCCAGCCAGCCCTTTACTTATGACACAGGCGCACGCTTGGCACTACTTTGTTGATGCACGTGCGGCTACTGCGCACACAATTTACAAACACAGAAAATAAATTTTTTTTTGGTTTGGACTGGAGTGTACTTTCGGGGGTTACAGCACCCTTAGCGGTCAAGCCAGCCGGCCCTTTACTTATGACACAGGCGCACGCTTGGCACTACTTTGTTGATGCACGTGCGGCTACTGCGCACACAATTCACAAACACAGAAAATAATTTTTTTTTGGTTTGGATTGGAGTGTACTTTCGGGGGTTACAGCACCCTTTAACGGTCAAGCCAGCCGGCCCTTTACTTATGACACAGGCGCACGCTTGGCACTACTTTGTTGATGCACGTGCGGCTACTGCGCACACAATTCACAAACACAGAAAATAATTTTTTTTTTGGTTTGGACTGGAGTGTACTTTCGGGGGTTACAGCACCCTTAACGGTCAAGCCAGCCGGCCCTTTACTTATGACACAGGCGCACGCTTGGCACTACTTTGTTGATGCATGTGCGGCTACTGCGCACACAATTCACAAACACAGAAAATAATTTTTTTTTGGTTTGGATTGGAGTGTACTTTCGGGTGTTACAGCACCCTTTAACGGTCAAGCCAGCCGGCCCTTTACTTATGACACAGGCGCACGCTTGGCACTACTTTGTTGATGCACGTGCGGCTACTGCGCACACAATTCACAAACACAGAAAATAATTTTTTTTTGGTTTGGACTGGAGTGTACTTTCGGGGGTTACAGCACCCTTTAACGGTCAAGCCAGCCGGCCCTTTACTTATGACACAGGCGCACGCTTGGCACTACTTTGTTGATGCACGTGCGGCTACTGCGCACACAATTCACAAACACAGAAAATAATTTTTTTTTTGGTTTGGACTGGAGTGTACTTTTGGGGGTTACAGCACCCTGAACGGTCAAGCCAGCCGGCCCTTTACTTATGACACAGGCGCACGCTTGGCACTACTTTGTTGATGCACGTGCGGCTACTGCGCACACAATTCACAAACACAGAAAACAATTTTTTTTTTGGTTTGGACTGGAGTGTACTTTCGGGGGTTACAGCACCCTTTAACGGTCAAGCCAGCTGGCCCTTTACTTATGACACAGGCGCACGCTTGGCACTACTTTGTTGATGCACGTGCGGCTACTGCGCACACAATTCACAAACACAGAAAACAATTTTTTTTTTGGTTTGGACTGGAGTGTACTTTCGGGGGTTACAGCACCTTTTAACGGTCAAGCCAGCCGGCCCTTTACTTATGACACAGGCGCACGCTTGGCACTACTTTGTTGATGCACGTGCGGCTACTGCGCACACAATTCACAAACACAGAAAATAATTTTTTTTTTGGTTTAGACTGGAGTGTACTTTCGGGGGTTACAGCACCCTTAACGGTCAAGCCAGCCGGCCCTTTACTTATGACACAGGCGCACGCTTGGCACTACTTTGTTGATGCACGTGCGGCTACTGCGCACACAATTCACAAACACAGAAAATAATTTTTTTTTTGGTTTGGACTGGAGTGTACTTTCGGGGGTTACAGCACCCTGAACGGTCAAGCCAGCCGGCCCTTTACTTATGACACAGGCGCACGCTTGGCACTACTTTGTTGATGCACGTGCGGCTACTGCGCACACAATTCACAAACACAGAAAACAATTTTTTTTTTGGTTTGGACTGGAGTGTACTTTCGGGGGTTACAGCACCCTTTAACGGTCAAGCCAGCTGGCCCTTTACTTATGACACAGGCGCACGCTTGGCACTACTTTGTTGATGCACGTGCGGCTACTGCGCACACAATTCACAAACACAGAAAACAATTTTTTTTTTGGTTTGGACTGGAGTGTACTTTTGGGGGTTACAGCACCTTTTAACGGTCAAGCCAGCCGGCCCTTTACTTATGACACAGGCGCACGCTTGGCACTACTTTGTTGATGCACGTGCGGCTACTGCGCACACAATTCACAAACACAGAAAATAATTTTTTTTTTGGTTTGGACTGGAGTGTACTTTCGGGGGTTACAGCACCCTTAACGGTCAAGCCAGCCGGCCCTTTACTTATGACACAGGCGCACGCTTGGCACTACTTTGTTGATGCACGTGCGGCTACTGCGCACACAATTCACAAACACAGAAAATAATTTTTTTTTTGGTTTGGACTGGAGTGTACTTTCGAGGGTTACAGCACCCTTAACGGTCAAGCCAGCCGGCCCTTTACTTATGACACAGGCGCACGCTTGGCACTACTTTGTTGATGCACGTGCGGCTACTGCGCACACAATTCACAAACACAGAAAACAATTTTTTTTTTGGTTTGGACTGTAGTGTACTTTCGGGGGTTACAGCACCCTTTAACGGTCAAGCCAGCCGGCCCTTTACTTATGACACAGGCGCACGCTTGGCACTACTTTGTTGATGCACGTGCGGCTACTGCGCACACAATTCACAAACACAGAAAATATATTATTTTTTTAGCGCTTGGGGGGAGCACCCCTGATGGACAGAGCACCCCCTGGACAACACTACAGCACCCCTTTAGGACTGGGACACTGCACAGGACTTTGGAGTGGACACAGCCCCTATGGAGAACTGACTGCACAACACAGTCCAGCCAGCCCCTATGGACTTTGAAGTAGTGGACACAGCCCCTATTAACAACAGCAGCACAGCACAACACAGCCAGCCCCTATGGACTTTGAAGTAGTGGACAACAGCAGCACTACACTACACTACACTACACAGCCCTAACTCCCACCCTCCCTCTTCACTGTCCACAGCCGAGTGAGAAAATGGCGCCGATGCGGGTACCAAATCCAAAACCTGCGAGACTAGGAAGGCAGGATGATGACGTTTTGACTCGATTTCAGATCCGAGTCAGGCGGGAAAAGTCGAGCCTGATTCGGATCGGAATCGGATCGGGGGGGCTCGGGGGGGTTCGGATTTCAGAAATCCGAACCCGCTCACCCCTACTAGTTACAGTTCTGTATCATAGACACATGTTTTATGTTTGCACCCTTCCAGTGCCAGAAAGTCCACTTGTATTTCAATTTGTACTCTAAGTGTTGGGAAAACCCTTATATCACCTTAGCCTGCGGGTACAGGGAACCCTTTGGTGCTGCCCATACCTCCTTAATCTCATTGATAAATTAAGGCCATTTTCTGTTATAAGCGGCAATAAAAAAAACAATCCTACCAGCTAGAGTTAACAAAAAAAGATAAAAAAGATAATGCAAACAGTCCAATTGAACATGATGTTTTTGTTGAAAAAAAATTAACAAGGCTATCGCACCCTTTTTCAATTACCGTGGCTATGCTCCCAAACCCTGCACTATCCAATTGAAAAAATTTGGAAGCGATAATTTTTCTACCAAAAACCCACTGGAAAATCAGCCTGTACCCCCAAAAACTTAAAAAAAAATATAATAAAAATAATAATAATAATATATTGGGTAACAGTATATATGTTAATTACTGCCCCAAAGAAAAATATTGTGAGCTTTACAAATGTTTAAAATGGCTGATTTGTGCATTTAATTAAAAAAAAAATTATAAAAAGCTAATTTTTTTCATTTAAATAAATAATTGAAGTTGACGTGCATAAAAATACATAAAAGTCAAGTTTGGGGTAATTTGAGGCCACTTTAAAAGTAAAAAAAACCTCTTATAACTCCCACCTGCAATGTTTAAAACACCTACCCCATCCATACAGCACCCCCATATACCTGTCCCACATCTTTTAGCCAATTATTCTGCACTTTTAATAATAATATCCCAATAATGACATCGTATTATTAGCCCAATTAAGATAAGTGAAAACTTCTAATTGCCTAATTAATCATTGAGGGGTGGGGGAAACATTTTTACCTTAAATTCACAATTTATTTCCAACTTTTATTTATTTTATTTATTTATTACCAGTCCCTGCCACAGTGGAACTTACAATCTATATTCCCTACCACATGTACACGCACACACATACAAACTACGGTTAATTTTTGGTAGGAGCCAATTAACCTACTAGTACAGTATATTTTTTTTGGAGTGTGGGAGGAAACCGGAGTACCCGGAGGAAACCCATGCAAGCACAGGAAGAATATCCAAACTCCGCACAGTTAGGGCAGTGGTGGGAATCTAACCCACGACCTCAGCACTGTGAGGCAGTAATGCTAACCATTACACCATCTGTGCTGCCCTCTGCCACTGCTCTGAAGCTGCGAGAAAAAAGCTGCTTTAACCCCAACAGGACATTGCAGCGGCTGAAATTCTTGTGGCTCAATTAATGCTAAAAACATTGTGCCCAGCCGAAAAACCTTGCACCATTGGAAAAAAAAACTGCAGTTACTTGGATCTGTCCCTTAATGTCAGGTTAGGCTGCAGCAATAGGCAAATTGCCAAGTATAGCATCATGTATGAGCACCTTCAGAAATGTTCAGATAAATACTTAAGTCTGCCACCTTGTCACCATGATGACTGCTTGTCCGCTCGAGTCTTAGATGTAAAACTGAATCAGTCTTAAGAGAAGATAAAAAAAAAAAGTTCAAACACTTCTGTTCCTGTATTCAGATAGCAGTGCTCTAATAGAAGGTAAATAGCTATTCTGATCTCCAGATTGTTCCCTATAGATCTGTCTTTATTTGACATGCAAGCAGTAATGATTTTACAGTTTTGCACAGCACAGTCACAGGCCTGCCTCGGAGGGCTATGTTCTTTAAAGTACTATTCAAACACCGGCCCCCTACGGATTAATTTTGCCTTTGGAGGTCAGAAAATGCAAATAGAAGATTACTTAGTGTAAAAGCCAGATATGTGATCTGGTTACTAAAAGATGAATTAATTCAATAAAAATAAAATCTGCATCTATATTTATACAAGCTATCTATATGCATGGGTGTGGATTAACATCAGATGTTAGACCAGGGGTTCCCAACTACGGTCCTCAAGGCACATTAATAGTCCAGGTTTTAAGAATAACCATACTTGAGCACAGGTGTCTTAATTAGTACAGCATTTAGTTTGATTTAACCGTCTGTGCTTAAGCTTGGATATCACTAAAACCTGGACTGTTAGTGTGCCTTGAGGACCGAGGTTGGGAAACACTGCGTTAGACAGTCAATAGGTCATCAGGGACAAAGGGCTGTATTCAGAGGCGGCCGTACGGTCTACGACTGCCTCGATGTTTGTCAAGTGCACATGCGCACGAGGGAGCCGGCTCCTTCGTGCGCATGCGTGAGACCCGCTACGACCGACAGCGCTGGTCGTAGCGGGTCTCTTTCCAAAGGGGGCGAGCTGTCGATGTTGATTGACAGCTCGCCCCGTTTGGAAGGCGGGCCGGGGGGGTGGCAGCCCAAACGGAGGCGTTCCCATGGGAACGCCTGCCATTTGGGGGAGGCCCCACTGACATCACTAGTGATGTCAGTGGAGACCTTCCGGCTCTGACAGAGCCAGAAGCTCTCCGGGGCTTACGACAAGTGAGACCCTACCCTAGGATCTCGTCGTAAGCCCGATGGTAGCGATGGTCAATGACCATCGCGACCATCACCCTAGCGGTCGTTAGAGCTGTGGGTGTTAACCCACAGCCTAACGACCGAAACAGAGGCGGCCGGTCAGGATGCAAGCGGCCGCCCAGTTTCTGAGCGACCGCTTGCATCCTCCGACCGCCTCTGAATGAGGCCCAAAATGTCAACATGTAAGAAGGTTGACGGGTACAAATTGTCGACAGGGTCAATGGATCAACATAGAAATGGTCGACACATGTTTTTTTTACATTTTTTCTACCCTAATCTTCACCCTAACCTTTCCCTTGGTGTATAACCCTAACCCTCCCTCATGGTGCCTAAGCCTAACCATCAGGGTAGGCGCCTGACCCTAACCGTCCCTTCTAGTGCCTAACCCTAATCCTTCGGTAAGTGCCTAACCCTAATCCTCCGGTAAGTGCCTAACCCTAACCCTCCGGTAAGTGCCTAACCCTAACCCTTGTTTTTCACTGAGGCAATAGTATACATTTAAGAAGTCTGGAGGACTAATGTCTGTGAGTAAACATAGATCGGAAACTGTGTAAATGTTATTAGCGTCTCGATGTTGTGTCTTAAATGTATGTAACAATTATACTTTAAGTGCTGAGAAATAAAGGTTTTCTCCGCCGACTTTGGCATGGGAACTTTTAAAGTAGGGGCGTGTACTATAATGGGGAAGATTTTATTTATTTATTAACAGTTTCTTATATAGCGCAGCATATTCTGTTGCGCTTTACAAGATGGAACATGATTGGCTGAGAGCTGCTTTAGTTCAGTCTGAATCCCAGGCAATAGTGCCCTGACCCAATTCCAGTGTCTTGTAACCTGCTAATTGTGAAATGAAGAAATGGACTTTACACTAAGAGGGTGAAAACAGTGTTAACATATTATTTATTACTGATTAAGAATATTCATCACCGGTGTAAAATATATTGTTATTCTATTTGCCATGTTGGCACAAGAGATTAATTTTCAAAAAAGTCAATTTGTTCCAGAAGCATTAACAGACACTAGACAGGGCACAACAACAGCAGTGTGGGCCCTGGGCAAAGCATATTCATGGGAAAAAAATGCAGTGCCCCTTATTCAGTGCCCCCTGCAGTGGTCCTCCTTGTGCAGTGCCCCTTGTGCCCCCAGTAGTAAGTCCCTTATATAGTGCCCCCAGTTGTAGTCCCCCTATGCTGTGCCCCCAGTAGTGGTACCCCCTATGCAGTGACCCTTATATAGTGCCCCCAGTAGTAGTCCCCGCCATGCAGTGCCCCCAATAGTGGTACCCCTTATGCAGTGCCCTTTAAATAGTGGCCCCAGTTGTAGTCCCCCCCCTATGCAGTACTCCCAGTATTGCCCTTTATATAGAGCCCCAATAGTGGTCCCCCGATGCAGTGCCCCCAGTGGTAGTCCCCCCATGCAGTGCCCCTAGTAGTAGTCCCCTCCCCTTGTAGTGCCCCTAGTAGTAGTCCCCCCCTTGTAGTGCCCCTAGTAGTAGTCCCCCCTTGTAATGCCCCCAGTGGAGGTCCCCCCCTATGTAGTGCCCCCAGTAGTGGTCCCCCGATGCAGTGCCCCTAGTAGTTGTCCCCCCTTGTAGTGCCCCTAGTAGTAGTCCCACCCTTGTAGTAGTTCCCCCCTTGTAGGGCCCCTAGTAGTCCCCCCCTTGTAGTGCCCCCAGTAGTGGTTCCTCCCTTCTAGTGCCCCCAGTAGTGGTCCATCCCCAGTAGTGTGTGTCCCCCCCCCCCAGTAGACACACACGTAATAACAATAAAAAATAAAACACTTACCTGAATCCCCGATCCCGCTCCCGCCGCCGCCATCTGCTCCTCCGTCCGTGCTCCTGGGCCGGACCGCTCTGCATTATGGGAAATACGTCATGTCGTCTCTCCCATTACCCACTGCGAGAGCCGGAAAATGGAGCTCATGAATGAGCTCCAGCCCGGCTCCGGCAGTGGGCGCAGCAGTCAATGAGAGCCTGACACTACACGCGCGGTTCAGCTTTATCACAGAGACACAGACTACCCGAGGCGGTGGCACCCTCCACTATGTGACGCCCTACTCGGCTGCACACCAGGGGGGTTGCTCGTTATGGAAAGGGGGGGTCGCTCGTCATATGGGGGCTGGCGGACAGCGCTTTAAAAAAAAAGGGCTCCTTGAAACTTTGGGCACTTGGGCAACAGCCCTAAAAGCCCAATGGAAGAGACAGCCCTGAGTACTAGACATGACAATATATAACTTTTTTTGCACAAAAAAAACACTAATAAATCTATGGATGGCTACTGAGGATGTTGGAAATATTGTAGTACAGTAAAAAATAAATAAAATACCAAACATAGAGTCATTCTAAAAAAAACTTTTACAATAAAAACCCCCAGAAAGCAAAAAAACAAAATATAGTGTAGAAGACAATAGGCAGATGATTACTGATATGAAAAATGATTTAAAAAATGATCACTAACTTGTCATGTAAGCAAATTAATGGATCTCCTATATAGTATAGCTGAGAATTTAAATGTGATTTTCAGATAAAGTATCAGCTTATTATATTACACTATCAGAGGGGCTTCACTTTATTTGGATGCCGTCTTAGATTCAGTAAAGTACAGTGTACTGACTCTTTGGAGACAATATCTAGAAGATAAGGAAAGTAAAGCTGTCAGTTTGTGTTGCTGAACCATGAATTTATTCCGGTTGTGTTTAATAAGAATAATGGAGCTATTGAAACATTTCTATAAACCACCAACATATCTTGAGACACTCAACACATTCAACATCAGAAACAAAATTGGCTCTAAAAGGTTTTATTTATATCATTAAATTTAGCATCACAATAAATAACCCTTGCAGTGTCCATGCTCCGTGATGATGATCTTGTTCACCAAATTATGGGAATTATTGCATCTATACACAGTATAAAATAATGTCCCTGGTAGGTGTCTGTCTGTTTGGGCTAATCTTGAGAACCACTGGACGGATTTTGATGCAGGTGTCACTATTCTGTAGAGCATTTGTCGAAGAAGGTTTAGATGAATGAAACATTAATGTACGACAAAATGGAGACGAGCAGGGACGATTTTAGTGACGCAAGTCCATGAAAAACCGGACGTCCGAGCACTTTCCTGGCTTACGCTGTCTTATCATGTTAAAGATATATCACAACGATGGACTTTATTTTATACCGTGTAGAGATTGCTACATATTACATGGTTTCTCCAGCAAAAATTGATGTAAGCCCTGTTTATTTATACAAAATTTCAGTTTTTCCTTTTTTTACTATTCTTATCTCATATATGTGAAAAACGAATGTTTAATTTCAAACGAGTCCAATTCCCGGTAAGAGTCTGGCATGACAATAAATAGAGCTCAGGGACAGACACTTAGCGTGGCTGGAGTTGACCTAAGTGGAGGTTTTTCTCATGGGCAACTGTATGTGGCCCTTTTGCATGTCATGGCAAAACTAAAGCAGGGGGCGGGGCCAAAATGACAAGATCCAGCGTGAATTACGTCACCTGCCCCCTCTGCTGCGGCGGGGGTTTCACAGTTAATGTGGGAGGTCGGGGGGATCGGTGACCGCCGGGAGGCCTGCCTACCTTTTCCGGGGGGCCTGGAGCTGCACCTGATTTTCAGATGGATCCTGGCCGAATCGGGAGGGTAGGCAAGTATGAGTTAATGCATACTTGCCGACAATCAGCTCCAGCCTTCCGGGAGAAAGCTGATTGTCAGCTAGCAGCGGGGGCGGCCATTGGGGGCGGAGCTGGGGGCGGGGCCGGTCACGGTTGTTTCTCATTGGGGGTGGAGCCGGGGGCAGGACCGCACCTTCACGTCATCGTGGCTCCGCCCCCACTTCACAATGCCGTTATTTTCGGTGTTGTGAAGCAGGGGGCGGGGCCACGATGACGCGATTCAGCGCGAATCGCGTCACCGCCCCCCCGCTGCGGGCGTTTCTAGTTGTTTCAGGGGGGAGGTAGGGAGGGTCAGAGACTTCCGGGAGGCTTGCCTGCCTTTCCGGGGGGCCGGGAGCGGCACCCGAAAATCGGGAGGCTCCCGGCCAAATCGGGAGGGTAGGCAAGCCTGAGTTAATGCCATCTTCAGATGTCATTACTGCCACTCTGTCCCTATGTAGAGAGCATCGCCAGAAAGGCCAGCCTGCACCCTCCTCCCATTCCTGCAATTTGCTAAATAATATTTGCTCATGCTGGTGAGATATACAGGCGATGTGCACTGTGCACACATCCTGTACATATGGTAGGCTTACATGGTGCATTTTCCCGCGCACCCTTATGGGGCTGCAAGATGAAGTGCACAACGTAAGGGAGGTGTATGGCCCTTAAATGTGTACATTGTTTCGCATGTCTTTTACTGGTAAAGATTTCTGTATCTAACTGTAATCATATTTATTATATTTCCTAAAAGGTTATACCAGGTCTATTGCTGATTTTAAGAGTTCTGTAAACTTGGTGTAATTCTGCTGACATTGTGAGTCATAATTATTATGGTATTAGGAGTGTACTGCAGAAAAGAATGACATGTTCATTTTCCACAACAGCAGGTCCCAGAGGTCCCTACAGAACATTGTTACTTGAGATCATTGGACAAGCTATTTGTGGAGAAGAGTGGCCAGGGTCCCAGCTGCAGCCTTGACCTCTGTGCTCTAATATAATCTCCTGGCTTGTTCGTAAGCTTGATATCTACAACTTACTCAGCTTTTAATCTTAACATCG
This sequence comes from Taudactylus pleione, assembly GCA_031769625.1. Classification (NCBI taxonomy): domain Eukaryota; kingdom Metazoa; phylum Chordata; class Amphibia; order Anura; family Myobatrachidae; genus Taudactylus; species Taudactylus pleione. The sequence goes on along the minus strand of JAUIMM010000091.1, from coordinate 2,024,128 downwards.
ATTTCTGTAATGAGGAATTCTGTCCCTGGAAGGTATTACCGACCTTCCCTCTTTGTGTATAATCATTGAATATCGAACAGAAGTCATAACACAGTCTGCACAACTTTTCTTTCATTGTTGTGAGTCAGCTCACACTGGTTTATCGATTTTGCGATTTTGCATATATGCTAAAGATACAGCCGCCTGGAAATGTATAGAGATGCCGACTAGTGGCCTCGCAGATCTAAGCAACTGCATACAAATACGCAGCGGTGGTCGCAGATCCTTCGATACTGGACCATCTGAGTAATCCTATCGTTACGCTCAATGGCCGCTGGAACTGAGACGCTGGCATCATATTTTCTGCGTATTGGGTCGCAGATATAGGCAGATACACGGCCTAAAAATGGTCATGGCACGCCTGCGTTTTTGCCGCCACTCCTCCTAACCGCCCCCCCCCACGGTCCCTGAATGTCAATCACTTTGCGACTAAATTCGCACTGCGAGTGGCATCGCAAAGGTACCTTGGCAAGTGATCATGGGCGCCGAGAGGGGGGGGGGCGGGTACAGTTTAACCGGGCCCGGGCTTGCTAGCGGGACCCGGGTCCGGCGTCGCCCCCCCCCTTCCTCCCTCACAGCAGCTCAGCACACAGCTTGTGCTGGGCTGCAGTGTGAGACTGCTCGCGGCTGCTGCAGCAGCCGGAGTAGTCTCCTATGGCTGGGGGGGGGAGCGATAACACTGATCGCGCCCCCCCCGCTGCTTAGTGCCGGGCTGGAGGGCTTGCAGGGTCCCCCTCCCCGGCCTCCCGCGATTAGGCCACACCCCCTCCTTTACCCGGGCCCGGCCAGGCTCTCAACGGCCCTGCAAGTGACGCATGCGCAGTCAACCAATAATAACTCAGCTGTGTAAATACTGTCATGGTGCCCACATCTGAATCAGGTCCTCAGATACATAACTCCTGTATGTATTTCCTATGCACTAATTAGCAGATTGCCCCCATATGATAACTGGGACAGGAGAATGCTTTAAGTCCTGGGGGGATTTATCAAACCTTCTAAAGAGGAAAAGTGAAGGTGTTACCAATAGCAACCAATCAGACTGTAGCTATCATTTTATAGAATGCACTAGATAAATGATCGCTAATTGGTTGCTATGAGCAAAACCTCCACTTGTACTCTTTAGAAGGTTTGATAAAGTTCCCCCCTATTTTCAATATGAAGCGAAAAGGCCGTTATTGGTGATAATTTATCGCCGATTACGTAATTTTCGCCTATTTTCATTATCCCCATATTCAATTTCAAAGACTTTTCGCCGGTGCGAAAAGTCTTTGGAAAAAAACGGGGATAACTTTTCACCACTGAATAGATGGCGAAAAAAAGTGCAGAATTGGGGTTTAGGGGTGCAGGCTTAAAAAAAATAGCCTGCACTCCTGGGAGAGTCCCCTAAAAAAGATCTGTGTCAAAAAAAGTTTTAAAAAAAAATCGGGACACCCCAAAAAATAAAGTTTTACAATATGGGGAACAAGTTTGAAAGTAACGAAATTAATTCAGGTGGGGTTCCCAAGTATGCGGCAGGTGTTTTTTTTAATTGCGGGTAGTAGCGGCAGGTGCATTTTTGAAGAATTTTAAAAAATGCACCATTTTCATGTGCCCCAAATTTGATGCACCTAGTTTTTGGCTCTTCTTCACCCCTTCTTCCCTGCCGGAAAAAAACACCTGCCGCTGTTAATTAAAAAAACATACTTACCTACCGCAGGCCAAAAGGGGAACCCATAATGATCCCCCATGTCAGGACATCATTAGGGGGGTCCCTGGTTGCTTTCCTGAAAATTCCCGATTTTTTTCCAGTACCTTTCCGCCGGGTCCCGTTTTCGCAGCTTTCAAATTGACTACGGGGATAAAGCGGGTGTGCGCCCGATACTTTATCCCCGTAAAACATCTGATGTGGAGCGAAAAGTCAGGCACAGACTTTTCGCTCCAATATTGAATACCCCCCGTGGGTGATTCAAGCTCATTGTCATTTTTGAGTCTGACAGAATGGGAAGGAGCTGTATTTAGCCCATTATACTTCCAAACTAGCTGTTTAACATCAGTATTAACAGGTCTTCTCTACCACCTGTTACAGCTGCAAGATCCCCGAGGTCATTCCAGTAACAACAGGGTTGTGTCACTTAGTACAATGAAACGCATGGGGAGAAGGACTTTGATTTAAAGACACATTTTTGAACAATTATCTCCTATGCATTCAGGATTTGGATAAGCAGTTAATACTTTCATTTCCTGTCTGCATATTTTAATTATCTAATTACGCAGTCTCTTTATCACTCTAGAATGTACACCTTATACCTTTAATACAAGCAAGAGACAAGAGACTGTTTTTAACACAAAGACACTGTATACTAATATTATGTTAAGTCACAGTGAAAGTAAATTTAGTTGACCACAAAATACTTTTCATATATACACTATAAAAAATAAAATGTTATATATATATATATATTTAATAATAATGTGTACCAAATTAAATATCTTTAGGGCTTATCTGAGATTTTGTACAGAGATTCCAGGTGAAGGGATGGACCCGAGATTCTGGCGACTGGAAAACCTTTATATTAGGGGCTGATTCAGAGCCAGATAAAAATATGATATAGTGTAGTACTTTCTTAATAAGTTATGTAGCAAATCTATATATTTAATAATAATGTGTACCAAATTAAATATCTTTAGGGCTTATCTGAGATTTTGTACAGAGATTCCAGGTGAAGGGATGGACCCGAGATTCTGGCGACTGGAAAACCTTTATATTAGGGGCTGATTCAGAGCCAGATAAAAATATGATATAGTGTAGTACTTTCTTAATAAGTTATGTAGCAATGACAATAGGTATGCCTACCAGAAAGCTCTTGAAACACAGCATGTAATCATATGGTCCTGAACACTCCTCCAGTATCCAATTACATCAACTCCGTCTGCTGCATACCCTTTCTCTACACTAAAACACTGAAGCATGTACAGATCACACTGGTCTAAGCAGTGCTTCTCCTAAACAGGCCTCTCACAGGCACCTATATTCTTTTCAGTCAAATACGACTGAACACACACTTGCAAACACGATTCCATACACCATCGGAAAACACAATTTAGTCAAAAACAATTCTTAGTAAATTTGTGTGTTTGATTGGGAAAAACTCGGACAGATTCGATTCTTAGTAAATTTACCCCTAAAGCTTGGTACACACTGGAGCGTTGGGAATTCCTTCCGATACCGGATCGAATGCCCTTGACCGGGCATTACCCGGACACACTTGAACGAGTTAATGAATAACGGAACAATCACTGTTCTGTCCTTCATTAACATACCACAGGTTGCTAGCATTATCGCTAGGTTTGATGTGCAGCACATCAAACCTAAGACCATTGCTAGCGACCGTGGGAGTGTCCGTACACATTGAGCAATGTAGGCGATTTGTTGTTATGAATCAGGAAATCGGCCCAACATTGCTCCAGTGTGTAGCCAGCTATAATCGACTACACTGAGGCTCTCTGTAAACATTTATTTCAGTGTAGAACCAAAAAAACAACCTGGCACCTAGCCTGACAAACACCTGTGTTTAATTAATCCAATTATTGCTGCAGCTAACTGTTTAGAGGAAATTGCCAACCCTCTTAGTAATACAAGATAAAAAAAGAACAATGTGACAGAAAGCGCTGCAAATTGGTTAGATTAATCACACAGTTGGTTCAGATGTTTAATAAGCTTACAAAATAAAAATGGCCATAGATTCTCTAAAATAGACAATATATTGGTATATACCCCTAAAAATTACAAATACAGCTCACATACATACAGCAATGGCTCAATCTAGTTGGTAATATATTTGAACTGCTGTTAGTTCTTATAACCACATCATAAATATAATAATTGTAAAATTGGTATATATCCGCTCCACGCTTCTTATGCAAAAACAATGAAAAACAAGCATACAGGTTTAAATTACCAATTAATATATTATTCCTTATTTGACTGCAGAGAACCACACTGTCACTTCTATATTAGAAAACGAAGGTTGCCTAGACATGAGTGAAATAAGAATCCTGGGGTTTTTGCTGATTGGCTGTCTTGACAGCCTTGTTACTAGGCAGATTAAATGGTTAGGGGTCAGGTGTTTTGTTAGCTGACCAATGCCTGGAATTGTGGGTGTGCCTGTGGCTATCAGTATAAAAGAGGTGATTGGCATTTGATCTGCCTCTTTGGTGATTTCTGGAGCCCACCCTCCTGCCCAAAGCTTTGCTGTTTGTATTTTGTTGTGTTTCATTTTTTCCTTATTGAGGGAAGGCGCAGCATGGCGGGAGAACGCTGCATCTCAGTGGCTTTATTGTGACGCAAGAGAGCGTTGTGAGGGCGCTGGACCTCGATGTAACATGACGAGTCTGTCCTTCTCGTACGAGGGGACCCGAGCGCTTTTTTACGGAAGAGCGCGGAGTAGACTGGCCCAGGAGGGAGGTGAGACCTTCATGGCGTAAGTGCGTCTTTAGGGGGAACGTTTTAGTCGTTCCCCGTTTAAGTCAGTTTGAAAGCTGGAACTGAGTATGCAGCGTCTCCTGGCCACCATGGTTAGGTGAATTAATTAATTAATTAATTCAGAAATAAAAGCTGTGACCTTTTATCCAAGCTGTTATGGTGTCCGTCTCTTTCTTTATTAGATAAGTTAAGTGCTTAGTTAATTAAGGTTGGTTAAGGTATTTAATTAGCAATAAGCCAATGGAGATCTTATAGTCTGGTGACTATTTGTTGTGGATAGTTTTTCCTTCGAATGGATATAACTTATTTATTACTTCAGTATGAAAAACATATAAACAGTGCCTTTCAAGCTGCTAGATGTTTTCAGGAATTTGACACTCCTCCCCTGTAATCCACTTATTAAGGGGAGAGCCACACATAGGATTGTTTCATCAGTGTTCTGTCTGAGGAAGCCGCTGAGACTCAAAGGGCTCTATTTACTACAATAAGCATATTGAATGCAGATTGTAGTGTGATATTCGCATTGCGAATTCAGGCAATATCACAGGGATTTACTACAAATCCCTTACAGGGAGAGAGCTTGCGATAAAGCTCTGTCCCTGCGAATCCCCTTCGGAGCCTTATCACGGATTTTCGCAAAAAATACAGTGATTAAGTGCCCGCACATGCGCCGACCGGTCGCCGCTGCTACCCCCCGGCACTAAGCCCCACCCCCGGCACTAAGCCCCACCCCCCGCAACCCCCCTCTCCCTTAATTGCACTTACCTGAATGCTCCGGGCCTCCGGTGATGTTCTCCATTCCTCCGGTCAGGTGATCTCCCATACTGCACTGGGACCCGATCACCTGATGACCGGGCAGCAGTGCACTATGGGAGACCAGCTGACCAGAGGGGAGTCATCACCGGAGGCCCGATCACCGGTCCCTGGAGTCATGTAAGTACATTTTTTTTTACTTTATTTTTACAGTAATCAGCTTGCGGTCTATTTAGATCACACAGCTGATTACTGGGACCGACTCCCGGCTCTGCTCTCCCTGTTAGAGCAGGGCAGGAGTCCGGTAACCAGGGGAGACCCTGGATAACGCCACCTCCAGGTGGCATTATTATCACAGGGCTTTCCCCGATATTTTTTCACATTTTATTTTTAGTAACTCTGGTCGGATCACATTTCCCATTACAATTATGGGAAATGCGATCTGCTTACTAAAAATAAGTGATACTTAGGGGTTGGAGTAGAATTTTACGAATTCTACTCCAATTGCCCTGTAATAACTATAGGTGATACTAAAATAATGTGAAAAGGGTGTGAAAACTTTTTATTTTAGCAAAAATAATGTTAATAAATAGAGCCCAATGAGAGGTGGGGAAACGCGTTACAAACTGCTATTGTTTTTGCATAAGAAGTGTGGAGCTGTTACATAACAATTTTGCAGTTATTATATTGATGGTGTGGTTATAATAACTAATAGCAGTTCAAATTTATGTCAGTGTGTTGAACATATTAGGGACTCGTGTCTCACTGCCCTGTAATTGAACAAAATACAGTTGAAGTTTTAAAAGTCTTGTGTGAAAATGTAACACAATGGAAAATGTTTTATCTGCGGACACAGATGCTCTTTCTGCACAATGTAGTCGGTAACCCTTCAAATTTCTATTAACAGCCAAGTGTCATGGTAAATTCCCTTTTCAGATACAAGGGCTCCTCATTAATGAAGTCAATGGAATGCAGACATAAAAACCCCTGCATAATTATTATTCTATGAAGCTCTAGTATTTCCTGCTGCAATCTGGATGACAGGAGTTACATGAAATAATTCACAACAGCCAATCAGACCATCCTTGCACAGTCCATTACTGCTAGCTATCATAAGTTTACCCTCCTATCACAATGGTTGTATTATCAGTGGTAAGGTCCCTATAAGGGGCATACTTTATGGGGAGATGTATCATATTGCTAAGAGTGATAAGTGGGGAATTGCCCATAACAACCAATCAGATTTCTAGATATAATTTTTCTGAATGTACTAGAATAAATGATAACTAGAATCTGTTTGGTTGTTATGGGGCACACCTCCGCTTGTTCGCTTTAGAAAGTTTGCTACATCTCCCCCTATGCCAGTTACTATACTTGCCTTCTCTTTGAGACCGTGTGAAAGACCTATCTGCAAGACATGTGCTTGCTGCACTGTCCACCTTTGCTTCAGTATCTGGTGACAGCTGCAGGGTGTCGCTAACATGCTCTATGGATCTTTGTGTTCATCTACCTGCTTCTAGAATGTGCTGGCAAATCCCCCCGATTCCCACGGGCACTTAACCATTGCTCCTTAGCTTGCTGAGCATGATGTCATGTCACAGTTAGGAAGTGGAGATGTACATTCCCAAGGCTAATCTCTATAGGTGCAGTGGGTTGAGTTAATGCATTGTTCATGTCTGCTTCTCTCTCCTGCTACTCTATGGACAGAAGGATTCACAAGCTCTCAGCCAGATTGTTCCCTGGAATCATGATACAGATGTGTCCTCATACACTTATCCTTTTCGCACCGTATGGCGCAATGGTGAGACTTAGACGTTCCACCATTGGCATAGTTGCCAGACTGAAATAGCTCAAGCAGGGAGTGGGAGGAAAGCAAGGCGGCAACGTGGTTGAAAACAATACGCTCAAGGAGTTTGAAAGCAAAAGAGAGGAGAGAAATGGGTCAATAGTTGGAGAGAGTCTTAGGATCAAGGGTAGGTTTTTTAAGAATGGGGGAGACAAGGGCATGCTTGAAAGCAAAGGGGACAGTGCCTGATGAGAGGGATAGATTGAGGAGGTGGGAAAGATGGGAACAGGCAGAAGGAAAGAGAAAACAGGGGAGGTCAGAGAAGATAGGGTCAAGGGGGAACTTGGAGGGGAGGGGAGAACAGATGAGGGCAATGACTTCATCTTCAGATACGGGAGAAAAGGAAGTCAGATTTGGTAAGATGGATGGGGAGTGGTAGGCTGACAAAGGAGGAGGTGGAGTGCTGAGAGTCTGGTGAGATATGATGTATTGACATATGGAGTAAATTTTAGAAGTGAAGTGACTTGGAGGAGATGAGGTTATTGAAATATGACTGATTAGAGAGGGAAAAGGCAGCACTGTAGGATGAGAGCATGAATTTGAAATAAAGGAAATCTGCCTTAGAGCAATATTTCCTCCACTGTCGCTCGTTGGTTCATGAACATTTTTGCAGGTATCTGGTGCATTTATAATGCCAGGGTTGAGGAGTGAATCTGCAAGAGTGAACAGTGATTGCCGCAGCAACTAGAACCAGAAGTAAGGGAGGCATTGCATAGGGAAGTGGTTTGTTCAGGGCAGATAGAGAGAATAGGAGAGAGAAGGGAATCGAGCAGGGTGTTGATAGCCTCTATTGTTTAGTGATAGTAGCCTTAGGAGGCAGAGGTGGAGATGGAGATAGCGATAAGTTAAAAGAGAGAAGATGATGGTCAGAGAGGGGGAAAGGGGAATTGGTGAAATCAGAGTCGGTCCATTTGGATAGACTAATGATGATGTGAGGGTAAGGACTTTAGAGGTATAGGATTCTGGGGGTCATTCAGAACCGCTCGCAAGCGCAGGACGCTCGCAAGCGGGTCGATGGTGCCCTACTTCACATGCGCACGACGGAGGGAGCTCCGTCGTGCGCATGCGCGAGACCCGGCTAGCGACGGGATAGCCGTTGCTCCGGGTCTCGCACCAAAGGGGGCGTGCTGTCAATGTTGATTGACAGCACGCCCCCTTTGGTGGGCGTGCGGGGGGCGTGGCTGCCAGACGGAGGCGTTCCCATGGGAACGCCTACCGTCTGAAGCCGGCCCCACTGACATCAGTAGTGATGTCAGTGGGAGCGATTTTGGCTCTGATAGAGCCAAAATCACTCCAGGGCTTGCGGCAGCGAGACCCTACTGTACTAATTCCTGACTGAGGTTCATTGTCTGTGATCCTCTCATATCTATTACAGCCCAGGCCTACTCCCACAGTCTCATTTGAGTGAGAACATAAAATTCAAATACCATTTTTCCTAACTTTTCTAGGACATTGTGCACAAAAGGGGGACTCGGTCACTCAATTCTACACATGCAGCATTGAAATGCCACTCATCATTAGCAGCACACAAATCTCCCAACTCTGGTGTAATTGGGGCAAAAGTCCTGGGGGTAAGTTTACTAAGGTTTTTTTTGGCATTTTGAGTGATTTGGCATGCGATTTGCATGTGATTTTGCTTTTGAGTATTTACTAAAGGCCAAATCGAATCTAAAATCGAATTTCAAATTGAATTTTAGTCAAATCGACCTCAAATTGAACATCGAAAAACATCTGTATTTTTACATAGACCAACACACAAATCCCTTATTTACTATAATTCGATTTGAAATCGAACACAAAATCGAACTTCAATCACCAATGAATAGACCTGCTTCATGCTTTGAACATGAGCTGGTCGAATTGACACAGATACATGCAGACATCAGTGAGATGCCTGCATGTATATGACTGTAAAAAGCAAATAAAGAGTTATATGTTAACAAAAAATTACGTGAGGTGTCCCCCCAAAACAGAACCAGCCCTGGACTTTGCTAAGCCAGTCCTGGTTGTTTAAGTACAGAGAACAAAAATATGTAGGGTTCCACTGTACTTAATACAACCAGCACTGGGCTCTGGGAAACAGTCCTGGTTCTGGAATTACAGGGCAAAAATTGCGTAGGGTCTCCCTGTAATTCCCAGAACCAGCACTGGACCCTTTCTAGCGGGAGACTGATGCCACAGCCAGGGGAGCCCTATCACCGGGCCCCCCAGCCGCAGCCCCAATAAAGGGGTCCCCCTCTCCAGGGCATCCCTTGCCTAGGCTGATAGCCCGGGGTTATCCCCGACACCCCTGGGTGGTGGGTGGCGGGTTGATAGTGTAGGTGTAGTGTAATAATAGAATAATAAAAACATTGTCTTTACAGTAGAACTGCAGGTCCCAGCAAGCCTCCCCCGCATGCTGGTACTTGGAGAACCACAAGTACCAGCATGCGGGGCATTAAGGGCCCACTGGGGCCTGTAGTTCACCTGTAAAGAAATGTTGAAAAAAAACACACACACACCGTGACAGTAAAGTTTTAATCCATACATACATACTCACACATACTCACCTGCATTACCTGGAGTGGTCCCCTTGTCCAGTGGGCATCCAAGGTCTTCTTAAAATAAAAATACGAAATACACGACCCTCGCACTAGATAACAACCAGGATGGTTGTTATCTCCCGAATGAAGCGCTCAGATGCGACTTCCTCCTTTGAAGGTCCGTGTCTGAGCGTTCATTGGCTGAGAGAGGTCAGCCCCCGCCTCTCAGCCAATGAACGGCTCCCTCCTTTGAACTCAAGGATGGGAACCACAGTATAAACTTTAGTTACACTGCGGCTCTCCATTGAGTTCAATGGAGGGAGCCATTCATTGGCTGAGAGGCGGGGGCTGACCTCTCTCAGCCAATGAACGCTCAGACACGGACCTTCAATGGAGGATGCCACGTCTGAGTGCTTCAGTCGGGAAGTAAAAACCATCCTTTCTAAAGTGTGTGGTTCGCATATTTTTTTTTTATTTTTAAGAAGACCATGGATGCCTACTTTGGACCGAAGAGGACAGAAACACACACTGTGAGTATGTTTTTTTTTCACAGGTACCCTATGGAATTTCTACTGGAGAAGGGGACCGATGCTACAGGGATACATAGGTGAGTATGTGTACAAGTGTGTGTATGTGCGTGTACATGTATGTTTATTAAAATTATACTGTGTACAGTGTGTGTGTCTTGTGTTTTTTTTAACATTTCTTTACAGGTGAACTACAGGTCCCAGTGGGCCCTTAATGCCCCGCATTCTGGTACACGTGGTTCTCCAAGTACCAGCATGCGGGGGAGGCTAGCTGGGACCTGCAGTTCTACTGTAAAGACAATGTTTTACATATTCTATTATTACACTACACCTACACTATCAACCCACCACCCACTGCCCAGGGGTGGCGGGGATAGCCCCGGGCTTTCAACCTAGGCAAGGGGTGCACTGTTGAGGGGGACCCCTTTATTGGGGATCCCTGGCCTGGGCTGACTAGCGGTCAGGACTGATGCTGTGACTGGGGGGCCCAGTGATAGGGTTCCCCTGGCTGTGGCATCAGTCCCCCGCTAGAAAGGGTCCAGTGCTGGTTCTGGGAATTCCAGGGAGACCCTACACAATTTTTTTCCTGTAATTCCAGAACCAGGACTGGTTCCCAGAGCCCAGTGCTAGTTGTACTAAGTACAGGGGAACCCTACGCATGTTTTTCCCTGTACTTAGTAAACCAGAACTGGCTATGAAAAGTCCGGGCTGGTTCTGTTTTGGGGGGACACCACACGTAATTTTTTCTCTAAATTTAACTATTTTTAAGCTATTTACAGTCAGATACATGCAGGCACCTCACTGATGTCTGCATGTATCTGTGTGAAAACGAACTGCTCATGCTAAAAGTGAAAGCATGTAGCAGTTCATGTACAGATGGGGATTTGCAGTTCGGTTTGAAGTGTGATTTGCTTCTCAAATCGAATCTTCGTAAATAATGGGAATTTCAGAGGGATTTGAATTATCGATTTGAGCCGGTTTGAGGTGAGTTAAATCGAACTTCAAAACGAAAGTCAAATCGACCTTTGATAAATTTACCCCCTGATCTGTATTTTGACAAAATTGAGACTAGTGGTGTGACGATAATTGGTGTAGGGTGTGCGATGCACACAGGCCTCGGGGTCCAGGGGGAGCCACACTGCACACCCTCACCCAGATCTTATACTCACCTCTATGACGGGGGGGAGGGAGTCACAAGTCACCGGGAAAATGGCACTGTGGTCATTTAAATCACCGGGAACATAGCTCAGGACCTGTGCTTGTGCAGTAGGCTCTGAAACAGTACCAGAGTCTCATCACCTACACCACCCAGGAATGAGGAAGGGGCCGTCACGGAGACTGCACAGAGGCCCCCTTCTCTCTGAAGCCTGGTTGGAACATATGCAGTACAATTTATGCTTTCCTATGTCCCTGTGCAATCTGCTTTGGTAAGGTGGCAGTATGCACTGCACTGGGATCTCACTCTAGAGGTGCATGAGTTCAAGTATTTCTCTGCTATGTTAATGGAAGGGTAATGGATTAAAACACACCATTCACATAGCCCTACATTTTAATCACATGGTCTGGCTGATGCTATTTTGTGCAACTAACTTGATATAATTAAGTCTTGTAAATGTCCTATAATCCCCTTTAAAATATACAGTACTAGAATGTCACTCTAATTCTATTTTCTAAGTCTAGCTATCTGTATATTCCACAGTATATATGATGGATTGCACATTCTAGTTGCTGACTTTGGACTAATGTTTAGATGATAAATTAGTTGATCCTGTAATCTCCTTTACATCTTATGATGGGCTCTATTTACTACAATCCGCATTTGTAATACAGATTGTAGTGTGATATTACCGATTGAGGGCCTGATTCAGAGCTGGACGCTATTTCCGCTCGGTCGTTCAGAAAAAGGGGCCAGCTATTTAAATTGAGCGCTCACTCTTTGCGGTCTGTTGATGCCTCTATGTCTGAGCGAGCGAACGAAACATGCGCTCGCTATTTTGTAAAGACGCCCCCTGGCCGCTCGCATCATACGTCATCTCCGCTATTTATTAGATTAATCGAGTACATCAAAAGGCGTCTGAACTGCTCGCAGTGCTTGTGGTTGGATTTTCCTACCGCAATCATGCCAACAGTTCAGGCTAAGAAACAACCAAGTGACGTGGTCGATGACGCTGCTTTGTTAATTATGCACACCCTTAAAACGCCCGTTTTGACCGTTTGGCACACCTGCTTTCGGATCTCCACCCCCCGTTTTCAAGCACCTTCCCCTGTTACCACCCACAAACACCTCATCCTGTCACTCAAATTAGCAGGCACTCGCTATTTTGCGAACACACGTTTTCACACCGCACTGACTGGTTGGCGCATGCGCATTACGACCCATACGCATGTGCAGATGTGCGAACCTCGCTCGGAGCGAACGAGTGGCTGCTTACGAGCGGCTCTGAATCAGGCCCTGAATTCGCATTGCGAATTCAGGCAATATCACAGGGATTTACAGTACTACAAATCCCTCGCAGGGACAGAGCTTACGATAAAGCTCTGTCCCTGCGAATCCCATCGGCACACTAGTCACTTTATTTTCGGAAAAAATACCATTACTAGTGCCCCATGCATGCGCCGACCGGCCGCTGTTGCTACCCCCCTGATGCTAAGCCCTGCCCCCTGTGCTAATCCCCGCCCCCGCGATCGTGGACCCCCACGACCCCCCCTCCCCCCTCCCTTAATGACACTTACCTGCATGATCCGGGCCTCCAGTGATGTTCTCCATGCCTCCGGTCAGGTGATATCCCATATTGCACTGGGACCCGATCATCTGATGACCGGGCCACAGTGCAGCATGGGAGACCAGCTGACCGGAGGGAGGACATCACTTGGAGCCCCGACCACCGGTCCCTGGAATCAGGTAAGTGAATTTTTTTTTTTACAATTTTTTTTTTTTTTGCAGTGAATCAGCTTGCGGTCTGTTTAGACCACACAGCTGATTACTGGGACCGACTCCCGGCTCTGCTCTCCTCGTTAGAGCAGAGTAGGAGTCCGGTAACTGGGGGAGACCCTGGATAATGCCACCTCCAGGTGGCGTTATTATCACAGGGCTTTCCCCGGTATTTTTTTCACAATTTATTTTTAGTAACTACCAGCCAGATCACATTTCCCATTACAATTATGGGAAATGCGATCTGATTACTAAAAATAAGTGATACTTAGGGGTTGGAGTAGAATTTTACGAATTCTACTCCCATTGCCCTTTAGTAACTATAGGTGATACTAAAATAATGTGAAAAGTGTGTGAAAATACCCTTTTTCACTTTATTTTAGTAAAAATAATGTTAATAAATAGAGCCCTATATGAGTAGAGAAATGTGCTTTTTTGGGAATGTCTAGAAAAGTATCAAACTGCAAACTGGCCAGACCTAAACTGCTGGTGCGTTTTCATTTAACTGGAGCCCTCTATAACCATTACTTATGGGCAGGACATTCTAGGCTTGATTCAGAGAGGTGCGCATAATGGCAATACCGCGTGCACGGGGGAGACGTATTCAGTCTGCGCATTGTTACCACATAAAGATGCAGACCGAGATTGCATGCAGATCCATACAGTGTCGGTGTGCATTTCTCAGAGGTGACAGGTGGGTGGCTAAACAGACGCGGGGATGTCACTGTCAGCAACTGTGTCCAAAGACCCCTGCAGCCATGTCCAGATGGAGAAATTGCACCTACCATAGGGCAGGAGCAATCTCCGATGGTATGTCTCAATACGCACAGTGGCGGATTAGCCCATCGGCTGCAGCATTAAAATAAAGATGCAGTCACAGCAGTGTAATAAACACAACCAGGGCTGTAATAGCGTCCACGTCTGAATCAAGCCCTCTTCAATTCCAAATAGTAACTAATGTCCTTGGTGGCAGGGGTGGAGCACTAAATAGTAGTTGTAAGAATATGATGGGGAGGGGGCATAATATGGTTTATTTTCCCCCAGCATCCGCTGTCACCGCTGGGCATGACTTATGATGAAAGATGATAGTAGATGGAGGTAGAGTGGATGCTGCCTCATGCACTTACTGTCTTCCATGAGAAAATAAATACAATGCTTGAGCTCTATTCTCACCTAAAACACTGAGGGGCCAATTCATCAACACCAAACTAATGGTTTCAAGGACATTTTCCTTAATTACCGTTTTTTGGTATTAATTAACACAATTAATGCAGGAGATATCATCGATATCATCGATATCTCCTGGTTATGTCCGTCTGTGTTAATTTCCACACTCACCATACATTAGTATGGGGATGTAGAAATGAAGCTATTCATCAAATTCCGAAAATTATGTATTTTCGGAATTCAATGGTGTTATTGTACGCCATTCTCAGATGGCCTACAGCCCCCGATAGTGTACACAAGCCCCTGATAGTGTACACAAGCTTGTGTAGGAAAGGGACAATACTTACCTGCTTTCAGCTCCCTCCTCCAGATCCTTCCATCGGCTAGGTCTTCTAGGTTGCTCTGGCTCCTACTTCGGGTCTCTCGGCTCTCTCCGACATGTCCCTCGGGCTCCCAGCTCCAGCGGCACTTTCTCCACATCGGTCCATTGACTCTGTTTGCGGCGGCACTTTCTCCCCGCCAGTCCCTTGGGCTCCGGCGACACTTTCTACCCGCAGGTCCCTTGGGCTCCGGTGGCACTTTCTCCCCACAGGACCTTTGGCCTCCGTCTTAACCTTCTCCCTGCCGGTGTATGTTACTGCTGATGGGAAGAGTCTTCCCTCTGTTCCATGGTGGCACTTATAAGTAATCTTAACATTTGAAGAAGCACTTATAAGTGCCACCAGGGAACAGAGGGGAGATGCTTCCTGTCAGCAGCAGCATGCATGCGAGGCGAGCAGAACATAGATTAGTATTTTGAAAAAAAATATATATATATTCAATTAGCGCAGCTGTAATCAGTGCTGCGCATGCGCTGCTTCTCTGAATAGAAGCGGCGCATGCGCAGAACTGATTCCAGCTGCGGTAAGGTAGGAACAGGTAAGGAAAAGTATAAATTTTCCTATAAGCTGTCATCACAAAAATGGCAGCTTTCCGAAATAGATACTTAAGGAGAGGGGGGATGATGAATTCCTTCGGTAATTAGATAGAACTCTATGCGAGTTACAAACGAAACGAAATACCAGCGGGAATTTTCATTTAGTATCACTGTGATACAAACAAAAATTCCACTGATATTTAGTAATACTGACCCCTCCAGCGAGGTCCCGCGAAGTCGAAGTCCTCAGCGAGGTCCATAGGCAAACGCAGGGGGGGTTCCGTCTGCCTGGAAACCCCCCTCCCTAGCCCACACCATGACCACAATAGAAATAGAAAAGTAATTTTACTAGTGATGCATGTTCTTCACAGTATCACAAATGAAATAATTAGCACCACCTGTGGATCTGTTAACATGTATCAGTCAGTAATAAATAACCTGTGCACCAACTAGGAGATCTGGAAAACATTCACTGTTAGGGATGTGCTGAAATAGAGCCCAATATGTACATATATGTCCAGGGCAGTGCTAGGTTATACTGCTGCTCCCAGACACGCGGACTTGCTCTAATACTCTGGAATGGTGCCTAAATCTAAAATAAAAACATTGAGCTTAGGCAGGATGGCCTTACTGCCGCATTTAATGGCTTACTGTGATTGCTGGTCCTCTATATGTTGGATTATGACACACAATATACTTTGTATGACGCATATTAAAGCTGGTTACATGCTAACTCTACCCTCTTCATGGACTGGCTACACTCACTCTAAAATCAAGCATTTGGAAACCCCCTCTCTAGAAGTCCTGCGTTTGCCACTGAGGTCCTCCGCTGGGCTGCTGGCAGCCTGATGCTGCCAACGATGGGCCTCCAGTGTTATGCGCATGCGTGACGGTCCGTCTGCGCATGTGCATGACACGAAGACCTGGCAGTGCCTGGAAGGCGAGAACAATGCTGTAAAAACAGTGGTAATCTAAGATTACTGCTGTTTACAGTAAATACAGGAACATAGCATAACCCATTTAGCGAGCGCTAAAGGGGTTATTTTTCGTTTGCAAATGTGGCCCTAAGACCTTTAAAACACATAATGTACCTTATTGCATGCAATCATTTACATTATAATAATTATAGTTCTGCTAAAATAAGTAGCAGAAAACATAATAACATGTCATGGCTGGCAGTTACACCTGGCGTAGCACAAGCACAGCCTTCTACAGGGTGTTTCGCTCGCTATTGGCCCCAATGTTATTCTTATAACTTTTAGAGTAATTGACGTAATTTAGTGAAATTTGACACTGACCTTGTGCCAGTGTGTTATGTGCCGATATGAACCGGTAACAGCTGAACAACGCATATTTATTGTCCAGAGGAACGGGAAAACTGAGCCGATAAGGGTTCATATTGGCACATAACACACAGACAAGAAGAATGTAAACGCTTCAGTACACAACACCATTCCAGAGGTGCGGCTGCAGTGCAGTCCAAAAATTCAAACAGGGGAACCACACCAACTGCCACCCTCACTGGCATCCTCACTAGCAGTTGGTGTGGCAACCCTATTTGAATTTTGGACTGTGCTGCTGACTAGGATGGTGAACAGCTGTCCTTCACTTTGCGCATGTGTGAACAGCTGACCTGGATGCTTACGGTGATCACTTTCAACACTTGCTATGACTTCCTCATGTTTCTCATAGACCAAAGTATATCTGTGTCACATTTCACAAAATTACGTCAATTACTTTAATAGTTATAATAACAAAAACCTTGGGGCCAGTAGCGAGTGAAACACCCTGTATATTTTGTCTTTACACCGAAGAACTAGCAGCAGTCAGTGTAATACAATTCATGTGTGCCTGACCTTCTGGTAGCAGTCCAAAAGAAGCAAAAGTCTGCTGAGGGAGATATCTTTGTGGTGAGGGGAATGCTCTCCCTACACTAGTGAACTGCAGAAAACGACAGCCTCCTCCGGACCACCAGTACCCGCGACCAGAGACTGTTATGCTTGCTCAGTGACCAGGATAACTGCTGTTCAGCCTGCCTCTACCAACTGGTAGGCTGTGACTGCTAATATTTCTCACACTTCTCACATGCTGCTTCCTGGGAACGCTGTACACCCATACAGGTGACAAGATCCCATCACACACTCAGGTGGGGTGGAGGCGGCCCATGAGGTGGGATCTCACGATTTCTGGACTCCCCCGAGGAATCCTGGACAGGTGATAACCCTAAATGAAACTGAAGCTAAGAGCCTTGCTTTCTAGAGTTTGCAGTCTAAAAAGGCCAGTATTCAATTTGAGGCGAAAAGTCCGGATCCGTGATACTTTTTCGCCGATGACGTAATTTTCCCGTTTTGCTTTTACTCCGTATTCAATTTGAAAGACTTTCCGCCTAGGCGGAAAGTCAATGCAATGTAATAGGAGGAAAAGTTTCGCCTGTGAATGGGAGGCGGAAAAAAGTACAGAATTGGGGTTTTGGAGTGCAACGTTGCGGGAACCCCGGTGCAGCCTTCAGACAGCCCCCCAAAGGTAAACTGCATCAAATAATAAAAAAAAAAAAACACTTAAGAACACTCCAAAAAATGACTTTGAATTTGGGGGCGTAAAAAAAAAATGTTGGGGGCCAAAGTTAAAAACTAGCGATGCTTGCGGCAGGTGGATTTTTCACGATTTTTTCAACTTCACTTTAGCAACTTTTAAATATGCTGACCCCCATTTTCAAGTACTCCAAATTTGCTGGGATAAGTTATTTTCTGGAAAAAATACTCCTGAATACTATTCTGCACCATATATAGAAAAACACTATTTAGCAGCTATTCAGGCCATTTAAAAACACCAAATACCTTCAGCAAGCCAAATTGGGGGTAACCATAGCTAACCCCCATGTCAGAGTATCATTTGGGGAGTGTCAGGCTGATTTCCCCAAATCTGACAGTACTTTCTGCCTGTTCAGGTTTTGCCGGGTCCCATTTTCGGGTACTTTCACATTGAATACGGGGTAAAGCAGGCACGCGCGCTATACTTTTCCACCTATAAAACAGGCAAAGTAGGCGAAAAGTCTGGGACGCAGAACAGTATCGCAGCTCAGCTCAAATTCAATACGGCTCTAAATTGTGTATATTATATGGGATCTCTCATCTGGATCCTATTATTCACATTGTTGAGAAAACCATAAAGATTAATGTAGTGAATACTTGGTGATGATGTCGTCACTGTGAGGAGCACTGATAAATATTAAGAGGAGATAAATAACGGGAATATTTACTCTTGTGCCACACAACCCAAAACAGCAGCACACAGCAAATAGAGAAAGGAGTGGGATTGTGCCACACATTGCTCCATATTTGCCTTGATACATGTTTTATTAAGTATTCTACATAATAAAGATAATAAATCCCATAATTGTATTTACTGTACTTAAGCACAAATAGAGAAATCAGAATTTTTTTAATGGAAAATATAACATTGATGCACCAAAAGAAACAAAAAGGCCTGAGTAAATAAGGGACACCAATCATATTGAGACAGAGCTCCCACAAAGTTGTCGCTCATTTATTAATCAAGTATAGAAACATGCCATGGTGATCAGGGGGCCTCTGAGCAACCGCCGAGCCTGCAATATGGTACTGCATATATACTGTAGGTACATAACAATCTCCTTAGGTCTGTCCTATCTCCAACATGGATGCGCAGAGGGAGCAGAGCCGGCGCACGCTGCCCCTCCAACGGCTCTCACTGAGTGAGTTATGGGAAAGACTTTAGCTGGGGTAGCGCTCTGCTGGAGAAAGGGGTAAGTGTACACAGCGCGGGAGGGGGTCGTGCTGGACAAAATGGCGGGTAAGGAGATCAGAACGCAGAGAGGGGGGTTGGGGTGGGACATAAAGAGGGGGGGATGGGGTGGACCAAGCTGGCCAGGCATCCTTTACTAGTACGTACAGAAGTGACTTTATATGGGTTTATACTTTTTTGCATGCTGCCTCCATTTAATTCATAATTTTTGGTATGTAGTATATTTATATTTTTGAGCCTTAAATTGGACCTGTCGAGTACAATACATGCAATGAAAGGTGGTGGGTTTAGAAAATATATACAGTAACCTATGATTTAACCAAGAACTAATGCCTAGTTGCTAGTAAAGTGATAATTTGCACTGTACTGTATATTGATTAAGGCCTCAAAATGGCTGCCCTCACTCTGTATAGGTGATATGTTCACATTTAACCCCTCAAAAATACATATTTAACAGCATCAAACCTTATTGTTTTACTGACTAGTAAGATAGTACAAAATATGTGCTGTTATTTAAATACAACTTCTATCAGTGGCCAGCAGACCCCTCTAGGGGTTTCAGCTAGGGGTGAGCGGGTTCGGATTTCTGAAATCCGAACCCCCCTGAGCCCCCCCGATCCGAGTCCGATCCGAGTCAGGCTCGACTTTTCCCGCCTGACTCGGATTCTGAAATCGAGGCAAAACGTCATCTTCCCGCCTTCCGAGTCTCGCGGGTTTTGGATCCTATATAAGGTACCCACGTCGGCGCCATTTTCTCACTCGGCTGTGGACAGTGAAGAGGGAGGGTGGGAGTTAGGGCTGTGTAGTGTAGTGTAGTGTAGTGCTGCTGTTGTCCACTACTTCAAAGTCCATAGGGGCTGGCTGTGTTGTGCTGTGCTGCTGTTGTTAATAGGGGCTGTGTCCACTACTTCAAAGTCCATAGGGGCTGGCTGGACTGTGTTGTGCAGTCAGTTCTCCATAGGGGCTGTGTCCACTCCAAAGTCCTGTGCAGTGTCCCAGTCCTAAAGAGGTGCTGTAGTGTTGTCCAGGGGGTGCTCTGTCCATCAGGGGTGCTCCCCCCAAGTGCTAAAAATATAATATATTTTCTGTGTTTGTGAATTGTGTGCGCAGTAGCCGCACGTGCATCAACAAAGTAGTGCCAAGCGTGCGCCTGTGTCATAAGTAAAGGGCCGGCTGGCTTGACCGTTAAAGGGTGCTGTAACCCCCGAAAGTACACTCCAGTCCAAACCAAAAAAAAATTATTTTCTGTGTTTGTGAATTGTGTGCGCAGTAGCCGCACGTGCATCAACAAAGTAGTGCCAAGCGTGCGCCTGTGTCATAAGTAAAGGGCCGGCTGGCTTGACCGTTAAGGGTGCTGTAACCCCCGAAAGTACACTCCAGTCCAAACCAAAAAAAAAATTATTTTCTGTGTTTGTGAATTGTGTGCGCAGTAGCCGCACGTGCATCAACAAAGTAGTGCCAAGCGTGCGCCTGTGTCATAAGTAAAGGGCCGGCTGGCTTGACCGTTAAGGGTGCTGTAACCCCCGAAAGTACACTCCAGTCCAAACCAAAAAAAAAATTATTTTCTGTGTTTGTGAATTGTGTGCGCAGTAGCCGCACGTGCATCAACAAAGTAGTGCCAAGCGTGCGCCTGTGTCATAAGTAAAGGGCCGGCTGGCTTAACCGTTAAGGGTGCTGTAACCCCCGAAAGTACACTCCAGTCCAAACCAAAAAAAAAATTATTTTCTGTGTTTGTGAATTGTGTGCGCAGTAGCCGCACGTGCATCAACAAAGTAGTGCCAAGCGTGCGCCTGTGTCATAAGTAAAGGGCCGGCTGGCTTGACCGTTAAGGGTGCTGTAACCCCCGAAAGTACACTCCAGTCCAAACTAAAAAAAAAATTATTTTCTGTGTTTGTGAATTGTGTGCGCAGTAGCCGCACGTGCATCAACAAAGTAGTGCCAAGCGTGCGCCTGTGTCATAAGTAAAGGGCCGGCTGGCTTGACCGTTCAGGGTGCTGTAACCCCCGAAAGTACACTCCAGTCCAAACCAAAAAAAAAATTATTTTCTGTGTTTGTGAATTGTGTGCGCAGTAGCCGCACGTGCATCAACAAAGTAGTGCCAAGCGTGCGCCTGTGTCATAAGTAAAGGGCCGGCTGGCTTGACCGTTAAAGGGTGCTGTAACCCCCAAAGTACACTCCAGTCTAAACCAAAAAAAAAATTATTTTCTGTGTTTGTGAATTGTGTGCGCAGTAGCCGCATGTGCATCAACAAAGTAGTGCCAAGCGTGCGCCTGTGTCATAAGTAAAGGGCCGGCTGGCTTGACCGTTAAAGGGTGCTGTAACCCCCGAAAGTACACTCCAGTCCAAACCAAAAAAAAAATTATTTTCTGTGTTTGTGAATTGTGTGCGCAGTAGCCGCACGTGCATCAACAAAGTAGTGCCAAGCGTGCGCCTGTGTCATAAGTAAAGGGCCGGCTGGCTTGACCGTTAAAGGGTTCTGTAACCCCCAAAGTACACTCCAAACCAAAAAAATATATATTTTCTGTGTTTGTGACTTGTGTGCACTGTGGCTGCACGTGCATCAACAAAGGAGCAGCGCCAAGCGTGCGCCTGTGTCCCATAAGTAAAGAGCCGGCTGGCTCATTTCTTAAAGGGTGGTGTAACCCACAAAGTGCACTACTCTCCAGCAAAAATAAAAAAATATTTTCTGTGTTTGTGTGCGCTTAACCGCACGTATATATATCAATATAACATAAATGGAGGACCAAACTTTCTCTGATAAAAATAAAATAGGGAAAGATCAAGAACCACTTCCTACTAGTGCTGTTGCTGCTGCTGGGAGTTGTTCATCATCCCAGAGAGGAAGTAGGAACATCACTACTTTTACTAAACAATTGACCCTCCAACAGTCCCTAGCGATGAGGATGAAGTACGACAGCAGTCATCCTGAAGCAAAACGTATAACTGAGGCCTTGACTGCTATGTTGGTGTTAGACGTGCGTCCGGTATCCGACATTAGTGCAGTGGGATTTAGACAATTGATGGAGGTAGTGTGTCCTCGGTTCCAAATCCCGTCTAGATTCCACCTGCATCCTCAAAGCAGCAGCGACAAGCGTGCGTCTGTCTGTTAAAGGGTGGTGACACCCTCAAAGTGTGCTACACAAACAATTAAAATATTGTTCTTTTTTTTTCTGTCTTTGTGAAATGTGTGGGCTGTAGCCGCACCTGCATCCTTAAAGCAGCAGCGACAAGCGTGCGTCTGTCTGTTAAAGGGTGGTGACACCCTCAAAGTGTGCTACACAAACAATTAAAATATTGTTCTTTTTTTTTCTGTCTTTGTGAATTGTGTGGGCTGTAGCCGCACTTGCATCCTCAAAGCAGCAGCGACAAGCGTGCGTCTGTCTGTTAAAGGGTGTTGTAACTCTCAAAGTGCTCCAAAAAAATCAAAAATTTTTTTTTAATGTGTTTGTGACTTGTGTGCGATGTAGCCGCACTTGCATCCTCAAAGCAGCAGCGACAAGCGTGCGTCTGTCTGTTAAAGGGTGGTGACACCCTCAAAGTGTGCTACACAAACAATAAAAATATTCTTCTTTTTTCTGTCTTTGTGAATTGTGTGGGCTGTAGCCGCACCTGCATCCTTAAAGCAGCAGCGACAAGCGTGCGTCTGTCTGTTAAAGGGTGGTGACACCCTCAAAGTGTGCTACACAAACAATTAAAATATTGTTCTTTTTTCTGTCTTTGTGAATTGTGTGGGCTGTAGCCGCACCTGCATCCTTAAAGCAGCTGCGACAAGCGTGCGTCTGTCTGTTAAAGGGTGGTGACACCCTCAAAGTGTGCTACACAAACAATTAAAATATTGTTCTTTTTTTTTCGGTCTTTGTGAATTGTGTGGGCTGTAGCCGCACTTGCATCCTCAAAGCAGCAGCGACAAGCGTGCGTCTGTCTGTTAGAGGGTGGTGTAACCCTCAAAGTGTGCTCCACAAACAATAAAAATATTCTTTTTTTTTTTCTGTCTTTGTGAATTGTGTGGGCTGTAGCCGCACTTGAATCCTCAAAGCAGCAGCGACAAGCGTGCGTCTGTCTGTTAAAGGATTACATCGGTGACAGCATCCAAGTAGGCATGTCAGACAGTCCGTACCTGTACTGGCAGGAAAAAGAAGCAATTTGGAGGTCCCTGTACAAACTGGCTCTATTTTACCTGAGTTGCCCCCCCTCCAGTGTGTACTCCGAAAGAGTGTTTAGTGCAGCCGGGAACCTTGTTAGCGAAAGGCGTAGGAGGTTGCTTCCACAAAATGTGGAGAAGATGATGTTCATAAAATGAATGATCAACTCTTCCAGGGAGACCAGCCTCCAGAACGTACAGAGGGACCTGTGGTTCCAGCAGGGACGAATTAATACTCTGTGAGGATGAGGATGTACATAACACTGAAGAGGGTGAGGAATCTGTGGATGAGGAGGATGAGGACGACTTCTTGCCTCCGTAGAGCCAGTTTGTGCAGGGACAGATTAATTGCCAGCTTGTTTTGTGCGGGCCCAAACGAACCAATCATTTCAGCCACAGTTGTGTGGCAGACCCTGGCGCTGAAATGATTGGTTTGTTAAAGTGTGCATGTCCTGTTTATACAACATAAGGGTGGGTGGGAGGGCCCAAGGACAATTCCATCTTGCACCTCTTTTTTTTCTTTGCATTATGTACAGTTTGGGGCCTAGTTTTTCAATGCCATCCTGTCTGCCACTGCAGTTTCACGCCTAGATGGGTCACGTGTTTGTGCCGCCCACTCGTGTCGCTTAGCATAGTCATCCAGCTACCTCGGTGCAACCTTTTGGACATAAAAACACTATTGTGAGGTGTGAGGTATTCAGAATAGACTGGAAATGAGTGGAAATTAAGGTTATTGAGGTTAATAATAGCATAGGAGCAGAAAAACCTACAAATTCTGTGATTTTAGCTGTTTTTATGCTTTTTTTCAAAAAAATACAGATCCAAAACACAAAACCCAGAACCCAAAACACGGAAGGGTGGTTTTGGCAAAACCAATCCAGATCCAAAACACGAAGAAAGATCCAGATCCAAAACCAAAACACAAAACACGAAAAGTGGCCGGTGCACACCCCTAGTTTCAGCCCAAAAAAATCCTGAGAGACCCTTTGCCTAAACCTAAAATAACCTACTATTGATGGCTATTAATCATGTTCTAACAATTCACAGTAAATCTAAATAAACTTTGCGAAAGGGCTGAATGTCAAACATTGATCTGTTTGGACTGCTGCACTTACTAAATCAATAGCTTTTTAATTCAAACAAGTAGCAAAACAAGCTTCCACTGACGAGCAAAATCAGCACAGTGATGCTGGGTTCTAGTTTCCCGCTCGATATACTGAGTGAATGAGGGGAGCAAATAAAACAGTTATGTAGCCATAGCTCTACCAAGTGACATAGACAACATAATGACCTCAATAACAGCTAGTCCTTCATTATTAAATATGGATTTCTATGCTTTTTGGCTCTACTTATGATTTTTGAAGAATGACAATTTTATAAAAGTAAACCATCCTAAAAAGATAGGGCAGATGTTTTTTCTTTTTCAAGCTTGGATTGTGTGAAAAAGAAAATCACGGACATTGCTATGCCTGTATCTACCAACTTTCCTGCACTTCATATCAGGACACACAGCAAAGACGTAGTTCCCATGTCAAGGTGAGGGCCGCATGACCAGTGTGCATCTTATATATAAAACTCATTGGTCTGTTTGTCTGTCCGGTTATGCATTCGCTGCACCGATTAGGATGAAACCAACGCGTGGTGGTCCAGTTGTAACCTGGCCAGGTTTCAGGGGGTTTAGGGTCCTGGTCGGATCTCCCATTGGTGTACGCTGGGCAGAACTTTGACCCGGGGAGCCTGTTCTGAGCCTTCCACTGGATGGATTTGAATGAAAACTTTAAAAAGTGGTAACATTGGTCCCAGAAGACATACTAGGGGTTTGAGGTCTTGGTCAGACCTCCCATTGGTGTATGCTGGGCAGAATTTTGACCCGGGGAAGCTGGGCAGAACTTTGACACGGGGAGCTTGCTCTTGGCCTTCCACTGGATGAATATTGATGAAAATTTCACAGAGGGGTGGCAACTGATCTCGGGTGCCTAATGGAGTGGTTGGGGTCCCGGTTGGAACTCACGGCAGAGTGCACCAGGCAGAATTTTGACTTGGAGCCTGTTCTGGTCCTTTCACTGGATGGATTTTTGACGATGTCATATAATAAAATGTAATAACTTGATGATTCAAACCCAGAAGACATACCAGGGGGTTGATGTCCTAGTCAGACCTCCCGTTGGTGGACGCTGGGCAGAACTTTGACACTGGGAACGTGTCCTGGATGGATTTGGATGAAAACTTCAAAGAGGGGTGGCAACTGGTCTAGATTGCCTAATGGAGTGGTTGGGGTCCCAGTCGGGCCTCGCAGTAGAGTTCGCTGGGCAGAACTTTGACCCAGGGAGCCTGTTCTGGGTCTTCCACTGGATTGATTTAGATGACATCGCATAATAAAATGTAATAACTTGAAGATTTAACCCGGGCAACACCGAGTACTTTAGCTAGTATCAAATAAAAGATAAAAAGGACCATTTGTACCTTAGACAAATCATGTTGCACTGCAGATGGGGCAAATTTAAAACACACAGACTGTGTGCTAACTTTATTCTAAATTCCAGTGTACTAATAAAGCTGTCCAGTATTTGTTTAGTACATGCAAATGCACCCAGTATTATTTACCATGCATGCAAGAAAAATAAATGCATTTGCACTCCTTGCACTGCAACATGGTTTGTTGCTGGAGCAAATACCTCTATTAATTTATTATTAGTTCTTAACATTGGGCCTGATTCAGAGATGGATGGTAATGCAATCGCAACTGCATTCTCTCACAGATCGCAGTTGCTAAAATATGCTAATACCCTCCAAAACACAGCTGAGCATAGGGACGCCCACTGCTGCGTTCTCATATCTGTATGACGACGTGGAAACAGCGTAAACATCGGTACCATCAATACAAATCGGGCAGCCATGCTGCTTATGCAGCAAGTCTGACCAGCCCCAAACACTGCAGCTCTCCTGACATGCAGAGAGCTCTTATGCTGCACAGAATATCGCAATGACTCATTTATGCATGTGCATGTGCAAACAATCACTCGATTGTTTTATAACCGTTTAAAAATAAAACCGTTGAACAGGATTAATCATGCAATCTGGTTCATACACACTCAAAGTTATTATAAGTACAGCTGAAATATTTTAGCTTTTTGTTTTATATCATGAACACAATAGCGTTAATATTTTAAAAAAAGGTTGTTACTACCACAAATGCAAAACTTGAATAATGAACTGCTAATTTCAAACCCAGTTTGGAGTTAGGTATAATGACCATTGTTCTATGAATACGGGGGGTCATTCAGACCCACTCGCGAGCGCAGGACGCTCGCAAGCGGGTCGATGGTGCCGAATTGCACATGCGCACGACGGAGGGAGCTCCGTCGTGCGCTTGCGCGAGACCCGAATAACGACGGCCGTCGGTATGGGTGTCGCACCAAAGGGGGCGTGCTGTCGATGGTGAGTGACAGCACGCCCCCTTTGGTGGGCGTGCCGGGAGAATGTGTGGCTGCCAGACGGAGGCGTTCCCATGGGAACGCCTACCGTCTGAGTCCGGCCCCACTGACATCAGTAGTGATGTCAGTGGGAGTGATTTTGGCTCTGATAGAGCCAAAATCACTCCAGGGCTTGCGGTCACCGAGACCCTACCGCAGGGTCTCGTCGCTAGCCCGATGGTCACAATGGTCTTGACCATCGCGACCATCAGCATGGACGCTCGCTATAGCTGTGGGTGGTAACCCACAGCTATGCGAGCGTCCATGAGGCCGCTCCAAGTTGAGGGAGGAGGGCCCTGATTCAGAGCGAGTGCTCTGGTCAGAGCGTCCGGCTCTGGATCAGGCCCGCGGTTTGTTGCTCTGAACTGGTACCACAAACTCGTACTTTTGAGAGGATGCTCAAATTCTATATATATATATATATATATATAGACACACTACAGTTCAAAAGTTTGGGGTCACTTAGAAATGCCCATATTTTTGAGAGGAAAGCACTGTTTTTTTCAATGAAGATAACATTAAATTAATCAGAAATACACTCTATACATTGTTAATGTGGTAAATGACTATACTAGCTGCAAACGTCTGTTTTTTAAAGAAATATTTACACAGGTGTATAGAGGCCCATTTCCAGCAACCATCACTCCAGTGTTCTAATGATACATTGTGTTTGCTAAGCGCGTTAGAAGACTAATGGATGATTAGAAAACCCTTGAAAACCCTTGTGCAATTATGTTAGCACAGCTGAAAAAGGGTTTGCTCGTTAGAGAAGCTATAAAACTGGCCTTCCTTTGAGCTAGTTGAGTATCTGGAGCATCACATTTGTGGGTTCGATTATACTCTCCAAATGGCCAGAAAAAGAGAACTTTCATGTGAAACTCGACAGTCTATTCTTGTTCTTAGAAATGAAGACTATTCCATGCGAGAAATTGCCAAGAAACTGAACATTTCCTACAACGGTGTGTACTACCCCCTTCAGAGAACAGCACAAACAGGCTCTAACCAGAGTAGAAAGAGCTAGAATGCCAAAGGTCTGCAATGCTGTAATGGCTGCAAAAGGAGCATTCTTTGACGAAAGCAAAGTTTGAAGGACAAAATTATTATTTCAAATAAAAATTATTATTTCAAACCTTGCCAATGTCTTCACTATATGTTCTATTCATTTTGCAACTCATTTGATAAATAAAAGTCAGTTTCATGTAAAACACGAAACTGTCTGGGTGACCCCAAGCTTTTGAATGGTAGTGTATTATATATATATATATATATATTAGGGGTGTGCACCGGCCACTTTTCGTGTTTTGTGTTTTGGTTTTGGATCTGGATCTTTCTTCGTGTTTTGGATCTGGATTGGTTTTGCCAAAACCACCCTTCCGTGTTTTGGGTTCTGGGTTTTGTGTTTTGGATCTGTATTTTTTTGAAAAAAAGCATAAAAACAGCTAAAATCACTGAATTTGTGGGTTTTTCTGCTCCTATGCTATTATTAACCTCAATAACCTTAATTTCCACTAATTTCCAGTCTATTCTGAACACCTCACACCTCACAATAGTGTTTTTATGTCCAAAAGGTTGCACCGAGGTAGCTGGATGACTATGCTAAGAGATACGAGTGGGCGGCACAAACACGTGGTCCATCTAGGAATGGCACTGCAGTGGCAGACAGGATGGCAGTTTGAAAAACTAGGCCCCAAACTATACATAATGCAAAGAAAGAAAAGAGGTGCAAGATGGAATTGTCCTTGGGCCCTCCCACCCACCCTTATGTTGTATAAACAGGACATGCACACTTTAACAAACCAAACATTTCAGCGCCAGGGTCTGCCACACGACTGTGGCTGAAATGATTGGTTCGTTTGGGCCCCCACAAAACAAGCTGGCAATTAATCTGTCCCTGCACAAACTGGCTCTACGGAGGCAAGATGTCGTCCTCATCCACCGTTTCCTCACCCTCTTCAGTGTTGTGTACATCCTCATCCTCACAGAGTATTAATTCGTCCCCGCTGGAATCCACAACCACAGGTCCCTCTGTACGTTCTGGAGGCTGGTCTCCCTGGAAGAGTTGATAATTCATTTTATGAACATCATCTTCTCCACATTTTGTGGAAGCAACCTCCTACGCCTTTCGCTGACAAGGTTCCCGGCTGCACTAAACACTCTTTTGGAGTACACACTGGAGGGGGGGCAACTCAGGTAAAATAGAGCCAGTTTGTACAGGGACCTCCAAATTGCTTCTTTTTCCTGCCAGTACAGGTACGGACTGTCTGACATGCCTACTTGGATGCTGTCACCGATGTAATCCTTTAACAGACAGACGCACGCTTGTCGCTGCTGCTTTGAGGATGCAAGTGCGGATACAGCCCACACAATTCACAAAGACAGAAAAAAGAAGAAGAATATTTTTATTGTTTGTGTAGCACACTTTGAGGGTGTCACCACCCTTTAACAGACAGACGCACGCTTGTCGCTGCTGCTTTATGGATGCAGGTGCAGCTACAGCCCACACATTTCACAAAGACCGAAAAAAAAAGAACAATATTTTAATTGTTTGTGTAGCACACTTTGAGGGTTTCACCACCCTTTAACAGACAGACGCACGCTTGTCGCTGCAGCTTTAAGGATGCAGGTGCGGCTACAGACCACACAATTCACAAAGACAGAAAAAAGAAGAATATTTTTATTGTTTGTGGAGCACACTTTGAGGGTGTCACCACTCTTTAACAGACAGACGCACGCTTGTCGCTGCTGCTTTAAGGATGCAGGTGCGGCTACAGCCCACACATTTCACAAAGACCGAAAAAAAAAGAACAATATTTTAATTGTTTGTGTAGCACACTTTGAGGGTGCCACCACCCTTTAACAGACAGACGCATGCTTGTCGCTGCTGCTTTAAGGATGCAGGTGCGGCTACAGCCCACACAATTCACAAAGACAGAAAAAAGAAGAATATTTTTATTGTTTGTGTAGCACACTTTGAGGGTGTCACCACCCTTTAACAGACAGACGCACGCTTGTCGCTGCTGCTTTGAGGATGCAAGTGCGGCTACATCGCACACAAGTCACAAACACATTAAAAAAATAGTTTTTTATTTTTTGGAGCACTTTGAGAGTTACACCACCCTTTAACAGACAGACGCACGCTTGTCGCTGCTGCTTTAAGGATGCAGGTGCGGCTACAGCCCACACATTTCACAAAGACCGAAAAAAAAAGAACAATATTTTAATTGTTTGTGTAGCACACTTTGAGGGTGTCACCACCCTTTAACAGACAGACGCACGCTTGTCGCTGCTGCTTTAAGGATGCAGGTGCGGCTACAGCCCACACAATTCACAAAGACAGAAAAAAGAAGAAGAATATTTTTATTGTTTGTGTAGCACACTTTGAGGGTGTCACCACCCTTTAACAGACAGACGCACGCTTGTCGCTGCTAATTTGAGGATGCAAGTGCGGCTACATCGCACACAAGTCACAAACACATTAAAAACATTTTTTTATTTTTTGGAGCACTTTGAGAGTTACAACACCCTTTAACAGACAGACGCACGCTAGTCGCTGCTGCTTTGAGGATGCAAGTGCGGCTACAGCCCACACAATTCACAAAGACAGAAAAAAAAAGAACAATATTTTAATTGTTTGTGTAGCACACTTTGAGGGTGTCACCACCCTTTAACAGACAGACGCACGCTTGTCGCTGCTGCTTTAAGGATGCAGGTGCGGCTACAGCCCACACATTTCACAAAGACAGAAAAAAAAGAACAATATTTTAATTGTTTGTGTAGCACGCTTTGAGGGTGTCACCACCCTTTAACAGACAGACGCATGCTTGTCGCTGCTGCTTTGAGGATGCAGGTGGAATCTAGACGGGATTTGGAACCGAGGACACACTACCTCCATCAATTGTCTAAATCCCACTGCACTAATGGCGGATACCGGACGCACGTCTAACACCAACATAGCAGTCAAGGCCTCAGTTATACGTTTTGCTTCAGGATGACTGCTGTCGTACTTCATCCTCATCGCTAGGGACTGTTGGAGGGTCAATTGTTTAGTAAAAGTAGTGATGTTCCTACTTCCTCTCTGGGATGATGAACAACTCCCAGCAGCAGCAACAGCACTAGGAGGAAGTGGTTCTTGATCTTTCCCTATTTTATTTTTATCGGAGAAAGTTTGATCCTCCATTTATGTTATATTGATTTATACGTGCAGCTAAAGCGCACACAAACACAGAAAATATTTTTTTATTTTTGCTGGAGAGTAGTGCACTTTGTGGGTTACACCACCCTTTAAGAAATGAGCCAGCCGGCTCTTTACTTATGGGACACAGGCGCACGCTTGGCGCTGCTCCTTTGTTGATGCACGTGCAGCCACAGTGCACACAAGTCACAAACACAGAAAATATATATTTTTTTGGTTTGGAGTGTACTTTGGGGGTTACAGAACCCTTTAACGGTCAAGCCAGCCGGCCCTTTACTTATGACACAGGCGCACGCTTGGCACTACTTTGTTGATGCACGTGCGGCTACTGCGCACACAATTCACAAACACAGAAAATAATTTTTTTTTTGGTTTGGACTGGAGTGTACTTTCGGGGGTTACAGCACCCTTTAACGGTCAAGCCAGCCGGCCCTTTACTTATGACACAGGCGCACGCTTGGCACTACTTTGTTGATGCACGTGCGGCTACTGCGCACACAATTCACAAACACAGAAAATATTTTTTTTTTTGGTTTGGACTGGAGTGTACTTTGGGGGTTACAGCACCCTTTAACGGTCAAGCCAGCCAGCCCTTTACTTATGACACAGGCACACGCTTGGCACTACTTTGTTGATGCACGTGCGGCTACTGCGCACACAATTCACAAACACAGAAAATAATTTTTTTTTTGGTTTGGACTGGAGTGTACTTTGGGGGTTACAGCACCCTTTAACGGTCAAGCCAGCCGGCCCTTTACTTATGACACAGGCGCACGCTTGGCACTACTTTGTTGATGCACGTGCGGCTACTGCGCACACAATTCACAAACACAGAAAATAATTTTTTTTTGGTTTGGACTGGAGTGTACTTTCAGGGGTTACAGCACCCTTTAACGGTCAAGCCAGCCGGCCCTTTACTTATGACACAGGCGCACGCTTGGCACTACTTTGTTGATGCTCGTGCGGCTACTGCGCACACAATTCACAAACACAGAAAATAATTTTTTTTTTGGTTTGGACTGGAGTGTACTTTCGGGAGTTACAGCACCCTTTAACGGTCAAGCCAGCCAGTCCTTTACTTATGACACAGGCGCACGCTTGGCACTACTTTGTTGATGCACGTGCGGCTACTGCGCACACAATTCACAAACACAGAAAATTATTATTTTTTGGTTTGGACTGGAGTGTACTTTCGGGGGTTACAGCACCCTTTAACGGTCAAGCCAGCCGGCCCTTTACTTATGACACAGGCGCACGCTTGGCACTACTTTGATGATGCACGTGCGGCTACTGCGCACACAATTCACAAACACAGAAAATAATTTTTTTTTTGGTTTGGACTGGAGTGTACTTTCGGGGGTTACAGCACCCTTAACGGTCAAGCCAGCCGGCCCTTTACTTATGACACAGGTGCACGCTTGGCACTACTTTGTTGATGCACGTGCGGCTACTGCGCACACAATTCACAAACACAGAAAATAATTTTTTTTTTGGTTTGGACTGGAGTGTACTTTCGGGGGTTACAGCACCCTTAACGGTCAAGCCAGCCGGCCCTTTACTTATGACACAGGCGCACGCTTGGCACTACTTTGTTGATGCACGTGCGGCTACTGCGCACACAATTCACAAACACAGAAAATATATAATTTTTTTAGCACTTGGGGGGAGCACCCCTGATGGACAGAGCACCCCCTGGACAACACTACAGCACCTCTTTAGGACTGGGACACTGCACAGGACTTTGGAGTGGACACAGCCCCTATGGAGAACTGACTGCACAACACAGTCCAGCCAGCCCCTATGGACTTTGAAGTAGTGGACACAGCCCCTATTAACAACAGCAGCACAGCATAACACAGCCAGCCCCTATGGACTTTGAAGTAGTGGACAACAGCAGCACTACACTACACTACACTACACAGCCCTAACTCCCACCCTCCCTCTTCACTGTCCACAGCCGAGTGAGAAAATGGCGCCGACGCGGGTACCTTATATAGGATCCAAAACCCGCGAGACTCGGAAGGCGGGATGATGACGTTTTGCCTCGATTTCAGATCCGAGTCAGGCGGGAAAAGTCGAGCCTGACTCGGATCGGACTCGGATCGGGGGGGCTCGGGGGGGTTCGGATTTCAGAAATCCGAACCCGCTCACCCCTAATATATATATATATATATATATATATACATACACACACACATACACATATATATAGGGTCACCTCAGTCCGCCCCGTTACCATCCCACCCCCTCCCTGCTCAACTACCTCCCTGCTATACTTAACCATACTTTCTACTCCCCAGGAACCTCCAGGAGACTCCTAGTGACCAGTGACATATGGGTGTGAACCAGTGACATGTGGGTGTGACCAGTATGGTGTGGGTGTGGCCAGTGTGATGTGGGTATGTACACCCCTACATTACTTTCAGCCCCAATGTCTCCCCAAATTAGTAAAAGTAGAAAAGTTGCATCATTTTGTGAGGAAAATAGTAATTTAATTTTAATGCTTATGATTTTGGCCAACCATGTGGGCAGCTGTTGACTATGTTGTCATGATTATGGGCAGATTTCTATGTTGAGCTGTAGTCTCATTGGCCCCATTATTAATGTGGCCCTACCCCCTCCAATTGCTTTTTTATTGTTTTATTTTTTAAGGGGGCGCAACTATGGCTCCCAAAGTTTGCCAACACCCCTTGTCTCTCCCAGGCCCACAGTTTGTCTCAGCAGCCCTGTCTCTGGGAACTTCTCCAACATACATTGGGTGTGCACTAGGGGTGTGCACCGGCCACTTTTCGTGTTTTGTGTTTTGGTTTTGGATCTGGATCTTTCTTCGTGTTTTGGATCTGGATTGGTTTTGCCAAAACCACCCTTGCGTGTTTTGGGTTCTGGGTTTTGTGTTTTGGATCTGTATTTTTTTTAAAAAAAGCATAAAAACAGCTAAAATCACAGAATTTGTAGGTTTTTCTGCTCCTATGCTATTATTAACCTCAATAACCTTAATTTCCACTCATTTCCAGTCTATTCTGAATACCTCACACCTCACAATAGTGTTTTTATGTCCAAAAGGTTGCACCGAGGTAGCTGGATGACTATGCTAAGCGACACAAGTGGGCGGCACAAACACGTGACCCATCTAGGCGTGAAACTGCAGTGGCAGACAGGATGGCATTGAAAAACTAGGCCCCAAACTGTACATAATGCAAAGAAAAAAAAGAGGTGCAAGATGGAATTGTCCTTGGGCCCTCCCACCCACCCTTATGTTGTATAAACAGGACATGCACACTTTAACAAACCAATCATTTCAGCGCCAGGGTCTGCCACACAACTGTGGCTGAAATGATTGGTTCGTTTGGGCCCCCACAAAACAAGCTGGCAATTAATCTGTCCCTGCACAAACTGGCTCTACGGAGGCAAGATGTCATCCTCATCCTCCTCATCCACCGATTCCTCACCCTCTTCAGTGTGTACATCCTCATCCTCACAGAGTATTAATTCGTCCCTGCTGGAACCACAGGTCCCTCTGTACGTTCTGGAGGCTGGTCTCCCTGGAAGAGTTGATAATTCATTTTATGAACATCATCTTCTCCACATTTTGTGGAAGCAACCTCCTACGCCTTTCGCTGACAAGGTTCCCGGCTGCACTAAACACTCTTTCGGAGTACACACTGGAGGGGGGGCAACTCAGGTAAAATAGAGCCAGTTTGTACAGGGACCTCCAAATTGCTTCTTTTTCCTGCCAGTACAGGTACGGACTGTCTGACATGCCTACTTGGATGCTGTCACCGATGTAATCCTTTAACAGACAGACGCACGCTTGTCGCTGCTGCTTTGAGGATTCAAGTGCGGCTACAGCCCACACAATTCACAAAGACAGAAAAAAAAAAGAATATTTTTATTGTTTGTGGAGCACACTTTGAGGGTTACACCACCCTTTAACAGACAGACGCACGCTTGTCGCTGCTGCTTTGAGGATGCAAGTGCGGCTACAGCCCACACAATTCACAAAGACAGAAAAAAGAAGAAGAATATTTTAATTGTTTGTGTAGAACACTTTGAGGTGTCACCACCCTTTAACAGACAGACGCACGCTTGTCGCTGCTGCTTTAAGGATGCAGGTGCGGCTACAGCCCACACAATTCACATAGACAGAAAAAAAAAGAACAATATTTTAATTGTTTGTGTAGCACACTTTGAGGGTGTCACCACCCTTTAACAGACAGACGCACGCTTGTCGCTGCTGCTTTAAGGATGCAGGTGCGGCTACATCGCACACAAGTCACAAACACATTAAAAAAATAGTTTTTTATTTTTTGGAGCACTTTGAGAGTTACACCACCCTTTAACAGACAGACGCACGCTTGTCGCTGCTGCTTTAAGGATGCAGGTGCGGCTACAGCCCACACATTTCACAAAGACCGAAAAAAAAAGAACAATATTTTAATTGTTTGTGTAGAACACTTTGAGGGTGTCACCACCCTTTTACAGACAGACGCACGCTTGTCGCTGCTGCTTTAAGGATGCAGGTGCGGCTACAGCCCACACATTTCACAAAGACCGAAAAAAAAAGAACAATATTTTAATTGTTTGTGTAGAACACTTTGAGGGTGTCACCACCCTTTAACAGACAGACGCACGCTTGTCGCTGCTGCTTTAAGGATGCAGGTGCGGCTACAGCCCACACATTTCACAAAGACCAAAAAAAAAAGAACAATATTTTAATTGTTTGTGTAGCACACTTTGAGGGTGTCACCACCCTTTAACAGACAGACGCACGCTTGTCGCTGCTGCTTTAAGGATGCAGGTGCGGCTACAGCTCACACAATTCACAAAGACAGAAAAAAAAAGAACAATATTTTAATTGTTTGTGTAGCACACTTTGAGGGTGTCACCACCCTTTAACAGACAGACGCACGCTTGTCGCTGCTGCTTTAAGGATGCAGGTGCGGCTACAGCCCACACATTTCACAAAGACCAAAAAAAAAAGAACAATATTTTAATTGTTTGTGTAGCACACTTTGAGGGTGTCACCACCCTTTAACAGACAGACGCACGCTTGTCGCTGCTGCTTTAAGGATGCAGGTGCGGCTACAGCCCACACAATTCACAAAGACAGAAAAAAAAAGAACAATATTTTAATTGTTTGTGTAGCACACTTTGAGGGTGTCACCACCCTTTAACAGACAGACGCACGCTTGTCGCTGCTGCTTTGAGGATGCAGGTGGAATCTAGACGGGATTTGGAACCGAGGACACACTACCTCCATCAATTGTCTAAATCCCACTGCACTAATGTCGGATACCGGACGCACGTCTAACACCAACAAAGCAGTCAAGGCCTCAGTTATACGTTTTGCTTCAGGATGACTGCTGTCGTACTTCATCCTCATCGCTAGGGACTGTTGGAGGGTCAATTGTTTAGTAAAAGTAGTGATGTTCCTACTTCCTCTCTGGGATGATGAACAACTCCCAGCAGCAGCAACAGCACTAGGAGGAAGTGGTTCTTGATCTTTCCCTATTTTATTTTTATCGGAGAAAGTTTGGTCCTCCATTTATGTTATATTGATATATATACGTGCGGCTAAAGCGCACACAAACACAGAAAATATTATTTTATTTTTGCTGGAGAGTAGTGCACTTTGTGGGTTACACCACCCTTTAAGAAATGAGCCAGCCGGCTCTTTACTTATGGGACACAGGCGCACGCTTGGCGCTGCTCCTTTGTTGATGCACGTGCAGCCACAGTGCACACAATTCACAAACACAGAAAATAATTTTTTTTTTGGTTTGGACTGGAGTGTACTTTCGGGGGTTACAGCACCCTTAACGGTCAAGCCAGCCGGCCCTTTACTTATGACACAGGCGCACGCTTGGCACTACTTTGTTGATGCACGTGCGGCTACTGCGCACACAATTCACAAACACAGAAAATAATTTTTTTTTTGGTTTGGACTGGAGTGTACTTTCGGGGGTTACAGCACCCTTAACGGTCAAGCCAGCCGGCCCTTTACTTATGACACAGGCGCACGCTTGGCACTACTTTGTTGATGCACGTGCGGCTACTGCGCACACAATTCACAAACACAGAAAATTATTTTTTTTTTGGTTTGGACTGGAGTGTACTTTCGGGGGTTACAGCACCCTTAACGGTCAAGCCAGCCGGCCCTTTACTTATGACACAGGCGCACGCTTGGCACTACTTTGTTGATGCACGTGCGGCTACTGCGCACACAATTCACAAACACAGAAAATAATTTTTTTTTTGGTTTGGACTGGTGTACTTTCGGGGGTTACAGCACCCTTAACGGTCAAGCCAGCCGGCCCTTTACTTATGACACAGGCGCACGCTTGGCACTACTTTGTTGATGCACGTGCGGCTACTGCGCACACAATTCACAAACACAGAAAATTTTTTTTTTTTTGGTTTGGACTGTAGTGTACTTTCGGGGGTTACAGCACCCTTAACGGTCAAGCCAGCCGGCCCTTTACTTATGACACAGGCGCACGCTTGGCACTACTTTGTTGATGCACGTGCGGCTACTGCGCACACAATTCACAAACACAGAAAATAATTTTTTTTTTGGTTTGGACTGGAGTGTACTTTCGGGGGTTACAGCACCCTTAACGGTCAAGCCAGCCGGCCCTTTACTTATGACACAGGCGCACGCTTGGCACTACTTTGTTGATGCACGTGCGGCTACTGCGCATACAATTCACAAACACAGAAAATAATTTTTTTTTTGGTTTGGACTGGAGTGTACTTTCGGGGGTTACAGCACCCTTAACGGTCAAGCCAGCCGGCCCTTTACTTATGACACAGGCGCACGCTTGGCACTACTTTGTTGATGCACGTGCGGCTACTGCGCATACAATTCACAAACACAGAAAATAATATTTTTTTTGGTTTGGACTGGAGTGTACTTTCGGGGGTTACAGCACCCTTAACGGTCAAGCCAGCCGGCCCTTTACTTATGACACAGGCGCACGCTTGGCACTACTTTGTTGATGCACGTGCGGCTACTGCGCACACAATTCACAAACACAGAAAATAATTTTTTTTTTGGTTTGGACTGGAGTGTACTTTCGGGGGTTACAGCACCCTTAACGGTCAAGCCAGCCGGCCCTTTACTTATGACACAGGCGCACGCTTGGCACTACTTTGTTGATGCACGTGCGGCTACTGCGCACACAATTCACAAACACAGAAAATAATTTTTTTTTTGGTTTGGACTGGAGTGTACTTTCGGGGGTTACAGCACCCTTAACGGTCAAGCCAGCCGGCCATTTACTTATGACACAGGCGCACGCTTGGCACTACTTTGTTGATGCACGTGCGGCTACCGCGCACACAATTCACAAACACAGAAAATAATTTTTTTTGGGTTTGGACTGGAGTGTACTTTCGGGGGTTACAGCACCCTTTAACGGTCAAGCCAGCCGGCCCTTTACTTATGACACAGG
Organism: Taudactylus pleione; assembly: GCA_031769625.1. Lineage (NCBI taxonomy): Eukaryota > Metazoa > Chordata > Amphibia > Anura > Myobatrachidae > Taudactylus > Taudactylus pleione. Next base: position 1,985,921 of record JAUIMM010000091.1, on the reverse strand, counting down.
CGCACGCTTGGCACTACTTTGTTGATGCACGTGCGGCTACTGCGCACACAATTCACAAACACAGAAAATATATTATTTTTTTAGCACTTGGGGGGAGCACCCCTGATGGACAGAGCACCCCCTGGACAACACTGCAGCACTCCTTTAGGACTGGGACACTGCACAGGACTTTGGAGTGGACACAGCCCCTATGGAGAACTGACTGCACAACACAGTCCAGCCAGCCCCTATGGACTTTGAAGTAGTGGACACAGCCCCTATTAACAACAGCAGCACAGCACAACACAGCCAGCCCCTATGGACTTTGAAGTAGTGGACAACAGCAGCACTACACTACACTACACTACACAGCCCTAACTCCCACCCTCCCTCTTCACTGTCCACAGCCGAGTGAGAAAATGGCGCCGACGTGGGTACCTTATATAGGATCCAAAACCCGCGAGACTCGGAAGGCGGGATGATGACGTTTTGCCTCGATTTCAGATCCGAGTCAGGCGGGAAAAGTCGAGCCTGATTCGGATCGGACTCGGATCGGGGGGGCTCGGGGGGGTTCGGATTTCAGAAATCCGAACCCGCTCACCCCTAGTGTGCACAGTGACATTTTTCTACATTTTTAATACCAAAATAGATACACATATAAACCGCTCCCATTATCCACCAAACCACTCCCAGATTCCAATAACCTTGCCCACATTATTAATAAGCCACACCCTTTTTTTGTGTTTGTGAATCATAGTTATGCAGTACTATATACACTGTAATCTGTTTTTATCTTTTATGTGATTTCAGAATGTACAGGGAGTTTGGAAAGTTCCTCCACAGTAACTGTTTGCTAAGTGTGTGACAGACAGTGGCAGCTCTAGAAGTGCAGCGGCAGCATAGTCCAAAAGTCAAATACCAACTGCCACCCTAAATGCTGCCAAACATCACGAGCTAGGACTCACTGGCAGTTGGTGTGGCTCCCCTATATGAATTTTGGACTGTCACACACTTAGGTCCTGATTCAGACCCGTTCCCTAGATGCGTTCGCACGCAGCCAAAGTATGCAAATCCCGCAATCGCATGGCAAGACATTAGCACACCCACTATGTCTTGGCGTGCTATCTTGGTGTGTATTTAGATGCCCACTTTCCCATGTCATCTCCAGGAAGTGTATGCAACAATCGGTAACATCGAGTAACATCGGACCCATACGCAGCACATGCGGCTGACCATACCCTACTGCAAGCACTGCGAGTGCTTCAGTGTGTAGTTCAGCCATGTGACATGTAGTATGATGCTGCGTCTTAATTATGTACGCCTCTGAAACAGCGTTAAGACGCTCAGGCATGCATGCGTTTGCACCACCACACCCCAATTTCCATCGACTATTCCCACTCACCACCCACAAACGGCTCGTCCTGTCACTCAATCTAGCGAGGTGTCTATGCGCTGCGAGCGATTGCTTCCCGATCTCATGGACTGGTTCACGCACGCGCACTGCGCCTTATACGCATGCACACATTGCAAATATCAGCAGGCTGCGTGCGAACGGAGCACAGCGAACAGGTCTGAATCGGGCCCTTAGCACACAGTCACTGCGGAGGGACTTTCCAAACTTCCTGTATATTTTCCCGGAATTCAGAATCATAATGTATGTGGATTAGGATTATTAAGAAAAGGTTCTTATAGTCGGCATTATATTAAAGACTCAGAAAAGAGGAATGGTTTTAGCAACAATAATTTTAGTAAAGAGGAAACAGCTATTCCGTCACTATAGATATATATATATATATATTTTCATTAAGGTCAAGTCTGTTCAATTTTAACATTCAGGTAAATGTTCAAATTCGGCTTCGTACTTGGCATTAATTATTGTAAATTAGATAGTTACCGGTAATCATTTCCATCAGTCTTGCCCAGGAAAGCATACGGTCCACCACATCCCCTACCTTATATAGTGTCACCAGAAGCCAATTAACCTACCAATATGTCTTTGGTGTGTAGATGAAATCCGGGGCACTCAGAGACAGCCAAGGCAAACACAGGGAAAACATGCCAACTCCAGACAGTACACTAAGCACACTGAAGGACTGAGGATTCTGAGAAATCATTGCTGGCCACTGTGCTATCCACAAAATTTAAGGTAACATTTACAAGTCCAGATGTTCAGGTTTTTGACTTAAAAAAGACTTACAGTATGAGGGATTCAGAAAGGGAAAGAAGACATATTCATGATTTTAGTAAATCTGCATTTGGGCACATTTCAAGGAAAGGACCTGTTGACAGTGGCGTAACTAGGGGGGGTCGGACAGGGTGCGTGCCCTGGGTGCCGTGGGCCCGGCGGCCCGCCCTAGTTAGCCACAAGTGTAGCGCCGACCGCAGTGATTGCGGTCGGCGCTACACATTTACACAGGACCGGCGCTAGGCTTCCAGCGCCGGTCCTGTGCTGCACACCTGAGCCCGTTCCCTCCCCCTGAGCGCTTGCCCAATAGCGCCAGGAGGCGGGCTCAGGCTGTGCATAACACATGCATCGCCGCCAGCGTGTGTTAAACAGCAGCCAATGAGAGTCAGATAGACTCTCATTGACTGCAGCAGCACCCTCTGCAAGAGCCGGACTTCCCTCCGGCTCCTGCAGTGGGTAATGGGACTGACGTCATGACGTCTGTCCCATAATGCTGAGCGCGCCAGCCCGGGAGGACTGGCGGGTGGCGGCGGGAGCGGCGGCGCGGACCGGAGCAGCAGGTAAGTATGTTTTTATATATATATATATATATATATATATATATATATATATATTAGGGATGTGCAGGCTCGGATAGGTTCGAGTTTGCACGTGGAGTTCGGATTTTTCCCTCCAAAAAAATGGAACTCAGAACGAGGCGAAACGTCATCTTACATGGACGAACATCATCATTCCTGGACTTTTGTCCAGGAATGATGATGTTCGTCCATGTAAGATGACGTTTTGCCTCGTTCTGAGTTCCATTTTTTTGGAGGGAAAAATCCGAACTCCACGTGCAAACTCGAAGCTATCCGAGCCTGCACATCCCTAATATATATATATATATATATATATATACACATATTTTTTTTTCAACCTATCTGCAGAACGGGGGAGGGGGGTGGCTACTACTGGGAGGACCTCTACTGGGGGTGGGGGCACCATTATTGGGAGGACCTCTACTGGGGGGGGCTACTACTGGGGACACTTAATCGGGAGGGGGAACCTCTACTGGGGACTACTACTTGGGGGGAAACTACCACTGGGGGCATTATAAAAGGGGCCTACTAGTAGAGGCACTGCACTCGGGGGTCCACTACTGGGGGCAATAATAGGAAGGGCCACTACAGGGGGCACTGTATAGGGGGGATCACTACTGGGTGCCTGCATAAGGGGACCACTACTGGGAAAACTGCATGGGGGGGACTGCTGCTGGGGGCACTATATAAAGGGCACTGCATAGGGGGGGACTACTACTGGGGGCACCATATAAAGGGTACTGCATAAGTGGATACCGCTACTGGGCACACTGCATTGTGGGAACTGCTACTGGGGGCACCGCATAAGGGGGAACACTACATGGGGCACTGCATTTGGGGGGACCACTACTGGGGATACTGTATAAGGGGCACTACTATGGGCCTGCATAAGAGGGACCATAACTCCATACTGGGGGTACTGTATAAGGGGTACTACTGGGGTTAAGGTGCATATGGATAGGAATGTTCATTGTGAAAATAAAGGGGTGTGTCATGTTGACACGCCCAATTTTTAAGTGACCACACCCAGTTTTTCGCCTTCGGCGCGCGCACATCGGTGGGGGGGGTCCCTTTTCAAATTTGCCCTGGGCTCCAAATACCCTAGTTACGCCACTGCCTGTTGATAACACTATTGGTGCTAAGTACCACTGGCTCTCACACAGGAAGGCTTCCTGTGCCTTTGGAGATGTCTGAGTTGAGTGTTATTCACCCTCCATTGATTACATGGTAGGCTGAGCCATTCCACTAGATTATAAATCTTCATAATTTGTATACTTCTCTTAATAGGCTTAGGGCTTCTGCACATTAAGATCATGACATTTCTAAATACATTAAAACCCACAAAATATGCATTGATGAATACAATGTTATCGGAATCTAGAATTTTACATAATAATAATAATAGCTTAAGTTGCAAGTACCTTAATAACTGTTGAGGTAGTTGCACTTGTCCATATTCCAGACATTCTTACATGTTCTTATCAAAGCTATTTAATTATCACAAATGTTACTCTCCTGTTACTCTTCTCTTCTTATGAAGGGTTAAAGTTGAGGGAATGGCCAGTGTAATATATATCAGGATAAGGGCTTAAAAGGACTTCCTTTGTAAACACAAGTTGTTCAAACCCAAAGTTGTTGAGTATCATCGTGATACCTGATACTTGATGCTGTCAAAATTAAAGTGCTATTGACAAGCTGAATTTTGCCAGTCTATCATTTCTACATTTGTGTGACTTTGGAACCCAAGCAGGAAGCATTGCTAATTGTTCTGTAAGTACCTCCTGGAGAAGGATTTGGCAATCTCATGAGAAAAGTGCCAGGAGTGATCTCTGCTTGTTAACAATCAGATGGCATTACTTGTCTGGGTCATCACTGGATGTATCTCCTTTCTCATTTCCCAGTTTTGGTTGTCTACCCCCCTCCCAAAGAGTGACCTGATCTTACCCGCCTTGCTGCTAAGGGGAAGTAATGTAAGCACAGTGCTGCTGATTAGATATAATAAATGTCCTCTCTGCCCTTTCCTCCAGAATGGAGATGTGTGTTCGGTCCAGCTTGCCTTCCACCAATTACAAAAATAAAACTTTGCCTCTAGTAACCCTTCACATATTATTTGTATCTCAAAATTAGTCCTGGGCTGACATGGAGGGTTTTGGTGTAGCTATTTCACTATCCACTAAATAGCAAAGTATGACCAGACCTGAGTTGGCAGTAGGGAAGCCACAACAGCTGGGTTCCCAACAAAAAAGGGAAACAGATTGGTCTCAGGTCTGCAGGATGTCTCCCCATTGAAGTTCATCCTTACGCCTACACATAAAAGTTACAATTAACTGAACAGAACCCCAGTCAAGTTGGAGGAGACAAAACCAGGGCATGTCAAGCCGTATGTGTAACAGTTGCCTGGGCAATGGGTCGCCCCTGTATCAAAGGGAAAGGCAGACTGGGTGCGCACATTATATTTCCCCACTTAAAAGAATGGCCACTTGGTGGAATTTTTCTCTATTCTTCTCTGGTGCCATGTAGCCCTTGTGTATCTTCAATTACCTGATCCATTCCTCAATGTCAGTGTCAGGGCTCAGCCGGGGATCGGCTCTCACCTTCCGTCCCGCCGGCATCCCCTGACATCCCGGGCGGTCGGGCAGATGGTGCGGCGGCGGGGGAGAAGCTGAGCATTCTCCCCGCATGCAGTGGCTTCTGGGTGGGCTGGTGTCTGGCATCGCAACTCCGGACATGGGCGCCGCCATGACAGTCGGCCCATGTGACAGTATCTCCATCCTGGGATAGGTGAATAATTAGCTGACACTGTGCATCTATCAAAGGGTTCCCTTGGGTATATAACTGCCCCACTGGTTCCAGGAAGTTGCCTGAACAACAGTTGTCTCCTAGTTTGCTATAGTTCCTATTCATCGTTTCAGCAGCAGTATATACCATCCTTACCTGAGTGCCTCCCATCTCTGGTGAATATCCGTGCAGCAGTGTATACCATCTCTACCTGTGTGCCTCCTGTCTCTGGTGAATATCCGTGCAGCAGTGTATACCATCTCTACCTGTGTGCCTTTTCGTCTTTGGTGATCCCTCGTTTAAGCGTAAGTCCATCTCTACTTGAATATTTTTCTTGCTGGTGATCTACGTGTCAAGGGGTTATACACCACACTGTAGGTCAGCTTTAGTACCTACCCAGGCATATCCTCTCAGGCCACGGGTGTTGTGTCTCTATTCCCACGGGGCTTGGGTACCTGGCCAAAGGACTGCGACCTGCTCTCGGGGTGCAGTGAAGCCCAAATCCCGCTTGGAGGGGTCACTGGCGAATACCATCCCATGGGTTAGATTCCGCACCTTTGCCCAGGTCTCGCCAACACTCAAGACCTATGGATGAGGAGAACGTATATCCAGGCCCCTTGTCTCCGCTTCCTCCCGCAACTTAGACCCTCCACGTCCCACATTCCAGTCTCAGACGTGACAGTTTGTTCAGGCCCAATGGAGGCTGCGGGGTCCCAAGGTACTGGGTCCCTACAAGAGTTGACCTCTCGGATGGACAACCAAGAGACGGCCCAACAACAAGTGGCTCAGTATTTACAGGAGCTCTCAGGCAACTGGTCTCTATTCAAACCACGTTGGCTTCTATTCTTCCGGCTCCTCCAGCCGCAGCCCCTGCACCCTCTCCTCCGATTCCTCCTCCGGTGGCTCCAAATCTCAAACCCCGACTCCAGTTGGCAACCCCGGAGAGGTTTGACGGCGATCCTAGGTGGTGCAGAGGATTCCTTAATCATTGCAAGATCCAATTTGAATGTTTTCCCCAGAATTTTCCCACGTCTCGAGCAAAAGTAGCATATGTGATCTCATTATTAACAGGAGCAGCATTAGATTGGGTCTCCCCTTTATGGGCACGAGCCGATCCCATTGTATCTACCTATGAAGAATTTGTCTTGGCGTTTAAGAGAATTTTTGATGAGCCGGGTCGCTCTGCGTCAGCATCTTCTGATCTACTTCGTGTGCGTCAGGGTACTCGATCTGTAGGACAGTATGTTGTTCAGTTTCAGACCCTGGCATCCAAATTAAAAGGGAATGAGGAGGCCCTCAAGGCACCCTTCCTTCATGGACTTTCTGAGAGCATGAAGGATGAACTTGCCTCTAGGGATTTGCCAGAATCCTTCGCTGACGTATTTCTCTCTGCATCAAGATTGACCTTCGTCACCGGGAGCAGTAGGGGAAGAGGTGAAGAGGTGAACGGTTACCAGCTCATTCTTCATCTGCAAATCCGCCTATGCCCACTTCTTCTAGTGAGGAGGAACCTATGCAAGTCAATAAGTCCAAGCTCATCCCGGCAGAATGTTATAGGCGTTTCCAGAATAAATTGTGTATTTACTGCGCTGCACCTAACCACATTTTGAAAAATTGTCCTCTGCTTGCGGGAAATGCGAGACCCTGACTGAAGTAGGGAGCATTCAGTTAGGGGTCATTCTCAAGCCATCCCAAATATCAGATAGTCTTCTACTAGTGTCGCTTTCCCATAAGTCCAGGACAAGAAGGATCCAAGCCTTAATTGATTCTGGAGCCGCTGGTAACTTTATTTCAGAAAAATTGGTTCACAATTTAGGTATCCCAGTCATCCCCCTACCTAACAAGTTGCTACTCTCCGGTCTAGATGGTAAAACTCTGGTGGGGCCCCCCATTTATTCTCTCTCCCAGCCTGTGGCTGTCCGAATTGGTTGTTTGCACCAGGAAATGCTGGAATTTTTGTGTACTGCCCGAATCCTCCTACGAGCTAGTATTAGGATTGCCCAGGTTGAAAAGACACAATCCTGTCTTCAACTGGGATAGGATGCAAATTCTGTCCTGGGGTTCGCATTGTTTCCAAAATTGCTTGACCAAGGTCATTCCTGTATGTAACCAAGCAAGAGTTACTAACGCAGCAGAGAAGTCCAACTGTCCTGAGTCTTCAAGATATCCCTCTCAACCTTGTTTGCCTAAAGTCTATCAAGATTTTGCTGATGTATTCTGTGAACAAGCAGCAAATAAACTTCCTCTGCATCGACCTTGGGATTGTGCAATCGATGTATTTCCTGGGAAAAGTCCCCCACGTGGTCGTGTTTACCGCTTGTCTGTTCCTGAGACCGCTGCCATGGAATACTACATTAAGGAAAACCTTGCCAAAGGGTTTAACCGGCCATCTTTTTCTCCTGCAGGGGCAGGTTTCTTTTTTGTAGGGAAAAAAGATGGAGGGCTCCGTCCTTGCATAGATTATCGAGGCTTAAACCAAATTACCATAAAAAAACAGTACCCCTTACCTTTAATCTCCAAACTTTTTGACAAAGTCCGAGGGGCTCGGGTCTTCACCAAGCTAGATTTACGTGGCGCTTATAACTTGATTCGAATTAAAGCTGGAGAAGAGTGGAAGACCACCTTTAATACCAGAGATGGGCACTTCGAGTACCTTGTAATGCCCTTCAGTCTTTGCAATGCCCCAGCTATATTTCAAGGTTATGTCAATGAGATCTTCCGGGATATTCTTCATAAATTCGTTGTGATTTATCTCAATTACATTTTAATTTTTTCCAGAGATTTACAGAGCCATCGTCATCATGTATGGAAGGTATTGTCCCGCCTTCGTGATCATCACCTTTTTGGAAAGCTTTCCAAATGTATTTTTGAACAAACTTCGGTACCTTTTCTGGGACATATAATTTCCAGGAAAAATTTGCAGATGGACCCCGACAAATTAAAAGCAATTTCTGACTGGCTTCTGCCTACTTCATTAAAAGCTACCCAGCAGTTTTTAGGATTTGCAAACTATTATAGGAGGTTTATCCCACAATTTTCTACACTGGTGGCACCCATTACCTCCCTCACGAGAAAAGGAGCCAACCCATCTAATTGGTCTGTTACAGCTGTACAAGCCTTTCAAAAATTAAAAACTGCTTTCTCCAGAGCCCCAATCCTCTGCCAGCCTCAAATTGACAAACCATTCACTGCAGAGATGGACGCATCCTCTGTTGGAGGAGGCGCGGTATTGTCTCAAATTGCCGAAGATGGGAAAACCCATCCCTGTGGATTCTTCTCCCGTAAATTTTCTCCTGCAGAGAGGAATTATATAATAGGCGACCAAGAACTTTTAGCAATGCGTTTAGCCTTAGAGGAATGGCGGTATCTTCTTGAAGGGGCTACATTTCCAGTCACAATTATTACACACCATAAGAATCTGCTCTATCTTCAAACCGCACATCGGTTAAACGCCAGACAGGCTCGATGGTCACTTGATTTTTCTAGGTTTAATTTAAAGCTTCAGTTTCGTCCAGGTGTGTTGAACAAAAAAGCCGACACGTTATCACGCTCTTTTATGACCAAGTTGGAGGAGGAGGAGTACTCTCAAGTTTGCCCCGTTCTTGACTCAATTGTTTTTGCTCCCACTCAAGTAGTGTCTCTACCACCTGGGAAAATTTTTGTGCCCTCTAATTTACATAAAATACGATTGGGTTGGGCTCATGCATCTTTGTTTGCTGGTCACACCGGAATCACCAAAACCTATCAATTTCTACTTCGATCCTACTGGTGGCCTACCATGAAGAAGGATGTCACTGAATTTGTCCTATCTTGTATTAAATGCGCCCAACATAAGACACCTCGTAGGAAGATGATTGGTCCTCTACACCCCTTACCAATTCCAACTGCTCCATGGACCCACATCTCAATGGACTTCATTTCTGAACTACCTCGGTGTAAGGGGCATAACACGGTATGGGTAGTCGTGGATCGCTTTTCTAAAATGGCACACTTTATTCCACTGGTTGGTCTTCCTTCAGCTCCTCAATTGGCAAAAATCTTTATTCGAGACGTTTTCAGATTGCACGGTCTTCCAAAGGAAATAATCTCTGACTGAGGTGTTCAATTAATAGCCAAATTCTGGAGAGCCCTGTGCAATACATGTGGAATTAAACTGAAGTTTTCCTTGGCCTACCACCCACAGATGAATAGTCAAACTGAAAGGGTTAATCAAGAGCTGGAGACCTTCATTAGGCTCTTTGTGACATCCTCCCAGGATGATTGGGTGGACTTCCTACCGTGGGCAGAGTTTTCTCACAATTATAATATCCATTCTTCCTCTAAATCCACTCCTTTTTTACGGTCTTTGGAAGACACCCTCGAGTTCCAGATTTCCAAAAACTTCCATCCATGGATGTTCCAGCAGTAAACAAAGATATCCAATCTTTTTCAGTTTTGTGGAGTAAGATTCATAAATCATTAAAACAATCCTCTAAAAATTACAAGAAATTTGCGGACAGGAGACTATTGGCGGCTCCACTGCTGAGAGTTGGGGACAGGGTTTGGTTATCTTCCAAGAATATTCAGTTAAGAGTACCATCTATGAAACTCGCCCAACGCTTTATTGGGCGTCCTCAAGGTAATCAGTCCAGTAGCTTATAAATTGGAACTTCCTCCTCAAATGAAGATTTCAAATAATTTTTACGTTTCCCTCTTACGACCTCTGGTGCTTAACCGTTTTCAGAGTTGTTCTCCTAAGTTACCTCAAGTAAAAATGTTACAAGGTACTGAATTTGAGGTGGAAAGGATTCTAGATTCCCGGGACAGATTCAACACCCTTCAATATCTCATTGATTGGAAGGGCTATGGTCCCGAGGAAAGGGCCTGGATCAGAGCCTCTGATGTACACGCTCCGCGATTAATTCAGAACTTTCATAGGAGATTTCCAGTGAAGCCTGATGGGTGTTCGGTGCCCACCCTAAAAGGGGGGGTACTGTCAGGGCTCAGCCGGGGATCGGCTCTCACCTTCCGTCCCGCCGGCTTCCCCTGACATGCCGGGCGGTCGGGCAGCTGGTGCAGCGTCGGGGGAGAAGCTGAGCATTCTCCCCGCATGCAGTGGCTTCTGGGTGGGCTGGTGTCTGGCATCGCAACTCCGGACATGGGCGCCGCCGCGCCGCCATGACAGTCGGCCCATGTGACAGTATCTCCATCCTGGGATAGGTGAATGATCAGCTGACACTGTGGATCTATCAAAGGGTTCCCCTGGGTATATAACTGCCCCACTGGTTCCAGGAAGTTGCCTGAACAACGGTTGTCTCCTAGTTTGCTATAGTTGAGTTCCTGGTCCAGGTTCCTATTCATCGTTTCAGCAGCAGTATATACCATCCTTACCTGTGTGCCTCCCGTCTCTGGTGAATATCTGTGCAGCAGTGTATACCATCTCTACCTGTGTGCCCCCCGTCTCTGGTGAATATCCGTGCAGCAGTGTATACCATCTCTACCTGTGTGCCTCCCGTCTCTGGTGAATATCCGTGCAGCAGTGCATACCATCTCTACCTGTGTGCCTCCCGTGTCTGGTGAATATCCGTGCAGCAGTGTATACCATCTCTACCTGTGTGCCTTTTTGTCTCTCGTGAATATCCGTGCAGCAGTGTATACCATCTCTACCTGTGTGCCTCCCGTGTCAGGTGAATATCCGTGCAGCAGTGTATACCATCTCTACCTGTGTGCCTCCCGTCTCTGGTGAATATCCGTGCAGCAGTGTATACCATCTCTACCTGTGTGCCTCCCGTCTCTGGTGAATATCCGTGCAGCAGTGTATACCATCTCTACCTGTGTGCCTCCCGTCTCTGGTGAATATCCGTGCAGCAGTGTATACCATCTCTACCTGTGTGCCTTTTTGTCTCTGGTGATCCCTCGTGTAACCGTGAGTCCATCTCTACTTGAATATTTTCCTTGCTGGTGATCTACGTGTCAAGGGGTTATACACCACACTGTAGGTCAGCATTAGTGCCTACCCAGGCATATCTTCTTGGGCCACGGGTGTTGTGTCTCTATTCCCACGGGGCTTGGGTACCTGGCCGAAGGACCGCGACCTGCTCTCGGGGTGCAGCGAAGCCCAAATCCCGCTTGGAGGGGTCACTGGCGAACACCAATCCGTGGGTTAGATTCCGCACCTTTGCCCAGGTCTCACCAACACTCAAGACCTGTGGATGAGGAAAACGTATATCCAGGCCCCTCATCTCCGCTTCCTCCCGCAACTTAGGCCCTCCACGTCCCACATTCCAGTCTCAGATGTGACAGTCAGCCCATATCTTAGCCCATTGTAATATAGTGTCCCCACTTCCCTGTAATGTCTTTCACAATTTTCATTGCTGAATACTAGGACCAATCTGGGAAAATGGATACATGCTCACATACTATATTTAGCAGAGATGGCAAAAATAAAGGTTAAAAAAAGTATTAAATAAGTTATTTTTTCACAGCACTACAGTAAATATAAACTACCACTGTTTTTTCCATCCTCTCCTAGGACAGACTTTCTTGTCTAGATAATGCTTCAATAAAAAGTGATCTGAATTCTACTAACAATTGATCTGTCTGTCAGCATTCCAAGGAACACAACACTAATTGGCCTTTCATCCAGCAACTCTTCTAAAATGCCTGATGGGTCCCAGGAATCCCACATCACAGACCACACTGTGCAGTGTCTCCAAATTTCTAGTTTATAAAGATCAGTTAACATGGAATGTAAGAACCTTTTCAACTTCACTTATTCATTTGAGACTTTTTTTCCCATGTTTGGTTTTAACTTGAGAGTGTACAGTATTTATTTCTTCAGCTGGAAAAACAAATAATTTAAATGAATGCTTAATACAGTAGTACAGCCCTGTGTGTTGTAGCTAAATTAAATCTATTACTTTGATGACAGGCTGTGTCTAGTCGATGTATTGCCTTAATTATGCCCTGCCCTCCAAGTACCTTAGCCAATGACAGGCCAACACCCATGGCTCCAAATGGGTTGAATCGCCACAGGAACATGGTAATTTCGGGGAGACAACGTCCAGTCAGTGATCAAGCAATCTTGGGTTAGCCAATGATCTAGATCAAGGTTCCTGACTGGCTGATTCATTTTAGGAGAAAGGCTGTAAAGCATGAGATAGGTGGCCACTGCCATGCCAGTTCTATTGGATCCAGGTAGCCAAAATGGGCTTTCCAAAAGCAGGAGGACTCTCAGGTCTAGTACTGCAAACTATTAGCGGTACTTTGGGGAATAAGAATTCCAGGCAGAGTCTAATCTGTAGGAGCATTACACTACTAGATTGCCATTGTGTGCCCTTTGACACTGCAAGCCTAAGGTAGGGCTTAATTTTGGTTTGTATATTTCTCTTATATATTAGTTGCCAGGATCCATCCTAACACAATCCTGTGCTAGTGCTTCCCACATGCCTTAGCAGTTATAACTTCTACTCCTAGAGTGTCCTACATGTTGTGGGCATCTTTGAACGTGTGTTTGAGCTAAGTAATCCATACTCAGTGGTTATCCAAGATGTCATAGTTGCTACATAATGGCATTCCCACACATTTTTCCACCCACAGCAAACAGACGGAACCTAAAGTTCATCTGCGCATGAGCAATAAGGAATGATGCTTTTGCATGAATTTCTCATGCACTCTGCAACAAGCGGCATCTCTTTGCTGGTAGGCCACTAACTACTGTAGCTGCCAGTTTATTGAGCTTGTTTCTTTAAACCAGCATTCCTTACATTTTACTATTGGATTGTTTTCTCTTGTTCAACGCTTTCATTGTCTGCTGACCCTTCTGATTTTTATCCCTTGGCATTAGCTGACTATTATTCTGGTTCTTACCCCTTCGCTTTTTATTTTAATATTTTACGGCATATCACAAAACACAACATTGCTGGTAACATGAATTATTTTGATGGGCCCCTAAAGGGGATGTTCAAACTCCCTTCATTAAAGCCAGTCCCTGTATTTAACAATACATTGTGCAATATTGTACTTCCAAGTTTTTGCTTGTTAACAAAAAAATATTAAAACCTATGTAAATAGTGTAGAAAGACAGGCATTGAACAAAGCTGCTTTCCCTTGTACAGAAAAACAAATGTATTCTATATTGTGATGTTCATAGTAAATTAACATAATTATTATATTTGACTTTCACATCAATCATAATTTGCCTCACTGGGCAACAGTGACAGAAGGTGGTTCTTTAGGTGCGATGATAGTATCAGCACATGTCTTGGGTCCAAGAACTCAATACCTCACATATTAATGAAATAGGGATAAGAATGCAAATAACTACAGAAAGATAGATCGCTGTTGTGAGATATAGTAAGAGGAATAAAGGAACAAAATATCATTAGATCTTGGTTGTTTCAAACATTCCACATAAGGAAAGAGGAAGTTTTCTAGGATCATTTTCTATATGGGGCTGATAACAATTTTTCTTATTGTTTTTTGGAGTGTTATTATGAACATAAACAAGACCTCCACATCTGCTTTAAGCTCTTCTCTATGGGCCTAAGTCAGTCTGAAACTTAATCGAATAAATTTTTTTTTTTAAATAAAAAGTTGTATTTCTGCAACCTACAGTATTCGGACTGAGGACCTCATTCAGAGTCTCTCGCTAGATGCGAACGCTCGCCCCCAGCGTATGCAAATTTGTCAAAGTGACACCACGTGAAGCGATCGCTCGCCAAGGCATAAGCACGCCCACCATGTATTAGCGAGCGTCTAGCGTACGCCCAATCGCACAGGCAGAGCCGCCCACCAGCACACGTCATCTCCTCGAAGTGTATTAAAACATTGGTACATCGAGGACAATCGGAAGCGAACGCAGCGCAGGGTTGACTTACTCTACCGCAAGCACTGCGAGAACTTCAGTGTAAAATACAGGCATGTGACGTGTACTATGATGCTGCGTGTTAATTATGCACGCCTCTAAAACGGCATTGAAAAACTCAGGCACGCCTGCGTTCGCACCTCCACTCCCCCGTTATTAGTGTCCTGCCCCTGTTACCACCCACAAACGGCCTCTCCTGTCACTCATTTCACTGGGCTGTCTTTGCTGGGCGAGCGAGCGGCCTGCGATCGCACAGAGTAGTTCATCAACGCGCAGAACGAAGCGTGCGCATGCGTGTACGCAAACCATTGGGCCACTTGCGAGCGCAGTGCTAGAGAGAGACTCTGAATGAGGTCCTGAGTTTTAAATGCAAATGTCGAGACTGGAAGCATGGCTTCACAGGCGCAACAGTACAGAAATCGCTAAAAATCACAGCACTAAATGACACCATATTGCAAATAATGACCGGATAGTGCAGCTACTAAGCACCCAAGTGTCTTGGAGCATCTGTTGCTCCATGTAACAAACGCAAATATATATAAAGATTATTATTATTTTATTTTTTTAATTTTAACACTTGTGTTATTCTTGTATATATATATTTATATGTAACATATATAAATGAGGGTTTATTGTAATTCTAATTAATTTCTAAACACTGCTCCTGCTGTTCCACTATGTTTGAATAAATGGTTCTGTTTTTCATGGCTGTGACCAATCAGATGCAGCCATCAATAGCAGCTTCACATTCATCATTATCAACGTTTACACTTACACCATGGTCAGACCACTTCAGGAGGCTGCGTTTGAAACTTTTCGGCGGCCATGTTTGTCTCAATATGCGTCCACACCACGTCCTTACTTTACTTTCTTTGTGACTGTGCGCCCACTACATTTGCAATCACGCCCACTTTCTGGGAGTCCACACCCATCATAGCCCTGGTCTCAACACTCTTGTTGCAGCGAGTCTCAAGTAAGCCTTGAGTCAAAAAAAGACACAGATTCCAAAAAGTTTCATATGTGCAGTGCAAAAAATTGCATGCTCAATTTACAGTAGACTAAAAACAGTTAAAAATCATGTTTAAAAACAGACTCTGATTAAGACCCTAGAGCTCTATTGTGAGTGATGGATTGACTTAGTCTGCCAGCGGTGACAAGAAGTTCTCTGTTAAATCTTGCCTTTAATTTTAATGTCAATATCATATTTTTTTAAATGTAATTTTAATAGTGTTACAAGCATTCACAATTTGTTGTTTAAATGAGAAAAAAAACCTCTATAATACAGCAGGTATAATATTACTTTTTGTGCACGAATGAAAGTAGCAAAAAAATTAATCTAAAATATACTCAGAAAATGACATAAAGGTGTGATTAATTAAGAAAACGCTATCAGCTTCAGAGGTGAATCTGCAAACAAAAGTGGCTATCTAGTGCTGGCAAATCCCATCATCAACATCTGAGTGTGTTTGCAGTAGCTCTCAAGTACCCGCAAATGATGGCGCTATTGACAGGCGTATCTGGATCTCCGTGCGAATCTACTTAAGTTTGACATTAAGAAAATACGCCCCTTGCTGTACTCTGTACGTACTTGCACACGCCTTCCCTCCTTGGTTCTGCCTCTCCAAGCATAAGGAGGCGCAAATGTCTGTTCTACATACAGAATATGTGCAGTACAAATCTGCATATTTTAAATAAGTAAATGGGCATATGCCTAATTCAGTATGAGCCCCTCTCTGTCCAACATATAGCACAGACCAAATAAATGCACAGTATTAAAATTGATCTCAGTTTAATGCAGCTATCCATCCTTTGCATCTAGAGACCACCATTTGTGTATGCACTGTATATACAGAGACAAGTATTTGCTTTTTATTTGTAGTGAACATTAAAGGGGGAAATATATATCCAAACATTAAAAATAAGTCTCCACTTCAGACACTAAAGAGAATAGTGCAATAACTGTATTTAACATGATCTGTGACTAACAGCTTTGATGTAAGAGATCTCATGTCCCACTTATAAACACATAAAGCACAAAGACAAGTCAGACACACATGCAAAGTACAGCTCATTGCCACAGCCAGACGTCTTCTGTACATGTACCTTTGGAGGGGTCAGCTTTTCAGAAATTCTCTCCCCAGATCCAGGAAACAGGTCCCCATGGAATCCTCGTGCGAGACTCCGAAGCTTGCAACACTAACAGACAAGTGTTTCTGCAATTAAATTGTTTAGTGTGCTGGGAATCTAAACTGCACTGCTATGCCCACTGAGTTCATTTCCTCTCGAATAAAGGTTATTATGCGGAGGAGAATAAGTGAAACTAAATTGGTTTAGTTGACCTCCCCTGTAACTGAAATGGTTCTTTATTGTCACATCGGATCCTGCCAGAAGTTATTCTTGCCAATATCATCAGTGCCTGTGTATTGTCACTGTTTGCAAATGACTGATTTTCTGATTCATGCACACGATTAACCCACACATAGAATAGTCTCTTTAAAGTCTGCAAACTACAGTGTCATGATAATTCCTTAAAAGGCCAGTATGAAACCAAGTAGCATAGGTAACAAAAACAGTTAAATAATCTGGAAGAAAATAATAATAATAATATTAATAATAATGATACACTTACAACTAACATAGTTGTTTATATGTGAACAAATGTAAAAAGTTCATGCACTTGGTTAAGTACCTTTTAAGCATGGACATGATAGTCATTGCTCTTCGCTATGTTCCTATAGATCTTTATCTCTTTTTCCATAAGTGACTGGAGGACAAATAATATGACTGCCACAGAATTAAAGTTATAAGCACGTTATGTAATAGCAGAGAGGGGGGAAGGAGGGGAAGGATGTCACAATGCACAGTGCGGACTGTCTGGCTGGCTGACAGACTCTCACACTGTCAGTATGTCATGTGCACTGGCGTCACAAAGGGGGTGTGGGCCGCACCCATGTGTCACCCACCGAGGGGTGAGACCAAGGTGCAGACTCCCCCTCGCTGACAGGAGCCGGGTGCTGCAATGTAGCACTAAGTGAGCACAGTGAGGGAGCTGGCACTGCACCTCCGGCACCCCCCCAGTAATAAGCACCGGACCCCTGGGGTTTCGGATGTTGAGGCCACGCCCCTTCCAGCAAGACCATGCCCCCTGCCCACAAGGCCACACCCCCTTTTGGGTGGCACCTCGCAAATTGCATCCCTCCCCACACCGCGAGACACAGAGGGGAGAGACGTCACTGGTCATGTGCATAGGGGTGGATGACAAGGAGAAAATAGCTGAGAGGAGCTTTCCAAAGAATATTGTGCCATGTGACTGTGGTTGCCATGGTAGTCACATAACACTATGTTAAAATTTTGAGAACTAAATCAGCCAATAAGAGCAGTATGAAGAAACAAACAAGGATAAAAGGTAATTACCAAGCTGCTTCTTATATCCTGCCAAGGTTGATTTATGTTTAAAAACATACCTACTTTTTTGGGATTCCTGCTTTACGCTTGAGCAACCTATGGATTTCCCACTATTGTGATACAAGATGCCCTGACAGCAAGTGTCAGAGTTAGTTCTACTGCAAAAATCACAGCTTGCCTATCCCATGGATATCTGACATGTCTTTTTCAATAAAAATGCAGTACCTACAATGTACAGTAGTAATCTTATGTTGAATAATATATTATGCAGAGTGTATACGAATGTGCCATTATCAGAGTAGCATCCAGGATGTAGTCAATAGACCGGCGGACGCAATGCCGCCGATCTAAATCCCGACACGACCTGCCCGACAACACCTTAGGAAGCCCATCAAAGTCCCATCAGCTGCCAGATCCCATGCAGATACCACCTATACTGCTCAGGGGGAGGGTGGGAAAGGCCGCTCTCCCCTATGTGATGTCGGTAGCAAAATGGCATTCCGGGGGTCCAAGATTAAGTGGGGCTTATGTGAAGGGCAGAGTGGTTGTGAAGCAGGGTTTTGCCTACTTAAAAACATTGGGACCCCTTCTAAAAGTTTAGATAGGGTCCCCAAAGCTCTAGTAACAGCCTTATATATATAATATATATATTAAAGGGTAAAAGAGCAAATATTCCTTATTAATTTACTATGGGTAACTTTCACTGTTTTATTGAGAACATATTGAAAACGAATTAGAATGGCCAGTCGGCCACATTGCTTATTAAATTTACAAATGGCATTTTATTCAGTAGAGTGAAACCTGTGCCCCTAGTGAGCAAAGCAACTTCTCATGAAAGAAACAGCAGGTTCCTGTTTTTGGCTCTAGTAAAAGCAGGTGAGCTTGTGAGAAGAAAATAACCCGTTTAAGGCTCTAATGACACAGTGCAGCTAAGCAGCCGCTGTTAGTTAGGTATTGATAACGTCCTATATATAGTAAATAGTAAGGAGATAAAGGAGAAAATAACACTAATAATAATCACTCTAAGTGAGTGCTATATGCATGTGCAGTTGTCACATAGATATGATAATATAATAAATAATCAATTTATTATAGTTATTAAATACTAGAGATGAGCTGTTCGGTTTTATTTGGTTATATTAGGTTCTCAAAAACTGCATCAATTGGCTGTCGGGTTCTCATGTACTTTGGATAGCCAATAAGATAAATCCAAACGAATCCAAACTTGCGCTAATTTAACTAAAAGAACCGAGTCATAACCAAGCCGCTCATTTCTTTTAAAAACAGAGATTAACTTGCTGATGCAAATTATCCTATAGACATCAAACAACCAAATCACTATTAAATATCAAAAACATTACGTAATATCTAATTGACAAAATAGCTATACATGCCAGTATGTTTGTAGCTATTCTCAAGCAATTTCCACTTTTTCACCCTTTTAAAATAACCAGATATAATTTACAAATAGTAAGTGGAAGATTTAATAACTTGTGATTTCAACAAACCGCAGGTTTTGGTGAGGCTTGTGAGCCAGGCGGTATTTACTGAAGGCCGAACAGTAGATAAAAGCACAACAATTAAAACAATCTGAAATCTTCATCCCATTTTGTTTTTTTAATTGGGATGCATTCAAATGAAGCAATGTATTAAGCGGATGTTTCTCAAACCGTATGACAAATCACTGTTTATCTGTAAATAAAATAGACGTAGTTTAGATCGGTGCAAAAGCTAGAACCGCAAGTTATTTATTGTTACCTTGCCTATCAGAACGGTAATAAACGTAATAATGCTAAGTAGCATCTGACTCCTGGTACCCCGTGTCAGGGTGTGTACCTTGGTAATACCCCCAAAATGTAGCACAGGCTCTTGTGTCGTTTTAAGTGCAAATATTATGCACATGGGCACGAGTCCATATTGGTACTTATAGTGTGTGCACTAAATGGGATATCAAGAGGGTCCCAGCACTAATCAGCACTAAGGCGTACTCTCTTGCTGCAGCGGTTCTCTCTAGGTACCCTTTTTCCTACTAGTGGATCGGGCAACTCAGGGAGGGGGCAACTAGGTTGGTCAAGCAGGGGGGCGTGGTGCTGCATAGGGGTGTGTGCCCAGGCATAGTACCCGCTAAATGCTGAGTTGTACTGGGCTTGTAGAAAATTAAAGAGATAAGACTGGAGGCTGTTTTTGCCCTGGAAAGGGCCTGGAACATTCGGCAGTTTTGATATGACAGGATGTGAAGTTATTGCTGACTGATACAATAACAAGCAATTTATCTTAAACACTATTTTTTCCTTATTAATGTTCTTATATTTTTGTGCGACACGGACATTACTAAACAACTTTTTCCCAGTGTGTAATGGAGATTAGTAGGGAATTGTTTTAGAGAACAGTATTAACCAGACTTGCCGACATTTTGGCTGCCCCCTTCGGGGGGGCGTGGTGCTGCATAGGGGCGTGTGGCCAGGCATAGTACCTGCTAATGGGGGTGGAGTGGTGGGCGTGGCCAAGGAATTGCGTCATTTTGTCCTCGCTACACAATGCCAAGATTTTTGGCATTGTGAAGCAGGGAGCGATTCATCGAGCCGGCTGTCGTCCGGGAGACTGACCTATTTTTCCGGGGCGGCGGGAGCGCCACCCGATTTTCGGGGGGCTCACGGCCAAATCGGGAGAGTAGGTAAGTATGGTATTAACATGTGACTTACAGAACTTCAAATTCAGAATGCATTGAATGCTTTTCATGTCTTTATGAGCTACAACCATAAATAAATATATTCTCAAAATTAACAAATATACATTTATGTAGCATATTCAACATACGATACAGGTGGCTGCAAAAAATACTATGTAAAACATCTTCTTTCGGCATAGTACATACTGAGAAGGGTTCCTTATTTCATACCTTTTTATTTAACTGATTGAGCAATTAAATAAAGTCTATTTTCTGCAAACAAAAATATGTTGTTGGGTCAAGATGAGCAAAAGCGGATATTGTATTAGTGCCAACATGCTGCACACAGACATTATTTAGGCAACAGTATATTGGTTAATATACAGTTCTCTGGGCAGCCAGTACTGTATGTGACCCTAACTGATTGTGACAAAGCACTGAGACATAAAGCATACACGTACTGACTGACTGTCCCTAAAATTGGAAAATGTATCATTTTAGCAAGTCATAAAAACTAAAATACTAACAATAGCTTTAGAGGACAAATAAGGAAGTCATTTTCTCCCTCTCCGTACATTTCATGTACAACGGTTGATTTGTTGAACAGCTCAGGAAATAACTGTAGCAAAGGCTATTACAGATAGCGGTGTACAGACAGATATAACTATATATAATGTGCCCAAGTACAACGCTATGCTGAAGAGAATCCAATATCATACTGGAACATCATTTTCTTTTCATGAATAGTAAAATCACAAATAATATTGTAAACTATTCAAGCACATATGAAAAGAGACATTGCCGTTATTTATGCTGCAGGGTCATGGGGTGACCTACTACTGTATAATGAGGCAGGCGTTTTCGGCAGCAGGTACTGGGAAATGGGTATGTACTGCCGGCTGTTGGGATGGCTCCTGTCACAATACCAACAGTGGCATCCCGATGGTTGCTATCCTGACAGGGGTCAGATAAGTATACTTACTCTCCCCCCTTCTCCCGGATTTCCTTCGTTTGGGCACGCGTCCCCCTGGATTCCGGCATCGGGATTAAGATAGGCGTCGGTATTTCGACGCCTTTCTTAAATCCCTTGTTGGGATTCCAGCGACAGGACTGAGACTGGCGGCCTCATGGCCACCGGTCTCAAAACTACATCCTGGTACTGGAGGGCAACAGAAATGAGGGAATATGAAATATGTTTGTTTACTAGTCTACACCTATAATTTCTGTGATATAGATAGATTAAGGGGCATATGTATCAATTTATGTAGTTTCTGTGCAATATTAAGTATGAGGGCTATGTATCAATAGCCAAGTGCGTACGATTTCACAGAAAAGGCTAATAAGCACTTCAGACCACTGTCCCCATTATTCTCAGTGGTGGCTGCACTGATCCCCTATGTTCCAAGCAAGAAAAAACTTAAAATTTTGGAGCTCGGTCCCCAAGGTTACCGCCATCCTCAGATGTTGATAGCCGCTTTGTGCCTATGGCGGCACTTTCTGAGCAGAAAGGTCTTGTGATCCCTCTTTCCTGAACTCCGGTAAAGTCATAGAAACATAGCATTTGACGGCAGATAAGAACCACTTGGCCGATCTAGTCTGCACCATTTTTAAACATATTGTTACCTTAGCCCTTATTGATCCTTACTTCTTCTGAAGGATATCCTTATGTCTATCACATGCATGTTTAAATTGCTCTCCTGTCTTAGCCTCTACCACCTCTGATGGGAGGCTATTCCACTTGTCCACTACCCTTTCTGTGAAGTCATTTTTCCTCAAATTTCCCCTGAACCTACCACCCTCCAGTTTCTGAACTTGTTCTAATATTTCTCTTTCTTTGAAGAATGTCTCTTTCCTTTATCTTGTTAAAACCCTTTATATGTTTGAATGTTTCTAATATATCATGTCCCCCTTTCCCTTCTCTGCTCCAAACTTTACATATTAAGATCTTTTAGTCTTTCCTGGTATGTTTTGTGGTGTAGACCTTGCACCATTTTAGTTGCCCTTCTTTGTACAGTCTCTAATGTATTAATATCCTTCTGGAGATATGGCCTCCAGAATTGAACACAGTATTCGAGATGAGGACGTATACCAATGACCTATACAGTGGTATTAGCACTACTTTCTTTCTGCTACTGATTCCTCTCCCTATGCAACCAAGCATATGACTTGCCTTCCTCATTGCTTTGTTACAATGTTTGCTTGCCTTTAAGTCACCTGAAATAGTGACTCCTAGATCCCTTTCCTCTTCAGTAGTTTCCAGTATACTGCCCTATACAAATTAGGGGTGAGCGGGTTCGGATTTCTGAAATCCGAACCCCCCCGAGCCCCCCCGATCCGAGTCCGATCCGAGTCAGGCTCGACTTTTCCCGCCTGACTCGGATTCTGAAATTGAGGCAAAACGTCATCTTCCCGCCTTCCGAGTCTCGCGGATTTTGGATCCTATATAAGGTACCCACGTCTGCGCCATTTTCTCACTCGGCTGTGGACAGTGAAGAGGGAGGGTGGGAGTTAGGGCTGTGTAGTGTAGTGTAGTGTAGTGCTGCTGTTGTCCACTACTTCAAAGTCCATAGGGGCTGGCTGTGTTGTGCTGTGCTGCTGTTGTTAATAGGGGCTGTGTCCACTACTTCAAAGTCCATAGGGGCTGGCTGGACTGTGTTGTGCAGTCAGTTCTCCATAGGGGCTGTGTCCACTCCAAAGTCCTGTGCAGTGTCCCAGTCCTAAAGGAGTGCTGTAGTGTTGTCCAGGGGGTGCTCTGTCCATCAGGGGTGCTCCCCCCAAGTGCTAAAAAAATAATATATTTTCTGTGTTTGTGAATTGTGTGCGCAGTAGCCGCACGTGCATCAACAAAGTAGTGCCAAGCGTGCGCCTGTGTCATAAGTAAAGGGCCGGCTGGCTTGACCGTTAAGGGTGCTGTAACCCCCGAAAGTACACTCCAGTCCAAACCAAAAAAAAAAT
Organism: Taudactylus pleione; assembly: GCA_031769625.1. Taxonomy (NCBI): domain Eukaryota; kingdom Metazoa; phylum Chordata; class Amphibia; order Anura; family Myobatrachidae; genus Taudactylus; species Taudactylus pleione. The sequence continues at coordinate 1,962,528 of JAUIMM010000091.1, read as the reverse complement.
TATTTTCTGTGTTTGTGAATTGTGTGCGCAGTAGCCGCACGTGCATCAACAAAGTAGTGCCAAGCGTGCGCCTGTGTCATAAGTAAAGGGCCGGCTGGCTTGACCGTTAAGGGTGCTGTAACCCCCGAAAGTACACTCCAGTCCAAACCTAAAAAAAAATTATTTTCTGTGTTTGTGAATTGTGTGCGCAGTAGCCGCACGTGCATCAACAAAGTAGTGCCAAGCGTGCGCCTGTGTCATAAGTAAAGGGCCGGCTGGCTTGACCGTTAAAGGGTGCTGTAACCCCCGAAAGTACACTCCAGTCCAAACCAAAAAAAAATTATTTTCTGTGTTTGTGAATTGTGTGCGCAGTAGCCGCACGTGCATCAACAAAGTAGTGCCAAGCGTGCGCCTGTGTCATAAGTAAAGGGCCGGCTGGCTTGACCGTTAAGGGTGCTGTAACCCCCGAAAGTACACTCCAGTCCAAACCCAAAAAAAAATTATTTTCTGTGTTTGTGAATTGTGTGCGCAGTAGCCGCACGTGCATCAACAAAGTAGTGCCAAGCATGCGCCTGTGTCATAAGTAAAGGGCCGGCTGGCTTGACCGTTAAGGGTGCTGTAACCCCCGAAAGTACACTCCAGTCCAAACCTAAAAAAAAATTATTTTCTGTGTTTGTGAATTGTGTGCGCAGTAGCCGCACGTGCATCAACAAAGTAGTGCCAAGCGTGCGCCTGTGTCATAAGTAAAGGGCCGGCTGGCTTGACCGTTAAAGGGTGCTGTAACCCCCGAAAGTACACTCCAGTCCAAACCAAAAAAAAATTATTTTCTGTGTTTGTGAATTGTGTGCGCAGTAGCCGCACGTGCATCAACAAAGTAGTGCCAAGCGTGTGCCTGTGTCATAAGTAAAGGGCCGGCTGGCTTGACCGTTAAGGGTGCTGTAACCCCCGAAAGTACACTCCAGTCCAAACCAAAAAAAAAATTATTTTCTGTGTTTGTGAATTGTGTGCGCAGTAGCCGCACGTGCATCAACAAAGTAGTGCCAAGCGTGCGCCTGTGTCATAAGTAAAGGGCCGGCTGGCTTGACCGTTAAGGGTGCTGTAACCCCCGAAAGTACACTCCAGTCCAAACCAAAAAAAAAATTATTTTCTGTGTTTGTGAATTGTGTGCGCAGTAGCCGCACGTGCATCAACAAAGTAGTGCCAAGCGTGCGCCTGTGTCATAAGTAAAGGGCCGGCTGGCTTGACCGTTAAGGGTGCTGTAACCCCCAAAGTACACTCCAGTCCAAACCAAAAAAAAAATTATTTTCTGTGTTTGTGAATTGTGTGCGCAGTAGCCGCACGTGCATCAACAAAGTAGTGCCAAGCGTGCGCCTGTGTCATAAGTAAAGGGCCGGCTGGCTTGACCGATAAGGGTGCTGTCACCCCCGAAAGTACACTCCAGTCCAAACCTAAAAAAAAATTATTTTCTGTGTTTGTGAATTGTGTGCGCAGTAGCCGCACGTGCATCAACAAAGTAGTGCCAAGCGTGCGCCTGTGTCATAAGTAAAGGGCCGGCTGGCTTGACCGTTAAAGGGTGCTGTAACCCCCGAAAGTACACTCCAGTCCAAACCAAAAAAAAATTATTTTCTGTGTTTGTGAATTGTGTGCGCAGTAGCCGCACGTGCATCAACAAAGTAGTGCCAAGCGTGCGCCTGTGTCATAAGTAAAGGGCCGGCTGGCTTGACCGTTAAGGGTGCTGTAACCCCCGAAAGTACACTCCAGTCCAAACCTAAAAAAAAATTATTTTCTGTGTTTGTGAATTGTGTGCGCAGTAGCCGCACGTGCATCAACAAAGTAGTGCCAAGCGTGCGCCTGTGTCATAAGTAAAGGGCCGGCTGGCTTGACCGTTAAAGGGTGCTGTAACCCCCGAAAGTACACTCCAGTCCAAACCAAAAAAAATTTATTTTCTGTGTTTGTGAATTGTGTGCGCAGTAGCCGCACGTGCATCAACAAAGTAGTGCCAAGCGTGCGCCTGTGTCATAAGTAAAGGGCCGGCTGGCTTGACCGTTAAGGGTGCTGTAACCCCCGAAAGTACACTCCAGTCCAAACCTAAAAAAAAATTATTTTCTGTGTTTGTGAATTGTGTGCGCAGTAGCCGCACGTGCATCAACAAAGTAGTGCCAAGCGTGCGCCTGTGTCATAAGTAAAGGGCCGGCTGGCTTGACCGTTAAGGGTGCTGTAACCCCCGAAAGTACACTCCAGTCCAAACCAAAAAAAAAATTATTTTCTGTGTTTGTGAATTGTGTGCACTGTGGCTGCACGTGCATCAACAAAGGAGCAGCGCCAAGCGTGCGCCTGTGTCCCATAAGTAAAGAGCCGGCTGGCTCATTTCTTAAAGGGTGGTGTAACCCACAAAGTGCACTACTCTCCAGCAAAAATAAAATAATATTTTCTGTGTTTGAGTGCGCTTTAGCCGCACGTATATATATCAATATAACATAAATGGAGGACCAAACTTTCTCCGATAAAAATAAAATAGGGAAAGATCAAGAACCTCTTCCTCCTAGTGCTGTTGCTGCTGCTGGGAGTTGTTCATCATCCCAGAGAGGAAGTAGGAACATCACTACTTTTACTAAACAATTGACCCTCCAACAGTCCCTAGCGATGAGGATGAAGTACGACAGCAGTCATCCTGAAGCAAAACGTATAACTGAGGCCTTGACTGCTATGTTGGTGTTAGACGTGCGTCCGGTATCCGACATTAGTGCAGTGGGATTTAGACAATTGATGGAGGTAGTGTGTCCTCGGTTCCAAATCCCGTCTAGATTCCACCTGCATCCTCAAAGCAGCAGCGACAAGCGTGCGTCTGTCTGTTAAAGGGTGGTGACACCCTCAAAGTGTTCTACACAAACAATTAAAATATTGTTCTTTTTTTTTCGGTCTTTGTGAAATGTGTGGGCTGTAGCCTCACCTGCATCCTTAAAGCAGCAGCGACAAGCGTGCGTCTGTCTGTTAAAGGGTGGTGTAACTCTCAAAGTGTTCCAAAAAATAAAAAACTATTTTTTTAATGTGTTTGTGACTTGTGTGCGATGTAGCCACACTTGCATCCTCAAAGCAGCAGCGACAAGCGTGCGTCTGTCTGTTAAAGGGTGGTGACACCCTCAAAGTGTGCTACACAAACAATTAAAATATTGTTCTTTTTTTTTTGGTCTTTGTGAAATGTGTGGGCTGTAGCCACACCTGCATCCTTAAAGCAGCAGCGACAAGCGTGCGTCTGTCTGTTAAAGGGTGGTGACACCCTCAAAGTGTGCTACACAAACAATTAAAATATTGTTCTTTTTTCTGTCTTTGTGAATTGTGTGGGCTGTAGCCGCACCTGCATCCTTAAAGCAGCAGCGACAAGCGTGCGTCTGTCTGTTAAAGGGTGGTGACACCCTCAAAGTGTGCTACACAAACAATTAAAATATTGTTCTTTTTTCTGTCTTTGTGAATTGTGTGGGCTGTAGCCGCACCTGCATCCTTAAAGCAGCAGCGACAAGCGTGCGTCTGTCTGTTAAAGGGTGGTGACACCCTCAAAGTGTGCTACACAAACAATTAAAATATTGTTCTTTTTTTTTTGGTCTTTGTGAAATGTGTGGGCTGTAGCCGCACCTGCATCCTTAAAGCAGCAGCGACAAGCGTGCGTCTGTCTGTTAAAGGGTGGTGACACCCTCAAAGTGTTCTACACAAACAATTAAAATATTGTTCTTTTTTTTTCGGTCTTTGTGAAATGTGTGGGCTGTAGCCGCACCTGCATCCTTAAAGCAGCAGCGACAAGCGTGCGTCTGTCTGTTAAAGGGTGGTGTAACTCTCAAAGTGTTCCAAAAAATAAAAAACTATTTTTTTAATGTGTTTGTGACTTGTGTGCGATGTAGCCACACTTGCATCCTCAAAGCAGCAGCGACAAGCGTGCGTCTGTCTGTTAAAGGGTGGTGACACCCTCAAAGTGTGCTACAGAAACAATTAAAATATTGTTCTTTTTTTTTCTGTCTATGTGAATTGTGTGGGCTGTAGCCGCACCTGCATCCTTAAAGCAGCAGCGACAAGCGTGCGTCTGTCTGTTAAAGGGTGATGACACCTCAAAGTGTTCTACACAAACAATTAAAATATTGTTCTTTTTTTTTTCGGTCTTTGTGAAATGTGTGGGCTGTAGCCGCACCTGCATCCTTAAAGCAGCAGCGACAAGCGTGCGTCTGTCTGTTAAAGGGTGGTGACACCTCAAAGTGTTCTACACAAACAATTAAAATATTCTTCTTCTTTTTTCTGTCTTTGTGAATTGTGTGGGCTGTAGCCGCACTTGCATCCTCAAAGCAGCAGCGACAAGCGTGCGTCTGTCTGTTAAAGGGTGGTGTAACCCTCAAAGTGTGCTCCACAAACAATAAAAATATTCTTTTTTTTTTTCTGTCTTTGTGAATTGTGTGGGCTGTAGCCGCACTTGAATCCTCAAAGCAGCAGCGACAAGCGTGCATCTGTCTGTTAAAGGATTACATCGGTGACAGCATCCAAGTAGGCATGTCAGACAGTCCGTACCTGTACTGGCAGGAAAAAGAAGCAATTTGGAGGTCCCTGTACAAACTGGCTCTATTTTACCTGAGTTGCCCCCCCTCCAGTGTGTACTCCGAAAGAGTGTTTAGTGCAGCCGGGAACCTTGTCAGCGAAAGGCGTAGGAGGTTGCTTCCACAAAATGTGGAGAAGATGATGTTCATAAAATGAATTATCAACTCTTCCAGGGAGACCAGCCTCCAGAACGTACAGAGGGACCTGTGGTTCCAGCAGGGACGAATTAATACTCTGTGAGGATGAGGATGTACACACTGAAGAGGGTGAGGAATCGGTGGATGAGGAGGATGAGGATGACATCTTGCCTCCGTAGAGCCAGTTTGTGCAGGGACACATTAATTGCCAGCTTGTTTTGTGGGGGCCCAAACGAACCAATCATTTCAGCCACAGTTGTGTGGCAGACCCTGGCGCTGAAATGATTGATTTGTTAAAGTGTGCATGTCCTGTTTATACAACATAAGGGTGGGTGGGAGGGCCCAAGGACAATTCCATCTTGCACTTCTTTTTTTTCTTTGCATTATGTACAGTTTGGGGCCTAGTTTTTCTAACTGCCATCCTGTCTGCCACTGCAGTGTCACTCCTAGATGGGTCACGTGTTTGTGCCGCCCACTCGTGTCGCTTAGCATAGTCATCCAGCTACCTCGGTGCAACCTTTTGGACATGAAAACACTATTGTGAGGTGTGAGGTGTTCAGAATAGACTGGAAATGAGTGGAAATTAAGGTTATTGAGGTTAATAATAGCATAGGAGCAGAGAAACCAACAAATTCTGTGATTTTAGCTGTTTTTATGCTTTTTTTCAAAAAAATACAGATCCAAAACACAAAACCCAGAACCCAAAACACGGAAGGGTGGTTTTGGCAAAACCAATCCAGATCCAAAACACGAAGAAAGATCCAGATCCAAAACCAAAACACAAAACACGAAAAGTGGCCGGTGCACACCCCTAATACAAATAAGTCTCTTGGAAACTGACACATTCACAGTGTCAGAAACTGTGGAGGAGTCTATGGAAAATGTGAAAGACTCCTCAATTGTGCTGGGATGTAGTTCGCTTTATTGAAAGAGCTGTCCCTATAGAAATTGTTAGTACATAGCAGGGATAGTCATGTAAAAAATGATTATTCCCGCTGCAATATGCCCTCATAATAATAGCAGAATTGCAGCAATTATTAATACATGACAGTATATTTATTAGTGTAATTTAAAACACAAAACAAATATACTGTATAGTGTTTAAGGTAGTTTGTGTAAGGAACGAGAAGGAAACACTTCAGATTTTATGCCAGAGTGGAGTTGATTGACATATCAGAATAGAGCGTGAGTAGTGCCAGAGCATCATTTAGTTGTGTGAAGGCCTGAAGGTTCTGAAGGGAGAGTAGAGGGCTATGCATCACCTGTCACTAACAATATCTCCCTGTCGTGTTGCATCAGGTTTTATTTTTTTTTCTTCTCTTCTGTAATGTCACTCAGCTTCCAGCATCATTCCATCTATCAGTAGATTTACAAACAGCTTTCACTGCGTCGGGTTCTGCGATTAATCTTCTACAGATGGGTCTCACTCACATTTATGGCAATCACAATCTCATGCTCTGTCATTTTCAATTCTCTCTGGGATTCTGGGATTTGTTTTCCATCAGACATCTGTAACAACCGCATGGATCAATTATCTTAGATTTTATCATATCAGCAATTTTTTCACTTCTCCAATACATTTATATAATATCCACTACTGTTTTACAGAGCAGAATCTAAATAATATCAGGTAGACTTCAAGAAGTTAAAATCTTTCTACACGTTAAAACTATTATATTTACTCTGTTTAATAAAATACTTCCATTTTCCAAATGATTGCTTATTGGATGAGTTAAATGCCAGATGCTGCTATATAGCTGTGGAGTAATAAAACGATCCTGGATGTTACTCTAGAATTGTTGGGGGCGATGAGGAAATACTTTATTATCCCAGTCAGAAGACTTGGAGACATCTACTGCTGGTTAATGGTATACTGTATAACAGTGTTTCTCAAACCCGATCCTCAAGGAACCCTAACAGTAGTGATACAGTGCCCCTATACAGTGTCCCCGGCCAGTAGTGCCCCTTACATAGTGTCGTGGGTGCAGCAGCCAATGAGAGTCTGTCTGACTCTTATTGGCTGCTAAAACAAACACACCTCCTCCGGGTTGTGCTAGTGTTCTACCCAGCTACAGTGGCGGTGTGTTTGTTACTGTGTAGTGCGAACCGCACTCACTGCGGTCCACACTACACTGACTTCAACGGACCTGGACCATGACCAGCGCCGCGCCGCCGGTCAGACGGCGCCCAGGGCACGAGACCTGGCCGACCCACCCTGGTTACGCCCCTGACCAGATAGATGATCTGGAAAACATGCACTGTTAGGGTTCATGAGGACCAGGTTGACAAACACTGACATATACTGAAAAAATAAAGAAACTAGTCATCATTAAGTCATCTTCTAATGTGGAGCTAAATCATGTAAACATTTTATGCTTTTAATTATAAAGGGAGTTGCTATTTAGCATTGCTAATTATTTCCACAACTGGCAGCGTGTTCGACGTAAAGCGGACACAGGAGTATAGTTATGACAGAGTAATGCAAATGGACATAGGGGCGGGACTTTTTAAGCACCCTTAAGCTGGTCTTACACCAGGCCAACTTTCATCCAACCATCCAACTAGTTGGTTGGAATGAAAATCCAGTAATGCACAGGTTCTCAAACTCGGTCCTCAGGACCCCAAACAGTGCATGTTTTCCAGGTCTCCTCGCAGAATCGCAAATGAAATAATTAACTCCACCTGTGAATCTTTTAAAATGTGTCAGTAAGTAATGAATACACCTGTGAGTCTGCTGGGAGACCTGGAAAACGTGACCTGTGTGGAGTCCTGAGGACCGAGTTTGAGAACCACTGCAGTATTGCGTAGGAGCAAATGACAATTAGCAATTTGCTTCCAAACAAACGAAACCACGAAAAAGGTTGTTCAGGCAAGTTGGTTTAAGGGGGGCATCGACTACACGATTTTAGCAGGCGATTGATCGATAACGACGTCATTATCGTTCAATAGTTTAAAAATCGTTTATAAAACGTGCAGTGTTTGGTCGTTAACAATCAACGATGCGTGCTCCCGCTGGTCGTTTGATCGTCGTCAGTCGACCGAACATGCAGGTCAATTTCAATTGATCTATTAAAGATAGTTTGCAAATCGTTTGCAAATCGTTCAGACTGAAAGATAAAAGGGAAAAAAATCAAGGGAAAATCGTTTAGAGATTGGACAGGGAGTAGATCGTCTAGTGGATGTGCCCCTTAAATCTGTTTGATTTAAACAACTTGTCTGAACACCAGCTTTCTTCTGTGTTTTGGTGTTTGGGAGCAAATGGCTGATTGTCATTTGCTCCCATGCATTACCGGACTTTTATTCCAACCAACCAACTAGCTGGATGGATGGAGGAAAGTCGGTCTGGTGTATGACCAGCATTAGTCGCTGGTTCTAGCATCACGGTCATTTCCTGCACCTGTTTTGCTTGCATGCATCTGATGTTATGTGGCAGTGCATACATTGCAGGGCTATGACGGCAGTGAGTGCAGAATCTAGCATCTCTTCATTGAAGTGGTTCAGGTGATCAGCATATTTTTGAGAATAAGTCACCACCAGTGGCGGGCTGGGCCGGGGGGCAGGGTGCCATGTGCCCCCCGGGCCACAGCGCCATGCGGGCCGCATGCAGTCTGTGTGACGCAGCTGCACCGCGCGTGTAGCGCTGACCGGACGGAGTTCGGTCAGCGATACACAGTTACAAACAAACAACCGCCGGCTCTGGCAGCTGTGTGTTTGTTTTGAGTGACAGCCAATGAGAGTCTGTTAGACTCTCACTGACTGCTGCTGCGCCCACTGCAGGAGCCGCTCCATCTTCCGGCTCCTGCAGTGGGTAATGGGAGAGTTGTCATGACGTCATATGACATCTCTCCCATTATGCAGAGCGGCCCGGCCTGGGAGGACAGACGGAGGAGCGGATGGAGGCGGTGGGAGCTGAGATTCAGGTAAGTGGTTTTTTTTATTATTTATTATGTGTGTGTGTGTACTGTGGGAGGGGGGGACCACTACTGGGGGCACTACAAGGGGAGGGGGGACTTCTACTGGGGACACTATAAGGAGGAGAACAATACTGGGGGCCCTACAAGGGGGATTACTACTGGGGGCACAACAAGGGGGGGCTACTACTGGGGGCATTACAAGGGGGGATTACTACTGGGGCATTACAAGGGGGGACTACTACTGGGGGCACTACAAGGGGGGCTGCTACTGGGGGAACTACAAGGGGGGATATTACTACTGGGGGCACTACAAGGGGGAGAGCACTACTGGGGGCACTACAAGGGGGGGACTACTACTAGGGGCACTACAAGGGGGATAGCACTACTGGGGGCTCTACAAGGGAGATTACTACTGGGGGCACAACAAGGGGGGACTACTACTGGGGGCATTAAAAAGGGGGGACTACTACTGGGGGCACTACAAGGGGGGGCTACTACTGGGGGCAGTACAAGGGGGGGACTACTACTGGGGGCACTACAAGGGGGGGACTACTAGTGGGGGCACTACAAGGGAGGGGACTACTACTGGGGGCACTGCATAGGGGGTACCACTACTGGGGGCACTACAAGGGGGGGACTACTACTAGGGGCACTACAAGGGGGACAGCACTACTTGGGGCTCTACAAGGGAGATTACTACTGGGGGCACAACAAGGGGGGACTGCTACTGGGGGCATTAAAAAGGGGGGACTACTACTGGGGGCACTACAAGGGGGAGAGCACTACTGGGGGCACTACAAGGGGGGGACTACTACTGGGTGCACTACAAGGGGGGGCTACTACTGGGGGCACTACAAGGGGGGGACTACTACTGGGGGCACTACAAGGGAGGGGACTACTACTGGGGGCACTGCATAGGGGGTACCACTACTGGGGGCACTATATAAGGGGCTTACTACTGGGGGCACAATGGGCACTGCACACGGGGGACCACTACTGGGGACACTATATAAGAAGTTACTACTGGGGGAACAAGGGGCACTGCATAGGGGGGACCACTACTGGGGGTACTGTATAAGGGGCACTGCATAGGAGGATCACTACTGGTGGCCTGTATAAGGGGGTCCTCTCCTGGGGCACAGGGGGCACTGCATATGGGCACCACTATAGGGGCTGCCCCATATCTTTATTTTTACTTTACATTAATTCCATATGAACCCGCCTCCTCCCTGGAACACTTGAGGGGGGGGGGCGCCTAAGCACGCACGTGCTCCGGGCACCCTGGCTACACGCTACTCCTCTGCCAGGGCCACCTGCATGCATTTGCCCCCCAGGCTAAAAGTTGCCAGCCAGCCCCTGGTCACCACTACAATACATGCAAGACAATAATATTTAATTTTGGTTAAAGTGGTGGGAAAAGGGATAATTGGGGGGGGGGTAGCCTTCCCTGTGTGCGTGTTTTGCACTGAATGTTAGTGACGCTTTAAATTTTCAGCTCCAACCCACCAAGAAGCCGCCGCTTTGTAAATAAAGCCCTAGGTCTATACTGTACCTTCATTGGGGCACTTGATGCAACTACAAGCCCACACTACACAGTATGGTGATGATTCTGAGTTGGGAGCAAAGCAAAAAAAATATAAAGATGCAACTTTGCACCTGAACAAACCATGTTGCAATGCAAGGGGTGCAAATACATTTACTTACTAACATTTATTTATATAGTGTCAGCATATTCAGCTGCACTTTACAATTGGGAGCAAAACATAAATAAAATATTTATTAAACGATGCTGTCTTCCCCCCAAAAATGAAGATTCCTTATTGGAGCAATTTGTGGCAATAAGGAATCCTTATTCGCCTGAATGTCTTATTCCTCAGTCACCAGGAAAGGGACTCCGAGAGGAGCCTATCCTGACGATTAGTAGAATTAAAGTGATCACATGGGATCACTCTCCCCATACAGTTTGGGAATGTAGCCTATGGGCTAACGCCATCTAAATAGAACTTGGTAAATCTGACAACGGGTTGGGTACGGGGTGCCAGTGCTCTGGATCCCGGCGGTCAGAATCCCAATGTCTGCCTCCTGACAAGGTTAGGATACAGACACCTGCAGGTAAGTATCCAAACCCTAAACCTAACACTCCCTCCCTGCAGCCTAAACCTAACACTCCCCCCCGCAGCCTAAACCTAACCATCCCACACACAGCCTAAACCTATCCCTCCCCCCACAGCCTAAACCTAACCATCCCACACACAGCCTACCCCTAACCCTCCCCCCACAGCCTAAACCTAACCATCCCACACACAGCCTAACCCTAACCCTCTCCTCCGCAGCCTAAACCTAACCCTCCCACACGCAGCCTAAACCTATCCCTCCCCCCACAGCCTAAACCTAACCATCCCACATGCAGCCTAAACCTAACACTCCCCTCCCACAGCCTAAACCTAACCATCCCACACGCAGCCTAAACCTAACCCTCCCCCCACAGCCTAAACCTAACCATCCCACACACAGCCTAACCCTAACCCTCTCCTCCGCAGCCTAAACCTAACCCTCCCACACGCAACTTAAACCTAACCCTCCCCCTGCACCCTAACCCAAACCCTCCCCCCACAGCCTAAACCTAACCATACCACACGCAGCCTAAACCTAACCCTTCCCCCGCAGCTTAAGCCTAAATCTCCCACACGCAGCCTAAACCTAACCATCCCCCCCGCAGCCTAAACCAGATCCTCCCCCCATAGCCTAACACTCCTCCTAGTGCCTATATATATATATACACACACACATATATACACACACACACATATATATATATATATATATATATATTTTACATACATACATATACATATATATAGTAATTCCCCTGTAGTAGTGCCCATATACAGTAGTAATACCCCCATAGTAATGCTCTTATAGTAGTGCTCCCATAGTAATGCCCCTGTAGTAGTGCTCATATACAGTAGTAATGCCCCTGTAGTAGTGCCACCATAGTAATGCCACTGTAGTAGTGCCCATTTACAGTAGTAATACCCCCATAGTAATGCCCCAGTATTAGTGGCCCCATAGTAATGCCCCTGTAGTAGTGCCCATATACAGTAGTAATACCCCCATAGTAATGCCCCTGTAGTAGTGCCCATATACAGTAGTAATGCCCCCATAGTATGTAGTAATACCCCCATACTAATGCCTCTGTAGTAGTGCCCATATACATTAGTAATACCCCCATAGTAATGCCCCTGTAGTAGTGCCCATATACAGTAGTAATACCCCCATAGTAATGCCCCTGCAGTAGTGCCCATATACAGTAGTAATACCCCCATAGTAATACCCCTGTAGTATTGCCTATATACAATGGTAATGCCCCCATAGTAATGCCCCTGTAGTAGTGCCCATATACAGTAGTAATGCCCCTGTAGTAGTGCCCATATACAGTAGTAATGCCCCATAGTAATGCCCCTGTAGCATTGCCCATATACAGTAGTAATACCCCCATAGTAATACCCCTGTAGTAGTGCCCATATACAGTAGTAATACCCACATAGTAATGCCCCTGTAGTCAAAGGTGTAGCGTGGTGTCATGGCACCTGGACCAAGTAAGTGCAATTTATTAACTAGAATCTGTACCACCATAATACAGCAGTTGTGGAATCATTGGGTAGCATTTCCAATTGATAGCCAGTGACTCTTACCACCTTTAGGGTTATTGCTGGAATTAGAAGGATTATAGGGCAACAAAGTTCAAAGCAGAAGACTGCACTTGCCTTCAATTTTCAGATGTATGCACTTTGCTTATTATCGGTATCCAGCAGACTCTAGCGACTTCATCAGAGAAGGAGAAGGAAGGTAAGGGGTGAGGAGCCACTAGGGGGTGGTGTGAGAAGATGCTCAAAAGAAAAAGTGTGTGGTGTAGGGCACAGGGAAAAGGGTAGAGCTTAGTTCCCCTTCATGCTAGGGACCTGGAAGTGACGTGAGTGAGGGCGGAAGTGGAGTTCATGCCCATTAAGGCCAGCTAAACAAGTAAGTTGTCCCCACCTACAAAAGAAAGTTGTCCCCTCGCGGGCTCGGTGGCTCGCTACGCTCGCCACAAGGTTATACTCCCCCTCTATGCCCACTTGGATAGTAGGGAATGACGCTGGACACTGGTTGATGACGTCAGGGTCCTCTCCGGGAAGGGGATTTAGTCATTACCAAGGGAATAGGTGTGGTATAGATATAATAAAAAGTAAAGGGAGACAGTCAGGGTGGGGAGAAAGAAAGCATCATGATTGTAGGTACAAATCATTAGGAGTCAGAGAGACATGAGTGGGGAGGTGATAGAAGAATGCACACTGGGGGAGGGAGGGGAAAGAATTCTACATACAAATTAATTAGCTGCAGAATTAATGAAACGGGGAGGATGAGAAGAGGTGCTCAAGAGCTGAACAGTCAGGGGGTAGCATAGGCACAGGAAGAGCTGCGCCCCCAGTGAAAGAATGGATGCTAGCAGGGGTGTAACTAGAACTGTTAGGGCCCCATAGCACAATTTTGAAAGCCCCCCACCTGCTAAAGAGTCACCTCTTTCCACAGCATTCCCTCAGACTAAGTATACCCCCTGGTCAGGCCCACCTCCCAATATGAGCTCTTCTGCAGTCTGCACTGCTGCAGACTATCACAGCTATGTGCGGGTGCTGAGCGCTCACCTCTCCCTTGGGCGTCGGCTTCTGTTTGGCTGCATGAGCTGCTGCAGTCAGGGAAGTGTTGGCTCCTCTAGTCACGGCCCAGTTCATCTCTCTGATGCTAGGAGGATGGGGCTGCCCGGAGCGGTCCTTTACTCTGATGCTGGGAGGAAGGGCATGCCCGGCGTGGCTCATGGTTATCATTAAAAGGGGCATCGTGATTGGGTGCAGGGGGAAAGGCGGGCCCTGGGAGGACTGGTTAGGCACCATAGAAGCCATACCGCAGGCACCCACGATAGAGGGCTGCATATGGGGGGGTCAGCAGCAGAGCCGTCGCATACCCCTGGGCATTCCAGTCGCCCCTGTGCATTTGCTTATAATACCTAAGCCTAGGGCCGGCTCTGCATAACCTCAGTACTTACCATCGGGATGCCAGCGGTAGGGGGATTTTGACTACCGGCATCCCCCAACAACCTAGCAGCCTCAATCGAAAACTATGGGGGCTACTTCTGTTGTCAGAAATGGAGGGACAGCAGCAGATATTAGAGATATGTACTGCGATCCCTCCATGGTACATCCAGGAAATCCTTGATATTTGTGATTACCCCCAAAAAATGTGTTTTCAAGCAGTATCCCGCAACAGAGGTAAGAGGGCCCCGCTCACAAACTTACAATCTATTTTGCATGCAGGATAAATACTGGCTACTTTTCCATGTAGCCCACAAATACTGGACAACTTTATTTTTTACACTGCAACTTAGGTAGGTATTCAATTAGGTGGGAAAAATCAGTTTCTGCAGAAAACTTTCGCCGGTGACATCATTTCGCCATTGGAATAGGCGAAAAAGATTCGCCAATGAAAGCTGTCGAAAAAAAGTGCAGAATTGGGGTTTTGGGGTGCAAACTTGCGGGAACCACCTTGCACCCTTTGGACATCCCCCCAAAGTAAAATTGTGTCAAAAAAAGTAAAAAAAAAAACCTTAAGACACCCCAAAAAAGTACTTTTATTTTGGAGGCGAAAAATTTAAAGTTGGGGGACAAACTTAAAAAGTAGAGAAATAGACTCCAGGGGGGTCCCCAAGTATGCCCCAGGTGTTTTTAAGATTACAGGCAGGGGCTGGCTGGCAACTTTTAGCCTGGGGGGCAAATGCATGCAGGCGGCCCTGGCAGAGGAGTAGCGTGTAGCCAGGGTGCCCGAAGAACGTGCGTGCTACGGCGCTGCCCCCCCTCAAGTGTTTCAGGGAGGAGGCGGGTCCATATGGGATTAATGTAAGGTAAAAAAAAAGATTAGGGGCAGCCCCCTGTCGTAGTGCCCCCGTGTGCCACAAGAGAGAACACCCTTATGCAAGCCTCCAGTAGTGCCCCCAGTAGTGATCCCCCTTATGCAGTGCCCCTTGTGCCCCCAGTAGTAAGCCCCTTATATAGTGCCCCCAGTAGTGGTCCCCCTGTGCAGTGCCCCTTGTGCCCCCAGTAGTAAGCCCCTTATATAGTGCCCCCAATAGCAGTCCACCCCCCATGCAGTGCCCCCAATAGTGGTAACCCTTATGCAATGCCCCTTAAATAGTGGCCCCCTATGCAGTACCCCCAGTATTGCCCTTTATATAGAGCCCCCAGCAGTGGTCCCTCGATGCAGTGCCCCCAGTGGTAGTCCCCTCCCCTATGTAGTGCCCCTAGTAGTAGTCCCCTCCCCCCTATGCAGTACCCCTAGTAGTAGTCCCCTCCCCTTGTAGTGCCCCTAGTAGTAGCCCCCCCTTGTAGTGCCCCCAGTAGTAGTAGTACCCACTTGTAGTGTCCCCAGTAGTAGCCCCCCCTTGTAGTGCCCCCAGTAGTAGTAGTCCCCCCCTTGCAGTGCCCCCAGTAGTAGTAGTCCCCACCTTGTAGTGCCCCCAGTAGTAGTAGTCCCCCCCTTGTAGTGCCCCCAGTAGTAGTCCCCCCTTTGTAGTGCCCCCAGTAGTAGTAGTCCCCCCCTTTGTAGTGCCCCCATTAGTAGTAGCCCCCCCTTGTAGTGCCCTCAGTAGTAGCCCCCCTTGTAGTGCCCCCAGTAGTAGTAGTCCCCCCTTGTAGTTCTCCCAGTAGTAGTAGTCCCCCCTTGTAGTTCCCCCAGTAGTAGATCTCCCCCCCTTGTAGTGCCCCCAGTAGTAGTAGTCCCCCCCTTGTAGTGCCCCCAGTAGTAATCCACCCCCCCGGTAGTGCCCCCAGTAGTAATCCCCACCCTGGTAGTGCCCCCAGTTGTCCCCCCCCCCAGTAGAGAGAGACTTAAAAAAAAATAAAAAACCACTTACCTGAAACTCCGCTCCTGGTCCCGACGCTTCTACCGGCTCCTCCGGCCGCTTTGCATTATGGGAGAGACGTCATCATGACGACGTCTCTCAAATTAACCACTGCGGGAGCCGGAAGATGGCTCCCGCAGTGGGAGCAGCAGCAGCCGATGAGAGTCTGACAGACTCTCAGCGGCTGCTGATTACAGCAAACACACAGCTGCCGGCTCCGGCGGCTGTGTGTTTGTGCTGTGTAGTGCTGACCGAACTCCGTCTGGTCAGCACTACACACGCGGTGCAGTCTGTGTCACAGTGACACAGACTGCCCGCGACCCGCATGACGCTGCAGCCCGGGGGGCACTTGGCACCCTGCCCCCGGGCCCAGCCCGCCACTGATTACAGGTGTTTGCGGCAGGTGGATTTTTTTTACATTTGTCAATACTTCATTTAGCAAAAAATTATAAATGCTATTCTTCATCACTTCTGCAAAGACGCTAATTAACAGCTATTGATATTGAGATCATTTAAGTACCCCAAATACCTTCAGCAGGCCTATTTTGGGGTATCTAGTGTGATCCCCAATGCCAGTGCATCTTTTGTGGGGTGTCAGGCTGATTTCCTCAAATCGGACAGGACTGGTTTTGAATTTGCCGGGTTTACGCTGATTTGGAATTGAATACGGGGATAAGCGGGGATGAGCACGATACTTTTCCGCATGGAAAACCAGGGTTGTCGGCGAAAAGTTCGGCATTCCAAAAGTACGAGACTTTTCGCGACTAATTGAATATGCCCCCTAGAGTTTAACTAGGACACACCGCTCCCAAATCTAATGTTCTCTGAAAATTGAAAATCCTCCCCCCTCCCCACCCAGCAGTGCAACAGGATTTGGTAAGCACACATTTTTTTTTTTTTTAATTTGCTTTGCTCCCAATTGAATCAGTCATAATATGTATTAACATTTCAGTCAATACAGGTATAATAAAAGCATTAAACCCACAAAAATGACACATGTAGAGCCGTCCTAAAGGAGGAAGGAGGAGCTGACTGTGAAGTGACATTATTACACTTTATACATTATTCGCTTTCTTTATGTGGAGCTACAAACCACAACGGTGGCAGTCTCCTTTTAAATGGACTGATAGGTGGCAGGGCCGCAACTAGGGGGGGCTAGAGGTGCACGTGCACCGGGTGGGTATTGCGGGGGGTGAAATATCTGACTCTCCAATCCGAAAATGGCCGCCGCCAAAGAGGAGACAAATGCTAGAGGTCTTTACTGGACCTCTAGTGTCTGTCTCCTCCTTGGCGGCGGCCATTTTTGGATGGCCGTTTTCAGCAGATTCCATGCAGACTAGCAGTCTGCATGGACTCTGCTGAAAACGGCCATTCAAAAATGGCCGCCGCCAAGGAAGAGACAGATGCTAGAGGTCCTACTGGACCTCTAGTGTCTGTTAGCAGAGCGCAATGCACACAGCGTTCCCGGAAGTGCCGGGAATGCTGGCGCTGCAGGGAGAGGATGCTGAGAGCTGCATCTTCTCCCTTCAAAACCCCCTGGAAACGAGCATAAACCCCCATGGCAACGAGCATGAAACCCCTGGCAACGAGCATGGAACACCTGGTAACAAGCATGACACCTCCTGACAACAAGCATGAAACCCCCTGGCAACGAGCATAAATCCCATGGCAACGGGTATAAACTCCATGGCAACGAGCATGTAACTCCTGGCAACGAGCATGAAACCCCTGGCAACGCGCATGGAACCGCTGGTAACAAGCATAAATCCCCTGACAACAAGTATGAAACCCCCTGGCAACGAGCATATACCCCATGGCAACGAGCATAAACCCCATGGCAACGAGCATGAAACCCCTGGCAACGAGCATGTAACCCCTGGTAACAAGCATAAATCCCCTGACAACAAGCATGAAACCCCCTGGCAATGAGCATGTAACCCCTGGCAACGAGCATGAAACCCCATGGCAACGAGCATGAAACCCCATGGCAACGAGCATGTAACCCCTGGCAACGAGCATAAACCCCCTGGCAACGAGCAGGTAATTTTAAAGTAATTAGAAGCATTACTGTGGGGTATAAAATGGTGTCGGCCAAATATGTAAGTGGCACTTTGGTAATAGGCATTACAGTGTGTGACATAATGTGTAATGGGCATTATGGTGTGTGGAATAATGTAAGTCACTATACCAGGGACGTCTGAGTAGTGCACTGCCTTATTGAGGAGCAAGGACAAACTCCAGGAACAGGAAGGGAGGGGGCGCAAAATTGCTGCCTTGCACCGGGTGACAGATATCCTAGTTTCGGCCCTGTAGGTGGGAATACATTGGGTAGAGAACTTGACTGACAAATAAGCATATTTACAAAAATAAAAAGGCAGTAAATGGCCTCATTTGTTGTGGTAAGTACATTCTCAGAGTCCTTACGTTTAGCATGCACAGTCCCTACTCACCTACTCCTTCACGCTAACTAATTTGACTTTTTAATACAGTTTGGTATAAGCCAACAGTGAACTGGTAAAAAAATTATAAAAAAACAACCTGCTTGCCAGTAAATTTTATAAAGTGGTCAGTAAATGTTAAATTGTTAAGTGCCTTTACAGACCTACGGTAATAATATTTTTTTCAGCAATAAATAAATATCTGCACAACGTACATACATTTCACTGCAAGTCTATTCTTTTCAAGATCTGTTGAGACATCTGTGGTGCTCGGGTACCAAGGTGGGTTTTTCCTAATCCAGGAGGTGTGGTTATGTCACGTCCCAAAAAGATCAATGTAAAATACTATGGCACTGCAAAGAGGGACATATGTCCCCCTCGGTAGCTGGCCCATGACCCTTGCTGGGCCTCTCCAACAGGCCCAGGTATCTAGCATCTCCCTTCCTCTCAGCACTTGTTACCATTTCTCCCTATTTTGTATTTCGGTTCACAGGAAAATGGAAGGTATGTCCCCACACACCATGGACATTTAATGATGTTTTCCAGAAGATGGTGGAAGGCGGTGGGTGGTCTATCTGATCAGCAGTGCTAGACACGCCAGCGCAGGGGTACAGAACACTAATTGTAATGCGGACATGCCCCTAGCGTGATAAGACCACTACGATTTAGGATAAACAGAGTGAAAAGTGATAAGAAAGTGATAAGGTACCAGCCAATCAGCTCCCGACTGTCATTTTTCAAACACAGCCTGGGAGATGACAGTTGGGAGCTGATTGGCTGGCACCATATCACTTTCTTATCACTTTTCACTCTGTCTCCTAACACTGTTTAGTGAATAGACCCCTTAAATGTTTAGAGGTATTCTGTTACTTAAACAGTGGAGAGGAAGCCATTTTGTGAGCTGCACCAATATCCATTCCTCTCATGTCACAATGATTTTACCAGTGAAGTGATACAGTAGGTTGACTACTGACTGGTTCAGTCCACTAAATGACTGTCTCAGGTGTGCATAGGTGACCGATCCATCTTGTGAGGTTACAGTCCTAGGGCTATATTTACTAATGCGCAGGTTTTTAGAAGTAGAGATGTTGCCCATAGCAACCAATCAGATTCTAGCTATTATCTTCTAGAAGGTGCTAGTTAATTAAGTAGAATCTATTTGGTTGGTATGGGTAACATCTCCACTTCTAAAAACCTGCACTTTAGTAAAAATACCCCCTAGTTTCTATTCTCAGTGAGTCACCTGATTTAATCTCCACAAAATAATCTTCACTAGTTTAGCTATACTGCAGTATGAATTGTAGTGCCATAAATTAATAGGATACACAATGTTTACTTGCAACAACTACCCACCTCATAGGCAACTTTTGTGACAACAAAAAATCCATTTACAACAATCATGGGTATTCAATATGGAGTGATAACTCAGTTTCTGCGATGTCTTCGCTCGGATGGCGTCATTTTCACCGCTTTTACTTTTACACCGTATTCAATTTGAAAACTTTTTGCCGGTGCGAAAAGTATATTGCTTTAGACCCTGCGAAAAAGTATCACCAAGGAATGGGTGGCGAAAAAAAGTGCAGATTTGGGGTTTTGGGGTGCAACATTTTGGAAACCACCCTGCAACCTTCAGGCAGTCCCCCAAAAGGTAACCTGTGTCAAAAACTTTTTAAAAAATACCTCAGGGGACCCCAAAAAAAGCACTTTCATTTTGGGGGTGATAAAAAAAATTGGGGGGTACAAAGTAAAAACTAGCGATCTACAATCTAGGGGGGTCCCCCAGGTGTTTTTTCATTGCAGGTGTTTGCGGCAGGTGGATTTTTCACGTTTTTTAAAACTTCACTTTAGCAACTTTTAAATATACTCACCCCCATTTTCAAGTACCCAAAATTTGCTGGGACTACTTATTTTCTGCAAAAAAAACTTCTAAATACTATTCTTCACCACCTTCCCAAATCCCCAAAATAGTAGCTATCGAGCCCGTTTAAAGACCCCATAAACCTTCAGCAGGGCTAATCGGGGGGTATCCAGAGTGATCCCCCATGTCAGAGCATCTTTTTGGGGGTGTTAGGGTGATTTCCCCAAAAATCAGCAAAGTTTTCGCTGATTTCACTTTCGCCGGGTGCCGTTTTCGACGATTTCATATTAAATACGGGTATAAGCACGGGCGCGCGCGATACTTTTTCGCCGGCAAAAGCTCCGATGTGCGGCGAAAACTTCG
Source organism: Taudactylus pleione (assembly GCA_031769625.1). Lineage (NCBI taxonomy): Eukaryota > Metazoa > Chordata > Amphibia > Anura > Myobatrachidae > Taudactylus > Taudactylus pleione. The sequence continues at coordinate 1,942,333 of JAUIMM010000091.1, read as the reverse complement.
ACACGCATAGACGGCGAAGTTTACATTTCATATTGAATACCCCTGAATGTATACGTAGAAAATAGAAAATCCACTGTGAAAACTTTAGTGCTTAGATTTTTTTTTTTATATATATATTGTTGATATATATAAATGTTTATATTATGAAAAAATATTTTGGATGCTTGCTATGCTTCTACGAACATCGTTTAAGCTTTCCCAGTAATTAGCTCACTTATAGTAAGGACGATGATGGAGAAAAGACAATAGAAATATAAACATATGACATATATATAGCCACTCTCAGGGTGGGGCAACTTTAAATCTCGTCTTTATCATACAAATGGCCAAATATGTCAGTATATCTGTCTGCACCCACCCAGTTCCTATTATTGTAATTCCTAGCACTTCCTTGACAACCAGGTAATGTACCAAATATTTTTACAATGATGCTACACGTCTGATCCGTGTTACATGGGAAAGCCCTGAAGGTTATCTGCGGAATATGTATGAATATTCACAGCATGAGCTCACTAAACTGCATCTGTCAGACAACAGTAATAAAATTGTCATTGTCTGAACAATGAATGAAACTATCAGAAGCATTAGTACAAGAGTTGTTTTTGTTTTATGATAAATGGTTTAGTATGCTTTAACTTCCCTTTTCTCATAAAAATGTTTTTAACAAATGAATCTCACCTCCCCTTCAACTAACATATTACTGTAATAAAGTTCTACATGCCTGCTTTCCTGATCATGGTCTAATGCAGTGGTTCTCAAACTCGATCCTCAGGACCCCAAACAGTGCATGTTATGCAGGCAATTTTTTTAATCCAGCACGCAAGATGCCAAAATGCTTAATTCAAATGTTTGTCAACAGGTGCTATTTCAATTAAAAAGAACCTGTTGCAAAACGCGTTTAACCTTGAAACTGTCGAAACCGAATAATAGGGTAAGACAGAATCTGTTTGGCAATCAGGAAAACCTGCACGACGCCATCTTGTGAATGGCAGCAAGACTCCATTTTAGAAAAGAAAGCTTACACAAGCGCCATTTTGTCAAAAATACATAGTACACAATCCACAGTGCAAAATTGATAAAAGTAGCAATTTTGCTACTCACAACGCAAAGTTGCTAAAAAGTAACACGAACAGCTTTTTAATAATCTTCCCCAACACATACCGACAGTTTTCAGCACACATAAAAATGACTTCCCAACATGATAAAATCTCACAGCACTATTTTGTAAAAAAAATAGATAGTCAGCCTTCCCTCAAACGCATGCAGACAGTGTTTAACACATAAACACTAACTTATTAGCATTTAGAATCCTATACAAAGCCCATCTTGGAGAAAATCCCTATACCATAACACGACACAATATACCGTGGTGCTATGAGCATTTTTACATAAGAATATATAAGCTGTGGCAATTGTAATGTAGCCTAGCTATCGAGCTACACAATTGAGTCCATCCCCACAACCAAAACAAGCAGAATAAAGAGTGAGGCTCCGACTGCACTGCTGGGAGCCTCCACCCTGTATGAGAACTAAGGGCCTTATTCAGAGCCGGACGCTCTGACCAGAGCGCTCGCTCTGAATCAGGGCCCTCCTCCATTAAAATGGAGCGTCCTCCTGGACGCTCGTATAGCTGTGGGTGACCACCCACAGCATATGTGAGCATCCAAAAAGATGGTCGCGATGGTCTTGACCATCGCGACCATTGGACTTACGATGGAAATCCTGCGGTAGGGTTTCCCAGCCACAAGTCCTGGAGTGATTTTGGCTCTATCAGAGCCAAAATCACTCCCACTGACATCACTAGTGATGTCAGTGGGGCCGGCTTCAGACGGCAGGCACGCCCCGTCTGGCAGGCACGCCCCTGGCACGCCCACCAAAGGGGGCGTGCTGTCAGTCACCATCGACAGCACGCCCCCTTTGGTGCGAGACCCGGAGCGACAGCTTGGCTGTCGCAGTCCGGGTCTCGCGCATGCGCACGACGGAGCTCCCTCCGTCGTGTGCATGCGCAGTGGGGAACATCGACCCACTTGCGAGCGTACTGCCGCTTGCGAGTGGGTCTGAATGACCCCCTAAATTCACTGTATAAACACATTTTGCAATTGCAGTTTAAAAACATCAGAAAAATGTGTGTAATATATGTATATATATGTATGTATGTGTGTGCATGTGGCCCATCATGCATGGACTTACGTGTATAATATCACACACAGACTTATATTTGAAATAGGGGTGAGCAGGTTCGGATTTCTGAAATCCGAACCCCCCCGAGCCCCCCCGATCCGAGTCCGATCCGAGTCAGGCTCGACTTTTCCCGCCTGACTCGGATCTGAAATCGAGGGTAAACGTCATCATCCCGCCTTCCGAGTCTCGCGGGTTTTGGAACCTATATAAGGTACCCGCGTCGGCGCCATTTTCTCACTCGGCTGTGGACAGTGAAGAGGGAGGGTGGGAGTTAGCGCTGGCTGGGCTGTGTAGTGTAGTGTAGTGTAGTGCTGCTGTTGTCCACTACTTCAAAGTCCATAGGGGCTGCCTGTGTTGTGCTGTGCTGCTGTTGTTAATAGGGGCTGTGTCCACTACTTCAAAGTCCATAGGGGCTGGCTGGAATGTGTTGTGCAGTCAGTTCTCCATAGGGGCTGTGTCCATTCCAAAGTCCTGTGCAGTGTCCCAGTCCTAAAGGGGTGCTGTAGTGTTGTCCAGGGGGTGCTCTGTCCATCAGGGGTGCTCCCCCCAAGTGCTAAAAAAATAATATATTTTCTGTGTTTGTGAATTGTGTGCGCAGTAGCCGCACGTGCATCAACAAAGTAGTGCCAAGCGTGCGCCTGTGTCATAAGTAAAGGGCCGGCTGGCTTGACCGTTAAAGGGTGCTGTAACCCCCAAAGTACACTCCAGTCCAAACCAAAAAAAATTATATTTTCTGTGTTTGTGAATTGTGTGCGCAGTAGCCGCACGTGCATCAACAAAGTAGTGCCAAGCGTGCGCCTGTGTCATAAGTAAAGGGCCGGCTGGCTTGACTGTTAAAGGGTGCTGTAACCCCCAAAGTACACTCCAGTCCAAACCAAAAAAAAAATGATTTTCTGTGTTTGTGAATTGTGTGCGCAGTAGCCGCACGTGCATCAACAAAGTAGTGCCAAGCGTGCGCCTGTGTCATAAGTAAAGGGCCGGCTGGCTTGACCGTTAAAGGGTGCTGTAACCCCCAAAGTACACTCCAGTCCAAACCAAAAAAAAAATTATTTTCTGTGTTTGTGAATTGTGTTAGCAGTAGCCGCACGTGCATCAACAAAGTAGTGCCAAGCGTGCGCCTGTGTCATAAGTAAAGGGCCGGCAGGCTTGACCGTTAAAGGGTGCTGTAACCCCAAAAGTACACTCCAGTCCAAACCAAAAAAATATATATTTTCTGTGTTTGTGAATTGTGTGCGCAGTAGCCGCACGTGCATCAACAAAGTAGTGCCAAGCGTGCGCCTGTGTCATAAGTAAAGGGCCGGCTGCCTTGACCGTTAAAGGGTGCTGTAACCCCCAAAGTACACGCCAGTCCAAACCAAAAAAAAAATTATTTTCTGTGTTTGTGAATTGTGTGCGCAGTAGCCGCACGTGCATCAACAAAGTAGTGCCAAGCGTCCGCCTGTGTCATAAGTAAAGGGCCGGCTGGCTTGACCGTTAAAGGGTGCTGTAACCCCCTAAGTACACTCCAGTCCAAACCAAAAAAATATATATTTTCTGTGTTTGTGAATTGTGTGCGCAGTAGCCGCACGTGCATCAACAAAGTAGTGCCAAGCGTGCGCCTGTGTCATAAGTAAAGGGCCGGCTGGCTTGACTGTTAAAGGGTGCTGTAACCCCCAAAGTACACTCCAGTCCAAACCAAAAAAAAAATTATTTTCTGTGTTTGTGAATTGTGTGCGCAGTAGCCGTACGTGCATCAACAAAGTAGTGCCAAGCGTGCACCTGTGTCATAAGTAAAGGGCCGGCTGGCTTGACCGTTAAAGGGTGCTGTAACCCCCAAAGTACACTCCAGTCCAAACCAAAAAAAAAATTATTTTCTGTGTTTGTGAATTGTGTTAGCAGTAGCCGCACGTGCATCAACAAAGGAGCAGCGCCAAGCGTGCGCCTGTGTCCCATAAGTAAAGAGCCGGCTGGCTCATTTCTTAAAGGCTGGTGTAACCCACAAAGTGCACTACTCTCCAGCAAAAATAAAAAAATATTTTCTGTGTTTAGCCGTACGTATATATCAAATCGATATAACATAAATGGAGGACCAAACTTTCTCCGATAAAAATAAAATAGAGAAAGATCAAGAACCACTTCCTCCTAGTGCTGAAGCTGCTGCCACTTGTCATGACATAGACGATAACATGTCATCAACGTCGTCTGCCAAGGCCGATGCCCAATGTCATAATAGAGGGCACATACAATCCCAAATGACAAAGTTTAGGAAAATTACCTTGAAAAAAACATTTAAATCAGCTGAAGAGAAACGTAAACTTGCCAATATGCCATTTACGACACGGAGTGGCAAGGAACGGCTAAGGTCGATCCCTAGTATGTTCATGACTAGTGGTTCAGCTTCACATGACGATGGAAGCCCTCCTCCCACTAAAAAAACCAAAAGAGTTAAGCTGGCAAAAGCACAGCGAAGAACTGTGCTTTCTAAGAAGATATCACAAATCCCCAAGGAGAGTCCAAGTGTGGTGGTGGTTGCGATGCCTGACCTTCCCAGCACTGGACGGGAAGAGGTGGCTCTTTCCACCATTTGCACGCCCCCTGCAAGTGCTGAAAGGAGCACCCACAGTCCACTTGCTGATATGCAAATTGAAGATGTCACTGTTGAAGTACAACAGGATGGGGATACTGGTGTAGCTGGCGCTGAGGAGGAAGTTGGCAAGGAGGATTCTGATGGTGATGTGGTTTGTTTAAATCAGGCTCCGGGGGAGACAGTTGTTGTCCGTGGGATGAAAAAGCCCATCACGGTCATGCCTGGGCAGAAGACCAAACATTCCACCTCTTTGGTCTGGCAATATTTCTATCCAAATCCGGACAACAACTGTCTTGCCATATGTACCTTATGTAAAGGTGGAATAAGTAGGGGTAGGGACGTTAACCACCTAGGAACATCCTCCCTTATACGGCACCTGCAGCGCGTTCATAATAAGTTACTGTCAAGTTCAGAAACTTTGGCTAAGACCGTAAGCAGTCCAGGGACACCTAAATCCCGTTGTCCTGTTGTATCCAAGCGCCTGCAAACCACACCGTCAACTCCCTCCTCGTCAATTTCCTCCTTAGTCAGGATTGGAAGTAGTCCTGCAGGCCATGTCACTGGCATGACTGACTCTCCTATCCGGGATTCCTCCGGAGGATCCTGCATTGCTACGCCTCCTGCTGCCACTGCTGCTGTTGCTGCTGCTGGGAGTCGTTCATCATCCCAGAGAGGAAGTAGGAACACCACTACTTTTACTAAACAATTGACCCTCCAACAGTCCTTAGCGAGGAGGATGAAGTACGACAGCAGTCATCCTGAAGCAAAACGTATAACTGAGGCCTTGACTGCTATGTTGGTGTTAGACGTGCGTCCGGTATCCGCCATTAGTGCAGTGGGATTTAGACAATTGCTGGAGGTAGTGTGTCCCCGGTTCCAAATCCCGTCTAGATTCCACTTCACTAGGCAGGCGATACCGAGACTGTACAGAAACATCAGAAAAAGTGTCCTCAGTGTCCTGAAAAATGCCATTGTACCCAATGTCCACTTAACCACGGACATGTGGACAAGTGGAACAGGGCAGACTAAGGACTATATGACTGTGACAGCCCACTGGGTAGATGTATCACCTTACGCAGCAACAGCAGCAGCGTCACCAGTCGCAGCATCTCAGAAACGCCAGCTCGTTCCAAGGCAGGCTACGCTGTGTATCACCGGTTTCAGTAAGAGGCACACCGCCGACAACCTCTTAGAGAAACTGAGGGAAATCATCGCCCAGTGGTTTACCCCACTTAGACTCTCCTGGGGATTTGTGATATCTGACAACGCCACCAATATTGTGCGGGCATTACAGCTGGGCAAATTCCAGCACGTCCCATGTTTTGCTCACACAATAAACTTGGTGGTGCAGAATTTTCTGAAAAGCGACAGGGGCGTGCAGGAGACGCTTTGGGTGGCTCGAAAAATTTCAGGCCACTTTCGCCATTCAGCGACTGCGTGCCGAAGACTGGAGCGCCAGCAAACACTCTTGAACCTGCCCCGCCATCACCTGAAGCAAGAGGTTGTGACGCGGTGGAACTCAACCCTCTATATGCTTCAGAGGATGGAGGAGCAGCAAAAGGCCATTCAAGCCTATACATTCACCTATGACATAGGCAAAGGAGGGGGTATGCACCTGACTCAAGCGCAGTGGAGAATGATTTCCGTGTTGTGCAAGGTTCTCCAGCCCTTCGAACTTGCCACACGTGAAGTCAGTTCAGACACTGCCAGCTTGAGTCAGGTCATTCCCCTCATCAGGCTTTTGCAGAAGCAGCTGGAGAAAGTGAAGGAGGAGCTAAGACGGAGCGATTCCGCTCGGCAAGTGGGACTTGTGGATGAAGCCCTTCATTCGCTTTGCCAGGATTCCAGGGAGGTCAATCTGTTGAAATCAGACCACTACATTTTGGCCACCGTGCTCGATCCTAGGTTTAAAGCCTATGTGGTGTCTCTCTTTCCGGCCGACACAAGCCTGCAGAGGTGCAAAGACCTGCTGGTGAACACACTGTCAGCTGAAGCGGAACGTGATACGTCAACAGCTCCTTCTTCATTTTCTCCCGCAACTGGGGCTGCCAGGAAAAAACTTAGGTATCCTAAGCAACCCGCTGGCAGTGATGCAGGGCAGGCAGGACCAAGTTTGGACTTCTGGTCCGGACTGAAGGACCTGGCAACAATTTCTGACATGTCTACTGTCACTGCATATGATACTGTCACCATTGACAGAATGGTGGAGGATTACATCGGTGACAGCATCCAAGTAGGCATGTCAGACAGTCCATACCTGTACTGGCAGGAAAAAGGCAATTTGGAGGCCCCTGTACAAACTGGCTCTATTTTACCTGAGTTGCCCCCCCTCCAGTGTGTACTCTGAAAGAGTGTTTAGTGCAGCCGGGAACGTTGTCAGCGAAAGGCGTAGGAGGTTGCTTCCACAGAATGTGGAGAAGATGATGTTCATCAAAATGAATTATCATCTCTTCCAGGGAGACCAGCCTCCAGAACGTACAGAGGGACCTGTGGTGGTGGATTCAAGTGGGGACAAGTTAATACTTTGTGAGGATGAGGATGTACACACTGAAGAGGGTGAGGAATCGGTGGATGAGGAGGATGAGGATGACATCTTGCCTCCGTAGAGCCAGTTTGTGCAGGGACACATTAATTGCCAGCTTGTTTTGTGGGGGCCCAAATGAACCAATCATTTCAGCCACAGTTGTGTGGCAGACCCTGGCGCTGAAATGATTGGTTTGTTAAAGTGTGCATGTCCTGTTTATACAACATAAGGGTGGGTGGGAGGGCCCAAGGACAATTCCATCTTGCACCTCTTTTTTTTCTTTGCATTATGTACAGTTTGGGGCCTAGTTTTTCAAACTGCCATCCTGTCTGCCACTGCAGTATCACGCCTAGATGGGTCACGTGTTTGTGCCGCCCACTCGTGTCGCTTAGCATAGTCATCCAGCTTCCTCGGTGCAACCTTTTGGACATAAAAACACTATTGTGAGGTGTTCAGAATAGACTGGAAATGAGTGGAAATTAAGGTTATTGAGGTTAATAATAGCATAGGAGCAGAAAAACCTACAAATTCTGTGATTTTAGCTGTTTTTATGCTTTTTTTCAAAAAAATACAGACCCAAAACACAAAACCTAGAACCCAAAACACGGAAGGGTGGTTTTGGCAAAACCAATCCAGATCCAAAACACGAAGAAAGATCCAGATCCAAAACCAAAACACAAAACACGAAAAGTGGCTGGTGCACACCCCTAATTTGAAAAGTAGCAAAATTCCCTGCAACTCATACGCACAATGTTAAACAGAACACAGTCAGCTTTTTAGTGATCCTTCCCAAAATCATACTGACATGGCCACACACACACACATAGATGCCCTTCCAGCTTAGTGCTGCTCGCTGAGTGCCCCACCGACCCTCAGACGCACAATGCAATTCAGTGCTGTTTCTCCCCGCATACATACATTTAAAAGCAATGGTCCCGTAAAGCAAAAAGGATAATAATTACTTGGTTTAGTCGCAATGCTAGCATATAAAGAAATGAATGTTTTCTGTAACTATGGCTTAGTAAATGACAATTGGACCGTGTTTGGTGCCGTACTGATCTACTTTGTTCCCACAGCATTCCGGTGGCATCGGTGAGAAGATCAGAACATGCGGCTATGAAATATGAATGTTAGAGAGAATAACTTCTTGAAATGTTGTATGCCATAGTTAGATTAGATTTATTATGTGAGTGCTCAGAAACAAGATGCCAGTTTGCGGTGTTCCTGTTATGCTGTTCGACGGAGGTCTCATTATTGATGCCGGTATCTGGTCCCAGAGCGCACGCGTATGTATTGACTGTACCTTATGACCTAATGTTTGTACAATTTATTTTGCGCTCATTGTTAGATCATAGCGTGGTAACATCTGTACTTTTACCTGAATAATAATCTTTAGCGCGTTGGACAGCTATTCAACTGTCTTAGAGTTTTATTAATGGTATAATTAAACACAGCGCTGATTAGCGACATCTTGTGGTTTTAGAAGGTATAGGCTGGTTTTGTCTTAGAGGTTCTAGGCAGGTGAATCTTAGATGTTTATAGGCAGGAATGTACTAAAGGTTTATTTACAATTCAACAAAACACAAGTTAATTTCTATGAAAAAACACGTGTTGTGAAACACGTTTAACCTTGAAACACAAATGCATTTCAATTAAAAAGCACGTGTTGTGAAACGCTTTAAACCTTAAAACACAAGTTAATTTCAATGAAGCTTTCTCAGTGTGTGTATATAGGTGTGTCAGCATGTGTGTGTATATGTGTCAGTGTGTGTGTGTATATGTCAGTATGTGCGTGTATCTGTGTCAGTGCGTGTATCTGTGTCAGTGTGTGTCTGTGTGCTGAGAGACAATGCGGGGTGGTGGTGATGGTGAGACTGAGAGACGATGCAATGGGGAGGTGATGGTGTAGCGGAGAGACGATGCAAGGGGGGAGATGATGGTGTTCTGCAACACGACGCGGTGGGGAGATGATGGTGTGGCTGAGAGACGCATGGGGGAGGAAATTGCACAGGCGGCACAAGTCTGGTTGAACCGCTATTGTATGATGATGACTTTGTTAATATTCGTACACAAACAGGCATCTTCCGGACAATGTGACCTACATGAATAGTGAATACCGACTGAAGACGCCGTTGTCCCAGGGAGGTTGTATTTCTTCAGAGGTTCCACATTGTGAGAAAGCACCGTATTGGTAAGGTGCATATGGAATAGAAAGGAATGTTCCCAGAGTGACAAGAAATGGGTGGAATGTTGACACGCCCCATTTTCAGTGGACACGCCCCTTACGGTATGTGACCATGCCTATTTTTTTGCAGCATGACAAAATATATTTTGCTATATAGTGGGGGGGGGGGCAGGCAATCTTACACTTCCTGGCTCTGAAAACCCTAGTTATGCCTCTGGTCATATATCATCCATTGCAGTTTCAAATGTAGTGTCCATGTAGAACTATGTAAGGTTCCCATTAGCTCAGGGGTCAGAGAACTTTTTTACCTTTTACACCAAAATATATTTAGATACGCCGATGTTACCCCCTTGATTTGAAAGGAAGGAAATCATATAGTAGTGCCCCCATAGTTATGCCCCTGTAGTAGTGCCCCCATATAGTGCCCCTGTAGTAGTGCCCCCATATAGTGCCCCTGTAGTAGAGCCCCCATATAATGCCCCTGTAGTAGTGCCCCCATATAATGCCCCTGTAGCAGTGCCCCCATATAATGCCCTTGTAGTAGTGCCCCTGTAGTAGAGCCCCCATATAATGCCCCTGTAGCAGTGCCCCATAAAATGACACTTTAGTAGTGCCCCCATACAGTGCCACTTATACAAAGAAAAAAAAAAAACCTTAATCCCCGCTCCTGCATCCACCGCCATCCTGTCCGCCCGGCTGCTCCTCGGAACTATGGGAGAGATGTCATGGCGTCTCTCCCATAGTGCGCATGGGGAGAGCCGGAAGCTGGAGTTCAGAAGAGAACTCCAGCCTCTGGCTAACGCGGCGCTGCAGGGAAGGAGCCGGGCACCTGCTGGTAATAACATCTCAGCGGGCGCCCAGCTTAGAGCCTCCCTGCGGCGCCGGGCTGGAGTTCACAGGCGCCGCACCCGGCGCCAGTGACATCCATTCCTGGGGGTAATGGACGGACAGCCGGGCATGCAATGATTAATACGCATCCCCGGCTGTCCGTCCATTACCCCCAGGAATTTCATTTTTACCCCATTTGGGGTAATTTACCCCAGTTCCCCGACCAGTGCATTCCCTGCAGGAAATCCGAATGGGCTTCAAAACGGTATCTAGATGTATATGATGTATGTGTATAGCCATATAAATCTTCAGTCTAATAGGGATGCCGTTTATAGACCAGTGGACTAAATGCCGCCGGTCTATATCCCGGTCTATACCCCGACACGAGAAACCCGACGGGGGACTTCTGATAGGCATCAAAATACCGACACCATCTGAATCCCAATGCCAGAATGCCAAAGGACGACAGCCCGAATGAGGTAAGTCCGGGGCGTCCTGCGGAGTGGGGAGGGTTCGATTTAGGGAGTGTAGCGGGGTTAGGGTTAGGTTTTGGGGCAGAAGGTTAGGGTTAGGCACGCCTGGTGGTAGGATAGGGTTAGGCACGCCCCCCTGGAGGGTTAGATTTAGAGTGCGGGAAGGGGGGGTTAGATTTAGGCACCCTAGGGGGTACTTATGGCTAGGCACCACCCCGGGGGTGTTTTAGGGTTAGGAACCCCTAAGGGAGGGTTAGGGTTGGGGGGGAGAGGGGAGGCTTAAGGTACTTACCAGCCGGTGTCGGGATCTGCTGCTGTCGGTCTTCTCGTGCCGGGATTTGAACCGCCGGTATTACATACTGATTCCGTTTAATATAGAAACTTAATCATTCCTTATACACAGATACATGTGAATAATATAGTATCCTATTACCACATTGTAGGAAACTTATCATTCTTCTCATCATAGCTGTGACAAGGAGCAAACACAGAATATCTGAAAGGGGGGTTTCCAAATGTTTGATTTTAGGGCGAGTGTAGCCAGCCCATGAAGAGGGCCTAATTAACAGCTATTGTCTGCCTAATACAAAGAGCAGTGAATGCAATACATCAAATATATACAAGGCCAGTGATCACAGTAATCCACTAGATGCAGCAGTAGGGTCAGGGACGGATTAAGGCTTGAAGGGTCCCAGAGCAACTAAGTTGTGGGGGCCCTCACAATCTACACGAAGTCTACCCTCCTCCTCCTACTGCTCCATCCCCGGCGGCCAGGGGCAAATTTAGGATTTTCTGGGGATAGATATATTAATATATATATATTTTGTACGGGAGCAGTGGATGTCAAACACGGGAGGTGGGCGTCTCAGTGCCCAAGATGGTGTCTGAATCATTTGCATATTTTCGGAAGTCTGCTGTGTATGGAATCGCAGTCGCGACGGCATTTGCCTCCATCTCTGTAAATCTGCTTAATCAATCTGCACAAGTGCCAAATATCTAAGAGGTGAAGGAAATGTAACACAATTCTGCCCCAACCTAAAACATTTTATTGCATTCTATCTTCACTAAAAAAGAAGCTGCTATTTTCATAAACTTTATTTTTGACTTCTAACCTCTAGTTTCATTGCCTCGCATCTTTTAATCACAATGTACAATTTTGGGATTAAGCCATAACCATCTTTGGTCAATAGACAGCTGGAGCCCTCTGTAGTGCATAGAGGAGGCCACTGGTGGTTTTGCTATTCTGCTTAGTTATTAGGCATTCCAGGAATGGCCTTCCATACTGGCAGCTTGCCCGGGCAAATGAATTGAGAATGATGTACAAGATGGTGCTGTGTTTGCTGCAGTTTAGCCTTCGGGGTCTTTCCTTGATGCAGCTACAAAGAGAGGGGGGAGAAACACACATTTGGTAGAGAAAATGCTGTCATAAATTCTCTCTAGCATACTGCCAAGCATAAGATCCTATCACTTCTCTGCATAATATTTATAAGCTTACTGATAAAGTCCTTGGATGTTTGACAGCGCAATGTATCACTACAATGCTGGCCAACAGCTTACAATATAGAATTCCATGCAAAGCCTAAAAGAAAGGAAGAAAATATCACAGAAGGGAGGAAGGGGGGGAACATGCCCTATATATGTATATGTTCAGTGTACTAGCTATATAAATGTTATGTGATTATTATTAATCTTGTATACCTTATTCATTCCTTTGAGGCTTTGTACCAAGTCATGTTCATTTGCAATGCTTCATTTTTTCCCCCCAGAAATTGTTATAAATATTACATTGTTATTAGAATGTTAAAATGAAATATTAAAAACTAAAATATTTAACATGGTCTTCATAAATAATAATGCTGTTTAAATTCTACTATTTTACACTTTGTAAATGCAGTGATTTACTATGTTGCACAGTGACATACTATAATAAATTGCACAAGTCACCTACTACCATAGATAGTAGCTATTCGATAGCCCGAACCAATGTTCATGACATTGCAATCAGCACTACATGCCTTCATTTTGGACTACAACTCCAGGCCAAGGGGCAGGTGTTGGGGCTTTGCGTTATCAAAGCTCATCATTCACATAATCAAAACCCTGACCCTACAACTTGACAAATAAGGGCTTCCGAAAATTCAGGGTGTGATCAGCTCCCTTGGAATTTAGAAACAGTGACACCAGAGGCACTTTGATAACATTCAGGGTTGTAACGAGGAGTGTGTAACCCGTGCTACCGCCCAGGGTGCAAGCCAGAGGGGGTGGTATGGTCGCTGCCCCAATGACACACAGGAGAGGCAGACTGCCACCTTTTTTCACCTTGCGGGGTGACTGTAAAGACTCAATAGTAGGGGTGAGCGGGTTCGGATTTCTGAAATCCGAACCCCCCCGAGCCCCCCCGATCCGAGTCTGATCCGAATCAGGCTCGACTTTTCCCGCCTGACTCGGATCTGAAATCGAGGCAAAACGTCATCATCCCGCCTTCCGAGTCTCGCGGGTTTTGGATCCTATATAAGGTACCCGCGTCGGCGCCATTTTCTCACTCGGCTGTGGACAGTGAAGAGGGAGGGTGGGAGTTAGGGCTGTGTAGTGTAGTGTAGTGTAGTGTAGTGCTGCTGTTGTCCACTACTTCAAAGTCCATAGGGGCTGGCTGTGTTGTGCTGTGCTGCTGTTGTTAATAGGGGCTGTGTCCACTACTTCAAAGTCCATAGGGGCTGGCTGGACTGTGTTGTGCCGTCAGTTCTCCATAGGGGCTGTGTCCACTCCAAAGTCCTGTGCAGTGTCCCAGTCCTAAAGGGGTGCTGTAGTGTTGTCCAGGGGGTGCTCTGTCCATCAGGGGTGCTCCCCCCAAGTGCTAAAAAAATAATATATTTTCTGTGTTTGTGAATTGTGTGCGCAGTAGCCGCACGTGCATCAACAAAGTAGTGCCAAGCGTGCGCCTGTGTCATAAGTAAAGGGCCGGCTGGCTTGACCGTTAAGGGTGCTGTAACCCCCAAAGTACACTAAAGTCCAAACCAAAAAAAAAATTATTTTCTGTGTTTGTGAATTGTGTGCGCAGTAGCCGCACGTGCATCAACAAAGTAGTGCCAAGCGTGCGCCTGTGTCATAAGTAAAGGGACGGCTGGCTTGACCGTTAAAGGGTGCTGTAACCCCCGAAAGTACAGTCCAGTCCAAACCAAAAAAAAAATTATTTTCTGTGTTTGTGAATTGTGTGCGCAGTAGCCGCACGTGCATCAACAAAGTAGTGCCAAGCGTGCGCCTGTGTCATAAGTAAAGGGCCGGCTGGCTTGACCGTTAAAGGGTGCTGTAACCCCCAAAGTACACTCCAGTCCAAACCAAAAAAAAAATTATTTTCTGTGTTTGTGAATTGTGTGCGCAGTAGCCGCACGTGCATCAACAAAGTAGTGCCAAGCGTGCGCCTGTGTCATAAGTAAAGGGCCGGCTGGCTTGACCGTTAAGGGTGCTGTAACCCTCGAAAGTACACTCCAGTCCAAACCAAAAAAAAAATTATTTTCTGTGTTTGTGAATTGTGTGCGCAGTAGCCGCACGTGCATCAACAAAGTAGTGCCAAGCGTGCGCCTGTGTCATAAGAAAAGGGCCGGCTGGCTTGACCGTTAAAGGGTGCTGTAACCCCCAAAGTACACTCCAGTCCAAACCAAAAAAAAAATTATTTTCTGTGTTTGTGAATTGTGTGCGCAGTAGCCGCACGTGCATCAACAAAGTAGTGCCAAGCGTGCGCCTGTGTCATAAGTAAAGGGCCGGCTGGCTTGACCGTTAAAGGGTGCTGTAACCCCCAAAGTACACTCCAGTCCAAACCAAAAAAAAAAATATTTTCTGTGTTTGTGAATTGTGTGCGCAGTAGCCGCACGTGCATCAACAAAGTAGTGCCAAGTGTGCGCCTGTGTCATAAGTAAAGGGCCGGCTGGCTTGACCGTTAAAGGGTGCTGTAACCCCCGAAAGTACAGTCCAGTCCAAACCAAAAAAAAAATTATTTTCTGTGTTTGTGAATTGTGTGCGCAGTAGCCGCACGTGCATCAACAAAGTAGTGCCAAGCGTGCGCCTGTGTCATAAGTAAAGGGCCGGCTGGCTTGACCGTTAAAGGGTGCTGTAACCCCCAAAGTACACTCCAGTCCAAACCAAAAAAAAAATTATTTTCTGTGTTTGTGAATTGTGTGCGCAGTAGCCGCACGTGCATCAACAAAGTAGTGCCAAGCGTGCGCCTGTGTCATAAGTAAAGGGCCGGCTGGCTTGACCGTTAAAGGGTGCTGTAACCCCCGAAAGTACACTCCAGTCCAAACCAAAAAAAAAATTATTTTCTGTGTTTGTGAATTGTGTGCGCAGTAGCCGCACGTGCATCAACAAAGTAGTGCCAAGCGTGCGCCTGTGTCATAAGTAAAGGGCCGGCTGGCTTGACCGTTAAAGGGTGCTGTAACCCCCAAAGTACACTCCAGTCCAAACCAAAAAAAATATAATTTTCTGTGTTTGTGAATTGTGTGCGCAGTAGCCGCACGTGCATCAACAAAGTAGTGCCAAGCGTGCGCCTGTGTCATAAGTAAAGGGCCGGCTGGCTTGACCGTTAAGGGTGCTGTAACCCTCGAAAGTACACTCCAGTCCAAACCAAAAAAAAAATTATTTTCTGTGTTTGTGAATTGTGTGCGCAGTAGCCGCACGTGCATCAACAAAGTAGTGCCAAGCGTGCGCCTGTGTCATAAGTAAAGGGCCGGCTGGCTTGACCGTTAAAGGGTGCTGTAACCCCCGAAAGTACACTCCAGTCCAAACCAAAAAAAAAATTATTTTCTGTGTTTGTGAATTGTGAGCGCAGTAGCCGCACGTGCATCAACAAAGTAGTGCCAAGCGTGCGCCTGTGTCATAAGTAAAGGGCCGGCTGGCTTGACCGTTAAAGGGTGCTGTAACCCCCGAAAGTACACTCCAGTCCAAACCAAAAAAAAAATTATTTTCTGTGTTTGTGAATTGTGTGCGCAGTAGCCGCACGTGCATCAACAAAGTAGTGCCAAGCGTGCGCCTGTGTCATAAGTAAAGGGCCGGCTGGCTTGACCGTTAAAGGGTGCTGTAACCCCCAAAGTACACTCCAGTCCAAACCAAAAAAAAAATAATTTTCTGTGTTTGTGAATTGTGTGCGCAGTAGCCGCACGTGCATCAACAAATTAGTGCCAAGCGTGCGCCTGTGTCATAAGTAAAGGGCCGGCTGGCTTGACCGTTAAGGGTGCTGTAACCCTCGAAAGTACACTCCAGTCCAAACCAAAAAAAAAATTATTTTCTGTGTTTGTGAATTGTGTGCGCAGTAGCCGCACGTGCATCAACAAAGTAGTGCCAAGCGTGCGCCTGTGTCATAAGTAAAGGGCCGGCTGGCTTGACCGTTAAAGGGTGCTGTAACCCCCAAAGTACACTCCAGTCCAAACCAAAAAAAAAATTATTTTCTGTGTTTGTGAATTGTGTGCGCAGTAGCCGCACGTGCATCAACAAAGTAGTGCCAAGCGTGCGCCTGTGTCATAAGTAAAGGGACGGCTGGCTTGACCGTTAAAGGGTGCTGTAACCCCCGAAAGTACACTCCAGTCCAAACCAAAAAAAAAATTATTTTCTGTGTTTGTGAATTGTGTGCGCAGTAGCCGCACGTGCATCAACAAAGTAGTGCCAAGCGTGCGCCTGTGTCATAAGTAAAGGGCCGGTAGGCTTGACCGTTAAAGGGTGCTGTAACCCCCAAAGTACACTCCAGTCCAAACCAAAAAAAAAATTATTTTCTGTGTTTGTGAATTGTGTGCGCAGTAGCCGCACGTGCATCAACAAAGTAGTGCCAAGCGTGCGCCTGTGTCATAAGTAAAGGGCCGGCTGGCTTGACCGTTAAAGGGTGCTGTAACCCCCGAAAGTACACTCCAGTCCAAACCAAAAAAAAAATTATTTTCTGTGTTTGTGAATTGTGTGCGCAGTAGCCGCACGTGCATCAACAAAGTAGTGCCAAGCGTGCGCCTGTGTCATAAGTAAAGGGCCGGCTGGCTTGACCGTTAAAGGGTGCTGTAACCCCCAAAGTACACTCCAGTCCAAACCAAAAAAAAAAATATTTTCTGTGTTTGTGAATTGTGTGCGCAGTAGCCGCACGTGCATCAACAAAGTAGTGCCAAGCGTGCGCCTGTGTCATAAGTAAAGGGCCGGCTGGCTTGACCGTTAAAGGGTGCTGTAACCCCCGAAAGTACAGTCCAGTCCAAACCAAAAAAAAAAATATTTTCTGTGTTTGTGAATTGTGTGCGCAGTAGCCGCACGTGCATCAACAAAATAGTGCCAAGCGTGCGCCTGTGTCATAAGTAAAGGGCCGGCTGGCTTGACCGTTAAAGGGTGCTGTAACCCCCAAAGTACACTCCAGTCCAAACCAAAAAAAAAATTATTTTCTGTGTTTGTGAATTGTGTGCGCAGTAGCCGCACGTGCATCAACAAAGTAGTGCCAAGCGTGCGCCTGTGTCATAAGTAAAGGGCCGGCTGGCTTGACCGTTAAAGGGTGCTGTAACCCCCGAAAGTACACTCCAGTCCAAACCAAAAAAAAAATTATTTTCTGTGTTTGTGAATTGTGTGCGCAGTAGCCGCACGTGCATCAACAAAGTAGTGCCAAGCGTGCGCCTGTGTCATAAGTAAAGGGCCGGCTGGCTTGACCGTTAAAGGGTTCTGTAACCCCCAAAGTACACTCCAAACCAAAAAAATATATATTTTCTGTGTTTGTGACTTGTGTGCACTGTGGCTGCACGTGCATCAACAAAGGAGCAGCGCCAAGCGTGCGCCTGTGTCCCATAAGTAAAGAGCCGGCTGGCTCATTTCTTAAAGGGTGGTGTAACCCACAAAGTGCACTACTCTCCAGCAAAAATAAAAAAATATTTTCTGTGTTTGTGTGCGCTTTAGCCGCACGTATATATATATCAATATAACATAAATGGAGGACCAAACTTTCTCCGATAAAAATAAAATAGGGAAAGATCAAGAACCACTTCCTCCTAGTGCTGTTGCTGCTGCTGGGAGTTGTTCATCATCCCAGAGAGGAAGTAGGAACATCACTACTTTTACTAAACAATTGACCCTCCAACAGTCCCTAGCGATGAGGATGAAGTACGACAGCAGTCATCCTGAAGCAAAACGTATAACTGAGGCCTTGACTGCTATGTTGGTGTTAGACGTGCGTCCGGTATCCGACATTAGTGCAGTGGGATTTAGACAATTGATGGAGGTAGTGTGTCCTCGGTTCCAAATCCTGTCTAGATTCCACCTGCATCCTCAAAGCAGCAGCGACAAGCGTGCGTCTGTCTGTTAAAGGGTGGTGACACCCTCAAAGTGTGCTACACAAACAATTAAAATATTGTTCTTTTTTTTTCTGTCTTTGTGAAATGTGTGGGCTGTAGCCGCACCTGCATCCTTAAAGCAGCAGCGACAAGCGTGCGTCTGTCTGTTAAAGGGTGGTGACACCCTCAAAGTGTGCTACACAAACAATTAAAATATTGTTCTTTTTTTTTCTGTCTTTGTGAATTGTGTGGGCTGTAGCCGCACTTGCATCCTCAAAGCAGCAGCGACAAGCGTGCGTCTGTCTGTTAAAGGGTGGTGTAACCCTCAAAGTGTGCTCCACAAACAATAAAAATATTCTTTTTTTTTTTCTGTCTTTGTGAATTGTGTGGGCTGTAGCCGCACTTGAATCCTCAAAGCAGCAGCGACAAGCGTGCGTCTGTCTGTTAAAGGATTACATCGGTGACAGCATCCAAGTAGGCATGTCAGACAGTCCGTACCTGTACTGGCAGGAAAAAGAAGCAATTTGGAGGTCCCTGTACAAACTGGCTCTATTTTACCTGAGTTGCCCCCCCTCCAGTGTGTACTCCGAAAGAGTGTTTAGTGCAGCCGGGAACCTTGTCAGCGAAAGGCGTAGGAGGTTGCTTCCACAAAATGTGGAGAAGATGATGTTCATAAAATGAATTATCAACTCTTCCAGGGAGACCAGCCTCCAGAACGTACAGAGGGACCTGTGGTTCCAGCAGGGACGAATTAATACTCTGTGAGGATGAGGATGTACACACTGAAGAGGGTGAGGAATCGGTGGATGAGGAGGATGAGGATGACATCTTGCCTCCGTAGAGCCAGTTTGTGCAGGGACAGATTAATTGCCAGCTTGTTTTGTGGGGGCCCAAACGAACCAATCATTTCAGCCACAGTTGTGTGGCAGACCCTGGCGCTGAAATGATTGGTTTGTTAAAGTGTGCATGTCCTGTTTATACAACATAAGGGTGGGTGGGAGGGCCCAAGGACAATTCCATCTTGCACCTCTTTTTTTTCTTTGCATTATGTACAGTTTGGGGCCTAGTTTTTCAATGCCATCCTGTCTGCCACTGCAGTTTCACGCCTAGATGGGTCACGTGTTTGTGCCGCCCACTCGTGTCGCTTAGCATAGTCATCCAGCTACCTCGGTGCAACCTTTTGGACATAAAAACACTATTGTGAGGTGTGAGGTATTCAGAATAGACTGGAAATGAGTGGAAATTAAGGTTATTGAGGTTAATAATAGCATAGGAGCAGAAAAACCTACAAATTCTGTGATTTTAGCTGTTTTTATGCTTTTTTTCAAAAAAATACAGATCCAAAACACAAAACCCAGAACCCAAAACACGGAAGGGTGGTTTTGGCAAAACCAATCCAGATCCAAAACACAAAGAAAGATCCAGATCCAAAACCAAAACACAAAACACGAAAAGTGGCCGGTGCACACCCCTACTCAATAGGAATGTACACCAGGATGGTGAGTAAGCACACCCCATCCAGTGGCCATGCCACCCAGTACCTGATGCAACCCGATGTCTCGGCAGACCATTGGGGGTGGTCCTGATGGGAGGGTAGTGGTGCCATGAATTGCTTCATTGAAGTAGCATCTTGCAGCATCGGAACGTAGCCAAGATAAGGTAATTCACAGACTCAGGGCCAGCTTCAGGGATCGGAGCACCCTGTGCCGGCTCTCTCTGGTGCTCCCCTATGACCAAAAATGGGGGCATGGCCTAAATACCACAGGATACGGCTCCTACGTGATATTATTTGGAGATGTGCCCACATGGCACGCCTCCAAACAACGTCAGCCTGGGGTGGGGAGCCTCACTAGCTGGGCTTCCCCCAGCCCTCTCCAGTCACTGAATGGATGCCTCGCGCATGCGCGCAGCATCCTTTCAGACTCCGGGGTCCAGCACCGCCGCACAGCTGCGGCATTGGGGGTCCCCAACCTCCTGATTTGACCACCCGCGGGCCACTTTGGCCCATGGGTGGAACAGCGGGACAGTACTGTCCCGCTGCCTGAAATCGGTATGTTGGGGAGGGTTGCGCCCTCTATGGGTGGCACCAATGTTCGTCCGCACTGGTCGAACACCCGTAGAGCCAGCCCTGAACAGACTCAATATATTGCACAAGGGAAGTGGGCAGGCTCCTCTTCCATGAGTTCCAGAGATTAGGCAAGTATATTATAATCAGTAAAGCGGACTAATAGAAAATCCACAAATTAATCCTGGAACTCTATGGGTAAATTACACCTGCCGCAAATAAAGTGAGACACTTGCAAATGCTGCTAAATAACTGAAAATAAAAAATAAAGTTCACTGTGCTGAAAATAATTATCATACTGATGTCTGCTTGTGGTCATCCAAAACAAACGGGGGCTTCTTGTTTCACAAAAATATAACCAATGAAATAAACACACATAAAAATAACAATAAAATGGCAGCATATAACTATATCTCAAAAGCTCTCAATTTCTGCATAGGACAAATTGGAACCAACGTATTACTGGTATCATAAATCCAATATATCCACATAGATCAGTTCTATAGAAAAAGGTTGTGTATTCAGATGTAAAAGCAGCACGTTGATCAACAGGTTAACAGGCAGGTTGGTTAGCAATAAAATATTAGTAGTAGCTCAGCATGGATGTTTATCAAAGCTTGGAGAGAGATAAAGTGGTTAGAGATTATGGGGGAGATGTACTAAAGTGGAGATATTTTCAAACACATCCTGTAAAATGACTGTTGCAATATTAATGTATATAAGAGGGGCGGATTGGGAACATAAAGTGGCCCTGGAAAAAATTTTGAGAGTGGCCTCATTCAACACAAACATTGTAAGTGGTGCTAGCAAACAGCCAACTTGACAGCCCTACAATACAGAGAGCATCTTTGTGCCTGCCATACAGCACAAACAGCATCCCAGTCAAGGGTGTAGCTATATTAGGTGCAGAGAGGGTGACTGCTATGGGGCCCAGGCTGCCTCTGAGCCCCGACCCTCTCCTGAGCCCCACCTTTTCTATTCTCCCCAGAGTGCTGCTGCATGGCATATGGGCCCAGAGCTGATCCAAGCTACAGCCATCTCTAGCTGCTGCCTGCATGCATTGTGATGTCACAATGCAGGTCACAGCCCTATATAAAGGATGCCCAGCTACTGGCAGCCATTTTGTGGTAACATCTTGTCCTACATTGATACTCTCTGAGTAGTTCCTGCTTTATTTAGGCAATTTTGGATAACGACTACTGATATGGACTTTAGATTGTATCTCCCAATAAGTTCCTGAACAGCAACATCTTCAGAAAGAGAATTTGAATAACATCTTCAGGTAAGGACTTTATAACAAATTTTGGCCTGTCGCCTTTACCCCTTCAGACAACCCCCTCCATTTTACCTGCAGTTTTTAGTTTAGAAACAATGGATAAAGCAAATTATTCATCTGATATGACATTGCATGACTTATTGTCCAATCTTCTGAGGATCCAACTCCAGACCAAACTGTTGACACAATCCTACTGGAGACCTGGAGGCAGATTTAACACCCAATATATGCCTATATACCTTTCCAATTTTTCAACAGATCTCAGACAGTGGGTGCAGAGAATGGGGCTAATATGGGGCCCAGGCCACCTCTAAGTGATGCTGTAAGGCACAGGTTCTCAAACTCAGTCCCCAAACTGTGCATGTTTTCGAGGTTTCCTCACAAAATCACAAGTGAAATAATTGGCTCCATCTGTGTTTTTTTTTAAATGTGTCAGTGAGTAATGAATACACCTGTGCACCTGCTGTGTGACCTAGAAAACATGACCTGTGTGGGGTCCTGAGGACTGAGTGCCTGATTCAGAGCCGGACGCTCTGACCAGAGCGCTCGCTCTGAATCAGGGCCCTCCTCCCTCAACTTGGAGCGGCCTCATGGACGCTCGCATAGCTGTGGGTTACCACCCGCAGCTATAACGAGCGTCCATGATGATGGTCGCGATGGTCAAGACCATCGTGACCATCGGGCTTGCGACGAGACCCTGCGGTAGGGTCTCAGTGACCGCAAGCCCTGGAGTGATTTTGGCTCTATCAGAGCCAAAATCACTCCCACTGACATCACTACTGATGTCAGTGGGGCCGGACTCAGACGGTAGGTGTTCCCATGGGAATGCCTCCGTCTGGCAGCTACGCCCCCGGCACGCCCACCACAGGGGGCGTGCTGTCAATCAACATCAACAGCACGCCCCCTTTGGTGCGAGACCCATAACGACGGCTTGGCTGTCGTTATTCGGGTCTTGCGCATGCACACGACAGAGCTCCCTCCGTCGTGCGCATGCGCACTTCGGCACCATCGACCTGCTTGCGAGCGTCCTGCGCTCGCGAGCGGGTCTGAATGACCCCCTGAGTTTGAGAACCTCTGCTGTAGGGATTCTGCTGGCACTGGCCCAGCCGTCTCTGCCTCAGTCTCTCCTCACTAACTGATTTATTAATGAACAATAGCCTTCTTATATACCATGTTATATCATACACATTTAGAATTAGGGAGACTATATAAATATTTTAAATAGATTTTTTTCATTTATAATGCTTACTATATGCTAATCACCATTCCTTTAATCCTGCATGTCAGCTAAGTAGGCAAATAGTGCAAATATTAGATAATTTACAATCAAAATGGATAAACTACAAAATAATTTGCACGGGGGGGGCTTTGGAAATTTTGCTATGGGCCCCCATAGGTCTTGCTACACACCTTATCCCAGTGCTCATCATACAGTACAGAGAGCATCTCAGTCACAGCCACAAATATAGAGACCAGCTTGGTTACCACCAGAGATCATTCCAGGAACTGACACACATTAAATTAAGCATCCTAGTTACCACCATACAGCAAAGACTGTATCCCATGATCACCATAGAGCACTGACAGCCAGGGCCGGCTCTAGGGGTGTTCGACCAGTGCGGTCGCACAGGGGCACCACCCATAGAGGGCGCACCCCTCCCCAAAATCCCGATTTCAGTACTGTCCCGCTGTCCTGGGTGGTCAAATAGGGAGGTTGGGGACCCTCACCGCCGCAGCTGTGCGGCATTGCCGGGCCCCCGGAGTGTGAATGGATGCATCCATTCACTGACGGGAGAGGGCTAGGGGAAACCCAGCCAGTGACAGAGGGCTGGGCTTTACCCCCAGCCTGACGTTATTTGGAGGCGTGACTTGTGGGCACGCCTCCAAATACCGTCACTTAGGGGTGTGGCCTATGGTAATGAGGCCACACCCCCAATTTCACTACGCGCGATTGCAGGGCGCTACGTACCGGGCCGGCACAGGGTGCTCAGACCCCTGGAGCCGGCCCTGCCGACAGCATCCCTGTGACTGCCATAATGTAAAGACAGCATCCCAGTGACTGCCATAATGTATAGACAGCATCCCAGTGACTGTCATAATGTAAAGACAGCATCCCTGTGACTGCCATAATGTACAGATAGCATCCCAGCATCATCGCCCGAACATGCTGGTCAACCTGATGACATCATCAGGTTGACCATGTTCGGGGATGATTGATGTGCCTACACTGAACGGCTGATGGTTCAGTGTAGGCAAAGCACAGACTATGAAATGACTGCATGATTACAATGGGCTCTATTTATTAACATTATTTTTACTAAAATAAAGGGAAAAAGGGTGGTGGGGCTTAGCGTCGGTGGGGGGTAGTAGCGGTGGTCGGTCGGCGCATGCGCGGGCTCTTAGTCACGGTATTTTTTCCGAAAATACCGCGACTAGAGTGCGGATGGGATCAGCAGGGACAGAGCTTTATCGCAAGCTCTGTCCCTGCAAGGGATTTATAGTAAATCCCTGTGATATTACCTGAATTCGCAATGCGAATTCACTCGGTAATATCACACTACAATCCGTATTCAATATGCGGATTGTAGTAAATAGAGCCCTATGTCTTAATTGTGCTCTCATTTCACAGTCGCCTAGTAGATGTGCAGCTTTACATCCAAATGAGCCCAAAAGCAGGCAGTAAGATCTATTTGTTGATGAAAACACACTGATACTTTTCAGAAAATGCATGTTGCCATTAGGATCATTGTGCCTTATAACCAATGCAGGGAAATGATATTAATGATCCCATTTGAATGTATATATCTGTGTTGTTTGTTTGTTTGTTTTTAATATAACAGCTTCATAATGGGGGTAAGGTGCAATCATGGAGATTTCCTGTCTCCCTGCAGAGGCTAGCAGATTGCTACTATTTCAGGGAGTCTCCCTGACAATGAGGAAGAGTTGGGAAGTATGGCTCACTAGAATGCTGGAGTATGGTTTGGAAGCTTATACTCTGTCACCTATCTAGTGCCCAGAGACTCCCTCTTGTAAGGATGAGTTAAATTCTCGCACCAAACCTGACCATGTTTGGCGTGCCTGTCTCTTTAAATCCACCTGCAGGTCTGCGCACGCACCCCTAGGGGAGCTGCAGCCGCATCAGAGACAGCAACAGGAGCAGAAACATCAGCAGTGGCCGCCGGGGGCTCCCAAGTCCGCTGCCGGTCGCGGGCCGGAACCCCAGTACTGCCGGACCCGATAAGTAACAGCTGGTGTCTGACACCTGTGACATACGGAACTTCAATGAGTGGGGGCATTCAATCCTCCATTGGTAGTTAGGAAATCCCATAATGAAAGTGTATTGGAATAACTTACTTGTCTGCTATTAACCAAAGATATACATAAAAAAAATTCTCTATACTTGTAATTGCAATGATGCGCAACATTACTGTGCATTCAGAGACTTTCACTAAAATATTGTCCTTTTTTTTATTTCAGAAGTATAAGAACATGTCTTGTGAAAGGTTAATGTTTGGAAGAGATCTCGAAAGAGCTAAGAATGAACGATCCTCCTTAGACAGTAACTACAACACTTTCAGATTTAAAACAAACAAAGGGTCTTGGCTTTAACTCATAAACATATGTTTTGGCATAAATATTGTGCTAATATCTCATTTTTATATAAATATGGACTTACACTGGACATTGCTTCTATCCTAGCGGTGGGCAATAAGCAGCCCCCCAGCTGCTGTAGAACAACACATCCCAGTATGCCCTACCACAGTTTTGCTAAAACTGTTGTAAGGCATGCTGGGATGTGTAGTTCAACAATAGCTGGAGGGCCACTTATTGTTCTATCCCAGCCCCACAGAAGTTAAGTAACACATTTAAACCTCTAGCGACAACACAATTTGCAGCAGACACACATATGCAGACCTGCCTCATCAGCTCAACTCGCTGTGTTCACCCTAGGGCTGTCCCTGCAGAGAGGAAGGCATTTAAATCTTTTTCAGGAGGAATAAGTACACTTTAATGAGTGCGCACATCTTAAACTACAGCAGTAAACATTTTGCACAACATCCGTACACTGAGGTGTATAACTCCCCTCCACATTCATTCCACTCCCAGGTGCTATATAGACAAGAAGAGAAAGATACCCAATTGGGTATACACAGGCGCTGGAATGAGCTGTTGATCTAGCAGCTGCTGAAATATGGGATCGTCAATCCCTACACAATAGAAAACACCAACACAAATAGCAGCGCTATTGATAAATGCACATACAAATATATAATGAAATTCAATTGGTACCAGTAAAAAGAACAATATATTTATTAAAAATATACGATATTTATCATATCAATTGAAATGTAAAGTGAACATGTACAATAAAAACATACAATCTCACCCACAACTTTGGATTAGAATGTCCCGATGATGGCAGACTGTTATATAGGTAGATGGGCCCTTATAGGGTTTGTGAAGAGTGAAAAATGCAGATCTTTATAGCAGCCTATTCCTCCTGGTATCCGCTAGAGGGATGTCCCTTGATCCACAATATGCCATATTGATTCACTACCCTATCCTCTAGCGGATACCTATACAAGCGCAGTACTCTGTTCCAATTGAGCTCCCTGCAGTTGAAGATATCAGCCCAAAAAGGAGGCATAATACATTGGATCACAGCGTGTTACCTATGGATACCGCAATATTGAGGACCCAGTGAGTGGATCAAGGGACATCCCTCTAGCGGATACCAAGAGGAATAGGCTGCTATAAAGATCTGCATTTTTCATTCTTCACAAACCCTATAAGGGCCCATCTACCTATTTAACAGTCTGCCATCATCGGGACATTCTAATCCAAAGTTGTGGGTGAGATTGTATGTTTTTATTGTACATGTTCACTTTACATTTCAATTGATATGATAAATATCGTATATTTTTAATAAATATATTGTTCTTTTTACTGGTACCAATTGAATTTCATTATATATTTGTATGTGCATTTATCAATAGCGCTGCTATTTGTGTTGGTGTTCACTCCCAGGTGCTATTTACAAGCAGAACAGCAATTAGTTTTCATTAACAATGTCATTTTTTTTGCCAGTTAGAAGTGTTTTAGGCTCATGGTTGTGCAAACATGATCTCTATCAGTCTGCCGCTGGTTTATTTATACAGAACAGACACATGCAACCACCTTAAGGGAATAATATAGAGTAAATCCACCTAGGTAGCCCAATTTTGCACCTTGGCAAAACCATGTTGCGCTGCAGAGTGAGCAAATTTAAAATGTGCCGACATCAAATCTAATTTGCAGTGTAGAAATAAAAGGTATGCAGTCAGCATGTCGACCTTCACTACGGCAGCATGTCGACACCAGGATGCCGACAGGGTGAAAATGTTGACCTCTACTATGTCAACATCTGGAAATTGTCAACATGGATAAATTACTGTTACTGTTAGGGATACCTTAGACATGAATTGTCGGCATGTTGAATGTCAATATGGTGATCGTCAACATTATCACCATGCCGACATTCTCTTGTCGACATGCTCATCGTTAACATAGTATGCCAAACTCAGAAATAATAACACTTGCCTAATCTCCAAAAATGGGAATCAGTGACGTGGGCAGGAGAGAGATTGATGAAGCAATTGCCGGCAAACTCATTATCACCTTCCCCCAGACACGTACGGCTGTACAATGTCGTGGATTGGGGGGAGGTGCTGCAATTATACAAATTGCATTGCGATGCCCACCCGTACATGCCACTTGGACATCCCCTACTACATGCAAAGCAGGCAGAATTTTCCCTGAATGTAAATAGAAAAGTTACATTTGTAGCACTTGAGTTGCAACTGATTCCCACGTAACGTCACATGCGGCCACATCTAGCGATTCTTTGCATACTACGCATACGTCCCGGGCTGCATACGCACCTGTGCGAAGGTGTGCAGGATTCAGAGGAGCACGCATCTCAGCCATTACTCTGGGGCCACTACATGGGTGTTTCAGGAGTGGAAACTGGGAGGTAAGAATGAGACCGGACGTGTTGGTGTGTCATGGGCATGTAGCCAGCGATGCCTACTCTATTCTGAGTCACACGTATGGACAGTGGATACCAGTCAGACGGATCTCTTGCACAGGTGTAAGTGCAGATGATAGTGATGGTGGATGCTCTTGCAAATGAGCAGTGGGGAGCAGAGCATTTCAAAGATGCGTGCAACTCAGAATACAGGCTTAGCATACAGTTTGCCATCTATTCGCAACAGGTTACTGGAATTGCATTCGCATTACGTGCAACTCAGAATTAGGCTCTTCATTACTAACTCTAAATTCGGCCATAGAGTGCAACTCTGTAACGTTAGTTATTGCCATTAATATACAAGTGCTAATGCTATGTACAACAAAACATCATTGCCCAAACTCACTAATGCTCTGTTGGCTGAATCATACTTGCCTACTATTAAATTCTCCTCTTTGGGAGAAGCCCAGAGAGGAGATGCAGCTGACCACTTTGAGGGCAGAGCCAGACTCTTTACATCATATGCAATTTGTGACATTTTAGCCCGCCCCCTCTTCATGGTTGGGCAATTCCTGGTATTATCTTCCCATCCTATCCACTTCACTAGGAAGTTGGCAGGATACGGGAGAGCCACCCATTCTTCTGGGGGTGTGGGGGGACTATCTGAAAAATCGTAAGCTTCCCTTAAATATTCTGTATTATAATGTTGTTCTTGTATTATAATGTTGTTCTCTCTCTCTCTTCAGTCTGTGTTTCCGTATAATGGTTTCTCAGTTTTTTAAAGATATGACCTATATTTAGTCTAAAGAGGAAAGATAAGTATTGGGTATGAGATGTAGGATTTACAATTACTATTATGTATAAGAAAGAATCTATAAAATCATACTGCTATTAAATCGTGGCCGATGTTATGCATTTACGCATGCATCACAGTACACGTGCGCAAATTAGTTCGAGCGATCGGGAAGTGCTCGCTCGTCCAGCAAAGACAGCCCGGTGGAATGAGTGACAGGAGAGGCCGTTTGTGGGTGGTAACAGGGGCAGGGCAGTAGTAACGGGGGAGTGGAGTTGCGAACGCAGGCGTGCCAGAGTTTTTCAACGCCGTTTCAGAGGCGTGTAGAATTAACAGGCAGCATCAGAGTACACATCACCTGGCTGGATTTCACACTAAAATGCTCGCAGTGCTTGCCGTAGGGTAAAGGCAACCGTAAGCGATGCGGTTAGATCCGATGGAACCCGATGTACCGATGGTTGTATATACTTACTGGAGATGACGTGCGCTAGTGGGCGGCTAAAGACAGGCTGGTGGGCATCTATAAACACAAAGTGATCGCTCGCCAAGACATAGTGGGCATGCTTATGCCTTGCCGTGCGATCGCCTGCCTTGACGTCACTTAGCTGAATTTGCATACGCTGGGATCGAGCGGCCGCATCTTGCGTACATGTCTGAATCAGGTCCTTAAATTGATGTTCTCATGTAAAAAAAAAAAATATCCCATCATACTGTATATTAAGTGCGGCTTTGCTGAAGGACCAAGTATGTAGATAACTTATCGTCATGACTGAAAAAACTATTTTTACGCTGTTCCTTGCTCAGTCATCATGTTTTGTCATTTATGAGGGATTAATAGTACAGTTCCTGCTCTGTTCAATTTATTGAAAGATGACCAAAAAAACAAATGAAGACGTAGGCTAGGAGGTACATTCAGCAAGCATCTAACAGGGCTGTGCCAATATTTTATAAACACTCTTCCCGTTGCAAATGTGTCACCCATGTGCCTGACAACAGCGGGAATATGCAATGTCCACATGAACAGATAAGCATAGACCCTCAGTGATGTCAATGGTCTCCGGGAAAATGGCGCACTGTGTGTACTAATAAACACTGCTTCATGCAACAAAATGGCCGACTCCATTTCTCTGATGGTGACAAGTAAATGTTAGCAGCCACACTGATTGCTCTGTTGAGGTAAACTGAAGTGTCGCCTAGCAACTACCCACACACAAGCAAATTCTGTATTGTTTCGGCCCGCAATTTTTTGATCGATGTGTTCTAAAAGGCCCAAAATTACTGATGAAACCGCCACATGTGGCCAAGCTTCTACACCGAATCAATTCCAGCGAGGGAGTATGTTACTGGAACTTCACACCTCCCATGTGCTAATTTTAGGTGAATAGTCACAATTGAGGGGTGTGACCTGCCATACATTTGGTTGGGCTTTGTGATGGAATTAAGGCCCTCATTCAGAGCCACTCGCTATTTGCGGTCGTTCGTTCTAAAACAAGGGGTGGCTATTCAAATGATCCGTTCGCAAATTGCAGTCTGTTCACACCTCTAAGTCTGAACGAGCGAGCAAAACATACGCTCGTTTATTTGTTAAAAACGCCCCCTGGCCGCTCGCACCATACGTCATGTCCACTATTTATTAGATTAATCGAGTACATCGTACAGCGTATGAACTGCTCGCTATTCTTGTGGTTGGTTTTTTCAACCGCTATTTTGCGAGCAGTTCTGAGTTAAAAAAACCAAGTGACGTGGTCAATGACGCTGCTGTATTAATTATGCACACCCTTAAAACGCCCATTTTGACCTTTAAGCACGCCTGCGTTCTGATCTCCACTCCCCGTTTACAAGCACCTTCCCCTGTTACCACCCACATACGCCTCATTCTGTCACTCAAAATAGCAGGCACTCGCTATATAGCGTACAAACGATTTTCGGCCGCACTGACTGGTTCGCGCATGCGTACTAAAAACCGTACGCATGCGCAGATGTGCGAACATCGCTCGGAACGAGCGTACGGCCGCTAGCGAGCCTAAGTAATTTGTTCAGAAAAGGGTGGTTTGGAAGATTGGTGGTATAGCCTGTTTGGTCATTACTTTTATTGGGAATGCTATAAAGGGTGTTGATTTGATAAACCTGCAGGTAGTATTCAGTAAAAGATCCCCAAAATGTACAGTAAACTGCTAAAAGCAGTTTTGCTGCTACCTTGATATATGACCTTCTGGACAACTTGTAACCAGTTGCCACCAGGCTCGGACTGGGCTGTCGGGGATTCGGGGAAAGCCCCGGTGATTTATGGCCACTTCCTCTATTGCAGGAGGGCGTTGTCTAGCCACTGTAACCGGCACTGTACTTTATACATGCGAGTGGTGTGCAGCGAGAGGTGAGCGACGGGTGGTGTCAGGGCCGGCTCCAGTGGTCAGAGCATCCCAGTGCCGGCCCATCATATGGCGCCCTCTCATCGCGCACGGCGAAGCTGACCGGTTTTGGGTGTGTGGCCTAATTACCAATGGTCACACCCCCTATGTGACGTTATTTGGAGGCGTGCCCGCATGGCACGCCTCCAAATAACGTCAGGCTGGGGGTAAAGCCCAGCAATCCGTCACAGGCTGGGCTTCCCCCAGCCCTCTTCCGTTAGTGAATGGATGCGCGCGGCATCCATTCACACTCCGGGGATCCGGCACTGCCGCACAGCTGCGGCGGTGGGGGTCCCCAACCTCCCAATTAGACCACCCGTGGGCCACTTCGACCCGCGGATGGAGCAGCGGGAATCGGGATGCTGGGGAAGGGTGCCGTCCTCTAGGGGTGGCGCCCTTGTGCGACCGCACTGGTCGAACACCGCTAGAGCCGGCCCTGGGTGGTGTGTAGCGGGAGGTGTGCGGCAAAGTACAGGTTTCTTCTAGCACCACTGATTCCTCCTTGCGGAATCAGTGGTGACGTCACGCAGGAGGAACTAGACTACTGCAGGTGGTCACTTCAGTCACAGTCCAGGCTGTCGGTGGCTTGGGGTGGACAGGGGCGATTGGGCGCTGGCAGCTGGCTGCTGAACACCAATATAGTTCCCAGCACCAGCTGCACCACACAATTTCCAGCGGTGATGTCAGCAGGGAGAAGCAGGCTGAACTCTTGTAATTGACAGCAGCAGCTGCACCACTCAGATTCCAGGGTAACGTCAGCGGGGGGAGAAGCCCAGGCACAGAGGAGCCTGAAAGACAACAGAGGCGGATCCATGGAGCCTCCACATCCGGAGCCAGCTAACTGAATTGCTAAACAGTAAGTTTATAATTATTGGAATAAAAAGTGGACTCAGTAGGAAATATCTGATTTTACTTGTCAGGTTATAAAAAAACCAGGCAGTGTCACATAAAGATGCATTAGTTATAGGGGTGTGCACCGGCCACTTTTCGTGTTTTGGTTTTGGATCTGGATCTTTCTTTGTGTTTTGGATCTGGATTGGTTTTGCCAAAACCACCCTTCCGTGTTTTGGGTTCTGGGTTTTGTGTTTTGGATCTGTATTTTTTTTTTTTAAAAAGCATAAAAACAGCTAAAATCACAGAATTTGTGGGTTTTTCTGCTCCTATGCTATTATTAACCTCAATAACCTTAATTTCCACTCATTTCCAGTCTATTCTGAACACCTCACAATAGTGTTTTTATGTCCAAAAGGTTGCACAGAGGTAGCTGGATGACTATGCTAAGAGATACGAGTGGGCAGCAAAAACACGTGGCCCATCTAGGAGTGACACTACAGTGGCAGACAGGATGGCAGTTTGAAAAACTATGCCCCAAACAGAACATAATGCAAAGAAAAAAAAGAGGTGCAAGATGGAATTGTCCTTGGGCCCTCCCACCCTTATGTTGTATAAACAGGACATGTACACTTTAACAAACCAATCATTTCAGCGCCAGGGTCTGCCACACGACTGTGGCTGAAATGATTGGTTCGTTTGGGCCCCCACAAAACAAGCTGGCAATTAATCTGTCCCTGCACAAACTGGCTCTACAGAGGCAAGATGTCGTCCTCATCCTCCTCATCCACCGATTCCTCACCCTCTTCAGTGTTGTGTACATCCTCATCCTCACAGAGTATTAACTCGTCCCCACTGGAATCCACCACCACAGGTCCCTCTGTACGTTCTGGAGGCTGGTCTCCCTGGAAGAGTTGATAATTCATTTTTATGAACATCATCTTCTCCACATTTTGTGGAAGCAACCTCCTACGCCTTT
The DNA here is from genome assembly GCA_031769625.1 of Taudactylus pleione. Lineage (NCBI taxonomy): Eukaryota > Metazoa > Chordata > Amphibia > Anura > Myobatrachidae > Taudactylus > Taudactylus pleione. Next base: position 1,909,940 of record JAUIMM010000091.1, on the reverse strand, counting down.
CGCTGACAAGGTTCCCGGCTGCACTAAACACTCTTTCGGAGTACACACTGGAGGGGGGGCAACTCAGATAAAATAGAGCCAGTTTGTACAGGGGCCTGCAAATTGCCTCTTTTTCCTGCCAGTACAGGTATGGACTGTCTGACATGCCTACTTGGATGCTGTCACCGATGTAATCCTCCACCATTCTGTCAATGGTGACAGTATCATATGTAGTGACAGTAGACATGTCAGAAATTGTTGCCAGGTCCTTCAGTCCGGACCAGATGTCCAAAATTGGTCCTTTTGCCCTGCATCACCGCCAGCGGGTTGCTTAGGATACCTACGTTTTTTCCTGGCAGCCCCAGTTGCGGGAGAAAATGAAGAAGGAGCTGTTGACGTGTCACGTTCCGCTTCAGCTGACAGTGTGTTCACCAGCAGGCCTTTGCACCTCTGCAGGCTTGTGTCAGCCGGAAAGAGAGACACCACATAGGCTTTAAACCTAGGATCGAGCACGGTGGCCAAAATGTAGTGGTCTGATTTCAACAGATTGACCACCCTGGAATCCTGGCAAAGCGAATGAAGGGCTTCATCCACAAGTCCCACATGCCAAGCGGAATCGCTCCGTCTTAGCTCCTCCTTCACTTTCTCCAGCTGCTTCTGCAAAAGCCTGATGAGGGGAATGACCTGACTCAAGCTGGCAGTGTCTGAACTGACTTCACGTGTGGCAAGTTCGAAGGGCTGGAGAACCTTGCACAACACGGAAATCATTCTCCACTGTGCTTGAGTCAGGTGCATACCCCCTCCTTTGCCTATGTCATAGGTGGATGTATAGGCTTGAATGGCCTTTTGCTGCTCCTCCATCCTCTGAAGCATATAGAGGGTTGAGTTCCACCGCGTCACAACCTCTTGCTTCAGGTGATGGCGTGGCAGGTTCAAGAGTGTTTGCTGGCGCTCCAGTCTTCGGCACGCAGTCGCTGAATGGCGAAAGTGGCCAGAAATTTTTCGGGCCACCCAAAGCGTCTCCTGCACGCCCCTGTCGCTTTTCAGAAAATTCTGCACCACCAAGTTTATTGTGTGAGCAAAACATGGGACATGCTGGAATTTGCCCAGATGTAATGCCCGCACAATATTGGTGGCATTGTCAGATATCACAAATCCCCAGGAGAGTCTAAGTGGGGTAAGCCACTGGGCGATGATTTCCCTCAGTTTCTCTAAGAGGTTGTCGGCGGTGTGCCTCTTACCGAAACCGGTGATACACAGTGTAGCCTGCCTTGGAACGAGCTGGCGTTTCTGAGATGCTGCTACTGGTGACGCTGCTGCTGTTGCTGCGTAAGGTGATACATCTACCCAGTGGGCTGTCACAGTCATATAGTCCTTAGTCTGCCCTGTTCCACTTGTCCACATATCTGTGGTTAAGTGGACATTGGGTACAACGGCATTTTTCAGGATACTGAGGACACTTTTTCTGACGTTTCTGTACAGTCTCGGTATCGCCTGCCTAGTGAAGTAGAACCTAGATGGGATTTGGAACCGGGGACACACTACCTCCATCAATTGTCTAAATCCCACTGCACTAATGGCGGATACCGGACGCACGTCTAACACCAACATAGCAGTCAAGGCCTCAGTTATACGTTTTGCTTCAGGATGACTGCTGTCGTACTTCATCCTCCTCGCTAAGGACTGTTGGAGGGTCAATTGTTTAGTAAAAGTAGTGGTGTTCCTACTTCCTCTCTGGGATGATGAACGACTCCCAGCAGCAGCAACAGCAGCAGCAGGAGGCGTAGCAATGCAGGATCCTCCGGAGGAATCCCGGATAGGAGAATCAGTCATGCCAGTGACATGGCCTGCAGGACTACTTCCGATCCTGACTAAGGAGGAAATTGACGAGGAGGGAGTTGATGGTGTGGTTTGCAGGCGCTTGGATACAACAGGACAACGGGATTTAGGTGTCCCTGGACTGCTTACGGTCTTAGCCACTTTTTATGAACGCGCTGCAGGTGCCGTATAAGGGAGGATGTTCCTAGGTGGTTAACGTCCCTAACCCTACTTATTTCACCTTTACATATGGTACATATGGCAAGACAGTTGTTGTCCGGATTTGGATAGAAATATTGCCAGACCAAAGAGGTGGAATGTTTGGTCTTCTGCCCAGGCATGACCGTGATGGGCTTTTTCATCCCACGGACAACAACTGTCTCCCCCGGAGCATGATTTAAACAAACCACATCACCATCAGAATCCTCCTCGCCAACTTCCTCCTCAGTGCCAGCTACACCAGTATCCTCATCCTGTTGTACTTCAACAGTGACATCTTCAATTTGCATATCAGCAAGTGGACTGTGGGTGCTCCTTTCAGCATTTGCAGGGGGCGTGCAAATGGTGGAAAGAGCCACCTCTTCCCGTCCAGTGCTGGGAAGGTCAGGCATCGCAACCGCCACCACACTTGGACTCTCCTTGGGGATTTGTGATATCTTCTTAGAACGCACAGTTCTTTGCTGTGCTTTTGCCAGCTTAACTCGTTTGATTTTTTTAGCCGGAGGAGGGCTTCCATCGTCATGTGAAGCTGAACCACTATTCATGAACATACTAGTCATACAAGTATGACACACACTAGTCATAGGGAAAGACCTTAGCCGTTCCTTGCCACTCCGTGTCATAAATGGCATATTGGCAAGTTTACGTTTCTCTTCAGATGATTTAAATGTTTTTTTTAAGGTCATTTTCCTGAATTTTGTCATTTGGGATTGTATGTGGCCTCTACTATGACATTGGGCATCGGCCTTGGCAGACGACGTTGATGGCATGTTATCGTCTATGTCATGACTAGTGGCAGCAGCTTCAGCACTAGGAGGAAGTGGTTCTTGATCTTTCTCTATTTTATTTTTATCGGAGAAAGTTTGGTCCTCCATTTATGTTATATCGATTTGATATATACGTGCGGCTAAGGCGCACACAAACACAGAAAACATTTTTTTATTTTGCTGGAGAGTAGTGCACTTTGTGGATTACACCACCCTTTAAGAAATGAGCCAGCCGGCTCTTTACTTATGGGACACAGGCGCACGCTTGGCACTACTTTGTTGATGCACGTGCGGCTACTGCGCACACAATTCACAAACACAGAAAATATTTATTTATTTTGTTTGGAGTGTACTTTGGGGGTTACAGCACCCTTTAACGGTCAAGCCAGCCGGCCCTTTACTTACGACACAGGCGCACACTTGGCACTACTTTGTTGATGCACGTGCGGCTACTGCGCACACAATTCACAAACACAGAAAATATTTTTTTATTTGGTTTGGAGTGTACTTTGGGGGTTACAGCACCCTTTAACGGTCAAGCCAGCCGGCCCTTTACTTATGACACAGGCGCACGCTTGGCACTACTTTGTTGATGCACGTGCGGCTACTGCGCACACAATTCACAAACACAGAAAATATTTTTTTATTTGGTTTGGAGTGTACTTTGGGGGTTACAGCACCCTTTAACGGTCAGGCCAGCCGGCCCTTTACTTATGACCCAGGCGCAAGCTTGGCACTACTTTGTTGATGCACGTGCGGCTACTGCGCACACAATTCACAAACACAGAAAATATTTTTTTATTTGATTTGGAGTGTACTTTGGGGGTTACAGCACCCTTTAACGGTCAAGCCAGCTGGCCCTTTACTTATGACACAGGCGCACGCTTGGCACTACTTTGTTGATGCACGTGCGGCTACTGCGCACACAATTCACAAACACAGAAAATATTTTTTTATTTGGTTTGGAGTGTACTTTGGGGGTTAAAGCACCCTTTAACGGTCAAGCCAGCCGACCCTTTACTTATGATACAGGCGCACGCTTGGCACTACTTTGTTGATGCATGTGCGGCTACTGCGCACACAATTCACAAACACAGAAAATATTTTTTTATTTGGTTTGGAGTGTACTTTGGGGGTTACAGCACCCTTTAACGGTCAAGCCAGCCGGCCCTTTATTTATGATACAGGCGCACGCTTGGCACTACTTTGTTGATGCACGTGCGGCTACTGCGCACACAATTCACAAACACAGAAAATATTTTTTTATTTGGTTTGGAGTGTACTTTGGGGGTTACAGCACCCTTTAACGGTCAAGCCAGCCGGCCCTTTACTTATGATACAGGCGCACGCTTGGCACTACTTTGTTGATGCACGTGCGGCTACTGCGCACACAATTCACAAACACAGAAAATATTTTGTTATTTGGTTTGGAGTGTACTTTGGGGGTTACGGCACCCTTTAACGGTCAAGCCAGCCGGCCCTTTACTTATGACACAGGCGCACGCTTGGTACTACTTTGTTGATGCACGTGCGGCTACTGCGCACACAATTCACAAACACAGAAAATATTTTTTTATTTGGTTTGGAGTGTACTTTGGGTGTTACAGCACCCTTTAACAGTCAAACCAGCTGGCCCTTTACTTATGACACAGGCGCACGCTTGGCACTACTTTGTTGATGCACGTGCGGCTACTGCGCACACAATTCACAAACACAGAAAAAATAATTTTTTTTTAGCACTTGGGGGGGAGCACCCCTGACGGACAGAGCACCCCCTGGACAACACTACAGCACCCCTTTAGGACTGGGACTCTGCACAGGACTTTGGAGTGGACACAGCCCCTATGGACAACTGACTGCACAACACAGTCCAGCCAGCCCCTATGGACTTTGAAGTAGTGGACACAGCCCCTATTGACAACAGCAGCACAACACAGCCAGCCCCTATGGACTTTGAAGTAGTGGACACAGCCCCTATGGACAACAGCAGCACAGCACAACACTACTCTGCACTACACTACACTACACTACACAGCCCAGCCAGCCCTAACTCCCACCCTCCCTCATCACTGTCCACAGCCGAGTGAGAAAATGGCGCCGACGCAGATTCCTTATATAGGATCCAAAACCCGCGAGACCCGGAAGGCGGGATGATGACGTTTTGCCTCGATTTCAGATCCGAGTCAGGCGGGAAAAGTCGAGCCTGACTCGGATCGGCCTCGGATCGGGGGGGGGGGGCCTGGGGGGGGTTCGGATTTCAGAAATCCGAACCCGCTCACCCCTAATTAGTTAACACTCTATGCCTATCCTTGCTGACATACAGTCAGTGTGTCTCCCCAACATATAATAAAAAGTAGTAACAGCAATTTAATAGCTTGTGTCAGCAAGCATAGACCGGACCAGAATAAGGCTTGTGAGGGCACTGCGGCAACTAGGTTGAGGGGGGGCCCCCACCAACAAAATTGATTATGTGAATATATTTTACAGATGTATTAATTATAAAGACAAGTGGACCAATTGCACACCAAACCAGCGCATGCGCAGCACTACCTACAGCTGCGGTAATTTTGTGTGCCCCCCTCCGAAAACCTCTCCCCCGTCCCGCACTTACCTGCCCGCTGCAGCCACCTCCGGGGGCTGGTCTGACATGTGTTCTACCAGCAGACCACAGTACAGTTTAGAAAAAAAAAACAGTGTCCGAGCAGCCACAGGGGCCAGAGGACGGACCAGAGCGACGGATGGAGACACCGGGGGACCTGCCCAGCTGACACAGGTAAGTGTCACCTGCAATTCGCCACCTGACAGTGGTGGATAGTAACTCCATCAAATTCCAAAAAAGACATAATTTTTGGAAATTGATGAATACCATAATGTCCATAATTTCCGTGGAAATTAATGCAGGGGGACTTAACCAGGTGATATCAGTGATATCTCCTGTGTTAAGATACTTCATGAATACTAAAATATCGGTATTTAAGGAAAATGTCCTTAAAATGTTATTTTAGTGTTGATGAATAGGCCCCTAAATCACATCATTTGGGATTTTTTCTTGTTCCTAGAGTATTATTAACCACAATAACATTAATTTTCAGTCAATTTAAACCACCTCACAGCTTACAATATTGTTATCACCATTAGTGCCCAAAGGCTGCAGTGAGCTAGCTGGTTACTAAGCTACAGAGCAGCGGCACAGACACCGCAGTTTAAAGAACATCTATGAAACGTTGCCACACAGCAGTGGCAGAAACTAAAGGCAGTGCAAGATGGAATTGTCCTTGAGTCACAGTACTTGTTTATACAGTGGCTAAGGGCCTGATTCAGAGCCGCTCGTAAGCGGTCGCTCGTTCGCACTGAGCGATGTTCGCACAACTGCGCATGCGAACGGATTGTAATACGCATGCGCGAACCAGTCAGTGCGGACGAAAATCGTTTCATCGCAAAATAGCGAATGTCTGCTATTTTGAGTGACAGGAGGAGGCGTATGTGGGTGGTAACAGGGGAAGGTGCTTGAAAACGGGGAGTGGAATTCAGAATGCAGGCGTGCTTAAAGGTCAAAACGGCCGTTTTATGGGTGTGCATAATTAATATAGCAGCGTCAGCGACCACGTCACTTGTTTTTTTTTTAGTCAGAACTACTCGCAAAATAGCGGTTGAAAAAACCAACCACAAGAATAGCGAGCAGTTCATACGCTGTTCGATGTACTCGATTAATCTAATAAATAGCGGACATGACGTATGATGCGAGCGGCCAGGGGGCGTATTTTTCAAAATTTCGACCGCAAGTTTTGCTCGCTCGTTCAGACTTAGAGGCGAGAACAGACCGCAAAGTGCGAACGGTTCATTTGAATAGCCACCCCTTTTTTTTAAACGAACGACCGCAAATAGCGTGCGGCTCTGAATGAGGTCCTAAGGCCCATGGAGTCACGGTGCTTGTATACACAGAGGGCTACTGCCCAAAGAGTCACAGTGCTTTTATACACAGAGGGCTTATGCCCAAGAAGTCACAGTGCTTGTAAACAATTAGTCCCAATGAGGCCCAATTAGTCACAGTGTTTCTATACACAGAGGGCTTATACCAAATAAGTCACTGTGCTTGTAAGCACATTAGAGCACAGGTTCTCAAACTCGGTCCTCAGGACCCCAAACAGTGCATGTTTTCCAGGTCTCCTTACAGGATCGCAAGTGAAATAATTGTCTCCACCTGTGGATCTTTTAAAATATGTCAGTGAGTAATGAAATCACCTGTGTAGTTGCTGGGTGACCTGCAAAAACGTGAACTGTGTGGGGTCTTGAGGACAGAGGGCCTACTTCAGACCCGCTCGTGAGCGCTGAGTGCTCGCAAGCGGGTCAATGTTGCCCAAGTGCGCATGCGCACGACGGAGGCGGCTCCGTCGTGCGCATGCGCGATAACCGAATAACGACGGCCAAGCCGTCTTTATTGGTCTCGCACCAAAGGGGGCATTCTGTCGATGGTGAATGACAGCATGCCCCCTTTGGTGGGCGTGCCGGGGGCGTGGCTGCCCAGACGGAGGCGTTCCCATGGGAACGCCTACCGTCTGGGGCCGGCCCCACTGACATCACTAGTGATGTCAGTGGGAGTGCTTTTGGCTCTGATAGAGACAAAAGCACTCCAGGGCTTGCGGCAGCGAGACCCTACCGCAAGGGTCTCGTCGCAAGCCCGATGGTCGCGATGGTCAAGTCCATGGCGACCATCATTTTGGCGGTCACCCACAGCTATGCGAGCGGCCAGGAGGCCGCTCCAAAAAGGAGGAGGGACGGCCCTGATTCAGAGCGAGTGCTCTGTCAGAGCGTTCGGCTCTGAATCAGGGCCAGAGTTTGAGAACCACTGCATTAGAGTACAGCACAAAAAAATGTCCACTGGATGATAGTACAGGGCCAGACTAATACATCAGTGTGCTTTGTGTGCCTCCGATCAGCCCCTGCCAGTCCCGACTCCCTCCCTCCGTCCTAACTAAGTAACATGCAGAGCTCTGCGCAGCGTGAAATGGCGCAGAGTCTCGCAAGAATCAGACGTCGGCTGGATGACGTTCGGCCTCTAGGTGGAATCCGAGTCAGGCGTGAACATCCGAGCTTAAGCTTGGGTGTACTCAGATTCCAACTATTCGGAGCGGTTCGGATTCTCACCCGATAATTAATATAATGAATAGACCCCTAAGTGCGTGAGTATCCTTACCATAATCCTAGCTCAGCTAAGAAGATGCGTTTCCCTTATACTCGCATTATATAGCTGTTTGTATCTGCTCTGTTATGTCCCGGTGAAAGGTTAATTGATGCAAAAATATACAATGCTTCGCATGATTGCACATCAGAAATACAGTTTGATACATGTTGTTTCTCCTGAGCCTAGATCAATATATAAAAACAAATGCAAACAGAAATTCAAATATGTTCATGCAAGCGTGAACATCTAAACATCATACGAATTATACTTTATATTAACAGTTACAGGTGACAGACAGATAAACCTGCTGAGGCATGTATAGGTAGTGCACCGTTTGTAGGAGCCTTCATATATGAGAGAAAATTTTCTTATTTTGAAAGCAAAGGATTTTTAGTTTTGATTGAATGAATACTTAATTCTAGTTAATGAATAATGTGCACTGCATTGACTACAGGTATAATAATAACACATGATGCATACTGTACCTCCCAACATTCTTAAATTCAGTATCGGGACTCCCGCTCGCCGAAAGCCTCGCGGTGAATGGTGCGTTGCCTGGCGTGACGTCCCCATTTTCATCACTCTGTGGGCAAACGTAGCACTCCCAGAGATGCTGGACTGCCCCAGGCTCTCCCTGAGCAGCGGTGTGATTTCCCCCAACTTTCCCCCACACACTGTGGCCCACAGGTGGGACAGTACCTGAATAGCGGCACTGTTGTGCCAAAAGTGGGACAGTTGGGAGCAGGGTTGGACTGGCCCACAGGTGTACAGGGGAAATCCCCGGTGGGCCCCACTGCCTGAGGGCCCACCCCCTCTTCTAGGTGTCAGGTTCCAGATCTCAAATCATACATTATTACTGTATTAGATGGTCAGCTACCTGGTGGGTTAGTATCACTGATCAACATGGGTGCTTGGCTTTTTTCTATAGAAACTACAACAAGATTTGCCTATTGGTTAGCCAAGCGTCTGTGGTGGCTGGCCACACCCCTAAGCTTGGACCCATACCACTGCCTTCCCCCAGTGGGGCCTTAGTGCCCCAGTCCGACACTGGTTGGGAAGTAGGCAGGTTCCTCACACACTGTTCTTCAGTGCACGTGATATTATGAGCGCATATAGGAAAAAAAAGTTGTTGTGCCGGATGGTCCCGGGCCCTCTATGCCTGCGCCTTGCTGATTAGTCCAGCAGTACAGGCTCGGAGCCTGGTCACTATCAGCGCACCAGCTGCCAGGGGAAATCTGAGTAACCTCAGGGTAATTGTTTGACATGGACCAGTTCATTATCAGTCCGTTCCAGATTTGACATCACAATCTAAAGTGATCTTATTATAACTTTTATAAAATATATGAAAATAATGTTAACATAGAAAATTAGTCACAGATTTGGGAAATAAAAATTGTTTACCTCTATCACAGTGTTGGCTAACCTTGACACTCCAGCTGTTGTGGAACTATATATCCCAGCATGCCCTGCCACAGTTTTAGCATGCCCTAATAGCAAAACTGTAGCAGTGCATGCTGGGTTATGTAGTTCCATAACAGCTGGCGTGTCAAGGTTAGCCAACAATGCTCTATCACATCAAAAAGAGAAAATACAAGTTGGCTTTATCAGTTGTCCTAGATAGGTACATGCCTAATGAGGTGTATGCTTAGTGGTGACATGTAGCGTGGCCTTACCTTGGAAGGGCAACAAAAGTAAATCTGCCTGGAGAATGGAATTCTCTGTATGTGGACTTTTAGTCATGCTTTCCTACTCTCCCAAAATGTTTTGGAGACATGCAAATTTTGGGGGTCCCATGGGTCACCCTTCCACATCCCATCCACATCCTAGTGAAAATGGTGGGACAGTAGGTGCGATGACTGATTTTCACATCTTGAGCCTATTATTCATGTCATTATGACGTGGGAGGGTCTAATGATGCAAATCGCCGAGCACCGCCCCCCCCCTCCTCCAACACACACACACACGCACTGCCCCATCCAGGCTGTTAAGCCCAGCTCTCTGCCCTTCCACCTTTTCGAGTACATGAGCCCTGGCCTGTGCCGCTGGCTTCTTGCTGCGGGCGGATGTGGGGAGTCGCTCATTTTAAAGACCAGCTACCAGGGGGGCTGCAGCCACAGACACTACTCAGCTCACAGGGGGTGGAACTGAATGTGCAGAATCACAGATGCAGAGCAGCAGCCAGTATGAGTCCATCCGGGGGATATGAGGCTCGTTTCAGACCCGCTCACTAGATGTGTTCGCACGTAGCAAAAGTATGCAAATCTGCGATCACACGGCAAGGCATTAGAACGCCCACTGTCTTGGCATGTGATCACGCTGTGTATGCAGACACCCACCAGCCTGTCTTAAAACGCCCACTTATGCACATCATCCCCAGGATGTGTATGCAACCATCGGTAACATCAAGTACCATCGGAAGCGAAAGCTGCCCTTGTGGTTGACCATACCCTACCGCAATCACTGCGAGTGCTTTAGTGTGTAAAACAACCATGTGACGTGTACGATGCGTCTTAATTACGCACATCTCTGAAATGGCGTTAAGACGCTCAGGCACGCCTGCGTTCACACCACCACTCCCCCATTTCCTTCAACCAACCCGTCACCACCCACAAACAGCTTCTCCTGTCACTCATTTTGGCAAGGTGGCTATGTGCAGCGAGCGAGCGTTTCACGATCGCATGGACTGGATCGCGCACTGCAATGCGTATGCATGCGCAGAATGCAAACATCGGCAGGCTGCGTGCAAACGCATCCTAGCGAGCGGGTCTGTTCCTGCTCCAGGCAATCACCAGATCACCAACTTCTTTTCATGCTACCGAAAAGCGTTCCCCAACAGAATGAGGTCTTTCTGGGCAGCAGGACCATGGTGGCTTGCTCTGGGGCAGAACCTGGGTATCACAGAGGTATTTATTTGATTACTGCCCAAAAAAAATGTTTTGTCCCCCGCGAGTATTTGCATTAAAAATTCTGCAACCAATTTTTTTCAGTTGAATACCTCGGGTACTGGGAGCCTTTAGCCGCGGTAATTAAAAATTGGTTGTGATGACCATGGTAATTTTTACAGCAAAAGTCACACACTCAATTGTATATGCCCCACAGTGAGCACATACATCTCCCCTCCAGGACTGTTCATTGAGGGAGAAAATATAATGTTGGCAAATATGTTTTATTTAACTCTCATTATGGGGTATATTTACTAAAGTGCATGTTGACCATAGCTTCCAATATGATTTTAGCTATTTCCTTGTAGAATGTGCTAGATATATGTTAAGTAGAATCTTTTTGGTTGCTATAGGCAACATCTCCACTTCTAAAAACCTGCACTTTAGTTAATATACCCCTTTGTTTCAAATCAAGAACTCAGGGAATCTTACTAATACAGTTCCCCGAGGCCTTAACCTGTTTATCCACAAGTCGTATCATATTGATACAATCACATAATTTTAAGTGAAATGCCAATGGACTATGTGGGACTTGGGAGTAGTGGTTCTACCGAGTGAGGCAAGCAACTGCAGGAGCTGTTTGCAGCAGAATTGAACATCATTTACTAGCATGGATATGCCCTCCACCCAGATCCTGTCTGCAATCCAGAGCAGTAACTAGACTTTTTGGTGCCCTGGGCCAGAAAGAGCATGGGCGCCCACCTCGCATTTTTCAAATAGGGACATAAGATGCACGCTCCAAAAAAAGTGTGTGGCCTCATGGGGAAGGAGCATGACAAATCTGATTTGTCTTGTACGATGATGAAGGGGTACTGATCCACTGTACCACTGTTATCCAGGTGTCACTGTTAAACACATTGTGGATCCAATGGCTGCAGTGATGATACAATAATTATGCAGTATAACTAACCAACTCTGGGAGAGGTACTCGAGGTGTGCTGGTAACACCTGAGTCTGGAATCGGCGGCTGTGTTCAGGGCTGCCATCAGAAATCGTGGGGCAGATAACTCCATGTGTAAGGTGTCTGACTGCCATGTGAGAGGTGCCAGAGAGGTAATAGCGGCAGCCAGGAGATGCCGGGGATCAATGAAAAGTGAGGATGATTATAAACAGAAATTTGACAGCGCCCCCTGCCCTGCGGTGGCACGTGTCGCACCACCCTAGTTACGACCCTGCTGCAATCAATATCCTGCAATCTCTAGAGACTCTCTAACTCTAAACCAACAGCACTAGTTGTCTGATCTCTTGAACTCTAGTTCAGCTTTCCTGAATGCTTTGCATATTTTGGGGCTGGACAAAAGGTAAAGTGGATGGAGATAAAGTACCAACCAATCAGCTCCTGACATTTTTCAAACACTGTAAATTGACAGTTAGGAGATGATTGGTTGGTACTTTGGCACTGATTCAGAGCCGGACGCTCTTTCAGAGCACTCGCTCTGAATCAGGGCGTTTTTTTTTTGTCTTTTTTGAGCCGGCCCCCTGGCCGCTCGCTAAGTTGTGGGTGACCACCCACAGCTTTTGCGAGCGGCCAGGTGATGGTCGCGATGGTCGTGACCATCGGGCTTGCGATGAGACCCTTGTGGTAGGGTCTCGTTCCCGCAAGCCCCAGTGAACTTCCTGCTCTAATAGAGCAGGAAGCTCACTATTGACATCACGAGTGATGTCAGTAGGGCCGCCCACAAACGGCAGGTGTTCCTTTCGGGAACGTCTCCGTTTAGCCAGCCACCCCCCCTCCCCGCCGACAAAACGGGGCTAGCTGTCGATCAACATCGACAGCCGCCCCATTTTGTTGCGAGCCCCGGACAAAGTGATTTTTCGCTCCTTGGCCTGCATGTGCGCACTGACCAGCCATCGACCCGCTTGCGAGCGGGTCTGAATCAGGCCCTTTGTCTCCATCCACTTGATCTCTCTACAAAACTTAAGACATAGACCACAGAGTACCAACCAATCAGCTCCTGTCACTGTACAAGACACTTTATTGTCTGCTCCCTCTGGCAACATTGTGCCTTTGACCTCGAATCTGACCTGCATTGCCACCTGGACCGACTTGTGTTTTTGACCCAGACTGACCCTTGTATGCTGCCTGGTCTGACCTTTGTGTACTGAATTCAGCATTTAATGTCAATCGTGCTCATCCACTGCCCAGTATTCTGCTACCACTGTGCATGACAGATCTGCTACTGGTAATTATTGCTGCACTGATGAATCATATTGTAGATGTGCTGCAAATCAGGCAAGACTCATGGATAGAGAAGTCTCATCCTGCAGGGTCCTAGCAGGATACACATCTACTGTACATCCCTCCCTTCAGGAAGATAGCGGAAAAGGGGTAACACAATTAAAAGAGAATAACGAAGAGACAGAAAATGGGTGAGGGTAGTTATGTGACATAGTCCTGAAAATCGGGTATTAGGCTTGCATACACGTCCCGACTTGGTGGTATACAGATGCGGCAAGGGCGTCTGGTCATTATGAGTGATAGCTGGAGGTGCCATTGAGTCAGATGGTAATTCACTATCGACTGAGGAAGACATAGGTTCTGACAACCTGGGGCTTGGTGTGTCGTCCACTGTCACACTGGGCGCAGTAATAGTCTCCTCAGGTAGACTCAACGGGTGTAGTAGGTAATACCACTGGCCGCATGGCCGGCGGTTCAAATCCTGACAGCGGAAGCCCGGCAGAGATGAAGATCCCGATCGCTAATAAGGTAAGTATACTAACCCTATTTTGCCCTCTAACCCTCCCTTAGGGATGCCTAACCCTAACCTCCCCCCAAGTGCCTAACCCTAAACTCCCCTCTAAGTGCCTAAACCTAACCCCCCATCCCCGCAGCCTAAACCTAAGTCTCCCAGGGGTGTGTCTAACCCTAACCTCCCCCCGGGGGTGCCTAACCCTAACCCCCCTTCCCCTAGCCTAAACCTAACTCTCCCGTGGGGGTGCCTAACCCTAAGTCCCCCCGGGAGCCATAATACTTAAGCCTCCCCCCCCCGTGGCTGTCTGTGCCCGGCTTACCTTCATTCGATATGCCGGGCGTTGGTCTAGTGACAGGCGTCAGGATTTCGATGCCTGTCATTAGTACTTTGCCGGGATTAGACAGTCGGGAAGCCGGCAGACAGCATTTAGACCGTCAGCTTCCTGACTACATCCCGACTCAACAGATGGCAATGATTACGCTCATACACAGTTCCATCTGCCTGAACAACATAACTGTTGGGCCGGTCGGCTTCCTTTACAACAGTAGAAAGCTTGTCATATCCTCGAGTGGTCTGTATTCAAACAGCTTGTCCTGGGACCAACTGAGGTAGGGCGTGCCCTGTACAGTCATAATTCCTTTTATTAGACATGTGCTTAGAAGCCAGCGCTGCCTGGACTTGTGTTTGTAATTGAGGCTATAATTGCTGTTTAGTAAATGGGATGTAGGTTCTGGTGCAACGTGATAATAACCGTTGTGCAGGGGATGGTAATCCATCCCGTGGTATGTTATGTACATTTAAGTGTGCCAAATAGACATCAGTCTGGTCTCGTGCGCATTTCTCTAATAAATGCTTGACGGAGCGAACAGCTCTTTCTGCAAGCCCATTGGATTGTGGATATAGTGGACTGCTGGTTATGTGTGTGAAATCTTAAGTACTAGCAAACATCTTGAACTCACTGCTCACAAAATGGCATTGTCTGTGAGGAGTTTCTGAGGTATTCCATGTGTGGCAAAGTGTCTTTTGAGCTTGGTAATGACAGTGGTGCTAGTAAGAGTGGGTAAATGATCAATCTGAAATCATCCTGAGTAAAAATCTACGAGAGCCAGGTACTCCTTAACCTTCCATACAAAAACAGTGACAGACCACGGAATATCTGGGATGTCATATGGATACAGAGGCTCTTTAGGTTGGTGTACGTGAAGGCCCGTGCATGGGCCACAAACAGAGACCTCCCTCTCAAGATCATGAAACATGGTTGACCATGACAGATGTGGTCTGAGTACACGAGATGCGAATTGAGACACACCGGAGGATGGCACAGTGGTTGTACTCGGGAGATGTGGACTGAGTACATGGGGTGCGATGCCAGATGCTCTGGAGGAAGATATAGTGGTTCTAGCTGAAGCGTACTGAGTACACGGAGTGCGAATGGAGACGCACCAGAGGGTGATAGAAGTTGGAGAAACCTCTATAGCAAGGAACAGGAACCTGGAATGAAGTGACGGCAAGCATACACCAGTAGTATTGATGTTGTACAGGCAAACTTCCTGGTGTCCAGAGTCCAGTATATATACCCTATGGTAGCAGTTCATAGGAGGACAGCGTCAGCTGACCGAGACCTTGCTACCATTGGATGAAGAAACAGTCAGGTGAGAAGGACTATCATGGCGGTGCCCATGACAGTAACCCCGGTAGCCAAGACACAGAGCCGCACATGGAAATCCCAGAGCGCCTAAGGCAGAATCCTCAGCATGTCTCACCCCCCCGCGCCTGACGGTTGACCGCACGAGTAGTCAGGGGAAGCCAGTGCTGGGGTGAGTAACGGCTGATCCTAGGCCGAACCCTGACAATCGAATCATAGTCATTGTCAACCTGGTGAGGAGCAGAATGAGGGAGGAATGCTCTGGAGAGGGCATCTGCCACAACATTTTCTTTGCCATGCTTGTAGACAACGTCTAGGTGGTACCTTTGTAATTTGAGCATCATCCTTCGAATATGGGCAGATGCATTGTGCAGGGGCTTTCTCTTGATGGTGATAAGCGGTTGGTGGTCAGTTTCAATGGTGACTGGCCGTCCATAGATGAAATCATGGAATTTGTGGCAAGCAAACACCAACAGCTCTTTTTCGATCTGCACCTAACGTGATTCTGTTTCCGTGAGGGCTCTGGAATGAATAGCAATTCGTCTATTCTTCTGGAGGCAAACTTCACCCAGCCCGTGCTGTGATGCGTCAGCTGAAATCACTACCGGTAGGTGTACATTGAAGTATTGCAGAACAGGAGGGCTGGTGAGTATGCATTTAATTCTTGATACCGCAGCATGGTGTGGCTCCAACCAACACCACTGTATTTTGATGCAAAAGATGCCACAGGGGTGCAGTGATCTCACTATAATTGGGAATTAATTTTGACAGGTAATTAGTCATCCCTAAGAAGCGTTGAAGCCTAAGGGCCTGATTCTGCAAGGATCGTAATTGCAAAGCTGCACGCTGGCAGCGTTGCAATTGCAATACTTGCAGATATGTTATCTGCAGTCCTTGCAGATATGGCATCACGCCTCCTGTGCACTACTTATCCGAGCTGCGTTGTCCAACTTAGCATCGGATAATCTGTGTACCATCGGCCGGCTGCAGTGACCCATGGGGTCCCGCAGCCGGCTGCTGCAGTTTAGAGGAAGAGGCCAGGAATTCTCCATCAGCCGATGGAGATCCTGGCTTCTTCCCTCCCTCGCAATGGTGGCGACACGCCTCCGTTTCGGGAAACAGAGGGCATCACCGCCCCCCCCATGCCCCCAAACAGCAGCAGACTGTCAATCACTGACAGTCTGCTGCCAGTTTACACGCTGGCTCGCAGACCCATTCTGCAAATGCGCAAAACGGGTCTGGCGCCTGCGCAGATTCCTAATTATCGGGAATCTGCGCACTGCCCTAAGTTTGTCCACCAGCAGGGGCATATGCTGGATGGCTGCCGTTTTGTCAGGGTCGGGATTAGCACCCTGGTCCGTGAGGAGGTGAGCCACATACGGAACTTCAGCCACTCTGAATCTGCACTTCCAGCTTTAGCTTTAAGTTGATAGCCCGTATTCTTTCCAATACCTGGCAGAGGTACGGCCCAAGACAAGTATGTCGTCGACTATAATCTCCCAGGGGTACCCAGCAAATAGTTGTTCCATACACCATTGAAATACCTCACTGTCAGTAGTCAATCCGTATGGCATGCGTAAGAAGGCATATCTCCCAGCTGGTGTCATACAAGCAGTGAGGAGTGACGAATCTTTGTCTAATGGGATTTGCCAAAACCCACATTTGGCATCTAATGTGCTGAAGACCTTGGCTTCTGGCATATCAGCAATGACTTGTTCTACTGTTCTCAGTGGGTGACGGGGTCTTAGCAGCACTTTATTGAGGTGTACAGGGTCTATGCAAGTCCTAACATTCCCATCTTTTTTTACAGCAACCACCATTGCACATACCCATTGGGTCGCTTCTTCAATAGGGGTTATGACACCAAGTGCGATCATGCGCTCCAACTCAGCTAGGACTTTATGCTTCATAGCGATTGGAACCCTCCGGGGTGCACATACTGTAAAGGATGATGGATTTATCCAAGTGCATGTGGTAGATGACAGGTAGTCTGCCGATGGTGTCGCAAGTGAATAGATCCTTAAAGTCACGGAACTCTGGGGTGTCTTGTTATATTATGTGTACTTCAGGCCCCAAATGTATCACATAGGTTGGTGAAAATCTCTCCTTGGTTTGCAATTAGATCTACGCTTTCACAATATATGGTCTCAGCGGTGTGTACTGTTGACTCCATGCCCACGTGATTGACTTTATGCATCTGTCTTTCTCCCTGTGTCGCATGTGGCTCACTGTGTGTCAGGGTATGTCTGGATCTGTAACACTCTGCAAAGTGATTAAGCTTTTTGTAGTGATTGCAGCGTTTGCTAAAAGAAGGGCATGTCTCCCGTGCGAATGCATGGGGTCCCCCACAGTTGTAGCATGGCCTGTATTGCATTTGTGTGCGCTGTACACTGCATATTTCAGCCTCCCTCCGTAACTCCTTTGTGCCCTGTTCTGATTGCTTGTGCAGTGTCACGGCTTGGCGTGCGCTTGGACCCGGAGTGGAGTCGGATGAGGAATGAGAACTTGTTTGCTGGTACTTGAAGGCAGCCGGCCTTAGGGGAGTATGACTCATGAAGCAGTGGCACGCGACGGGATCAGAACCAGGCTGCGAGACACTGGCGGAACTTAGAGACCCGGGGTAGGCTGGGTATAGCAGGTAGACGGGATCAGGAGACAGGTAGTAACAGGAGCAAACTGCACCAAGGCTGAGAGGGGAGTCTGCAGAAACACACTGGTACTGACACTTTAAATGAGCAAAGGAGCACAGAGAACTAGCTCACAGCATACGCTGTGATAGACGTTGCACTGGCAACTAAAGAGCCTCTGGACAGCCCTTTAGTACCCTCAGGTAGTGCAGGATTGGTTGCTAGCCTCCCCAGCCCAGACTGAACCTGATTGGCCAGAAACGACATGTGACCCAAATCCAAGATGGCCGCGCCCAGTGGTCACAGCATGGAAGCTCTGCCAGTCTCAGCCCCTCTCACCTGCCTCCAGATGGAAGCCCTTGGTCTGCGGAGACTCACAGCACCCAGCGCTATTCTCCAGGAACCTGCACCTCTGCTGGAAACACCATGCCACAGCGCCCGGAGCGGTAAGCGCCGCGATCTCAGCAGCCTGTCACCCCTGGTCGTGACAGTACCCCCTCCTTTAGGAGTGGCCTCTGGACACTTCTTCGGTTTACCAGGATTCTCAGAGTGAAACTTAAGCACTAGGCGAGGAGCATAGACATCCTCAGCTTTCACCCAGCAACGTTCTTCGGGACCGTAACCTTTCCAATCCAGTAGATATTGGAGTTGCCCATAACGAAAACGAGAGTCCAGGACCTGTTTGATCTCGAACTGTACACCCCTCTCAGTCAAGACTTTGGGGGAGTGTGGCAGAGTCTTGCGAAAGCGATTCAGGATGAGAGGTTTCAGCAGGGAAATATGAAAGGAATTTGGTATTTTGAGGTAGGATGGAAGTTTTAATTTATAGGCTACTGGATTGATCACTTGAACGATGGGAAAAGGACCGATGAAACGAGGAGCAAATTTCATAGTCGGCACTTTAAGGCGAAGATTACGAGTGGATAGCCATACTAAGTCACCTGTTTTTAGGTTGGGCACCGCTCTCCTTTTTTTGTCCGCTGTTAATTTATATCGAAGAGAGGCTTTTTGTAAGGAGGAATGGACCTGAGTCCAAATCTGAGAGAATTTCTGTAGGGTGGAGGTCACTGCTGGAACATCGAAGACTGGCAATTCTTGAAACTCTGGTACTCTGGGATACAGTCCAAAAACTATAAAGAATGGGGTTTGCCCCGTAGATGAATGATAGGAGCTGTTATGGGCAAATTCGGCCCAGGGTAAGGTGTCCGCCCAGTTGTCTTGTGATGAAGACATGTGAATTCTTAAGAAAGTCTCAAGGTCTTGATTGACCCTCTCTGTAGACCCATTAGACTGAGGATGGTAAGCTGTTGAAAAATTCAGTTTGATTTGAAAGATAGAACATAGAGCTCTCCAAAATCTGGCTACGAACTGTACCCCTCTATCAGAAACAATCTCAGTTGGAAGTCCATGGAGACGGAAGATGTTGTCGACGAATAACTGAGCCAACTCTGGAGCAGACAGCAACTTCTTGAGGGGAACGAAATGAACCATTTTGGAGAAACGATCCACTACTACCCAGATGGTGGTAAACCCATTAGAAACAGGTAGATCCGTTACAAAGTCCATGGAAAGGTGTGTCCAAGGATGGGTTGGTACTGACAGAGGTAGGAGTGTGCCGGCAGGAACCTGTCTGGATGTTTTATGTTGAGCACACTGTGGACAGGAGGCGATAAAAGCTTCAATTTCCGACTTCATAGCAGGCCACCAGTATGATCGTTGCAGGAATTCCAAGGTCTTGCGTATGCCCGGGTGTCCGGCAAAACGAGAAGTATGAGCCCACTTCAAAAGCTGCTTGCGCATATCTGAGGCCACAAATGTCTTCCCGGGAGGAGGTTGAATGCAAGTGGTAGCGAATACTCTGGAGTCTAGAACTGGAGTTTCCTTATGACTTTCGGAAGATGTGTCGGAGGAGAGTGATCGAGAGAGGGCATCTGCTTTTTGATTTAGTGAGCCTGGGCGAAAAGTTAAAGTAAAATTGAAACGAGAAAAGAATATTGACCATCGAGCCAGGCGGGAACTCAGACACTGAATATTTTTTAGGTATAGGAGATTCCGATGATCTGTATAAACGGTGATGGGATACATCGTGCCCTCAAGAAGATAACGCCACTCTTCAAAAGCTAGTTTCACAGCCAATAATTCCTGCTCTCCAATGGGATAATTCTTTTCTGCTTGAGAAAATTTCTTTGAGAAGAAGCCACAGGGATGAAACTTGCTATCCTCGAGTTTCTGGGATAGTACTGCCCCTACCGCTTCAGAAGAGGCGTCTACCTCAAGAAAGAATGGGTAGTTAATGTTGGGTTGTCTCAGCACGGGGGCGGAAATGAAGGCTTGCTTTAAGAGTTGAAAGGCAGTTTCAGCCTCTGGAGGCCATCGGGATGGATTTGCCCCCTTGCAAGTTAGGGCGGAAATGGGTGCCATGAGAGTGGAAAATCCTTTGATAAACCTTCGATAATAATTTGCGAAGCCCAAAAATCTTTGTACTGCCTTCAAAGAATTCGGACGAGACCAGTCCAATATTGCCTGAACTTTCTGGGGATCCATTTCAAGGCCGGCACCTGAAACGATGTAACCTAAAAAGGGAACTAAGGGAACTTCAAATACGCATTTTTCAGCTTTGCGGTACAGGTGGTTCTTTCGTAGGCGAGTTAACACCTCCTTGACTTGGGATCGATGTCTGACAATGTTGGAGGAGAATATCAGAATATCGTCGAGGTATACTACCACAGAGATATATAGTAAGTCCCGAAAGATCTCATTCACAAAGTTTTGGAACACAGCAGGAGCGTTACAGAGACCAAAAGGCATTACCAGGTATTCAAAATGCCCGTCTCGAGTATTGAATGCTGTTTTCCATTCGTCCCCGGCTCGTATCCTAATGAGATTGTAGGCCCCTCTTAAATCCAGCTTGGTAAAAATAGTAGCACCTTTTACTCGATCGAAAAGTTCGGTAATGAGGGGTATCGGGTAGCGATTTTTGATGGTTATATCGTTTAAGCCCCTGTAATCGATGCAAGGACGCAGGCCTCCATCCTTCTTAGACACAAAAAAGAATCCTGCCCCTGCAGGTGAGGAGGATGGTCGAATGAACCCCTTTTGCAGGTTCTCCTGGATGTATGCTGACATGGCTTCAGTCTCGGGTAGGGAGAGTGGGTAAGTACGACTTCGCGGAGGAGTTTTGCCAGGAATCAACTCAATAGGACAGTCCTACTCCCGATGAGGAGGCAGAATATCGGCTCCGGTCTTACAGAAGACATCGGAGAAGGAGCGATACTGGTAGGGAATTGGAGTAGTGGTTGCAATGTAACTACCTTTGACGGGTTTGATTTGAGGAAGGCAGGATACTTGACAAGTTTCTCCCCAGGACAAGATCTGCATGGTGCCCCAATCAATATTGGGGGAGTGCTTGCGTAACCAGGGGTATCCAAGGATGACCTCATGGGAGGCTTTGGGAATTACTAGGAATTAGATAGTTTCAGTGTGGAGAGCTCCGATACGAACTGGCACAGGAAGGGTACGTTGAGAGATGATTCCGTTGGTAATCTGAGTGCCATCTACAGCAGATAGAGTGATGGTGTGGTCGAGAGAGGAGACAGGAAGCCGGAGCCTCTGGACAAGTTCAGCGGTGATAAAATTTTCAGCGGCCCCTGAATCGAGGAGAGAAAGAACAGTTTTAGAACCAGCGGAGATCTCAAAAGTAATGGAGAGGGTAGATTCATTTTTTGACGGAGACGGAGACATCACTCCTAACCTGGTGTCTCCAGCACAGATTAGGATCGGGAGTTTCCCGGACGACGTGGGCAGGCTGCAACCATATGACTGGTCTCCCCGCAGTACATGCATAGATTTTCTCGTCGGCATCTTTGCCGTTCTTCTACCGTGAGGCGGGCCCGGTTAATCTGCATGGGTTCGTCACCCGCAGGTTCAGACGGAGGAAGGGTTGGAGTAGTGGTCGGCCGGAACCTAAAGCGATCTCCCCTAGTTTTTTCACTCTGGCGTTCTCTGTACCGCAAATCCACTTTATTGCAAAGGGAGATAAGATCATTGAGGGTAGCCGGCGGATCACGAGTGGCGAGGTCATCTTTTATGCGATCTGTCAATCCATTCCAAAAGGTGGAAGTCAGGGCTTCTTCATTCCATTTTAGTTCCGAAGCCAGCGTTTGAAATTGAATGATATACTGATTGACTGGTCGGTTCCCTTGGCGAAGTCGCAGGATTTCCGTCGCCGCGGAGGTTCTGCCGGGCTCGTCGAAAATCCTCCGGAAGGACGTGAGGAATCCAGAGTAGTTGTCTAGTAACGGGTCGGACCTCTCCCAGAGAGGCGAAACCCAGTCCAGGGCAGAACCGGTCAGTAGAGACACTATATATGCCACTTTGGATTTTGGAGATGGAAAGTTCGCAGGCTGTAGTATGAAGTGGATGTCACACTGGTTGAGAAACCCTCGGCACAACTTGGGGTTCCCGTCAAACTTATTGGGAGTCGGAAGGTGCAAATGAGATGGTGCAGGTGGAACAGGGACAGCTGGAGCTGCTGGCTGGTTGGTGGCGGCAGGCAAATTAACAGTAACCAGGGAAGCTTGCAGCATATCCTGACGAAGAGACATTTCCTGCAGGAACTGAGCCATTTGGCGCTGAGACGCCTCTAGTCCCTCTAGGCGACTGGCGATACCCTGGAGCAAGTCGGCCCTCAGATCCTGTCCACTGGCCGAATCCATCTGGCCAGTGCAAACTGTCACGGCTTGGCGTGCGCTTTGACCCGGAGTGGAGTCGGATGAGGAATGAGGACTTGTTTGCTGGTACTTGAAGGCAGCCGGCCTTAGGGGAGTATGACTCATGAAGCAGTGGCACGCGACGGGATCAGAACCAGGCTGCGAGACACTGGCGGAACTTAGAGACCCGGGGTAGGCTGGGTATAGCAGGTAGACGGGATCAGGAGACAGGTAGTAACAGGAGCAAACTGCACCAAGGCTGAGAGGGGAGTCTGCAGAAACACACTGGTACTGACACTTTAAATGAGCAAAGGAGCACAGAGAACTAGCTCACAGCATACGCTGTGATAGACGTTGCACTGGCAACTAAAGAGCCTCTGGACAGCCCTTTAGTACCCTCAGGTAGTGCAGGATTGGTTGCTAGCCTCCCCAGCCCAGACTGAACCTGATTGGCCAGAAACGACATGTGACCCAAATCCAAGATGGCCGCGCCCAGTGGTCACAGCATGGAAGCTCTGCCATTCTCAGCCCCTCTCACCTGCCTCCAGATGGAAGCCCTTGGTCTGCGGAGACTCACAGCACCCAGCGCTATTCTCCAGGAACCTGCACCTCTGCTGGAAACACCATGCCACAGCGCCCGGAGCGGTAAGCACCGCGATCTCAGCAGCCTGTCACCCCTGGTCGTGACATGCAGGATGCAGATGCGAATGGCGGAGTCTAAGGTCATATCCCTTTCTCATAGTAAGTGTGCACGTTCTGCGTCACTATGGGTGCCACATACGTTGATCAGCTCATCAGTTATGGCTCCAAGGTTACATTTATTTGCCAACAGTCTTAAAGTGGACACGTATGACTGTATATTTTCCCCAGTTTTCTGGTTCTGTGTTACTGGCTATTCTGAGGTACTACAACCTGAATGCTACTAGTTTGGTGGATCGTTTCTGTTGTAACTTGTTTAGCTCCTGAATGCCAACCTTATACAGTGTCTGCTAATGTCCATTGGAGCTTTATCTGTCAACATGGCAATGGTGCTTTGGAATGGTACTTGCAGGTCAGTCTGTTATTTATACTTGTGTCCTCTTATAAGTTAACTTGTGCAACAGTTTACAGAAAGAATGAGGCTGTACCTTCTTCAGGATTATCGAGGTATAAATGAGTTGGCCCATACTGACCCTATTGCTACGAATTTATAGAGGTGCTTGACTATCGATCTATGGCTGACAAAGCAGAGAGTAAAGCTGGGCACACACTAGATGATAAATTGGACGATATGACTATTTTAGACGAATTGGAACGACATATTGTCCACATCATCTAGTGTGTATGTGTCCTTCATCGCATCTATTCCGATAGCAGTCGCACAGCGTCAGCTGACAGAGGGGGAGATGTATCAAACCTTAGAGAGAGATAAAGTGGAGAAGTTGGCCATACTAACCAATCAGCTTCTGTCATTTGTCTAGCACAGGCTATAAAATGACAGTTAGAAGCTGATTGGTTGTTAAGAACAACTTCTCCACTTTCTCTCTCTCTAAGGGGTATATTTACTAAAGTGCGGGTTTTTAGAAGTGGAGATGTTGCCCATAGCAACCCATCAGATTCTAGCTATTATCTTCTAGAAGGTGCTAGATAAATGTTAAGTAGAATCTGATTGGCTGCTATGGGCAACTTCTCCACTTCTAAAAACCTGCACTTTATTAAATATTACCCTAAGGTTTGATACACCTTCCCCACAGAGAGAGAGAGCAACAGAGATGGTATACTCCAAAGGGTTTCTCTACCTTAATTAAACCAGGACCTAAAGGGGACCACGTATGATAAGGGGAGTAATGTCAGGATCATGCTCTGGTAAGTAAAATGCAGATACTGTAGACTACAAGGGTTTATTTACTGTAGGTGTAGCTCGCTGAAAGGGATAAATAAATAATGTATATAGTCAATTATTGTACAAGCTTTAGGGCTCCATTTAACAGTGAACCTAATTGCCAGCAGCATATCGCAGTCATAGTAATGAATATGCCACTGTTATTTAACATTATTTACCACTCCGGTGAGATCCAGCGACACCCCCCTCCTCGATGGCATCTTCCTTGCTGTTCCTGGCAACCTACCGCTGCCAGCAACATGTTCCTGTGTCATGCGCAGACGTGATAGCCAGTATGACACTTTCACCCGGCAGGGAATCGGCAGTGCCTGGAAGGCTTTGCTGTGCCAGAAAGGCTGTTGCTGGGTCCCCATTGTTGGCTATAGGGACTGTATCGCTCTCGCCATCTACAGATGGAGAAAGCGATACAGTCATAAACAGCGGTAATCTTAGTTTACTGCTATTTGTTGAATACAGAAAGGAGGACATAACCCCTTTATCGAGTGCTAATGTCTCATTGTCAAATTGGGGCACTTAAGAGTTTTTCCTTTTTCTTTTTTTTTAGACATTACATAGTATTTTCTGTGGATCAGTGGAAATATTTCCTGCCGTAATCCATTCTGTACAGTATATGATAATAAAATGTAAAAACAAATTCCAAAGTAGTGAGTACATTTACATTTCATATACACTACTGTATAGTACATCAAATTGTTACATCACCATTAAATAATGGAAAGGATACATTTTTGTAATAAAATTAATTATAAAGATCAGATGTTACTGACAACTACTTCGTTTTATGTTTTTATGTTTTTCCCTAAACTAAAGGGACTCTTTACTGAAAGGGTTGTAGGTGAATAATGTTAGCATTCAATTAAGAAAACTAAGATTATTTGGAAAGATCAGCCTGGGTATTTATTCGTTATCTGCAGCAAAACTGCAATTTCCTTGCATTTAATTTCACTATGTATCTGCACCATGTTGATATGACCACATTTATCACAATAGAGATGGAAATACAATAAACCAGTCAACGACACAATAAACATACATCTGGACCAATCCGCTAACAGGGCGTCTCGGGGCTGCAAACAATGCAGTCCCCAGAAGCCTGTGTTATGCGCATGCACGGTGCCTGCCAGATTCATTGCGCAGGCGCTGGGACCCGACCGGCCATGGACAGTCTATCAGCAGCAGCAGCCCCCCTCAGGTAAGAGGGTAGGAGCCGCTGCTGATGGTCACCATTTGATACAATATGGGGCTGCTGCAGACTTGAACGCACTTTTGTGGCAGAAATATGCACCGTGTGAATACACCGAATATACGTCCGTAAAATTGACCTGCGTGCAATATCTGTATTAGCCCCTAAATATGCAGTGACCGAAGAAGGTGCATGCAGCTATTAAATTACTGCACATAAGGGTAGATCATGATGCTTGCTCTCAGTGCACCGAAAGGAGGAAGGGGTAAACCGGTATGGATTTCTAGGCCAATAGACAGGGTTGTGTCTGCAGGAGCTCAGGAAGCAGGTCACAGCCGGGCTGTGAACAACATTGCACTGTCCCTGGTTATCTCAAAGGTAAGTCCTTTTATACCCCTGGTCCTACAGGCATTGGCTGCAGGCATCAGTTGGTGGAATACTGGTCTCCCATTGGCAATGAGGAAGTCACCTGACACGGACTGTCATGGCGGCGACCATGGGATTTCGCTGTCGGGAATTGCAACGTGTGAACGTCAGGTGCATGGGGACTGCTGCGGGAAAGCAGAGCAGAGGCTGCAGCATGAATGGAGGGCACATGGGAGAGCCGAGAGTCTGCTGAAGCCCCAAGGACCAGAGCAGACTGGCAGGTAACTAGTCCTGCGGCGGGGGACCCGGGAGCATTTTATGACAGGACTGAAGGGAGATGTACCAAATAATTTCTCTGGCACAGTCTATAAAATGACAGAAGCTGATTGGTTGCTATGGACAACTTCTCCACTTTATTTCTCGCGAAGGTTTGTAGTCAAGAATGTTTTTAATTTGGGTTGCTCTGCGCCCCGGACGTGAACCGTTTAGTGTAGGGACTGCTAGTGACAGAGAAGCCTTGACGAGGCCTAGCAGCATCCCATGTATTTGCAAATGCATGCAACTAATATCTCTGAAATTCTATTACCATATAGTGTTCATATATTGTTGCTGGTATGGTTCAGTGTGCTGAGGAATAATAGGGGGTTAAACCCCCCTCTCTTTTTCTACTTGGTATGACCCCTCCCTTTACGCACCTGAAAAAGTACTACCAGATTGGTTGAGCAGCTGCCATTTTTGGTTTGTGGTTATGAGATGCATGAATGAGCCAGCATTAGCAGGGCATGCTGGTTCTAGTAGTGCTAGTTGGAGTTCCATGGGGTGACTCCCAGGTAAGCTGGCTCTCAATTCGGATGCATTTATGTATGTGCCTTTATCATGAGGCCTTACATTTGCCAAAAAATATATATGTGCCTTTATTATGAGGCTTTCATTGGCATACATTACATTTGGGGTGAGCGTTTGGGCATAGGGCCCCCGAGGCTGCTCTGGCTGGGCCTCCTGAGGGCATCACCACTTAATACACATAATTACTTTTCACATCACCTTTTTATGTTTGTTTAATATTCATGTAATTTGTCACATATATTTTAACCCCTTAACACTTAGTAATTACTTGCACACTTTTATACTTTACACTGCACTGTCACTCTTTTTCCATATTTCGTGTGATGCCCTGGGGGGGTCCTGGGCTGGACTTAATTTGGGGTGCTCTGCGCCCCGGACGTGAACCGTCTAGTGTAGGGACTGCTAGTGACAGAGAAGCCTTGACGAGGCCTAGCAGCATCCCATGTATTTGCAAATGCATGCAACTAATATCTCTGAAATTCTATTACCATATAGTGTTCATATATTGTTGCTGGTATGGTTCAGTGTGCTGAGGAATAATAGGGGGTTAAACCCCCCTCTCTTTTTCTACTTGGTATGACCCCTCCCTTTCATGCACCTGAAAAAGTACTACCAGATTGACTGAGCAGCTGCCATTTTTTTGTTTACAGTCTATAAAATGACAGAAGCTGATTGGTTGCTATGGGCAACTTCTCCACTTTATTTCTCGCGAAGGTTTGTAGTCAAGAATGTTTTTGCCAGTATCAGAAATTGTAATCAATTGCCTATCTTTTATATTGCAACACGTGTGGCCCGATACGAACAAGTTGATAAATGCCACCAGAATATGAATGCTATTGGTCTTCATGTACGGGTAACTTCAAATCACAGTAACAGTTGGCCACTATTTAATTGTCACAAGTTCACAACCACGGATATGTAAATTGATGCTAACCTGTATTTTGGGATTGACGAGACCTAGTACTGAGGTGCAGAGTCTAACATGCTGGCGGTATTCACCAGGGACTCCCTCAAGGAGGTTTGGACTTAGCTGCGTCTCACACGCAGGACACGGCCCTCAGACTAGGTTCCCTAATACAGGTGCTGGTGTTCTCTGGACAGGAGTAGAGTATGATGAAACTATACAGGGTAGTCGACAAGCCAGGTCAGAACCAAACAGACAAGATGGTATGCAGGTCATGGAGGATAGCCAAGGGTCAAACCGGAACACCAAGCGCAGTACCAGGGAGCAGACAGAGAATCCCCTGCCCGCTGCCCCACCACCAGACCCGGTAAGCAGATGCTTTGGTCCAGTGTGTTGTGACAGTAATACATTTGTGGCTTTTTTGGTCAATGAGCCTGTATCTCAGAACTGAGATGTCAGCCAGACCTAGTCGCTGGAGGGAGACGTAGCCACTGGATAGGTCATGGCCACGCCCCCTTGTTATCTACATATCTATGTTACTACTGGTGCAGGTGTGGTCACATGGGGAGGGGCATGGTTACATCTCCCCTGTACTTGAGGGCCCCTACAGAGGCCAGGGCCCATTGATCCAGCTCCGATCTGGTTCTAGCCTGGTTAAAGTTACCAAAGCTCCCCTTCATCTTGTCTACCTGTACCAGTAGAAAAGATGGAGAGCATCAGTAAGTATCTCCACTCTGGTTCCAACCAAGACTCCAACTGTTCAACCAGTGCTTCCATTCCCCAGCAGCCAGATCTTGACTACCAGTTACACACAGTGCTCTCCCCAATACATTGCACCATTCCATGCTCTAGTCCATGCGCAGAATATACATTAAGCCAACCAGCTTTGTCACTCGACCTAGATCCTGCTCCAGCCAGAGACTCCAGTCCGGGTTTACAAACAAACAGAAACGTGACAAGTCCTGATATGCCCAAAATAAGTCACAAAATAATCAGACCAATCACAGGTTGAGGAATGTAAAGAAGATAATCAAGAAATGTCACATGTTTACAGCTTCATAAAAAGAGTTTACAGCCCCTCTGACACTCACGGTGCTCCCTCTGTGACTCTATTAGTGGAACATATCTACATAGCTGCTACATAGCTTTACTGCACCATTACCTACCTGATTTCTATTTTCCCGTAATTTCTTATTTCATTGTTTCCATGTTTAAAACAAAATGTGTACACACAATTTTTTAATACACTCGTCATTATCTTCATTAGATATCTAAGTGTAGGGATACACATAGAAATCATTGTAATTCTCACCAGCTTATGTTAAAAAGCTGTAAACAAAACAATACTGAGCCAGATATAAAAGCGAGTCAATTGTGCATTACCAGGGAACACAGACATAAAATATTCAGGCGTTCATACAGCACGAGCATGAAATAGGTCAGGAGAAATGTGCCAGTCTGCACAACAACCTAATGTCCATGGTAATGTAAAGGACAATGATATTCAGCACAATGTCACCAAAACACTCCCACAGAAAAGCTATTTACAATTCCCACAAAATTGAATTTAAAGGGAGGGCAAATATTTGGAAAAGGAGGATGAAGAAGAAGCAAATTTTAAGAATTGAAATGGTGAAAATGTGGAGGAGTCCCTGAATTGCCCTATAGTACTTCCACTTAACAATGATACCCCCTATGGGGCTATGAACAAAGATCAGCAAGTACGGATATGCTGTAAGTGCAGCATACAACC
Source organism: Taudactylus pleione (assembly GCA_031769625.1). Classification (NCBI taxonomy): domain Eukaryota; kingdom Metazoa; phylum Chordata; class Amphibia; order Anura; family Myobatrachidae; genus Taudactylus; species Taudactylus pleione. The sequence continues at coordinate 1,880,425 of JAUIMM010000091.1, read as the reverse complement.
ACCTCTACTCACAAGAGGAGTCTAATTCATACTCGCCTACTCTCCCGGAACCTGCGGGAGGCTCACAATTTTTCGGGAATCCCCCCACACACCTGGAAGAGTAGGCAGTTCTCCCGCATCCTGCCCACTTCCTAGTGAAGTGGGCATGATGGGGAAAATTTACCTGGGGATCGGCGGTCCGCGAGTAGAGAGCGGAGATTAGTGACGCGATTCTATGAGAATTGCGTCATTTGGTCCTCCTCCATATTTAAATATGTGCTATTTGCGGCAATTTGCAATGAGTGTGTGCGGCGTAATGAATCAAAAAGTCCAACCCTGGCCTCCCATCACCGCCCACCTGCTTCTCCTCCCTGGACTTCTCCTGGAGAGGAAACACAAAAAGTAGGTAAGTATGGTCTAATTGAAATTACGACATACATAGTTATTGTATATTTTTTATTTGTAGCAGATTTTTTTTCATGAAGGTAATACACAGTTATAAATACTACAACAAAATAACCATAAAAAGGCAAAAAACCCAGACTTTTTGTAAGGCACCCGATTGGCAAATAAACCTCCAGAAGTTTTGTTAATTTCTCATTGAATTGATCATCAGTAAACACACTAAATAAATCTATTTTGATTCCATGATATAAGAATATAAAATGCGAGAAATGCAGAAGGGGTGACTTATATTTTTTAATAAGTCGTTTTAGTGAATGTATCACAAAAAATTACAGTACAGACAAAAATGAACTCAGCTCAACCCAATGAACTTGCATACAACCATTGGTTTGATCCTCTGGATTGACTTGTTTTCTCTTGTTATTCTGGTTTCTATACTCTTTTATTTAGCTGATCTGTTTGTGCAATTTGTGTATATATGCAGGTAATGCTGTTAGCAATTTTATTTACTATTTTGTACTATTCCTCTATGCATTCAACAAATCTATAAATGATTTTTGATCCGAATACACGTTTTTTTTTTTCTATGACGCCCACGCATATTTTTTTCCCATTTATTTTACATAAATTGTTGGAGGTATTACATGTTGCAATCTTGTATGAATGTGCAGTCATTGTCTGTTATGCACTTTGCACTGTAATTATGCTTATTTTTGTTCACTTATTTATGTCTGCTATTGTGAGTTATTTGCATTGCGATGTAACTCTGATGTCATTCTGAGCTATTTTATGGCACTTCATTTGCATGTAAAAAGAGGCATTGTTTCACCTTGTGTATATCTTTATTTTGGAGTACTGTTCTTCATGCTTTGAATATTATCAGTTTATTGACTCTACTGCAACCATGTTTAGTTTTGTAGTGGACAACCTTCCAGTATTAAGTTTTGCTGAAAACTGAACACACCTGGACTATGGGGTTCAGAGTTAAATCCGAGTCCCAGCTCGGACCTCTTTGGGGTTCCAAGTAGAACAAAGTCCCGACTCTGGCCAAGTTAGGAACTCAGGAGCTGATTCAGACCTGCTCGTTAGATGCATTCGCTTGCTCCCAGCGTATGCAAATCTAACGCACGCCCAGCAACGCAGGCAATTGTACGGCAAGGCATTAGTACGCCCACTATGTCTTGGCGTGCGATCACTTTGTGTATGTAGACGCCCACCAGCCATTCCGAAGATGCCCACTTGCGCACATCATCTCCTGGAAGTGCATGAAAACATTGGTACATCGAGCACCATCGGATGTGCTCGCATCGCTTGAGGTTGACTATACCTTTCCGCAAGCACTGTGATCACTTCAGTGTGAAATACAACCAGGTGACGTGTACTAGGACACTGCCTGTTAATTATGCATGCCTCTGAAACGGCGTTGAAACACTCAGGCACTCCTGCGTTCGTACCTCCACTCCCCCGTTTCTAGTGGCCTGCCCCTGTTACCACACACAAACGGCTTCTCCTGTTACTCATTCAACTGGGCTGTCTATGCTGGGTAAGCGAGCACTTCCCAATCTTTCGCAGTGGTTCGCGCATGCGCAGATTGCTAAAATCGGCCAGCTACAAGCGATCGCTTTCTAGCGAGCAGGTCTGAATCTGCTCCACAGATCTAAAACCGGATCTCACGTGCTTTGGATTGGATGTAAGTCCCTCAGGATGTCATGTGCCATTTTACACGGGAGATTATATGGAGAGGGTGTGGGCTGTAGTTCATACTGCAACAAGAATGTGCAGTCAGGGTAGGCAGGGGAGGCAGAGCCTCCCCATTCATACTCTGAGATTTGAAAAAAAAATTATTAGAATAATATAAATATCTTCTTTGTAACCTATAAACATCTTCTTTGTTTATTGTAATCATTTTTATAGATAACACTCACCAGCTTTGTGGAGCTCCCAGGACTGCAGAGAGACAAGAGATGAGGCAGCAACAGCTCAGCCTCACTTCTGTATAGTCAGACACTGCTTGCAAAGCTGGGAGCGGGGCTACACCACGGGCAGTAAGCTGCACAGAAAGAGAGCTAATAGAGGCATGAGTCTGAATGTTGGGGACATGCCTTGAGCACTGATGGACACCTTGGATGTGTCATGTGACCAGGAAGTGTACTACAGTGTTTAGAGATCAGAGCTGTCAGCAGCAGCAAGAGAAAACACAGTCATGCAGGTAGGAGAATCAATGGACACTGAAGCTTAGTGTAGTGAGGGAAGAGTTACAGTGAGTAGGGGGTGAGACAGGTTCCCAGCACTCAGACTCATCTCCATGTGTGCCTCGTCAGCCATTGACCTCACTGCACGTCACTGTGCTGCAGTACTACATAATAGTCGCTATTAGAAAAAGTTGTAGGTAGATGAAGTGGGTGGGAAGCTTGTAAAAGACTGCAGGATGTCACGGTGTATGTTTGTTTGTCAGACACTAACTAGCACCTGCAACCCAGAGAAAAAAGGCTTTTGTATATGTTTGTTAGAAGTGAACTTGAAGTGAGTGGCACTTACTTAGAATTGTTTTTCCTAGTTGTGCTATATTATTTACACTTGGGGCCGGGTCTAGGGGTGTTCGACCTGAGCGGGCGAACAGGGGCGCCACCCATAGAGGGCGCACCCTTCCCCAGCATCCCGATTTCAGCGGGACAGTACAGTCCCGCCATTCCACCCGTGGGCCGAAGTGGCATCCATTCAGTGCCGTCAGAGGGCTGGGGGAAGCCCAGCTAGTGAGGCTCCCCCCAGCCTGACATGATTTGGAGGCGTGCCATGCGGGCACGCCCCTCAGATAGCGTCACATAGGGAGACGTGGCCTATGGTAATTAGGTCACGCCACCAAGCCACGCGTGATAATGAGCGCAGAGCACTCGGCCGGCACAGGGCGCTATTAGCCCTGTAGCTGGACCTGTTTACACTACCATGTGTTGTGCCACTGCTCTGTCATTTAGTTTAGCCAGTCAGCTCGCTGCAGCTTTTTCCAAATAGTGGTGAAATTTGACTGGAAACCGAACCAAAACACTTAAAATGTGGTTCTTCCTAAAATGTAGTAGGTGTGGAAAAAATGCCGCAAAGTAAAATCTTGGAGAACTAACCACAGATCTTCTGTGGATGTAGGCTTGCTCAAATTCTTCTGCCTCTTCATGTAATCCCAGACAGATTCGATGGTGTTGAGATCAGGGCTCTGTGGGGCCATATAATCTCTTCCAGGACTCCTTGTTCCTCTTTACGCTGGAGTTCTTAATGACATTGGCTGTATGTTTGGGGTCGTTGTCCTGCTGCTGAATAAATTTGGAGCCAATCAAACGCCTCCCTGATGGTATTGCATGATGGATAAGTACCTGCATTTATTTCTCAGCATTGAGGACACCATTAATCCTGACCAAATCCCCAACTCCATTTGCTGAAATGCAGTCCCAAACTTGCGAGGAACCTCCACCAAATATTTAAAATTTTGACTCATAAGACCAGAGCACCTGCTGCCATTTTTCTGATCCCTAGTTCCTATGTTTTCATGAATAGTTGAGTCGCTTGGTCTTGTTTCCACATTGAAGGTATGGCTTTTTGGCTGCAAATTCTTCCATGAAGACGACTTCTCCAAACAGTAGATGGGTGTACCTGGGTCCCACTGGTTTCTGCCATTTCTGAGCTGATGGCACTGCTGGACATCTTCTGATTTCGAAGGGAAGTAAGCATGATGTGCCTTTTATCTAATGCACTAAGTTTCCTTGGCCGACCATTGTGTCTATGGTCCTCAGCATTGCCCGTTTCTTTGTGTTTCTTCAAAAGAGCTAAAACAGCACATCTTGAAACCCCAGTCTGCTTTGAAATCTTTGCCTGGGAGAGACCTTGCTGATGCAGTATAACTGCCTTGTGTCTAGTTGCTGTGCTCAGTCTTGCCATGGTATATGACCTGTGACATGAAACTGTCTTCAACAACCTCACCTTTGCAGCAGATTTTGGCTGTTTCTCACCCAGTTTTAAGCCTCCTATACAGCTGTTTCTGTCAGTTAATGACTGTTTTTCAACCTACATATAAAAAGTATGATCATTATCACCTGTTTGGTAAAGGAGTGTCTTATTGCATGACACGAGATGCGTACCTGCAAATGGGTACGCGTGCTGTGTGCACAACCGCGACTCCATAACATTGCATGGTGTGAACACAGGGCCTGATTCAGAGCCGCCCGTAAGCGGCCGCTCGTTCGCTCCGACGCACAACTGCACATGCGTATGGGTCGTAATGCGCATGCGCCAACCAGTCAGTGCGATCGGAAATCGAGCGCTCGCCAAATAGCGAGTGCCTGCTAATTTGAGTGACAGGATGAGGCGTTTGTGGGTGGTAACAGTGGAAGGTGCTTGAAAACGGGGAGTGGAGATCCGAACGCAGGCGTGCCAAACGGTCAAAACGGGCGTTTTAAGGATGTGCATAATTAACAAAGAGGCGTCATCGACCACGTCACTTGGTTGTCTCTTAGCCTGAACTGTTCGCATGATTGCGGTAGGATAAACCTACCACAAGCACTGCAAGCAGTTCAGATGCCTTTCGATGTACTTGATTAATCTAATAAATAGCGGAGATGACGTAGGATGCGAGCGGCCAGGGGGCGTCTTTACAAAATAGTGAGCGCATGTTTCATTCGCTCGCTCAGACATAGAGGCGTCAACAGACCGCAAAGAGCGAGCGCTCAATTTAAATAGCCGGCCCCTTTTTCTGACCGAGTGAGCGCAAATAGCGTCCGGCTCTGAATCATGCCCACAGTGCGCTGCATGGCGCTTTGCATTTTGTTAATTGATAAAAATAAAATATTAACACTTCTATATTTGTGCATAGATACACACACACACACACTGTATACACAAATAGCTGCATTGAGATTTTGCAAAGGTGAGACTGAGTTATAGGTCGACATAATCGCCCTATTGGCACATTTGATTTGAGAACCAGGAATGCAGTTAACTTAAACAACTAATATTACTTAATTAAAAATAAGCACATTGACAACCATATGGGATTCAAAATAGTTCAGCCTTTTACTTAAAATTCCAAAATAAAAAACTAGTGGTGGGAAGAAAGTACTGCAGCTGATCAGAGACAAACCCGTCTTATGCCAACAAGGTGTCATTGAAAAACCTGCAGGGCCAATTGCACTTCTCAATGGCAAGTGCTAAGTATAACCCCTCTTTCAGTACAACAACAAACTGGCCTGGCCAGAAGGCCGTTGCAGCTATCCCCAGTAGGTTAAAAGTATCCTAAATCATGCACTTAAGGCAAGCGCACCAAGATCGTATTGCAGCAAGCTAGCCACTGGACTGCCGTACTTTCCCGCAAAAAGGTCGAAAAGAGGCAGGGAGGGAGAGACGGAGGGAGATTAAAGGAAAAAGAGGCAGAGCCCTGCCTAACAGTCCCTAAAAAACACCTTCCATCCCATAAACACGTCCCTAGTAAACTGTAATTGGCCACATGACAACATATATTATTAACCTTAGAGCTCCCTGCAGCTAATCCCCTAACTGAAACTATTTAGAGGCTCAAGTTAACTCCCGTACATGAAGTAAATTTGATCATCATATTATACAAATGGATATCAGCTTCGTGTCAAACAGATACAAAAATTATTTCACTTTTTTATTTTTGAACTGCACTGTATGTGATGATAATGTGTTGAGGTGAATTATAAACGTACTAACACATTAGTATTATCCCATCAAAAATGCTTCATTTTCAAGTTCAGAAATGAATCCTCTATCCCAGCTATACATTCTGTACACGTTTACAGCCTTGCAATGATGTTTTCCTCAATCTCTCATATTAGCCGGTTTTATGTCTCAATTAATAATTAATTCATATCCAATTTATTTTCATCAGTCAACAAAACATTTCTAGAAACGTTCATAATCAACTGGGAACAGGCTACAGTTCAGATCTGGCTCTGTCCGTAAACCCAGAATGTTACTGTACATACTGTATCCTTTTATTGTGTAAAGAGATAATTGTTAGACAGTGTACTGTACATTCAATGATACAACAAAGCAGTGCGGCAGAAAAACTGACTGATAACAGAGTATAAATAATGTAAAAAATTCTAATGATGAAAAAAATCATGTTCTTGATGTGTATATTACATTGTTAAATATATAATCACATGGACACCTGATATGTTCTCACGGGTGTGGGTTTGAGAGGCTTACATTAAGCACACCGATATTTTGGTGTCCCTCACCACCCCTTTCCCAAAACCTGCTGCGCTTCTACAAAAAGGACGACATATGTGATGTTTGAAGAAATCTGAATTGCATGGATTATCAGTGTGTGGATTTGTAGATTTCAACATTGCTTATATTACATAAGGACAACACCCCTCTTCGCTATAATCACTAAGGCCTTGTACACACAGGCATTCATTTTAAGTATTTAAATACGCATCCTTAAAGCCAATTAAAATTGCTTTTATGCTGACAGACCAAAAATGAATGTTCACAAATGGACACACACACACACACTTTTTGATAAGAGTATACATTATGTTAGTTTCTACAGTGCCTGAGTATTACGGTGGAGCTAGATAAATAGCCGCTAATTAAAAAATAAAATTGCCTACAGCATTTAGACGTATTAAAGATAGATAAAATACAATGGATTCCCATGAGAATGCTGAATGAGAATAGAGCACTATATTGCAGCAAAGATTGAATTGCGCTAATGAATACTCTTCGAACACTGTAGAGTTGCCCAGCGAAGCCCCTAAGTCACAGAACACCACTCTGCCCACAGAAGGGACTTGCTCAGAAAAGAGTAGAGTGGGGGGGGGGAGCTTTAGTGGGTTATCTTTTATTACATTGTGCCTATACACAACAGAGACAGACATTTTCTGAGCTGAAGAAATATATATGTAGAATGCAGAGACGTAACTATGGCTCACGGCGCCCGGTGCAGGCCATGCCCCCTCTGTATGATGTCATGTGGAGTCGGCGAGGCTGCAAACGCCAAGAATTACAGCAATGCCTAAGGACACTGGACACCAATGCTGCAGAGATTCTGGCTGCCGGATGCCATTCCAGGCACTCTGCTAAACAGATGCAGGAACCGCCGGTGAGCAGCAGTGTCATCCACAGTGCCAGGGGCGTAACTAGACCGTTCGGCTCCATCTCTCCTCAATGACTGATGCTGGGAGGAGGTGGCCCCACCTCCTCCCAGTATCACTCAATGAGGAGAGCCGAAGCCAACTGGAAGGACGCGACCACGGAGAGGGAGGACACGACCACGGAAGGGGTGGCTGTGATCACAGAGCAAGTAAGTCGAGGAGAGGGGAGTGAGGAGGGTGCAGGGGGGAGTGCGGAGGAGGAGGGGTGTGGACCGAGGCATGGCATTGTAGCGGCCAGGCCCCGGATCGGTCCGGGCCCCATAGCAGCGCCCCCCCCCCCCTGTACCTATGGTAGTTACACCACTGCATTCTGCCCAGCAGCACCACTCTCACATCTCTAGTTACGGGCATGGTAAAATGTATCTATGAAACAGTATGTGGAAAAAGGAAATGTTTTGTACATGCACTGAGATTCATTTACAGTAAGGGTACAAAATGTGCATCTGGGTAAACAATATTTGTGCTGCAAGGAGGAAAATGTAAAATACACAACCTGAATAGGAGCTGTGATGGTACAGGGGCGGCCTAGCCCTACTAATAAATGCAAAGAATTATAAAACAGCTGGCCAGGATGTGTATTCATGCTTGCAATCTATTGCCTCATGATGTGCACCATTTGCAACATCCTGGCCAGTGTAACTTATTTTGCTTGGCTAAAATTTCTGAATGTGGTCAAAATTTGAGTATATCTCCACATCAGTCTCAGTGTTCTTGAGGCTGGGAAACCGGTGTCCTGCAAATTATTATTAAAACATATTAAGGTTTTCTAAAAGAAAACAAAAACAAATAAGGCGCAACTAGGGTCAGTGGCGCCCAGAACAAATTAAAAAATGGCTCCCCTTGAAAACTATGTGTCCTAACTATAGAGACCCCCCCTTGTCTGTATTATGTTTACTGTGCTCCTCAACCATGCCCTCCCTGCTCCTAGTTCCCATCCCTGCCCCCCCTGTCTGTCTGTCTGTCTCTTACTGGGCCTCATCTTCCCCTATCCAGATTCGGTTTGTGCTTCATGGTTCCTCCCAGTAATTTACTTACCAAAGAAGAAGGGCCTCCTTCATTCCTTCCATCATCAGTCTAATGGCTCCTTGAGTCCTCTCTGAGTCATCAGCAGCACTTCCTGTGCGCGATGCTGTCAGAGGTGCGTCATAGTTGCAGCTGCTGCAGTGACACTCTGGTCACATGATGGCTCGGCTGAATGCCATTGAAGACACTATTCCACCATGTAAGGAAGCTATGCACCAGGCAATGGCAAGAGGCGATCCGCCCCTGTGCAGGAGTATGGTAGCGGGGCCAGGTCCAGTCAATCCTTGACCTCCTGTACTGGCACCCCCTCCATGATTGTGCCCAGGGCACATGCCCCGCTTGCCCCACCCTCATTAGGACACTGACTATGAGGCTGTAAATATAGATATGGTCTACCCCTACTAAAATGTATTAGGGTAATAGAAATTACAGAGGAGTTCTATTGCCATTAAATTCAGAAAGCTGCGGATGTATTTTCTTATACAGGACACAAAACTCAGTGATGACTTCCACATCTGTGTAACAATTTTGGACAGCCTAAATAATGTGGCATCCCAATGAGGGTTGGTAATCTGTTATAATTTTTATTATATAACCATTAAAAAAATTTAAATACCAAAATCTAAAATGGTGAAAGTAGATGAAACAGACAGTACATATTGTAACTTACTATAACTTATTTACAGATAATTCACAGGGGTTTAACCTATTTAAAGGTTGATAAATCAGCCCTCAATTTTATCTTATATCGTTTGTAGCAACCTGTATTGTTTGTATCTTGAGTTAAAAATAAACTTATTTTACACTTAGGCGAGGATTTATCAAACCTTGGAGAGAGATAAAGTGGAGAGAGATAAAAAGTACCAAACAATCAGCTCCTAACTGTCATTTTGCAAATGCAGCCTGTAAAGTGAAAATTAGAAGCTGATTGGTTGGTACTTTATCACTTTCCAATTAATCTCTCTCTAAGGTTTGATATATCTCGTCCTTAATGTTTAAAAGTGTGAACAACAATGTCTCAGCAGGCATATCAATGCACTATAAATATTCTTTATTAGCAATAGACATTAATAATGAAAACCCATTTAGTAGAGATTTATTAAGGCAAGCCAGCACAAGCACAATCTAATGCTCAGCGTACTGAAGATAAATTACGAAACATGTCAGAAACTAAAGGAACAGAAAAATGTCTGCAATACAGAAATTCCTATTATATCAGTGATGTAAACAGGAAGACATGATATACTCCTACAGCAGGTGGTATCACAGCAAATAAACTCATACTTGTCTTATCTCTTGGGATGCCTGGTAGACTCCTGAATTCTGCTGGACTACCTAGAGTAGACCAACCTCCGTGAGCCACACACTTATCCAGAGAAGTAAGCGGTCCGTGGGCTCTGTCACGTGTTGTGTGCATGGATAGGCTACCAGCATGTGAGAGACAACAGAATTTACTAGGCATACGGTGCATACAGTAATGGTCCTCAACTTGCAAACCCACCAACTCCTCCACCGGTCTTCATCACTTTAGTTACGATAGATGCGGACAAAACCCTCATCCACATCCTTAGCGTAGTAGGGGATGATACATTAATGGGGTAAAATTGTGAGGGGTTGGCCAGGTGGAGGTGGCATTCAATTGACACAAGTCCTGGAATTTTTATTTGGGGCTTTATTAATCTGCTGGATCTTGTACTGATGGGAATATTTGCTGGCAACATCAGTCGTTGGCCAGAGGATGGGAAACCACTAAGTAGTGCCACAAAAATAGCAATGCCGTTTTTGGTGCATTTTCCCAAGAGGTTTGCTTGAGCATACTGTCATTTCAGCTAGGCCATTGTTGTACTGTAGGTGCAGAGAGCTGTTGGTAATTTGTCTACATTCCCAAGCATTGGCAAACTCTTTAAACTCTCTGCTCACAAATTCCATGGCATGATTTGTGATCAGCTGTTGCTTGATCATGTAGAGCTTGCATTCACTCCTCTCTCATTATCAGTGTACCTGGTTGAAAATAGGCACTCCTAAGCTCTTCGTTTGGTAGTCTCAAGACCAGGGTGCCTTTGGCGCAACTGTTGTGTATAATACTTCTGTCGGGTACTCGGGATATTGAATCTTTGTCGTCTGAACATAATTCCATTAGAGACAGTGAGCTTATCACTGATGGCGAAGAATGTTCTTAGGTCCTGCTGGAGTTCCCTTGAAGACAGTGGCCTGCCGTGACAAGTTACATGCGATAGATATTGACAAATGTCATCATGCAAATTTGCTTTTAGATGTTCAGCCAAGGATCTGTAGTGACATTACATCCAATTTGATTTCCTGAATCGTGTCACCAAGTCGAGGTAAATGAGCACAAGCAAGAGCGTCAGCCATGAATGGTTATTTTCTGCATTTGTAAATGACGTCTAAATGGTATCAATGTAGTTTTAACATCATACATGGTATGTGAGAAGAAGCAGAGTGGAAATGTTTATGGCAATCAGGGACTGGTTATTGGTAACTGGCAGCCATAAATTAAGTCATGATGTTTGTTGCAGGTGAACACCAACGCTAGTAGCTCATTCTCTATTTGGGTGTTCCTGGATTTGAGAGCAAGGGAGGTTAGTTAACCTTTTCTTGAGAGTTGGAACTATTATGTTGTGTTGATCCTGCCAACACCATTCTGTATCTTGATGTAGCAGGTGCTGCAGTGGTGCCATCTCTACACTGTAATGAAAGCGGACATTTGGACAGGTAATGAATCATCCACAAGAATTGCTGCAGCCTAATCCTGTCCTCTGGTAGTAGCAGTTGGCGTTAGCTGCAGTTTAACTGAAACAGGCTTGACCCCAGAGTTAGTTAAGAGGTTACCAGCAACAGGACCTAAGACACTCTGAAGTGACATGTGTCTAGTCTGAGCTTGAAATGTACTGTAGTGTACACACCCTTTTCTGGACCAAGTTTAATTGCTCATCATGTTCTTTTATAAATGCCACCATACTAATATGTCATTGACAGTACACTTTCCTTCCTGTGGTTACGACATAGGACATGCATAGAAAAGCATATCTACCTATGGAAGTCACACAAAGAAGTGAGTTTGGAAGATTTGGTGCCAAGAGAAATTTGCCAAAATCTGCATTTGGTAATAACCGGGGTACTGAACACTTTTGTTTCCAGTAAGTCCGCAATTACCTGCTCAATGGTCCTGAGCGGGTGGTGAGGCCATAGGACTGCCTTGTTGAGTTGCAACAAATCTATAAATATTCTGATTCTGGAATCATTTTTTGACTACAGCCACCATTGCAGATACCCACTGTATTGCTTCACCCACAGGGAAACTGACCCCCACTATGGTCATGTGGTCAGCTTGGTGACTGTTTTATCTTCCATGGCTACTAGGATGCGCCCCGGAGCACAAACTGCAGGGCTGCTTATTCATGTAACTGCAAGTGTTAACGCACTGTCAGCTTGCTAATGGCGCTGTCAGCTAACAGGTCATTGAATGCTTTCAAAACTGGAGTTTTCTTGTTGAACTACTTTCACTTCTGTTTGAGACCAAGCTTAACACTGTCAGCCAAGCCCAACAATGGTTTTACATCATGGCCAACAACTTGAAACTGTAATCCGGCATTTGAGAATTCAAGAATGCCTGTGTCCACAGTCGTCATTATCGGACCTCCCTACAACACTAGGTTTACTGAACTTGACGGTGTAAGTTTTTTGTTCATGACACAGTCGCTGTGCTTACCACTAGTGAAGATATCATCCTGCTCAGTATTGAGGTCTGTGATCTTCTTGTTGGGTCCTGTCCTGGCTCTGGCTTTCTACCTGATTAACTCACTGAGATGGTTGTATATTACGAAACACGCTCATCCTGCCACTTTGCTGTCCAGCTCTCTTAGAAGAACTAAGTGCTTGCTGATATTTGGGGTGGTCAGTATATTCCACATTGGAGGACTGTTACAAAATCTATGGTATGGAATGGAGTTGTCATAAAGTATCGCAGTAGCTAACAGATACAAATGTTTCTTGCTACATCGTTGCTGCGTACGCAGCAAATTGCGCCACACTGGCTGTGTTCACACCCGCGCCTCCATCGGATAGCAATCCGATGGTATGATCGCAGTGCGCACCATAGCGTACCGTAGCGTATGCTGCTTCTGGTAATCGCATGTCGTGATGTGTGCGCACGTTTGTAGTGCGATTGGCAAAGATGTAGCTGGGCACATCTGTACCACACAAGTTGGGCTACTACTCATTGCATTGGGACTCTGACCCTGATTCAGAGCCGGACGCTCTGAAAGAGCACTCGCTCTGAATCAGGGCGTTTTCTTTTTGTGTGGCCTCCTGGCAGCTCGCATAGCTGTGGGTGACCACCCACAGCTATTGCGAGCAGCCAGGATGATGATCGCGACCATCGGGGCTTGCGACGAGACCGTCTCATTGACGCAAGCCCCAGAGAGCTTCTGGCTCTAATAGAGCTGGAAGCTCTCCCACTGACATCACTGGTGATGTCAGTGGGGCCGCCCACAAATGGTAGGCGTTCGCTTGGGAACGCCTCCGTTTGTGAAGCCACACCCCGGCCACGCTTGCAAAACGGGGCGAGCTGTCGATCAACATCGACAGCCGCCCCTTTTGTAGTGAGCCACGGAGCTAGAGAATTTCTTTCTCGCTCCGGGGCTTGCGCATGCGCAGTGCGGCCTCTGCGCATGTGCAGAGCACACCATCGACCCGCTCGCGAGTGCTCAAGCGCTAGCGAGCGGGTCTGAATCAGGCCCTCTGTTTGAAGTACTGTAGCCACCACAGTCTTCATACTGCATCAACTTGGAGCCTAACATTTGTATTCAACATCCAGCTGCACTATCGTACAGTTAATTCACTCAATTCGGTCACCTGTAAGATAAGGTGTGTACACACTGGGCGATTAAAGTGGACGACTGAACGATAATGATATCGTTATTGTTCAGTCGTCCACTTTATCGTCCATTTTTAACATCAAAACAATGAACGATAACAACGATGCGCGTTCCCGCGGGTCGTTCGTCATCATCATTCATCAAGTAAACATGCAGGCCAACCTGAGGTTGCTGCATGTTGGGGAATGGGGAGAGAGCCCGGCGCTGAATGATATCGTTAATGATATCGTTCAGTGGGTGTGCTCAATGTCATGAACGACATTGAGCACACCCTGCCGGGGACATACTAGACAAAGTCGCTCAGGGAGCATATCGTCTAGTGCAGTGGTTCTCAAACTCGCTCACTCAGTGCCACCACACAGTTCACGTTTTGCAGGTCACCCAGCAGGTGCACAGGTGTAATCATTACTCAATGACACATTTTAAAAGGTGAACAGGTGGAGCTAATTATTTCACTTGATTCAGTGTGGAGACATGAAAAACATGCACTGTTTGGGGTCCTGAGGACCGAGTTTGAGAACCTATGGTCTAGTGTGTACGCTCCTTTATACTACTGCGACCTTGTTCCAGCTAACATCTCCTCCCCACATTTGGAAGATGGTGTGACATTGTTTCTTTTTTTTCACCCAAGTGTTTTACAAATAAATGCTGAGACCAGTTATGATAACCCCATACAGCTATATATTGCAAGCCTACAGACGGTTTGCTAGAGAAAGACTGAACCCCTCAGCCAATATCAAGCCTGCAAAAAGTATTTTATGATTTTCTGTTCTCATTTTATATATTTATATGTAAAAATATATCTTTTTTATTTCATTCTTTCATATTTTTATAAGGTTTATTAATACTGTACCATTACAATCTGATAAGTAGACATTTATATATATATCTGACTTTAGTGGCCGCACAATGTTATCATGGCTAGTAAACTACTGGCCTGTAAATTACACTGAAGTGCCAAAAGCCATGGGATAGCAGTAGGTAAAGGAAATGGTAGGTGGCATCATCATACTGTGATATCTTGGAAATGCCCAGACTTTGATCAGTTGTAATCTGACATCTTGTGAGTCATTCTGAACACCAGCTAGGCTGCTCATAGCAAGGTGACGTGAATTATCGGAGTTCAATTGGGGCATGATAGGAGGTGCCACATGTATGGGACATTCCATTTCCGAAGTTGTATGAAAATTCATCGTTCGTGTGTACCGGGAATACCTCATGGAAGGCATTACTACCCACCATGGACAGCGCAGTGGTCGACCACTGGTGCTAAATGATCGTAACCAACAGCATCTTGCCAGAATTGTCTATGGTAACATACAAGCGACACTGGCTCAAATCACATCCACATTCAATGCAGGAGGTACCAAATGCATATCCAGCAGGTCAGTGCATCGGTCTTTAGCTTCCATGAGATATGGGAGCAGAAGACCCACCAGAATGCCCCTGTTAACACTACAACACCAAACACAGCACCTCACCTGGGCTCTTGACATCACTTATTGGATCCTGGAGGACTAGGAACATGTGGCATGGTCTGATGTGTCATGGTTCCAGTAATTTCTGACTGATGGTAGGGTTTGGGTGAGGCGCAGACCCCATGGGGCCATTGACCTCAGTTGTCAACAAGGCACCTTGCAGGCTGGTATAGTTCCATACTGGTGTGGGTTATGTTCACGTGGCATAGGTTGGGTTCGCTGGTCCTGCTGAACACGTTATTGACCGATAAGCGCTATGCTGCATTGCCTGATGGTCATTTGCAGCCCTTCATGTACACCACAACAATGGAATATTCCAGCAGGATAATGCACCAAGTCATTGGTCCCAAGCTGTCCAGAATTTCAACGAGAAGCATTCTGGAGAGTTCTGATGAATGGTGCGGCCACCACGTTCACCCGACATGAACACAATAGAGCATTTATGGGACGTGGTGGAGATGTCCATTCTCATCCAAGATCCTGCACCTACAAATATCAGGAAGCTGTGGGAAGCTATTCAGACAGTATTGGTCAACATCTCTCCGGAGGTCTTCCGTCCACTTGTGGAATTAATGCCATGTCAAGTTGTTGCACTTCGCCGTGCTGAAGGGAGTCCTATATGATAATAGGGCTTTATCCCATAACTTTTGCCACTTCAGTGTATTATACTATTGTGGTATGACGTTATAGACTGTGAATAATTTTGGCCTTAAATGTACCCCTTACTATAATGTATAGAGGTAAAAGAAATTACAGAGGAGCTCTATTGCCAAAAAAAAAAAAAAAGTTGTAGATGTGGTTTATTTTTTACAGTATAGAGGACTCTACTGTGTCTGTAACATGTGTGGACAGCCTACATACTGTAGCATCCTAGTGCAAAAAAATAAGATTGTTTTGTGACTTTTTTATTATATTTCATTTAAAATAAATAAAATCTAAAATAACATTTATGTAAACATGATGACAACAGAAATATTGTAACTTAC
The DNA here is from genome assembly GCA_031769625.1 of Taudactylus pleione. Taxonomy (NCBI): domain Eukaryota; kingdom Metazoa; phylum Chordata; class Amphibia; order Anura; family Myobatrachidae; genus Taudactylus; species Taudactylus pleione. Next base: position 1,864,490 of record JAUIMM010000091.1, on the reverse strand, counting down.
TACAACTTTTACTAGTCTATCATTAACAGATACATCAAAGGGATTTAATGCAAATCAATTTCTAAATCAAATCAATCAAGTTCTAAAAGTAAAGACATATTGAAACCTTGCTTTGGACCTCATTCAGAGCCGGACGCTATTTGCGCTCGCTCGTTCAGAAAAAAGGGGTGGCTATTCAAATGAACCGTTCGCTCTTTGCGGTCTGTTCACGCCTCTAGGTCTGAACGAGCAAACAAAACATGCGGTCGTTTTTTGGAAAACTACGCCCCCTGGCCGCTCGCATCCTACGTCATGTCCGCTATTTATTAGATTAATCGAGTACATCGACCAGCGTATGAACTGCTCGCTATTCTTGTGGTTGGTTTTTCCTACCGCAATCTTGCGAGCAGTTCTGACTATAAAATAACACAGTGACGTGGTCAATGACGCTGCTGTATTAATTATGCACACCCTTAAAACGCCCGTTTTGACCTTTAAGCACGCCTGCGTTCGGATCTCCACTCCCCGTTTTCAAGCACCTTCCCCTGTTACCACCCACATACGCCTCCTCCTGTCACTCAAAATAGCAGGCATTCGCTTTTTAGCGAACAAACGATTTTCGGCCGCACTGACTGGTTCGCGCATGCGTATTACGATCCGTACGCATGCGCAGTTGTGCAAACATCGCTCGGAACGAAGGAGCGGCCGCTTACGAGCGGCTCTGAATCAGGCCCTTAGTCTGTAACAACCTTTGTTTTTCTACCTTGATGTAAAGCCAACTTATATTACATTTAATGTATGAAAGTGTGTGCAGCAATGTCTCAGCAGGCATATAAATGCACTATAAACAGTGTTTGTCAACAGCAGACATTTATAATGAAAAAGCAATTAGTAGAGATTTATTAAGGCCAGCCAAAATAAAGGAAGCATACAATCCAGCGTAACTACAGCCTATTGGTCAATGAACTGATGATAAATAATGAAACATGAAAGAAATCAAAACAACTGATAACTGGCTGAAATGCGCTGGAAATTCCTATATTGTAAGGCATTGCATGTGTCAAATGCTAGTAAATATCCAATAAGAAAATCAGTGATCTTCTAAACAGGGGGTTTTATTGTGACAGCAGAACTGTTGGTACCACAGTACATAAAGTACATATGTGAGATGCACCCACTCACAGGAGCATGGCATAGCACCCAGCAGCTGGAACTAAAGTAGTCACTACTGTATTAGGATGGCGGGACAGTCCCATAATAGCTGCATTTCTTGTCAGGCTGTATATAGATGCTAAAATGTAACACACAAATTAAAGTGCTTCTACTTTACTTTGTACATCTCTCATGTAAATAACACAAACAATCTATTTTCTATCATAGAGATAGATGTATGAAGGACTTAATTTTTACATAACATCAGGTCGTCTTATACACACACATTCCGCAGCACATATCCTAACCCACTGCTCCATGCTCCTTCTTCACTATCTACCCCTCTGTGTCGCCCCTGTCTGTCTGCCCTTCCCCTTTAGAATGTAAGCTCTCACGAGCAGGGCCCTCATCCTCACGTGCTTCTCCTCCCCCTACTTATAGTATAATTTACTCCTAACTCCCTACAATGGCACCTACCACCTGGTTGCTCATGTCCTGCTGCTTGTGTTTTGCAGCTGAGTTTATAACCTTGTCCTTGTCCTGCATTGTTTTGTATTACTATTAACTGTTTTTCTTGTGTGCTCATTTATGTACTGTGTAAGGCGCTGCGGAACCTTTGTGGCGCCATATAAATAAAGGATAATAATAATAATAATAATAAAGTCACACTTGCCTACTCTACTAGTGAGTTCTGAATTTCAGATAGCGCTCATAGGGCCCAGAGTCTATAACTCTGGCGCTGGCCGCGCACAACTCAGAGCACTGATGGCTGCTGAACGGAGAGGGGGGGCCTATGACGGAGACTGCACACGGGCCCCTTCCTCTCTAGAAACGCCCCTGCCTGCATCTATTAGGTGGGTACACATTAGATGATATGTTGCCCGATCCGGCGGATCAGGCTGACATATCGTCCACATCGCCCAGTGTGTACCCACTATGTCAGACCCCGTGCGCTCCCGCAGGGTCATTCATCGCATCGACAGATCAAGCCTACATGCTGTTTAATCTGCCAATTTGATGAACGACCATATGCATTTGGATGCGCAAATAGGGTATATATCAAGTATATAACTGGAATTAGCCGCCACCAGGTGTTTATAACAATAAGCAGCTGTAACAATAGGGATAGTCAATCCCCACAAAACCTAGCATAGACACACCAGCAAAATACAGCGCTACAAAGATGCATTAATAATAAGTATTAGTCACAATCAGGGCCACCAAGGAGGGGGGTCAGGTAGTAATCACCCGGGCTCGGGCTTGGTGGTGGGGGAATTGCAACTAGGGTTTTTTTTTTTCTTCTAAGGAGGCGTGGTCACGTCTCCCGCTGTTAGGCCATGCCCCCTTTCGCCTGGCCCGGGCTGGCTCTTAACGCCCCTGGTCACGATTAATAATCAACAATGGATGGAAATGTTAAAATTTGAAATGATAAATTTAATAATAATTAAAAGCATGGCAATATATACATAAACAACACTATAAAAAAATGTCCCTTTTGTAAATCACACTTCAGGTGCACAACCTTATATATAAAGCAATTCAGAAGCTTTGTATCCAGCTCAAATAAGGAGAATAATTAGAAAGCTCAGACCTCAAATCAGTCCTCCTTAGCCAGGGTATCTGGCAGATGATACTATAAAGTATAATTGTCACAAGCCGCAGCTGCGTTCCATTGCATGGTGGTTCTCTCAGGCCGGTTTCTGGGAGACAGAGACGCCACGCTGTCAGCTCATGAAGTCCTCCCTTTAGGCAGTACGTCATCTCTGCTGGAGTGGGATTGGTGTATCCTCCTTTTTCTGTCCTGCTGGAGCATTGCCCAGGTGCTGGTGATAGCATTCCACGTGTTTCCGGTTCCGGTGTCTGCATAGTGTTGGTCGAGTGTCCAAAACCTCAGCCTGTCTGTCTCCAGTATCCTTCCCCTTGTGTCATCTCGGCGGCACAAGTCGCACTCCAGCGACATTCATCGCTTGTGTCATCCCGGCGGCACAGGTCTCATCTAAGTGTCTCCTACCGCTTGTGTCATCCCGGCGGCACAGGTCTCATCTAAGTGTCTCCTACCGCTTGTGTCATCCCGGCGGCACAGGTCTCATCTAAGTGTCTCCTACCGCTTGTGTCATCTCAGCAGCACAAGCCATAACCCATTATCTCCAGTGTGCTTCTCCAATTACTTTGCTGCTTGTGTCATCTCGGCAGCACTAGTACACCCCAGCGTCATCAGCCGCTTGTGTCATCTCGGTGGCTCAAGTCACACTCTTGCATCTTTGCTGATGCAATCAAGCTACTTCCATTTCCAGCCTTCAAGGCTGCTACACAGCTCAGTGGCTGCATCCTCCTCCAGCCCTCAAGGCTGCCACACAGTCCCGTGGCTGCATCTGCTACCAGTCCCCAAGACTACTCCATAGCTCAGAGGCTGCATCAGTAACCCTCCTGCAAGGAGTACCCCCACCATCATCCTCTCTTTACCTTGGACTGTATTGTTCCATATCGATTCCGCTTAGGAAGTGCGACAATGATAAAGTCAATTAGAAGGTATGTCCAGCAGAGGTAGATATTTAACGGTCTGTGACTATGGTGTGGGAGCCTTTTAGCGCAGATTAACAGCGCCTGTTGCAAATGGTTCCCTTTGTTACACGGGCCAGGTGCTGGAACGTCCAATGAGGTAGATCTGTGGTAACGGCAGAGCTGGTGACGGCAAAAGGTATGTGCACAGCCAGTCCCTAACGCGTTTCGCTGTGTGAGAGGCACAAGTTTTTATAGTGTTGATTATGTGTATATTGCTACTATGCTTTTAATCATTATTAAATTAATTATTATACTTTTTAACATTGATTATCAATTGTAACCAATACGATATGATATTATTACTGCATCTTTGTTGCTCTGCATTTTTCTGGTTTAGCTATGCATTTGGTGAACGACACATTGTTCACCAGATTGTGTGGTGTGTACAGACCTTACGAAATGTCGTCCGTTGCATCGTGGGTCGGCTGGGTACACAGGTTGTCTAATGTGTACCAAGCTTGAGTGTGAATCGTGTGATGCATATACTGTAGCAGAGTTGCATTACACTGTCACACTAACTCCAACTTAATTGGAGAAGTACCTCTGTCGCAACAATGGAAATCTGCAGACTGAAAGAGAGGCATAGTGGTTTTATTTATTTATTAAACCTAAGTAGTTTCATATACATATATCATGCTTACCTACTCTTAGAAAATAATTGAGGGAATCTGGCACACTAAGGGAACATGCCTTGTTGCATAAAAGGGGCATCTCTAGCATGGGTTGGGTATGGGATACCGGCGCTCAGGATCCCAGTGGTAAGAATCCGACAGGTGGCCAGCATCCCTCAGGTTGGTTGCTAGAGGGGCCTGGTGCTGCCCCCCTCCCAGTGCTGCAAAAGTGTTGTTTTTTTATCTCAAGGGGGTGTGGCCACGCCTCCCATGATTAGGCAACGCCCCATTCACCTGGAAAAGGCCGGACTCTGTACGTCCCTGGCCGAATGGAGAAGGTATATTGGTGGAGTGGCCAAGTGGCAAAAGAGAGATGATGAGGACCGGAGAGTGCTGCAGATGGTGGGAAGAAAAGAGCTAAACAAAGCTCCCCACTACAGCCTCTCCCAGCCCACCAGGTGTCGGGCATTAGGCCCATGGGTGCAATCAGGCCTGTGGGGCATGTTAGGCGAGCAGAGGGTCCATGCCACAAGTATAAGTGACTCTGGGCATTAGGCCCAGGTCACTTTATATGCCCTATGGTAGGCAGGCAATAGCCTGAGCCCCTGGTGAGTGGCTGGGCATTAGGCCATGTCTGCTTTTTAATGGCAGATAGGTAAGGGGGGTTCTCTACTGTGTGGCATAAAGCTCCTTAATTACATTATGCCACACAGTAGCCCTCCCCCTTACTTATCTGCACTTTAATGCAACAAAGGAGCCATACTGTGTGGCATACTGTGTGGCATACTGTGTATAAAGAGCACTACTACTATGTGGCATACTGTGTATAATGGTTACTACTACTGTGTGGCATACAATGTATAATGGGCACTACTACTGTGTGGCATATTGTGTATAATGGGCACTATTACTGTGCATATTGTGTATAATGGGCACTATTATACTGTGTGTGTATAATGGGCACTACTACTGTGTGGCATACTGTGTATAATGGGCATAACTACTATGTGGCATACTGTGTATAAAGGGCACTACTACTGTGCTGTAAGCTGAGGGCTTGTCTAGGGACCCCAGAGACGCTCCTGTGCTGAGCTTGCGGCGCTGCGTTTTATATGTTTTTTACATTTTTGTGGGATGGACACGCCCCCTTGATTTGGCCATGCCCCCTGATTTGGCCATGCCCCCCTGATTTGGCCATGCCCCCAATGTGTCCCTTTTTATTTGTAAAATATAGTAACCCTAGACTGACAGAAGAAGACATCCTGCTTAGGAAGCTACTGTAGAGTCTAGTCCTGTCAGCGGCAGTCTCCTTTGCCTTCACCAAATAGGAGGGGGGAGAGCGATTGAACCCCTCCCCCGGATCTGCCCCTGGTTGCGAGGTACAGCAGCACCCCCCTGTGAATGTACGGCTTTTTTTTTGTATTAGGTCTCGCCCCCTTGCCATTACCCGGGCCAAGCCACGCTCTCTACAGCCATGCAGACAGGATGTGTTGAGGATGCAGACCACTGATACAGGGCGAACACTATTAAATAGTTGGTAGTTGTCACAAGCCGCCGCGTTGCTGGGAGATATGAACGCCGAGCGACTTCCCTGAAACTCCTCCTACCTACTGTCCGTCATTCTTGCTGTGACCGGATTGGCTCCTGTGGCCTTTTTCTATCTGGCGTGAGGTATGCTCAGGTGCCGGTGATAGCATTGCTACGTGTTTCTGGTTCCTGTGATTGTGGCATTCCAGTGTTATGTCCAGTGTTCTGTTTGCCTCCTGTGTATCAGCAGCTCCTCAGCATCTCCTGCCTACGCAAGTCTGCGTCCTGCCACCTGTGCCATCTCGGCGGCACAGATCGCACTTTTGCGGCTCCTGTATACCCTATCTAGCGTGCTGCTGTCTGTTTCATCCCGGCGGCATAGGCTGCACTATTGTGTCTCCTGCCTACCCCACCCACATGTGTCATCCCGGCGGCATAGGCCGCACTATTGTGTCACCTCTCCACGCAAGCCAGCGTCCTGCCGCCTGTGTCATCTCAGTGGCACAGGTCGCACCTTTGCGTCATCTGTCCACTCCATCAGTGTGCGTCCGTCTGTGTCATTCCGGCGGCATAGGACGCACTATTGGGTCTCCAGTCTACGCATGCCAACAGCCACATCTTGCTAAGCACTCCCAGCCCTTAAGGATGCACTTGGACTGAGACCATAATTCTGTTGTCTAACCTCCTCCGAGTTCCCAAATATCTCCTCAAGACCTTTCTCGCTCTTGGTGACAGCATTGTATCATAACAGTGGTACATTTTTAAACACCACATTTCTTCAGTATGTGTGGGCGCTCACTTTGGCACAAAGTTTGTCAACTAAGCCATGTTTTGAGGATTTCCCATTGTGGCAAAAAGTAATAAGATAACCAATAGGGGTATAGTTACTAAATGGCTATGGTAGTGTATTTAATATTTTTGGCTTTTAAATCTCGCAGCCAGAACTACTGTAAAGTGGCAGCTTAGTAAATATACAACAGGGTACACACTAGACTATTTTATGAATGATTTGGCTGATTCCGACTCATTGGGACAACAAATCGTTCATATCATCCAGTGTGTATGCACTATGGGCCTGATTCACTACAGATCGCAACTGCGATTATGCACGCAATTGGAAGATTGTTGCAATCTGCGCATGCATATACATCGCAGTGCGCATGCGGGAGCCGGCCACTGCGATGGGGACTACGGTCGGCGATTCGCAGGCGTGCCAGTGCATTTGAACGCCGTTGCATGGGTGGCGCATACTGTAAATTATCCACTGTAATGCCGTACGCAGCTCGAGTACTCATAGTGTGTGACGAGGCTAGCAATTCTTAAGTAAGGTCAGAGCTTGTGCAAGTGTGCGTGACACTGCGATGGTACTCGATGTTACTGATGGTTTTGCAGTCTTGCTAAGGATTATGGATGTGTGTAAGGTAAAGCGGGCGTCCTTATGTAGCGATGCGATGGCATAGTGATCGCAATGGATTAGCATACTATCGCAGTGAGACTGCGTGCATAATCGCTATTGCAATCACAGTTGTGATCCGTAAATCCATAATGAATCAGGCCCCATGTCACTGACGACGCGCGCTCCCGTGCGTCTTCAGTGACATTTTCCGTCTGACCTGCATGCAGGTCCGACGGGCGGTATCGTTACCGGGGGCCATGCTGCTGAATACAGCATGGCCCGTGCCGTCACCGGCACCCGCGCCTTGTCTTGTCACTAGCGACATCACGCTGGGTACACATCCTTTAGCGTGTACCCAGCTTTACATGGATTGCTTAAAACTTGGCTTGTTGGAGTTTTTGAGGATAGGTGATCAAAGAAATTATTACTTACTACAAAGAGTCATACAAAGTGTGAAGTCAGAAAAACAAAAAGGTACAGTACATGCTCTAGCAGACATCAAAACTGCTTCTTACTAGTAATTGTTCCATTTGGTATGTAAAAATTGGACGTAGTCAGTAGCTAAATGACACATAAAAGTAACATAGCACACACACATTATGATAAACGTGTCACTCCTTGGGCTGTAATGTAAAAGAAAAGGAATAAAGCAGTAATTAAAAACTTCAGTTTGTCTGTTGGACTGTTGACTGCATCTCAAAGTCAGCTCCACCATCTGCTCCGAGTGGATAGGAGAGTGGAGAACCGCTGACTCAGACTAGCAGCTCATCTGCCTGTTACAGTAATTATAGCATCCATGTGCAGCAAACTAACAGATGGCAGTCGTGTCATAAGTCAGACAAAAGTCTCTACTTTGGCATAAATGGGTAACGCGAGCTGTCCACTAAAGACCTCTACAGCTAAGATTTAATTTTGTAGGTTATTAAGGGTCACAAACAGGTAATATTTTAATCGAAAATTGACATGCTATATTTTATGTCACAGTATGCTAATAAGCTGCCAATCCTAAACAAATTATAGTCATTATTTTTTTTTCCACTGTTAAAATACACCATGGTTTTTATAAACTATTGTAAAATCAAAGCGATGATCAGCAAAAACGTTATTTAGACCTGCAGCTGGGAGAACTTTGTTGGCACCTACAGTATGGAAAGCAAAAGATATTCATGACAGTCTGGCTTATATCTGCTGTCGTACTGCAGAAGCGTGAAAGTTCCCCTGACATACAATAGTACATCCTTCCAGATCTCATAATTGTCTGACAGACTGTGACATTTTGTGAAGACAGCATGTATCAGTTATGGCAAAGAGAGATCGGGTATTTATTGCAAGTTGTAATGTGTCTATCCTTCTCAATTCACAATGGTTTTGTGCTGCAATCCAAGACAGCAGCCATGGCTGTTTGCCAAAATACCTTCATGCTCCTACTGACACCTGCTAAAAAATGTGAAAGGCAGCTGCCTAAGGTGCCGGAGTCTGAGAGGAGCCATGGAGTGACTGTTATTTCTATAGTGACCAAACCTCCTGATCATTATTCTATAGTGACCAGACCTCCTGATCATTATTCTATAGTGACCAGACCTCCTGATCATTATTCTACAGTGCCCAGACCTCCTGATCATTATTCTATAGTGACCAGACCTCCTGATCATTATTCTATAGTGACCAGACCTCCTGATCATTATTCTATAGTGACCAGACCTCCTGATCATTATTCTATAGTGACCAGACCTCCTGATCATTAAATTACACTATAATATCCACACTATCTTCAATTTTGGTGAGAGGAGCCATGGAATGACTTTTATTTCTATAGTGACCAGACCTCCTGATTATTAAATTACACTATAATACCCATACTATCTTCAATTTTGGTGAGAGGAGCCATGAATGACTGTTATTTCTATAGTGACCAGACCTCCTGATCATTATTCTATAGTGACCAGACCTCCTGATCATTATTCTATAGTGACCAGACCTCCTGATCATTAAATTACACTATAATATCCACACTATCTCCAATTTTGGTGAGAGGAGCCATGGAATGACTGTTATTTCTATAGTGACCAGACCTCCTGATCATTATTCTATAGTGACCAGACCTCCTGATCATTATTCTATAGTGACCAGACCTCCTGATCATTAAATTACACTATAATATCCACACTATCTTCAATTTTGGTGAGAGGAGCCATGGAATGACTGTTATTTCTATAGTGACCAGACCTCCTGATCATTAAATAACACTATAATATCCACACTATCTTCAATTTTGGTGAGAGGAGCCATGGAATGACTGTTATTTCTATAGTGACTAGACCTCCTGATCATTATTCTATAGTGACCACACCTCCTGATCATTATTCTATAGTGACCAGACCTCCTGATCATTAAATTACACTATAATATCCACACTATCTTCAATTTTGGTGAGAGGAGCCATGGAATGACTGTTATTTCTATAGTGACCAGACCTCCTGATCATTATTCTATAGTGACCAGACCTCCTGATCATTATTCTATAGTGACCAGACCTCCTGATCATTATTCTATAGTGACCAGACCTCCTGATCATTAAATTACACTATAATATCCACACTATCTTCAATTTTGGTGAGAGGAGCCATGGAATGACTGTTATTTCTATAGTGACCAGACCTCCTGATCATTATTCTATAGTGACCAGACCTCCTGATCATTAAATTACACTATAATATCCACACTATCTTCAATTTTGGTGAGAGGAGCCATGGAATGACTGTTATTTCTATAGTGACCAGACCTCCTGATCATTATTCTATAGTGACCAGACCTCCTGATCATTATTCTATAGTGACCAGACCTCCTGATCATTATTCTATAGTGACCAGACCTCCTGATCATTAAATTACACTATAATATCCACACTATCTTCAATTTTGGTGAGAGGAGCCATGGAATGACTGTTATTTCTATAGTGACCAGACCTCCTGATCATTAAATTACACTATAATATCCACACTATCTTCAATTTTGGTGAGAGGAGCCATGGAATGACTGTTATTTCTATAGTGACCAGACCTCCTGATCATTATTCTATAGTGACCAGACCTCCTGATCATTATTCTATAGTGACCAGACCTCCTGATCATTAAATTACACTATAATATCCACACTATCTTCAATTTTGGTGAGAGGAGCCATAGAATGACTGTTATTTCTAAAGTGACCAGACCTCCTGATCATTATTCTATAGTGACCAGACCTCCTGATCATTATTCTATAGTGACCAGACCTCCTGATCATTAAATTACACTATAATATCCACACTATCTTCAATTTTGGTGAGAGGAGCCATGGAATGACTTTTATTTCTATAGTGACCAGACCTCCTGATCATTATTCTATAGTGACCAGACCTCCTGATCATTAAATTACACTATAATATCCACACTATCTTCAATTTTGGTGAGAGGAGCCATGGAATGACTGTTATTTCTATAGTGACCAGACCTCCTGATCATTATTCTATAGTGACCAGACCTCCTGATCATTAAATTACACTATAATATCCACACTATCTTCAATTTTGGTGAGAGGAGCCATGGAATGACTGTTATTTCTATAGTGACCAGACCTCCTGATCATTATTCTATAGTGACCAGACCTCCTGATCATTATTCTATAGTGACCAGACCTCCTGATCATTAAATTACACTATAATATCCACACTATCTTCAATTTTGGTGTAATGGTTAGCATTACTGCCTCACAGCACTGAGCACTGAGGTCTTGGGTGCGTTTTCCACCAGGACCCTAACTGTGTGGAGTTTGTATATTCTCCCTGTGCTTGCGTGGGTTTCCTCCGGATACTCTAGTCTCCTCCCAAAAATGAAACCCTATTGCGTGGGTGTGTGGATGTACATAAAGTAGGGAATATCGTTTGTTAGCTCCACTAGTAGAGGGACTGATGTGAATGGCCAAATATTCTCTGTAAGGCGCTGCAGAATTTGTGTGCACTAATATAAATATATATGTATATATGTGTGTATGTGTGTGTATATAAAGGTCACCCCAGCCCCTCACTCTACCCCGATCTCTCTTTGCTGCTCTGTCTGACTCCACTCCATCCCGTCCTCATACTTACCTCTGTTCCCTGCGCCTGACATGTCCTCCTCTCCTAGGGAGGAGGACATGTCCTTGTCTCCCTAACAATGGGAACCATTGGACAGACACTCAAATCTTGAACTCACATCCAAATTTAGAGCAATAACAAGGTGCACCACAGCTGGCCCCTTTTACACAGCAGCATACATATTTCTTAGAGAGGGCACTCGCCAAACAGGATAGAGAATTTGCAAGACTTTATTGGCTTACTTGATGCCTTTAAGGCCCCGTTCACTGCATAAGGAGAGCCATCGCTTGGAGATGATCTCATCTCCAAGCGCCAGATCAGCAGCGATGGCGGTGATGTCATTGACCTTGAATTATTGCCGGGTCAGGCCGCCAGTCTGAAAGGGGTCTCAGGCAGGTGGCAGCCAGGATGGACTTGTGTACAAATCCCGGGTGCGACCCGCCATTTGCGATCTGAAAGGGGTATAATTAAACTGAATGTTAAAGATTTGTTTTTCTGCCAAGTGTGTCTCTGTACTAATACGTAGTACCTTCATAAATTGGTAAATAGGTAGGCTCTCCTTAAGCATTGGTGGGTGATGACTTGTTGCATACAGTAAAGTATTTTGATCTATTTCTTTCCAGTAGTAGGTTGTTACAGAATAGTGTGGACCCCTTCTTAAACACAACTACGTACATCCAAGAATTCCATTGTTAGTCTATGAATCCTACCAGTAATACTGACAAGGCTGGTCAGACTATTTAGTTAATTCAACATATCCCAAAATTTCTCCTCTGTGTCACTCCAAATTAAGAAAACACAGTTGTAGTGTAGGTTATTGATAGGAAAACCTGGTAGGATATTGGTAATTTCATATTCCCACATAAATATATTGGAATATGCCGCTGTAAGTTTTGACCCCATTGCGGTACCAGAGAGTTGTTTGAAATTCTTCCCTCAATAGAAGAAGCTCAAAACACAATGATGATTTTGAACCAAAACTAATGCTGCTTAGCCCTACTAATTGCAGAGTCACCAGTTTTCTTAATCTAGTGTATAGTGTTCCAATTGCACAAGGTGTCAGCTAATTCGCTATTTATTTCCTTGTAATAATCTTTCCAATTAGTTTTCATCTTTTATTTTTATTATTATTAGTTTTATTATTATTATAATTTTGTCTGTGTCTGCGTTCTGGGTGTGGGTTTGTCTATATATCTTGTAGGTTTATTCATTATTGCTTGCTATTTATAAGTAATTTATGCAGTTTTTTTTAGACAATGTCCATTGACTGTGCACCTGGTGGCCCATTAGATAATCAATGGCTGAGTATAATTTTATAATATGTGCCGGTTGTTTGGCGCGATGACTCTAGCCAACAGTGGTATTTAAGGAGCCCCCAGCAGAGGGGTTTGACATACCTCTATTGGGACCACTTGGGGTTTGTTGCACTGCACTGGCAGTGTTGGATAACTTGACAAAGGGACGGATGGACAGAAACGTTGTATGAAGTATGACTTCTAAAGGCATCAATAAGCCAATAATTTGCTCAGCTAGGTGTGATATCATGATGCCACATCTAGGGGGTAGGGCTGCTGGCACTTACTGAAAGATCCATTGGATGCTTCAGGCAGCTGTACAGGTGACAGACGGCATCCAACTTGGATGCTCTGGGCGGCTCTATAGCAGCCAAATGCAGGTGCTTGAGGCAGTGTCACTGTCGCCCCAGGTGCCTGCCCCCTGCGCAACGGCCCCGCTCACACATCCCTAGTTATGGCCCTAATCTCAAATGACTATTTAAAGAGATATATGCAATCCTGTTAGAAGAAAAAAAATATTTTGCAGTATAACATGATTTATTTTTGCCACTGTTTATACTCTTAACAGGAAAGAAAAAAAAAGAGAACAGTTTATTTTCTTTGCTTGCAATAAGACATTCAGGGAAATCATGGCAGCTCCAAATCAAAGACATGCAACTTTAAATGCATGCATACGTGTTTCTTATAATGAAAACATTTTAAATAAAGTTTGTGTAAGTTATCTTTTATATGTTTAATTCCAGTCACCTGGAATCTATTTACAATACATCCCGGGAGCACTGCTCAGCTCATATTTACTTTTACAGAATGACGCAGATATGGAGAGGGAAAAAAAATGTGCAGAAGATGCCAGCAAGTTATACACTTTGTAATTAGATGACTTTCAGCTAACAGAACATTTCTTAGTGAGGGAATGTGCCACACTTTGTAAACAGTCTGAACGTCATCCTGACCAGCTTTACGCTCCCTGCTGTTTGCTGAAGGAGTTCCCTATAGACTTGCATGTCACAACCAACAGAATTCCATTTAATAAAGTATACGGGTGGATTAATCTGAGCCAAGAAACACAGTGCTGGAAAATAATAAGTAAATGAAGAGAACATAAAGGATGAAGACAGCAACAATGTGTCTTTTTTTTATATAAAGGTGAACTTTTTGGTGTTCATTAAAGCAATCACAGGCAAGCACAGGGGAAGGACGGTTTATAGTTGCGGGAGTTCTTCCCTCAAGACAGGGCATACCGATTCAATACACACTTATTTTTGTAGGAAAGTGTCATTTGTAGGCTTTACTGGAGCAGTACCGAATGCATAATGTGTGACATATGTTTATTAGAGATGAGCCGTTCAGTTTTCCAGAAAACCAAACTTGGGTTTTCTGAGGGGGAAAATGGGCCTTCAGATACCAAAACGAGCCAAAATGTTGTTCTCCTGGAAATCTTGGTTCTTGTGTGTTTTTGGATTTCCCTACCACATGTTCAGGCACCATTTCACACAGGAAACTGTAGGGTGAGGATGTGGGTTGTAGTTGCTAATTGCTATACAAAAGATGTCATTATGACCCATTAAGATTAGATTAGAGAGAATTGTAGTAGGTAGATGAAGTAGCTGGGAAGGGTGAGTGGGAAGTAGCTGGGAAGGGTGAGTGGGAAGTAGCTGGGAAGGGTGAGTGGGAAGTAGCTGGGAAGGGTGAGTGGGAAGTAGCTGGGAAGGGTGAGTGGGAAGTAGCTGGGAAAGGTGAGTGGGAAGTAGCTGGGAAGGGTGAGTGGGAAGTAGCTGGGAAGGGTGAGTGGGAAGTAGCTGGGAAGGGTGAGTGGGAAGTAGCTGGGAAAGGCAGCATCTTTGTAGCTGTGTACAGTTTGTGTGTTTGTTTGTCAGACAAACTATCTAGCAGCAACTGATAGTTTATATATTTTTGTATATATAGGGCAGCACAGATGGTGTAATGGTTTCGATTTCCACTACGGCCCTAACTGTGTGGAGTTTGTATATTCTCCCTGTGCTTGCGTGGGTTTACTCCGGGTACTCCAGTTTCCTCCCAACAAAATTGACTCTAGTGTGTGTTTATGTGAGCATGGGATAGGGAATATGGAGTGTAAGCTCCATTGGGGCAGTGACTGATGTGAATGGTAAGATATTCTCTGTAAAGCGCTGCAGAATATGTGTGCGCTATATTAATAACTGGTAATAAATAATAAATAAATATATTAATTTGTTTATTTATGTTTAAAAAAAAATTGTTTTATTTAAATACACATTTTACACAAGCTCTGGGCATCGTTTTAGTTAAACAACTTCCTGACCACAGGAAGTGACATCACTAATTACAACAAATTTGTCCCTGCTGGTGGTGTATAGGGGGTAAATTTACTAAGATTCGAGATGGTCCCGATTTTCACGGAGATTAATCTCGCTGGAACTCGCCAAAATTCGGGTGATTTAATCCCTTGTTTTTTACCAAATTTACCAACAGGCAATTTGAGGCTAAATGAGTTGGACGATGCCGAAGCAGAACGAGATATCTCTCACCCGAGATTGCAGTGTTTTCTCTCTGCAAATCTCTCCCGAGCTAGCAGCCTGCACATATCAGTGAGATATGTGTTGGCTGCTTGTGTGTTAAGACTTGTTAAAAAGGGTTAAATGTTTTTTAAAAAAATTACGTAAGGTCCTCCCCCCAAAAGACTAACCAGCCCCGGGCTTGCCAGCCAGTCCTGGTTCTTAAATTTACAGGGAAAAAAATGTGTAGGGTTCCACTGTAAATTTACGAACCAGCAACAGGAAGCAGGGACAGAGCTGGTTTTAAATATATGGAGAAAAAAAATGGCGTGAGGTTCCCCGTATATTTATAACGAGCCCTGGACCCTTTCTAGTGGGGGACTGATAACACAGCCAGGGGAGCCCTGACCGCTAGTCAGCACAGGCCAGGGGGGGAACCTCACGCCATTTTTTTCCTCCGTATATTTAAAACCAGCTCTGTCCCTGCTGCCTGTTGCTGGTTCGTAATTTACAGTGGAACTCTACACATTTTTTTCCCTGTAAATTAAGAACCAGGACAGTCTGGCAAGCTGGGGGTTGGTTAGTCTTTTTTTGGGGGGGGACCTCACGTAATTTTTTTAAGTTAATTAACCCGATTTTAACCATTTACAGAAATAAACAGACACAAATCACAATGATTTGTGTATGCTTCTGACCAACTCACAGCTCAGGGGGTTGAGAGTTTGAAAAGTGCTTTTGACAGAGAGTTTGCTCCTATCTCACCCGAGCTTGTCATCCCGATTCTTGGTAAATTTGAGAGATGTATGTATTAGGTGAAAAGTACTTCCGATATGGCCCGATGGTGATTTGATTTGAGATTGCTATCTCACCCGAGTTTTACGAGTGAGATGAGAGAAATCTCTCTCTAACTCACCCGACTTTGCCTTTAGTAAATTTGCAAGCAGGAAAAAAATGAATAAATCACCCGAGATGGTTATCTCGACATATCTCGAATCTTAGTAATAGGCCGCCAGTATTTTAAAATTGTTTTGCTGTAATTTGTTTTTGTCTTTATATTAAATTAGTTTAAATAAATGTAGTTTTAACTTTTCAATTTCTTGCATTGTGGATGGTAGCTATATAGTCATTTGAAATGTTTATAGGTTATTTACATACACCCAGCTGATATATTAAACATTTTATTTAGAAGGTTTTAACCCCTTCTTTGACACTAGCAACCTCATTTTGGACACACTTAATTGCACAGGTACTTGATGCACTTTACATACTTGGCTTGCTTCTCACTTGAAGCATTTTCAGATTTTAGACACCTTTCTAGCACTGACACTTTAAATATCTTGCATATGATACTTTATTAAACATAAGGTTATTCTTACATCATATTGATTTTTAAGCACTGCCTGGCGCTGGTTATCAAGTCCACTGCTGTTTACTAATATATATATATATATAATTATATATATATATATATATACATACATAGTCACTTGTGTATGAAGACAGAGACAGTGTGATTTCAAGATTATTTGTCCAAAAAGTACTGTGCTGTGTCCGAGAGACTTGCACCCCAAAGCAGACCTCAAAGCAGGATTTTCCAATAATAATTAAAAAAAGAGATAAATATATTTTTTTTTATCTCCAGTCCTTTATGATTCAATTTATTTCATATTTTTTTCAAGAGTGTGTGTTTTGGAAAGGCAGCATATGTTACTGTACTCACTGGGTGTTGTTATGTTCCCATTAGCTGCACTACAAAATAGTTTGTTTATTTTTGAAA
This sequence comes from Taudactylus pleione, assembly GCA_031769625.1. Lineage (NCBI taxonomy): Eukaryota > Metazoa > Chordata > Amphibia > Anura > Myobatrachidae > Taudactylus > Taudactylus pleione. The sequence continues at coordinate 1,847,582 of JAUIMM010000091.1, read as the reverse complement.
AAATCTGCAGTCTTTTATAATGCTATTTAAACTGTATTTCAGGAGGCTGTGTCTTTGTGAGGCAGCATATATTAATGTACTTACTTGTTGTTTTGTCACTGTTAGCTGCACCACAAAATAATTCATGTGAAGAAAAAACTTATTTCAGTGTTAAAAATAATCAGTCTTTTAATAAAACTACATGATAAAGGTAAAGGTGCCCATACACGGGGCGATTTGTATCCGATCCGATCTCGCATACAATTCCCTTGAAAATTCTTCCCTTGACATTTGGTACTATTTGTATTTAGAAAAGGTACAATTGTACAAACGACCATACAATCCGATGTATTAAGATGTGTCACATGGTACTGATTTGTCGAAATCCTTCTGCAAAACCATCTGATCTACGATACCGATACACGACTGCGGGGACGCGCATCGGCATCGTAATCATCTATAAAAAGGCAATTTTTTGCATGATTGGTTGTTACGATCAGTTGAAAACGGCCATATCGTGTGAAAAATAGCCCCGTGTATGGGGGCCTTTACAGTCACTAATTTCTCCATCTCATTGTATGTTCACTTGATGTTAAGTTTAACTACAGTAGCATTACTCTTGTCCTGCTGTAAAACAGAAAATCAGTCATGGGTCAGTCGATAGAAAAAGAGCAGGTGCAACCCAGTACCGTTGCTGGCAGTCATAGTACTTCAACATCTACTTTTAAAGGAGGTCATGGGGATAGAAGGTGTAAGAAAGGGCACCTCAAACCTAAAAAGTAGTTCTCAATCTTATAAGCCAACTTCACCACTAACTATAAAGAGAAAAGTACTGCCAAAAAACATAAAATTGCCAAAATGCCATACATTACACACAGTGGCAGGGCAAGGCTCAGACCATGGTCTTTCTTTTTGAGTGGTTGTCCTGCTCATGCCCTAGAATGCCTATTGCGAACGCCAGGGCTTAGCACAGTCAGGCATCTTCTGTAACCTCACATGCACCACCTTCTCGCTCTAAAAAAGGCAAATCAGTGCACAAAAAAGTACTAAAGCTAGAACTATGTGTCCACAAATTTCATAAAGTCTAAGGGCATTCACAAGTGTAAGTCTGACATTTCTGATTCTGACACTGTAATCGTAGAGAAGCCTCCTTCCACCACTTCTAAACTCTCTGCAAATGTGAGGATGAGTAGAAGTGATGATGATGATGGTTTAGACAAAACAGTTGGTTTATACTGTGGAAATGCTACAGGATGAAGGAAATATTTGTGTATCTGATGCTAATGAGGATGATGATGAATATGTTGGACAAGAACAAGTTGATAATATTCAGGAGGATTGGCAGCAGTTCTGGTCAGTGATAAGAATAAGCACATTGTCATGACTGGACAACAGACTAAAAGAAACTTCTGTGTGGAATTTTTATTACCCAAATCCTGACATATTTTAAGACATCTGTAGCATTTGTAAAACCAAACTAAATAGAGGTAGGGACGTGAACTTTTTAGGCACCTCATTCCTGTTATCTCATTTACAGCGAGTTTTTTATTGTCTTTCTTGATAAAGTTATTTATCAATATGTGGAAAATCATATATTACAATAGCATCATCTACCAGCAGAATGGATAGATCCCAGCGCATTAAATTTTCACTGACAAAACCTGGTGACTTGTGGTAGTCCTGCATCCAGTCTGCAAAGGCAAACTAACTCTTCTATCCAGGATTCCCAAGAATAATCCTTGTGTGCTTTATGCACGCCCATACAGCAATGTTCCAATGGACAGACGCTCCGGTGTTTCACAGAACAGTGTCCTATCACCACCCTCCAACCCTCACAGCCTGTCATTCACTCTGCAATGGATTCCTCTGTGCGTGCAGAATCGCAGTGCACGCACAGTGCAACTTATACGCATGCACAGTTGTGAACAATTGACCGATGTGCGTACGTAATTGCAATTGCATACGCTGCTGAATCAGGCCCTAAAACTTCATGTGACATCATTTCTAGCTTCCAAGATCATATGAGATATGCCACAAGATCTTGAGCCAACTCCAGCAGTTAATGTTAATGCTTATGTTATTTTTGCAGGAGGTAGGAGACAGAAAGAGGAGCACATACTTATATACCATTCTTGATAAAATATGCTATGTGTTAATAACTTTGTATTGAAGTTAGATTTTTACTCAGTGTGTACTATTAATGTTCGATTGTTTAAAAATGCATGGTATGTCCATAACTGCCAATGTACAGGGACAGCACAGCAGTGGTGGAACTACTGGCGGTTCAGCTGGTACTGTGCACCAGGGCCCCTGGTGATTAAGAGGCCCACTGGCTCCAGATGGGTTCCCTTTTGTATGCTCTTGGGCTGGTATCTACTGACATGGAAGAACCGGATACTCTCGCATCAGAGCGGCCAGGAGGCATTGAGGCCGTCAGGCAGCTTCTTCTGACCGTCTGGTTCAGTTTGAGGCTTCCACTCTCCAAACCTCCTATCAGTGAGATACATGCATGGCATGGAGCAGCAAAGTGGGACCGGTTGTTTTAGGGGCCGGTAATCAATGAATGTAACCAAAAGCGGAAACACCATTCTTTAAAGTGCTATTTGAAACACACAGCTTACTGTAATCTGTAGAAGTGAAAGGGCATTCCACTGTTGTAATGTATTGAGAAATGAGTAACTCCTGGAATATCTCTGGAAAGTAGGCCAGTCTCCCACATGGGTCACTTCTGCTAACTGAACTCAATTCCTGAGTAAAGTGGGCAGTCTGGGCACCGTCACCATGGCCCTTCCTCCAGATTTACAAGTCTGGGAACTGTGGCTTTGTATAGCGGGCAGGGGCGGCCAGACCTATACGCTGGATATGTGGCCGCGTAGAGTGCCAGACTGAGGAGGGCGCCACGGCAGTCACGGACAGTGAGTAACCATTACTCACTTGGTTCCCCAGGCGCCCTCACTGGACACTGACAGACTCCTATTCAGAGGAGGCTTTGTACTCACTGCTCCACCTCCCGGGAGACTGCTATGACTGGGAGCCTCTAGCAGCACAGCCTGGAATACGCTTTGTGGTAATTGACTGAAGGGGGCTCTGTGTTTGGTCACTGACGGCTCTCAGCGGGGGAGATGGGAGAGAGCATGGCTGAGGCTGCAGCTGGCCCAGCAGGCAGTGATGGAAGAACGCTACTTCAATGTCCTCTACTTAGGTGAACGATCTCCCCAGCCCTCCCCTGATGTCAGGGAATAGGGGGAGGGAAAAGGCAAAGACTCTGGTAATAAGGAGGAACTGAAGAAGCTCTTTGACAGAGATGGGAACAGGGGCATATCTAGAGAGGAGGGGGCAGTGTGCAGTCTCCGACACGGGCCCCCTCCTCTCTGTCCGGCAGCGCACTGAGCTGTGCATGGCCAGCACCGGAGTTATAGACTCTGGGCACTAGAGTGCGCCCAGAGTCTGTAGAGTATGCTCAGGTCACCATTTTCCCTGTAGTGCGCATGCGCAAATGATGGGAAAATGGCCACGGCGGCCATTTTCCAGTCGTTTTTACAGCGCCAGACCCCCGCACCAACATGGGACTCTGGAGAGGTAAGTAATGCTATGGGTGCAGGGTGTGCGGTGTGGAGCCCCCTGACCCGCACTCCGTGCACCCATTATAGATACGCCCCTGTATGGGAAGGTATGTGCCTCTGCTGGCTGGAATCATAACACTGTCCTATGTTGTTAACTTCTCTTTGTGCAGCACCATCACATAAATGTGCCCATAAATGTCAATACGGTTTTTTTTAGGTGCCATAATTGTGCCTGTAACACTTTAACTCAGCTACCCATCCCCCCCTACATTGTGAGATATTTATAATGTAGTATAGTTTAATCTCTCTCTCTCTCTCTCTCTCTCTCACCACCTGCCTCATATTCTCTGTTACACCACCCCCATTCTATACCTCTGCCTCTTTCCTCACCCCCTGTCCTCTTGCTCTCTCTCTTCCACCCCTATGTTCTTGCTGTCTCTCGCACCCCACCCCATTCTCTCTTCTCCTCCTATTATCTCCGTCACCCTTCTCTCTGTTTTGAGTTTTAGAGAAAATATATTTACCTGTGTTTTCACATGTGTATAAAGGAATGGGTATGTAATTCCGGCTATTGGGATGCCTCCTGTCACAATACCAACAGAGGCATCCCATGGTTGGGATGAAATTCAGAACCAATTGAATGATGTATCGGTCATCAGCACATGAAAATGGCATTATAAATAAAACTCTTCTGGACTTTCTAAAATGTGATTATCCTAAGACTCCTCTTCTATACACTTTGCCTAAGGTGCACAAGCACCCATCCTGTCCCCCGGGCTACCCCATCATCCCGGCAAGAGATTCCTTATTACAAAATGTTGCTAAATACCTTGATTTTTTTTATGCAACCTGTTATTCAAAATCAAGGAACTTTATTGAAAGACACTACAGATTTGCTTAACAAATTACAGAAATGTGTGAATTTACCTGACACTCTTCTATTATGTGTCATAGACGTTGTCAGTTTGTATACCAGTATACCCCATGTAGAAGGCCTGGCGGCTGTACGTAATTTACTCAGTTTGGATGAGCATTATGTAGGCCCAGATCTGGATTTCTTTTTGACCTTATTGAGTAGTACCTTAAAATTAAACTATTTCTATTTCAATGGCGATTACTTTTTACAACTGAGAGGCTGCGCTATGGTCTCGAATGTGGCCCCTGCGTTCGCCAATGCATACATGTTCGCCATTGAAGATAAGACTTTTTTTGAAGAATCCATCGTTTGGCAATAGGATCTTGATGTTTATTAGATATATAGATGATATCCTTGTCTTGTGAAATGGGGTCAAAAGTGAATTTATTGTTGAAATGGAGGCTATTAATTTGATGGATGACCACATCAAATTTACGTATGATTGTGATCCTACACAAATTCATTATTTAGATGTCATGATTAGGCAAGTTGATAATAAATTAGTAACCAGTGTCTAGACTAAACCTACTGATAGAAACACTCTCCTACATGCCCATAGTGAACATCCTATACCTGTGAAAAAAAGCCTACCCTTCTCGCAATTCTTGCGAGTAAGGAGAATCACTAGTGATGATCAAATAGCTAAGGAGCAGATTGAGACAATGTCTCTCAAATTTCTTCAAAGGGGCTATTTAGCCTCAGATTTGATAAAGGCAAAAACAAGGCTTTATCTATACCATACCACGGGAACGATGTTTGGTGCAAAAAACACGGACAGAAAAAAAGATCATGCCTTTCGTAAACACCTACTCATCCCATAGCAAATCTATTGGACATGCAGTTAAACAATTCTGGCCTTTATTAAAAACTGATAAAACTCTGCCTTTTCTTGACACCTATGTCCTTAATTGCATATTTAAAAGACATATTAGTACACAATGACATTAGAGATGATGGACGTACACGTCCGGGTCTCTCTTTGTCAAGAGGCAACGGATGTTACAGGTGCATAGGCTGCACTACATGTAGCCATCTTGAAACAGGATCATACATTACTTATCCACATTTAGGCCACAAAATTCCCATCAGGCACATTCTTACGTGCTCCAGCAAATATGTGATATATGTGATCAAATGTCCATGTGGTCTTGCCTATGTAGGCAAGACCATATGCATGTTTAAAGAAAGAGCAGCTCAACACAGGTCGGCCATTCGTTTGGCGTTACAAGGCAGGGACATTGACCAGCCTATAGCCAGGCATTTTTGCGAATTTAAACATTCCTTGGTGACATTGAGGTACAAGTTGGTGGACCATGTCCCCCCACTTTTGAAAGGAGGGGATCGTGGCAATTTGCTGTTAAAGCTTGAATCCCGGTGGATTTTTAAATTCAATTCTTTAGCACCCCATGGTTTAAATGAAACCATCAGTTATATCCCTTTCTTGTGAATTGTGTCTTTTCCATTATTAATTATTTGATCTATTTTCACTACTGCAATATTTTGAGCAGTTTTAAATATGGTCTCTTTACCAGTATATGTCTGTTCATTTATGATGAGATGCTGTTACACCACTTTGCCTTAATAGAGTAGTAGGCAAAAGTTTATTTCAAAGTTTTTAGATTTTCATTACTTATTGTTTGTTATATGTTTTAACACTGTATAATTAATTTGTGCTTTTTATAGCTATTTTTATAGCTATGTTTATTATGTATTTTTTCAGGGGACTGAACACAGCAGGCTTCCGCTGTTTATTTCCTCCCCTTGTTGTGTCACATGATTCGTTGTTTCACTGGTTGCCTAGTTACCAGTCTGTCCATCCGGCTAATGGAGCAACGGATGATGTCATTACGTTATGACGCCCGTGACCGGAAGTCGGAGGATCGGCGATGAGATGCACGAGGGATGATGGTGGAGGGTATTTAGGTGACTGCATTATGTTGTGTTGTTATCCTTGAAAAAAGATGCAGTAAAGCGTCTGAAACATTGGCTGTTCAGCATAGTGCTGGTGCCATTTATTTCTGAAGTCCCTGGAGTGCTACCATTTCTCTTTGCGTGCATAAGGGGTCCTGTGGGGCCACTAGGTTCTGCACCTGGACCACTACAAGTATTTATACAGGAAGGCCGGCCGTTTCTGTTGCATATATATATATATATATATATTTAATATTATATATATAGATAGATAGATAGATAGATAGATTCAATTGTCCTGACTAACTGCCTGACTCGTCAACACCCAGCCCAAACCCCGAGACCTAAAAACATGAAAATCAGGGATTATATGCCTTCCATAACGTAGGTATCCACTAAGAAGGGATTTTTCGAAATTCTACTCCTAAGGAGGTGAAAAGTGCTAAAATGTTTCCTCCTCCTGTGCAATGTCCTGCCTGACTTTTTCATCGTACAGTAGCTGTAGCACAGTTCAGTATTTAAATACCACTGTCACCCCAAGTGCTGCCAAACATCACTGGCAGTTGGTGTGGCTAAGCTATTTGAATAGTGAGGGAAGTGAATGTGTTACTACAGAGGTGAGAAAGGATGTGTTACAACAGCAGTGAAAGGGGAATGTGTTACTCTGGAGGTAAGGGAGGGGAATGTGTTACTACACAGATTAGGGAGGGAAATCTTACTATAGAGATGAGGGAGGGGAATGTGTTACTACACAGGCATGGGTGGGGAATGTGTTACTACATAGGTGTGAACAGAGTAATGTGTTACTCCAGAGGTGACTGAGGGGAATAAAATACTACAGGTGTGAGTGAGGGTAATGTGTTACTACAGGGAGGGATTGTATTTCTACCAGTGGCATAACTTCGTCCCAGGTGCCCGGAGGCAAGATAAATTTTGGTGCCCCCCCCCCCAATTAAAATGTACCAGCCCCCCAGCCTCAGCTTCTGCCACCTCCCTATGCAGTCCCTTTTATACAATGCCACCAGTAGTGGTCCCATATGCAATGCCCCCAATAGTAAGGCCCCTGTAGTGCCCCCATATGATGCCCCCAGTAGTATTGCTGCTGTAGTGCCCCATATGATGCCCCCAGTAGTAAGGCCCCTGTAATGCCCCCTGTAGGGCCCAAGTAAGTCCCCTGCAGTGCCAGCCCCCCCGCGCGTGCACCCATATACAAAAAAAAAACTTACAAAAAAACTTACCTTCAACCCTGCTCCAGTGCCTGCTGCCGTCCGTCCCTGGCGCCCGCTTCTCGGATCTATGGGAGTGACGTCATTCCCATAGTGCACTGTGGGACCCGAAGCTCAGTAGTGAGCTTCGGCTGGCGCTGGGGGAGGGGGGGAGAAGGAGCGGGCGCCCGCTGGTAACACACTCAGTGGGCGCCTGGCAAATGGAAGGTGCAGGGGGTGCGACTGCACCCCTTGCATCCTCCGTAGTTATGCCACTGGAGGTGGAGCGCCGATCAATGGCGCTCCTTCTACATGCAGCTCCTCCTCAGCAGTGGCCGGATGACAATGGAGCCAGGTGCCCCCTTCAGGGCTGGCGCCCAGCGGCAAATGACTCCATTGTCTCCGAGAGTTCCGCCACTGATTTCTACACAGGTGAGAGAGGGGAATGTCGAATTTTTTACAACGTGGGCGTGGAATGGAATTGTTTTACTATAGAGGTGAGGAAGTGGAATGTGTTAGTACATAGATGAGGGAGGGTAATGACTTACTATAGCAGTGAGGGAGGGAATGCATTACTATAGAGCTGAAGGATCAATGTGCTATTGGAGTGGTGAGATGGAAATGGCAACAATAAATATCTAAGGTCTACCGGGTGAAATCGGGTGCATCAGCTAATTTATATATATATATATATATATATATATATATATTAGCTGATATAAATATATATAAAGCTGGTAACTTGCTGATTCACATATTCACTATTCTCTTATAACAGCCACTATCTCTCTATCCTTTATTTGGTCTCTAAAAAGAGTCAGTCCAAACCAAACTAAAATTTCTGAAGCCTGGTCTGGTCCACAAATGTATTTGGGTCCACACAGCTGGCTATATTTGTACAAATTCCAAATCAGTTTCTCTCTTTGTCAGGCAATAACAGGCTGTGCAAATTCATGACACGGCAGCTGTCATTCAGGGTGCCTCCTTTTACAATGGGCTGGAAAATGCAGGGATTGAACTCTAGCTATGAAAAATGAGCACTCTATGGCCCCATCTGACAGCTGCCAATAGCTTTTGTCACAAAAGGCATTTTAGAATAACAAATTTTTCCAGGCAGAGAATATGGCATTCTGGGGCCTGAGCAGTGACACGTAGGATTCATTGTGAAATGCCGTTTCCTTGTCTGAATAGAAGGATTCACCTGTAAGAACCCGGGGCTGGGTTTCTCATTGAGCACTAGCAGCGACATATATGAAACCACAGGGGAGAGTAAACAGCATTTTTAAACTGCGTAAACACTTTTTTTTTATATCATGTCTGTGTGCTTTCTCCTGCAGTTCAGTATTATTTTTGATACAGTATGCAAGTTTCAACATTAACAGAAGCACAACAATTCACAAAAGAACATTGTTCATCAACCTTTGAGTGTCTGTGCGCTCGAAAATCACGACTGATGCGAAACGTCGGTAGGGCTTTAAATGCATTCTGCTGCTCTTCACCTATATTGTAAATAAGGTGTCTGTGCTGGAATTTTTCAGCCAACAACTGTGGCAAAATTACCACCTGCTCCCCAGGTGGCATAGAAGCTGGGTGCAGGGGTGTCGAGTAGGATAAGCAAGTACGGAATACCCAGACCCGGTTATTTGTAGGCTACCCGGTGTGCCATGAACATGGCCTCCAGTGAACCGCTTTGCGGAAGCGGTTCACTGGGGTGCATTACTGTGTAGTGTAAGGGGTACTGCTGTGTGGTATAATGTGTAAAGTGCATTACTGTGTAGTGTAAGGGGTACTACTGTGTGGTATAATGTGTAAAGTGCATTACTGTGTAGTGTAAGGGGTACTACTGTGTGGTATAACCTGAGTGGCCTCCGAGTGGGGGGGCTTTTAAGATCTTGCTATGTGGCCCACAAAGTTCTAGTTACACCCTTGCATGCAAACAGAGAGAGCTGGCTAATATATATGGTCACTTTAAAAAGGACTAAAGGTGCCCATACGCAGTGCGATAAAGCAGCCGATCTGATGGATTGGTATGATTTGGCTGCTATATTGTACCATGTATGGGCATGATATCTTCCAGTGCGCGCACCCGTGGGGTCTTACATCGCACCCCCAGATCTTACTGTAGCTTCAGTCGATCTGGGGATGCGATGTACGATCTCATGCAGTGCTGTGGGGCAGGGGGGAGCTGGCGTATCGGGCAGTCAGCAACCCGATCGCACTGTGTGTGTGGAACGCCCAATATGTCAGACATTGGATAACCCATCGCTTTGCACGGTGCATATCGCATCGTGTATGGGCGGCTTAACTCTGGATTTAATTTGAACTTGCATGAGTCATAACGTTTGACACTTGCTCAGACTATGAGGTTAAAATTATACTTTTGTAGCTTTCACACAGGTTTTTGGCAGACTGCCAATTTTCACTTGAAGTAGTCCTGGAACCTGTGTAATTTAACAGTGTCTCCATTTTTAGGGATTGTGTGACAGTGTGTGGCCCTGACAATGGGCCTGATTCAGAGCTGAACGCTCTGACCAGAGCGCTCGCTCTGAATCAGGGCCGTCCCAGCTAAATTTGGAGCGGCTTCCTGGCTGCTTGCATAGCTGTGTGGGACCACCCACAGCTTATGCGAGCGGCCAAAAAGATGGTCGTGATGGTCAAAGACCATCGCGACCATTGGGCTTGCGACGAGACCCTGCGGTAGGGTCTCGCTTCCGCAAGCCCAGGAGTGATTTTGGCTCTATCAGAGACAAAATCACTCCCACTGAATTCATTACTGATGTCAGTGGGGCCGGACTCAGACGGTAGGCGTTCCCATGGGAACGCCTCCGTCTGGCAGTCACGCCCCCGGCACACCCACCAAATGGGGCGTGCTGTCAATCAACATTGAAGCTCCCTCCGTCGTGCGCATGCGCAGTGGGGCAACATCGACCCGTTTGCGAGCGTCCTTTGCGAGCGAACGGGTCTGAATGACCCCCAATATTCAAACCTAGGCAAAAACCTAATCCTTGTCAAACTACACCACAATGCCAGATTTGGTGGAGCTAGGTCCTAAACTCTGGCCGTTCATAAAGAATAAACAGACAGACAGACACATACTCTTGCTTATTATATAGATATATTCAAGAATTAATCAGAATCAGATAGATTAGACAGAAAGGTAATATTTAAAATACAATATAAAAAATTACATACAATTCCACACAGAGCCTGTTAACTAGCTTGACCTCAGCAATAGTTGCACCCAGCGGTGGACTGGGGCATGAAGGGCCCATACTTAGGAGTGTGGCCAGTCTCCACAGAGGCTTGGCTAACCATTAGAGAGTGCATGATCTGGGCCCCTTTTAAAAATATATATATTAGAAATGAACAGTTCAGAATACATGCATTCTGACCCCGCCTGAACTTCCAACATCTGAGTGAATCTGAGCGGCGGCTCGGGTCTTTCTGCCTGACTCGGATTCTACTTCAAGGTAAAACGTCATTCTCGCGGCGTTGGATTCTCACGGGTTTTAAATTCTATATAAGGCTCCTTTCCCTGTCAGGCACGCTGCTGTATGCTGCGCTGTACTCTGCTGTATATGCTGTGCTGTGTCCAGACTCATAAGTGGCTTTGCTGCTCTGTAATTAGTCAATGTGTATAGGGGGGCACGGTGCTGTATGCTGCGCTATATTCTGCTGTATAGGCTGTGCTGTGTGCAGACTCGCAACGAGTGGCTGTGCTGCTCTTAGTCAATGTGTATGGGGGGGGGGGGTAATCTGCTGTATGCTACGCTGTACCCTGCTGTAAATTGGCTGTCCTGTGACTCCTCAAAGGTTGAATTGAGGCGCGACTTCGAAAGATGAAAAAAAATGACATAGTTAAGTTCTATTGTTTGTACTGTTTGGTGCTCTTTATCCTAGTGCACTTTGTTCAGGCCCTGTTTTCATGGTCTATGTTCATACTGAAAACCAAGATCAAGCAAGTTTTGATATGCAATCTAGAAAAAGTTAAATCCAATGAGAATACATCCAGAAGGGCTGCATTGAGAATCTGCTGATTAGTGCAGCCCTGCACAATGTATTTTGCAGCACAAATTCAGTTTGTGACTTTAATTTCCACATTGCACAGCTTTGATTTTAGAGGGAACCATGGTTATGTCAGGAAGCAAAGACGCTTTTATATTGCAAATCGTTTAGTTGCAAATTTAAATAATCTGCAGGTTAGAAATGTATTGAAGTGTACAACAGTGCGTAAACACAAACAAAAACGCTAATCAGAATAAAAGTATGCTGCCCAAAGATTGCCTTTTTTATAGGACTAAAAATATAATCTGAATATTGTGGTTGCTTATTCTGGCAATTGCCTCTTTCATATTCATTTACTCTTATGGTGTAGTCTTTTGTTGTTTGGAATTCCTGACATTGAGGTAATTGGAATGGGTATATGTAGTTTATATGAAGACTACTTGACATACTTTAAATTTTAATAGGATGATTTGCATCCTGCCGATGTAAATCTCTCTGCAAACTGGCAATAGTGGCAGTAAATATTCCAATTAAAAATATCATTACATATTTGGAGATGTTATATGCAATTGCTTTAGCTAGACAACTTGACAAAACATATTAATAAACAAATCAGGTGACAGAGTAGCTATCAACTATGTGTAAAAATAAAGGTTTATATTTTTTATTTAGAACGAGAAGATAATAAATAATAAAAGGTTATTTATTTTATCAGTTCGAGGAGAGAATACAGGAATGCAGAGCTGTAACTAGACTTTTTGGTGCCCTGTGCCAGAAAGAGCATTGGCGCCCCGCTCATTTTTCAAAGGGACATAGGGCCTGATTCAGACCCGCTCGCGAGCGCTGAGCGCTCGCAAGCGGGTCGATGTTGGCCAAGTGCGCATGCGCACGACGGAGGTGGCTCCGTCGTGCGCATGCGCGAGACCCGAATAACGATGGCCAGGCCGTCATTATGGGTCTCACACCAAAGGGGGCGTGCTGTCAGTGGTGATTGACAACACGCCCCCTTTGGTGGGCGTGCCAGGGGCGTGGCTGCCCAGACGGAGGTGTTCCCATGGGAACGCCTACCGTCTGGGGCCGGCCCCACTGACATCACTAGTGATGTCAGTGGGAGTGCTTTTGGCTCTGATAGAGCCAAAAGCACTCCAGGGCTTGCGGCAGACGAGACCCTACCACAAGGGTCTCGTCGCAAGCCCGATGGTCGCGATGGTCTTGACCATCGCGACCATCATTTCGGCCGCCCGCTATAGCTGTGGATGGTCACCCACAGCTATGCGTGCGGCCAGGAGGCCGTTCTGAAAAAAAAATGCCCGGCCCTGATTCAGAGCGAGCGCTCTGTCAGAGCGTCCGGCTCTGAATCAGGGCCATAATGCACCCAAAAAAAGGGCCATGGCTTCATGGGGAAGGGCCAGGGAAGAGATAGGAGAGGCCAGGAGATGCTGGGGATGAAATAAGAGGAAGCTACAAGCAAGAATGATAATAAACAGAAATTTGATAGGCCCAAACAGCGCCCCCTGACCTGTGGTGCCCTGTGCGATGGCACCGGCCGCACTACCCTATCTACGGCCCTGCAGGAATGTATTTCCAACTTCTTGTTCCAATTTCTTAATTGTTTTACTAATGTGAGTCTCTTGAGTTCTGTGTGCCTGAAAGGCAAGGGTCATAAAACAAAATGTTTGTTTCAAAATAGTAAAATTCTAAGCATATATACATTATATTCATGTAAACAGCTGCATTAGTCTCAATCCAAACTCCATATATAATAGTGTTTCTAAACAGCTCATAGTTTTAGATGAACCTACGTTTTGCCATAAACTAAAGGGCTGTTTCTCATGGCCGTAACCAGGAAAGTACTGGCGGTGCAGCCACCTATGGTGCAAGGAAGAGGCACCACCACTGTCCCGGTGGCACCGGTATTTGGCTTGCAGGGATAATGTTTGCCCATGCCCGGTGCTCAGCAGATTTCTTGGTCCCAGCATTCACTTCCTGATGTCATGATTTTATAAATTGGCATACCTCCAAAAATTTCCTGATTTTGGTAGGACTGTCCCACTTTGCAGACACTGTTCCACCTGCGGGCCACAGTGTCCTGCGGGGGAGGTCACTCTCCCTCACCGACTGCATTGAATGGATTCTGTATGATGAGCAGTGGGAGTGTGACGCATGGCCACGCCCCCAGCATGATTTGCAACAGGTGACGGAGCTCAGTCAAGCCCCCTTTTCCTGTGTGTGCCTTCAACAATGTACTGACTACCCCCTCTCAATTGTTTGGGGGTAAGAGTTGACAGGAGGCACGGGGAGTGGGGGGAAGCACAGGGGGCATTAGTGCCCTGCTATGGCACTATTGTTGCATTGTAAATCAGCCCATAACCACTTACATGACTGGCAAGTGGTAACTAGGAACAACACAGTGCTCAATCTCACAGCACTAAATGACTCAATCTGTCCGGCACATATTGTATTTTGTTGTATTGAAAAGGACTGGGTACTCTCGTGATGTAAGCTGTGTGTAATATGGCTTCTCAGGGTCAGAACCCTTCTAAATAGGTTATATGCGTGGTGGGGGAGACGAGAAAAATTTATCTTTGGCACAACGCAGAGACCGTCCAAACATACGCTGTTGGGGAATACTTGAGGACTGAGCTCTACAAACATAAATTTGCTGGCAATGATAATGAAAAGTATAATGTGTAAATACTCCCAGCACCACAAATGTGTTAAACACACTGTAATGCCCCTAGGTCACAGCACGCTTGACACCGGCATACACTTACAGGGTCCAGCGGCGCTGTTCTGCAGCAGCAGGGCATCGGACGGGGAGTCCCCGGCAACGAATCTCATGCCAACCGGTATTCCAGTTTTAACCTTGGCTGTCCTCCGACTTGCCAACTACACTGTACGTGCTCTGCTCCATCCAGTGTACACCAGCACCTGTATTAGGGAACCTAATCTGTATGTTCATACATCCAACTAGATATTGATCAATTTAATGCACACTTCTTATTGTCTAATCAGCATACCTGCCTCATTAAAAACAAAAGCAGGAAACCATGCATATGCTCCACCAAAGCAACACATCAACATTGCGAGATCCAGCATGTAAGTTTATCCCTTTTCAAGGTGGAAATATAAAATGATGGGCAGGGAATTACTGTAGTGATATTTGGTCACAGCATAATCCTCACATTTAAAAAGGGGCTTGGTCGTGGGGGCGTGCTGCGAGTCACCAGACATGGCCTCATGGTGCACCTTGACTCAGCGCGCCGGTTGAGCAGAGCGCCAGGAGGTGGAACTGCTCAGCCAAGCATTCACACTGCCTGACCGGCACATCAAAGTGTTACAGTAGATGGCCAGTCTAGCCTTGATGATGGGAGGGTTCTCACTCTCTCCTCAAATAATGTCGTCAATGGATCTCATACCTACTAAGGAGGAGTGCTCAGTCAAAGGGTGCTATGCAAATAAATGTGTTTATTTTTAGAATATTGCCAACTCCGTCATGCTACGGTTTCCGCATGTTATAGTTTTATCGTCACAGCACAAAAGCACCACTGCAATAGAAGCTGTGTAAAACACAGGAGAAATTATCATGTCAGCCAAGAGATGAAGCAGGAATTATTTCGCTAATATCATCTGATGGCAAAGCTACAAAGGTTACAGCGCTGTTGTATTTTGCACCCTAAAGTATTGGCCGGCACAAAATGACAGAGTATTGCGGGTTTCTGTAGCCAGGATGTAGAAACAAGCATACATTTGGAGATAGTACAAGACTTAAATGTTCTTTGTTTACTTACTGCAGAAAGTCCATGCAGAATACTAACCCTTGCAGACAGTAAATCAATATTTTGAATTTATTTTATTCCCATCACTGCATAATTATTCAAATCCTAAACTGAAATGTACAGATATAAACCATGAAAAGTAAAAAGACATTGGGCCTGATTCAGGTTGGATCACAAGGCTGCGTTCGCACACAGCCAGCCGATGTTTGCATTCTTCGCATGTGTATAAGACGCAGTGAGCGTTCACAAACCGGCCACTGCGATTGGGAAGCGATCGCAATGAGCAGGCAGAGTCTTTACACAGTGATTGACAGGAAGTGACCATTTGAGGGTGGTGACGGGGGGTGGTCAGAGAAACGCAGGCGTGTCTGTACGTTTAAACGCCGTTACAGGGGCGTGCATAATTAAGTCCCTGCGATAGCATACGCTGGCAGAGGTCTAGATGGCGACAGGAAATTTAGCAGTTTCTGAGGTAGGGTCAGGTCACCCACAACTGTGCGGCAGGGTTGCTTACCGTCCCGATTCGGGCGGGAGCCTCCCGATAAATCGGTGCAGCTCCCGCCCCCCCGGAAAGGCAGGCAAGCCTCCCGCATGACGCCGATCCCCTGTCTCCCCCCCGCCAGTACCTGATAAACCCCCTTCAGCAGGGGGCCGCTGACGCGATTCGCGTAATTTTGGCCCCGCCCCCTTCTTCACAATGCCTGTATTTCGGCATTGTGTAGTGGGGCGGGGCCAAAATGACGCGATCGTGTGGCCCCGCCCCCTGTCACACCCGGAAACTGCCTTCGGCCCACCCGGCCACGCCCCCTTTTGCCGGCCACGCCCCCTGTTCTGCCGATCTGGCTGCTCCCTCCCGGAAGGAGCAGCCAGATAGTCGGCAAGTATGCTGTGCGGATGGTTCTGATGTTACTCGATGTTACCAATGTTTTTGCTGACTTGCGGATGCATGTCATGGGAGGGGGCGGCTTTATACAGTGGTGAATGTCTTGGTATAGTGCTGCGGTTGCCATGCAATTGCATTCATTAGCATATTTTTGCAGCGAGTGGGTACATGCGAATGCAGCTTTGCGAACCAACCTGAATCAGGCCCAGAGGCCCAAGTAGTGGGTGAAGGTATATTAAGCTTATTTATCTTTTTTCCCTACCGTTATTGTGAGCAGGTTAATTATGTGGAAGCTCATATTGTACAGACCTAAATGTAAGGTCATCGGCCATCACTGGGAAGACACAAGGTGAACCTTTACAAAGGCAGCATGCTGAGCTTTAGCACAGATTACTGTACAAAGGCTAGTTAGCCTAATACCTTGTTATACCTGTATTATCAAATTGGTAGTTACAGATGATGTTAATAGGTATTATTGCATCTAAATGTACAACCTATTGATATTATTGATAAGCCTTGCTGCCAATCAGAATATGGGGACCTATGCTGACCTGCTGTAGTACTACAGAATCTGCATCAGGAGATCCCTGCTAAACAGTGGCAGCTTTGGTTTTAGAATAAAGCTAGGACACATCCCTTCCCAACTGTAAATCTTTCTTCTCTGCACACTTTATATCTGCCCCACCTCCAGTGCAACGTGGTTTTACCAAATTTAAATCACGTGATCCATATGACTATGTTCCATTGCATTATTCCATGTTGAAAGCACGTCCACCTTCAATTACGGGATTCCCTAATTAGTGCTATAAAATCACAAGACACGTCCCAGGGTGTGTGGTCACATTTCTATCATAGACAAGAAAAAGGAAAAATGTTCCCCCAGCACTCTGCAAAGGAGCAGCAAAGAGACTACATGATAATAGAAATACAGAGATCTCATGGGGTCATTCAGACCCGCTCGTGAGCGTCAGGACGCTCGCAAGCGGGTCGATGTTCCCCACTGCGCATGCGCACAACGGAGGGAGCTCCGTCGTGCGCATGCGCGAGACCCGGGGAGCGATGGGCTTTCCATCGCTCCGGGTCTCGTACCAAAGGGGGCGTGCTGTCGATGTTGATTGACAGCACGCCCCCTTTGGTGGACATGCCGGGGGCGTGCCTGCCAGACGGAGGCGTTCCCATGGGAACGCCTACCGTCTGAAGCCGGCCCCACTGACATCACTAGTTATGTCAGTGGGAGTGATTTTGGCTCTGATAGAGCCAAAATCACTCCAGGGCTTGTGGCAGGGAGACCCTACCGCAGGGTCTCCGTCGCAACTCCGATGGTCGTGATGGTCAAGACCATCGCGACCATCTTTTTGGCCGCTCGCATATGCTGTGGGTGGTCACCCACAGCTATACGAGCGGCCAGGAGGCCGCTCCATTTTCATGGAGGAAGGCACTGATTCAGAGCGAGCGCTCTGGTCAGAGCGTTCAGCTCTGAATCAGGCCCTCAGTTCGCATATATTTGCAAAGATATGTTTCAGCCACCAGTCCGCATCAAGGCTTCTCTGTTCTGGTGGTCCCTAACACTACGTGATAATAGCACCCACTTTGGGTCATATCATTGCATACTGTTAGGCTACATGATAATAACCAATACATTACTATATCTAAATTGAGAGCCAACTCACCGGGAGGAACTCCAAAATCCTCTAAATGGCACTACAGGAACCAGCACACCCTCCAAAGGCTGGTCCCATCCATGCCTCTCAGAACAGTAATATAAAATGGTGGTTGCTCAAATCAACTTAATGGCCCTTCACAGGTGCATGAAAAGACAGGGGATAATCTACACAGGAAAAAGGAAAAATGTTCCCCCAGCACTACGGAAAGGACCAGCAATGAGACTTGAATACTACATGATAATTAAAATACAGAGATCTCAGTTCGCATATATTTGCAAGGATATGTTTAGCCACCATGCCGCTAAGTCACAATGCCGCATCAAGGCTTCTCTGTTCTGGTGGTCCCTAACACTACGTGATAATAGCACCCCTCCCTTTTCATGCACTTGTGAAGGGCCATTAAGTTGATTTGAGGAACCACCATTTTATATCACATTTCTATCATGACAGGTTTGGCTACTCCTGATGGTAATGGCCACCATGCGGTTATATACTGTATTAGTAGAGTTTCCATTTTCCCCAATAAATATTAAATGATTCACCTGGCCATTTATATGGGTAGCACAGATGGTGTAATTATAAGGCGTTTCTGTCTCACAGCCCAGAAGTCTTGGGTTCAATCAGTGGCGTCACAAGGGGGGTGCGTGGCTTGCGAGCTGCACCTGGGTGTCACCCACCAAAGGGTGACATCGAAGTGCCGACTCCTCAGTGACAAGAGCCGAGTGCTGCACTGTAGCATTACGTGCAGCACTCGGCTCTTGACACAGTGAGGGAGCCGACACTGCACACAGACTGGTGCCTGGGGGTGCAGTCCGCATCTCCAGGACCCCTTGAGTGACTAACACGGGGGCTTGGGCCGTGAGGCCATGCCCACTATCCGCATGGCCACACCCCCTTTTTGCCAGTGCACTATAATCTTATCTGCACAGGGTGTCACCACGGGGAGGGAAGCCACTGGTTCAATGTCCACTTCAGCCCTAATAGTGCACAGTTTGTGTATTCTCCCCGTTGCTGGGTGGGTTTCCCCCTGGGTGCTCCAGTTTCCTCCCACAATCCAAAAATATGCTGCTAGGTTAATTGCTTCCCAATGAAAAGTAACCCTGGGATCATAGCTGTAACTAGTTTTTTTGATGCCCTGGGCCAGAGAGAGATGGGCTGCCATCAGAAATTGTGGGGCAGATAGTTCCCTCTGTAAGGTGTCTGATTGCCATGTGAGAGGTGATGGTTTTGAGTCCTGGGTATGAATGTATTTTGAAATATGTGTGTAAATAAAAGAGGATGTCACTGAAGGTGCTTAGGGAGGTGGCCAGATTGAGGGGGAGTCTGCCAGGGAGGAGATAGGGGCGGCCAGGAGATTCTGGGGATAAAAGAAGAGGAAGCTACTAGTGAGGATTATTATAAACAGAAAATTGACAGGCCCGAACAGCGCCACCTACCCTGCGGTGCTCTGCGCCATGGCACATATCGCACCACCTTAGTTACAGCCCTGTCTGGTGTATTTGTGTGTATATTTACATGTGATAGGGAATATGGATTGTGCGCTATATAAATAACTGGAAATATATAAATAATACAGTACCAAAAATGAATTAGAAATGCTTTTAAAAAAAGAAAATGTTTCACCGCATGCATCAGATAAGGGTCCTACTACATAGACGACACAATAATTATTTTCTAAAAATAATTACCATATGATGAAATGAGTAATAGTACCTTTGTTGTGACTTTTGCAGAATTATTATCTGTTTTTTTTTATAGAGTAGATAAAAGAAGCTCTATACAATATTGCACAAGAGATGTAATCTTCCCAAGCAAAATATTTGGAGACACAAATAAAAACAAAAGGTTCCATTATATCATGTTATAGGTTATGCTGAACTGTCGCCTGAATTACGTTTTACATTGTTCCGTGGAAAACTGATTAAAATTATTGACTTTTTTTTTTTTAATCTGTAAAGGGGGAATGTACCATGGACGTACTTTAGTTGTGTAAGAATTATTCAACATAATCAGTATATTATATTTATTCAAACTAAATAAATGTTAGGGTAGGCAGAAATATTCTGAATAATGCATTATTATCTACGCAGAAATAGAAGATAAAAACTTGCAGCACTAAACTCATTAGAGCATGTATAATGAAATCCTGCAAGGCATACGTACTGTATAAATGTCCGCGCCAGGCCAAGAAAACAATGGCATCTAAGTCTGATTAATATATTGGCTGTGTGCATCTGATACATCATAACATTGAGATTACTATGGCTAGTTATTGATGCATCATGTCACATAGTATCAAAAATACATTTATATTAGAAATGGATTGTGTCAGAGGTTCTAATGATCGCAACATGCATATCTGCTATAAAATCAGACATAAAACACTTCCAAACCTCACCCACTGGATTCCACAATGTAACTACTCATGTACCTAGGAGATAATATAGATCTAATCAGCTATTAGGCAATTTGCCATAAGCAGAACCAGTATGCCTTCCTCAGCAATTCATTGCCCCTTAAGCATGAAAATGATTTGACAGTCTCTGCTTTGCAAAATGCCTCAGATATTTCATGTGTTACATCATGTATCCAGATTTAAAAAAAATAAGAAATAATGGCCACAAACAGGTAAGTTTACTAAACTCCTAAAGAAGAAATGTGCAGGTGTTGTTTATAGTGGGTTTGGTGTATATGTATGACATCCACGATGTCGACACCCATTATGTCAACATAAGCATGTTGAGATGGTTATAATGTTCCTGATGTCGATACACTGACTATTGTAGACATTCGGCATGTCGACACTGATGTTATGGCAACATTGTTAAAATGTCAACATAGTTTTTTTGTCATTCTGTCCCTAACGGTAACCCTCACGGCAGCGCTAATCCTCTCAGTCATGGAAATGTTGACATTATAACAATGTCGTCTTTTCTGATGTCTACATTCTGCCAATGTCGACATTTTAACCATGTCGACATTATCGGCGTCAACATTGTGAATGTCGACATGTTAAAGGCCGACATAGTGACTGCATACTGGCCCTGATTCAGAGCCAGATGCTCTGAAAGAGCGCTCGCTCTGAATCAGGGTGGGTTTTTTTGTGCGGCCTCCTGGCCGCTCGCATAGCTGTGGGTGTGTGTGACCACCCACAGCTATAGCGAGCGGCCAGGTTGATGGTCGCGATGGTCAAGACCATCGCGACAATCGGGCTTGCGATGAGACCCTTGTGGTAGGGTCTTGTGGCCGCAAGCCCCAGAGAGCTTTTCGGCTCTAACAGATTGCTAGCTAGATTTTGATTGGTTGCTATTAGCAATGTCTCCTCTTTTCCCTCCTAGAAGTTTTAGTAAAGCTGGGTACACACGTAAAGATCTTCTGTCCAACCATCCAACTAGCTGATTGGTTGGAATGAAAATCTGCTAAGGTATGAAAGCAAATGACAATCAGCAATTTGCTCCCCAACGCCAGAAAATGGACAAAAGCTGTTGTTTGAACAAATTGTTTAGATCAAACATTTAATAAACTTGTCTGAACGACCATTTTCATCTGTTTTCTGGCATTTAGGAGCAAATTGCTGATCATCAGTTACTCCCATACGCAGGACCGGATTATAGGCAGGGCGACAGGGGCGGTCGTCCTGCGGCCCCCACACACTGTCCCAGGCAACATCTCCCTAATAATTTTTTTCTTCTTTGAACGGAGCCTGCTGGGGACCGCGAATAAACCTGCCCTTCCCGGCATTTTGCACAGTGGAGCTTGGTATTCGGTGTGTCACTGTGTAGCTCTGCCCTACAGCTCCTCCCTCTCATTGAGAAGTGTGACATTTCTTGCTGCTGGCGCCTACATGGGGTGCAGCAATGCCTGCCGGTTGAGCACTGCTCCCCTTCAGCTACTGCCGGACCCAGGGAGAGACAGCTGAGCAGCAGTGGCCACATCTCTAGTAGCTCAGGCAGTTCAGAAGTCACGGGGTGATTTCAGCATCGCGTCCTGTGTGGAGAGGCAGGAGATGGGGCTGGACGGCTCAGACCAATGTGCAGCCGCTCTCCATGTCTAAGAACCAGACCCGCCTAGAGAGCAGCGCAAAGACTTCGGCCAGTACCACGAGGAAGGCAGCTGGAGAATGTAGCGGAGCCACGGGAAAGTGACAGAGAGGGCCACAGTAGGAGGAGGAAAAAGGTGACATATTTGTATATCACAGGCAGGGCCGGCGCTAGGCAGCGCTGCGCCCAGCGCCATCCTCTGTTGCCGCCCCTTCCCTCGTCCACTCCCTCCCCGCCGTGCTTAAATATGTCCTATACCGCCGGGCGGGTTTCCTGCGCCCTCCGGAAACAGTAGCGCTCCGGGCGACGGACCGGCTTGCCCGTGCCTGGAGCCGCTACTGATCACAGGCCTATCTTTTACTGTGCACATACTTTCCTCCTTCCCTGTCACTATGTCTGCACTGTCTCCCCTCCCTATCCCCCTGTGTATATACAGTACTCCCTCCATGTCCCCCTGTGTATATAGTCCTCCCTCCATGTCCCCCTGTGTATATACAGACCTCCCCTCCCTATCCCCCTGTGTATATATAGACCTCCCCTCCCTACCTTTGTCAAGGCACAGTGCCCTGAAAAAGGGGCACAAAGGGGCACAGTGCCCTGAAACGTTGGTGATTTGTGTTGGGTACAATTAAACAACTTTCTGTAAACGCTGATTTTCTCTGGTTTATATATATATATGTGTAAATTAGGGGTGTGCACCGGCCACTTTTCGTGTTTTGTGTTTTGGTTTTGGATCTGGATCTTTCTTCGTGTTTTGGATCTGGATTGGTTTTGCCAAAACCACCCTTCCGTGTTTTGGGTTCTGGGTTTTGTGTTTTGGATCTGTATTTTTTTGAAAAAAAGCATAAAAACAGCTAAAATCACAGAATTTGTAGGTTTTTCTGCTCCTATGCTATTATTAACCTCAATAACCTTAATTTCCACTCATTTCCAGTCTATTCTGAATACCTCACACCTCACAATAGTGTTTTTATGTCCAAAAGGTTGCACCGAGGTAGCTGGATGACTATGCTAAGCGACACGAGTGGGCGGCACAAACACGTGACCCATCTAGGCGTGAAACTGCAGTGGCAGACAGGATGGCATTGAAAAACTAGGCCCCAAACTGTACATAATGCAAAGAAAAAAAAGAGGTGCAAGATGGAATTGTCCTTGGGCCCTCCCACCCACCCTTATGTTGTATAAACAGGACATGCACACTTTAACAAACCAATCATTTCAGCGCCAGGGTCTGCCACACAACTGTGGCTGAAATGATTGGTTCGTTTGGGCCCCCACAAAACAAGCTGGCAATTAATCTGTCCCTGCACAAACTGGCTCTACGGAGGCAAGAAGTCGTCCTCATCCTCCTCATCCACAGATTCCTCACCCTCTTCAGTGTTATGTACATCCTCATCCTCACAGAGTATTAATTCGTCCCTGCTGGAACCACAGGTCCCTCTGTACGTTCTGGAGGCTGGTCTCCCTGGAAGAGTTGATCATTCATTTTATGAACATCATCTTCTCCACATTTTGTGGAAGCAACCTCCTACGCCTTTCGCTAACAAGGTTCCCGGCTGCACTAAACACTCTTTCGGAGTACACACTGGAGGGGGGGCAACTCAGGTAAAATAGAGCCAGTTTGTACAGGGACCTCCAAATTGCTTCTTTTTCCTGCCAGTACAGGTACAGACTGTCTGACATGCCTACTTGGATGCTGTCACCGATGTAATCCTTTAACAGACAGACGCACGCTTGTCGCTGCTGCTTTGAGGATTCAAGTGCGGCTACAGCCCACACAATTCACAAAGAAAGAAAAAAAAAAAGAATATTTTTATTGTTTGTGGAGCACACTTTGAGGGTTACACCACCCTCTAACAGACAGACGCACGCTTGTCGCTGCTGCTTTGAGGATGCAAGTGCGGCTACAGCCCACACAATTCACAAAGACAGAAAAAAGAAGAAGAATATTTTTATTCTTTGTGTAGCACACTTTGAGGGTGTCACCACCCTTTAACAGACAGACGCACGCTTGTCGCTGCTGCTTTAAGGATGCAGGTGCGGCTACAGCCCACACAATTCACAAAGACAGAAAAAAGAAGAATATTTTTATTGTTTGTGTAGCACACTTTGAGGGTGTCACCACCCTTTAACAGACAGACGCACGCTTGTCGCTGCTGCTTTGAGGATGCAAGTGCGGCTACATCGCACACAAGTCACAAACACATAAAAAAAATAGTTTTTTATTTTTTGGAGCACTTTGAGAGTTACACCACCCTTTAACAGACAGACGCACGCTTGTCGCTGCTGCTTTAAGGATGCAGGTGCGGCTACAGCCCACACATTTCACAAAGACCGAAAAAAAAGAACAATATTTTAATTGTTTGTGTAGAACACTTTGAGGGTGTCACCACCCTTTAACAGACAGACGCACGCTTGTCGCTGCTGCTTTAAGGATGCAGGTGCGGCTACAGCCCACACAATTCACAAAGACAGAAAAAAGAAGAATATTTTTATTGTTTGTGTAGCACACTTTGAGGGTGTCACCACCCTTTAACAGACAGACGCACGCTTGTCGCTGCTGCTTTGAGGATGCAAGTGCGGCTACATCGCACACAAGTCACAAACACATAAAAAAAATAGTTTTTTATTTTTTGGAGCACTTTGAGAGTTACACCACCCTTTAACAGACAGACGCACGCTTGTCGCTGCTGCTTTAAGGATGCAGGTGCGGCTACAGCCCACACATTTCACAAAGACCGAAAAAAAAGAACAATATTTTAATTGTTTGTGTAGAACACTTTGAGGGTGTCACCACCCTTTAACAGACAGACGCACGCTTGTCGCTGCTGCTTTAAGGATGCAGGTGCGGCTACAACCCACACAATTCATATAGACAGATAAAAGAAGAAGAATATTTTTATTGTTTGTGTAGCACACTTTGAGGGTGTCACCACCCTTTAACAGACAGATGCACGCTTGTCGCTGCTGCTTTAAGGATGCAGGTGCGGCTACAGCCCACACATTTCACAAAGACCGAAAAAAAAAGAACAATATTTTAATTGTTTGTGTAGCACACTTTGAGGGTGTCACCACCCTTTAACAGACAGACGCACGCTTGTCGCAGCTGCTTTAAGGATGCAGGTGCGGCTACAGCCCACACAATTCACAAAGACAGAAAAAAGAACAATATTTTAATTGTTTGTGTAGCACACTTTGAGGGTGTCACCACCCTTTAACAGACAGACGCACGCTTGTCGCTGCTGCTTTAAGGATGCAGGTGCGGCTACAGCCCACACAATTCACAAAGACAGAAAAAAGAAGAATATTTTTATTGTTTGTGTAGCACACTTTGAGGGTGTCACCACCCTTTAACAGACAGACGCACGCTTGTCGCTGCTGCTTTGAGGATGCAAGTGCGGCTACATTGCACACAAGTCACAAACACATTAAAAAAATAGTTTTTTATTTTTTGGAGCACTTCGTGAGTTACACCACCCTTTAACAGACAGACGCACGCTTGTCGCTGCTGCTTTAAGGATGCAGGTGCGGCTACAGCCCACACAATTCACAAAGACAGAAAAAAGAAGAAGAATATTTTTATTGTTTGTGTAGCACACTTTGAGGGTGTCACCACCCTTTAACAGACAGACGCACGCTTGTCGCTGCTGCTTTGAGGATGCAAGTGTGGCTACATCGCACACAAGTCACAAACACATTAAAAAATTTTTTTTGATTTTTTGGAGCACTTTGAGAGTTACAACACCCTTTAACAGACAGACGCACGCTTGTCGCTGCTGCTTTGAGGATGCAAGTGCGGCTACAGCCCACACAATTCACAAAGACAGAAAAAAAAAGAACAATATTTTAATTGTTTGTGTAGCACACTTTGAGGGTGTCACCACCCTTTAACAGACAGACGCACGCTTGTCGCTGCTGCTTTAAGGATGCAGGTGCGGCTACAGCCCACACATTTCACAAAGACAGAAAAAAAAAGAACAATATTTTAATTGTTTGTGTAGCACACTTTGAGGGTGTCACCACCCTTTAACAGACAGACGCACGCTTGTCGCTGCTGCTTTGAGGATGCAGGTGGAATCTAGACGGGATTTGGAACCGAGGACACACTACCTCCATCAATTGTCTAAATCCCACTGCACTAATGTCGGATACCGGACGCACGTCTAACACCAACATAGCAGTCAAGGCCTCAGTTATACGTTTTGCTTCAGGATGACTGCTGTCGTACTTCATCCTCATCGCTAGGGACTGTTGGAGGGTCAATTGTTTAGTAAAAGTAGTGATGTTCCTACTTCCTCTCTGGGATGATGAACAACTCCCAGCAGCAGCAACAGCACTAGTAGGAAGTGGTTCTTGATCTTTCCCTATTTTATTTTTATCAGAGAAAGTTTGGTCCTCCATTTATGTTATATTGATATATATACGTGCGGCTAAAGCGCACACAAACACAGAAAATATTTTTTTATTTTTGCTGGAGAGTAGTGCACTTTGTGGGTTACACCACCCTTTAAGAAATGAGCCAGCCGGCTCTTTACTTATGGGACACAGGCGCACGCTTGGCGCTGCTCCTTTGTTGATGCACGTGCAGCCACAGTGCACACAAGTCACAAACACAGAAAATATATATTTTTTTGGTTTGGAGTGTACTTTGGGGGTTACAGAACCCTTTAACGGTCAAGCCAGCCGGCCCTTTACTTATGACACAGGCGCACGCTTGGCACTACTTTGTTGATGCACGTGCGGCTACTGCGCACACAATTCACAAACACAGAAAATATTTTTTTTTCGGTTTGGACTGGAGTGTACTTTGGGGGTTACAGCACCCTTTAACGGTCAAGCCAGCTGGCCCTTTACTTATGACACAGGCGCACGCTTGGCACTACTTTGTTGATGCACGTGCGGCTACTGCGCACACAATTCACAAACACAGAAAATAATTTTTTTTTGGTTTGGACTGGAGTGTACTTTGGGGGTTACAGCACCCTTTAACGGTCAAGCCAGCCGGCCCTTTACTTATGACACAGGCGCACGCTTGGCACTACTTTGTTGATGCACGTGCGGCTACTGCGCACACAATTCACAAACACAGAAAATATTTTTTTTTCGGTTTGGACTGGAGTGTACTTTGGGGGTTACAGCACCCTTTAACGGTCAAGCCAGCTGGCCCTTTACTTATGACACAGGCGCACACTTGGCACTACTTTGTTGATGCACGTGCGGCTACTGCGCACACAATTCACAAACACAGAAAATAATTTTTTTTTTGGTTTGGACTGGAGTGTACTTTGGGGGTTACAGCACCCTTTAACGGTCAAGCCAGCCGGCCCTTTACTTATGACACAGGCGCACGCTTGGCACTACTTTGTTGATGCACGTGCGGCTACTGCGCACACAATTCACAAACACAGAAAATAATTTTTTTTTTGGTTTGGACTGGAGTGTACTTTCGGGGGTTACAGCACCCTTAACGGTCAAGCCAGCCAGCCCTTTACTTATGACACAGGCGCACGCTTGGCACTACTTTGTTGATGCACGTGCGGCTACTGCGCACACAATTCACAAACACAGAAAATAATTTTTTTTTTGGTTTGGACTGGAGTGTACTTTCGGGGGTTACAGCACCCTTTAACGGTCAAGCCAGCCGGCCCTTTACTTATGACACAGGCGCACGCTTGGCACTACTTTGTTGATGCACGTGCGGCTACTGCGCACACAATTCACAAACACAGAAAATAAATTTTTTTTTGGTTTGGACTGGAGTGTACTTTGGGGGTTACAGCACCCTTTAATGGTCAAGCCAGCCGGCTCTTTACTTATGACACAGGCGCACGCTTGGCACTACTTTGTTGATGCACGTGCGGCTACTGCGCACACAATTCACAAACACAGAAAATAATTTTTTTTTTGGTTTGGACTGGAGTGTACTTTCGGGGGTTACAGCACCCTTAACGGTCAAGCCAGCCGGCCCTTTACTTATGACACAGGCGCACGCTTGGCACTACTTTGTTGATGCACGTGCGGCTACTGCGCACACAATTCACAAACACAGAAAATAAATTTTTTTTTGGTTTGGACTGGAGTGTACTTTCGGGGGTTACAGCACCCTTAACGGTCAAGCCAGCCGGCCCTTTACTTATGACACAGGCGCACGCTTGGCACTACTTTGTTGATGCACGTGCGGCTACTGCGCACACAATTCACAAACACAGAAAATAATTTTTTTTTTGGTTTGGACTGGAGTGTACTTTCGGGGGTTACAGCACCCTTTAACGGTCAAGCCAGCCGGCCCTTTACTTATGACACAGGCGCACGCTTGGCACTACTTTGTTGATGCACGTGTGGCTACTGCGCACACAATTCACAAACACAGAAAATAAATTTTTTTTTGGTTTGGACTGGAGTGTACTTTGGGGGTTACAGCACCCTTTAACGGTCAAGCCAGCTGGCCCTTTACTTATGACACAGGCGCACGCTTGGCACTACTTTGTTGATGCACGTGCGGCTACTGCGCACACAATTCACAAACACAGAAAATATATTATTTTTTTAGCACTTGGGGGGAGCACCCCTGATGGACAGAGCACCCCCTGGACAACACTACAGCACCCCTTTAGGACTGGGACACTGCACAGGACTTTGGAGTGGACACAGCCCCTATGGAGAACTGACTGCACAACACAGTCCAGCCAGCCCCTATGGACTTTGAAGTAGTGGACACAGCCCCTATTAACAACAGCAGCACAGCACAACACAGCCAGCCCCTATGGACTTTGAAGTAGTGGACAACAGCAGCACTACACTACACTACACTACACAGCACTAACTCCCACCCTCCCTCTTCACTGTCCACAGCCGAGTGAGAAAATGGCGCCGACGCGGGTACCTTATATAGGATCCAAAACCCGCGAGACTCGGAAGGCGGGATGATGACGTTTTGCCTCGATGTCAGATCCGAGTCAGGCGGGAAAAGTCGAGCCTGACTCGGATCGGACTCGGATCGGGGGGGCTCGGGGGGGTTCGGATTTCAGAAATCCGAACCCGCTCACCCCTAGTGTAAATCGAAATCACAGAGGCTCTGCACTCACCATAATAACTAATAATAATAATAATCATCATCATAATAAACAGCAGAGTTTTAGTTCATGAATTGATCAATGCATTTAAGCTTTTGATTAATTTTTATAATTAATAATTTTTGTGATCACATTTTCTCATGCACCCTTTTTAACTAGTATAATTAACTTGTGTCAGCTGTTTTCCTAGGTGCTTTGCAACAGGTGTACTTGGTAACTGTCTTACGTTTAAAAGCAAAGTTGCTGTGAGCTTTAAACCTTGATAGCATACCCTGAGTTTAACACTAATGTGATGGCTATGTCCATGTTATAATTCTGAGCAATAGAGTAGGGTAGTACTTGCAGTAAAGTGGGGTCCCGTGACGATGGGCTGCAAGCTTAAATGCATTGATCAATTCATGAACTAAATCCCCACTGTTTATTATGATTATTATTATTACTATTAGTTATTATGGTGGGAGCAGAGTCCCTGTGATTTCTATTTAAACAATGTGGTCACATACCATGTTGCACCCCAAATCTAGGAATGGTGAATGCCGTGGATTAGTGCTTTTTGTGTTTGTATATATATATATATATATATATACACACACACACATACATACACACAATCAACTTTTGTTGATAAGGGCCCCCACAGGTTTGTTGCCCAGGGGCCCCCACAGACCTTAATCCGGCCCTGCCCATACGTTACCAGATCTTCATTCCAACCAATCAACTAGTTGGATGGTTGGACAGAAAATCTTTCTGTGTGTACCCAGCTTAAGTGTACTCTAAACTCTCCACTGCATTTAATTCAAATATCTTATAGTGCATGTCTGAATAGGTGCCGAGCAATACATAATAGAAATGGCTGCTCCATGATTTCCCCGTTTTGTTTGCTCAGGGCAATAGACTCTCTTTGAGTTTGTATGCACTAGAGATGAACAAAGGTTTCAAAACTGTTGTCTCTGTGGAAGCTGACTCTGTGTTCTGCTTGAAATTCCACCTATGAAGTTTGTTCCATCCTACCCGAATCTTACAAGAGTACAGAATTAATGGATTTACGGCCTGATTCAGACTTGGGAATAGAATGAGATAGAGCGTGTACCTGGACAAACCATGTTGCAAGGCAAGGGGTGCAGATGCATACATTTTATTTTTTTGCATGTAGGATAAATACTGGCTGCATTTGCATGTAGCCTATAACTGCTGGGCAGCTTTATTTTTACACTACAATATAGATGTCAGTTTGGACACACCTCTCACAAATCTAACTCTCTGCACATTTTAAATCTGCCCCTCCTGCAGTGCAGCATGGTTCTACCAAGATGCATAGTAACTTACTCTTTCTCACTCTATTTCCAAATCTGAATCAGACCCATGGTCATTGACCCATTTCTTAGAACCATCAGATATAAAACACTGGTGCAAAGTACCAGCAACTTTTTTTTCCACCTTTTGTTTGATACCCTCCTCCAAGCTTTGCATCAGGTCCCAGCCATGCTCCTGTATACAATTTGCTATTCTCCTCCACTACCTACTGTAGAATGATTACGGTAATAGCTGGCCACAATAAAGAATAAAGCAGATACAAAGGCTAAAGGTTCAAATGTATTGATGGAAGTCAAGGCAGGTGACAAAGAGCAGGATAGAATCCAGGCAGGGGTCAGTGTAGGTGACAATCAATAGAACCAGGTCCAGACTGAGGTCAGGGCAATCAGAAAGCAGAAAATCCAAAAAAGTCAGCAAGTTTATCACTTCCAGCGGAGGATCACATAACAAAGCACACTGGAGCTTACAGTATATGGGTAGTGAGTGTATAGCTGTCTGGGCAAATGTAAGTGCAGGCAGCCAGTCAGTCAGAATACTCCATGAGGAACATAGATTTGATCGTATGGGATAACGTGATCGCAGCTTCAATCTACCAACCTGGCCACTCACACGTGCCCCTGGTTACAAAACAGCTGGCAGAGGGAAATAACTTGTAGTGGTGCGTGCTTGTCCCCTTTGTTTATGAAAGGGAGAAAGACTAAGAACGAGACGTATATGGGGCTTATTTATCAAATAGGTAAAATCCTTAAATCTGGCAAAAACTGCAATTTTACTAGATTAAAGGTGACCTGCACCGTGTAGGAGGACTGCCGGATCGTGCTGTCACCACCGGCAATTGTGCGGTCCCCGCTGACCGCACGATATGCCGGCTCCCCCCTCCTCCATCTGAATGAGATCGTACATCGCATCCCAGATCAGATGAACCTGCGGGAAGATCTGGGGATGCAATATACGATCCAGCGGGAGCTCGCAGCACGATATCAGGTAAGATACACGGCACGATATAGCACCTATATCGTGCCGATCCGTCGGATCGGCACGTATATCGTGCCGTGTATGGCCACCTTCAGGGTTTCTTCCTGCAATGACCTTAGTTGACATCGTTGGCAGTGGCCGCCATCGCGGGGGCTCTATTGTGATCTTGCTATTGCATATTGAAAAAAGCCAGTTGTATCAAGACGATGAAATCAAATGTGATAAAGCGTTTGTTTACTGCTTATATTTAGCAAATCTTTTTTTAGTTGAAAATCTTTCAACATTTTTTTTTATTTGATTTTGTATAGAATGTGCACATGGAAGCCCAAGATCAGGCTTGTGTTGTTTTCTTTTGTACAGCCGGTACAAGCAATGCTACACTACATTATGATAGAATAAAAAAGATTATTCGTAGAGGAAGAAACCATTAGAGTGACTTTCACTTACGTAGCTAAATATAAGATGGGATTTACCTTGTGCTTGCCATCCGTGGGGAAACCGACACATGCAATTATTTTATTCCAATATGGTCAATGTTAGCCAATTAAATTGTTGTGTAGTTGACCCGCTTAATTATATTCAGTTGAATAAATTTAAAAGTCTATCTAATACTTTATTTTCTCCCTAATTTGTGGTAAACATTTATCATCATTAAGTACAAATACAGATCAGGCATAAAATCTTTGCAGCTCTTAGATTTTAATTACAAAAGTGCATAGAAGCGTACAGAGACAGTGGTTAATTACAAAACATGGCGCCTAGCTATATAAAATAGAAAAAATTGTGTCTAGTGATTCTTAAAATGTGTATAATATAAACAGGTATACACTACATTATATTTA
The DNA here is from genome assembly GCA_031769625.1 of Taudactylus pleione. Taxonomy (NCBI): domain Eukaryota; kingdom Metazoa; phylum Chordata; class Amphibia; order Anura; family Myobatrachidae; genus Taudactylus; species Taudactylus pleione. Next base: position 1,815,433 of record JAUIMM010000091.1, on the reverse strand, counting down.
ACAAGTGGCAGCTTCCGACTAAAAATCTGCAATGGTGATTTGCAGTATAATTGGTATGTAAGAATGGAAGAACGGAAGCACTTAATATTGCCAGACAATAAACACACACATAAAATAAGAAAGGTGTCATATACAAACATGTGAAACCAGGTGTGTCATCTTGAAGGTGAAATCCTTTAAGGAACTTGATGTATATGTCCCAAATAGCCCATTACAAAAGAAAAGAAATAAACATACAACAACTTGGGTCTATAAGGAACCAAAACTGTCCCAGGCTGTATTACACAGTCATTATAATAGATACCACTTAAAGTTTAAACATACATTTATTAAGTAAAAAAACACAATAAATATAGGTCAATGGTTAGTAGCAAATGTACATGAATATAGGAAATAAAAGCTTATCTCTCAATATATATGAGTCCAGGTAGGTGGGCACAGGCCAACGCGTTTCATCTATCATCAAGGGGATGAAGCTTGATAGACAAAACGCGTTGGGTGCAATTTTCTTTCATACAAATCATTCACCTGGGATGTAGGAAGGACATTCATACAAATATGGCAGTGCATGGTGAGTAAAGTAAACCGTATCCAATGGAAAAAGGAGCAGTAAAAATCTAGGGTCAAATGTAATAGGGTGAGAGTTTAGGGAATGTGAGAGTTTAACAGTAAACTGGGAATGGGAAAACATCTGGATGAGAGTTTAAATCGTAAGAGCTTTTGGAATCTAAAAACATGTGAGTTTGTATGTTCTCAGACTCTATTACATTGGCTGTATTTAAAAAGTGGGAGAGTTTACTGCTAAACTCTCCCATTTTCTAAACTCTCACCTTCTCACACTCACTCTTACATTTGGCCCCAAGTCTCTGCTAGACTAGATCAAACATGATAATAAAGCATCATATTTGAAGTTCTAAAGAAGTTACTGTTAACATTTTTGAAATGGCATTATTAGCATGTTAACATGCCGTGTTCAACATAGCAGTGTCCCCGTTCCCATTGTAGACATTATGAATGTCGTAGATACATACCGAACCCTGTTGTAACCAGTAGAGTATAAATACAGGTGCCATGGCTGCCAATATCACCATGCCTCCCACTGAAATGGTACCTGCACCCAGTGATGGTGGCCCAACTGGGCCACCAAGAGATAGTCAGTACAAGAGAAGATGTGGCCAAGAGCATCAATATGCTGTCTCCAGGAGCTGCACGCCAACACAAATTGGTTGTGCGTGTCAAGGTGGGCATGGTCGTGCCATATTGGGGGCGTACATTCACCTCTCTGGCATATCAGAAAACCCAGAGACCCAGGTACATTGTACTTGCCCCAATTCCTTCTCAGTGCCCCTGGTTGCTAGATAACACTAATATTAATAAGAAAAAAAATACTGCACCAATAAATAATTTTTTTTACTTCTCTATTTGTACTGCCAAAATGGTATAAGCACCTATACCAATGTTATTGCCATCAGTAACCCTTCTTATGTACTGTATATAGCAAAGTGAAATAGAAGCCCTACCACCAGGAAAGACATCTGTCCACTGGCAAAATACCTTTGCCCTTACAAAGCCCTAAATGATCTTATAGGGGATAACTACTCAAACTTTTACCAAAAACTTTATCTTTCTAGTTAAAGCATTTAAAAAAAAAAAAAAAATGCTACTGAAAATGTTTTCTGACTTAGAAGATATTGCTGCATTACCAGGTATATCTTTGGATTTGTTATCTCTTGTTGGCTTCTTTAGTCTCAACACCATTCCCCAGCAACCATCTCCATGCCACAAACGTCAAGGTGCGTACACACTAGACGATATTTTATACGATTCGCCCGATTTCGACGTATCGGAACGACAAATTGTGTAAAATATGTCCAAATCGTAAGTGTCCACTCACAATAACGATGCAGATGCGCGTACTCGCGGGTCGTACATCGCATCTTCAAATCTTGCCTAGAGCATGCAAGATCTGCCAATCTCATACACGATGCACTGGAAATCGTTAAGGACGCACGATAGAATGTTGGTCAGAGCGGACACTTTTTAGAACCATATCGTGTCCTGGAGTGCAGGGGAGGGTTCAAGGGAAATTGCTCACGATATTGCATTGTTAGCACACTGTCTAGTGTGTACAGGGCCGGATTAAGGTCTGTGGGGGCTCCTGGGTAACAAACTTGTGGGGGCACTTATTTACCACCGTTTCTTGTCACCCTAGGAACATTTTTTTTCCTTCTATTCACCTTAATGCCCCCAGTAGTAATGCCCCTCTTGCAATGCCCACTGTAGTAGTGCCCCTTATGCAATGTCCCCAGTAGCAGTGCCCCTTATGCAGTACCCCCAGTAATGATCCCCCCATGTAGTGTCCTTTATGCAGTGCCCCCTGTAGTAGTTCCCCCTATGTAATGTCCCTTATGCAGTGCCCCATGTAGTAGTCCCCCCTATGTAGTGTCCCTTATGCAGTACCCCCTGTAGTGGACCCCCTATGCAGTGTTCCCTGTAGTAGTGCCCCTTATGTAGTGCCCCCAGTAGTGGCCCCCCTATGCAGTGCCCCTTATATAATGCCCCCAGTAGTGGTCCCCCCTATACAGTGCCCCCAGTAGTGGTCCCCCCCTATACAGTGCCCCTTATGTAGTGCCCCCAGTAGTGGTCCCCCCTATGCAGTGCACCTTATATAGTGCCCCCAGTAGTCCCCCCCATGCATTGCCCCCAGTAGTAGTCCCCCCTATACAGTGACCCCAGTAGTTGTTCCCCTCCCCTATGCATTGCCCCCAGTAGTAGTCCCCCCTATGCATTGCCTCTAGTAGCGCCCCCCCCATGAAGCGCCCCCCCTATACAGTGACCCCTGTAGCGGCCTCCCCTATACAATGCCCCTTACACACACACCAAAAAAAACCACAATTTACCTGAATACCCTCTCCGGACGCGACCGCCGCTGTCCGCTCCGTGTCCCGGCTCTTCTCTTGCACTATGGGAGAGACGTCATGACGTCTCTCGCATCACCCGCTGCGGGGGGACCCGGAAGGCGGAGCTCATGAGTGAGCTCTAGTCGGCTCCCTCCGCTGACGCAGCAGCCAATGAGAGTCTATCTGACTCTCATCGGCTGCTATAACAAACACTGTCACTGTGTAATGTGGACCGCGCTCACTGCGGTCTACACTACACTAGCGGCAGGTGCAGACAGCGGACCGTGGTGCAAGCTACCGGCTGCACTGCCGCTAGTGGCGGCCCCTGGTGTGTAGGGGGCCAAGGGACGACTGCCCCTCCCCATAATCTGGCCCTGAGTGTGTACGCACCTTTAGTCTGCCCTCATTTCTTAACATCCCAACCAATAACCAAAACAGAGAAAGTGCTGCCACAGAACCCAGAGGCTGTTTGCAGCTAAAACTCATTAATAATAAGTGTTTTTTATGCAGCATTACATTTCAAAGTGTTTTGTTGGAGGTTTTAAATGCCAAAGTAGTCTAGATATTATACTATGGTGGGAAATCTATTAGTCCTGATAATTTTTCAGGCAAATAAAACCGGACCGACTTAATTTTTTGCCTTTAAATTAGATCCTGTTTTATCCGTTTTCGAGCGAATACACATAAGATCCATGATAAGGTCACGGACCTATGAGTTTTCGCACCTGAAATGGCGAAAACAGAGGGAAAAAAATCCCTGTTAACTGCCGGCCTCGGGGCTAATTGAATAGCTCCCGAGGGATCATTTAGCCGCAGTATATTACCGCAACTAAGTGAATTCCCCACTAAATATATTTTATTGACTTTGGACATGCTTTTAAAAAGTGTTACTGGCACTACAGTATATGCAACTTAATTCTAGAAGACAAATGCAAGAATGTGAACACAATTTAAATGGACATTTATGATAAACTGAATAGTATATGTTTAACGGCAGCTTGACTTTATTGCAATAGAAAATAATAATTCAAGAGCCCTGTGAAACATAACACCATGGAGCATTGCCAGATAGCTGCTTCTGCTTACACAGGAGACGACAAATCCATGATGCATCCCAATCTTCATAGAGATATAATACTATTTGGACACATGTGGTGCAGAACTGAGAAAAGGAGATCACGTGATCTAGCGCTGAATTCTATGCGGATTCTCGGAATTGAGTGATACTAATACAGAACAGTACATTTGGAACAGTAGACAGTGATGTGTATATTTCTTTAACCGTTTCTTGACTAGATGTACTTTTTATACTTAATGTATATCATTATACAGTGCCATTATAAACTTTTTTGTGATATAATGGTTAAACATATATAAGATAGGTATTCACTGCAGCCTGCAGAACGTGCTCATCGGACCTGGCTCTGTGCTAATGTGTAACAGTCTCTGGGACCCATGGACCATTGGTATAACCTGTTTGGCTACAATAGGTGTCAGCAGAATTTGAAATGGATGTTAGTCCACACAGATGTCCTTAACCAGGAGGGTTTACATCGTAACAGCGGTGATTACCGAGTTAAAAGCGGTGACGGCAGGAGCACACTCCTCTAAACAAGACAGAGTATTGTTATCAATATTCCATCGAAAACTGAGCACTCTTGTAAGTAAAACTATAACACTATAATCAATGACCGATATATTGAATATCGTGTGTGCGTTGGCCAGTATGTACCAGCAATATGTCTGTGAATGACATAGTTCAGACATATCGCGTTGGCTGTGCAGCACAGACGATGACCAGGGCTGCCAAGAGCCGGGCTGGGCCCATGTGAAGTGGGCGTGGCCTAATTGTGCCGGCCGTGGCCACGCCCCCTAAGAAAAAGTAAAGAAAACACCATTGTTGCACACTGGGGAGGGGGGGGGCGCTGAGAGCCCCTCAGCCCAACGCATATATAGGGGATGATCGCTCCCCCCACAGACAGAAGAGACTACTGCTGTTACTCTACAGCAGCAAGCAGTTTCTCTTTGCAGCCCAGCACACGTGTGCTGGGCTGCTCAGCTGACAGTGAGGCCGGGAGTGGGGCGCGGCGGACCAGGGCCCCCCCCGGGTCTGGGTAATTAGTACCCGGTCTCCCCCGCTCTCTGCACCCCTGCCGAGGACTGTATATCTGCACTTACTGCAGAGGCCGCCAGTGACTGATATCACAACTACTCCCGCCCAGTTGTGACATCAGGCACAACACATTGGGCCGACGATTGGTAAGAATGTATGCACTTACCAATCGTCAGATAGGTAGGCAGATCGGCCGATCCATCTTCCTAGTGTGTAACCATCTTAAGGAATAAAGGGATGAGTGAGTGCAATGTTACAGACATTGTAAGTGTTAATGTACACTATTGAGACCACACTCTTGACACGTTTATGAACATCATGGCTATTTATCATTTAAGTCATACTGGGACAGCGCATCCAATAAGAGGATGTCCTAGCGACGATTTTCCTCCATTAAAATCTCCTTTCTTCTCGAACTCTTGTGTATCGCAGAGGTCACTGAGATGTTTGTACGCACATTACAGCTGCTGGAGGGGGTTTGAAGATCCCTCTCCAGCGAAACTGTAAACCAACGTTTTTCAACCACTGTGCCATGCCACAATAGTGTTCTGCGTGCGGTTGTCAAGGTTTCCGCGAGATCAGGGCACTGAGGGCAGTCAGAGCTGACCTTACTTGTACTGCTGGCCGGGCAGTGCTGGGCCTATTTTCAATTGTAAAAATAAAATGTTTGTGCCATTCGTCACTGCTCCAAAAAGTTAGGTTTAGGTAGCATAGCTGGGTTAACGTTAGGTTCTTTTTTTTGGGGGGGGAGGTTAGGGTTAGGCATCCCTAGTGGGGGGGGGGGAGTTAGGGTTAGGCACCACTGGGGGGGTTAGGGTTAGGCACGAAGGGGGGGAGAGAAACGGGGAGGTATAGGGTGCGGGGTGGGGAGGGTTAGGGTTAGACTACAAGAAGGGAGGTAGGGTTAGGGGGGAGAAAAGGGAGGGTAAGTATACTTACCCAACCCCTGTTGGGATACCAACTATCGGGATTCCGCTGTCGGTATTTTGACAGGAGGCATCCTGATTGCCGACATTACATACCCATTCTGTTTCTAGGATGTCTCCCATGTTTAGCTTTTGGTAAGGTAATGAAAACAAACAGAAATTGAAATTCACACCTGATTTTCAGGAACATTTATGTTAATGTTACAATGGTTATTCTCAGAAAATTGTAGCAGTAGACAACTTCCAATTGGAGACAGGCTTCATGGGATTTCCTGAACCCTGTATTCTGGGCATGTGAGATTCCCCAAAATAAATTGTATGGTTTATACAGTATGCAAAGCAAATTTATTTCCTTGCCCTGGGCACCAAACCCCTTAGTTAAGTAACTGCTGGGGAGGCACACATAGAGATGGGCCTGAGTGCTGGGAGCCTGTCTCACCCACTGCTCACTGTAATTCTCCCCTCACTACACTAAGCTTCAGTTTTCCTATCTCCATCACTGTGTCTTCTCTTGCTTCTGCTGACTGAGCTCTGATCTCTAAACACTGCAGTGCACTTCCTGGTCACATGACACATTCAAGGTGTCATGTCATCAGTGTTGAAGGCACACCCCCCCATACTCAGAGGCATGCCTCTATTAGCTATTTTTCTGTGCAGCTTACTGCCCGTGGTGTGGCCCCACCCCTACCTCTGCAAGCACAAAGCTCCACAAAGCTGGCGAGTGTTACTTATAAAAATGATTACAACAAACAAAGAAGATTTTAAAAGTTATAAATAGCTTCTTTGTATTATTCTAATCATTTATATCAAATCTCAGGAGCCCCCCCCCCCCTGCCTACCCTGACTGTACGACCTTGTTTTAAAGCAGTTTTTATTGATTTTGTGAAGTTGTTTCTTTTTATTAGGAAAAGGTTTCTCTAACTGCTCAGCAGAGAGTGTCAGCAAAGCAACACAAAAACAGTCTTATTGCAATTAAAGTTCACCTTTAATCAGAGCTCCTCATCTTAAAATAGCCTTCATTTTGTAGCCTGCAAAACCCTCTAGCAATTTTATTACGTCTTTTTAAATCAAATTTCAGTCATTTTTGTTTATTTCATTATTTATGTTTTGTGTTAATAGTAATACAAGCAGGGCCACAGCAATAGGAAATTAAAATAAACAAGGAGTGAAATTAATTATTACCAGAATGAATACATTATATTTCTCAATACTGATAGGACTCATAATGTCACAAAACTCCACCTGCAGCCCCAGGCCCCCACATAAAAATAGGCCCATCATCATGACAGCCAGAGGATTATGACCAAAACCCCAGCTAGGTACCACCGCACACCACCAGGCACAATCTGGACATAGGTGGACCATGAGGAGATGCCCAGAACCCCATAACACACACACACACACAGACAACTACAGTACCCCCCAGAAGGGAGCAGTCAATGTAGGATGCTGGTAATTCGAAGGACCCTGTGCTGGCGATACGCTGCCCCTGACTCAGAGGCGTATCTATAAAGGGTGCAGGGTATGTTGTGCACACAGTCCTCTGGGTCTAGGGGGCTCAAACCGCACACCCTGCACCCATATAATTATTATACTTACCTCTCTGGAGCACTGCGCCGGCCAAGGCTCCGGACTGAAATCACCAGGACAATAGCTGCCTCGGCCTAGAGCTGTCTCCAGGAACATACAGTAGCACGGGTGTCATGTTCCCAGAGACCTGCATGTGCACAGTAGACTATGGCACAAAGCTGGAGTCTACTATGCTAGCACAGAGGCTGCACACAGGCCCCCTCCTCTTTTCAACCGCCCCTGTACTGACCCTTGCTAGACCAGTAAGTGCAATGTTATTGCACAATACAGGGGCAGAACTATGGGAGACAATGGAGGCGCCGGCCGCCGGGCACCAGCACTGAAGGGGCACCTTCTCCATTGCCCACAATATATTCACCCCCCTTAAGGTTGTAATTATGCACCCGGAGTGTACCATCATGTCCGCCCAATACATGGCACCTATTCTCGGCACCTGAGAAGCTGCCATAACCATATCTAGTGGAGGGCTCTGTGTCAGACCACCAGATGTCGCTTCTGTCTATCTATAGCCTGTCCCCGCTCATTGGTGTCACTGCTCCTCAGCAGCTTCTTGTGCCAGTGTGACACTTATGGAGCCCCCTCTCACCCACAACTCCCCATCCCACTCCTCCCTGGCGGCAGCTCTAGCCGCAGACCTGTGCAGTGAGGCCAAGCATAAGTGCGGCTGCAGATCTTCCAGGAGCTGGATGTCAAGAAGGATGCACCAGACGGAGCTGCAGGTAAGAGGGCACCAGCGACTGAGTCTGGGGGCAGATCTTTGGTGGAGCAACTTCCCGGCATGTGAAGTAGTAGACTGGGCATTTTGTGATTTGTAGTCCCACCACAGAAGCAGTCTTACAGTATCTTAACTCAAACTCAGTCCTCAAGGCCCCCACATCAGGTGGTTTTCCTCTCCATCAGGGGTATCAGGTGACTTTCACCTCCATCAGGAGGAATCTGAGCTTCATGCTAATTGCTCTATACAGGTCACTATTTTATCTGTGACTAATGCATAGCTGTATATACTCCTGATTACCCCCAGGGCTGTATCTGAGGTCACTTTTCATAAAAACATACATTACATTCCTCAGTACAGTCCCCATCTTTATAATAGACAATATCTTATGTCTCAGGTATACGATGAGAGAGCTGTATACCTTTGCATGTGTATGGGGAGTGGCTCTAGACTGCACACCCTAATAGTAATGAAAGGTGCTATAGTAATGAAGTACTATACACAGGAAAAGAAAATGCAGATGCACTATGCGATCATTACTGTTCAAATTTCAATGTATATTGTAATTAATTACCATATCAGAGGTAGTTAGCATATCATTGGCCAATGATACGGGCCTGCCCACCAACGTCCAGGTCACCTCGTCGAGCAGGTCCCTAACACTCTGGGATGCAGGGCACTCAAAAAAATAGCCCAGCCAAAGACCCCCCAGGGCATCACACGAAAGAAAAGCTGGATAAGTGCTAATTCTACCCTCTTCATGGACTGGCCACTCTCTCTCTAAAATCAAAGGTATTTGGAAACCCCCCTCTAGAAATCATGCGTTTGCCACTGCACTCCTATCAGAAGTGTAGGCACACACAGAAGTATAGACACACACAGAAGTATAGGCACACACAGAAGTATAGGCACACACAGCAGTATAGGCACACACAGAAGTATAGGCACACACAGAAGTATAGGCACACACAGAAGTATAGGCACACACAGCAGTATAGGCACACACAGCAGTATAGGCACACACGTAAGTGTAGACACACATAGAAGTATAGGCACACAGAAGTATAGGCACACAGAGGTATAGGTACACACAGAAGTATAGGCACACACAGAAGTGTAGGCACACACAGCAGTATAGGCACACACAGCAGTATAGGCACACACAGAGGTATAGGCACACACAGAAGTATAGGCACACACAGAAGTGTAGGCACACACAGCAGTATAGGCACACACAGCAGTATAGGCACACACAGAGGTATAGGCACACACAGAAGTTTAGGCACACACAGCAGTATACAGGGGCAAATGCAGGATTTTTAAGGGGGGGTTTCCATATTTTATTTATATATATATATATATATATATATATATTCCCCAGATGTGTCAGCCCCAAACAGCCAGTCCAAGCTAGCCCCTGCACCACTCAGCCTCTGTTCCAAACAGATAGCCACCCCAGCCAACCAGCTCCTGCCCCACACAGCCAGCCTCTGTTCCAGACAGGGAACCTGCCAGCCCCTGCCCCAACCCCACACTTACCTGGTGCTTGTAGCTCCTCAGCTCAGTCACAATTCGCGGTTCTGAGTCCTCCTCTGCTCTCAGTGGGGCAGCGTGATGTCATGCACGCCAGCCGCCGGGTCTCACTCTCTCTCCACTGCAGCATAGCAGGCGCAGGGGTCGGCGGCAGCAGTGCTGGCCGAGCGGGCCCCTCTCTCTGTCCGGGCCTCGAGTCTAGTCCCTGATGGCGGCCCTAGTGATCGCTGCGCGCTGCCCGGCCACTGTCGATTCAGCTATCAGCGCTTCCGCATCAGGTGGTATGAAAGCCACCTGACGCAGAAGCGCTGACAGCTGAACAGGCAGCGGCTGGGCTGTTCCAAGGGTGGCCGGATGATTGTGTAGAGATGGAGACAAGGCTGTCTCTGTCTCTGAAAATAAAAAAAATTAGTTGGTCAGGGGGGGTTTCTGGGTACTCAGAAACCCCCCCTGCGTGCGCTAGTGAGTATAGGCACTCACAGAAGTATAGGCACACTCAGAAGTATAGGCACACACAGAAGTGTAAGCACACAGAAGTATAGGCACACAGAGAGGTATAGGCACACACAGCAGTATAGGCACACACAGAGGTATAGGCACACACAGAGGTATAGGCACACAGAGAAGTGTAGGCACACACAGAAGTATAGGCACACACAGAGGTATAGGCACACAGAAGTGTAGGCACACACAGAAGTGTAGGCACACACAGCAGTATAGGCACTCATAGAAGTATAGGCACACACAGCAGCATAGGCACTCACAGAAGTATAGGCACACTCAGAAGTATAGGCACACACAGAAGTGTAGGCACACAGAAGTATAGGCACACAGAGAGGTGTAGGCACACACAGAAGTACAGGCACACAGAAGTATAGGCACACACAGAAGTATAGGCACACACAGAAGTACAGGCACACACAGCAGTATAGGCACATACAGAGGTATAGGCACACACAGGGCTCTATTTACTACAATCCGCATATGGAATGCGGATTGTAGTGTGATATTACCGAGTGAATTCGCATTGCGAATTCAGGCAATATCACAGGGATTTACTATAAATCCCTTGCAGGGACAGAGCTTGTGATAAAGCTCTGTCCCTGCGGATCCCATCAGCACTCTAGTCGCGGTATTTTCGGAAAAAATACCGCGACTAAGAGCCTGCGCATGCGCCGACCGACCACCGCTACTACCCCCCCCACCGGCGCTAAGCCCCGCCCCGGCACTAAGCCCCGCCCCCCGCGACCCCCCCTCCCTTCATTACACTTACCTGCATCCTCCTGGCCTCCGGTGATCTTCTCCTGGTTTCCCGATCAGGTGATCTCCCATACTGCACTGGGGCCCGATCACCTGATGACCGGGCCCCAGTGCACTATGGGAGACCAGCTGACCGGAGAGGAGCCATCACCGGAGGCTCAATCACCGGTCCCTGGATTCAGGTAAGTAAAAAAAAAAATGTTTCATTTTTTTTTTCTTTTTTTTACAGTAATCAGCTTGCGGTCTGCTTAGACCACACAGCTGATTACTGGTACCGGCTCCTGCCTCTGCTCTCCCCGTTAGAGCAGAGTGGGAGACCGGTAACTGGGGGAGACCCTGGATAACGCCACCCCCAGGTGGCGTTATTATCACAGGCCTTCCCCCGGTATTTTTTTACAATTTATTTTTAGTAACTATGGTCGGATCACATTTCCCATTACAATTATGGGAAATGCGATCTGCTTTACTAAAAATAAGTGATACTGGGGGTTGGAGTAGAATTTTACTAATTCTACTCCAATTGCCCTGTAATAACTACAGGTGAAACTAAAATAATGTGAAAAGGGTGTGAAAACACCCTTTTTCACTTTATTTTAGTAAAAATAATGTTAATAAATAGAGCTCACAGAGGTATAGGCACACAGAGGTATAGGCACACACAGAAGTGTAGGCACACACAGAAGTATAGGCACACAGAGGTATAGGTACACACAGAAGTGTAGGCACACAGAAGTATAGGCACACACAGAAGTGTAGGCACACAGAAGTATAGGCACACACAGAAGTGTAGGCACACAGAGGTATAGGCACACACAGAAGTACAATACAAGCGCCAGTAGTCAGGATACGTGTGCTTTGTATTATTGTTGCATAATTGATGCAAATGAGGGGCAATTTTAAAGTCTCTGGGGTGGATGCTTGGTGCAGCTATGTAGCAAATTTGGTGGTGTGCCAAACAGGGCTATTTGGCGTGATCTGGGCAAAGTTATATGTAGTCACATCTGTATCTTTCTGGACAGTAGAAAGGCAGAAAAATAAAACAATGTATATAGTAAAAGTTGCAGGGCAGCATGCATGGGCCTGTAATACCCCTTTCAGACATACGACCCGGGAAATTTCCTGCTCAGACCCAGGAATTTCTCCTGTGCAAATTCCCGGGTATTTGGTCGAGACCCCCACTTTCACACTACAGCGTCTACCAAGGAAATTCCCAGGTAGACCCCTTTCAGACATAAGCCGGGTTGTTTAGTTTTTAATATTACCTGCCTCTCCTCTGCCCTTCCTAGCCTATCCCATATCCGGCTGCCACTGATGATGTCATCATCGTGCAGCTAACCAATCACTGCAGACATTTTATTTTATTATTATTAAATTATTTATTTTATTACATATTTGCCCTGGTGGTCCATTGGGAGTGCGGGCGGCCCACTATGGCAGAGACCCGCCGATGATCTGGGGTTCTCTGTGCCTGAGGACCTGGCCAAGGTCGTTGACTCGTTGTTCAGCACCACAGCCACCGGCACGGGGGTGGGGAGCAGCAGTGCTGAGCATCCTACAGGACTCGTTCTGAATCAGGGCCGGCCTTCTTGTTCTTTAGAGCGGCCTCCTGGCCGCTCGCATAGCTGTGGGTGACCACCAGCAAGACCATTGCGACCATCGGGCTTGCGACAAGACCCTTGTGGTAGGGTCTCGTTGCCGCAAGCCCCAGAGAGATTTCGGCTCTCACAGAGCCGAAATCTCTCCCACTGACATCACTCGTGTCACTCAACATCGACAGCACGCCCCCTTTGGTACGAGACCTGGAGCGACGGTTTGCCCGTCGCTCTCCGGGTCTCGCGCATGCGCACGACGGAGCCGGCTCCGTCGTGCGCATGTGCACTGGGCCACCATCGACCCGCTTGCAAGCGCATAACGCTCGCGAGCGGGTCTTAATCAGGCGTAAAAGCTGCTTGCTGCAGCCCAAGGAGAAAATTCCCGGGTAGCACCATTCAGACATAAGCAGGCCAAATTCCCGGGATTTTCGGTATGTCTAAAAGGGGTATTAGTTGAAAAGTCCCAAGCCAGTAAATTAATCACAGAAATAATTCAATGTTCCTTCAGTATCTTATGCTGCGACATGGATTGTGACCACAATGGGGAATTTTCAATGAAAAACATTTATCTATGTTCTTTGTAAATTAAAAATAAATAATTGAGTTGTAATCATTGGAGTTTAATGTTCTTGCCACATTCTTTCATTCCGTCATAGGATCCCTTGCAGTGCACGTGCGTGAACCAGTCTGAGCGATCGGGAATCGTTCGCTCGCTGCGCATAAACAGAACGTTTTAATTAGAGATGAGCGGTTCGGATTCTGTGGAATCCGAACCGCTCCGAACATTGGGGATCCGAGTCCACCCGAACTGACTCGGATTCCCGAGTCAGTTCGGTGTTCCCCGCCTGACTCGGATCCCCGTTCGAGGCCGAGCAGCAGCTCCCTGATGTCAGATTCGCACGAGAGAATCCGACGTCAGGGCTTCTCTAGTGTAGGGCAGACCGCTGTGATAGCGGTCTGCCCTACACAGATCAAACACACAGCCGCCAGCGGCAGCTGCGTGTTTGTAATAGCAGCCAATGAGAGTCAGGCAGACTCTCATTGGCTGCTGTATGGAGGGAGCCGGTTGGAGCTCACTCATGAGCTCCCTCTTCCGGCTCCCTCCTCAGCTCATGACTGCAGCGGGAACGGGCATTCAGGTAAGTTTTCTTTTTTCTTTTTTTTTATGTGTATGTGTAAGGGGCATTAATGGGGGGTATACTACCACTGGGGGCCTGCTAGTGGGGGGCATATTACTACTGGGGGCCTACTAAGTTGGGGCCTGCTAATGGGGGGTATACTGCTACTGGGGGCCTGCTAAATGGGGGCATATTACTACTGGGGGCCTGCTAGTGGGGGGCATATTACTACTGGGGGCCTGCTAGTGGGGGGGCATATTACTACTGGGGGCCTGCTAGTGGGGGCATATTACTACTGGGGGCCTGCTAAGGGGGAGCATACTACTACTGGGGGCCTGCTAAGGGGGAGCATACTGCTAATGGGGGCATGCTACTACTGGGGGCCTGATAAGGGGGGGCATACTACTACTGGGGGCCTGCTAAGGGGGGGTACTACTACTACTGGGGGTCTGTTAATGGGGGGCATACTACTTGGGGGCACTGCATAGGGGGCCCTACTACTAAGGGGACTGCATAGGGGGCACCACTACTGGGGCCATTGTGTAAGGGACACCACTGCTGGGGGCATTGTATAAATGGCACTACTACTGTGGGCATTGTATAAGGGGCATTACAACTGTGGGCTTTGTGTAAAAGGGGCACTACTGTGGGCATTGTGTATAAGGGGCATTACTGTGGGCATTGTGTAAAAGGGTCATTACTGTGGGCATTGTGTAAAAGGGGGACTACTGTGGGCATTGTGTAAAAGGGGCACTGCTGTGGGCATTGTGTAAAAGGGGCACTACTGTGGGCATTGTGTAAAAGGGGCACTGCTGTGTGTCATAACATAAATAAGAGACACTACTTTATGGTGTAATGTGAATCAGGGACACTATGTGCGGTGTAATGTGAATAAGATTGTGCATTGTGACTCCTTGGGCCGTAGCCCACTTTGTAAGCAAGTACTGTGATTCTGCTGCTACTTTTCATTTCTGCCACTGCTGTGTGCTAATGTGTCATAGATGTGCTTTAAATTGTGGTGTCTGTGCCGCTGGGCCGCTGCTTTGTCGCTTAGTAACCAGTCAGCTCACTGCAACCTTTGGCCAATAATGTTGAAAACAATATTATAAGCTATGAGGTGCTCTAAATTGACTATAAATGACTGGAAATTAATGTTATTGAGGTTAATGATACTCTAAGAAGAAAAAAAGGACCAATTTATGTGATTTTAGCTTTTTTTGTCAAGTTTTGTAAAAAAAATCCAAATCCAAAGCCAGTCACCGCAGTTTGGCAAAGCCAGTCACCGCAGTTTGGCTAATCCAAATCCAAAGACGGACGACGAATTAGAACCAAATCCAAATCCGGCAAAAATGGTCTGGCGCACATCCCTTGTTTTAATGCCGTTTCAGAGGCGTGCATAATTAAGAGGCAGCGTCATAGTACATGTCACGTGGCTGAATTTTACACTGAAGTGCTCGCAGTGCTTGTGGTAGGGTATGGTATTCCACAAGTGCGATGTGTGGGTCCGATGTTAGCGATGTTGGATACACTTCCTGGAGATGACGTGCGCAAGTGGGCATCTTAAGACAGGCTGGTGGGCATCTGCATACACAAAGCAATCGCACGCCAGGACATAGTGGGCATGCTTATGCCATGTGATCGCCTGCCTTGCTGGGTGTATGCCGGATTTGCATACGGAGGGTGCGTGCGAACGCTTCTAGCGAGCCGGTCTGAATCGAGCGCCTGTTTCACTGTAATTTTCAGCAATAAAAAGGCACAGTTCAAATAAGTTTCCCAGCAAGGTAAATGTTATTGTCTTCAAGGGAAGAAAATACAAGTACAGACTACATTCTGTATCTCACATGTGTTTGTAGAGCCTCGGACAAAAATCCAATTTATGTGTATTGCGAGCGAACAAAAGCAAAGCTTTCAAAGTGGTTTAATGAAATCCAGTACAAACAAGAATCACATGCCTTTTGTGTTCTATATCTTAAATCTCCTAACAGCATTAACAGTGTTTGCAGATGATAGCGAGGTGGTGTAAACTGTAATTCTATAGTCTTGATGATTGGCTGTGAGGAATAGGGTGTTCTAGGTTATATATATATATATATATATATATTATATACATATTTCATTGTTTATTTTATAAACATCCTGCACAAATGAAGGAATAGCCTATTACAAGAATTTTATGTACTTTAAAAAATAATCCTTTATCAAAGAATATAGGAGACTTACCATGAAAGTTTTTAAATTGTCTTGTTTAAAAAAATATATATATTACTCACTGATAATGATGAAAATATGATGGAATAACTAGATTTTCAACATTTCGATGGTAATGTTTAAATGATGATACTGTAAATAAAATATATAATGTTAAGAAGATAAAGGAAACGAAATATAAATTGTATATGAAGAGAGAATAGTGTACGCCACTCACTGTATCTTTATTCTTGAAATGTAATGATATTGACATGCAAGCTGTGTGCATCATTATTCTGTCCATAAACACTATGCTTTCACCATTTATGGCCCTTATTCAATTATAGGCGAAAAGTCAGCAAAGTTTTGCCTGTCTGACTTTCCGTCTCATCCGCCTGTTTCAGAGATGAAATCTTTCCATGCGCATCCCTGCTTTTTGCCTAATTCAATTCCAAAACAGGTGGAAACGGAAAGCGGCGAATGCAGAACAGGTGGAAAGTAATGAGAGAATTGGGGAAATCAGTCTGTATCCCAAAAAAAGATGCACCAACATAAGAAATCAACGTAGATATGTATTACTAGCCCTTATTTAACTATCTTGAGTACTTAAGTTGTGTAAATAGCTTGCTATTAGCGTCTTTGTAAAAGTGGTGAAGAATGGCATAAAGCAGTATTTTATGGTGAAAATAAGTAATCCATTCAAAATTGGGGCACTTGAAAATGGGGGCTAGCATATTTTAATGTCTCTAAAGTGAACTTTTAAAAAACTTTCAAAATATACCTGCGGCATGCACCTGCAATCCCCAAAACACATGACCCATACTTGTTTCACTAGTTTTTATGTTTGTCCCCCACTTTTTACTTTATTGCCCCATGTCTTTTTTGGGGTGATCTGAGGTAATTTTTGAATTTTAGGGGGGCTGATTTGAATTTGGGGGGGCTGTCCCAAGGGTTCTGAGTCTTTCCCATGTTTGCACCCCAAAATCAAGATTTAGCACTTTTTTTCACCTCCTATTCATTGGAGATACTTTTTTGCCTACTGTATTACACTGCATTGACTTTCCACTTAGACAAAATCGTCCTGGAATTGAATGTGGAGATACTTTGAAAACAGGTGAAAAGTCCAAATCGGCGAAAACTTTTCTCCAAACGGCACTTTTTGCCTCTAATTGAATCCGGCCACATATCTGATACTTAGACCCAGTGACATATATATAATGGGTGCCGGGTATGTGTTGCACATGGGTTCCTGAGTTAAGGGGGCCCACATCACACACCCTGCGCCCATTGCATTTAGTTACCCAGCAGTCACCCGCACCATATTTCTTACCATTTAATTAGAAATGTACAATCATATTTCTGAGGATATCACAGGAAACATGGCGCTTGTGCAGACGATTCACAGTGCCAGAATCTATACCATCTTCTGTGCATGGCAGTATTTTTTCAGAGACGAGGGGACTTCATGTCTTAAAACATCCCTGATTGGACCACAATTGAAATTAGTCAGATTATTAGTTATGTTTGAAAGAGCGCTTGAAAGTTCATTTGCATTGGTCTGTGCGTACGGGGCCATGAGGTTGCCCCACACCACACTGTGCATGTAACTTCGCTAAGGCTAGTGCTTTATACGCAAGGATTGTGCCAACAACAGATCAGAGGGGATGCGGTTAAAATACCGATGGAGGGGATTCCGGCAGTCAGAATGCCGGCGCTGGAATCCCGACATCAGAATCACAGTACTGGCATCCCAACCGCCGTAATCCCAAAGGTAAGTACCGGGGCTAGGGAGGGGGGTGTTAGGGTTAGGGGTTAGTGTTAGGCACTAGGATGAGGGTTAGGCACTAAGGGGGGAGGGTTAGGTTTAGGGAGCGATTAGGAGGGGGAGATTAGGTTCAGGCACTAGGGGGGGAGGTTAAGGTTAGGCACCAAACAGGGAGGGTTAGGGTAGGCAAAGGGGGAGGGTTAGTATACCAAACAACAAGTGTCGTTATGATAGTCCTGTCGAGATGTCAGTCGGGATTCTGACTGGCATCCCATATCCAACCCAAGGTTAAGACATGAATGAAAGTGCTGTAAAGTTATAAACCTAAATCCTTCATGAATTAATGTGGTAGAAATAGTTTGGGATCTAAAGCTGGGCATCCACTATACAATTTTCTGTCAGATATCTGTCCAATCTGGCTGGTTGGAATGAAAACCTGGTAATGTATGGGAGCAAATGACAGTCGATCATAACTGAAAAAAGGACAAAAAAAATTGTTAAAATTGGTTACATTTGTGTGTTTTAACCAATTTGTCTGAACAACCATTTTTGGCTATTTTCCAGTGTTTGTGAGCAAATGGACGATTGTCATTTGCTCCCATCAGGGCCGGATTAAAGGCAGTGCGACAGGGGCGGTCGTACCGGGGCCTCCACACATAGGGGGCCTCCACACACTGTCCCCGACTCCTGGCCACGTGCCTCAGGTCAGATCCGGTAGGTCGCGATCTACTAGAAGCTCGCGGAGCTCCTGCATGTAGATTGCGACCAACTAATTGGGAACGCTGGCCTCTGATCACTTCACCCGCGATGAGAGGAGCCTGCGTGCCTTTACTGGATCTAGTTAGATCCAGCAGGCAGTGGCAGCAGCAGCAGCGACAGCGGGACCTGGGAGCCCTGACAGCATCGAGCGAAGACAGGTAAGTTTTTCACAGGGTTGTGGGCGGGGAGGGGGAGTTAGTACTGGGGGCACTACTTTAGGGTGCACAACTACAGGAGGCATTGAAGAAGAGGCACAATTACAGGGGGCATTGCAGGGGGCACAACTACTGGGGGCATCAGAGAAGAGGCACAACTTCAGGGAGCATTAAAGAAGAGGCACAACTACTGGGGGGCATTGCAGGGGGCACAATTACTGGGGGTATCAGACAAGGGGCACAACCACAGGGAGCATTGAATAAGAGGCACAACTACTGGGGGCATTGCAGGGGGAACAACTACTGGGGGCATTAGAGAAGGCACAGCTACAGGGGGTACTGAAGAAGAGGCACAACTACTGGGGGCATTGGAGAAGGGGCACAACTTCAGGGGGCATTGCAGAAGGGGTCAAACTACTACATATATATATATATATATATATATATATATATAACCTTTATTGATAGGGGCCCCCACAGAGCTTAATCCGCCCCTGGCTCCCATACATTACCAGGTTTTCATTCCAACCAACCAGATTGGACAGATATCTGTCAGAGAATTGTATAGTGGTTGCCCAGCTTAAGTTGTATGATAAAACAAAGGAAGTTAGTTTACATGTTAAAAAACCCACCTGGTACATCTGTAACAAAGCCATATATCAAGGAGTCCTTTTGGCTTATGTGTTTAGCCTGGAAGCAAGTCCCGGAAAGTTAAGAGGAGCTGAAGGCACAGGGCCGTCACTACACCAACCGCTGTGACTCGCTTGACGGCGTAGCTAATGGTGGCGGGGCGGTAAGGCAGTAGATGATACAGCATCTACTTTACTATGGACTTACTACATGAATCGATATTTACCACTCTTATCAAAATTCTCCTTAGTTCAAAGTAGAAGCCCCATTTCTAGTCAAATAAATAGAAATAAATAAAATAATAGTACATATTTTGATTTTTCAAAAAACCCATCTTGACATATAAAATCTAGAAACACGTGTACATTCCTGTCTTATTCCACGCTGAACATTCACTGGATGGGTATTCGGTTAGACAGTCGACATTCAGAAAGTTGGCAGTCAGAATGCCACCACCAGACTGTCGTCAGGTTCTGAATGTTGACAGAATGTCGACATGGACAAAATGACAACAACCAATATGTTGGCATACAATTAGGTCGACATGGTTAAATTGTCGACGTTCCGGAGCTGAGTGTATGCAACTTTGGCCAATGCCGAGATGTACACAACTCAGTTGCATCTCCACTCGAAGCTAAAGAGCATGCTTGGGTGTTAAAGGGTTGTGTGCAGATATGAAAAGACTAAAAAGGGTGTGTCAAAGGCGTGCCGCCAGAATAGCATGTTACGCAGAGTTGCACCTATGCATAAATATGCCTGTTTTCAGACGGATCTTTGTGCAAAGGATAGGACTGGTGCAAGAACGCTGTAATGATGATGGATATAAATCCAATCGTACATATAGAGGTGGTCCAAATTTAACTCTGTGTACACAGTCAGGGGGTGGGGTGGATACTAATTACTAGGGCTTGTTGGATGATCCAGCCCCCCCTTCCTTATAACACTTTTCCTTGTCAGCGGCAGTAGCCTCGCTCCCCAGCCCAGCAAAGGCACACGCTGTTGTGTCCTAGGGAAGGGGAGGGGAAGGGGGAGGGGATCCTGGGAGGCTGCTGCTGCTGAACAGGAGCAGTTTCTCCTCTGTGTTTGCATGATGTGTGAGGGGCAAGAGAGACTGCACTCATTGCCCCCTCCACCCAGATCTGTTCCTGGCTAAGGGGCGTGCAGCACCCACCTGTGCAGTGCGCGGTGCATATGGTTTTTAATATTTTTTTTGGGGGGGGGTGTGGTCATGCCTCCACAATTTCCCCATGCCCTCTCCAGTAACCAGGCACGTCCATGCTCTCCATGGCCCTGCACACAATGCAGGTGCAGTTATGGCCATCTGCATCCGTATCTAAATTACATTGGGGAGATAAAAGCCAGACTCCTTATTAGTAATGTCAATTGATAATCAGCGTTATCAGTGTGAGTATTTTTTTTAGTTTTTAATTAATTTTGTTCCAGTCAAAGTTGTGCAACATTCTTACAACATTGTTCCATGGAATAGTCAACTCATTCTGAAGATAGTCTCACCGGGATGTAGTTATGAGACCACAGCCACCGGCATTTCAATCCCATTCCAGTCTCACCAGATGTTTCGCTGCTTTGCAAAGTGCAAACCAGCCTGTTGGGCTGCAAAATTGAATTGTATAACACAACTTCGCTCTTCTTTGTTTCCAGTACATTAAATAACTTCAACAGTAGCTGAATTTTAAACAAGGCTACAGACATAATCCATTCAATGCGCAGACTAGCTGGCCATATTTCAAGTAACACTACAGTTTACGTAAGACTATTACCCCCTTGTTATCTCACAAAAGCATAACATAATAACATAAACCTATAACACAAGTTGGCTTGTTTAAAACAACTACTAATATCATTCCCAATTAAATATATTTAGAATGTCATGACATCATCAGTGCTGAAAATTTTACTGAGATCATGAAAATAGGGATAAAAAAAGAAACAAAAAATAAATGTAAAAACAAAATAATAATTAGTAAAACATATAGTAAAAACAAAATAGTGCCGCTGTCCATGGTTAAAAGGCAAAATCCTGGGAAGCCTTTGCCAGAGAGCCCCAGCAAAAGTCGGGAATAGCTTTCACCAGAAGGTAGAGCTTGGTAAATAGGTAGAAGCTCTACTGGATAATACCTTCCACCACTAATGGATAACACATTCCAACACTGCTGGATAACACCTTCCAACACTACTGGATAATAACTCCCACATGACCACATTACTGGATAATACCGTCCAACATTACTGGATAATAACTCCCTCATTACCAACATTACTGGATAATAACTCCCACATGACCAACATTACTGGATAATACCGTCCAACATTACTGGATAATAACTCCCACATTACCAACATTACTGGATAATAACTCCCACATGACCACATTACTGGATAATACCGTCCAACATTACTGGATAAGACTTTTGCTCATTCCCACTCTGCACTATTAAGAAAAGTCTTTTTGAACTGAGTCATCTTTTTTACAAGTGAGAAATCATTAATCTAATAAAGAGTTTACATATGTCAATGTAAAGAAGTATAAGGGTACATAATTAGGCCTTGTACATATTGGCTTTAAAATCAAGTGTTCAAAGCATGTCAACAAATCCTAGCAAATGATGCCAGGTCAACAAAATATATAGCGAATGCCTCCCAAACTACATTGTGGGAGATGTATCAAACATTCTAAAGAGGACAAGTATTGAAGTTGCCAATAGCAACCAATGAGCTTCTAGTTGTCATTTTATAGAATATACTAGATAAATGACAGCTACACTCTGATTAGTTTCTATTGGTGACTTTACTTGTCCTAGTTAGAAGCTTTGATACATTTCCCCTATCAAACGTGTTCGCTTCTCCAATTTCAAGGTTACCTGCAACGCTCATGATTGTTAAAATACAGAGGAGTTGATGTATTAAGCAGTGAAAGGGGTGGAGAAGAGGACCAGTTGGGAGGTTTCCCATAGCAACCCATCAGCTTTAAGCTAGCATTTATCAACTACGTTCTATAAAATAATAGGTAGAAGTCTTGAGAACACATTTATCGCACTGTAAACGCAAGGACGTGGCACAAGCTGCATCATTATTAGTTCTGCATGCTTGCAGCTGTTACCATGAGTTATTTCATATACTTATACTTATTTCAATGCAACTTTGCAACCAGTGTTGTTTATGTGTCCGGCTTTAAATATCTACCCACATAATTTCCTATATTGATTCCACATGTACAACTTAGTGAATCAACTCTTTATAACAATTAAATGCCTCACACTTGCTTTGAGTAAAGTTTCACTTTTCATATATCAATCTACCGCATGCTTTCACAAAGCGTGTCACAGGGACTGACATAGTAAATGTACGTTTTTCATACTCCCGGAGAGTCGTCCTTTTCTACTTGGACTTATAAAAGTTGCTTTTATGGTATGTTTTACATATATTTCACCAGGAAACAAAAACCTCACAGTACACAACTAAAATAATACAAACTACCAACAAACACTCTAAAACAGCTGTATTAAATTGAGCACAGTATCACCAAACAATGATAATCACTCCACAACTACATTTAGTAAGTTTGAATGTCCTTATCGCGAGGTGCAAACATACAAAAAGTAAGCAAAAAATAATAAATCCAGAAAACTTTTTTTTATCATTATAATAAACACGGGAAGGATAATAATTACTGTTTAGTAAGTTAAGGCAAAACAATCGAGTCTGTTTTGGCTTTGACTTTGAAACATATGCATACCTTGTTTCTCAAAAACAGTGACACAAAATGAAATAATAAAAAAAAAGAATAAAGGCATATCACCAATACTGGGGATTAAGATACAGAGCAGAATAGGAACCAAGCAATTAATTTTCGCTTACATATATCATTGTCATTCCAAAAGGACATTCAATAAACTAATATCACATCATCACACATTTACCTAATGCTCAAGTAGGTAAAATTATTAGAAATACTTACAGACTGTAATGCAAGTGGCAGCTGAACAACAGGGGGATCCAGGGATAGATTATTAAAGACTACAAATTCATGCAGAGAGGCAATGACAGGCCCAGGGGACTGCTTGTTGTAATGATAATATTCATGTTCATACAAGCTGAGTTACAATTTATGAAACACAGCTGCAGGTTCCGCCAATCAGACGGCTTCCTTCAACTAGTCGAACTGGCTGCAAGGGACTGAAAGGGCAGCACTAGAACAACAGAGATATCCTACACGTCCTTAATCTGCTTATCTGAGGCTGTAACCTCTTACTGCCAGGTAGCAGGCTCCCAGCCTCATTGTTTACTAGTTGGAGGAAGAACAGGTGATTTATTTATAAAGAGGTGGCAGCATACCTCCAGGCACTCATTCCACTGGAAATACACAGGAACTCTCTACTCCCTCAGCAGTTTGTGTCACTTAATTGATTTTTATATATATATATATATATATATATATATATATATATATATAAATTCTGAATATGTTATGTCTCTCTTATAAAGTAATAAAGTATTGAGAAAGTTAAGATAGAATTTTGGATTCTGCATATCGTTTCTGTTACTTCTGTCTCTTACTAACTATATTCAACTTCTGTTCAATGAAAAGTATAAAAATATAAACGCAAAAAACTACATAGTGCATTCATTTTGAGTCTTTTTGTTTTCTAACTATACATAAATGGTGACATGTTCTATCTATCTATCTATCTATCTATCTATCTATCTATCTATCTATCTATCTATCTATCTATCTATGTCTATCTCATATCTATCTATCTCTTTATCTATCTACATGTCTATTTTTTTCTTTTTTCTAATGAAAACTATTTTTTTTAAAGAAAATATTAAATATTTTATAAAGGCACCCTCCTATCCTTGCTCACACTTACCTGAGCTGTGAGGGACCCTTCCGTGGAACCCCGATGCTATGCACCTACTGATACCAGCGTCCAGCCTGGAGCAATGTGATAAGAGGGGTGAAGGTGCATACACACATAACAATTTTGTAACCAACGATTTTCTGTCAGATTTTCCCATGAAAAGTGAACGATTTTTTGAAGTGTAATGAACAATTTTTACAACGATGAACGAAAAATGTTCCTTCCCGTAATGAAAATCGTTATGTTGGACAGTCTGAAATGAACTACAAACTACAAACAGCAGCGCTCTTGAATGATTTTCGTTCATTGTTATAACTCAGAAACTGAATGATTTTTTGAACGATAGCGACGTTGTTATAGTTAAATCGTTTGAAAAATCGTTACGTGTGTACGCAACTTAAGGGTTGGGGCTTTTATAGCAATCTGCGGTAGCACTGTACATATCTGACCTTCATTTGTGGAGCCTGTTTTCCTGAGGCTTCTCAGCTGAGCAAACAACTGGGGTCCTAGAGGAAAGACAACATAGTTCAGGTTAAAGGGGATAGGGACAGAGATTACTTTTTGAAATTTTCCACCCAAAATACAGAATTATACCCCTTTTCCACTGCAGATATAACCCGGGTTATTGCCGTATCGCATGACCTCACAAGTTTAGCAGGGCAGACCCTGGTTCAGTGTAAACAGGGCCAGACCCGGGATTTTGGTGTAGAAGGGGTATTGCTCTATATTTACACTTTTTTTATTTATTAAGAAAGTGTTATCGAAGCAGATGGACTTTAGCTGCACTTAACATGTAAGTGGGCCCTTTTACAAATGAATAGAACACACTACAGTGTGTACAGCATGAACTGGAGCGTGGATGAAGCTATGTGGCTTAATAATGCAGTTCCTCATGCAGGTATACTAGCAGCAGAAGATTAATGCTGGATTATGATATTGAAAACAGATGCAGGTTAGTAGGATTATCTGTGGCTGCAGCAGAATTAAATATGCTGTGATTCAATACTGAAGCCGAATGCTGTGAAGCAATACTGAAGCAGGTTTTCTGGATAGCACTGGAGCAAAATGCTGTGAAGCAATACTGGTACAGATACTAAGCCAGGGTACTGCTCCTCAGTGAGGGATGTTGTTCTAGCAATGAGTAGGCAGCAGGTTGTGGTTTCAATAGGGAGCCCATATGACTGATAGGCTGGATGAATCATGTACCCAGAATTACTGGATAGGGCCGTCTCCAGGTATATTCCAAGCTGTGCGGTTACACAGGGGTGCCAGGGTCCGGCAGTAGGAAAGCCCCACCCTCCACCCCATTGGTTGCTGTGAATAATGTAAGCACAGGGGGAGGGCGCAGTGAGGGAAGAGGCGGGGGGAACACGAGAGGGCGCAGGGTGCCAAGACACCTAGCGCCAGACCTTTTGCTGGAGACTGGTTTGTCAGAGCGGATCATGTAGAACTGTCCTAGATAGTGGCACACATGATGCAGAGCATCTTTTTCGCTCAAAATGTGCTTCTAATTCGCAACTATAAAACAACTACAAGTGACAAAACTACTTTGCTAGATTACATTGATGAATTTGATGTGCAACATTTGTACATCTGTGTGTGATTGATTCTGAATCAGGAAGCAAAGTGCTATGATACAGCGGCCGTGGCTTTTTCCTGCGCCAAGTTCCATTGTGCTTCATCTGTGACTATGTATGTGTGTAAAACGAATTCCTGTCTGGTGAAAGGGTGAAAGCTTTACAGTGAATCTGCAATGTGAATAAAATAAAGAAAAAGACAATGGGCCAAATGTAATAGGGTGAGAGTTTAGAACATGTGAGAGTTTAGCAGTAATCTCTCACATTGGTCGAGTTTTATCTTCAAAATGGGAAAACATCTGGATGAGAGTTTAAATCGTGAGAGATTTTTGAGGCTAAAAAATGCGAGTTGATAACTAAGTGGCTCGGGGAACAAAACATCAAAATTTTGAGTCCATGGCCAGAAAACTCCCCAGACCTTGATCCCATTGAGAACTTGTGGTCAATCCTCAAGAGGCGGGTGGACAAAAAAACCCCCCACAAATTCTGACAAACTCCAAGCATTGATTAGGCAAGAATGGGTGACCATCAGTCAGTCAGTATGTGGCCCAGAAGTTGACTGACAGCATGCCAGGGTGAACTGCAGAGGTCTTGAAAAAGAAGGGTCAACACTGCAAATATTGACTCTTTGAATAAACTTAATGTAATTGTCAATAAAAGCCTTTGACACTTATGTAATTCTTGTAATTTACTTCAGTATACCATAGTAACATCTGACAAAAAGGTCTAAAAACACTTGAAGCAGCAAACTTTGTGAAAACCAATACTTGTGTCATTCTCAAAACTTTTGGCCATGGCTGTACATCCCCCCTGGCGTATGTACTCTCATATTTACTGTTACTACTTCTCCGCTGGCCGCTGCTAGAATATTACAGTACACTTTGACCATCACACTTACCAGCAAATAGGAATTGATGAAAACTACAAGCACAGGGAATATATGCATCTAATACAAGTATGATAACAATATGTCATTTACTTTTAAATGATCAATGAAACTAATGCTGTACAGTATGCCAAATCAGAAGCAAACACTTTTCTTTCTTCTGTTTACTTTGTGAGTTCCATTTCTTATGTCAATATTGTATAGCACTTACAAGATAGCAAGTAAACAGAAAACGGTAACTTAATAGCAAAAATAAACGCATGCCAATACTAATAAGTAACATTAGCTTATATGGGGTAGAGAGAAGGGATATTCATGTGTTACCCTCCATTCTTACATAAAACTGAAACATGTATTTGTTACAGGTATGAAAGATCTGTCATTAATAGTAAAGTCTGGGCAAAAACTAATGAAACTGTACAGTTATTAACACACGCTGTTCATTATAGTGGAAATATGCTTACAAACTGTGAACATCTGTTTGCGGGTTATATTTTCTGATATTATGTCTAATGGTAAATACTTGATAGTGTCTTTTGCGTGATGTCCTGTGGACTGTATAACCTGTGACCATGGCATATACTGCATAGCTAGTAAGGGGCCTATTCATTATTATTATTATTATTATTATTATTATTATTAAGTGTCCAACTCGCAGTGAGTTGCGGTGTTGGATACTTAACTACAAGAGCAATTTAGCATTGCTTCAGTGCAGGGACATCTGATCCTAAAATCAGCTGTCCCTGCAATCCCTAACACTGCTACCAAAGTACAGCAGTGATACTTACCCCTGCCTGGTTTGCCCAGAGCGCATGTGCAACCTAAGAATCCACATGCGCATGGCCAGGCCTGGCACTGCAGGGTTGACACCTCTCCTAGAAGTCTATTTACTAAGTCTCGGATGGAGATAAAGTGGACAGATATAAGGTACCAACCAACCAGCTCCTAACTGTCATTTTTCAAACACAGCCTATGACATGGCAGTTAGGAGCTGATTGGCTGGTACTTTATCTCCGTTCACTTTATCTCCATCCAAGGCTTAGTAAATATACCCCTTAGTCTGTTTCGTCACTGCAGTGGGAGCGGCGCACCGCAGGGATGATGGAGACGGCGCAAGTCACCGTTGATTATTATATAGATTATCACTGAGTCTATGCTGATCTTACATCTCAGAGAGGCGATCAAGTTTATATTCAGGGTACACACTTATCTGGCTGTAGTATGCCCATTTCATCCATATAGGACATCATGATTTCAGGGTATTCACCCATGGCCTTATGTAAGAATATCTCCCTATATAAGCCCATGTCCAAGTAGTGATCTTAGCAAACAGTGGGCCTGATTCAGAGATGAACGCTAATGCGATCGCAGAAGCGATTTTGCATGGAACGCAGTTATAAAAATATGCCAACAGTTCCAAACCTTACCCAAGCATAGCGACGCCCACCGCTGCCTTCTCATATGCGTATGACATCGCTTACCTGCATAAATATCGGTAATATCGATGCACATCGAGCAGCCATCTCGCCCTTGCAGCAGGTCTGACCAGCCGCAGACTCGGCAGCTCTCCCGAAACGCTGAGAGCTCTCATGCTGCGTAGTAGATCGCAATGGCCAATTTATGCACGCACCTATGACGACATTTAAAGTGTCAGACATGCCTGTGTTTTATTGATGACCCCCCTTTACCTCCCCCAAACGCTGACTACCTGTCACTCACTTTGCGAATGGATCCTCTGTGCGTGGGCAATCGCAGCACGTGTGGCTTATACTTATGCACAATAGCAAACAATCACTTGATCTGCGTAAAAATCGCATTTGCGTCCATCTCTGTATCAGGCCCTGTGACTTTTGACATGATACACAGCTTTAGTCTACAAAAACAGATAACTGATCCATATATCCATACTTATTACAGTCATTTAGAAGTAAGGTCATTGTGAACCCACCATTTTACTAATGTTACCACTGCTTATTTAATGATTTTTACTATCATTTTTTGTTGGATGAGGAGTGCTCTACGATGCCTCATATACATATAGCAGCAGAGTCAGCAGTCTCTAGGTCTCTTGGACCCGCCATGGCTCAGCAGGAGGCCTGACCTATGACATGTGATACTGTGCATGCTTGCTCTGTTGGTGCATCTTTCCTTCTCAGCATTCCAGGAGTCTGGACATGACCTGTGAGACTCCCAGCCATAACAGCCACGAACATCCTTACAGAGTACTGCAAGTACCCTATATCACCACCGCTATTACTAAGGGGCATAGTGCCGCTAACGGGGCATACCCCCATCCTGCCACCTGATGCACTATAACACCCAGAAATACCCTTACGCTCCGGGCTACTCAGGTATTGATACTGTACCTGACTACCTGTTCATCCCTGTGTCTTTATGCCATCTTGTTGTTCTACCTGCTTAAATAAACCTAAGACCTGGTTAAGCTGTAACTGCCAACAGCACCTCTGCTACACAACTCACATAACATCCTGTATACCCAGGGCCCAATGTACTGTCTGTGGTTATATACATACAGGGCCTTAGTGAGCCTTGTTGGGCTCCGGTCTTTGGGGGCATGGGGTAATACAAATAGGAATAACAAAAAAAATCCAGGGGGCGCGATCAGTGTGATCGCTTACCCTTACACAGACAGAAGAGACTGCGGCTGCTGATCAGTGGCAGCTATCTCACTAGTCCCACTGCAGCCCAGCACACAGCAGCATGTGCTGGGCTGAGGAGAGACAGGCTGCTATTGCCGCTGATAGGTAAGGAGAGAGGGGGCGGCAGACCAGGGCCCCTCCAGGCACCTCCATCAAGCCCGAGTCCAGGGGGATTTAGTACAAACTGTCCTCCCTTTTCGGCACCCCTGCCTATGGGCTGTGTAGCGTATGCTTATTTTAACCTATATGACAGATTATAAATACATTATAAATAGATAGATAGCAGTGGCAAAATGCATACCGGAGGTGATTTTTCACCTCAGTATACTGACCTTGTGACTTGTTACATCATAAACAGCATTTGTGACGTCACTCAGCTTTGGTAGATAGGTCACCATTCTGTAGAGAACTGTCAGTAATCAACTGTATCTGCTGATATGACATGTCATAATGTAAGGTATGCTATTTTATCCTAAATATTATATATGAAAATTATATTAGATAGATAGATAGATATGAGAGAGATAGATAGATAGATAGATAGATAGATAGATAGATAGATAGATATGAGATAGATAGATAGATAGATAGATAGATATGAGATAGATAGATAGATAGATAGATAGATAGATATGAGATAGATAGATAGATAGATAGATAGATAGACACAGGTTGCTGCTACTGCTGCTGGCAGGTAAGGGAGGGAAGCGGGTGGTGTGGACCAGGGACCCCTCCATCAAACCCGGGTCTGGGTAATTAGAACCTGCCCACCCTGCCTCTCAGCTCCCCTGTCTGCTAATAGTGTAGTGTATGCTTCTTTTAACCTAAATGTAAGATTATAATACATTATAAATATATAGATATCAACAGAAAAATGCATACAGGAGGTGATATTTCACCTCAGTATACTGACCATGTGACTTGTTACATCATAAATAGCCTTTGTGATGTCACTCAGCTGTAGAAGAAAAGTCACCATTTTGTAGGGAGCTATCAGCTATCAACTGTATCTGCTGATATGACATGTCACAATGTAAGGTATGCTTATTTTAATCTAAATATTATATATAAAAATAATGAAAAGATAGATAGATAGATAGATAGATAGATAGATAGATAGATAGATAGATAGATAGATAGATAGATAGATAGATAGGGGGGTATTCAAATAGATGCGAGAATAGCAAAAATCCCACACCTGCTGGGTTTTTCCTGCAGGTGCTGGGAGGTTTTTTTCTTGAGCAGCCGCAGAGCACGACCAATTTTTCCTAAAATCCGTGTTCGGTAAATGCTCTGGGATCCCGGTGGCACTCCCCCTAATGACTAATTAGGCAATTGGAAATTTCCAATTAGCTTAATTAGTACTTAATTACTTACGTTCTGCAGCGCTGTCTTCTTCCTCTGGGTCTTCTGTAGCAGGGTGAGTATGTGAGTGTGTGTGAGTGCTTGTAAGTGTGTATGAGTGAGTGTGTATGTACATGAGTGTGTGTGTGTGTGTGTGTGTTAGTGACCCCCGGTGTGTCTGACTCCCCTGTGTAAGTGTATACCCACCTGTAGCCGGCACTGGGAGAACTACATCTCCCAGCAGTCCTCCCAGCACCACCGGAGTCTCCCATCATCACCCAGTCTCCCAGCAGCCTCCTCAACGGTGACAAGGTAGGGGGGGAATCCACCGGGAGCCGTGGAAACCACCGGGGACCCTGACATGTAAGTATAATTTTTATTTTTATTACGTGCTGCTGGGTTTTCAGCTCTAAAAGCCCCGCAACCACTTTTTTAAAATTGGATACCGAGGGTATCGGGAGCATGCATATGCGCGGTAATCCAAAATTGGGCGCAAAAGGACCTAGGTTTTTTACCTCGCTAAACCTCGCCCCCAAATTGAATAT
Source organism: Taudactylus pleione (assembly GCA_031769625.1). Lineage (NCBI taxonomy): Eukaryota > Metazoa > Chordata > Amphibia > Anura > Myobatrachidae > Taudactylus > Taudactylus pleione. The sequence continues at coordinate 1,784,298 of JAUIMM010000091.1, read as the reverse complement.
GTCCCATATATAGATAGTTAGATAGATAGTTACAAAAATAGATAGATAGATAGATAGATAGATAGATAGATAGAGGACATTGGTAAACTGTGGGAAGAGTGTCATTTATAACCTCAAAAGGCTGATAATGTGACTTGCTTTGAAACTGTGAGTTATCAACTGTATCTGTTAATATGTCTACTGAAAGGGCTGTAGTAAGCCTTGCCAGGCCCCGGAAATTTTGGGGGGCATGGTCTAAAGCAAACAGGCATGGCCAGACCTCCTTTGTAAAAAATTGACCGTATTTGCTGCACCGGGTGCCCCTCAGCCAGGGGCAAATACAGGGAGAGTGAGCAATCAGTGTTAACGCTCTCCCCTCTGCACAGCCATAGGAGACTGCTGCTACTGATCAGTGGCAGCAGCCTCCCTGGTCCCACTGAAGCCCAGCACACAATAGCGTGTGCTGGGCTGAGGAGACATAGGCTGCTACTGCTGCTGCCAGGTAAGGGAGGGAAGCAGGCGTTGGACCAGAGACCCCTCCAACAAGCCCGGGTCTGGGTAATTAGAACCTGCTCGTCCTGCCTATAGGTGCCCCTGTCTACTAAAAGTGTAGTGTAAGCTTATTTTAACCTAAATTATATATGAGAAATACTTTATAAATAGATAGATAGAAATAGAAAAATTCATGATTTTTCACCTCAGTATACTGACCATGTGACTTGTTACAGAATAAACTGCCTTTGTGCTGTCACTCAGCTTTGGTAGAAAGGTCACCATTTTGTAGAGAACTGTCAGTTATCAACTGTATCTGCTGATATGACAGGGCCATAGTGAGCCTTGCCAGAACCCATTAATTTGCATGGAGTAATGCATGTATGTATGGCCACACCTCATCCCAAAAAAATAAAAGCACAGTATTTGCTGCGGCTGGCACCTCTTAGTCAGGAAGAAATCCAGGGTGAAAATTAACATTTTCATCTACTTTTGTAGAAATTAAGGATCGGAGCTATTTATTACAGAGGTAATGCAGGAGATATCTCTACAATGACACTTCCTTGAAATGTATCTGTCCACACGGTAACTGACCAGTTTATGTTCAGAAACGCTCTATTCGTGGAGGGCTAATCTGTCTTGTACAGAGCTCCTTGCCACTGTGGACACTTCATGTGATGTATGCACAGACCTCATTTGTTGTTTTTGATGTATGCGTAGCCTTTTTTTGCATGTGTCTAACTGTCAGATTATTTGGGTACAAGTGGGAAAATTAGGTGACTGACTGGCAATAACATTGTTGATGATCATTATGCCTTGACAACCAGTGTCGTAACTGTGGGCCTGATTTATATTTGGGAATAGAGTAAGATGGTGCAAGTAACTGTGAACCTGGACAAACCATGTTGCAATGTATGGGGTGCAAATTAGAGATGAGCAGGTCCAGTTTTCAGAGTTTTCAGAGAACCGGACCTGCCCGAACCTCGTGATCCGGGACGGGATCCGACTCCAGCTCGGGTTTCCCATCTTACAATGATCCCAATGAGCTAGCAGGTTTTGGATACTACAAAGGTACCCGGTCATCGGCGCCATTTCACTCCGGCTGTGAAGAGTGTAGTGAGCAGAGGGGTGCTGTGTCCATCCACAGGCTGCTGTGTCCATCCAGGCCAGGGGCTGCTGTGTCCATCCAGGGGCTGCTGTGTCCATCCAGGGCAGGGGCTGCTGTGTCCATCCACAGGCTGCTGTGTCCATCCAGGGCAGGGGCTTCTGTGTCCATTCGGGGCAGTGGCTGCTGTGTCCATCCAGGGGTTGCTGTGTCCATTCAGGGCAGGAGATGGTGTGTCCATCCAGGGGTACTCTGGGCCTGATTCAGAGGCGCTCGCTATTTGCGACGCTCGCTCTGAATCAGGGCGGGGTGTATTTTTTTTTAATTCTGGCCTCCAGGCCGCTTGCTAAGCTGTGGGTGACCACCCACAGCTTTAGCGGGCGGCCTGGCGATGGTCACGATTATTGCAACCATCGGGCTTGCGAGGAGACCCTGTGGTAGGGTCTCAGGTCTCGCAAGCCCGAGTGGACTTCCTGCACTAATAGAGCTGATGTCAGTAGGGCCACCCACAAATGGCAGGCGTTTCTACGGGAACGCCTCTGGTTGTGCAGCCACCCCCCCCCACCCGCCTACAAAACGGGGCGAGCTGTCGATCAACTTTGACAGCCACCTCGTTTTGCAGTGAGCCCCGGAGCGAGTGAAGTTTGCATGTGCGCAATAGCCCACTATCGACACGCTTGCGAGCGCAATGCTCTCGCGAGCATGTCTGAATCAGGCCCTCTGTCCGTCCAAGGGTGCCCAGTATTAAAAAAAAATGCTAAATATATCATTTAAAAAAATAATCTATATATTTTTTGTGCTGTACCCCAGTGTACTATATTATTATTTTTTTTTACTGTGATGCTGCCAGTCAGACCGCAGTATAATATTCATACATGTATTGTGACACTGTAGGTTGTAGCACAGTGAAATATTCCTACACATATTGTGAATTGTGACACTGTAAGTGGAACACTGTGTAATATACACATATTGTGGCACTGTAAGTGGTAGCGCAGTGTATTCATAAAAAGTATTGTGATGCTTAAAGTGGTAGCACAGTGTATTCATAAAAAATATTGTGACACTGTAGGTCATAGATAATGCAGTGTAATATTTCAAATTGGTGCACTTGTGTGCTGTACCTCAATTAATTCGTGTTTGTTGATATGGAGAATGATCAGTTGAAAGGAGAGCAGTAACCACATACTAGTGTTGGAGCTGCTGCTAGTGCCACCAGTCATGATGATACTAGTCAGTCAACATCATCTACTAAAGCCGATGCTCAAGGGCATATAGGGCTTAAGTCAGGGCATCTAAAATCAAGAAGCAATCTTTTACATTGGTAAAGAATAAAACATCAAAGGGAAAGTTAGCTGCAGAAAGACATAAAATTGGCAATATGCCTTTCACCACATGAAGTAGCAAGGAAAGGCTAAGGCCTTGGTCTTTATTTATGACTAGTGGTTCGGCCTCTTATGATGATCTAAGCCCTTCTCTCTGTAGACATTTAAGAAAAAATGAAAATCATTAAAATATGAAAATCGTTAAGGCACAGGAACCAACTGTGCACTCAGAAATGTCACAAATCCTTGAGGAGAGTCTAAGTGTGTCGGCAGGTGCCATGTGTGAGCCTGACCTTTCCAAAACTGTAGTCAAAGAGGAGCTTCCTTTCATCACTTGTGCATCCCCTGCAAATGTGGGGATGAGCAGCACAGGTCAACATACTGACATAGAAATCAAGGATGCTTCTGTGGAAGTGCACCAGATGAGGAGGATATTTGTGTAGCTGACGCTAATAAGGATGTTGATGATGAGGATGCTGATGATGAGGATGTTGTTGATCAGGATGTTGTTTGTGTAAGTCAGGCACCAGTGGAAACAGTTGTTGCCCATGATAAGTACAAGCCCATTGTCATGCCTGGGCATAAAACTAAAAAATCCACTTCTTATGTGTTGAATCGTTGTCAAGCACATGTACCCATTATCATGTCAGAGTAAGTAGTGGCAGGGACCTTAACCATCTAGGAACCTCCTCCCTATTACATCATCTACAGTGCATCCATCCAAAGTGTTTGCAAAATTCTGAAACTTTGGCTAAAAAAGTAACAACAAGCAGCCCAACATTAGCTAGCTTCCTTCTCTCTGCTAGATCCAAGCACCTGGCATCTTCACCACCAACACCTTCATCAACAATATCCTCAATCATGATCAGAAGTAATCCTGCATCCAATTTGATAACTCAGTCCTCCCCTATACTGGATTTCTCAGAGGAATCCTTGAGCAGCCTGCTGCTGCTGGGAGTGGATCTTCATGCCAGAAGGGGACCAGGAAGACTACTAGTAGTAGTTCAAAAAAACAATTGACTGTTAAACAATCCTTTGCAAGGGGGAGCAACTATGACCGCAGTCATCCAGTTGCACAGCGGATCACTGACGCCATAACATCTATGCTGGTATTAGATGTGTGTCCGATATCCTCTATTAGTGCAGTGGGTTTTAGACAGTTAATTGAAGAGCTGTGTCCCCGTTACAAAGATCCCATCTAGATTCCACTTCACTAGAAAGGCAATTCCCAGCCTGTACAGCGACGTTAAAAAAACGTAATTAGTGTCCTCTAAAATGCCAGCATCTAAGAAAAAGCAGCTCATTCAAAAGCAGGCTACTCTGTGTATCACCGGTTTCACTAAGAGGCATACCACTGACAACCTCTTAGAAAAACTCAGGGAAGTCATTGCAAAATGGCTTAACCCTCTTGGACTCTCCTCGGGATTTGTGATTTCTGACAATGCCACCAGTATTGTGAGAACATTACAGCAGAGTGAATTCCAATATGTACCATGTTTTTCTCACACAAGCAACTTGGTAGTGCAATTTTTTTTAAAAAAATTACAGAGCCATGCAGGAGATGCTCTCTTTGGCCCGCAAAATTTCTGGACATTTTCACCATTCAGCAGGTGCATGTAGAGGATTGTAGCACCTGCAAGAAACGTTGAATTTGCCCTGTCACCAGCTGAAGCAAAAGGTAGTTACAAGGTGGAACTCCACCCTTTATATGCTTCAGCGGATGAAGGAACATCAAAAAACCATCAAAAACTATGCAACGAACTATGACATAGGAAGAGGAGGGGGAATGTACCTTACTCAAGCTCAATGGAAAATATTTTCCATGTTGTGCAAAGTGCTGAAACCCTTTGAAGTGAGTTCAGACACTGCCAGCTTGAGTCAGGTAATTCCCCTAATTAGACTGTTGGAAAAGCAGCTTGAGAAACTGAAGGAGGAGCTGAAATGAAGCGATTCCACTAAGTAAGTTGGACTTGTAAGTCCTTTATTTTGCTTTGCCAGGATCCAAGGGTTGTCAGGATCTTACAATCGGATCAATAATTTTTGGCGACAGTGCTGCATCCTAGGATTAAGTCATATATCGTGTCTTTCTTCCCAGCGAACAAAGATCTGAAAAGATGCAAAGATCTGTTGGTACGGAAATTTACAGCTCAAGGAGCACATGATGCAGCAATGGCTCCTCCTTCAGTTTCTCCAGCAAGTGCGGCTGCCAGGAAAAAATATACTTTGCCAAAAAAAGACCCACTGGTGATGCAGATGAGTCAACCCAACCAAGTTTTGGGCAGGTCTAAAAGAATTGCCTACATTTAATGAAACCTCTACCGTGGCTCCATCTGATATGGTCACCGTTTAAAGAATGGTTGAGGACTATTTTAATGAAAGCATCCAAATAGGTATGTCAGATAGTCCATTTCATTACTGGCAGGAAGAAAAGACAATTTGGAGGCCTCCACACAAACTGGCTTTATTTTACTTGAGCTGCCCACCCTCCAGTGTGTACTTAGAAAGAGTTTTCAGCACAGCCGGGAATCTTGTCAGCGATCGGCGTAGGAGGCTACTTCCTCAAAATGTGGAAAGATGATGTTCATCAAAATTAACTACAAATTTCATGAGGAAGACCTTTCATTGCATCCAAAAATTACAGAGGTACTTGAGGCTGTAATGTGGATTCTGGCGGGGACAAATTAATATTGTGTGAAGATGATGTACACACTGATGAGGATGAGGAATTGGATGATGATGGTGACAACATCTTGCCTCTGTAAAGCCAGTTTGTGCACGGAGAGATCATTGCCAGCAATGTCAGCTACCTGTTGGTAGCTTTTTTTTGTGGGGGCCCAAACAAAGCAATCACTTCAGCCACAATTGGCAGTCCCTTTCGCTGAAGTGATTGGTTTGTTAAACTGTGCTTGTCCTGTTTACTATATACAACATAAGGGTGGGTGGAAGCGCATAAGGACAATTCCATCTTGCACCTCTTTTCTTTGCATTATGTGCTGTTTGGGACATTGCTGTCTGACATTTTTAATTTTATGGTTTATTAAACTGCCATCCTGTCTGCCACTGAAGTGCCACTCTGTGCCATGTTGGAAGCTGAACTGCCACATAGTAGTGCCGCCCACTGCTGTTGCTTAGCTTATTCAGCCAGCTAGCTCGATGCAACCTTTTGGCCTGAACTGGATGAAATCAATATTGTGAGCTGTGAGGTTGTCAAAATTAGGGAAGTTTAGTATTTTTAGTTTTATTACAAGTCCTACATTACTATTATAATGTGGAGCATCTCAATTGACTAATCAGCGTTTCTGCTGTGCAGCATATTCCAAATCTACCAGTTGCACAGTGTTTTTGGCTTATGCCGCTATCCCTATTTACATTGCTGATTTGGGCTACACAGGCAATGCTTCTCCTGAGTCAACACCTGTTAGGTAGTGAACACATAAGTTACAGATGACGAGCCAAGACCAGGCAGATCCGGGAACTGAGAACACCAAAAGTGAGCAGGATCCTAAGCAACACGTTAGACCCCTGGAACATTAATTTACATTTTACTGAAATGGAATTCAAAATAACAAGACTGACAATAATGCTGGGAGTTGTATAGCAGCCTTAAAAAACTAAAGAACAATATGTAATGGTTATACTTTTAGAAAACAACATCATAATGTTCTTAAATGGATTTAGCATGTCGAGAAATTGTAGCAATGCTGATTGATTAAGAATAGTTATAAAAAACAGAAATTTACCATGCAATATAGTTTTTAAAAGAAAAAAAAAGTTAACAGGTAACACATGCAGAATTGGAGTCACATAATTAGCTGTGTCCCTTGGGAAGAAGAGTCGGACTTACAGTATCTCTCAGCAGCAGGCTGATCCCAAACAACTGACAATTATTTTTGTTTTATCTATTTTCATGGAACTTTACATCTTTTCCTCTTTCCCCAAAGCCAAACTCCACTCTCTGAAAGAAATGTGTCAATTTTATGACGTATTTATTGTCCCTTTTGTTCAAAAACATTTGTATTCATTGACCCATAACAATATTACTATTTATTCCAGATCTGTGTGAGATGAATGTTATTGCCCCATCCCCCAGAAAAAAATGTTAGATATTAATTATATACAGTATTATAACCACAGCTATGTTTTCATTTGATATTTTAATTAAAAAAACCTTTATTGTTTTTATAGGTCCATGCTATTATTATTGACTACATTTGTTACATTTTTTATATTTAATATATAGTTAGCGAATATTTGTGAAAAAATTTAGATTTAAAATAAAATCATTATGGGGCCTATTCATGATGTTAATTATCGGTGTCCGAACGGACCCCGATAATTAACATTCTAATTCACTGCGGCCACCGGAGCAATGATGAATTGCTCCGGTGGCCGCAGTGAATTAGAATGTTAATGCTGATGCCCCCGCGAGTGGCTTCACTGCTCCTTTTCGGAGCAGTGAATCTTTTCACTACTCCTATCGGAGCAGTGATGGCGGTGCGCATGCGTGACCTACAAATTACGCATGCGCACAAGAGCCCCGACGTCCGGCGGAAGGAGCCGGACAGGGGCGGAGGGATCCGAAAGGATACCTTCTAGCAACAAGGACCTACTTCCCATAGGGAAGAGCGGGTTGCGAGCCCCAAGCGGGGGTATTCGCCATCTGAAGATGGCAAATGCCCCCGCAGTCAAGCTCCGAAAATATAATATTTTCGGAGCTTGATGAATTCTGTCCCCATACTAGTGTATGGGGACAGTGGGCCATTCTGCAAACAGAAGGTAAGTAGGAGATATCTGTGATGCTAGTGTATGGGGACAGCGGGCCATTCCGCAAACAGAAGGTAAGTAGGAGATATCTGTGATACTAGTGTATGGGGACAGCGGGCCATTCTGCAAGCAGAAGGTAAGTAGGAGATATCTGTGTTACTAGTGTATGGGGACAGCGGGCCATTCTGCAAACAGAAGGTAAGTAGGAGATATCTGTGATACTAGTGTATGGGGACAGCGGGCCATTCTGCAAGCAGAAGGTAAGTAGGAGATATCTGTGTTATCTCCTGCTTCACCTTCTTAATGAATGGCCCGAATACTTAATTGTCACAATTGCAGGTGAAAATGAGCTTTTTCACCTGCTTTTGTAACAATTAACTGATATTGAATAGGCCCCTATGTGTGAACTGTCACTACCATCATAAAGCAACTATTATTTATTTGGCTTATGGTAGTGATTATATGTAAAAGCATCAGCAGGGGAAGATTTATATTAGATCAGGGATGCCTAGAATGACACCCTACAGCCAGAATCTATGCAGCAGTGCCGCTTGGAACATCCTTAGGATACTTCAGACGGTCACACCGCTGCCCTTACAGCTCCCCGCAGCATTCTCAGGATGCTCCGGTCTTTGCTGTAATCACCGGCGATTGTGACCCCGCCCTCATGTGATATCACACGGAGGGGGCATTGCCTGCACTGGGCCCACAAAAACTGTTATATATATCAAAATGGCCCTTGGCAGAAAAAGGGTTCCCCACCCCTGTATTAGATAGATAGATAGATAGATAGATAGATAGATAGATAGATTAGAGACAGAGAGGGAGAGACATAGGGCCTGATTCAGAGCCGAACGCTCTGACCAGAGCGCTCGCTCTGAATCAGGGCCCTCCTCCATGAAAAAGGAGCGGCCTCTTGGACGCTCGCATAGCTGTGGGTGACCACCCACAGCTATAGCGAGTGTCCATGATGATGGTCGCGATGGACAAGACCATCGCGACCATCGGGCTTGCGACGGAGACCCTGCGGTAGGGTCTCGCTGCCGCAAGCCCTGGAGTGATTTTGGCTCTGATAGTGATGTCAGTGGGGCCGGCTTCAGACGGTAGGCGTTCCCATGGGAACGCCTCCGTCTGGCAGCCACGCCCCCGGCACTCCCACCAAAGGGGGCGTGCTGTCAATCAACATCGACAGCACACCCCCTTTGGTGCGAGACCCGGAGCGACGGAGAGCCCGTCGCTATCCGGGTCTCGCGCATGCGCACGACAGAGCTCCCTCCGTCGTGCGCATGCGCACTGGGGCAACTTCGACCCGCTTGAGAGCGTCCAGCGCTCACGAGTGGGTCTGAATGACCCCCATAGATAGAGAGAGATCGATAGATAGATAGATAGCAATATAAATACAAAACGATACGCTTGTAATGAATGGCGGGATGCATTAGCATGTAAGATGCAATACTTGATGCATCCCACCCATAGTTTACCTCAATCTGAATTTTTTAAGGATCACACATTCTTCCCAGTACCTTCAGAAATATTGTACATGCTCAGAAGAAAAGATGAAAAAGAAATATAATTTAATGAAATTCTCATGGCGATTGAAGTCATGCAATGTATAAAAAACAATAAAATGCAGATAAACACAGGCAGTATAAATGTAAACGGCAAATGTTATTATTTAGAGAAATTTGACCACATAGAAGATTTTCTTATGAAAGTTGCAGAAATAAATTATGTTTTGGAGTTTTCATTTCTTTGATGACTTTGGGGCAAGTTCATGATGTTAATTATCGGGGACCCTGATAACTAACATTCTGACTTGCCGCTGCGGACCAATTCATCATTGCTCCGCCGCGCCCGCGGTGACAGCTGATGCGACATCAGCTGTCCCCGCGAGCGGCTTCACTGCTCCTTTTCAGGGCAATGACTCTTTTCACTGCTCCAGTCGGAGCAGTGACGGGAGTGTGCATGCGTGACCTACAGGACACACATACGCACAAGAGCCCCGACGTCCGGCAGAAGGAGTCGTACAGGGGCGGAGGGATCCGAAAGGATCTTCAGATGAGTAGGTGAGTATTTTCCTCCAATCTACAGCTAGGAGAGAGATCTTTGCCGATCCCTCCCCCCGTCCTCCTTCTCTCCCCTTCTGTGATCACAGCCTCCACAGGCACATCTGATAGATTAGCTGCATTGAGGTTCGTACAGCAGCAACCATCACACAGGTCAGGCAGCAGTTAGTGCATGTGTCTAATATTTAAAAAAAAAAAAATTGTGATAGATAAATAAGATGATCCTGTCACCCATGATTCTATTTAAGATGTGAAGATGCTGATGCGATACTGGAGAGAAGCTGTCCTGCTGCACATGCCTATTGTAAAACCTACACATGTTTAGACTAATTGCCGACCATCAATGAGTATGGAGAACTGATTCGACCGGTGATATATATGGCGAGCAGCAACAAATTTTTCACATCGCAACCACATTTCATAGGTGTTTTTTTGATAAATGGGCCCTAAGGACAATAGCACTCAGAAATATAATTTGCATACAAATCACTGAAAGCTTTCATAGAAGATTGCATGTTATATGTGGATAAATAATGACAAATTGAACCCCTGACATCTTAAATCTGGAAGTGGTGTTACTGTAGTTCCAGTCAATGCAAAAAAAAAAGTTATGAGAAGACGCCTCCAACTGTGAGTAATGGGTCTATTTACTAAGCAGTGTTAGGAGACAGAGTGAAAAGTGATAAGGTACCAGCCAATCAGCTCCCAACTGTCATCTCACAGACTGTGTTTGAAAAATGACAGTTGGGAGCTGATAAAGAAGTCCACGTCTCTTCAGGCAGTTTTGGCATCCAGCATGCTTGCTTAGAAATACTATTATTCAGCAGCAGCCAGGAGGGGTAACGGGCAGTGCAGAACACAATCACATTTGTACTGGCCAATGTCCTCCCTAAATAGAAGCCTGAGAGGAACAAGGATGAACCATGAAGATGGCGATTTCCATAAATAATCTGTTCCCCTAACTACATAATATATTGTGACCTTCCTCTGTAGCAAACTAGTTTGGACTTTGTAACTAGAAACAATGGTAAAGTAGGGCAATGGAGGAATGAGTGTAATAGTGGGCTGACTCAGAAACCATACTCCCACATTACACAGGTTCTGAATGGCAATTTCTCACAGATTAAAGACCTTCTACTGGAGTGGGGTATTAGAGCCACCTCCACCTTTACCAGGGCTGCCGAAAAAATGGACAGGACTGGGTACTGTGAGGATACAGCCCCTGGGGGGGGACATGGCTATGCCCCTTTGTGGACAGCGATTCTACTTACAGGGTTTTTTCCTGGGTGATACACCACTATGGCGGAATACCATTCTATAGTATACATTGCCCTTGGATTTTTGACAAAGCAGTGGGTATGAGGTGACTGGGTGGACACCATGTCAACCGGGACCCTGGTATAAGCTGTTACTAAAGTCACATAAGACAGACTCTCGCACCTCAGACAGCATGAGCCTCCTACTGCCTAAAGGGTCGGCGTACTGACTATTGGACTAGGGATGGCCAACCGTCGATTCCGTATCGATATTCCAAATTGATATGGAATCTGCTTGTGTGAATCGAAGATACATCGTCATATGAGATCACAATATTTCCGAATATTATTGTCATATTGTACTGGGCACACAGCAGCATTTATGGGGAGTGACACGCTTATTACCAAATATTCTATGTAAGTTTCCTATGTCTCCTATTACTGGAATTGGAACATTACCATCAGAGACAACATACCACAGTATACAGTTAACGGTTCACTTCACTTCAAATTACTACATTAGAACTCCCATCTTCTCTGAACATTTATCCTTAGAGGGATACTTTGATTGTTCTGGAATGTACAGGTACTTGGGAATATGTACTAATTTAATGTTCCATTTATATAATTTATGCTGTACTGTATGTTTACCATAACACTGAACTTCCATATTACCATTATTTTGGACCCAACAGTGGAACTATTATCCTCCTCCCCAGTCAACCTATTGTAAAGGCATTGTTTGATACATGCAGAATATTGGAAAGTCTTGCACATAGTGGGTTGTTTTAAGTATTGTGCTTGCTTAATTCAAGAAAGATAAGCCAAACATTTGTTAGCTGTCACAATCATGGTGTCCTCTGGTCTGTAGTACCTACCAGTACAGCCTCAACCCATAAACTGTGCCTTGTTTAAACAGACTTCCCATGCAAAGACTGTCCCACAGGCTTGCAATGAGGGTATGGTCAGCCAAAGTACATGGCTGTCTTCCTCAGCAGCATGTTATCTATGTCTAATCCATGATTATGTGGGACAGCAATGTACAAGTCACCTTTACTTAGCATATTGTACTTTGTTATTGTTTCTGTTGATCAAATTGCTGGGTTCTCTGGCTTAAGATCAAACATATTTGATCTTATTGAGAATTGTGCTTGTGTGTCCATACAGTTAAGCAAACAAAGTAATTAGTGTTAATAATTAATATGAAGTATTTTATATTGGGTTGGAAACGTTTTTCTTGAAGTACAGATTTCTTACTCATTGGGTTTTGCTTGTTGCCGATCAGCATTCTGCTGAGCGAGGGTCCGTAGTTAGCAACAGTAGCTGGAAAACACCATTGTAAGTGGCTTTTTTTGTGTTTGCTCATTTGTTTACGTACTTTGTGAGGTGCTGCGGAACCCTTGTGGCGCCATATAAATAAAGGATAATAATGATAATTATAAAGCTTTTGTTTAATTACATTTTATTAAATTAATTATTTTAGTAAATCCAAAATATTTATTTCCTGATGAAACTACTACTACTGTAGCGCTCCTTTTTTTTCTTTGCATTTTCTCAGTAGGCTGCAATTCCTACTTCTGTCAGCAGCTGTTTCTACATAAATAATTGTATTGGGCTAACAGCACACCTGCTCACACAGTCCTGCTCCTTGTTGCACTTGTACCTGTGTGTCTTTCTTTACTGTACTTGGGCTGGGATTCCTTGCCTCTCTGTTGTGATGTTAAAAATTAAAAATTGCTACTTATATTATGTTAAAAAGATGTTTATAAATACAAACCAACCCCTCATCTCCTGCTGTAATCAGGTAACATTGGCCCTGTAGTAACCATCTTCAATAACATCTATAAATGTATTTGGGTACCACATAGGTACCTTTTACTCTCCTCCCACACTCCCTTTTGCCCTCCTTCTCCTAACCCATACTAGCACTGTAGCCCTCAGGTACCCATGCTATACGGTTTAGTGCACAACGTGCAAAAGGTGTGACAATAGGAGGGTAATGCATTTTTAATGGAGGTTATACCACCTGGGATCTGATGCTGGCAGGAAGAATGCCAGTGGCACTTCCTTGAGGCATTCCTAAATGTTGCCATGTGGTTATTGTATTTATGATGCAAAACCTATGCTTATGTGATGTATTTCTCCTTTAAAGTGTCTAATACTCCCTGCTGCTAAGATTGTCATGAACAAGCCATATATCCAAGGTGTTCTATGGGGCATATCCAATTGGGCGCAAGGTTTAGCAAGGCAAAAACCTTGAGCCCCTCGTGCCCAATTTAGAAATTCTGTTTGGTATTCGCGCTCTCGATACCCGCGGTATTCAATTCCCAAAATACTGGTAGCAGGGTTTTCAGTTCTGAAAGCCCAGTGCCACCACTTACCTTGCCCGGGGTCTCCAGTAGTCTCCGCGGCTCCCGGTGGTCTCCCCTCTCTCTTCTTACTGGAGTGGGGGCTGCTGGGAATCCCAGGGGCTCCTGGGGGGCAGCAGGGGCTGGTGGGAGGGTCAAGGGCAGCTAGGAGATGTAGTTCTCCCGGCGCCCATTCCGGGGGCCACACGGACACTGGGGGTCACACTCACACTTATACACACTTACATACACCACACACACTGACATACTCACCACTGCTGCAGAAGAGCCGGCTCCCGACGCAGGATGAAGAAGACAGCGCTGCAGGAGGTAAACAATTAAGGACTACTTAAGCTAATTGGATACTTCCAATTGCTTAATTAGTCCTCAGGGGGGGTGCTGCGGTGGTATCAGAGCAAGTCCCGGTGATTTTACCTAAAAGCATTGATTTTAGGAAAAGTCACGCTTGCTCAGGAGGTGCGTGGCAAAAAACCTCCCGGCGCGTGTTTTTAAAAAAACACGCACCTAATAGAATAGCAAAAAACCCGCACCTGCAGGAAAAACCTCGCAGGTGCGGGATTTTTGCTATTCTCGCAGCCTATTGAATATGCCCCTATGTAACGGCTCACCCCTTTATTAACAAGGGTCATCATAGAAACCACAGATTGTAAACTAAAGCAGCAACCTGCCAATGAAGCTGCTTCTTTTCTTCTTACTAAATTGCAAAACTGACCACACATTCAAAGGTTCAAAGGCTGAGTGACAGGAGAACAGTCCAGCTTGGTCACACACAGGGCCTTATTCAGAGCCGGACGCTATTTGTGGACGGTCGTTCCAAAAAAGGGTCCGGCTATTTAAATTGAGCGCTCGCTCTTTGCGGTTTGTTGACGCCTCTATGTCTGAGCGAGCAAAAGAAAAATGCTCTCTCTATTTTGTAAAGACGCCCCTTTGCTGTTCACATCACACGTCATCTCCGGTATTTATTAGATTAATCGGGAACATCGAAAGGCATCTGAACTGCTCGCAGTGATTGTGGTAGGTTTTTCCTACCGCAATCACTGCGAACAGTTTAGGCTAAAAGACAACCAAGTGACGTGGTCGATGACGCTCCTTTACTAATAATGAACTCCCATTAAACGCCCTTTTTACCGTTAGGCACGCCTGCGTTCGGATCTCCACTCCCCCGTTTTCAAGTACCTTCCCCTGTTACCACCTACAAACGGTACATTCTGTCAATCAAATTAGCAGCACCTCGCTGTTTTGCGAGTGCACGATTTCCGACCGCAATGACTGGTTTGCGCATGCGCATTACGACCCATAAGCATGCGCAGTTGTGCGAACATCGCTCAGAGTGAATGATCGGACGCTTACGAGCGACTCTGAATCAGGCCCACAGTTCTACTTCCATTAAAATTAGGGCGGTATTCAATTAGCCGCGATAAATCAAAAAACTTATCGCTGGAGAAGTTTTCGCCTCATTTGCCAGTTTTGGTGAGATCTTTTCACGAATTTTCGCAATGCATGCTCCCGTTTTTCACCGTATCACTTACAAAACACGCAAAAACGCATATGTGTGATAATTGCGCAGGGCAAAACTAGCGAAAAGTATTGCACATTTTGGGGAAATCAGTCTGCACCCCATAAGAAACCTAACTTACATAGGAAATCAATATAGAAGTGTATTAATAGCCCCAATAACATTATTTTGGGTTCTTAAGTTGTGTGAAATGGTTGTTATATGCATATTTGCATAATTGTGGAAAATGAAAAGCAATATCTTTTGGAGAAAATAATTGCTGCAGTTAAATTGGGGGTACATTAAAATGGGTGCTAGTATATATAAAGTGCAGTAACAAAATTTTTTTAAATACACCTGCAGCCTAAAAATACCAGTCCCATCCATACAGCCCCCCAAAATACCTCACCCAGTACTTTATACCCATTTTCCAACACTTTTTAAATTTTCACCCCAAAAATGACATGTCATTATTAGGGGGAATTAAGCTAATTTAAAAAATATTTTTGCAGAGTTTATCATTGGGGAGGGGGTCTAAAGAGTTCTGAACCCAGTCCCCACATTTTAGCCAAAATTAGGGATTTTTAAAAAAATTTCACCTGCTCTGAGATGGTGAAAACTTTTTGCCAGTTTCTGTCTATGGAGTTTTCGCACATGTGAACACTTCAGGAATTGGATATCACAATACGCACTTATGTGCGAAAAGTTCGTGCCTGCGAATGCTTTTCGTCAAATGTGACTTTTTGTACCTAATTGAATACGGCCCTTATACTTATCAACTAGCAAACATGTCCATGTTTTAAGATTATATTGGGATGAAGAAGCTTTTGAAATATTAATTTACAGCGAATTAATGTAAACGTGTGTCACTCAACATCTTGGAGTCTACATTTCACAGGATCACTATTGCAGAGAATTATAAGACCATTACACTTCGCCCAAGCTTGCTCTCTCATGAAGATTTCTTTCATCATTGAATTAGTGTGCTGAATGTAAAGCATTTTGATTACCGTGGGTTAAAGAAGCTGATTAAATGCTGTTCTTATTATCATTATGATATTCTGAGCAATCATTACTCCACTAGTTTATTTGAATCTGCGATTTGTATTATCTGAAGTCATTTACAAGACAGATCCTGGGGCAAATGAAGGATTTCTATTGGTCCAAATTTTTGATTTCAGAACAAAACTAAAGAACAGCTGAAATAATACTGAAACAGACACTCTAAAGAACACGTTTGTTGCTTTGTTCACAAAGGGTCTGATTCTGATGAGTTTGGGTCCTGGACAGAGTACAATGTAGCAGACCAGTGCCGTCTTCTTAACAGCATTGTAGGTCCTGGGCAAAGCAATGCACTGGGGCCCCTACAATCAGACACCCACTGTCCCAAACCCTCATTAATAAAAATCACACCTCCAGTTTAGACACCCATTGATCCACCCCACCAATAAAATCATACCCCAGAGCAGACACCCACTGCCCCCTCTCCCCAAGTAATCAGACCCCAGATTGGACGCCCCAATTCCCCCTCCCCATTAATCAAACAAACACAAACAGCAGATCTGACAATACACCTCTCCTCCCTTCTGCACAAATTAACATCCACAAATTAGAATGCCATTCACTGTCTGTCTGCAGGCTAAGAGGCAGGTAGGGAATGCTAAAAACACATCTGATAAAGCCCCCTAAGCTGGAGCGAAACGCGTCAGTCCTACCTGCTACATGCTGATATCTACTTGTGGAGCGATAGCACATTATTTATGGAAGCCGGAGTTTGATTATATTATCGGTAAATACTGCACTTTATTCCAGCCGGTATCCGGAAGGATGGCTGCCTGCTCTCAAACAGAGCAATTGTGTACTAGAGCAGCTATAACTGGAGCCCTGACTGGGCTGAACTCATTCCAATCTCCCATACAGTAACCCACGGTGTGCAGGGCCGCCATCAGGGGGGGACTGCCGGAACTATAGTCCCGGGCCCGGACTGAAAGGGGGCCCGGGTAGCAGCGGAAGCAGCGTAGTGGACAAAGTGCCGGCGGTATTTTCTATTTGGAGCTTGCCGAAAGTTGATCGGAGCTTGAGGACCGGCAGCCAATCAGGAGCGGCCGCAGCTGCAGCTCCTAATTGGCTGTCGGTCTGCAAGCTCTGATTGGCTTCCGACCAATGCTATATTGAAAATGCGTTGCCTGCCCCCCGGGTCCCGCATGACTGGAGCAGGAGCAGCATGAGAGGCTGTGCAAGGAAGGCAGCAGCTGGGGAGAGAGGGAGCAGCAGCTGTGGGGCGGAGAAGCTATTTACAGCCACCGCATGTGGTGCAGAGGAAGGACGGCAGGAGCAGGAGAGGCTGGAGACTAATCAGGTACATAGACTCCAGCTCTCACACTCACACCCTCAACCTGCTCTCATACTCACACCCTGCTCTCATACTCACACCCTGCTCTCACACTCACACCCTCAACCTGCTCTCACACTCACACCCTCAACCTGCTCTCACACTCACACCCTCAACCTGCTCTCATACTCACACCCTGCTCTCATACTCACACCCTGCTCTCACACTCACACCCTCAACCTGCTCTCATACTCACACCCTGCTCTCATACTCACACCCTCACCCTGCTCTCACACCCTCACCCTGCTCTCACACTCACACCCTCACCCTGCTCTCACACACTCACTCACACCCTGCTCTCATACTCACTCCCTTACCCTGCTCTCACACACTCACCCTCACCCTGCTCTCATACTCACACCCTCACCCTGCTCTCACACACCCTCACCCTGCTCTCACACACTCACACCCTACTCTCACAAACTCACCCTCACCCTGCTCTCACACCCTCACCCTGCTCTCACACTCACACCCTGCTCTCACACCCTCACCCTGCTCTCACACCTTTACCCTCACCATCATGCTGTTCACCCACATTATCCACAGCGACGCCCACCTCTGACAAACTGCCCCCCCCCCACCCCCCACCTAAGGGAAGGGGCCCTGCCTATTTTGTCAGTCCCGGGCCCCATCATTACTGATGGCAGCCCTGACGGTGTGTGTAATAGGAGGTAAATCCGTCCAACACCATAGGAATTGTACTGGACTCCATGATCATTGTTATTAATGTGGTGAAACTGTTGCTATTATATACTTTCAATATTTGTTACACATTCATACTAGCAGCCATACCGGACCCAGATTAAGAGCTCTGATCTCTGTCAAGAGACTATGTTATTCCTGAATACTCAGTCATTGAAGCAGTAGATTGTTGCAATTTATTGTGCTATATCAGTCACTTACCATCATTGTGTCATTAATATTTTTAATATGTCACTATTTTATTTTTCATATGTTTTATAATATAAAATTGATTATGTACATCATTTGGTGTCTTGAACTTTTATTTCTGCCATCTCAGGAAGGTTCAAGTGTTTTATAGACGTATTAATATATTTAAACAAAATTGTCAAAAACTCTCGGACGGATTGTGGATGCTACCCGTATTCAGGGAATTGGATAGACCTATTCCTGAGGTGCGGAGTCTAATGTGCTGGCGGTTTTCACCAGGGACCCTCGCAAGAAGGTATGGACTTGGCTGCGTCCAACACACAGGTCGCGGCCCTCAGGTTAGGTATCCCTACACAGGTACTGGCAAACTTGGTCGGTATGCAGGAGACTTGAGCGTAGTCGACTAGCCGGGTCAGAACCAAACAGACGAGACGGTACCAGGGAGCATACGTAAACGGGTCACAGGGAATAGCTGAGGTCAGAACCAGATATCAACGTAGAACCAGGGGTCAGGCAGAATCAGAGTCACGAACAAGCCAAGGTCAGTACCAATAATCAGGATATGCACAGGAACACTGGAGTATGGTAATGAAACCTATACTCTGGCACTGGAGTGCTCCCAGGAACTTCCTTATATAGGTCAGAGTTCACACAGTCTCCAATCAGCACTTCCCTAACTTATGTGCCTGTCTCTTTAAATCTTCTGCAGAGCGGCGCGCGCGCTCCTATGGGAGCCGCGGCTGCCTGCACACAGCCACTGGAGGAGGGGAACAGCTGACAGCGAGCGCCGGGGATCTCCCGCCCGCTGTCCCACGCCGGTCCAGACCCCAGCGCCGCCGGACCAGGTAAGCAAGACCTGGATTCGGCGACGCTGTGACAACATTTTTTTCAAATTGGCACATCACCATCATCTGTATTGTAAGGTAGGGAATGCTACCTGGCCGCTCTGATTGTGTGTAATTCACATCTTTCTCTGCCTGCCTCTCAGCCGGCTGCCCTATGAGTGATGGAGGGTGCAGCCGCTTGCTCTGTGCATAATGGCAGTCGGCTGAAAGGCAGATAGAGAAAAATGTGGATTAGACACAATCATAGTGGTCAGGCAGCATTCTCCACCTGCCTCCCAAGAAGCTCCAGCCCGGGGGGGCAGATGATGGTTGGGGGAAAGTATGACAAGTGTATAGCCAGCTTTACTGTACACTCAGCACAAATCTAATTTATGCACAGGATTCATAATTATTTCACTCCTACTAAGCTTTGCACAAGAAAAGTTTGAGTTTGGGTTTTGTTGTTGGGGCATTAAACAGTCTTGATCATTGGTCAGTTCCTACTTCATAGCAGCAATGCCGGAGTGAAGACTTCCCGAAGAAGGAAAGCAAAGCTTAGTGAGCATGTCTATGAAACTGTAGGCTATACTAAGTTGGATTTAAATGTAAATAGACCTGTTTGGAGGTGTTCGCACCTAGTATAGGGTACTGTAGGTACAAGTGTGCATTGATGATAATGACTAGAAGCAAGCCAGGCATACACATAGTGGGGCGGGTACATTGATATAGGTGTACAACTCTGATGCAGAGTGAGTACTAAGACAGAATTTGCATTGCACATGTTCAGAATGTTCATGATTCAGCAAGGAACGCAGATGCCAATGCAATAGCGACTACGCACGCAGTTCAACTGCGATAGTATGCTAATTTACTGCGATCACTATGCCGCCACAGCACTACATAAGGACGCCCACTTTACCATACACACATCCGTAATGTTTAGCAAGATTGTGAAAACATTGGTACAAGCTCTGACCTTACTCAGAAATTGCTAACTTCCACGCATGCTATGAGGCCTCAGGCTGCATACGGCATCGAGGTGGCTAAATTATGCACGCCCCTGTAACGCCGTTTCAATGCACTGGCATACGTTCGGCCGCCCCCCCTTGTTACCATCCACAAACGGCACTTCCTGTCAATCACTCTGCGATGGGTCTGCATAACCACTGCAATCGCTGTCATGATTGCAATGGCTAGTTTGTGCACACGCACTGCGATGCGTACGCAACAATCGGCCGATTGCGTGCATATTAGCAACTGCCTTCCTTGCTGAATCAGGCCCAGTGTGCACACGTATGTGCCCTTGCAGGTTTGCATTGTTCTGCCGGGATGCAGTCAGGAAGCTGACGATCGAAATGCTGACCACTGGCTTCCCGACTGCCTAATCCCAGCTTGTGTCTAATGATAGGCGTTGAAATCCCGATGGTAAGCCGTGCGGTGGGTGTGGACAGCCACCGGGGGGAGGGTTAGGTTAGGGGCTCCCGGGGGGGACATAGGGTTAGGCACCCCCCCGGGAGGGTTAGTCTAGGGGATCCTAACCACCCCTTGGGTTAGGCATCCCCCCAGGAGACAGGTTTAGGCTGCGGGGATGGGGGGATTTGGTTTAGGCACTTAGGGGGGGTTAGGGTTAGGCACTAGGGGGGAAGGTTAGGGTTAGCGACCCCTAAGGGAGAGTTAGGGTTAAGGGGGGGAGTAGGGTTTGTTTTACTTCCCCTGTCAGGATCTTCACTCCTGCTGGTCTTCTGGCGTCGGGATTTGAACCGCCGGCCATAGGCCTGGCAGTCATTCATACTGATTCCGTTCTGCCACTGCATATGGACACTACCCTTTTTTGGGGAAAGACAAACTTTTTTCGGGGCTGTAAAACTGCCAAACATGGAATGGGATTTTCAGCCAGAAATTGCATTGGTTACATGCGATGTGTTGTGGTTTTAAAACCCCTAAATACTCAGGCACATACACATGTAAGACTATACATGGATAAGATGGCGTTGGGTCTCTGGGTGTCGCACATGCTCAGTATGGATCTTGGTAAAGGTGACTTCTATGCTTCAAATTAGGAGCAGGAGATAGGGCAGGAGTGCTCTCCTCTTTAACAAGAAATTCCATGAGCATGGTCAGGATGCCTCCCTCTATAGCCCTGGTCAGGATGCCTTCCTCTATAGCATGGTCAGGATGCCTCCCTCTATAGCATGGTCAGGATGCGTCCCTCTATAGCACGGTCAGGATGCCTCCCTCTATAGCATGGTCAGGATGCCTCCCTCTATAGCATGGTCAGGATGCCTCCCTCTATAGCATGGTCAGGATGCCTCCCTCTATAACATGGTCAGGATGTCTCCCTCCATAGCATGGTCAGAATGCCTCCCTCTATAGCATGGTCAGGATGGGATGCCTCCCTCTGGAGCATGGTCAGGATGCCTCCCTCTATAGCATGGTCAGGAAGCCTCCCTCTGGAACATGGTCAGGATGCCTCCCTCTGGAGCATGATCAGGATGCCTCCCTCTATAGCATGGTCAGGATGCCTCCCTCTATAGCATGGTCAGGATGCCTCCCTCTATAGCATGGTCAGGATGCCTCCCTCCATAGCATGGTCAGAATGCCTCCCTCTATAGCATGGCCAGGATGCCTCCCTCTGGAACATGGTCAGGATGCCTCTCTCTATAGCATGGTCAGAATGCCTCCCTCTATAGCATGGCCTAAACCTAACCTCCCCGTCACCTAAACCTAAGTCCCCCGGGGGGGTGCCTAACCCTAAGTCCCCCCCAGGGGTGCCAAACCCTAACCCTCCCTCCCCCTAGCCTAACCCTAACCTCCCAGGGGGGTGCCTAACCCTAAGTCCCCTCCAGAAGCCCTAAACCTAACCCTCTACCCCCCCCACGGCTTTCCGCCCTCGGCATCACGTCGATCGGGATGCCGGGCGCCGGTCTCCCGGCGTCGGTAAAATGACAGGCGTCTAGATTTAGATGCCAGGATAAAGCAGTCGGGAAGCCGGCCATCGGGATTACGTCCGCCGGCTTCCCGACTGCATATTGTTAGAAGTGTAAGGCCTGTGGAAAAACTCTTTTTAAAAAGAGAATAATGGACAGATCAACGTATCTGCTCATTTCTTTTTATTTGGAAATGACCCACGATGAGTATAAATAGATGCTGTATATATATCAAATATATATAGTTCAGTATATCAGAGATAAAAATATAACTTTCTATGCACAAGAAAATTGAAAAATTATCATCTCTCTTTGGCACGCAATTTCCAAACTGTAGCAATTGTCCATAAAGTCATTATTAATATGAACACATAACAGAAAAACCCTTGTGGCCTTATAACATGACTCACTAGTGAAGATTGCTTTATCAGGCTTATAGTTTAGGCTGGCAGATGCTTTGCTTGCCGTCTTTTGCCGTCTTTTGACAATGCTCATAAAATTGGTTACAAGATAAACTCAAAGGATTTTTTAAGCATAATAAATGCGAGGCTTGTTGATTAAGCTCCTCTGAGAAGTGCCGTTTTCTAATTTTTAGAGTTTAACGTGACTAGGGACATTTATACTGCAAGACATTTTATTAACTGTGGGCCTTGTGGTGGAGTTGATTTAATTGAAAGTTGTAGTCAATTATAAAAGACAGAGGAACAGCAGAACACTGTGGCAGCAGATTGCAGAACATTCAGAATAACAAGAAAACAGTATTAGCAGTCAGTATACATAGGGCTTGATGTGCATTAAGATGCCCCTGTTTGTATATATACAGTATGTGCCTATACAATCTTCATGCCATGCTGTCCAGACTTACATACATAGCACCATCCCATTTCTAGGGAATTGTCCCTTCTTTCGCGGTAGCCAGGACTTGATGCATGGATGTTTTTAAGGGAGGTTATAGAGGTCAGGGGAGGCCTATCTCTTTAGAAGATGGGCCAACACTCCACGTAAGCCTGTACACGGGGGTCTATTCATTATTGTATTTTGCCTATATATGCGGATGCCTTAGTTTTCACATGTTTTCAGCAAAGTAAAGAATCGCCAATATTCATCATTTCAGATGTGCAAGCGATAACATGGATATCCCCTGCGTCCCTTACAAGACCAAGAAGCATGCATACTCATTCACTACTATGGGAACATCTATTCATCAAGCTCCAAAGACTCAAAGTTTTTGAAGCTTGACTGTGGGAACTGATGGATGGCATAGCCCGCTGAGCAGTGGCGTATCTATAATGGGTGCAGTGTGTGCGGGGCACACTGGCCCCCGGGTCCAGGGGGGCCCCGCACCGCACACCCTGCACCCATATTATTTTAAACTTACATGTCCGTGGTACTGCGGCGGGTGTCAGCGCTGCCCAGAATACCGGAAAGTGGCCGCTGCAGCCATTTATCCGGTGTTCTGCGCATGCTCTAGTGCCCGGAGTCTACTAATGCTCCAGTGGCTGGCCTGCCGCGTCAGTCGGCTGCCGGCCACCGGGGAGAGAGGAGGAGCCCCCGCACGGGGAGTGCACACGGGCCCCCTCCTCTCTTAAGATGCCCCTGCCACTGAGCTTTGTTTCTTCCTATTGCAATGATTTTCAACCTCTTTCAACTCGAAGCACATGACGCAAGATTTTAAAATTGCCAAGGCACACCATCCAGCTATGCGGAGTGCGCATGGCTGGAGAAAAAACATACATATTGGCTTCCACATAAAAAAACACACACATTAGCCTCCACAGGAATAAAACACACTACATTGGCCTCCACAGGATCAAAACATTACATTGGCCTCCACAGGAATAAAACGCACTACATTGGCCTCCATAGGAACAAATCATTACATTGGCCTCCACAGGAATAAAACACACTACATTGGCCTCCATAGGATCAAAACATTACATTGGCCCCCACAGGAATAAAACGCACTACATTGGCCTCCATAGGAACAAATCATTACATTGGCCTCCACAGGAATAAAACTCACTACATTGGCCTGCATAGGATCAAAACATTACATTGGCCTCCACAGGAATAAAACGCACTACATTGGCCTCCATAGGAACAAATCATTACATTGGCCTCCACAGGAATAAAACACACTACATTGGCCTCCATAGGAACAAAACACTACAGTGGCCTCCATAGGAACAAAACACTACAGTGGCCTCCATAGGAAAAAAACACTACATTGGCCTTAACAAAAAACTATTTGTTTAAAGTCATACACTGGTGCTAATAATAAAAATGTAATATCACTTCCCTCCAATGATGGTTGCCTCCTTTTTCTTCCAACACCAATTAAAGAGGTGAATTTTGGTATATGTGAAAACAGAAAAAGACAAAACACAAAACGATCCTGGTGTATTACTGAGAGACTTAATTGTAGTTCTACGTTTGTCAGGAGTAATTTAACCATTCATATAAAAATCTTATTTCTTTTGGGGATGCACCCCACTCAAAGCACTCACACTTTGTGATTCAAATCAAGGCACAGCAATAAACATCCTTGTTTCCAATGGCACCACCTCCACCAGAAGTAGATTCATTTTGGGGAATGCCCCCATAGTTTTGTACTCACAAAATTTAGGAGTGTAATAAGCACAGAAGTTGGTTCTTTCACAGTCCCAAAATGTTTCTTTATTTTCTCCTTTTAGTGTAAGGATCCTCAGACTTTGTCTCCCCACCAATTATAGATGCCACAGTCAGGGGAAAAGTGGACAAAAATACTTTATTCTACTCCAGCAAATACTCCTAACGATATTCAAGTGAAAAATAAATAAGTATGAGGATGAACTCCTATCCAGGTATACAGGAGATCCTAAGGTGCTGATTAGGATACAAAAACGGGGCCCCGTTTCCAAAAGTTCTCCTTTCTCCCAGGCAGGTTCCTTCTTTCTGCTAAAACACTGGACTGCCTGCACCAAGGTCTGGACCTTTTTATACGTTCAAGAAAACTGCTGTGTTACAAGCATTTGCCAAATATGGTTATACAACAAATGTATACATTTCATTGGATAACAGCATATAAGATGTGTCTGGGGGTCTTCATTCGTCTTTGTCTTCACTGAGTTCAAACTTTTTGTTCTATTTTGGGCGTTGTCAGCTGTTCCTCTGTATCAGCTGCTGGTTCAATCTCATGATTTTTGTGTAAAGGAAAATAGATGAAACTATGCTTTAATAAACACTCTACAAATTATTATAGATCCTCGCAATCCCCTCTTTTTATTAAAACATAATATTCCTTCATTACAGGAGTCATGGCAATCCCATTGTAACTATATTACTTCCATAGTCACCTTAATGATGATATGCAAGTAGATGCAAGCATCATTCATTACTAGAATCCCCAAGAATCCTGGCATACCTTTCCCTAAAAAAGAGAAGTGTCTTCCAACATCAGTACTACAGAAAACACATTTCTTCTCAGGTGTGATCAATGTAATTCTTTCACATGCTAAATTCTTACACATGTTCCACTCGGAGGCACTCTTCTTATGTGTGACAAAGAGAGTCACTACCATTACAGATGCCTTATTTACCATTTTCCGAAAATTAGAAAAAAGATAGATAGCAATTCCACAAATGAGTAAAATGAATACAATAATTATAACTTTTACTGGGTGAATGAGACTGCTAAACATCCTTTTGACTGAAGGTGAGTAAATTGTCTTTTAATTGTGTGGCTACTTCCACCAATTTCTTTGCTTCTACAACTGTCTGCATTTGTGCATGATGGGCAAAATAGTTTACTTTCTGCAAGTGGTGAGCAAGTTTTTCTGTATTATTAATGGCATTAATAATACTTTCGAGATTAACTGTAAGGTTATGGGGAGGTATCTCAGTCACCTGAAATTGAAACTGTACATCTTCTTCGCATAGAACACATAAGTAGTGTTCTTCCACGTGAGGTATGTAATGTTAAATAAGCATCTGGAAAAAGGATTTGGTAAATTATAGAGGGAAGTTGTATTCATATCATATGTGACTAGGCATACAACCTGAGGCTCTACCTCTAAAAATACATCCACCTCTTTGTCATGCAATTCCCAGTTGCATACGCTGGTTGGGTGTTCTAACTTACAAGGCTCATATAGCTGTGTTTGCTGAGGACATACTAATCCATCATCGGTATCAGTACACAGTCATGTGTCCAATTACTAGTGTATATGTGTGTACCTCTCATCTGGGGAGTCTACAACTGAGTGCCTCCAGTAGTTGTCCACAAGGGGACTGGTAAGATGAAGTACTTACACATCACCTTTCTCTGTGTGACATTATACACATGAACTTCACCGGTGCAAAAGTTGTCAGTACACAACATCTTCTTTCCCTGAATTTGTATCCATAACAAGGAAGATATATACTTGTTCGTTACCTGTTATTAACTGTGTTTGTGCTTTGCCCTTTTGCATATGTTGATGCATGATCCTGAGAGAACATTCAGTCCAATTGAACAGGTTAGAAACATTTGTTGACAGGTAAAGTGTGTTATACAATGTACTATTGAACACCTGTAAATATTCATTATTCCAAGATATACTGGCCTGTAATGGGGTAAATACTGTAGGCATCCATGTAGCTTGCATTGTAGCTAATCTTCTCATATCTTCTCCTGCATTACTCATTTGCTGGCTAAAGTTTCTATATCTACACTATTAAATAACCCTATACCTGATGCTCCTAGCAATGTATCATACCATTCTCTCTTTGCCTGCCATAGCATTTTGGGTCTGGGGGGAAATACATTTTGAATCTTAATATAGTGGATTGTCTTTGGGTACCCAAATTTACATAAGTGGAGGGAACTTTAACTAGTGAGTCATTCCTTATAGTGGGCTTATTATTTAGGAAGTACATCCTCACCATCATTACTGAATTATTTGGTAATTGCTGGCTTTAGTGCAAACTAGCACTACACCTTTCTATAGTTGTTGGGCTTCCTATGGGTATACCAGGGTCTGTACTGTTGACACACTGAATACCCTGTGCCCACATTTTCATAAATACTTTATTTCCTATAAACTTATCAGTACAACACTTAATTTTTGTTCCACTTAAGATAGTAATATTATCATGTTCCCTCGGCACCAGTAGAGATGCCTCACATTATAGTGTCCCAAACTTTTTATATATATTGAACCACCTGACCAGGTTACATTCAATTTGGGTAACTGGTAAGTCTGGTTACTATAGACTACCCCAGAATACTATATTTATCCTTCTGTTGTCCCCTGGTGCATGTGCCATACCCCTAGACTAAGTATAGCCAACATTATTACACAAAAAGGATTCATGATGATTGTTCAATCTTGACCGTCAACTTCTTGCAGTGTGAGGCGCGTATCCACGTGCTCTTTCCTCCAATTTTCACTGAAGTTGGTGTAGTCAACAGAACCTGATACAGACCATCAAATCTTGGCTCCAGAGACTTTCTGATGTGTCTCTTAGTGTATACCCAATCGCCCGGTTCCAATGAATGTACACCAGGTACCGCTTCTGGGCCTGGAAGGGAGGAGAAAACTAAAAAAATGGATTTTATTCACTTGATTACAAAGAATAGTCAAATCTGCATGATTATGCTGCAACTGTTGGGGGAAATAACACCCTGTCTTAGGAGGTCCTAAGAATAATATCTCATAAGGTGACAACTTATGTTTCTTACTTGGGGTGTTTTTTACTGAATATAAAAGCTATTGGCAGACAGTCCACCCATGTCTTGCCTGTCTGTGCCATCATCTATTGTATCTTTAGTTTGAGGATGCTGTTTAGTCTCTCTACATGCCCACAGGCCTCAGGCCTATAAGGGGTGGGAAAGGCTTGTTCAATGCCCATATCCCTCATGATATACTGCATAATTTCTCCTGTAAAGTGTGACCCTCTATCAGACTCTATAGTTTCTGGTATCCCATATCTGCAAATTACTTCACTTATTAATTTCTTGGCTGTTGTTTTTGCAGTGGCTTTGGCAACTGGCCAAGCCTCTGGCCAATTAGAGAAGAGGTCTGTACAGATGAGGGCATACTCATATGTCCCCACCTTAAGCAACTGATTATAATCTATCTGCAGTCTTTGAAGCGGGTATAATGGCTTTGGTGTATGCCTTTGTGGTACTTTTACTGTTCTGGATTGAGTTTCCCACACACCTGGCATGCTGCTACGTATGCTGTAGCTGCTGCATTAAAACCTGGTGCTATCCAGTGCTGGAGCACCATGTTAACCATGGCTTTGTTTGAGTTATGCACCATACCGTGGGTCAGCTGGGTCATCAGGGGATAAAGCCGTTGGAAGGCACCACCTGGTGGCCTTAGCCCAATGCATATTAACACAGGTGGCTCCCTCTTTCTCCCAGCCTTTCTTTTCGTGGCCTGTTCGTGGCCTGTTTTTGAAACTGGTGTAATGTCTGTATGTCCATGTGGTCATTCTTTGTGTCTGTTTCTATACCATTGAGGGCTGGGATAGGTAACAGGGCAGCTTGCTTAGCCGCAGCATCTGCTTTGGCATTCCCCTTGGCCTTAGCTGTTGTCTCCTTGGTGTGTGCTTGCACCTTTAAAATGGCTACTCTACTTGGAAGCTGTAA
Organism: Taudactylus pleione; assembly: GCA_031769625.1. Taxonomy (NCBI): domain Eukaryota; kingdom Metazoa; phylum Chordata; class Amphibia; order Anura; family Myobatrachidae; genus Taudactylus; species Taudactylus pleione. Next base: position 1,755,797 of record JAUIMM010000091.1, on the reverse strand, counting down.
GGCTGCAAACAATGATCTAATGAGCTCAGTGTGCTTAATGGGTTTACCAGCCGAGCCCATAAAATCCCTATTTTTCCAAGTAGGCCCAGAATCGTACCTAGTCAGTGTAAATGTTTGCTGTCTGATTTTCAACCAGTATATATGCCTCAGCAAGTACACTCAACTCTGCTTCCTGTGCTGAGCAGGAAGGTGGAAGTGGTTGCTGAATCAATACCTCCTCCAAGGTGGTGACTGCATACCCTGTTCTTGGGGACCCTTCATGATAACATCTAGAGCATTCTACAAACAATTCCCAGTCTGGATTATATAAGGGAACATTTGTCACATTCTCTGGTTCCTTCATTTCCATTTTCATAAGTTCAAGACAATTATGTTCGGAAAAATTATGATTTGTGGTTTTATCTGACTGTATTTGCAGTACACTATCCCCCACATCATCCTCATTGTTGTGTTCCTTATTGCCATTACCTGATATGTTATCAACAGGTCTATGTATGCCTCTCTCACTATTCCCCTCTTTTGAATCCTGTGTTGGAAGCAATGTAGCATGATTTAATACTGTGCACCTCTTAATGGTTACATTGGTTGGGCTCAGTAGGGCTACCTCATAATTGGTTAACCTGGCTGCAGAAAGATGCTCAGTTCTGGTCTGGTTAAGTATTTCTGTTACTGAGTGGGGAACCTGTATTATCAATGAGTGCCTTATCTGCTGCCTTAAATCTGCTGCCTTATCTTTAAGCAGAGCTGCAGCTGCTACTGCTCTTATGCAAGAGGGTGCTCCTTTGATTATACTATCAAGTTGCACTGAGTAATATGCCAAAGGCCTTTGTTTACCTCCATGTTCCTGTACTAATACCCCTTGAGCATGTCTTTGTGTATCATGAAAGAATAGCATAAAATTCTGTCATATCTGGGTAATCTTAGTGTTGATGCTTGTGTAACTGCAGTTTTTATCTGAATAAAAGCTTCCTTCTGTTTTGATGTTAATGTTACTGTTTTATCTTTTGTATCTATCAATGCATCATAGAGGGGCTGCATTATGAGAGATGCGTTGGCAATCCATTCCCTGCAATACCCTATTACTCCCATAAATGCTCTGCGTTGCCTGGTGGTAGCGGGCTCTGGCACTTTCTGTGTAGCTGATATCCTATCCTGTGTCAAAAGTCTTGTACCTTGAGAAATACAATGTCCTAAAAAGGTGACTTGGGCTTGAACTGCTTGCAATTTTTCTTTTGATACTCTGCAATTTTGTTCACAAAGAAATATAAGTAACAATTTGGTTTCACGTTGCCACTGTCGCTCTGTATCCGCACATAGGAGCAAATCATCCACATACTGCAACAACTGGGGGGTCTCAAACTGTGGTCTCCACCCTTGCAGTATGATGGTTGCCCCTCCTTGGGGTAATCTTGTCCAGCAATACTGTTTGCCCATACTTGTAAAAGCTAAATAGAGCTGACACTCTGGAGTAAGAGGTACAGAAAAAATGCATGAGCTAAGTCAATTACTGTGAAATGAGTTGCTGTTGCTGGTATTTGGTTTAGCAAGGTATGTGGATTAGGCACTATAGGTACGTCCACCACCAACTGTTTGTTTACCTCTCTTAGATCATGCACCATCCGGTATTCCTATTTACCATCTGCTCCTACCTTCTTTTTCACTGGAAATAGAGGTGTGCTCCATGGGGACCTGCATTCTCTTATAACCCCTGTTTTCTGATATGCAGCAATCTGCTGCTGTATGGCCTTTTTCTGATCTCTGGTCAGTGGGTATTGTTTAATTTTTACTGGCACTACACCTGGTTTTAGGGTGAGTGTAACCAGTTGTACATCCAGTAGTCCCACATCTGTTTTACCCTTAGACCATAATTTTTCAGGGACACCTGACAGCCAGTCAGGGACCATCACTTATATCTGTGTCTGGTGTTGCAGCAAATATATTTCTACTGCTAACTGACATTGAAGATTCTGCCCTATTTTTCCTTTCAGTATTACATTACCATGCCTGTACTCAATGGTAGCTTGTAATACATTAAGAATATCTGCTCTTAGTAAATTAACTGGACAGGACTCGGAGGTCAGGAATTCTACAGGAACTTTAATTTCTTCTGACCCCACTGCAACTTTTATGGGCTTACTGACATGTAAGGATACGCTATGCCCTGTTAGTCCTGATCCAGGAATTGTCTGATTTGTTACATATTTCTTGGGAACATCTTCTGCCTTTTAAAACAGTGCAGCTTGCTCCAGTGTCTACTACACAGTCAATTTGTTCCCCCCCAGGTAGCATCAATTGTACTATTCCCTTGGGAGGTATTAATAGTGGATTGTGGGGGACCTCAAACTGGACGGCCTATTCCCTATGGGCTATGCACTGTTTGAATCCCTACTCCAAATTGCTCCCTTTTCTCTGCCCATTCCTTATATTTCTGACAATCCCTTTTCATGTGACCTGCTTTATGACAGAAGAAACATAACCCTCTCCTCTTTGCTTCTTCTGGTGATACTTTCTTATTATCTCTGGTCTGTCTAGGCTTTGGTTCCTTATAAGGACCATTCTACATCAAATGAACTGTCACTCTTGGAACCTGACCTTTCTCTCTTACTTTCCTTTTTCTTTCTTAATTTTGTTCTTCTATAGCTCTTAACATATCCAGTACAGATGGAAGTGTCATGGTACCTGCTTCTGGTCTCTTTTGATATAGTTCCACTCTCAAATATTCAAGTAAGCCTCCCAAGAAAGCAGTTTTAAGCAACCACTCATGGGTGACTGGTGTGTTTGATCATAATAATCCTTCACTGACTGTCCAACTCTCTGCCTGCCTTCAGGCACAGCAGGCATACACTACTATTGCTACTTGCACTACCTTCTTAACCTAGTAACAAAGAGTGTTCCTGACTCAGGAGTTTTTCTGTTATCTGCAGCTGGGACTGCCACTACTCCTGCTTCATCTACTGGCAGAGCTAGTGTTCTGTCAGGTTGCCTGTTCCCACTGTCATCCTACATATTTCCTCCAAATCTGCCCAAGAAGCTCCCCAAATAGCTACTAATCTCTCCACATATCTGTGGAGGGCCACTGGATTCTTTCTGGTGTCTGAGCCTTTATTTACAATATCATTCATCTCTGCTGCCATCCAGGATCTATACTGATATTGGGTTCTTCTCATAACTGCTGCATTCTGGAGATCTGGTTCAAACACCTCCTGTGTAGTTACAGGGTAAGCCTCTACAGATGTGTTTTGGTATGGGGGTGTGACAGTCCCTTCCTGAAAGTACATCTGTTCACCCCTACAGTGTTCACAGATACAAGGTTCATCATTATTGCCTGTGGCTTGCTTCTTGCATACCCATATCCTGTGTCTGTTTTTATTAACCAAAAAGATCAAGGTGCCTGACCACCCCTGTATGGGAATAGGGCTGAAAATTCCTCCTGCATAAGGCAGTGGAGGAGCTAGTGGTATAACTGGTGATAAGTGTGGAGGTGATGGATAATGAGGTGATCTGGTAAAGCCTTGTTGATCACAGGGTTCCCCTGGCTGGGGTATTTGGTTCCCACAAAATGGGCAATTAGTGTTAGCATTGGGTACACATTTACCACATACTGGGCATTTCCTGCAATCCCTTACTTGTGTGGTAAATGGAGCCAAACTTGGATACTTTGGGATTAAATAAGAGGCTGTTAGTGATACCTGTTGATTTACAAAAGGGATCAGTGGGACTGGCCTCACAGTATTTGGACCACAATCTTCCATAAACTCAGGGTTTTGTGATGCATATTTCTTTTGCTACCTTTAACCAAGTGTGTACTTGCTTGCCTACTTTCTTACACTCTATCCAAGCCTTGTTTTCTTTTGCAAAGGTTTCCCATCTTACAGGGTCTAGGGAACCCACCCTGGGCATCCCTGCTTTCTGTAGTATCTTTTGAATACAATACCTTTAAGTGCACTTTTCCCCTACCTGAATTTGACTAGATCCTCAGGAGCACATGGTAATTCTTCTGCCATGCTTTTACTGCCCTTAGCCCCCATTGTGAGTTACCAGGTCCTAGTCTTTCCTGAATCCTCTGAGGAATCTTTATTTTATTCAAAAGAACACTAACCTATTCCTTAATCCTGTGTTCCTACTGGGTAACCATACAACAAAACCTGTCTTATTGTCTTCTAATGCCTATCAACTGGCAACCCCCTAATAACTGGACAGGCTGCTACTGAACTATCCCTGCACAAATTTCTGGATAGATAAATTATTAGTTCAGCCCAATCCTCACCAATCCTGGTAGCCAAATATGTTGGGTCCAAATGACACCCTATGAGGCAAGTATATTCCCTTGTATTATATCCCTCCTCCTGTTTGAAATATATACCACAAAGGATCCTCTTATTTACTACAGCTATTAGATCAGGACTTATAAATGTCCGGTTTTCTGTAATATCACCACACAAGCACACCCCTCACACTTTAGTTGTATGTGGTTCATATATCAGACTCTGGAGACATGTTATCCCTGTCCTTAATTTCCAGAGACAATACAGTATTTCCAATGTCACTATAACACCCCCACAGATAATGACCCACTGTTCTAACACTTCTGGCATGCTAAACAACCCTCCAGCCCCAGGCGCCCCTAGGGGTACCATCAAGGAAACTCGAAGGACCCTATCCCAACTCAATGGGCACCTTTCCTTACACCCCTATACACTTTTACTGTGTTTAGGCGCTAGGTGTCACATTTTACAGCTATTATGAGAGCAAGGAGATCAGTGAATGTCTCAACCCAGGGGTCGCCATTCTCAAAACACAAGGTCAAGCATCTAGTTACAGATGAGAAGTGCAGTCTTTGATTATTTAAAGATCTGGTTCCTTTATATACATCTCAGAGTTAGCACACATACAATCATACTCCTTTTCCTCATCTTCAAGACAAGACAACTTATACTTTAAAAGAGCAGGTTTGTCATACATTATTCATGGATCCCCGATTAGCCCGTCCCCACTGAACCCCACAATACTAATTAGGAAGAGCAGAAGAGAGTAGAAAACGTGCAAATGCGGATTTGCTTCCATGGTTCCGAAGGTTCAGGTGGTCATTGGTCAGTTCTGGACAGGCAGTTGGGGATCCTGGATGAGCCCCCAGGAAATGTTGGCGTACTGAGACTTTCTACCCCTATACCAAGGAATGCGAAAATCTGCTATTATATTATTCAGCCGGCTGTGGAGATAAGTAAACCCAGCACACACTTTGTGACAAATTCAACTCAGCTCTGAGGAACTTCCTCTAAGCTGCATTTTTATAAGTTCAAGAAAAACTGCTGTTACAAGCATTTGCCAAAAATGGTTATACAACAAACCTATACATTTCATTGGTTAACAGCACATAAGATGTGTCTGGGGGTCTTCATCTGTCTTTGTCTTCACTGAGTTCAAACTTTTTGTCCTATTTCGGGCGTTGTAAGCTGTTCCTCTATCAGCTGCTGGTTCAATCTCATGATTTTTGTGTAAAGGAAAATAGATTTTTTTTTCTAAGTACTGATGAAACTATGCTTTAATAAACACTCTACAAATTATTATAGACCCTCACAGCCTCCACCTGAATAAAACACACATACACTGGCCCCCACATGAATAAAACACATACATTGGCCCCACAGAAATAAAACGCACATACATTGGCCCTCACAGGAATAAAACGTACATACATTGGTCCCAGAGAAATAAAACACACATACATTGGCCCCCACAGTAATAAACTGCACAGACATTGGCCCCAGAGATGTAAAACTCACATACATTGGCCCCCACAGAAAAAAAATTAAATTGGCTGGCCCCCACAGAAACAAAAAAAAACATATTGCTGGCCAGACAGAAAAAATAAAACATTGCTCTCCACAAAAAATAAAACCATTGGTTGGCCCCCAAAGAAAAAAAAACATAGTGCTCCCCCCAAAAAACAAATTACACTGGCTCCCACATAAAAAATAAATTCACATTTTTCTGCCCCTACCTATCCCTCATCGGCAGAGTTGTCAGCAGTGTGCAGTGGCAGGCAGGCAGGCTGGCTGGTTAGACAGGCTGGCTGGTGGTACTGGTGGCCACGGGGCTCACAGGTGGGCAGTCAGGCTGGCTGGTGAGGCAGACTGGCTGGTTGGCTGGCACCTGTGATGCGTGACCTGTGATGTCACGCCGCCACGTCTGTATAGGTCACAGCCCATGCACGCCTAAGACTCCAAGAAGAGATCAGCACACTTAGCAACATCTTGCGGAACACTAGTGTACTACGGCATGGCGGTTGAAAAATGCTATTGGATGGACGTCCGGATTATGACCCTGCTTCCTCTGGTTCTCCCTGTACGCATGTGTCTATTAGTGTCAGGCCCTAGTATAGTTTGTCTTCAGCTAAGGGTTTAGTAGCCAGGGGGGCTAGGGTGAGCTGGAGGTAGGAGACGAGGTGGCAGAATATAAGTCTTCCTCATAGGCTACTCTCAGATGTTGGCGAGATCTACTCCAAGGCGCGGAATCTAATCCATTTGATGATGTTCACCAGTGATCCCTCCAAGCGAGATATGGGTTTCACTGCACCAAGTGAACAGGTCACGGCCCCCGGAGTAGGTATCTGGGAGTAGCAAGAAGACAAGGACAAGAACACGAATGTACTGGAGGAACAACTGGGAGAAACAGCAGGGTGATTCAAACGCCAATAGCGATGGGAACAACTCTGGAGTTACAGATGGAGTACCGCCTCGGGTAGCTGTACTGGGGAACTAGATGCTAAATGGTGAAGAATCCTGCTTCAGTGATTTGGTCGCTGAATATCAATGTTAGCTGGTAAGGTATCAGACGCTGAATAGCGATGTTTGCTGGTAAGGTATCAGACGCTGAATAGCAATGGGAAACACGAAGGTTGCAACTTAATGGAGAACACTAGGGAGTCGTGTTGAGCCTAGGCCACAGTCTCAGCAAATGAACACTAGAAAAGCAAAGTTGCACAGTCAACTTCCTGTTCCGAGAGTTGAACTAAAATACCCTTATGTAACCGGTCATTGGTCGAATGGGGCAGCTGACAGACCGCAGGCTACCAGTGGAGGACACTAGTCAGATGACACAAACCAACATGGCGGCGCCCATGTCCACGCCAGTGGCAACCAAGACGTGCGCATGAGGATTCTAGCAGACCCTGGGAGAATACTCAGCCATTACCGGTTCCTAGGCCTGACATCCACACACCTCGGAGCACGCAGACGCAGGCATAGGGGTGAGTAGCGGCCGATCCCAGGCCGCATCCTGACAATTAGGTTCTCTCATGTACACTGACACTGCCCAGCAGTGTAAACATTTGCTGCTACTAATTATAGGTGAAAGTGTATATTTTAGGAATCTCAGGACAGCTGCTTTTCTGAGCATCGGCAGAATTGTATCTGAAGCTTCAATGGCAAGTCAGATACTTTATTTGCATGGCGAGTGGTGACACTGCATATATTGATGAATAGGCCCCGCGCTGTCTCGACTGTCAAAGGTCTAATGTTGGGAAGTATGATCATCACCTTCAAATCCATATAACTCAAAATAAGATGCATGGGGGCTAGTTTAATTTGCGCCTGCATGCCCTTACTGTAATGAATTGCACATTAATATATAATTGGTAAACCCATTCTGACTTGGATTGTCAGGAGCGATGTGCTATGTTATTGTAAGAGCTCAAATTGGCTTAAAGTGGTGTAAATGTGAATAGTGAAGTAGAAAATAGTTTTAGCCTTGTGAGAATGTGATTGTGCTGGGATCTATTAATTAAGAAGCAGGTAGCTGATAACTTGCATGAGGGGGGAGTGGGTGAATGTATTGGGATGTAGTTAGGAAGTTGGCGGTTGAAATGCTGACCGCTGGCTTTCCGACTGTTAAATCCCGGCAAGAGACTAATTGGCGTCTATCATCCTGATGCCTATCATCAGCCCCACGCCGAAATCCCAACGCCGGCTTACCGATTGTAGGTAAGCAGGGCGTCGCCAGTGGATAGCCGCGGGGGTAAGGATTAGGATCAGGGGCTCCCGGGGGGGCTTAGGGTTAAGCACCCCCCCGGGTGGGTTAGGCTAGGGGAAGGGGGGGTTAGGGACAGACAACCCCGGGAGGTCAGGGTTAGGCACCCCCCAGGAGGGTTAGGTTTAGGGTGTGGTGAGGGGGGGTTAGGTTTAGGCACCCCAGGGGGGGAGGTTAGGGTTAGGCACTAGGGGGAGAGGTTAGGGTTAGGTACCCCCTAAAGGAGCGTTAGGGTTGGGGAGGGTTAGGTAGTTTACTTACCTCCATCGGGATCTCCTGCTGCCGGCCTTCCGGCATCGGTATTTCATCCGCCAGGCTGGCAAGTCTGGCGGTATGACATACCGATTCCCATGTATCTGTATGAGCTTCCTACTGCAAAGAAGAACACAATGACCTATCCTTACAGTACATTCCCTCGGCCTACTAGCAACAAAAGGACATTACAAATGTAACAGAATGTACATTTATTTATTGAGTTTTACCCCCAATGAGGGTTAATATTATAAAAATTAGTGTCCATCATGTACATGAGAACATTTACTGTTACTTGTAGTGTGGATTTGGGTCTGATGTAAACTTATATTTCCCATCTCCCATCTCCGGTGACATTGAGACCAAAAGGATATAAGCTTTTCCTTATTTTGAAATCGGTGCCTATGGTGAGCCAATCGCAACTTGCAGCGAGATGACCATGTCCCCTGATTGTGCCTTATAGTAAATGCCACAAGCAGGGAGTGGCAAAGCAGAGTAAGAGGAAGATTTTCAATCAAGGATGTAGACTCCAAATGGTGAGGTGAAGGCCTGGAAAACACAGTGATGAACAGGAGCAGATCCAGTGCCAGCTGCGGAGCATTGAGGATGGCAGTACTCTGCAAGAGGCAAGGCAGAAGTTGAGGACTGGAGAGACCTGCAGTGGTGAGAAATGAAAGAGTTTTACAAAGTTCCCCACTGCAACCTCTCCCTCCGGGCTTGGTAGGTGGCCTTGGGCCATGACTGCTTACTTATGGAACCACCCTAGTCCACCAGGGCTTCAGCGTTAGGCCATGGGCTTAATAAATTTGGTCTGTAGGCCTTGGCTAAAAAATAACAAGACCCAAATCTGGGTGCTAGGCCTGTGGCTAATAATAAGCTCAGGTACTGTAGTAGGCCCGCGTCCATTGTATTTCATCCCTCACAGGCAGCGCCATAATAGGAAGGCAGTGCACCCGTTGCCGGGCCTGCCTCTAAACCTGTGACATCATAATATCACGCCTAGGGGTGGGCTACTGGCTGCAGGGTGCCATTCCAGGCATCCTGCAAGCCACATGCAGATGCCATGGGGCAGCAATGGTGCAGCCCCCAGGCTGATATATTATTTATTTTTTAAGAAAACTGCAGTTAATCTAGCACTATTTCTGTGTAATGTACATATGTGAACTTGTGATTTTATTGATTAAGGGATGAGAAACCTCCTGCCCGGAATTATTTGGTCTCGTCCTCAGAGCGTTTTTTCTGCTAGCCTCACATGGCTAGCAGAGTGCTTAGAATGGCACACTGTAGCCAGAACCTATGCAGCAGTGCCGCCTGGAGCATCCTTAGGACGCTTCAGACGGTCACACCGCTGCCCTTACAGTTCCCCAGAGCATCCTCAGGATGCTCCGGGAATTGCTGTAATCACCGACGATTGTGGTCCCGTCCCTATGTGACATCATGTGGAGGGGGCATGGCCTGCACCGGGCCCTCAAATAATGTTATATATGTCAAAACGGCTCTCGGCATACAAAGCTTCCCCACCCCTGGTCTAATTAAATAGAGATTGTTTTTATAATTGTTGTTTCTTATGTCAGCACAATTTAATCTCTTTTTTATGCTTTTAATGTGGGGTTTTTCTGTATCTACGCATGTATTTTAGGCGCTATGGTTTTGTGTTGAAAATAAGTTTTCCAGCCACAGCTGTCCCCGTTTTGTGCCATAGCCCATTTTCCAACCAAAACAGGGCAGAAGGCCAATTTATTACACAATAAAACCTTTAGATTAGTGGTTCCCAAACTGAGCGCCGTGGCACCTTGGGGTGCCTCAGGACACTTGCAGCGGTGCCTCAGGTTGGTGGTCCAGCACCAAATTAAATTATGGTCAATGTAATATAAATATGTGGACAAACAGAAGCTTAAACCTGTCCACAACCACATAACTGAGCCTAAGCATGACAGGTAAGCACAATTTACTTCACTTTACTAATTTACTAAATTTTTTCTGAATTTCTCAATAACAAACATTTGGCTTATGGGGCCGTGAAAACAATTCTGTTACTATAGGGCGCCATGATTCAAAAAAGTTTGTGAACCTCTGTTCTAGAAGATATTTGAAAGCTACTAGGCTCTAAAGAAAGTTGAAAGGCAAAAGGTAGAAATCCTATTAAGGGGCCCCAAATACTTTTTAAATAGCAGAGTTAAGCCTTAATACTTACCAATAAGTAGGAACCGTAAGATAGAAAGATACAGTAATACCCATTTGGAACAAAGGCAGAGGGCTCTATTCATCATGTTAATTTTCAGGATCCGAAAATTAACATTTTTAATCGCCGCCGATTTTCGGAAGTCTCCTGGCTGATCTGGGAGAGTAGTCAAGTATGATGTTGACATTCTCGTGCCAACATTTTAAATGTCGTCATTATGAATATGCATGTTAACATATTGGTTGTCGGCCTAAAGTCCATTTTGACATTCTGACTTTCGACATTCAGAACCTGTTGACATTCTCAATGTCCACTTTTAATTCCACACCAAAAAGGCAGTTGAACTATATAGTAGCTCTAAAATGATGATATTTACAAGTCAGTTTGTAGTGAAAATACAATCCTACAGTAGCAATCAGAGAACCATAAAAACACATATGGGCCATACTTGCCTACTTTTGAAAACTACTTTCAGGGAGATTGAAGGCGACAGCAGAATGTGCCGCCCAAAGGGCGTGACATGGTCTGCCCCAAAGGGCGTGTCTAGCTCCACCTATGGGTGTGTCTATTGTCAATCAGGGGTGTGTCCTGCAGTGGCAGGTGAAAACTGTAAATGCTGTCCCCTCTCAGCACTTTTCCACAAACACTAATCATTGGATACTATTGCCAGGACATTTTATGGTTAATATCAGGCTTGGTTACCCTCCCAACTGTAGCAGGAGGCTCCTGAAAGTACAAATATTATATATATATATATATATATATATATATATAATTTATATATATTATAGAGAGATATAGAGATATATATATATAATATATATATATATATATATATATATATATATATATCTCTCTCTATACACACACACACATATATATATATATATATATATATTCATAAATTGTCCTCCCACAATAGTAGTCACTCACTCATATCCAGTCTGTCACAGGCATTAACTGCACTCTGAAAGGGCACTTACTGTACAGCGCTGCGGATCAGTCCAGCGCTGCTGTTACTTACAGTTACTAGGCTCCGCTCCGCCCGATGAAGCCGCCGCTGCCGCGCCCGTGCACACTGTTGACTAGTGCCGGGCACCGCTACCCACAACCCCGCGGTGGCCGGCCTTTAAATAACATGGCATCGCACGTCGTGATGTCATGACGGTACCCCGCAGGACCCGCCCCCCGAAATGCCGGAATCGCACATGCGCAGTGCGCTCATGTCTTTTAAAAACCGGGAGTTAAAGTAAACAGTGCGGGGGATCGGGAGGCTTCATTAAAAACCGGGAGCCTCCCGCTAAAATCGGGAGGGTAGGCAACTCTGATGGGCTGATTTTCTATTATACTTTTATAGAGAGGTGCTTGTGCGGTTCACATTTGTGTGGTGTTAAGAAATATCTCTTTAATGTTTATATTATGAATGTGTGGTCTTGAAAACTTTGTCCTCTCTCCTTGCTGACGTTACAGTCTAGCTGGTCTGCAGGATATCATGCCTGATTGATGAGCAGGACACTGCTCAGATTATTTCTGACGATTCCCCAGCTTGCTGAGAACAGTAGGCTGTCTAAATGATCAAGACATGACTCAGCTACTACCTTAGACAGAAAAGCATTATGGGCAAAGTTGTAAGTGTGTTGGATTTTAATTATCCTGAAGCAGAGTGGCGTGGTAGGACAGCTAACACAGCAAAAGGGCAAAAGTTTTGAAACTTGCTGCTGGAAAGTTTAATTGATCAGTGTGTAGAAGCCCCAATTACAATACAAAAAAATGCTGTGTTAAGTCTACTAATCTTAAACCAGACACCGTTCACATGTTCAAATGACGTCAAAGATTTTGAACAATTATCATAATATTACTTTTTTATTATCTAGTTTCAATTAAATGCATATTTTTTGAACAAAAACATTTAGGCTATAAGAAGGCCAATTTCTAACTTTATATGACCCAAAGTGGGTGGTATTATCATGTAGCGATAGGGACACCTGTACAGAGAAGCCTTGACGTGGCCCGGTGCTTAAACATATCTTTGCAAATATTTGCAAACAAAGATCACTGGATTTCTATTATCAAGTAGTATTCAAATCTTATTGCACGGATTATATTTACTAAAGTGCAGGATTTTAGAAGTGGAGATGTTGCCCATAGCAACCAATCAGATTTTACTTATCATTCATCTAGCACCTTCTAGAAGATAATAGCTATAATCTGATTAGTTGCTATTGGCAACACCTTGACTTCTACTAACCTGCACTTTAGTAAATAACCCCCCTGGTCTCTTGCAGTGTGCTGGGGGGAACACTTTTTTTAGATTTAACTGCTCCATTTTTAAGCACCTTTGAGAGACTGAACCTGAGTTGATTTGAGCTATCACTATTTTGTATTACAATTTAATAGTATAGAGCACACTATTCCGTCAAACTCAAAAGTGACAGGTGTCGGTCCACTCTCCACCCACACCACACCCACTCTCCGCCCACACCATGGCCTAAATCCAACCTAAACCCGCCCATAACACTCCTTTGTTTTACACCCTTTTTTATATAAATTTGATATCAAATTAATTTCAACTGTATATAAATTTTATATGAGGTTGATATTAAAGTGCTATCAAATTTATATCACCTTTTATATAAAATTTGTATTATGTAATGTGTTATTGACTGTGTATAATGAATATTATTAACCCTTAGAAAGTGTATTTAAAAGACCATATGAACACTCATTGTATAGATATAAAAGTAATAAGCAGAATATGTCTACAAACAAAAACCTCAGGTTGTTACGCAGCGCTGCTAACCGCAGAGCCGGCCCGAGCCTAATATTTTTGGTAAGCGAAGATACATTTTGGCGCCCCCTGGCTGAATTTGCACACTCTGAAGGTGCGTGTACCCGACAAAGGAAAGGGTTGTGGTCTCATAGGAAAAGCCATAATCACGAGCGCCAATCATGCTGGGTACATGCCCAGTGCTCTTGGAGCTGCAGGGCATGCTCCCAGTCCCTTTCTCCAGTGAATAGATGCCACATGCATGCACATGTCATCTATTCACCATTTATCTCCCCATCTCGAACACTTTGTCGCCAAAATCGGGATGTTTGGGAGGCATGCTAAAGGAAAGGTCTCAAAAGAAAGGGGCGTGGTCATACAATAGTATCCCCAATTCAAACTACACCACACAATAGCACGATCTTATTCACATTACACTGCACATAGTGTCCGATTCACATTACACCACATAGTAGAATCCCTTATTATGTTCTGACACACAGTAGTGCCCCTTTTACACAATGCCAACATTAGTGCCCCTTATACACAATGCCCACAGTAGTAGTGCCCCTTATACACAATGTCCACAGTAGTAGTGCCCCTAATACAATGCCCACAGTAGTAGTGACCCTTGTACAATGCCTACAGCAGAGGTGGCACTTGTATGTAATGCCCACAGCAGTGGTACCCCTTCTGCAGTGCCCCCAGTAGTGGTACCCCTTCTGCAATTCCCCCATTTGTAATGCCCCAAGTGGTAGTGCCCCCAAAAGTAATGCTCTCTGTATTAGTGCCCCCAGTAGTAATGCCCCCTGTAAAATTGCCCCAGTAGTAATGCCCCCTATAAAATTGCCCCCTGTAAAAGTTCCCCTATAATAATGCCCCAAGAAGTTAGTCCCCAGTAGTAGTGCCCCTGTAATAATACCCAGTAGTGCCCCTGTAAAATTGCTCCCAGTAGTAATGCCCCTGTAATAATGCCCCCAGTAGTAGTGCCCCTGTAATAATGGCCCCAGTAGTCCCTGTAGCAGTGTCCCCAATAGCCCCTGTAGCAGTGTCCCCAGTAGCCCCTGTAGTAGTGCCCCCAGTAACAGTGCCCCCAGTAGCCCCTGTAGCAGTACCCCCAGTAGCAGTGCCCCCAGTAGCCCCTGTAGCAGTGCCCCCAGTAGCCCCTGTAGCAGTGCCCCCAGTAGCCCCTGTAGCAGTACCCCCAGTAGCAGTAGCCCCTGTAGCAGTACCCCCAGTAGCAGTACCCCCCCTAAGCCCCTGTAGCAGTACCCCCAGTAGCCCCTGTAGCAGTGCCCCCAGTAGCCCCTGTAGCAGTACCCCCAGTAGCCCCTGTAGCAGTACCCCAGTAGCCCTTGTAGCAGTACGCCAGTAGCCCCTGTAGCAGTACCCCCCCTAAGCCCCTGTAGCAGTAACCCCAGTAGTAGTACCCCCAGTAGCAGTACCCCCAGTAGCCCCTTGTAGCAGTACCCCAGTAGCCCCTGTAGCAATACCCCCAGTAGCAGTACCCCCCCTAAGCCCTTGTAGCAGTACCCCAGTAGCCATACCCCCAGTAGCCTCTGTAACAGTACCCCAAGTGGCCCCTGTAGCAGTACCCACAGTGGCCCCTGTAGCAGTACCCCTGTAGCAGTACCCCCAGTGGCAGTACCCCCAGTAGCCCCTGTAGCAGTACCCCCAGTGGCCCCTGTAGCAGTACCCCCTGTAGCAGTACCCCCAGCGGCAGTACCCTCAGTAGCCCCTGCAACAGTACCCCCAGTGGCCCCCGTAGCAGCACCCCTGGTAATAGAGCAAAACACACACACACAAAAAATAAACAGTTTACTTACCTTAAGCCACGAACCTGCGTCCGCCGCTCCTCGTTACTATGTGAGAGACGTAATGATGTCTCTCACATAGTGACCGTGGGGGAAGCCTAGCCGGAGCTCAGGAGTGAGCTCAGGCTGCCACACTCTGTGGTGTAAGGACACCCTCTATGTCCTAGAGTGTGACGGCAGTGAGCGTACTCAGGACTATAAAACCTCCCACCTTCTCTTGCAGCACACGTCATCTCCAGGAAGTGTGTGAATAATCGGGAACATCGAGTGCCATCAGAGCTGCAGGCAGTGCTTGTGGTAGACCCTACCCTACCGCAAGCACTGCGATCAGTTCAGGCTAAAATACATCCAAGTGACGTGTTCAATGACGCTACTTTGCTAATTATGCCCACCCATTAAACTCCGTTTTGACGCCCAGACACACCTGCGTTCGCACATCCACACCCCCCGTTCACAAGCACCTTCCCCTGTCACCACCCACAAATGGCGCTATATGTCACTCAAAGTAGCGTCCAGTCTGTGTACAATAAGTCACGATTCCTGATCGCAATGACTGGCTTACGCATGCGCATTGCGAACCATACACATGCGCAAAAGTGCGATTACCAGCCATAGTGTGCGAGTGCAGTGTTGATATTAAAAAGAACCTCTATATACCCCTGCCTGTACCTTCTAAAATCCTTCCTATAAACCTCTAAGGAAGACGCTAATTTGCGTACGCAGTCATACAGTAAATAAAGACTTAGACCTGGAATCTGTAGTTCCAAAGCACAAGTGTTATTCAAGTAAAAGTTCAGACAGTTACACGCAATTGATCCAGACACAATTTAGGAGCAAAAGGAATTATACAGACCCAAGTACAGTATACATACGCAGCGCTTCCGGTACCAGATGTTAGGCATCAGCAAGAAACCCCTCAGTCAGCATTCAGCAAGAAGACTAAAGACCCAGTGTATGAGCACATATATTTATACCCCCCCAGAATAGACAGGACAATAGAGAAGTTTGCTGCTGATGTCATTAGTTCCCAGGGGAGAAGCATCTGTTACAAAGCATTTAACAGGCTGGTTCAAATAGATTCTCCCTGCCTCTAACAGCTGGGTGTCTTTCCCTTCCCGCCCCCTGCTACATCCTCATGAAATATACATTTTGTTGCTTGTAGGCTCTGCGATCCATAACTCGAGAATGCATGATGCTATCTCCCCACCGATAACACCGGAATACTGTAAAAAGAGTATGCATCAGTACAAATCCAAACACGACTTGTTTAGCATGTATAATACCTTAGTTATCAAATATCTTTATTTCTCAGCATTTAAACTAACTGAACCAACTTAAATCATACACTTTAAAACTTATTAAAACTTATGTGTGAATATGTAATGTGTGAGTATTCGGGGTTTGATATAAGGACGCTAGTTAACTTGGGGCAGATGCATGCGCTTAAAGCTAATAAACTGTATTTTCATTCGGGGTCTTAAACATAATGTGTGTATGTGAAATGGTGAAAGATGCAATCGCATGATGCTAATAATTGTGCATTCGCTACTGGGCGTCATGTTAGCAGCTCAATTGTGCGTAATGTGCAGTGTTTATGCATGAGATTCCATCTATGATGGACTTAACATATTTATATATATATATATATATATATATATATTAGGGGTGTGCACCGGCCACTTTTCGTTGTTTTGTGTTTTGGTTTTGGATCTGGATCTTTCTTCGTGTTTTGGATCTGGATTGGTTTTGCCAAAACCACCCTTCCGTGTTTTGGGTTCTGGGTTTTGTGTTTTGGATCTGTATTTTTTTTTAAAAAAGCATAAAAACAGCTAAAATCACAGAATTTGTTGGTTTCTCTGCTCCTATGCTATTATTAACCTCAATAACCTTAATTTCCACTCATTTCCAGTCTATTCTGAACACCTCACACCTCACAATAGTGTTTACATGTCCAAAAGGTTGCACCGAGGTAGCTGGATGACTATGCTAAGCGACACGAGTGGGCGGCACAAACATGTGACCCATCTAGGAGTGACACTGCAGTGGCAGACAGGATGGCAGTTAGAAAAACTAGGCCCCAAACTGTACATAATGCAAAAAAAAAAAAGAAGTGCAAGATGGAATTGTCCTTGGGCCCTCCCACCCACCCTTATGTTGTATAAACAGGACATGCACACTTTAACAAATCAATCATTTCAGCGCCAGGGTCTGCCACACAACTGTGGCTGAAATGATTGGTTAGTTTGGGCCCCCACAAAACAAGCTGGCAATTAATGTGTCCCTGCACAAACTGGCTCTACGGAGGCAAGATGTCATCCTCATCCTCCTCATCCACCGATTCCTCACCCTCTTCAGTGTGTACATCCTCATCCTCACAAAGTATTAACTCGTCCCCACTTGAATCCACCACCACAGGTCCCTCTGTACCTTCTGGAGGCTGGTCTCCCTGGAAGAGCTGATAATTCATTTTGATGAACATCATCTTCTCCACATTCTGTGGAAGCAACCTCCTACGCCTTTCGCTGACAAGGTTCCCGGCTGCACTAAACACTCTTTCGGAGTACACACTGGAGGGGGGGCAACTCAGGTAAAATAGAGCCAGCTTGTACAGGGGCCTCCAAATTGCCTCTTTTTCCTGCCAGTACAGGTATGGACTGTCTGACATGCCTACTTGGATGCTGTCACCGATGTAATCCTCCACCATTCTGTCAATGGTGACAGTATCATATGCAGTGACAGTAGACATGTCAGAAATTGTTGCCAGGTCCTTCAGTCCGGACCAGATGTCCAAACTTGGTCCTGCCTGCCCTGCATCACCGCCAGCGGGTTGCTTAGGATACCTAAGTTTTTTCCTGGCAGCCCCAGTTGCGGGAGAAAATGAAGAAGGAGCCGTTGACGTGTCACGTTCCGCTTCAGCTGACAGTGTGTTCACCAGCAGGTCTTTGCACCTCTGCAGGCTTGTGTCGGCCGGAAAGAGAGACACCACATAGGCTTTAAACCTAGGATCAAGCACGGTGGCCAAAATGTAGTGGTCTGATTTCAACAGATTGACCACCCTGGAATCCTGGCAAAGCGAATGAAGGGCTTCATCCACAAGTCCCACATGCCGAGCGGAATCGCTCTGTCTTAGCTCCTCCTTCACTTTCTCCAGCTGCTTCTGCAAAAGCCTGATGAGGGCAATGACCTGACTCAAGCTGGCTGTGTCTGAACTGACTTCACGTGTGGCAAGTTCGAAGGGCTGGAGAACCTTGCACAACACGGAAATCATTCTCCACTGCGCTTGAGTCAGGTGCATACCCCCTCCTTTGCCTATGTCATAGGTGGATGTATAGGCTTGTATGGCCTTTTGCTGCTCCTCCATCCTCTGAAGCATATAGAGGGTTGAGTTCCACCGCGTCACAACCTCTTGCTTCAGGTGATGGCGGGGCAGGTTCAAGAGTGTTTGCTGGCGCTCCAGTCTTCGGCACGCAGTCGCTGAATGGCGAAAGTGGCCAGAAATTTTTCGGGCCACCCAAAGCGTCTCCTGCACGCCCCTGTCGCTTTTCAGAAAATTCTGCACCACCAAGTTTATTGTGTGAGCAAAACATGGGACGTGCTGGAATTTGCCCAGATGTAATGCCCGCACAATATTGGTGGCGTTGTCAGATATCACAAATCCCCAGGAGAGTCTAAGTGGGGTAAGCCACTGGGCGATGATTTCCCTCAGTTTCTCTAAGAGGTTGTCGGCGGTGTGCCTCTTACTGAAACCGGTGATACACAGCGTAGCCTGCCTTGTAACGAGCTGGCGTTTCTAAGATGCTGCTACTGGTGACGCTGCTGCTGTTGCTGCGTAAGGTGATACATCTACCCAGTGGGCTGTCACAGTCATATAGTCCTTAGTCTGCCCTGTTCCACTTGTCCACATGTCCGTGGTTAAGTGGACATTGTGTACAACGGCATTTTTCAGGACCCTGAGGACACTTTTTCTGACGTTTCTGTACAGTCTCGGTATCGCCTGCCTAGTGAAGTGGAATCTAGACGGGATTTGGAACCGGGGACACACTACCTCCATCAATTGTCTAAATCCCACTGCACTAATGGCGGATACCGGACGCACGTCTAACACCAACATAGCAGTCAAGGCCTCAGTTATACATTTTGCTTCAGGATGACTGCTGTCGTACTTCATCCTCCTCGCTAAGGACTGTTGGAGGGTCAATTGTTTAGTAAAAGTAGTGGTGTTCCTACTTCCTCTCTGGGATGATGAACGACTCCCAGCAGCAGCAACAGCAGCAGCGGCAGCAGTAGGCGTAGCAATGCAGGATCCTCCAGAGGAATCCCGGATAGGAGAGTCAGTCATGCCAGTGACATGGCCTGCAGGACTACTTCCGATCCTGACTAAGGAGGAAATTGACGAGGAGGGAGTTGACGGTGTGGTTTGCAGGCGCTTGGATACAACAGGACAACGGGATTTAGGTGTCCCTGGACTGCTTACGGTCTTAGCCAAAGTTTCTGAACTTGACAGTAACTTGTTATGAACGCGCTGCAGGTGCCGTATAAGGGAGGATGTTCCTAGGTGGTTGACGTCCCTACCCCTACTTATTTCACCTTTACATATGGTACATATGGCAAGACAGTTGTTGTCCGGATTTGGATAGAAATATTGCCAGACCAAAGAGGTGGAATGTTTGGTCTTCTGCCCAGGCATGACCGTGATGGGCTTTTTCATCCCACGGACAACAACTGTCTCCCCCGGAGCCTGATTTAAACAAACCACATCACCATCAGAATCCTCCTCGCCAACTTCCTCCTCAGCGCCAGCTACACCAGTATCCTCATCCTGTTGTACTTCAACAGTGACATCTTCAATTTGCATATCAGCAAGTGGACTGTGGGTGCTCCTTTCAGCACTTGCAGGGGGCGTGCAAATGGTGGAAAGAGCCACCTCTTCCCGTCCAGTGCTGGGAAGGTCAGGCATCGCAACCACCACCACACTTGGACTCTCCTTGGGGATTTGTGATATCTTCTTAGAAAGCACAGTTCTTCGCTGTGCTTTTGCCAGCTTAACTCTTTTGATTTTTTTAGTGGGAGGAGGGCTTCCATCGTCATGTGAAGCTGAACCACTAGTCATGAACATACTAGGGATCGACCTTAGCCGTTCCTTGCCACTCCGTGTCGTAAATGGCATATTGGCAAGTTTACGTTTCTCTTCAGCTGATTTAAATGTCTTTTTCAAGGTCATTTTCCCGAACTTTGCCATTTGGGATTGTATGTGCCCTCTACTATGACATTGGGCATCGGCCTTGGCAGACGACGTTGATGGCATGTTATCGTCTATGTCATGACTAGTGGCAGCAGCTTCAGCACTAGGAGGAAGTGGTTCTTGATCTTTCTCTATTTTATTTTTATCGGAGAAAGTTTGGTCCTCCATTTATGTTATATCGATTTGATATATACGTGCGGCTAAACACAGAAAATATTTTTTTTTTTGGTTTGGACTGGAGTGTACTTTCAGGGGTTACAGCACCCTTTAACGGTCAAGCCAGCCGGCCCTTTACTTATGACACAGGCGCACGCTTGGCACTACTTTGTTGATGCACATGCGGCTACTGCGCACACAATTCACAAACACAGAAAATAATTTTTTTTTTGGTTTGGACTGGAGTGTACTCTCGGGGGTTACAGCACCCTTAACGGTCAAGCCAGCCGGCCCTTTACTTATGACACAGGCGCACGCTTGGCACTACTTTGTTGATGCACGTGCGGCTACTGCGCACACAATTCACAAACACAGAAAATAATTTTTTTTTTGGTTTGGATTGGAGTGTACTTTTGGGGGTTACAGCAACCTTAACGGTCAAGCCAGCCGGCCCTTTACTTATGACACAGGCGCACGCTTGGCACTACTTTGTTGATGCACATGCGGCTACTGCGCACACAATTCACAAACACAGAAAATAATTTTTTTTTTGGTTTGGACTGGAGTGTACTCTCAGGGGTTACAGCACCCTTAACGGTCAAGCCAGCCGGCCCTTTACTTATGACACAGGCGCACGCTTGGCACTACTTTGTTGATGCACGTGCGGCTACTGCGCACACAATTCACAAACACAGAAAATAATTTTTTTTTTGGTTTGGACTGGAGTGTACTCTCGGGGATTACAGCACCCTTAACGGTCAAGCCAGCCGGCCCTTTACTTATGACACAGGCGCACGCTTGGCACTACTTTGTTGATGCACGTGCAGCTACTGCGCACACAATTCACAAACACAGAAAATAATTTTTTTTTGGTTTGGACTGGAGTGTACTTTCGGGGGTTACAGCACCCTTTAACGGTCAAGCCAGCCGGCCCTTTACTTATGACACAGGCGCACGCTTGGCACTACTTTGTTGATGCACGTGCGGCTACTGCGCACACAATTCACAAACACAGAAAATAATTTTTTTTTTGGTTTGGACTGGAGTGTACTTTGGGGGTTACAGCACCCTTTAACGGTCAAGCCAGCCGGCCCTTTACTTATGACACAGGCGCACGCTTGGCACTACTTTGTTGATGCACGTGCGGCTACTGCGCACACAATTCACAAACACAGAAAATAATTTTTTTTTTGGTTTGGACTGGAGTGTACTTTCGGGGGTTACAGCACCCTTAACGGTCAAGCCAGCCGGCCCTTTACTTATGACACAGGCGCACGCTTGGCACTACTTTGTTGATGCACGTGCGGCTACTGCGCACACAATTCACAAACACAGAAAATAATTTTTTTTTTGGTTTGGACTGGAGTGTACTTTCGGGGGTTACAGCACCCTTAACGGTCAAGCCAGCCGGCCCTTTACTTATGACACAGGCGCACGCTTGGCACTACTTTGTTGATGCACGTGCGGCTACTGCGCACACAATTCACAAACACAGAAAATAATTTTTTTTTTGGTTTGGACTGGAGTGTACTTTCGGGGGTTACAGCACCCTTAACGGTCAAGCCAGCCGGCCCTTTACTTATGACACAGGCGCACGCTTGGCACTACTTTGTTGATGCACGTGCGGCTACTGCGCACACAATTCACAAACACAGAAAATATATTATTTTTTTAGCACTAGGGGGGAGCACCCCTGATGGACAGAGCACCCCCTGGACAACACTACAGCACTCCTTTAGGACTGGGACACTGCACAGGACTTTGGAGTGGACACAGCCCCTATGGAGAACTGACTGCACAACACAGTCCAGCCAGCCCCTATGGACTTTGAAGTAGTGGACACAGCCCCTATTAACAACAGTAGCACAGCACAACACAGCCAGCCCCTATGGACTTTGAAGTAGTGGACAACAGCAGCACTACACTACACTACACTACACAGCCCTAACTCCCACCCTCCCTCTTCACTGTCCACAGCCGAGTGAGAAAATGGCGCCGACGCGGGTACCTTATATAGGATCCAAAACCCGCGAGACTTGGAAGGCGGGATGATGACGTTTTGCCTCGATTTCAGATCCGAGTCAGGCGGGAAAAGTCGAGCCTGACTCGGATCGGACTCGGATCGGGGGGGCTCGGGGGGGTTCGGATTTCAGAAATCCGAACCCGCTCACCCCTAATATATATATATATATATACACACACACATATCATTCCTCACTCACAGTTTCAGACTGCAATGCAAATGTGACTTCCAGCTTTGAGACTAGACCATCCTGTCTAGGTATGAAACTAAAACCTGTTTGGATTCAGACAAATCCAATTGTGTAGATCAATGCCTGGATTATATTACAATTGCCACAACTATACTTTGTCTGCATCCAGGGATTCCCAATTTGTATGTAAAAATACCCATTGTCTATTCTATTTACTTTTACTCAGGAAGCTTGTTCTTCCAGTTGCCCTTGGTAGATTATCAAAAACATTGCCATCTGTTCTTAGCTCCTGAGTTGTAACTTAACGTGACGCTGGTCGCAAAATGGCGTCTTGCAGATTCTTGTTTCTAAAATGGAGTCTAGCTGCCATTTGCAAGATGGTGTTGCGCATGCTTCAATTTTAAACTGATCTTGTCTCAGCCAATAATCCAGTTTTGACAGCAGCTTAGTGACTGGGTCTGAATCAGGCCTTTGGCTGATGTTTGGGAGGGTTAAGACACTACAGTACATCCCATGGCACATTTGGATGTGTGATGTTGTGCTCAGATATGGTTTCACAGTATATATGTATCCAGGGTGGAGCTGCGTGTGTGAAATCGGACACGTGGAAAAACTATACTAATTTCAAGAGCTGGCCAGGGGTGGTGAGTTGCCAAATATATATATATATATATATATATATAGAGAGAGAGAGAGAGAGAGAGAGATATATACAGTATGTATATATATATATATATATATATATACAGTATATATATGACCTACAACTATAGCTACAACTATATATTTGTTATGATTATACAAAGCAAAACGGATGCTGACATTGCGCGTCTCAGTCCTTGCACATTCAGACGCACAGATGTACACAAGGGAAGGTCTTTGAAGCAGCATTTGCATAAAGTCACAGTCAGATGTATGTAAAAATATTTACGTGTATTGTTTAGTCAGATGCAGCTCAACAACAGTACCTTTTGCACCAGGCATATGTCAGACACAGTAAGTGTGTATGCTTTTTCCTTTACCACACTATAGTGTAGAGATGTGGAATAACAGTGTTAGTAGTCAGTGACGTGCGGTGAGGAAAATGGCTGGGGAGGCACTGGTTAGTACAGTATCAGAGCCAAAGAGCAATCTATGCGCCAAATTCCGCTTTGCGGAGGTGTTGGATCGGACAATCAATGTGATCATTTACTCGCTATTTGATAATATCATTGAGATTAATCAAAGGCGCGATGTGCTGTATGATTACCTATAAGTGAAATAATCGATTTTAATTTTTTTTGCATATTTTAATAATAGCCATTACGCTGTTGAAAAATTAACACATTACAGATAAATTGCATTCTGTACGCGGCGCCAAGCACTCGGGCTGTTTATAAAGGAACCTATCCTTGTGATATGTTGCCGGAGGGTAAACTAACACAATACAATGCGCATTTGTAATCAACACGCATACTAGCGGGCAGCCTGGTGAACACTGGTTGGCTGCTTATTTTAATGAGCAGGGGGCTTGTTATTTTTTTGATTCTTACGGTCTCTCACCGGACAGTACCATTTTCCCAATGACTATATTCAATTCTTTACATTTTAATTCAAAAAGTATTTGTCACCAAAAACGACAGCTGCAAGACTTTTCAAGCGATGTCTGCGACCAACATTGTATTTACTTTATATTTTTTATGTGTAAAAACTACAAATATGAGGATTTCTTGGCCCGGTTTAGTAATGATACAAAACTTAATTATCGTTTAGATTCAAACTTTGTAACACACATGCCAAGAAGTCATTGCTTGAGTCATTATACGGATAAATATATACAGAAATGTGTAACCTGTTGTAATAACCTCTGTGTTTTATGTACAAGGTGTAATAACTATAATGATTTTAAACTTCACGCTGTTTTGTGATTGTAAGGGTTAAAATTACTAAGAATCGAGATATGTCAAGATGACCATCTCGGGTGATTTATTCATTTTTTTCCTGCTAGCAAATGTACTAAAGGTAAAAGTCAGGTGAGTTAGAGAGAGATTTCTCTCATCTCACTCGTAAAACTCGGGTGAGATAGTAATCTTGAGTCAAATCACCATCGGGACAAATCGGAAGTACTTTTCACCTAAAACTTACATCTCTCAAATTTAGAGACAAATCTCAGGTGCACAACTCCAAATTATTGATAATATATAAATGCAATAAAATTTTGCAATCAATAGAGGTTTTTAGCATAATCATGGCCAAGGTTATGGGCCTACCCACCATATCCAGGTAACCTCTTTAGGGTAGGTCCCTAACATACTAGGGTTCAAATCCAGAGCGCAGGACACCTCCAAACTGGCCCAGCTAAGCCGCCCCAGGGCACCGCCATAGTAAGAAAAGTGCAGTGTAAAAGAGATAGTTAAGAGCAGCCACAGCTGCATATAAAGAATGAAAATAAAAAAGTAAAGTACATGTATAATAAACAGTGAAGGGTTAAAATGTGTTTTAAAAGAAAAATGTGTTATAATGCGGTGCCCTGAAACAGATCAACCAAAGCAATCCAGGGGGACCCAGGCCCAAAAATGAACGAAAGTTGCACTACAGTATATAAAACTTGTAGGACTTACCTAGAATTGTGTCTAATATCAGTGTACATATACCTTACCAGACTCCATGCTTTTAAACCAATAAGGAAGGGGTGCTAATCCAGACTAAGGGCGTCTCCTTTCCCTCAGGTGTGCATCTGAGATTTGTTTGTTTCTGTGCCTGCAATTAGTCTCATCAGGTAATAGCTCCCATTATATATATATATATAATTTTATATATATATATATATATATTTAGGTTGTGCAGTCCAGGAATCTTTCCCATCTCTCAAATTTACCAAGATTTGGGATGACTAGCTCGGGTGGAATAGGAGCAAACGCTCTGTCAAAATCAATTTTCAATCTCTCAGCCACCAGAATTGAGATTGGCAGAAAAATACACAAATCATCATGATATGTGTATGTTTCTTTCTGTAAATGGTTAAAATAGAGTTCATTTTTTTTTTAAATGACGTGCAGTCCCCCCCCCCAAGAGAATAACCACCCTTTAACAGACAGACGCACGCTTGGCGCTGCTGCTTTGAGGATGCACGTACAGTGCAGACAATTCACAAACACAGAAGAAAATGTTTTATTTTTGTTGGAGTGCACTTTGGGGGTTACACCACCCTTTAACAGACGAGCCAGCCGGCCCTTTACTTATGACACAGGCATACGCTTGGCGCTACTTTGTTGATGCACGTGCGGCCACAGTGCACACAGGGTCTCATTCAGACCCGCTCGCGAGCGCAGGATGCTCGCAAATGGGTCAATGGTACCCAAATGCGCATGTGCACGACGGAGGCGCCTCGATCGTGCGCATGTGCGAGACCCGGCGAGCGACGGGGAAGCCGTCGCTCGGGGTCTCGCACCAAAGGGGGCATGCTGTCGATGGTGAGTGACAGCACGCCCCCTTTGGTGGGCATGCCGGGGCGTGGCTGCCCAGACGGAGGCGTTCCCATGGGAACGCCTACCGTCTGGGTCCGGCCCCACTGACATCACTAGTGTCACTAGTGATGTCAGTGGGAGTGATTTTGGCTCTGATAGAGCCAAAATCACTCCAGGGCTTGCGGCAGTGAGACCCTATTGTTTGGAGTGCACTTTGGGGGTTACACTGCCCTTTAACAGATGAGCCAGCCGGTCCTTTACTTATGACACAGGCGCACGCTTGGCGCTACTTTGTTGATGCACATGCGGCTACTGCGCACACAATTCCCAAACACAAAAAAATTATTTTTTTATTTTTTTTGGAGTGCACTTTGGGGGTTACAGCACCCTTTAATGGACAAGTCAGCCAGCCCTTTACTTATGGGACACAGGCGCACGCTTGGCACTGCTCCTTTGTTGATGGACGTGCAGCCACAGTGCACACAATTCACAAACACAGAAAATAATTTTTTATTTTGTTTGGAGTGCACTTTGGGGGTTACAGCACCCTTTAATGGTCATGCCAGCCGGCCCTTGATTTATGACACAGGCGCACGCTTGGCGCTACTTTGTTGATGCACGTGCGGCTACTGCGCACACAATTCACAAACA
This sequence comes from Taudactylus pleione, assembly GCA_031769625.1. Classification (NCBI taxonomy): domain Eukaryota; kingdom Metazoa; phylum Chordata; class Amphibia; order Anura; family Myobatrachidae; genus Taudactylus; species Taudactylus pleione. The sequence goes on along the minus strand of JAUIMM010000091.1, from coordinate 1,729,046 downwards.
CAGAAAAAAAAAATTTTTTTTTGGAGTTCACTTTGGGGGAGCACCCCTGATGCACAGATCACCCCCTGGACAACACTACAGCACCCCTCTAGCACTACAGCCTTTATGGGACACTGCACAACACAGTCCAGCCAGCCCCTATAGACTTTGGAGTGGACACAGCCCCTATGGACAACAGCAGCACAACACAGCCCAGCCAGCCCTAGCTCCCACCCTCCCTCTTCACTGTCCACAGCTGGAGTGAGAAATGGCACCAACACGGAGACCTTTTATAGAATCCAAAACCCGCGAGTTCCGGAAGGCGGGATGATGACGTTTTGCCTCGATTTCAGATCCGAGTCAGGCTGGAAAAGTCGAGCCTGACTCGGATATGACTCGGATCAGGGGGGCTCGGATTTCAGAAATCCGAACCCTCTCATCCCTAATATATATATACACACGCATTTCTCTGCAGGTCCTACATTATCTGTCATACTTATGGAAACCTGGTAACTGTTGTCACAGAGTTTAAACTGAAAAAATGTTAACTGGCTGATAGCAGCTACCAGGTTTCCATGACAGATAGTGTAGGACCAGCAGAGAAATGGGGTCCCGTGATGTGGGCTGCAGGCTTAAATGCATTGATCAATCCATGAACCAAAACCCCATTATATATGTATTATCGGGAGTGATTTAACTATGGTGAGTTCAGAGTTTTCTGTTTTTATTTATTTAAGCAATGTGGTCACAAGCCACTTGCACCCCATGCCTGGGAATGGTGATTGCAGATTTGCACCAGAAATCTGGAAGTGGGGAGTGCAGTGGATTTCTGACTGAACATATTACTGTTTACTTTTGGTTCCAGAGGCAGCAGCAGAGTGGGCGGAGTCAAATGCAGAGTTAATCTGGGGGATGTGGCAGGGGTCCTGGGACAGTGTGCGGGGGCTCCCTATAAGCCGGCCCTGGCTGGCAGCACTGGCAGGCAGGCAGTGTGATGCTTGCCGAGTCTCTGAGACACTCACCAAGCTGGTGGTCCGTCTCCTCAGCATGGCCTCATTGATCACCGTCGACGTCTCCTCTCCGGGCCTCCGCCCGGCGTCCACCCAGTGCTCACTGCAGACAAGCGACTGAGCTTCACGAGTCTCGCTGGTTCCGTGCCTGGCCTGGCTGCTAGCACTGCAGTAGCTAGCAACAAGACAACTTGCCAGTGCCTATCCACTTAGTCCATCGCCACCCATCAGAATCAGAGACTGCACGGGCAGGGATGGTGTGTGACGTCAAACGTGGCCCGCCCAGCACTGCCCAATCTTGGAGCACCATGGGTGTGTCCAAAAGCCCAGCGTGGCCACAGGGTGGGTGGGCAGCTCGGCACACAGTGACAGCAGCACAGCCAGACAGTAACAGGGTCTGGTCACAAAATGGCGTCTTGCGATCTCATTTCCAAAATGGAGTCTTGCGGTCATTCACAAGATGGCGTTGCTTCGATTAAATTTTAATCTGAACTTGTCTCAGCCAATTATTCAGCTTTGACAGTCCACCCTTTGATAGCAAACAATATGCTATCACAATCTGCTATTAGAATTTAATTGAGGCTTACATTTACATATTATTTGGTGTTATTATGGGATGGCACAAGGTGGTTCTTAATCCATCAATAATGTGTCTCTGGGTGGGGACATAAAACTACTACTAGGGACATAAAACTAGCACACCGCGGATCTTGGAAGATCATGTGAAAGGTGTGGGGATGCACCAGTCTTATAAAAGCAGTCTTGAAGGGGAATTTAGACTTTACATTATTTGGGGTGATTTTTAAAAAAAAAAATAACGTTTCAATAATACTTTTTTTTATGCATGGCTAAATATAATACATTAAATGATGGTATTTCCTAGCTCAGGGTTGTAATGCAGTTCTGTATTTACCTCGGTATTTATACTGGCCACTATCATAATTTCATTCTTTCGTTTTACTCTTTTTACATTTTCTACACTTCAACACAATAGGAACACACCGGACGCATATGCCAATTATTATGATGACAATTTGTATAAGGATCAAGAATTTGCCTATGCTGGCGATCACTTCCTGGACCCATTCCCCTAGGCCTGAGAACCATTTCACTGGGTTCAGCCATGACACCCATCCTTCTATCTTTTCCCCTACTTCAGCCACTGAAACATTATGGTTCTTACGAAACTCCCATTTTAGCTGCAGAATTTCATCCATCTTCCGGTCTATCACCTCCTTAGGGTCGCTGGTATCATTGGTGACATAAGTGCAACATTTTACTCCAAATTGGGTGGCTAACGTTACGCAATACCCTCCAGTAACAGCAGTTAAATAATTCAACACTAGCCTGTGTTGCACCAGTTCTTTCTTGTACACTTGCAATTCTCTCCCTGTGTACCTGAATGTGTCATCGTACATCTCGGTGATATTATCTATCAATTTAGCAAGTTCCTGAATATATCTAAAATTTAATGTACCACGAGCAATTCTGGTGGCATCCAGTGCGACTAAAACTTGAAAGCCAGTTGTCTCACTAATTAACTGAGTGGCTTTATGCACATCACCAGGTATCATGTTTCTCTTGCCTCTGTGTTCATATTGCGTGTGAAAATATGGTGATGGTGTGTTTTTATGTATACCAAGCATTTCAACATGTGTGAGGGTCATAACTTCTGGAAGTATTCTTCCCAAATAAAATAACAATTACAATACTAAAATTGGTCAGACACTCCCCTGATTGGCATTGCACTCCTCCTGACTTTACTCCATCAGTACTGCCATCAGCTCCCATTTCCTCAATCGGTCCTCCATCACAGACACTGAGTATCCCCAAACAGATCATCACGACAAAACTCTGGAAAGAAAAAGAACTAGGATGACCACAGCAGACCACTCCATTGCTGGAAGCACTGATCTACACATTTTTTTAGCTCAGGTATCTCACCGTCACCGTTTTAATCCTCCGGTACAAGCTCGCAATTGACAGGTCCACGTTATCGGCCTTGTCTCTGCCTTGTATCTCCACCGGTTGGTTAACCTCCCTATAGTGAGTGGAATGGACCCAAGTATCTTCCCCGGCCACCCTTTGAGGATGTTGTATCGTCAGATACAGACCTTTCCACCGATCAGTCAAACGACCTGAGCTAAAAAAAAATTGGATCATAACAAATTCTTCCAGATTTGACATCATCACAGTTTGCATTAAATATGTTAGTTAATAACACTTTCAATTTCGGTTATTCTCATTCATCTTCGTGAGACCCTGCACAGTAACCTCATTATCATATTTTCACATGAGGCTGCCTGTTTGAACAGTATCTCAAAGGGGGGCAAATAAAGGAAAAGACAGTCTGGGATAATCTTAGTGTTGTTACCCATCATCTTATACATGTTCTTGGAAACGTCACCTGTAAAATAAGTCCCCCTATCATTTTTAATAATTGTAGGGATATAGTATCTGCATACAGGTTCCTGCAATTAAATCTTGTTATTAATAGCTACTGCTCTAAATAATGCCTCTGCCACTGGGTTGGCTAGTATTCCGAGTAGTCGACCTCAGCCTGGCATGGCTGCCGTTTATCCTTAGCAACCTTGTGTCCTATGAGTGGGAGATAAAGCACAACAGTTTAATATCATTTAAACATGACCTAAAATACAACAATAAATTGTCCACATTTTACATTAGAACAGATACATTGGCAGGTTGAAAAGATTGTAAACAGTCATATAAGGCCTGGGAGAAGATACTGGGGTTACCTATGAACCCATGGGAAACTCGTGTTCCTGTGTAGTGTTCTTCACTTTGCAGTACTTACTTATGTGTCCCACTTGGTGACAGATAAAACATAATTTTGAACGGGGTGGATGAAAAGATTGTTGTGGGATTTGAGCAAGAGGGAAAGGTGGTGGGTATGGGTAAGGATAGGGAGAGTAAGGATATTGTGGGGGATATGAGTAAGGGACCTGTGGTTGTGTATGATATGTGGGGTAAGGATGTGTTTGCTGTGGTGTGGGATTGGTGAGGATGTGTAATTGTTCAGGTGAAGGTGTGTGTGTGGGTGCAGGTGTGTCGGTTGGCTGTGATGTTGTTGTCATTCCTTCCAGAGCTGACAGCCATTAGTTTTTTGCTCTGGGTCTCTCTCTTCTTTGTGATATTTTTATCATGTTCTATGGCAGACTCTATGAGGTTATCTATTGTAAGTCCCCTCCAGCCAGGCTGTGAGGTCTGAGCCCGAGTCTTTAAGTCGTCTCTCAGACCTTCCATGAGTACCGTAACTATCATTCCCCTGTGGTGAGTGCTATCTTTAATAACTTCTATACCAGTGTACTGGGTGATAGCCTGCAGTGCCCGATCGCAATAATCCTCTGCAGATTCACTCTCCTTTTGCTTGATTGTGAAAATTTTGTTCCAGTTAACTACTACTGGAAAATATATACCAAATTGAGTTACAATGCGGGAAATGTTACCTTGGTTTACTTGGTCTGTTAAGGGAACGTCACCATCCAATACACAATCCGTGATAAATTTTGTCACGTCGGTATTGCATGGTAGACAGGCCCTTAACACCACACGCCAATCTTTATTAGTTGGCTCATGAGAACTACCCAAATTTCTCAAAAATCTTTGACATTTGGCTAGTTTCTTTTTGGGATCGGGGATTTAATTTATGATGGAATTTAGTTCTGCTCTTATCCAGGGACAATGCATTACTACTACCCTCGTGGGCACTACACCGTTCGCATCTGCATTTCCATTCGGAACAGTTATCGTCCGAATGGGATGCAGACTGGTAGCGTTGCTACCTCTGACCTGGTTACCTGGCTGAGGGTTTAACCTACTGCTGCTACATATGGTATGAACAACTTCCTCTACGGGTGCAGAGGGGGTTAACACTTCCCTTGCTGTTACCGATGGAGATGGCGGCACCACCCGTGATTGTGGTGATGCAGCATCTATCATTTGCACAGCATGGGAAATGGCAGACATAACGATAGGCTTATCATCCACATCATAAACATTTTCTTTATGGTTGCTTAAGAGAGGGTACAAATTGCTTGTTACATTTTTATGGGTATTTTTGGTAACTGTACTTGCACCTCCATCCACATAAGGTGGGGGAGGTGAGCGTGAACTGCTGACAATACTCTCCACAATGCTACCTTGTCGCACGTGCGAGCCAATTTGCGGCTCGTCCGTATTGCAATTTAGCGTTGCGGATGTATTTTCTGGCAATGGGCTCGCAAGGCTAGTTTGCGTCGCTTGCACATTTTTAAGCCACGCATCTCCTTCATGCTGCCACAATTTTAAACACTCAAAATATTTGACCTTTTTCTCTCGGGAGCGCATCAGACTGATGTGATCCCGGACATTATTTAATACATCCTTATCAAAACTACCAATTCTGGGAAACGGTCTAACACTCTTCGTCGTCATTTTAAACCATACATCGCAATACCTTATTATTGCTTAAGTACCGTACTTAGTATGCATAATACAACGGGCCGATCCAATCGGCGCCTCCAGTAGCAGCACATCATTGTCTAACATCTTTACTGTTTGCATGGCTCCCATTCTGAGACAAAATCCTACGCTTTTCAATAAAGATTTAAACTGGTGAAAGACAATCAAGATTCTTTCACTTACCTGTGGACGATATTAACAGGATGCGCCCACACACCTGGATTAGATTTGAAAAAGGCAACTTCCACACCCGGATAAGATTTAGTAAGGCAACTTCCACACCTATGGGAGTTTGTATGCCGCTCCCACGCACCTCTCTACAACAAAGACAACATGTACACCTGCTACTGTGTATTGAACGGTAAAGCTACTTACCGAGCGGCTAGACTAACTCTTGCACCTAGCCCTTAAGGATCATACTATACCCTTAACTTTGTCCAACAAATACTCACTGTTACACACTTTTTTCCTGTGCAGAAAAATACACGTTAACCCAGATATTGATAACAATTGAAAAAGGTAAACCTCAACGGCTTTGTTTAAACACGTGGCAGTAGAACCGGAAGTACGTATACACTATTGTGTAACCAGTCACATACAAGATAATGCGACTACCACAGAACCGTATGACAACCTTTTAGCTGCGTACGCAAAAGTGTGTCTTTTACTGTGCACAAAACTGCGACTCAGCCGCGTACTCAATACTGCGGCACCCTTTTAAACATTAGGTTCTATCAACAAAGGAAAACAAACTTTTTCCTCTCTTGTCCCTGGATTCTAGTCAGCTTCCTTTGTTCACACGAAAATGGATAGCGATTTTTCAGCACAAAGCGGTTACAGGAAAACCCTGTATGTGGCCACTCCACCCTTTGCTGAGATATCGATAGCCGTATGTGCCGTGTGAGTAGGTAAGTGACTTCACTCGATGAGCCCCATCTGTTAATATTAAAATGAACCTCTATATTCCCCTGCCTGTACCTTCTAAAACCCTTCCTATAAACCTCTAAGGATGACGCTAACTTGCGTACGCATTCATACCATAAATAAAGACTTAGACATGGAATCTGTGGTTCCAAAGCACAAGTGATATTCAGGTAAAAGTTCAGACAGTTACACGCAATTGATCAAGACACAATTTAGGCGCAAAAGGAAATTATACAGACCCCAAGTACAGTATACATACGTAGGCATCAGCAAGAGACCCCTAGTCATACAGCGTTCAGCATGAAGACTGAGAACCAACGTTCGTGCACTCATATTTATACCCCCCAGAATAAACAGGACAATAGGGAAGTCTGTTGCTGATATCATTGGTTCTCAGGGGAGAAGCATCTGTTACAGCACATTTAACAGGCTGGTTCAAACAGACTCTCCCTGCCTCTAACAGCTGGGGATCTTCCTCTTCACGCCCCCTGCAACATTCTAACAGCTGTTCCTAAAATATACATTTTGTTGCTTGTAGGCTCTGCGATCCATAACTCGAGAATGCATGATGCAATCTCCTCACCAATAACACGGGAATACTGTAAAAAGAATATGCATCAGTACAACTCCAAACACGACTTGTTTAGCATGTATAATACCTTAGTTATCAAATATCTTTATTTCTCAGCATTTAACTAACTGAAACAACTTAAATCATAAACTTTAGAGCTTATTGAACCTTATGTGTGAATATGTAATGTGTGGGTATTCGGGGTTTGATATAAGGATGCTAGTTATTAATGGGTGAGATTTAAGTGCATAATTTCTCATACACGAAGTGAACATCCAGCAGTGTGGATTGCTGAGGGTTGTAGTTCCACATGCCCTCTGTCAGCAGGCCCCCACCTGTCCTGTGTTCAAAGGAAAAAACCTCTTTTGTTCTCCCAGACTTGTGTGAACTGTGAATCAAGCTGTGAAGTTGGGGCCATCCTGTCTGTGTGTGGGGCTAAGACCTGTTTAGGAGTCAGACAAATCCAATTGTGTAGATCAATGCCTGGATTATATTACAATTGCCACAACTATACTTTATCTGCATCCAGGGATTCCCAATTTGTATGTAAAAATACCCATTGTCTATTCTATTTACTTTTACTCAGAAAGCTTATATTTCCAGTTGCCCTTGGTAGATTAACAAAAACATTGCCATCTGTTCTTAGCTCCTGAGTTGTAACTTGAATTGACGCTGGTCACAAAATGGCGTCTTGCGATCTCATTTCCAAAATGGAGTCTTGCGGCCATTCGCAAGATGGCGTCGCTGCGATTAAATTTTAAACTGAACTTGTCTCAGCCAATTATTCAGCTTCGACACAGGATAATGAGATGAAGTCTCACCATATGGTGCTTGTATATGCATAGTTGAATGTACTCAGTAAATGAGCAAATATGATACTGCAGAACTCTAATCACACTTACACTTAAGGCACACATCCACTAGACAATTAAATTGAATGATAACGATATCGTTCAATCGTTTAATAATCGTTTGCACATTGTTGAAAATTTTTTGTAAAACGACCAGCGATGCGCGCTCCCGCTGGGCGTTTAGACATCTATCATCGGGCAAACATGCTGGACAACCTGATGATAACGTCAGGTTCAGCATGTTTGCAGATGATTGATCAGCCTGCACTGAATGCCTGCTCGTTCAGTGCAGGCTCATCACAGACTGACAAACAACTGCACGATTACAATGTCGTAATCGTGCAGTCGTTTTCATGTCTTTTAGTGGATGTGTGCCTTTAGAGATGGGAAGAGGATGGAAAGGGTTTTTTTCACATAGGCAAGGTGAAAACTGAGGGACTTATTCAGAGTCACTTGGGATGCTTATGTTCACATAGTTATATGGTTTTTTTGTTGCTGTGCATGCACGAAAACCCCTAAAAACTTGTATTGCACATGTGTCATACAGAGTGTATACACAGAGGCACTGCTGCAATCATATTGCATGGTATCAGAATTATTTTGGAAAAAGTAATGGGCATTTCTTGGCAGTGACGGGATGGTGGCTTAGCTCATACAGGGAGATGATCCATCTTATGGATGTGTTATGGGAGTGTTGTCAGGGCCGGCTCTAGGGGTGTTTGACCAGTGCGGTCGAACAGGGGCACCACCCATAGAGAGCGCACCCCTCCCCAACATCCTGATTCCAGCCAGACAATAATGAAGTGGCCGGCGGGTGGTGAAATCGGTAGGTTGGGGACCCCCACCACCGCAGCTGCGTGGCGGTGCCGGACCCCGGAGTCTGAATGGATGCTGCGTGCATGTGCATGGCATCCATTCAGTGACAGGAGAGGACTGGGGGAGGCTCCCCCCAGCCTGGCGTTATTTGGAGGCGTGCCATGCGGTCACGCCTCCAAATAACGTCACATTGGGGGCATAGCCTATGGTAATAAGGCCACACCCCATGTTTGGTCGGCGCGATGTGAGGGCGCACTTTGAAGAGCTGGCACAGGGTTCTCCCATAAGCAGTCAGCAGCACTCATCTAGTTAATAATACTCTATGACCAGGCAAAGGCTGAGTGACTGACACCTGTTTGGAGTTGGACTGACACTGTAGTACACTGTAGTACTGCCTGGAACCTGCTTGCAGCCATGTCTGCATGCCCAAATACAACTGCTCCTCACTCTTGCCAGTGCCACCGTGTCATGACGTCCATCAGACCCTATAGAGAATGTGCGCCGAGGGGGTGCCTGTCGGAGCAAGTGAGGGAGATTGACAGACAGCAGGGGCTACTGTGATGGAGCCTGGCGCCCACCGCTGCTGATATACAGGACACACTGCGTTCTGTGGGGTGGCACCAACCGCACCAACCTAGTTACGGCCCTGAGATTGAAGAACACTGCATTAAAGAATAGAGTAGCATCACCTAGGGATGATACATTGCTCTGCACTCCTAGGGGCTAAATCTGATTCGCATACTGCTGCAATCATTTTAACATCTTTTGGAATAGCCGTGTCTGCTAGTTTACGGTAATGCTAGAATCAGCCCTTCCCCTGTTGTACAAGCGAATGTCTGAATGTACAAGGGCTAAGACACCCACTTTGAGCATCTTTAGATGCTGTAATACCACTTGGTTCATCTTTATATGCAACCATTGGGGACACAATTGAAACTTGCACCAGCCCCATGCTCGGATAAATTCTTTGTCAAAGTCTGGCCTCAAACATGAGCAATTATGGACCTGATTCAGAGTTGTACACTATTACCACTGCAGGTGCAATACCGTAGGCAGCTGCTGTGTGCAAATATGCAAATGTTGTAGATGCCAGGAGATATATTGAGATGCCCACCGGGATCCTCATAAATCCAAGCATCTGCATACAAAGACATAGCTCGTATATCATTTGATGTTAGCAGTACTGAGTAACTCTATGGTCATACAGAATGGCCACGGGAACTAAGACACTGGAGTCATATTTCTTGCGTACAGTGTAATGGGAGTTCAGAAAATGGTTGCTGAAAGCCATATTGTGTGTAGTGATTTTATAAGTGTATCAGGCAATAAATTATGGTCAAACATTACATAGGTGTTCTTGACAGAAAGAACCAAAGGACAAAGTTCTCTGTGGCCATGCATCCTTAATCCTGAGTCAACATGGTGTTACCTTCAGTTTACCTGAGTACGTACACGATAAACACCCCTCATAAATAGTTGTACTTACATTCATAATTGAGGCAACATTGCCCCCTACTGTCTATTAATATTTATGTATATTTCCAAACATGACCTTTATACTTGTTTACATGCTGATGTAGGAGTTTTCCTCCTATATATACTGTAATTTGTCTGTATACAATCAGTCTATGCTCGATGTATGAGATCCAGCTCCAAGCTGTTGGAGGGGGCTCCTGGAAAACCATTTATGTTCTGAGTAGATGATCTGATGAGCAAGTTAAGTGTTTATTATACTTTACTCTCTTTCTTTTACTTTGTAGTAAATGTATTTTTAACTGATATTTGTTGTGTGGCTTGATTAACGTCTTTGTATCCAAAGAATCTTATCTCGTTCCACTGAGAACATTAATGGTGTCAGAAGTGGAATACAAAGGGATAATAGCCATAAATCTACTTAGAATGTGTAGTGGATGGTTTAGGGTTTTGCAAACTCATTGTAAATTGCCTTCATGGATCAGCGTTGTCCTAAAGGTATGTTCCTCTGTCTAATTTTAATGAGGGAGGTGTGACCTAATCAGTCACAGAGAGTATACTGTATGTCACAGTATATGTGCATGTTGTCTGTTTACTGTCTTTGTTTTACTGAAAAAAAATAAGGAAAAATGCATTTTAAGAATTTTAAGAGATATGTACATTTTCAAAAACAGAAATTGGAAATTCAGCTGGCTGATTTCCAGAGAAAGCATAATGTTGGTTTTTCACTGCCTGTTGATGAGTAAAAATAGTGAAATTTTATGTAGCCCTATATATATTGTGAAGGGAAAAGGAATGTAGAATCTATGCAGAAGAATGCAGCAGCAGTTCTAAGCAAACCTGTCTCACAGATAGAGAAACAAATTCTGAATCCACAGTGTTCCGTGAATTCACAAGGGAAGAGCAGTGAGGGGATTCATTACGCAGCTGCTGCTAGTGAGAGACAAATAGAGCACTTTACAAGCACAACTGTAATTGAGAGAAGTAAAGATATTACGGAAGATCTTGATAGTCACACATTGTTAGGACAAGAGTATGGTTTTAAATTGAATGGAAACAAATGTGTGCAAGATGTAGTAGAAACTAAGGTTTCTGATAACATGCCATTGGTTTGTGAGTTGAATGATGATACACCTGAATTACCACCTCTGTCCAGTTGGCTATCTGTGTTGAATTGAACAAGAACCAGGAAGTGTCTGAGTGCCCATTAGAAAAGGTTGGGCTAAGTGATGATGGGGGAGTGATTATGCTGCCCAGTGATGAATGGGAATTACCAAGAGCCAGGGGGTGGGAGACGGGCAGGATTACAGTCAAAGTCCATAACCCTGAGACAGAAGACTACTCAAATGAGATATCATTTATATGGCATGATTACCATAAAGTTACTGTGAAGTTTCATAATGATGAAAATGCATGCTTTGCAAATGACGATTATGGTTTATCAGCTATTGATGAGACAGTAGTGGTGTGAAACACACTGATACTGATAACCAGTGAGCCATCACATATGGCAATGCACAACTGTCTTGCACCTACAACATACCAACTGATTGGGGAAATTCTGTTTGATAACAGAGAGCTTTGTATTGCAGAAAAACTGATTGTGAGTAGTAAGAAAGATCAGACCACAGTGTATTTCCTGATAAAACCTTATCAGTCAGTTGTTTTAAATCAGCTGAAAGATGCACAGTCACCAACAGCAGTTACCAGAGCTGACATGTCGATTGCTGAGGAGTTTAAAGCAGATTAATGGTTTGTGCATAACAGAGGGATGCAAGATCAGAATTTGATACATGGACAATGGTACTTACAGGAAAGAATACGCGTGAAACAACAAAGCTCTTATAATGTACCAGTTATATCACAGCCATCAGCTGGGCTTGTCAAGTTTAAACCATTGTTGCCAATGATACCAGGAATGCAGCAGCATTCCAGTTACACAAAAACTGTTGTATGAGAGCAGTGAATTTGGATAAAACCGATATGCAGAACTGCGAGCTGTGCTGATGGTGCAAGTCCACGACAAAGCAATCTGGGTGGCACTGCGCTGTGCAACCGTAGGCCTGTGTCCATGGGCCATGTCAATGCCCACACTGGACTAAATGGCCATGAAGTTGCGGATGTACCGGTTCAAGGCAGAACAGTGGCACTTACCCCTGAAGAGCAAAGAGAACTGTACTATCTGGGAGCATGGGCTCATGTGCAGTGTGGCCACAGAGAAACAGAAGGCCTGTATACCTGGGCCCAAAGAAAATAAATTCCCATGACACAGTTGATGGCAAGAAACATTGTGAAGAAATGCAAAACAGATCAGCTGGTGAACTACTAGGAAAAGCAAACCGAAGACATGGGCTCTATATACAGAGGAAAATGAGCAGGACAGGTGTGGCAGATAGCTTTTATTGGCCCTGTGCGCACTGGACGTGGGGGAGTCAAATTCTGCTGCACTTCGGTGGGCACCTACTCTTTGGTGATTGTCGCTCGCCCTCTGTACATGCTAATACACATGCTCATAGCCTTAATGGTGAAATTCATCGCAGACGCAGCACTGATTATGCAAAGACCTGTAAGCTATTAAGGAGCTGATGTCATTCCAGCTAGACTTATTCCAAACCATGGACAGAGACAATGCAGAAAATGTTCACGTTTGACAAAGACAAACATCTTTGAGACATTGAGAAACTTCGAGCAAACACAGCACGGAGTACACTGGATGGTCATTTGCATTTCTTACTATCCACAAAACTGCCAGTGTGAATGTTTTGTTTAGTGAATTGAAAATTCTATGTTATATATAGTTTAGATATTATAGTAGGATGTACTGTATGTCTGTTTATTACAGTATAGCAGCTGATTAAATGTTTATTGTTTGTTTAGTAAGAATTAATGAGTAAAGGTGTAGATTTTGCTGTTAAGCAAATACACTGAGACATTTAATTAGAAAATTATATTTATAGGACCAATGTATTAGGTTCTATTAGATATTGAGACTCACCCTGTTTCTTTCTTCTTTCAGGACATATTATCAAGAAAGAGGATCTCCCTCATGTTTATCCCGGGTTTGTGATACTACTGTATATCAGAGACTGCATTACCAAGTGCCCAATGACACTGCCTGTTAATTATGCACACCTTTGAAACGGCGTTGAGACGCTCAGGCACGCCTGCATTCACACCTCCACTTCCCCGTTTCTAGTGGCCTGCCTGTTACCACCCACAAACGGCCTCTCCTGTCACTCATTCAGCTGGTCTGTCTATGCTGGGTGAGCGAACGCTTCCCCGTCTTTCGCAGTGGTTGCGAAAGGAGGAAGTGGTTGCCAGAGGGAATGGAGGGATTGCAGCAGGTATCGGAGATATCTGCTGTGTTCTCTCCTGTATACATCTGAGGGAATCTTAATATTTGCGGTTAACCCCCAAAAACTGGTGTTTTTGTGGATTAAGCCACAAATATACAATGATAAATGGGCCTTCTAGAGTTAAGGCCCCCATACACGGTGCGATATAGCAGCCGATCTGATGGATTGATATGATATAGCCTCTATATTGTACCGTGTGTGGGGTCGTACATCGCACATCCAGATCTTACTGCATGTTCACTTGATCTGGGGATGCGATGTACGATCCCATGCAGTGCTATGCGGGTGGGGGGTGCTGGCATATTGGGAGGTCGGCCACCCGATATGTCGGCCGTCGGATCGCAAGTCACATAGGAAGGTGCATATTGCACTGTGTATGGGGGCCTTTACACTCCCAACCAACACCCCAACAGCAAACAGAAACACACTCCCCCTGCTTAACACCCCAACCTCAGCAGGACCTAGATACACCATTACCAGCCCTCCCCACACCCCAGCATCAACCAGAGTTACACTCCCATCCAGGGCTGCCATCAGCCCGGGACTGACAAAATAGGCAGGGCCCCCCCAGGTTATTAGATCCAGTCTCTGCCCAGCATTTTTTTTCACACTCCCCCCCCCCCCCCCCATTATTAGATCCAGTTTCTGCCCGGCATTTTTTTTCCCACTCCCCCCCCCCCCCCATTATTAGATCCAGTGTCTGTCCAGCATTATTTTGCCCACTTCCACCTCCCCTTATTAGATCCAGTGTCTGCCAAGCATTTTTTTTCCCACTCCCCACCCTTATTAGATCCAGTGTCTGCCCGGAATATTTTTTCCCACTCCCCCCCCTTATTAGATCCAGTGTCTGCCCGATGTGCACACCTTTCTTGTCACTTACCTTATTTCCTTGAAGTCTTCGGTTTCTTCTCTGCCTCTTCCCCAGCACTGCAGACGCTGGTCCAGCTTCTCCGCGGCTCCTCCTACCTCAGGCTCTCCCTCAAGAGGCACGGCGCAACGTAATGACGTCACGTGCGCCGACTTCAATGCAGCACACTTTATTGACATCCCAGGGTAGACGGATGTTGGTTGGTGGAGGAGCGGCCCAGCGGACCCGCTGCCTCTTCCATATAGGGACCAGGGTGGCGGCCAGTACCAGCGACGCCGGCGGCTGGGCCCCTTTTCTTCTGATCGCCGGGCTAGTTTGGGCTGCAAGCTGTGCAGTGCCGAAAGTGGCCAGGCGCCGGTGGGCCCCCCTCCTTCAGCCAGGGGCCGGGCCTGAGACTCCAGTCCTGGCAGTCCCCCCCTGACGGCGGCCCTGCTCCTATCCCCCTGACCAACACCAGCACAATCCAGAGACACATTTACGCCTTCTACCAACACCCCAACCGCACCCAGAGTTACCCTCCCCCCTTGACCAACATCCCAATACCAGCAGCAGTTACACCCCTCCCCCACCTAACACCAGCAGCAGTTACACACTCCCCCACCCTCCCTTACCTAACACCAGCAGCAGTTGCAGTTACAGTACACCCCCCTCCCCCATACCAACACCCCATCACCAGCAGCACTTCCAAACCTCCCCCCTTACCAACACCAGCAGCACCAAGAATATAACAGTAACACTTGTTTAGAATATAAAAAAACTTCCTTACCTGATGCTGGTGATTGCTGATCTCCCATCCGAGGTGACTTTGTAGTCTGTAGCTCTCTGCCTCCCATAGACTTGACACAACAATGAACCAGCCATGCCCGGGAAGCTGACAGAGCAGAGCTCAGGGAGGCGGAGCTTCTTAGGCTCAGCCTCCGAGCACACTGATGCTACTGCTGCTGCATATCCGGCTGTCAGTAGCAGCAGCTAATTTTTAGCGAACGGGTCTGTATAGGGCCAATAGCCTATTATAATAATTTCCTCCACTGGGTTTTGTTATGATGTTTTTATACAGAATTTATACAGAATTACAATCCAATTTGCAAATTCCTCCTATACATTGCAACTTAAGTTTTCCTGCTGGTAAGCCTGTACAATTAAGAATGTATTACATCCATTTTTTTCCTCATCAGATTACAAACTTTTTGGCAGGAAATTGTTAATTACACAACATCTGTTCTTCACAAGGCCTGCCTTATATAACCACATGGAAAATGTAATGGGATTAAAATATATCAGAGGATTATAGGAATGCAGTGGAGATTTGAGTACTCACTTCTGTTATCTAGGATAGCCGAGCTCTTTATAGCACAGAGACATAGGTGCCGTGTTGAAGGCAAAAACAAAAACAAAAATGTTTTTCAAGACACAAATATTCATCTCTCCATGGTAATTCTGTATGTATTAATTTACGCTCATTACAGTGTCAAAAAGTGCCTATTGTTGACAAATAAACAGTAAGGGAAATATTCAATTAGCCGCATGTAACCCCGCAAGAGTGGCCCGCCATCTTCCTGATCTTCACGATCTCTCAATCTAATTAATTGTGCAATTCGATGGCTTCCTTTGCTTGGCACATATTGGGGCCTATTCATAGTTGTACGCTGGAGGGATATTTTCACAATTGGATGATATTTTTCTGATCGGCGCATGCTTAGAAGCTGCATTTCACATGTGCAGATCAGGTCCCGCTATGTCGGTTGCCGTGCCCCAATAGTATCCGTATGACTGACTTGCTGCTGGCGTTTGGGGGCAGCGGCTGCAGCTGATACAATATGTTTTTAGCACAGCTGCTCAGTATAAAGACACAGCGGCTCTGCAATACTGTCCATCTCTGAATCAGTTCCTTGTAAGGAGAAAATCAATGTTATTCACTACACCTTTCAGTGTTTTATGTGTTATGGCTGATTGGTGTATGCTCAAACAGATCATTTAAAAAAAAAATGGACAATAATAGTTCAATATTAGACATTGCACATCCCTGTGTAGTGAAACATATTAATGTTTGAATTCTACCATAGCTATACTGTAGCTTAAAGATTGTGGATCACTCTACCTGCTGTGGATGTTAAACTTCCAACAAGTCCCACCACATTTCCGAACATGCCTTACTTAATACATGAGAATACTTCACATGATTGTTTTGAAAGTATTACGTATTAAAAATGTTTGTAAACCCCTGAAGTAAACACTTAGGAAAATGCCATCTATTTTTAAAAATATCAATGTTTTATTACATAAAAAGAGCATGATAAAGGAAAACTATACCAGCTTTAACTGTAGTGCCATGTAAGCTTCAATTTTTTTAAAATCATTTTCTCTCTCTCTCTATATATATATATAAACCACCCATTGGTTTATTATCATCACCTTTTCTTATTACCCCCTACCACCTGAAATGAAGACAACTGAATTGCTATTTAAAGAGGTCACAGCCAAATTTATTGACCGAATTAGAATTGATAATTAAGGGTGGCGAGAAAAGCAGTGCCACAAAAGGATGAATGTGGGTGTTAGGAGGGGCACAGTGGTGGAAACAGGGCTGTAGAGAGCCTGGCCGGGCCCGGGTACATGTGGGGGTGTGGCCTAACCACGGGAGGCGAGGCAAAGCCCCCCAGCCCAGCGCTAAGCAGGGGGGGGAGGCGTGATCAGTGTGCTCGCTCCCCCCACAGCCATAGGAAACTGCCCCGTCGGGCCTCTCTAGCAAGCCCGGGCCTGGGTAAACTATACCCGCTCCCCCTCCCCTCTCGGCGCCCATGGGTTTAAAAACAAGAAACAAGAAAAGGATAATGGAAAAATAAACCGAAGATACTCAGACTTATGCTGTATCCCTTCGGCTGCCCAACCACTGCTGTACCCCTCTGCCGTGGCCTGGGTATATCCCTGCAATCTCTCTGCTGGGCTTTGATGGCTATCCTGTATCTGTGCTGGCTCCTGGACAATGGTAAGATGGCTGCATGCTCCTGACCCTATATACCTCCCCCCAGATAATTTCCATCCTCTACTTCCTGTAAGCTGACCACACTATCCTTACCTTCCCCCTGCTAACTCCGACCTGCTCTCCCATAACTCACTAAACCAGGTTTTTCTAATAACAAACTGGACGCTTACATATCCTCCTACGTAATTTAGTACTCGTATACTTTAAGCCATCCATTGGTTTTACTATTATCATCACCTTAGCTTATTACACCCTACCACCTGAAATGAAGATTCAGACAACTGAATTGCTATTTAAAGAGGTTCCAGGCAAATTTATAGATCAAATCAGAATTGGTAATTAAAGGTGGTGATAAAAGCAGTGCTTACTCTCGGGATACAGTCCCCTATTGACATTCCACTTATTAACTGTATAATTGGGGCGGGGTATACATCCTGCCCCTGCACAATTCAGCTGGGGGGTCTCACTTCCCCTCCCTTGGCTTAGCACTGGCCCATCCTTAAGATGACGACCAGGTCAAACCTTGAGTTTACGACAAACTCGTTTCTTATCTGAGGGAAGTGCCGGTCAACACTTATTGCTCTACTAGAGGCCACCGAGGAGCACTGCTTGCCGCCAATACCTGGTTCATGTTACAACCAGACCCGCCACACCCTGTGGCCCCTTAGCCCTACCACATGCCATAGCATATGTCCTCTATAAACATTCCCAAACCTGTGTCTGATAGGTGTACTCGGTCTAGCCTAAAGAGGCCTGTCTCACCGAACCATAATCTAGTGTGCCTAACCACCCTCCCCCTGTTCACTATCACACAAAGGGATATGGCCCTATTTACCTTCTTTCTGACCCTTTCTAACCCGGCCACGCCTTGGCCCCTGGGGGCGATTTCCAACCGCACAATTACCACATTGGGACACCGCGCCCCTATTCACTGTACGTCTGCCCTTATCACCCTAATAAGATCGATACCTTTACACTTAGCCAAATCATTACCCCTTAGGTGTATTACCATCTGCTCTGGTACACCCCATGACTGGTCTGCCCTGAGTAGGTGCCCTTGCAGATTCTTCCCAACCATGCCACCTGCTGTGCCACCTTTCCAGATGTTTGATGCCTGCTGGCACAGTAAATATAAGAGTGACCCATAATCCACACCCGACACGCCCTTGTAACCAAACCTGTAATGAAGAGTTTGCATGTTATTAATAGTTGCAACCCACCACATTAATATATCACAGCTCCTCGGGATGCGTGCTTTTAAGCGACCCCCATGAAGGTGAAAACCACAAAACCTCTATTGTGAGGGCAAAATTGGAAAGCCATTCATTCCCCCAAAGCAGTGGGTAGCATAAGGCCTTGGATTTCAGAAAAGACACGCAGGGAGCATAACGGCACATTTAACAATTCAATTTCTCCCCCCGCAGATAAACTTTATAAGCCCTAGACTTCCAACAACCAAGCTTTTTAATGGCGCTGATGGATAACCCGCCCACTGCCGTGCAGGTTTCTAAGCCTTTTCTAAATGAATGTGTGCCGTAGTCCGCTTCTGTCAGTTTTACATCCTTATACATCTTTTGAAAATACTATAAAACTGGAATTTTGTCAGTGGGGACACATTACTATGCGATAACCATTGGTACTTATGGTTCTGTAATCGTCTTTGTGTAAAAAAATTTCTGCTAGCGTCATGGGGCAAATTAATTTAATGCTCTGCGCAGCCATTGCTCACCTCAAGTAACCTTGTGGTTACATCACTAGATACAATCTCGCGGTTCCCACCATAGACTTCAATGGAGATTTCTCTCCATTGAAGTCTATGGAGGAGACAGGCTGACCGTACACAGCCAATCAGCGAGCTGCTCCAACGGAGACGCCTGCTGATTGGCTGGTGGCTCCTACAGTGACTGAGGCACACGTTGGCCCCAGTCATTCGCGTGGAGGAAAGGTATGTGTAAACACATACCTGTCCTCCTGTCAGGCTAGGTTTCGGGGTATTTTCGGTTTGTTTTTTTTAACCCCCTGGATGCCTACAAGGAACGAAGAGGACCTGAATTACGTATAGGAGATGTGAGTATGGATTATTTATTATAGGTATCCCTATGGAATTCTACTGGACAAGTGGACATGATGGCATCAGGGATACTAGTTAAGTATATGTGATAGTGAGTGTGAATGTTTGTTATATTAAACTTTTATTGAAATGGTGTGTGTGTTGTGTTTTTTTACGTATTTCTTTGGCTGTGGAACTACAGGTACCAGCTGGCCCGTAATGCCCTGCATGCTGGAACTTGTGGTTCTCCAAGTACCAGCATGCGGAGGAGGCTTGCTTGGACGTGTAGTACCTCAGCTAAAGACATAGGCCCTCATTCAGAGCCGCTCGTTAACAGCAGTACGCTCGTTGCGTTCCGATGTTGAGAAACCGCGCATGCGTCGGTGTAACACTGCGCATGTGCGTACGGCAGATTGCGAGCTTTTTGTCACTCGTTCGGCAAATTGCGAACAGGAAGTGACATGTCAAATGTGATTGACAGAACAGGCCGTTTTTGGGCGTTGACGGGGGTGGAGATGGGAAAACGCAGGCGTGGCGAGGCATTTTTTGGGGCGTACATAAATTAGCTCATGCGAACGTCAAATGTGTTCGTACCAAGTCATACGTCACTGGCTGATCCTCTTTCCGTTCAAACTGCTCGCACAGCTTGGGGTCTGGATTACTCGACCACAATGGCGATGACTTGTCTTCTGGCCCGGGCCTCCTCGATGTTTCATCGATTTATCACGGCTTGGCAGAAAAACAATCAACTTTGGATTGCAAACCAGCTTGTAATGTGTTTTTTTTTTTTTCTTTGGGATAGCACAAAACCGTACGCAGCTGAAAATCTCTGCTGCTAATTTCAGGATTACACAATCAATTAGCGTATTTTTGTAGGAATGTATTTTACAATTTTGTTAGTGTTTTTTGATATTGTAACAATATTGTCATCATGTTTGTGTGTATTGTAACCTTTTGCATTGGGCTGGAGTTTTGGGGGGGTTTTTTAACAAAGTGTTCCTTAAAGTAAAAAATTTTTTTAACCCTTTATTTGTGGGAAATAAAAAGCTAAGATTTCATTTTTTCCTTGTGGTACAGGATTAGTTAGGTTAGTGTATGAGTCATGTGTTCTACAGTCCAAAAAATCTATTGTGAGTTATGATAGGCTTGATGCAGTGACATGCGTAAGCTAATTTAAATAAAGAAATGAACCCAGTAAAATATGCGTGGGTAAAAACACGGAAACCAAATGGATAATTGGCTCAAACATGTATTTTGGCAAAAGAAAACCATTGTTTAAACCGTACGTATTCTGCGGGTAAACAAAAACACGGACAAGAGTAAAGTTTATTGAAAAACCAAAAAAAAAAAAGTAACACATGTGAAGAGCAATTAAGCTAATTGATATATTGATTGGCATGATACGATTGAAGGAGGTAGGCAGAATGAACGAGCAGGTAATCGGAATCTGACAGGCCCACTTCCGGTTTGTACTTGTTCGTGCGTTCCCTGCAAGCCACATTGGGGATGTACGCTCGCTATTTGGCTCGCTCGTTAGCTAGAGGAGGGGTCGGTAGACTTTGGGAAGGAAGTTTAGCTGCGTTCGAAATGACGTGCGAGCGCTTAAATTAACATATTTCGGCACGTACGCCGAACGTACGAACGGCCACTTGCCTCCGGGTCTGAATCAGGGCCATAGAAACATAGAATTTGTCGGCAGATAAGAACCACTTGACCCATCTAGTCTGTCCCTTTTCATGTATCCTTTAGGCAACTAAAGACAATATTTAAACATCCATTTTACACTACACTTTGACATTATCAACCCGGCACCCACCGCCCACGGGTGCCGGGGATAGCCCCGGGCTATCAGTCGAGGCCTGGGGTGACCTGGAGAAGCGGACCCCTTTATTGGGGGGGTCCCCAACTCCCCAGGGATCACCGGCCTGAGCTGACTAGCGTTCAGGGGTAATGTTTTGGCCGGGGAAACCAGTGAAAGGTTTTCCCTGGCTGTGGCATTACTCCCCCGCTAGAAAGAGTCCGGTGTTGGTTATGGAGATACAGGGGACCCCTACTCATTTTGTCCCCTGTTTTTCCACAACCAGGGCCGGCTCAGCAAAGCCTTGTGCTGGTTCTTAATATACAGGGGAATCCGCATTTTTTCCCCTGTATTTTTAGAACCACGACAGGCTTTAGAAAGTGACAAAGGCAGGCAATCATGTAGGGGGACCGGACCTGGGACAGCTGCAACTGCACCATGAAGTAAATGGCCGCCAAAAACCTCAGAGGGGGAGAACAGCTCAGAGAAGCCAGACCTCAGAGGAAAGGCACCCTGAGCTGAAGGGAGGAGCCGCTTAAATAGGGAAGCTGTCTCCCCTGGCTGATTATTAACCCCTGGGAAGCTGGTTTTCCGCAGCAAAATGTCACTGGTGGTCCAGTGGATCGCGATGGCTGGTGTCAGCATCCACACTCAGCACCTCCGGTCTGTCCCCTGAGACCAAAGGTATCGACTGCCTTAACACGCGGGTCACCGCGAGCGGCGACCCGCCTTACCTGTCCTCTAAAGTCCGGTTGCAGTCTGGGTCCTGTCCGGGGGCACTTGCTAGCATTGACCCACGGAATGCCCGATGAGATCCCCAGATCGGTACTGGCGTCGCGGCCCGGAGGGGTGACAAGCTGCAGCGCAGATGTCCCTCGGACAGTCTGCTGCTGCGTGCTCTATGAAGAAAAGATTTCTTATCATAAAAATAATAGCTTAAGCCAGGGCTGCCTAAGCAGCCCCCTGTGTAATGGTGACCGGACTCTGTGTGTGCTATATAAATAACGTAATAAATAAATGGGAGCCTGAGCTTGGGGCGGGGCTGGGCTGCTGAGTGTTGACTGACAGCTGAGCTGAGCCTGTCAAGTCGGCGAGGTGGGCTGTCCTAGCACATTGTGTTGTATGTGGAAGCCGGAGCTTGGGGGCAGCGCAGGGCTGCTGGCTGTCAGCCTAGTAGCTCTGAGCAGCAGTGCAGCTGCAGCACTCTGGGGCACACTTGCCTACCCTCCCGAAATGGTTGGGAGCCTCACGAAAATCGGGTGTTGCTCCCGACCCCCCGGAAGAGGGGGCAAGTCTCCCGGCTGGCGCAGCCCCTTTCAACCTCTCCCTCCCCCCCAACGGCATCACCACTTACCTGGTCAAAGTTGCTGGGCCGGGAGAGCTGAATCGCGTCATCGTGGCCCCGCCCCCGGCCATTCAATGCCGATAATACATGCATTGTGAAGCGGGGGCGGGGCCGTGATGACACGATGACGTGGCCACGCACCCTGTTCCTCCCGCAAAATGGGTCACACCCCCTTTCCCCCCACTGCAGTGCCGAGCTGGCTGCCTCCTCCCGGAAGAGGCAGCCAGTTTGTCGGCAAGTATGCTCTGGGGTCGATTCAGACCCGGACGCTAAGCTGCGCTCTCTTGCTGCCAAAAGGGGCCTGGTATGCAAATTCCGCGATCGCACTGTCTGGTGTAAGAACGCCCTCTATTTCTTAGAGAGCGACGGCAGAATGAGTGCACGCCGGTATAAAGATGCCCCCTTTTCTATCTTAGCACACGTCATCTCCATGAAATGTATGATTAATCAGAAACATTGAGAGCCACCGGAGCTGCACGCAGCGCTTGAGGTAGACCCTACTCCACCGCAAGCACTGCGATCACTGCAGGCTGAAATACAACCAAGTGACGTGTACAATGATGCTTCCATGCTAATTATGCACACACATAAAACTCAGTTTTGACGGCCAGACACGCCTGCGTTTGCAGCACCACTCCCCCGTTCACCAGGCTTGCATACCCTCCCGATTTGGTCGGGAGCCTCCTGAATATCGGGTGCCACTCCCGACCCCCCGGAAAGACAGGCAAGCCTCCCAGCTGCCGCCTGCCTCCCGACTACCTACTAGAAACGCCCACAGTGGGGGACCCGATAACGCGATTCGCTCTGAATCGCGTCATCGTGGCTCTGCCCCTGCTTCACAATGCCACAGGGCCACGATGACGCGATCATGCAGCCACGCCCCCAAAACGGACCCATTGCCCGGCCACGCCCCCCGCTGTGTGCAGGCATTCAGCTCCCTCCCGGAAGGTGGGAGCTGAATGTCGGCAAGTATGTCGTTCACAAGCACCTTCCCCTGTTACCACCCACAAACGGCACTATCTATCGCTCAAAGTAGCGCTCAGTCTTTGTGTTAAGAGCGCAGGATTCCTGACCGCAATGACTGGTTTGCACACGCGCATTGCGATGCATGTGCAGACGGACGACAATCGCCCATAGCGAGCGTCCGTGGCTTAGCGTCCAGGTCTGAATCGGGCCCTCTATCGCTAAGTGGGACAAGAATACCATTGGACCCAAGGCTACCATCAATGGCGGGAAGCCATCTGAATCTCCGCCATCGATGATGCTTGGACTGGTTCACTGTGTCATTCAGTTTATATTGTCAACTTTCAAATTCCCAGTCTTAGTACAGCTGTAACCTACTTCCTTTTACTGGTACTGTTCTGCAACTTTGAAAAACAGAGAATAAATTAAAACCAACCAGATAGTAGAATTTGAGTGGGATGAGAATGTTTAATTTTTCCTTAAAGGAATTATTTTGAATCATTTAATAGAACAATGGAGTTGTCCTGATTACTACCTAGACTTGTATAGCCTTTTATACCTGACAAAATGCAAGTGAAACTGAAATGAGTAAAGTTGTGATTTACATAGACAAACACTTACATTGGCAGCTTTCTGTCTAGATTATTACATTATTCTTCAGTACGGAAACTTCTCCTTATTCTAATGATGAGGCTCAGTAACGGGGTGATATCTGACAAATTAAATATATTTTAAGCTTAAATTTAATTTTTTTTAAAAAGGAGGAAGAATCTTATGTGTGTCTGTCCACATGAGGAAAACCACTCAGCAGAAAAACTGGATAAACACTGGCCTCCTGATGAAACTCCTTGTGTGACCCAATACAGTGAGATAATGGAGCCAGTGCAACATGAATTCTGGCTGTCTGACTAATATTTTTATCTACAGTAGTGGGTGGTTCTCCTTTCCTGGGATAATGAAGATCAGCACTTTTACTATCTGCACATATTAGCAGAAAGCCTGGGGAAGATCAAAACGTGCCAATTCTTTATTTTAACAATAAAGCTGGGTACACACACTAGACGATATGTTGTCCGATCCCGCAGATTGGAGTGACAAATCTGGTACATTGTCTAGTGTGTACCCCTGATATGCGCACTCCCGCGGGTCATTTGCGACTTTCCCCATCCCTACTGCAGGGCCGACGGGAGATGGCGTCAACGATGCCATGCGGCAGAATGTAGCATGGCGCATTCCTGCCCCCGTCGGACCAGGCATCTCTAAGTGTGTATATACACTTGCTGCATACCGGGTTCCATCACCCATGACGTCGGGCTGGGTACACATTGTCTGATGTGTACCCAGCTTAAGACAACATCTTACTGATCTATTGCACTACTCATAGTTGAACAAATATGTACTACTGAGCATGCACAAAATAGTCTTAACACCCCGACGGCGCATGCGTTATCCTCAGTGTATGCACAAATGCGCTGCTGCATATGGGATTGATGGTATCATGGACACTCCTGGGTGGTGACTGGGAGGTGGACTAAAGTGAACGCACAAAATCCATTGCGTGGGCGTGTTATGGGAGTGTCACAGGTGTGTGAATGACAGCCGCAGAATTCTCAAATGCAGAGCAGCAGTCACAGAGGCCAAGTTCAGACGGAACCAATGCACCTGCGTGCTGTAAGTGAAGAAAGCAGTGGAGAGGAATGCGCTTCTGCACTGTCTCCTTTCTTTGAAGTAAAGCCGGTCTGAATGGTCGCTGGGTGTGTTTCTGTGCATGCATGGCTGCGCCATCGTTACTTTATTGAGTGTTGCAGTGCTGCACTAAGCTCTTTAAAGATCTGAGTACCTATTATTTACCACTGATATCACCACTGCTGCATAGTCACAACACTGCTGTGTATGTTATCGGTGTTAACCACTGTTTCCGCTGTGCCTCAATAAACCTGCAAGCCTGTTAGGGATCAGTGGGCCTGATTCAGACCCGGTCGCAAGCACTGACCGGCTAGCGACGGGTGCTCCGTCGCTCCGGGTCTCGCACCAAAGGGGGCGAGCTGTCGATGGTGATTGACAGCTCGCCCCATTTGGTAGGCGGGAAGGGGGGGTGGCTGGCCAAACGGAGGCATTCCCGAAGGAACGCCTGCCATTTGGGGACGGCCCCACTGACATCACCAGTGATGTCAGTGGGAGAGTTTCCGGCTCTATTAGAGCCAGAAGCTCTCTGGGGCTTGCGGCCACGAGACCCTACCACAAGGGTCTCGTTGCAAGCCCCATGGTCGCGATGGTCTTGACCATCGAGACCATCAACTTGGCCGCTCGCAATAGCTGTGGGTGGTCAGCCACAGCTATGCGAGCGGCCAGGAGGCCAGACAAAAAAGAAAAACGCCCTGATTTAGAGCGAGCGCTCGTTCAGAGCATCCGTCTCTGAATCAGGCCCACTGTGTGGTCTAAACTCTCATAATTCCACTGGTGGCTATTGTTTACTTCCTAGGTTCTATACCAATAAGACATATCTTTAGAAATGACGAAACCTGTGAGAACCATTCCGAGGACCCTGTGTGAGGCGGAGCTGGTTGGGAAGTGAGAAATAGAAGAAAAGGAGCTAGATGGGGATAAAAAGTAAGTAAGTAAAAAATTAAAATGGGGCACTGAGTGGCATATTGTGTTCTTTGGTGAGGGTACTCAGTGGCATATTATGTACTGGGAGAAACTGAGTGGCATGTGCTGGTTGGCATTTTGTGTACTGGAGCACTGTTTGGCCCATTGTGTACTCGAGGGCACTGAGTGTCATATATACTGGGGGCACTGAGTATCATATTATGTACTTGTGTCACTGTGTGGCATATTATGTACTGGGAGAAACTCAGTGGCATTATGTGCCTGGTGGCATTTTGTGTACTGGGTCACCGTGAGGCCCATTGTGTACTCAAAGACACTGAGTGTTATATTATGTACTGGAGGCAATGAGTGTCATATTATGTACTGGGGCACTGAGTGTCATATTATGTACTAGAGGCACTGTGAGGCCCATTGTGTACTCAAAGACACTGAGTGTCATATTATGTACTGGGGGCACTGAGTGTCATATTATGTACTGGGGGCACTGAGTGGCATATTATGTACTGGAAAGGCACTGAGGATTGGTGGGCAGTCTAGCACTTATAGAGGCCCAAAAATTTAGCCACACCTCCTCCAGCGTACATTGGTGGGGCACGAGTATTTACTCTTGACCAGTGCCCTAAGATTACTAATTATGGCTCTGTCTTCTGCAACAGTTATGAGCTATGGAGAGTCAATGCAAACAACACCAGACAGACCACAGTGCCGCGGCTGATAGTGCTGCTGCATCTGAGTAAGTGTCACTTGTGACAACCTGGCTCCCTCTGCCCAGTGTCTCCTCTCAGCAAACTCCCACTTAATACCAAGTAATCCTCTATTTGCAATGTCATAAATCTTTTCTGGGAAAAAAAATGTGCATGGATGCAACCTATTATCTATAGGGCTCACTTGTGGAAAAACTGCTCCAGATTCCACATCTGAAGCGTCCACTTTGACAATAAAGCTATGGTCTTGATGCTGAAGTAAAGGAGCTATCAGAGATGCTCTCTTGAGAGATTCAAAGTCTTGTTAGAAGACCTGTGCATGTGCAGATCACCTTCTGTGAGTTCACTCGCAGTGACAAAAAGCTGCATCCTAATTGACCAGGCTGTGGGTGGAGTGGGGGCAGCATCAGGCAGTGGCCCAGAAAATGGGGGCATGTTGGCCCAGTAGAAACCAGTAGTTGCGTCCTTATATGCAGCTTCACTGGTTTCAGCTGCATGAAACCACCGGCCATTTTGATTAACCTGAAGGTTACTCAGATGACCGATGGTCATGCAGAGTGATCCGATGGCTGGTCCTCGAATGCAGCTGCGGATCCCAGAAGCCGCTGACGCCTTCTGCGGTATTAGCACAATAGCAACATCCAAAGACACAGCTGCTGCGCAATAACATCCACCTCTGAATAAGGCCTGTGTGAATTAGGTGGCCATTGAATGGGGGATTAGCAGAGTGACAATTAGAACCTGGACCCACAGCAGCAGAACACAGGGAATTTCCAAAACAGCACAGCCAGAAAATAAAGAAGTCACTAATATTTTATTTTCCCAAAACAATTGTGTAACAGGGACAGAAGGATACGTTTCAGTTTGCAGAGCATTTAGAGAGAGCGAGAAGAATGCTCTGTTACTGCTTAAAGCGAGGAGAAGCCTGGGGCGTTTTTCTGCCATTCACATTAATAAGGCAAATGCAGTCTGCTTTCTCTATCTATTGTTCATCTCCCTTTACACTTTAATTAAAAAACACAAGATGATCCAATAACACAAACAGCCAGGTATTATTAATGGGTTGTACTAATCCACTTATAACAAAGTTTTGTACAGTGCGGCCTCTGTCCCAAGGCTCATTTTACATATAAATATGTGCTTCATCTTCTCGTCCAAAAGGTAACAATGACTCCTCATTCACTTCATATTATTATTATTATATTTTCACCCACATGTCACCTATGGGTTTGCAGACTTAGGGCCTGATTCAGACCCACTCGCGAGCGGCTGTCCGCTCGCAAGTGGGTCGATGTTATGCACTGAGCATGCGCACGATGGAGGGAGCTCCGTCGTGCGCATGCGCCAGACGCGACGAGCGAAGGAAAGTCCTTCGCTCGTTGTGTCTGATCAAAGGGGGCGTGCTGTCGATGTTGATTGACAGCACGCCCCCTTTGGTGGGCGTGCCGGGGGCGTGCCTCCCTGACGGGGGCGTTCCCACGGGAACGCCTCCCGTCAGAAGCCGGCCCACTGACATCACTAGTGATGTCAGTGGGAGTGATTTTGGCTCTGATAGAGCCAAAATCACTCCGGAGCTTGCGGTTGAAAACCTCAACCGCAGGCTCCGGCTCGCAGTTTCGATGGTCGCGATGGTCACGACCATCGCGGCCATCAAAATGCACGCTCGTATAGGCTGTGGGTGGTGACCCACAGCTATACGAGCGTCCAGGAGGACGCTCCATTTTCATGGAGGGCGGCCCTCATTCAGAACGTGCGCTCTGCTCAGAGCGTACGGCTCTGAATGAGGGCCTTATTTATTTGTCTTTGTATTTTTTTGCCATGATACGACAATGTTCCAGGGCTCCAATAGAGGTGGCAGCAGGTACTAATTATCTGGGCCTGGGCTAGAGGGAGGGGCCCGGCAGGGGTCTGCTGCCCACCCCCCTCCTTTAACTGTCAACAGGGTCGGACTGGCCAACAGGGGTACAGGGGGTACATTGCCTAAGGGCCCCATCGCCTCCTCTAGGTGCCATGTTCCAGACTGTGCCCTGAATTGTACATTGTTACTTTATTAGAGGGTCAGTTACCTTGTGGAGCAGAGCCACCCATAATCTTATGTTCTAGGGTTGCTTCTATAAGGAGCTACACCAAGATTTGCCTCACAGCTTGCCTAGCAACTAGGTGGCTGGCCACAACCCCTCTGGTGGCTGTCCCACCCCTTAATGCCCCAGTCCGCCACTGCCTGTCAGTGGACAGCAGCTAGTGTTCCCTAGCCCAGCACACGCTGCTATGTGCTGGAATGCGGTGGTACCAGGTAGACTGCTGCTCTCCTCTGGTCAAATTGATATCGCCCCCCTCCCCTTCCCCGGATTTGCCCTAGGCCAGTGGTGTCAAACTCGGGCCCTCCAGCTGCAGTGCTATTACACATCCCAGCATGCAGTGCCACAGTTGTTTAGTCTACTGCTGTTTTTTTTTTAATTATCAGATTGTTACCACTGTATTTATGCTGTGCATGTGGATTATCTTTCATCTTAATGGGGGCTTCACTAATATTTTATTAACGTGCATGTAATTGTGTGTCGAATCGAGATTATAGATGTTGTGCAATTATATTAGTTCACGGTTGATTCTTTGGATTTATCACCAGTCATGCTTTGTCCTACTTATGGATTGTGTAAATGGTTTATGGAATTAATTTCAATGTGTCAGATGGAGCACGAAATAAACTCAATGCTTCAATTTCATAGGTCATGGTTTAACCAATGCTTCAATTCCGTACAGTTATTAATTAGTCGCTGGAGAGACTGAGAGCCCTGTTACTTTGTAAGCAATGATATCATTTATATTTGTGGGCTCCAATAAACTGCTGTATTGTATAACAGAGCAGTACAGAGTGACACAAGACATTACAGCAAGCATTGTGGCAATGCAGGAATGACCATTTTAATAAAGAGTCAAAAAAGGAATTACCCCATGCTCCACCAGGAGAGTGCCACTAGTAGACTTCACAGTAATGGTACCTAGATTTCAGATGCGCACAAGAGCTTATATCACCAATGGCCTCGTGTAGAAAAAAGACAAAATACATCTTTGTTTAATTGGATGAGTCTTCTCTTTCAAATGAGTTGATTGCCCAAAGTCATGTTATATAATTACAAACATATAAATAGGTTACAAACATGAACCCTAATATAATAGTTTTTATCCTAATCCTTACATGGCTATAATAATAACCGAAGACTAACTGATTGTTCCCCATGTTAGAAGCACAATCCCACAATAAAAAAACACTGCTGTGTTCTACGGGATTTGATCCTGGGACCCTGTGGACTTGAACCACAGCAAATGCAGTTTGTTTAGTCTTATGTTTCTGTCATGCTTGAAACTTCTGAACTGTCCATTCTCTCCACCCACTTCCTGGCCACATCCAATCTCCTGCGGACTGTGGGTATATAAAGCAGGAAGTCAACACAATCAGTGCTGGTTATATTGCCTGCCTTGCTGGACTGTGCTGAGCCTGCTGCGTTCATGTAATAGTGAATAATAATACAATATATTATATTATAATATAATAATCCTGTGACCTATTTCTGACCCGGACTGTTCCTGGATTTTCCCATTCCTTGGCTTTATGACCTCAGCATGTTCCTGGTTATCTCTTTGCCTGCCCAGAAATTGGATTGTGACCTGATCTTACTCCACGCTGCTTGCTCCAAACCTGGAACTTTGACCTTACTATTCTGTTTGCTGTCTGCCCTGACCTCTTGCCTGTTTCTGGACTTATCCTCAGTCTAACCCATTTTTGGTACTCCTGGTATACTCTGCCACTGGTGTTCTGTCCAATTGTTAACAGTCACATTCAGTACTTACATAGGGGGCCATAACCTGGGAGTTGTCAGCAGCATTGGCCAAACTTCCTTGAGAGGGGACCCTAGTCAGCAGTTGATCTTTGATCCTCTGTGCTAAGTAGTGCAAAAGTAAACTTACTTAATCATGGACTAATCATCGACGAATCATGAGTGCATAACACCCCTAGATTTAGTCTTATATAAATAAAATACTAGTTCAAACTTTGAGACTACTCTATATTCTAACAGGGCACTAAGATAACTGCCAATGTTCTGAAAGCTTTGCACAGCATATGTTGTAACAGTAATAATGTAGGGGGCTTTTTTTTCCCTGTACTTGCATTATTTGGATACAATTGCAAGTTATTCCTTCTCACTAATTAAATAAAGTGACCAAGAATTCAGAACAATAAATCCAGTCATAATAGAGAAAGGAGCATCATGACCATTATAGCAAAGGCAGGATAACCATTATATTCTTTCTAGTGCAGATGTGACCTGGCAGCAGCTACACTTCCTGCTAGTTATCATTACTAGTCACCGACTAACAAATAGATGGAGCACCCCTGACGTCCCTGCCTTAACCCTTTCAGTTTCAGAGATAATTTTCTATTACCTTTTTGAATGCATCGATAGATGTAGGCATGTGCGGGCAGTACCACCGCAAACAACGCAGGGACCTGTGGTGGCACCTTCGCTGGCCCATGGTCCCTGCATCTGGCTAATAGGGTGTCTGGAATGGTACCCTACAGACAGAATCACTGCTGTGATGCCGCTCTGGAGCATCCGCTGAGAGTGCTCTAGGAACAGCTGTTGTTCCGGGCGCTTGCAGCCCCATCCCCCTTGGCATGACGCCATGTGCTCGGGGAGGGCATGTCCAGAGCTGTAGATACCACAATGTATTTCTTTTCCTATGTCTACACAATATAATGTAATGAAATGTCATATACACAACAGATAAAATTTCCTGGAAAGGGTTATTAATAAACGTGAAAGTTGCATTTACCAATTTAAATATAATTAAATCCAAACACAAATAAATTAACTGATACTAAATTAAATTCAAACATCTGTTATATGCCCCCTTCAAAACCCTGTCAATTAAGTTCATAATAGATGGCCGCAAAATCATATAGTGTAACAGACATACTAATTAATTAAGTACTTTCAGCTGGAAAGGTGAATCTGCAAACACCCATTCAGAAGAGGCTAGATTGTGTGGGAAAATATGCATACAGACATATGCATACACATTTTTACCAGCGTACAGTATGTGTAGTATGCAAATGTGTGTCCTGCACTAATAAAGCACTATTTAGGCACTAAAGCTGGGTACACACTTGTCGATATATTGTTAATTAGATCGACGAACAATATATATCGCGAGTGCATCGGCGGATGTGTATACGAGATATGTCTGTGAACAACGTGCCGTCCCTGCACCACAGCCGATGCCGATATAGCTGAAAGATATGCAGTATCAGTGCATCTACATGTGTGTACGGGTGACCTGCCCACCGCCCCTACACTTGCTGCAGGACCCGCAGTCACAGACACCACAAATTTAAATATCCGCCCATTTGCGATGTCTTTTCAGATTGGCAACTATGTATATAGCTAACCAATTGGCCGTTCCGTGATTATAGCGTGTATCCAACATAAGACTCCATTGTATGCCTCCAATCTTTCATGGCCGTCTGTGTTAATGTGTTCATGGTGAAGACACACTCTATGTTTAAATCAACCGCAGAAGTCATATGATTTGCATGATGGGTATTTTTATTAAAATAACAATAACTATATATATATATATATATATATATACACTCTGTATATACCAATGTGTAGAGAGAGGCGGCACTCAGAGACTTTCTAACAAGCAGTGAACCCTATGCCAGAGTAGTTTATTGGTCAACGTTTTGGGGACCAAATCCCCTTCCTCAGGTAATCCTCAGGTAAAGCCGCAGAACCTGTGTATTTCATATGTGTCCCGAAATAAAGAAATATATATAATGCTGTAATGGTTATGTCTGTACATAGAAATTTTTTTGGAGAAATGTACTCCTTGTACTCCCAGTGTATGAACTATGGAGACACACATTTTTTTTTCAGAATTTTTGTTTGTCTGTCTGTTCATTGGGGCATCACGCAAAAATTACGGGATGAATTAGAATTGCGTTTTTAAATATTGTACAGCTTAGAAAGAAACTGAGGTATGTATTATCTCAATGTGACATCAGGGAGAGGAGCAATAAAGGAAAAACAGATGCTTGACACTCGGCGCATGTAGTGTGCAAACTCCTCAAGTCAAAAATAACCAGATGTATATAAATACACTTTTTTGGGGACAAATGTACAACGGATGATTGGCTGAGACCAAATCTTAAATTAATATCTGGCGACGCCATTTTGTGTCGCCTCTGACTGCACCATTTTGCGTCCTCAGTACGATACCATTGTGTACGATGCTATATTTGATTATTAGCGTTGTGCGTCTGTTTTGCTACTGCATATTGTTGAAAGTCCAATCAAAACCTATACGTACATTAGATAATACATATAAAACATACAAGACGCACAACGCACAGTTGCGCTGTACATCAAAAGCAGATAAGCACAAAACATATAGTCGCACAACGCATACTAGCGAATTATTCTCACACCCACACATGCAATCACTTATAACAAGGTTCCCAAGCATTAAGGTTAATATTAGAGGTTTTATTAGCAAATACTTATGTTGTGAAATGTAATGTACATAATATTTAAGGTACAGAAACTGGTAGACATGTCATGTTTGGTACCATTCTAAATCACTGTTTATTTGCAGATCTAGGGTTCTATCGGCAAGGAGATCGCATCATGCGTCTGCAAGTTATGAATCATAGGGAATTAGTGGTTAGAATGTATATATGTATGTAGTGTCTTTGGCTAGTTTAGACCAGTTCTTCGGCGGGAAAACCACACAAAGCAATGTCTGAGGAACTGGGACATACCCCTAGTGATGCTGTATGAACTGTCCAATGACTTGCATCGTACCAGAATGCCCAGGAGCAAGACCATATGGAAATCTGTTAACTAGTTTCTTTGTTCTGTAAGGTATATAACCTGAGTACTGATTATAGTATACAGCCATTCTTCTTGGATGACCACAGGCTTCTGGATAGACGACTGTATACTGGGACCAGTGCGCACGTGTATGGATCGCCTTGTACCTTATTTACTTGCTGTTTGCACTAATTGTCTAGATCACAGCGTGTTATACTTTTCATTGAACAATATAACTTTTTGTGCTTTGGAACCACATTTGGATTGGAAAGCAATTATTTCTTAAGCGACTTGTAGCACTAAATAGCGACATTTGGGTATAGAGATTTAGAGGTATCAATAATATATATACACTATATATATATATGTGTGAGTGTATATATGACTGGCTTAATCCACGGCACTCACCAATCTGGGGTGCCCTTGGTATGTGACAGCACCATCTACAAAAAAATATCTTACAAACTCGGCACTCACTTAGTTTTCAAACTGTAATTCCTTGAATACGGGGAATGTTAGTTCCAAAATATTGCATTCATTTGTCAAGCAGTAGTCTTTTACTGTTTGGAACATGTTTTTTTAATTTTTTATTTGGATACTCTTATGTTTTCTTCAACTTGATAGTTTAACTGTAGCACAATTGTTTAGTAGCATATGTGTAATACATGTAGTGTTTGTTTGTCATTGAACATTGTTTGTTTGTCTTTTTGTTCCAGCGCTTGACCACAGGATCCTTGTACTGCTGCAGCATCAGGCGTTGCCTAGCAACGGTGCGTCCCTGCTATGGGTCAGGCTCAGGAACGGCGCTACGTCATCATCGAACGTCCCGCCTGGCAGGCTGCGTGGATCCAGCGTTTGTGTCAGTGTTGGTGGTGTTGTCTTATAAGAAGGGGTAAGTGCATGTAATCCTTTGTTGTAGGTGTTTTATTACATATATTTGTGTCTTGACAAAGTGCTTTGAATACACCGAAAGGTCGACTATGTTCTTATGGATGTAATCTTGTGAACACAAGTTTCTTTGCATATTTAAAAGAAAATTAGTGCCATCTATCTATCTGGTGATGTATTTGGGGAGCAGTCTATAGCTCCTCCAGGATCAGGACACCGGGGCAATATTGCATTTTGTTATAACGAGTGTCGGACTTCACTTGTTTATATATATATATATATATATATAACAAGTCATATCTGAAGGACACTACAAACTGTGGAAATTATAAAATGGAGTAGATCTTA
The DNA here is from genome assembly GCA_031769625.1 of Taudactylus pleione. NCBI lineage: Eukaryota > Metazoa > Chordata > Amphibia > Anura > Myobatrachidae > Taudactylus > Taudactylus pleione. The sequence goes on along the minus strand of JAUIMM010000091.1, from coordinate 1,694,173 downwards.
CATGTGGGTGACTAGACGTACAGTCATTATATATGTGTATAGACAAAACAAAAGAATAGATGCATGTAGGGAGTTTCTGGAAGATTTAATGATCAGTGAACCACATAGAGCTTTTATATGTTATCTTATGGCTTTTATAGTTAACCATAATTATTTAAAATTTTAGACCAATTTTATCGCCAAATTTGTGGTATGCTAATCTGTTCATGGGAAGCTGGGAGAGAAAACATATATATGAGAATAATCCATTCAAGGAGAATATTATTTTGTATAAGAGATACATAGATGACATTATAATAATTTGGGATGGTTTGGAGGAGTCCTTGGAGTCATTCTTCTCTCACATTATGAACAATAATATGAATCTCAAGTTCACATGCAGTACCAGCGATCAGTCAATTGAATTTCTTGACCTGGTACTAACACACGAAGGAGACAAAATAATCACAAACAATTTTAGAAAAAAGGTAGACACCAACTGCTACTTACACTATAAAAGTGGTCACCTAAAACGATGAAAGGACAATTCCAAAGGATCAAATGCAACTGTAGCAAAGAAGAAACAGCATAAGAACAAATACAGCTATATATATACTGACAATTTTCTGGAGAAAAATTATCCAAATGAACTTCTATCAGAAGCGGCGATTAAGACTGAACAGGGGGAAAGATCTGAGCTATTGAGATATAAAAAGAAAGCTACACGAAGAGACAAGTCGGTCCCCTTCATAACCACATACAATAACCAGGAGAGAATAATTAAGAACACCCTGACAAAACATTGGTATATTTTACTGATGGACCCAAACCTGAAGGAAATACTCCCATTGAAATCTTCAGTGGGGTATAGAAAGGCCAGATGTCTGAAGGACTCCATAGCCCCAAGCATAATGCATAACACCAATGACCAAAGGACTCACCCCATACAGAAATGCACCGGGAGTTATAAATGTGGGAAATGCAACATTTGTAGATATCTACATCCACAAAAATGAGAACTTTTAAAAACTCTGGCAATTCTAAAGAATACAAAATGAAGCAACACATGAAATGCAATTCTACATCTATTATATACATACTGGAGTGTACTTGCGGACAGGGCCAGCGCTGCCCGCTCAGCACACTCTGCTACTGTACCTGTCCTTGCTACAGTAATGTGCCCTGTTGGTGCCGGCTGCTGCAGCCTGTCATACTGTACGACAGGCTGCGGTGCCGGCAACATGAAGAGCAGCTCCCACTGCCCCTCTCTGCCTTCTTACTGTACCCTGCCTGTTGCTGCTGGCTGCTGCGGTCTGTGCCTGTCAAACTGTATGACAGGCAGCAGCACGAAGAGCAGCTTCACTTCAGCACCTCCCCCTCCTCTCCCCTCCCCTCTCCATCTTCTCTCTCCTCCCCTCACAGAAGTGCAGTGTAATGGCGTTCAGCCGAAGAGGAGCCTATGCAGAGAGAGGAGGGACATCAAGAAAAGGACAGGAGAAGATAGCAGAAGCAAACAAATGCAGAAAAAGGTAAGTGTTTTATGATAAATGTTTATATCTATTCAATAAGGGATTATTTAATTAAGTAAATCTATTTGGGTTATAGATAATGGTAGGGGGTGGGGGGGTGTATGTATATTTGTAGATTTAATATTAATTATAATTAATTTATTAATTATGATTTAGAATGCATGCATTCATTATAATATAAACATATTATTTTGTGCATTGTAGGCATTTTCACACAGTGATGACCTTCCCTCGCTGTCAGGTAAGCATAGACTTCTTTATTGTTATGTTACTATTTTTTTGCTAATTAATGCTGTTTCCCACTGCCCATCACCCACTGCCCATTACTCACTGTCTCTCCCTAGCGTCACCCTCTGCCCGTCTTCCACTGCTTCTCCCCGGGCCGCTGGCCTCTTCCTGTCACCTCTCTCTCCTGTCACCCACTGACTCTCACCATCTCATCATCACCTCTCTCACCTATCCCTCTCTCCCTGTCACCGACTGATTCTCGCCATCTCCCTGTCACCCTCTCCATGTCACACCTCTCTCCTGTCAACCATTGACTCTCACAATCTCATTGTCACCCAGGGCTGCCAAGAGAAATCCTGGGCCCCGGTACAGCAATTTCTGGGGCCTCCCTAGCCATATGCAGCGCTTGACATTTCTGTTGTCTATTTGAGGAGACGGCAAGATCTTATTAGCCGCAGCGTATAGCAGCTGGATTAGTGTTTCCACTAGACTGCGTGCAAGACAGGGAGTCTCTGCATGCACATTCCAAAAAAGTGGGTGTGGAAGAGCCGGCACTCCTTTGCTGTATACCAGCACACCACATACCTGCACCTGCATACAGTGCCTTCCTCCTGGTTACCCGGCAGGGTACCAACCATAGAAATCCAACGGCACTCCATATTTACCAAGTCGTCTGAGTGCCGCCTCTAGTGTTGGATTTCTACACACACACATATGTATATATATAACAAACCCAAACTGGTCCGGCACTACTCCAAACGGTAATCTCGTTGCCTCCGTGCCCTCCGCGAAATTTGTAAATAGACCCAATATTCAACGGCACTGAAGGTCTTAATTAATCAAACTCTTTATTGTTCCACCAATGTTTCAGGGCTTCCTTGACAAAAGGGCATAGAAGCCCTGAAACGTTGGTGGAACAATAAAGAGTTTGATTAATTAAGACCTTCAGTGCCGCTGAATATTGGGTCTATATATATATATATATATATATATACACACACAATAAATATATATATATATATCGGTGTATCGTGATATGGATTAATACAAATCTCTTTATATAAGACCTGGAGTGTTGCCTCATTCTTGTATAGCTTTTACATTATTACATTGGATGTCACCCAGGCAAAACAAACCAGTCTGGAGACTGAGTGCCCGTCCGCTTGTACAAACATATATATATATATATTCTGGAAAATGGGGTGGAAAGGACAAGCACCAAATAGTGTGATAAATTAAAAATAAATGTCCCCGTGCTCAAATAATAATGTGCGTACCAAAAGAAAATTCTTTAAGGCTTATATGGAAATCCTGTCGAATGAACAATGCTGGACCCAGGTTTCTAGTGCCAGAGAGGACCTTAATGAGAAGCGGCTCTTAGCAGAGCCAGATGGGAGAGAAAGACAATATAGTGTAGTATTTCCAGTACAGGGAACCTGGTATTAATGATTATGCGTACCCAATATATTCTTGTGTGAAGGTATAGAATTGTATCCTTGGTTACTCATCCAAGTTTCCTTTTTCTTTCAGCCCCAGAGATACCCACATATAGTGGTGATGGGCTTCAAATGAAACAAATACCCATCATCAGGAGTGGTGTACTTAAAACAGGGGGGCTTTATTACATGAATGGAATAATGAACACAATATGGGAACAAGTTAATACAGGGAATGAATTAAAATTAAAGTGCTTATCTGTGAGGTAGCATCAAGTCTTTGGGAAAGGCTGGCAGTTCCCAATGCGTTTCGTCCTTTGGACTTCCTCAGGGGTAGAGATATGGGTATGTAGGCACAGCCTCATATACGCTACAAGAGAGGTGATCAATAGATTGAAATTGGCGCTAATCACCGTTTAGCGCATGCGCAGTACGCCGTGGCCATCCTGGTGACATCATCCATGATGTCAGAGGTATCCCAAGATGCCGCGCATGATGCACTGTGCATGTGCGACTTGCGGCAAACAAACAGCGGCTTGTGCTAATAAGTCCCGCTGTGTGTGCCGCGTGTATGAATCGGGGAGACCCAGGTTAAAGTATACATTGAAACTGAACAGTCAGGAAGCAATACAATGCTCCTGATAAAAATTATGAACGGCAGCCATTTTGTTGGTTATCCAAAGATAATTGGATGACGGGCTGCCATTTTGTTGGATGGTAACAGGCCCATAGAGGGACAGAATTAAACGGTGGCCATTTTGTTGGTTATACAAGGATTCACAGTGAATTAGAAAGTCTCTTATGGACATAAATATATAATCAAAGCTTAGTATAGAACAGTGTAGTAATTATGATTAGTACCATGTTAGCATAATAAGTTAATAATTAGATATGGTAGTTAGGATACTTAGTACATCAAACAGACAGATAATAAATATTATAATTATTAACACTAAAAGTAATAGCGTAAAAATGGAATCATTATTAAAAATTAATTAAAACATACATAAAATAATGAAATAAAACATAATCATAAAATAGAGATAAAACCATCGGATATTGTGATATCACGTAGAGCATAGCAGTAGAAAGGTATATGCAGAGTTAGTTTAAGAGCAGTTTATAAAAAAGGAGCAATTTCGTAATTATCGTTCAAGCCATGGGGTAATAGTGTGTTCAATTTGAATATCCAGTACATCTCTTGCTGGGAGAGTTTTATGGCAAAGTCTCCCCCTCTAGTGCCTAATTTCACATGTTCAATACCCCTAAAGAGTAAATTCTCTGGGTTCGCATCATGGTGTGTTTTGAAATGCCTGGATACCGAATGGCTTTCAACCTTATTTTTTATATTTCTTACATGTTCCTGAATTCTGAGCTTAAGGTTTCTCTTGGTTTTGCCTACATATTTTAGGCCACAGGAACATTCTAGTAAATAAATTACTGAACATGTATTACAATTAATGAAATGCCTCATATTACATTTTTTTGAGTTGTTAAAATTATAAAAAGCTCTTCTGTTGGGATGTATATATCTGCACATATTGCAGTGACCACATTTATAGGCCCCTAGACATTTATTAAGAACTTGTTTGGTGGATGGAATTTGTTGAAGCATACTTGGGGCTTGGATATCTTTAAGGTTTTTAGCCTTCTTGTAAATGATGGTAGGTTTGTTAGGTAAGATATCGGATAAAATGGGATCCATTTTCAGTATCCCCCAATGTTTGATGAGAACACGTCTGATTCTTTTTTCCTCTTTATTAAATTGTGTGATAAAGGGCACCTGGTCTTCCTTTTTAGGTTTAGTCTTGTATTCCAGGAGTTCTTTTCTGTTCAAGTTATCTGTTTTTGAAATGGCTTCCGTGATAAGTGCTTCTGGATAGCCTCTTTCCTTAAACCTGTCAGCATAAATGTTAAGTTGTGCAGAACAAACTGTTTTATCGCTACAGTTGCGTTTGATATGGTAAAACTGAGAATATGGGATGTTATCTTTCCAATTTTTTTACATGTCCACATTTATAGTGTAAATAACTATTGGTATCCACTGGTTTGATATACGTTCTGGTAGAGATTTCATCATTGGATCCCTTCAAGACAATATCTAGAAACTCAGGCCCTGATTCAGAGCTGGACGCTCTGACCAGAGCGCTCGCTCTGAATCAGGGCCCACCTCCATAATTATGGAGCGTGCTCCTGGACGCTCGTATAGCTGTGGGTCACCACCCACAGCATATACGAGCATGCAGGATGATGGTCGCGATGGTCTTGACCATCGCGACCATCGCCACTGCGAGCTGAAGCCTGCGGTTGAGTTTCTCAACCGCAAGGCCCGGAGTGATTTTGGCTCTATCAGAGCCAAAATCACTCCCACTAGTGATGTCAGTGGGGTCGGCTTCTGACGGTAGGCGTTCCCTTGGGAACGCCCCCATCTGGGAGTCACGCCCCCGGCACACCTACCAAAGGGGGCGTGCTGTCAATTAACATCGACAGCACACCCCCTTTGATCAGACACAACGAGCGAAGGAAAGTCCTTCGCTCGTCGCGTCTCGTGCATGCGCACGACGGAGCTCCCTCCGTCGTGCGCATGCGCAGTGCAGACCATCGACCCACTTGCGAGCGGACAGCTGCTCGCGAGTGGGTCTGAATCAGGCCCTCAATCTCATATTTGTTGTAGATTGGAGGTGAATTTCAAATTAAAACCATTGATATTAATAAATTCAATAAAATCACTAAAATCTTTCACACTCCCTTTCCAGATGATGATAATATCGTCAATGTATCTTTTATAAAAGTGAATAAAATGACTAAAAGGGTTATTATTAAAAATATGTTCTGATTCCCAGTTCCCCATTAATAAATTAGCTTAGCTAGGCGCAAAAATAGTACCCATCGCAGTGCGGCATATTTGTAAGAAAAAATCATCTAGAAACTTAAAATAGTTGTGTGTTAAAATGAATAAAATCAAACCACAAATAAATTGTTGGTGGTTCACATCAATAGATGGATCATTCTCTAGGTATTTTTTACAAGCTTCAATGCCTTTATGATGTTCAATGCTGGTATACAAAGCTGGTATACAAAGACTGGACATCTATAGTGGCCCACATGAAGCAATCATCCCACCTAATTTCCTGTATCAAATTTAGGAGACTGGTCGTGTCTTTAAGGTATGAAGGAAGGAGTTTCACGTATTTATTGAGAAAGATATCCACATATTCAGATGCATGTGAAGTGAGTGAGTCAATGCCCGCTATAATGGGTCAGCCTGGTGGGTTTCAGATCCTTATGGATTTTTGGCAGATGGTAAAAAATGGGCATAACTGGATTAGACATCATTACACATTGATATTCATCTTTTGTGCTCAAATTTTTTCAGAAACCTTGCACAAGTAGTTCTCTAAAAAGTTCTACATATTCTTCTGTGGGGTCTTTAGTTAATGGTGTGTATGACTTTGGATCATCTAAGAGCTGTACAGCCTCTTTAGTATAATCTGACCTGTTCATAATAACAAGACCTCCCCCCTTGTCTTATATATATTCGCAAATGACAGCGACACTCCATGATTTGTAAAGCAGATGAATACTATACGTTGAGGAGGGCACCCATGTAATTTTGCCATTTGCTACACTGTAGTGCCAGTTCATCTCATATATATATATATATATATATATATATTTATATATATATATATATATATATATATATATTAGAGATGAGCGGTTCGGATTCTGTGGAATCCGAACCGCTCCGAACATTGGGGATCTGAGTCCACCCGAACGCTGTTCAGGTGTTCCCTGCCTGACTCGGATCCCCGTTCGAGGCCGAGCCACAGCCTCCTGATGTCGGATTCTCACGAGAGAATCCGACGTCAGGGCCCCGCTAGTGTAAGGCAGGCCGCTGTGATAGCGGTCTGCCCTACACAGATCAAACACACAGCTGCCAGTGGCAGCTGTGTGTTTGTAATAGCAGCCAATGAGAGTCAGGCAGACTCTCATTGGCTGCTGCACGGAGGGAGCCGGTTGGAGCTCACTCATGAGCTTCGTCTTCCGGCTGCTGGGGGCCTGCTAAGGGGGGGCACTACTACTACTGGGGGCCTGCTAGTGGGGGGGATACTACTTCTGGGGGCCTGCTAAGGGGGGGCATACTACTACTGGGGCCACTACTACTACTTGGGGGCACTACTACTACTGCTACTGGGGGCCTGCTAAGGGGGGCACTACTACTACTGGGGGCCTGCTAAGGGGGGGCATACTACTACTGGGGGCCTGCTAAGGGGGGGCATACTACTACTGGGGGCCTGCTAAGGGGGGCATACTACTACTGGGGGCATGCTAGTGGGGGGCATACCACTACTGGGGGCCTGCTAGTGGGGGGCATACCACTACTGGGGACATGTTAATGGGGGCACTACTACTGGGGGCCCTACCACTGGGGGCCTACTAATGGGGGGCATACTACTGGGGGGCATACTACTACTGGGGGCACTGCATAGGGGGCCCTACTACTAAGGGGACTGCATAGGGGGCACCACTACTGGGGCCATTGTGTAAGGGATACCACTGCTGGGGGCATTGTATAAGTGGCACTACTACTGTGGGCTTTGTGTATAAGGGTCACTACAGTGGGCATTGTGTAAAAGGGGCACTACTGTGGGCATTGTGTAAAAGGGGCACTACTGTGTCATAACACTACTGTGTGTCGTAAAAAAAAAAAAAATTATATTTCATCCATGGGGGTCACTGGAACACTGGAGTAAAGAAGTGCAGTATAACGTGCTTAAAATCACCCTCCAAAACTTTACACTTCTCTCCCATTTATACCCTCATAATATGTTGGGTAAACTCTGTAGTTTCATATTTATTTTTTTATTTAGGAGACACTACTTTATGGTGTAATGTGAATCAGGGGCACTATGTGATGGAATGTGAATAAGATTGTGCACTGTGACTCCTAGGGCCGTAGCCCACTTTGTAAACAAGTACTGTAACTCTGCTGGCCGTACCCCACTGGGTGGGTGCACTACTTTTCATTTCTGCCACTGCTGTGTGGCAATGTTTCATAGATGTGCTTTAAATTGCGGTGTCTGTGCCGCTGCGCCGCTGCTTTGTCACTTAGCAACCAGTCAGCTCACTGCAACCTTTGGCCAATAATGGTGAAAACAATATTATAAGCTGTGTGGTGGTCTAAATTGACTATAAATGACTGGAAATTAATGTTATTGAAGTTAATGATACTCTAAGACGAAAAAAAGGACCAATTTATGTGATTTTAGCTTTTTTTTGTAAATTTTTGTAAAAAAAATCCCAAACCAAATTCAAATCCAAATCCAGTCACCGCAGTTTGGCAAATCCAAATCCAAAGCCGGATCACGAATTAGAACCAAATCCAAATCCGGCAAAAATGGTCTGGCGCACATCACTGATATATATATATATATATATATATATATATATACACACACACACAGTACATATTTAAATATATACTCACACAAGCATATCTAGAGTTACCTATCTATAATATATATATATATATATATATATATAGTAGTGCAAATGAGACAAGCAGCACACTCTTGGTAGCAGCAACAATGAGGAGTGCAAACACATAATATGATATGTAATAAAGAAAGAAGGAGTCAGCACATCCATATCAATCCATAGAAAATGTATTAATCCAGTAAAGAACAAATGTTGAGGTTATTTGAGGGGCTTGTGAGCAAAGTCATAGCAATAGTTCATCATGGCACAAACAGCAGGCAATCATGAAAATACTCATCACAAGTCCTCCCTCCAGAGTGTAGCGCCCGACAGCCGTTTCGGTGTCAATCTGACACCTTCATCAAGGGCATATCATACAAACCACAACCCTTGCCTACATATACACCCAACAATCAAAGTAAAGCATACTCACCTGTACATAGACGCACAGCGGCGGGTCATGAGACCATAGCTCAGACACACGCCGGATATGCCGGAAGTGACGCTCCTGGACCGGAACTGGTCACAGGTAACCAAGACAACCTAACAACAACGCGAGCACCGGAAGTGACGATCCGAAAAACGGATCGAGTCACTAGTAACCAGGGCAACGCAACTCTATGAGCAGTGTAAACTAAATTAATAATAAATAACTCCTTAGGTAATAGCTCAAATAAACACTGTCTACAAAGAGAGCACCAGTATAAAAGTGCCATGTACTCCAAAAGGTTGGTTACTCCAGCATATTGGTACGTAATGTAACGTAGCGAGCATGATCCACATCATTGGTGGGTGTATAATAGACAAAAAGATTTTTACAAAAGAAACCCAAAGAAAAAAAGTAGAAAACCATAATACAAAAACAATAACAATACAATGAAAAAAAACAACAACAACATTTCCATAACAGCGAAACCACCAATATAGAGAGACTAAATAAAGTATACAAAAAACTATAAAAAACAACTCAATGACAGCCCCTCATTAAGTCCGTGCGGGGTCACAGTGTTAAGTCGACTAATCCAGAAACATTCACGTTGTAAAAGCAATTTATTACGATCTCCTCCTCTCCTTAATGGAGCAACATGGTCAATAGGAAAAAATAAAAAATCTTTCATAGTGTGACCATATGCTGCAAAGTGTCTCGCTACCGGAGGTGTATTGGCATCAACAGCCCGTAAAGCCTTCTTAATGGACGACCGGTGTAAGGCAATCCTCTCCTTAAGGAGCCTTATGGTTTTACCAACATAGAGCAATAGACAGGGGCACCTGATGAGATAGATAACGAAACGGCTGTCACAGTTCAGATGGTATCCAATATCATATGAAATGTTGGTACTTGGATTAATGAATTGTGCTCCAGTCTGAAGAAACGGGCAGTTCACACAACCATGACATTTGAAAACTCCATTCTTTTGTCGCAACCACGTATTGAGCTTCGTGGCTCCAATGTCGGTTTTAGCCACTGCATCTTTAACATTACTGCTACGTTTGTAGCAGAATAGAGGTTTTTCTTTACAGAGATGTCCTATGGTATCATCAGCTTGAATGATATGCCAATGCTGTAACACAGCTTCTCGTATACGCTTAGACGCAATGGAATAAGTGGAAGTGAACATCATACGTGAAATCTGATCACCACGGTTGCTGCTGACCAATGCTTCGTCCTGCGTCAGAGTTGCACAATATGAAATGGCCTCTTGAATCTCACTAATAGGGTAACCCCTGTCTATGAACCTCTTGCCCATCTGTTGTAGTGCTAAGGGAACCTCAGTAATGTCCGAAGTAATCCGAACAACTCTCAGTAGTTGTGATAGAGGAAGTCCTTTTTTAAGTGATAGAGGATGAAAGCTATCAGCCTGTAACAACGTGTTTTTATCTGTGGGTTTCCTGAATAATCTAGTTGACAATCTGCCCCCAGATTTATAGACACAGACATCCAAATAACAAATGGTGGTTTCACTGTAAGATAAAGTAAATCTGATACTGGTGTCCAATGTATTGAGTGAATCAATAAAATCGGTGAGTAGGCTCACACTGCCAGTCCACACAAAAAATAGGTCATCAATATAGCGTACAAAAAAATGTATATATTGAGAAAACTCTTCATGTGCAAAAATATGTTGATTCTCGTACATATGCATGTACAGATTCGCAAATGCCGGGGCCATATTCGACCCCATCGCAGTTCCCGTTAACTGCAAAAAGAAAGAGTTTTCGAAAAGGAAATAGTTCTTTCGTAAAACTATTTCCATAAGTAATAGCAAAAATTCGATATTAGGACCTCCATAATGTGGACTGCCAGTAATGAGGCCCCTCACTGCATCTAAACCATCTCTGTGTCCAATGTTAGTATAGAGGCTAGTAATGTCAAGAGTTACAAGTAAACTGGAGTCAGGGAGCGAACCCAATGCTCTGGGTTTGTTAATAAAGTCCGTGGTATCTCTAATATAATATTTAGTATGTTGTACCACTGGTTGAAGCCAAAAATCAATGTATTGTGACAAGGGTTGGCACAAAGACCCACACGATGAAATTATAGGCCTCCCTGGAGGCTTAACAAGGGTTTTATGCACCTTGGGCAATACATAGATGAAGGGTATCCTGGGATGCGTTTGTGTAAGGAAATGAGCGGTAGGTTCATCAATATAATCATTAGAAAGGCCTAATGTAATCACTGCATCAATCTCCTTTTTATAAACATAAGTAGGATCATATGTAAGTTTTTTATAGCAGTTAGTATCATTCAACTGCCGCATAATTTCTGACACATACTCATCCCTATTCAACAATACAATACCACCCCCCTTATCGGAGGGGCGGATCACTATATCAGAATTGTCCCTAAGTGTATTAATAGCTATATTTTCTTCCTTAGAGAGATTACAGTAAGAAATCCTTTGATTATCCATAAAAGATAAAGTATCGCGTTTAACTAAATGAATAAAGGTTTCAATTGAGGGATTTGTCCCTGGAGGGTCAAATGTACTCTTGGGTCTGAAATTACCACCAGCATCGATGGGTAAAGGATGCTTACAGAAAAAATCTTTCAATTTAAGCAATCTGTGGAAACAATATAGCTCAACCCCAAATTTAAAGGAATCCTGTCTAAAGGTCCTAACAAAAGAAAGGCCCCTGGACAAGACCCCCAACTCCGGGGGAGTGGGAATATAGGAAGACAAATTAAAAATAACTACTTCCTCCTGCCCCTTTGATTCGGATTTCTGTTGTTTGCGGTGTCTAGCCCCTCCCCTTCTACAGGGTTTTTTCCTTTTGGACCCTTGAATTTGGGTCGAGTTGCATCTCCCTTTAAAAAAGGCACTTGTACATGAGAATGATCAGAATCACTAGCAGAGGTATGAGTATCGACCTCAGAAAATGACCGATCTACTCTGTTCCTCCGGAACCTACTGCCACCCTTATACCCAGGTTTGAACTCGCCCCCCTGCATCCAGGTATAAACTCGCAAATCCTTATAATCCTCTTTCACACGTTTATATTTACTTTTTTTGAACACAAGGAGATCAGAGTAAAACTGATCAACACAAGTCTCAATTTTGGTCAACCAGTCAGTACCAGTATCAGCTTTCAATATACCGAGACCAGTAGATTCACATACAGAAATTTCTTTGTCCAGTGTCACAATGTCAGAATTAACTTGTTCAATTACCAAAACCATCAACTGAAGAGAACATTCATTCAGAATTTGGCACCATTGCTTGCAAAAGGCCACATTTGATCTCCCTAAAGTGGGTTGATTCTTGATTCTAAAACCCCTAGGAATAATTTTCTCCTTGTAATATTGGGAGAGAGTCAAACCATGAAGATTTAATTCTACTTTTCTCTTTCGTAACTTCAGTAAATCTGAATAAATTTCCAAGGGGGAATCCACATCAAAGGCCAAAGATTCAGTATCAGCAAACAAGATACGAGTAATATCCTTATTTTCAAATCTTTTAACTTTAGTTAACTCATCAAAAGTATTCACTGTAGTGTCCATTGTAAAAAGAAAAAAGAAAAAAATCCAAAAAACTCAAGAATTTCAAGCAAACATTAAAAAATTAATTTAGAGGTGCTATCCAGCATAAAAAGGGTTAATAGTAGTGCAAATGAGACCAGCAGCACACTCTTGGTAGCAGCAACAATGAGGAGTGCAAACACATTATATGATATGTAATAAAGAAAGAAGGAGTCAGCACATCCATATCAATCCATAGAAAATGTATTAATCCAGTAAAGAACAAATGTCGAGGTTATTTGAGGGGCTTGTGAGCAAAGTCATAGCAATAGTTCATCATGGCACAAACAGCAGGCAATCATGAAAATACTCATCACAAGTCCTCCCTCCAGAGTGTAGCGCCCGACAGCCGTTTCGGTGTCAATCCGACACCTTCATCAAGGGCATATCATACAAACCACAACCCCTGCCTACATATACACCCAATAATCAAAGTAAAGCATACTCACCTGTACATAGACGCACAGCGGCGGGTCATGAGACCATAGCTCAGACACACGCCGATGATCATGCTCGCTACGTTACATTACATACCAATATGCTGGAGTAACCAACCTTTTGGAGTACATGGCGCTTTTATACTGGTGCTCTCTTTGTAGACAGTGTTTATTTGAGCTATTACCTAAGGAGTTATTTATTATTAATTTAGTTTACACTGCTCATAGAGTTGCGTTGCCCTGGTTACTAGTGACTCGATCCGTTTTTCGGATCGTCACTTCCGGTGCTCGCATTGTTGTTAGGTTGTCTTGGTTACCTGTGACCAGTTCCGGTCCAGGAGCGTCACTTCCGGCATATCCGGCGTTTGTCTGAGCTATGGTCTCATGACCCGCCGCTGTGCGTCTATGTACAGGTGAGTATGCTTTACTTTGATTGGATTAGACATCATTACACATTGATATTCATCTTTTGTGCTCAAATTTTTTCAGAAACCTTGCACAAGTAGTTCTCTAAAAAGTTCTACATATTCTTCTGTGGGGTCTTTAGTTAATGGTGTGTATGACTTTGGATCATCTAAGAGCTGTACAGCCTCTTTAGTATAATCTGACCTGTTCATAATAACAAGACCTCCCCCCTTGTCTTATATATATTCGCAAATGACAGCGACACTCCATGATTTGTAAAGCAGATGAATACTATACGTTGAGGAGGGCACCCATGTAATTTTGCCATTTGCTACACTGTAGTGCCAGTTCATCTCATATATATATATATATATATATATATATATTTATATATATATATATATATATATATATATTAGAGATGAGCGGTTCGGATTCTGTGGAATCCGAACCGCTCCGAACATTGGGGATCTGAGTCCACCCGAACGCTGTTCAGGTGTTCCCTGCCTGACTCGGATCCCCGTTCGAGGCCGAGCCACAGCCTCCTGATGTCGGATTCTCACGAGAGAATCCGACGTCAGGGCCCCGCTAGTGTAAGGCAGGCCGCTGTGATAGCGGTCTGCCCTACACAGATCAAACACACAGCTGCCAGTGGCAGCTGTGTGTTTGTAATAGCAGCCAATGAGAGTCAGGCAGACTCTCATTGGCTGCTGCACGGAGGGAGCCGGTTGGAGCTCACTCATGAGCTTCGTCTTCCGGCTGCTGGGGGCCTGCTAAGGGGGGGCACTACTACTACTGGGGGCCTGCTAGTGGGGGGGATACTACTTCTGGGGGCCTGCTAAGGGGGGGCATACTACTACTGGGGCCACTACTACTACTTGGGGGCACTACTACTACTGCTACTGGGGGCCTGCTAAGGGGGGCACTACTACTACTGGGGGCCTGCTAAGGGGGGGCATACTACTACTGGGGGCCTGCTAAGGGGGGGCATACTACTACTGGGGGCCTGCTAAGGGGGGCATACTACTACTGGGGGCATGCTAGTGGGGGGCATACCACTACTGGGGGCCTGCTAGTGGGGGGCATACCACTACTGGGGACATGTTAATGGGGGCACTACTACTGGGGGCCCTACCACTGGGGGCCTACTAATGGGGGGCATACTACTGGGGGGCATACTACTACTGGGGGCACTGCATAGGGGGCCCTACTACTAAGGGGACTGCATAGGGGGCACCACTACTGGGGCCATTGTGTAAGGGATACCACTGCTGGGGGCATTGTATAAGTGGCACTACTACTGTGGGCTTTGTGTATAAGGGTCACTACAGTGGGCATTGTGTAAAAGGGGCACTACTGTGGGCATTGTGTAAAAGGGGCACTACTGTGTCATAACACTACTGTGTGTCGTAAAAAAAAAAAAAATTATATTTCATCCATGGGGGTCACTGGAACACTGGAGTAAAGAAGTGCAGTATAACGTGCTTAAAATCACCCTCCAAAACTTTACACTTCTCTCCCATTTATACCCTCATAATATGTTGGGTAAACTCTGTAGTTTCATATTTATTTTTTTATTTAGGAGACACTACTTTATGGTGTAATGTGAATCAGGGGCACTATGTGATGGAATGTGAATAAGATTGTGCACTGTGACTCCTAGGGCCGTAGCCCACTTTGTAAACAAGTACTGTAACTCTGCTGGCCGTACCCCACTGGGTGGGTGCACTACTTTTCATTTCTGCCACTGCTGTGTGGCAATGTTTCATAGATGTGCTTTAAATTGCGGTGTCTGTGCAGCTGCGCCGCTGCTTTGTCGCTTAGCAACCAGTCAGCTCACTGCAACCTTTGGCCAATAATGGTGAAAACAATATTATAAGCTGTGTGGTGGTCTAAATTGACTATAAATGACTGGAAATTAATGTTATTGAAGTTAATGATACTCTAAGACGAAAAAAAGGACCAATTTATGTGATTTTAGCTTTTTTTTGTAAATTTTTGTAAAAAAAATCCCAAACCAAATTCAAATCCAAATCCAGTCACCGCAGTTTGGCAAATCCAAATCCAAAGCCGGATCACGAATTAGAACCAAATCCAAATCCGGCAAAAATGGTCTGGCGCACATCACTGATATATATATATATATATATATATATATATACACACACACACAGTACATATTTAAATATATACTCACACAAGCATATCTAGAGTTACCTATCTATAATATATATATATATATATATATATATAGTAGTGCAAATGAGACAAGCAGCACACTCTTGGTAGCAGCAACAATGAGGAGTGCAAACACATAATATGATATGTAATAAAGAAAGAAGGAGTCAGCACATCCATATCAATCCATAGAAAATGTATTAATCCAGTAAAGAACAAATGTTGAGGTTATTTGAGGGGCTTGTGAGCAAAGTCATAGCAATAGTTCATCATGGCACAAACAGCAGGCAATCATGAAAATACTCATCACAAGTCCTCCCTCCAGAGTGTAGCGCCCGACAGCCGTTTCGGTGTCAATCTGACACCTTCATCAAGGGCATATCATACAAACCACAACCCTTGCCTACATATACACCCAACAATCAAAGTAAAGCATACTCACCTGTACATAGACGCACAGCGGCGGGTCATGAGACCATAGCTCAGACACACGCCGGATATGCCGGAAGTGACGCTCCTGGACCGGAACTGGTCACAGGTAACCAAGACAACCTAACAACAACGCGAGCACCGGAAGTGACGATCCGAAAAACGGATCGAGTCACTAGTAACCAGGGCAACGCAACTCTATGAGCAGTGTAAACTAAATTAATAATAAATAACTCCTTAGGTAATAGCTCAAATAAACACTGTCTACAAAGAGAGCACCAGTATAAAAGTGCCATGTACTCCAAAAGGTTGGTTACTCCAGCATATTGGTACGTAATGTAACGTAGCGAGCATGATCCACATCATTGGTGGGTGTATAATAGACAAAAAGATTTTTACAAAAGAAACCCAAAGAAAAAAAGTAGAAAACCATAATACAAAAACAATAACAATACAATGAAAAAAAACAACAACAACATTTCCATAACAGCGAAACCACCAATATAGAGAGACTAAATAAAGTATACAAAAAACTATAAAAAACAACTCAATGACAGCCCCTCATTAAGTCCGTGCGGGGTCACAGTGTTAAGTCGACTAATCCAGAAACATTCACGTTGTAAAAGCAATTTATTACGATCTCCTCCTCTCCTTAATGGAGCAACATGGTCAATAGGAAAAAATAAAAAATCTTTCATAGTGTGACCATATGCTGCAAAGTGTCTCGCTACCGGAGGTGTATTGGCATCAACAGCCCGTAAAGCCTTCTTAATGGACGACCGGTGTAAGGCAATCCTCTCCTTAAGGAGCCTTATGGTTTTACCAACATAGAGCAATAGACAGGGGCACCTGATGAGATAGATAACGAAACGGCTGTCACAGTTCAGATGGTATCCAATATCATATGAAATGTTGGTACTTGGATTAATGAATTGTGCTCCAGTCTGAAGAAACGGGCAGTTCACACAACCATGACATTTGAAAACTCCATTCTTTTGTCGCAACCACGTATTGAGCTTCGTGGCTCCAATGTCGGTTTTAGCCACTGCATCTTTAACATTACTGCTACGTTTGTAGCAGAATAGAGGTTTTTCTTTACAGAGATGTCCTATGGTATCATCAGCTTGAATGATATGCCAATGCTGTAACACAGCTTCTCGTATACGCTTAGACGCAATGGAATAAGTGGAAGTGAACATCATACGTGAAATCTGATCACCACGGTTGCTGCTGACCAATGCTTCGTCCTGCGTCAGAGTTGCACAATATGAAATGGCCTCTTGAATCTCACTAATAGGGTAACCCCTGTCTATGAACCTCTTGCCCATCTGTTGTAGTGCTAAGGGAACCTCAGTAATGTCCGAAGTAATCCGAACAACTCTCAGTAGTTGTGATAGAGGAAGTCCTTTTTAAGTGATAGAGGATGAAAGCTATCAGCCTGTAACAACGTGTTTTTATCTGTGGGTTTCCTGAATAATCTAGTTGACAATCTGCCCCCAGATTTATAGACACAGACATCCAAATAACAAATGGTGGTTTCACTGTAAGATAAAGTAAATCTGATACTGGTGTCCAATGTATTGAGTGAATCAATAAAATCGGTGAGTAGGCTCACACTGCCAGTCCACACAAAAAATAGGTCATCAATATAGCGTACAAAAAAATGTATATATTGAGAAAACTCTTCATGTGCAAAAATATGTTGATTCTCGTACATATGCATGTACAGATTCGCAAATGCCGGGGCCATATTCGACCCCATCGCAGTTCCCGTTAACTGCAAAAAGAAAGAGTTTTCGAAAAGGAAATAGTTCTTTCGTAAAACTATTTCCATAAGTAATAGCAAAAATTCGATATTAGGACCTCCATAATGTGGACTGCCAGTAATGAGGCCCCTCACTGCATCTAAACCATCTCTGTGTCCAATGTTAGTATAGAGGCTAGTAATGTCAAGAGTTACAAGTAAACTGGAGTCAGGGAGCGAACCCAATGCTCTGGGTTTGTTAATAAAGTCCGTGGTATCTCTAATATAATATTTAGTATGTTGTACCACTGGTTGAAGCCAAAAATCAATGTATTGTGACAAGGGTTGGCACAAAGACCCACACGATGAAATTATAGGCCTCCCTGGAGGCTTAACAAGGGTTTTATGCACCTTGGGCAATACATAGATGAAGGGTATCCTGGGATGCGTTTGTGTAAGGAAATGAGCGGTAGGTTCATCAATATAATCATTAGAAAGGCCTAATGTAATCACTGCATCAATCTCCTTTTTATAAACATAAGTAGGATCATATGTAAGTTTTTTATAGCAGTTAGTATCATTCAACTGCCGCATAATTTCTGACACATACTCATCCCTATTCAACAATACAATACCACCCCCCTTATCGGAGGGGCGGATCACTATATCAGAATTGTCCCTAAGTGTATTAATAGCTATATTTTCTTCCTTAGAGAGATTACAGTAAGAAATCCTTTGATTATCCATAAAAGATAAAGTATCGCGTTTAACTAAATGAATAAAGGTTTCAATTGAGGGATTTGTCCCTGGAGGGTCAAATGTACTCTTGGGTCTGAAATTACCACCAGCATCGATGGGTAAAGGATGCTTACAGAAAAAATCTTTCAATTTAAGCAATCTGTGGAAACAATATAGCTCAACCCCAAATTTAAAGGAATCCTGTCTAAAGGTCCTAACAAAAGAAAGGCCCCTGGACAAGACCCCCAACTCCGGGGGAGTGGGAATATAGGAAGACAAATTAAAAATAACTACTTCCTCCTGCCCCTTTGATTCGGATTTCTGTTGTTTGCGGTGTCTAGCCCCTCCCCTTCTACAGGGTTTTTTCCTTTTGGACCCTTGAATTTGGGTCGAGTTGCATCTCCCTTTAAAAAAGGCACTTGTACATGAGAATGATCAGAATCACTAGCAGAGGTATGAGTATCGACCTCAGAAAATGACCGATCTACTCTGTTCCTCCGGAACCTACTGCCACCCTTATACCCAGGTTTGAACTCGCCCCCCTGCATCCAGGTATAAACTCGCAAATCCTTATAATCCTCTTTCACACGTTTATATTTACTTTTTTTGAACACAAGGAGATCAGAGTAAAACTGATCAACACAAGTCTCAATTTTGGTCAACCAGTCAGTACCAGTATCAGCTTTCAATATACCGAGACCAGTAGATTCACATACAGAAATTTCTTTGTCCAGTGTCACAATGTCAGAATTAACTTGTTCAATTACCAAAACCATCAACTGAAGAGAACATTCATTCAGAATTTGGCACCATTGCTTGCAAAAGGCCACATTTGATCTCCCTAAAGTGGGTTGATTCTTGATTCTAAAACCCCTAGGAATAATTTTCTCCTTGTAATATTGGGAGAGAGTCAAACCATGAAGATTTAATTCTACTTTTCTCTTTCGTAACTTCAGTAAATCTGAATAAATTTCCAAGGGGGAATCCACATCAAAGGCCAAAGATTCAGTATCAGCAAACAAGATACGAGTAATATCCTTATTTTCAAATCTTTTAACTTTAGTTAACTCATCAAAAGTATTCACTGTAGTGTCCATTGAAAAAAGAAAAAAATCCAAAAAACTCAAGAATTTCAAGCAAACATTAAAAAATTAATTTAGAGGTGCTATCCAGCATAAAAAGGGTTAATAGTAGTGCAAATGAGACCAGCAGCACACTCTTGGTAGCAGCAACAATGAGGAGTGCAAACACATTATATGATATGTAATAAAGAAAGAAGGAGTCAGCACATCCATATCAATCCATAGAAAATGTATTAATCCAGTAAAGAACAAATGTCGAGGTTATTTGAGGGGCTTGTGAGCAAAGTCATAGCAATAGTTCATCATGGCACAAACAGCAGGCAATCATGAAAATACTCATCACAAGTCCTCCCTCCAGAGTGTAGCGCCCGACAGCCGTTTCGGTGTCAATCCGACACCTTCATCAAGGGCATATCATACAAACCACAACCCCTGCCTACATATACACCCAATAATCAAAGTAAAGCATACTCACCTGTACATAGACGCACAGCGGCGGGTCATGAGACCATAGCTCAGACACACGCCGATGATCATGCTCGCTACGTTACATTACATACCAATATGCTGGAGTAACCAACCTTTTGGAGTACATGGCGCTTTTATACTGGTGCTCTCTTTGTAGACAGTGTTTATTTGAGCTATTACCTAAGGAGTTATTTATTATTAATTTAGTTTACACTGCTCATAGAGTTGCGTTGCCCTGGTTACTAGTGACTCGATCCGTTTTTCGGATCGTCACTTCCGGTGCTCGCATTGTTGTTAGGTTGTCTTGGTTACCTGTGACCAGTTCCGGTCCAGGAGCGTCACTTCCGGCATATCCGGCGTTTGTCTGAGCTATGGTCTCATGACCCGCCGCTGTGCGTCTATGTACAGGTGAGTATGCTTTACTTTGATTGTTGGGTGTATATGTAGGCAGGGGTTGTGGTTTGTATGATATGCCCTTGATGAAAGTGTCGGATTGACACCGAAACGGCTGTCGGGCGCTACACTTTGGAGGGAGGACTTGTGATGAGTATTTTCATGATTGCCTGCTGTTTGTGCCATGATGAACTATTGCTATGACTTTGCTCACAAGCCCCTCAAATAACCTCGACATTTGTTCTTTACTGGATTAATACATTTTCTATGGATTGATATGGATGTGCTGACTCCTTCTTTCTTTATTACATATCATATAATGTGTTTGCACTCCTCATTGTTGCTGCTACCAAGAGTGTGCTGCTGGTCTCATTTGCACTACTATTAACCCTTTTTATGCTGGATAGCACCTCTAAATTAATTTTTTAATGTTTGCTTGAAATTCTTGAGTTTTTTGGATTTTTTTCTTTTTTCTTTTTACAATGGACACTACAGTGAATACTTTTGATGAGTTAACTAAAGTTAAAAGATTTGAAAATAAGGATATTACTCGTATCTTGTTTGCTGATACTGAATCTTTGGCCTTTGATGTGGATTCCCCCTTGGAAATTTATTCAGATTTACTGAAGTTACGAAAGAGAAAAGTAGAATTAAATCTTCATGGTTTGACTCTCTCCCAATATTACAAGGAGAAAATTATTCCTAGGGGTTTTAGAATCAAGAATCAACCCACTTTAGGGAGATCAAATGTGGCCTTTTGCAAGCAATGGTGCCAAATTCTGAATGAATGTTCTCTTCAGTTGATGGTTTTGGTAATTGAACAAGTTAATTCTGACATTGTGACACTGGACAAAGAAATTTCTGTATGTGAATCTACTGGTCTCGGTATATTGAAAGCTGATACTGGTACTGACTGGTTGACCAAAATTGAGACTTGTGTTGATCAGTTTTACTCTGATCTCCTTGTGTTCAAAAAAAGTAAATATAAACGTGTGAAAGAGGATTATAAGGATTTGCGAGTTTATACCTGGATGCAGGGGGGCGAGTTCAAACCTGGGTATAAGGGTGGCAGTAGGTTCCGGAGGAACAGAGTAGATCGGTCATTTTCTGAGGTCGATACTCATACCTCTGCTAGTGATTCTGATCATTCTCATGTACAAGTGCCTTTTTTAAAGGGAGATGCAACTCGACCCAAATTCAAGGGTCCAAAAGGAAAAAACCCTGTAGAAGGGGAGGGGCTAGACACCGCAAACAACAGAAATCCGAATCAAAGGGGCAGGAGGAAGTAGTTATTTTTAATTTGTCTTCCTATATTCCCACTCCCCCGGAGTTGGGGGTCTTGTCCAGGGGCCTTTCTTTTGTTAGGACCTTTAGACAGGATTCCTTTAAATTTGGGGTTGAGCTATATCGTTTCCACAGATTGCTTAAATTGAAAGATTTTTTCTGTAAGCATCCTTTACCCATCGATGCTGGTGGTAATTTCAGACCCAAGAGTACATTTGATCCTCCAGGGACAAATCCCTCAATTGAAACCTTTATTCATTTAGTTAAACGCGATACTTTATCTTTTATGGATAATCAAAGGATTTCTTACTGTAATCTCTCTAAGGAAGAAAATATAGCTATTAATACACTTAGGGACAATTCTGATATAGTGATCCGCCCCTCCGATAAGGGGGGTGGTATTGTATTGTTGAATAGGGATGAGTATGTGTCAGAAATTATGCGGCAGTTGAATGATACTAACTGCTATAAAAAACTTACATATGATCCTACTTATGTTTATAAAAAGGAAATTGATGCAGTGATTACATTAGGCCTTTCTAATGATTATATTGATGAACCTACCGCTCATTTCCTTACACAAACGCATCCCAGGATACCCTTCATCTATGTATTGCCCAAGGTGCATAAAACCCTTGTTAAGCCTCCAGGGAGGCCTATAATTTCATCGTGTGGGTCTTTGTGCCAACCCTTGTCACAATACATTGATTTTTGGCTTCAACCAGTGGTACAACATACTAAATATTATATTAGAGATACCACGGACTTTATTAACAAACTCAGAGCATTGGGTTCGCTCCCTGACTCCAGTTTACTTGTAACTCTTGACATTACTAGCCTCTATACTAACATTGGACACAGAGATGGTTTAGATGCAGTGAGGGGCCTCATTACTGGCAGTCCACATTATGGAGGTCCTAATATCGAATTTTTGCTATTACTTATGGAAATAGTTTTACGAAAGAACTATTTCCTTTTCGAAAACTCTTTCTTTTTGCAGTTAACGGGAACTGCGATGGGGTCGAATATGGCCCCGGCATTTGCGAATCTGTACATGCATATGTACGAGAATCAACATATTTTTGCACATGAAGAGTTTTCTCAATATATACATTTTTTTGTACGCTATATTGATGACCTATTTTTTGTGTGGACTGGCAGTGTGAGCCTACTCACCGATTTTATTGATTCACTCAATACATTGGACACCAGTATCAGATTTACTTTATCTTACAGTGAAACCACCATTTGTTATTTGGATGTCTGTGTCTATAAATCTGGGGGCAGATTGTCAACTAGATTATTCAGGAAACCCACAGATAAAAACACGTTGTTACAGGCTGATAGCTTTCATTCTCTATCACTTAAAAAAGGACTTCCTCTATCACAACTACTGAGAGTTGTTCGGATTACTTCGGACATTACTGAGGTTCCCTTAGCACTACAACAGATGGGCAAGAGGTTCATAGACAGGGGTTACCCTATTAGTGAGATTCAAGAGGCCATTTCATATTGTGCAACTCTGACGCAGGACGAAGCATTGGTCAGCAGCAACCGTGGTGATCAGATTTCACGTATGATGTTCACTTCCACTTATTCCATTGCGTCTAAGCGTATACGAGAAGCTGTGTTACAGCATTGGCATATCATTCAAGCTGATGATACCATAGGACATCTCTGTAAAGAAAAACCTCTATTCTGCTACAAACGTAGCAGTAATGTTAAAGATGCAGTGGCTAAAACCGACATTGGAGCCACGAAGCTCAATACGTGGTTGCGACAAAAGAATGGAGTTTTCAAATGTCATGGTTGTGTGAACTGCCCGTTTCTTCAGACTGGAGCACAATTCATTAATCCAAGTACCAACATTTCATATGATATTGGATACCATCTGAACTGTGACAGCCGTTTCGTTATCTATCTCATCAGGTGCCCCTGTCTATTGCTCTATGTTGGTAAAACCATAAGGCTCCTTAAGGAGAGGATTGCCTTACACCGGTCGTCCATTAAGAAGGCTTTACGGGCTGTTGATGCCAATACACCTCCGGTAGCGAGACACTTTGCAGCATATGGTCACACTATGAAAGATTTTTTATTTTTTCCTATTGACCATGTTGCTCCATTAAGGAGAGGAGGAGATCGTAATAAATTGCTTTTACAACGTGAATGTTTCTGGATTAGTCGACTTAACACTGTGACCCCGCACGGACTTAATGAGGGGCTGTCATTGAGTTGTCTTTTATAGTTTTTTGTATACTTTATTTAGTCTCTCTATATTGGTGGTTTCGCTGTTATGGAAATGTTGTTGTTGTTTTTTTTCATTGTATTGTTATTGTTTTTGTATTATGGTTTTCTACTTTTTTTCTTTGGGTTTCTTTTGTAAAAATCTTTTTGTCTATTATACACCCACCAATGATGTGGATCATGCTCGCTACGTTACATTACGTACCAATATGCTGGAGTAACCAACCTTTTGGAGTACATGGCGCTTTTATACTGGTGCTCTCTTTGTAGACAGTGTTTATTTGAGCTATTACCTAAGGAGTTATTTATTATTAATTTAGTTTACACTGCTCATAGAGTTGCGTTGCCCTGGTTACTAGTGACTCGATCCGTTTTTCGGATCGTCACTTCCGGTGCTCGCGTTGTTGTTAGGTTGTCTTGGTTACCTGTGACCAGTTCCGGTCCAGGAGCGTCACTTCCGGCATATCCGGCGTGTGTCTGAGCTATGGTCTCATGACCCGCCGCTGTGCGTCTATGTACAGGTGAGTATGCTTTACTTTGATTGTTGGGTGTATATGTAGGCAGGGGTTGTGGTTTGTATGATATGCCCTTGATGAAGGTGTCGGATTGACACCGAAACGGCTGTCGGGCGCTACACTCTGGAGGGAGGACTTGTGATGAGTATTTTCATGATTGCCTGCTGTTTGTGCCATGATGAACTATTGCTATGACTTTGCTCACAAGCCCCTCAAATAACCTCGACATTTGTTCTTTACTGGATTAATACATTTTCTATGGATTGATATGGATGTGCTGACTCCTTCTTTCTTTATTACATATCATATAATGTGTTTGCACTCCTCATTGTTGCTGCTACCAAGAGTGTGCTGCTGGTCTCATTTGCACTACTATTAACCCTTTTTATGCTGGATAGCACCTCTAAATTAATTTTTTAATGTTTGCTTGAAATTCTTGAGTTTTTTGGATTTTTTTCTTTTTTCTTTTTACAATGGACACTACAGTGAATACTTTTGATGAGTTAACTAAAGTTAAAAGATTTGAAAATAAGGATATTACTCGTATCTTGTTTGCTGATACTGAATCTTTGGCCTTTGATGTGGATTCCCCCTTGGAAATTTATTCAGATTTACTGAAGTTACGAAAGAGAAAAGTAGAATTAAATCTTCATGGTTTGACTCTCTCCCAATATTACAAGGAGAAAATTATTCCTAGGGGTTTTAGAATCAAGAATCAACCCACTTTAGGGAGATCAAATGTGGCCTTTTGCAAGCAATGGTGCCAAATTCTGAATGAATGTTCTCTTCAGTTGATGGTTTTGGTAATTGAACAAGTTAATTCTGACATTGTGACACTGGACAAAGAAATTTCTGTATGTGAATCTACTGGTCTCGGTATATTGAAAGCTGATACTGGTACTGACTGGTTGACCAAAATTGAGACTTGTGTTGATCAGTTTTACTCTGATCTCCTTGTGTTCAAAAAAAGTAAATATAAACGTGTGAAAGAGGATTATAAGGATTTGCGAGTTTATACCTGGATGCAGGGGGGCGAGTTCAAACCTGGGTATAAGGGTGGCAGTAGGTTCCGGAGGAACAGAGTAGATCGGTCATTTTCTGAGGTCGATACTCATACCTCTGCTAGTGATTCTGATCATTCTCATGTACAAGTGCCTTTTTTAAAGGGAGATGCAATTCGACCCAAATTCAAGGGTCCAAAAGGAAAAAACCCTGTAGAAGGGGAGGGGCTAGACACCGCAAACAACAGAAATCCGAATCAAAGGGGCAGGAGGAAGTAGTTATTTTTAATTTGTCTTCCTATATTCCCACTCCCCCGGAGTTGGGGGTCTTGTCCAGGGGCCTTTCTTTTGTTAGGACCTTTAGACAGGATTCCTTTAAATTTGGGGTTGAGCTATATCGTTTCCACAGATTGCTTAAATTGAAAGATTTTTTCTGTAAGCATCCTTTACCCATCGATGCTGGTGGTAATTTCAGACCCAAGAGTACATTTGATCCTCCAGGGACAAATCCCTCAATTGAAACCTTTATTCATTTAGTTAAACGCGATACTTTATCTTTTATGGATAATCAAAGGATTTCTTACTGTAATCTCTCTAAGGAAGAAAATATAGCTATTAATACACTTAGGGACAATTCTGATATAGTGATCCGCCCCTCCGATAAGGGGGGTGGTATTGTATTGTTGAATAGGGATGAGTATGTGTCAGAAATTATGCGGCAGTTGAATGATACTAACTGCTATAAAAAACTTACATATGATCCTACTTATGTTTATAAAAAGGAGATTGATGCAGTGATTACATTAGGCCTTTCTAATGATTATATTGATGAACCTACCGCTCATTTCCTTACACAAACGCATCCCAGGATACCCTTCATCTATGTATTGCCCAAGGTGCATAAAACCCTTGTTAAGCCTCCAGGGAGGCCTATAATTTCATCGTGTGGGTCTTTGTGCCAACCCTTGTCACAATACATTGATTTTTGGCTTCAACCAGTGGTACAACATACTAAATATTATATTAGAGATACCACGGACTTTATTAACAAACTCAGAGCATTGGGTTCGCTCCCTGACTCCAGTTTACTTGTAACTCTTGACATTACTAGCCTCTATACTAACATTGGACACAGAGATGGTTTAGATGCAGTGAGGGGCCTCATTACTGGCAGTCCACATTATGGAGGTCCTAATATCGAATTTTTGCTATTACTTATGGAAATAGTTTTACGAAAGAACTATTTCCTTTTCGAAAACTCTTTCTTTTTGCAGTTAACGGGAACTGCGATGGGGTCGAATATGGCCCCGGCATTTGCGAATCTGTACATGCATATGTACGAGAATCAACATATTTTTGCACATGAAGAGTTTTCTCAATATATACATTTTTTTGTACGCTATATTGATGACCTATTTTTTGTGTGGACTGGCAGTGTGAGCCTACTCACCGATTTTATTGATTCACTCAATACATTGGACACCAGTATCAGATTTACTTTATCTTACAGTGAAACCACCATTTGTTATTTGGATGTCTGTGTCTATAAATCTGGGGGCAGATTGTCAACTAGATTATTCAGGAAACCCACAGATAAAAACACGTTGTTACAGGCTGATAGCTTTCATCCTCTATCACTTAAAAAAGGACTTCCTCTATCACAACTACTGAGAGTTGTTCGGATTACTTCGGACATTACTGAGGTTCCCTTAGCACTACAACAGATGGGCAAGAGGTTCATAGACAGGGGTTACCCTATTAGTGAGATTCAAGAGGCCATTTCATATTGTGCAACTCTGACGCAGGACGAAGCATTGGTCAGCAGCAACCGTGGTGATCAGATTTCACGTATGATGTTCACTTCCACTTATTCCATTGCGTCTAAGCGTATACGAGAAGCTGTGTTACAGCATTGGCATATCATTCAAGCTGATGATACCATAGGACATCTCTGTAAAGAAAAACCTCTATTCTGCTACAAACGTAGCAGTAATGTTAAAGATGCAGTGGCTAAAACCGACATTGGAGCCACGAAGCTCAATACGTGGTTGCGACAAAAGAATGGAGTTTTCAAATGTCATGGTTGTGTGAACTGCCCGTTTCTTCAGACTGGAGCACAATTCATTAATCCAAGTACCAACATTTCATATGATATTGGATACCATCTGAACTGTGACAGCCGTTTCGTTATCTATCTCATCAGGTGCCCCTGTCTATTGCTCTATGTTGGTAAAACCATAAGGCTCCTTAAGGAGAGGATTGCCTTACACCGGTCGTCCATTAAGAAGGCTTTACGGGCTGTTGATGCCAATACACCTCCGGTAGCGAGACACTTTGCAGCATATGGTCACACTATGAAAGATTTTTTATTTTTTCCTATTGACCATGTTGCTCCATTAAGGAGAGGAGGAGATCGTAATAAATTGCTTTTACAACGTGAATGTTTCTGGATTAGTCGACTTAACACTGTGACCCCGCACGGACTTAATGAGGGGCTGTCATTGAGTTGTCTTTTATAGTTTTTTGTATACTTTATTTAGTCTCTCTATATTGGTGGTTTCGCTGTTATGGAAATGTTGTTGTTGTTTTTTTTCATTGTATTGTTATTGTTTTTGTATTATGGTTTTCTACTTTTTTTCTTTGGGTTTCTTTTGTAAAAATCTTTTTGTCTATTATACACCCACCAATGATGTGGATCATGCTCGCTACGTTACATTACGTACCAATATGCTGGAGTAACCAACCTTTTGGAGTACATGGCGCTTTTATACTGGTGCTCTCTTTGTAGACAGTGTTTATTTGAGCTATTACCTAAGGAGTTATTTATTATTAATTTAGTTTACACTGCTCATAGAGTTGCATTGCCCTGGTTACTAGTGACTCGATCCGTTTTTCGGATCGTCACTTCCGGTGCTCGCGTTGTTGTTAGGTTGTCTTGGTTACCTGTGACCAGTTCCGGTCCAGGAGCGTCACTTCCGGCATATCCGGCATGTGTCTGAGCTATGGTCTCATGACCCGCCGCTGTGCGTCTATGTACAGGTGAGTATGCTTTACTTTGATTGTTGGGTGTATATGTAGGCAGGGGTTGTGGTTTGTATGATATGCCCTTGATGAAGGTGTCGGATTGACACCGAAACGGCTGTCGGGCGCTACACTCTGGAGGGAGGACTTGTGATGAGTATTTTCATGATTGCCTGCTGTTTGTGCCATGATGAACTATTGCTATGACTTTGCTCACAAGCCCCTCAAATAACCTCGACATTTGTTCTTTACTGGATTAATACATTTTCTATGGATTGATATGGATGTGCTGACTCCTTCTTTCTTTATTACATATCATATAATGTGTTTGCACTCCTCATTGTTGCTGCTACCAAGAGTGTGCTGCTGGTCTCATTTGCACTACTATTAACCCTTTTTATGCTGGATAGCACCTCTAAATTAATTTTTTAATGTTTGCTTGAAATTCTTGAGTTTTTTGGATTTTTTTCTTTTTTCTTTTTACAATGGACACTACAGTGAATACTTTTGATGAGTTAACTAAAGTTAAAAGATTTGAAAATAAGGATATTACTCGTATCTTGTTTGCTGATACTGAATCTTTGGCCTTTGATGTGGATTCCCCCTTGGAAATTTATTCAGATTTACTGAAGTTACGAAAGAGAAAAGTAGAATTAAATCTTCATGGTTTGACTCTCTCCCAATATTACAAGGAGAAAATTATTCCTAGGGGTTTTAGAATCAAGCATCAACCCACTTTAGGGAGATCAAATGTGGCCTTTTGCAAGCAATGGTGCCAAATTCTGAATGAATGTTCTCTTCAGTTGATGGTTTTGGTAATTGAACAAGTTAATTCTGACATTGTGACACTGGACAAAGAAATTTCTGTATGTGAATCTACTGGTCTCGGTATATTGAAAGCTGATACTGGTACTGACTGGTTGACCAAAATTGAGACTTGTGTTGATCAGTTTTACTCTGATCTCCTTGTGTTCAAAAAAAGTAAATATAAACGTGTGAAAGAGGATTATAAGGATTTGCGAGTTTATACCTGGATGCAGGGGGGCGAGTTCAAACCTGGGTATAAGGGTGGCAGTAGGTTCCGGAGGAACAGAGTAGATCGGTCATTTTCTGAGGTCGATACTCATACCTCTGCTAGTGATTCTGATCATTCTCATGTACAAGTGCCTTTTTTAAAGGGAGATGCAACTCGACCCAAATTCAAGGGTCCAAAAGGAAAAAACCCTGTAGAAGGGGAGGGGCTAGACACCGCAAACAACAGAAATCCGAATCAAAGGGGCAAGAGGAAGTAGTTATTTTTAATTTGTCTTCCTATATTCCCACTCCCCCGGAGTTGGGGGTCTTGTCCAGGGGCCTTTCTTTTGTTAGGACCTTTAGACAGGATTCCTTTAAATTTGGGGTTGAGCTACATCGTTTCCACAGATTGCTTAAATTGAAAGATTTTTTCTGTAAGCATCCTTTACCCATCGATGCTGGTGGTAATTTCAGACCCAAGAGTACATTTGACCCTCCAGGGACAAATCCCTCAATTGAAACCTTTATTCATTTAGTTAAACGCGATACTTTATCTTTTATGGATAATCAAAGGATTTCTTACTGTAATCTCTCTAAGGAAGAAAATATAGCTATTAATACACTTAGGGACAATTCTGATATAGTGATCCGCCCCTCCGATAAGGGGGGTGGTATTGTATTGTTGAATAGGGATGAGTATGTGTCAGAAATTATGAGGCAGTTGAATGATACTAACTGCTATAAAAAACTTACATATGATCCTACTTATGTTTATAAAAAGGAGATTGATGCAGTGATTACATTAGGCCTTTCTAATGATTATATTGATGAACCTACCGCTCATTTCCTTACACAAACGCATCCCAGGATACCCTTCATCTATGTATTGCCCAAGGTGCATAAAACCCTTGTTAAGCCTCCAGGGAGGCCTATAATTTCATCGTGTGGGTCTTTGTGCCAACCCTTGTCACAATACATTGATTTTTGGCTTCAACCAGTGGTACAACATACTAAATATTATATTAGAGATACCACAGACTTTATTAACAAACTCAGAGCATTGGGTTCGCTCCCTGACTCCAGTTTACTTGTAACTCTTGACATTACTAGCCTCTATACTAACATTGGACACAGAGATGGTTTAGATGCAGTGAGGGGCCTCATTACTGGCAGTCCACATTATGGAGGTCCTAATATCGAATTTTTGCTATTACTTATGGAAATAGTTTTACGAAAGAACTATTTCCTTTTCGAAAACTCTTTCTTTTTGCAGTTAACGGGAACTGCGATGGGGTCGAATATGGCCCCGGCATTTGCGAATCTGTACATGCATATGTACGAGAATCAACATATTTTTGCACATGAAGAGTTTTCTCAATATATACATTTTTTTGTACGCTATATTGATGACCTATTTTTTGTGTGGACTGGCAGTGTGAGCCTACTCACCGATTTTATTGATTCACTCAATACATTGGACACCAGTATCAGATTTACTTTATCTTACAGTGAAACCACCATTTGTTATTTGGATGTCTGTGTCTATAAATCTGGGGGCAGATTGTCAACTAGATTATTCAGGAAACCCACAGATAAAAACACGTTGTTACAGGCTGATAGCTTTCATCCTCTATCACTTAAAAAAGGACTTCCTCTATCACAACTACTGAGAGTTGTTCGGATTACTTCGGACATTACTGAGGTTCCCTTAGCACTACAACAGATGGGCAAGAGGTTCATAGACAGGGGTTACCCTATTAGTGAGATTCAAGAGGCCATTTCATATTGTGCAACTCTGACGCAGGACGAAGCATTGGTCAGCAGCAACCGTGGTGATCAGATTTCACGTATGATGTTCACTTCCACTTATTCCATTGCGTCTAAGCGTATACGAGAAGCTGTGTTACAGCATTGGCATATCATTCAAGCTGATGATACCATAGGACATCTCTGTAAAGAAAAACCTCTATTCTGCTACAAACGTAGCAGTAATGTTAAAGATGCAGTGGCTAAAACCGACATTGGAGCCACGAAGCTCAATACGTGGTTGCGACAAAAGAATGGAGTTTTCAAATGTCATGGTTGTGTGAACTGCCCGTTTCTTCAGACTGGAGCACAATTCATTAATCCAAGTACCAACATTTCATATGATATTGGATACCATCTGAACTGTGACAGCCGTTTCGTTATCTATCTCATCAGGTGCCCCTGTCTATTGCTCTATGTTGGTAAAACCATAAGGCTCCTTAAGGAGAGGATTGCCTTACACCGGTCGTCCATTAAGAAGGCTTTACGGGCTGTTGATGCCAATACACCTCCGGTAGCGAGACACTTTGCAGCATATGGTCACACTATGAAAGATTTTTTATTTTTTCCTATTGACCATGTTGCTCCATTAAGGAGAGGAGGAGATCGTAATAAATTGCTTTTACAACGTGAATGTTTCTGGATTAGTCGACTTAACACTGTGACCCCGCACGGAGTTAATGAGGGGCTGTCATTGAGTTGTTTTTTTATAGTTTTTTGTATACTTTATTTAGTCTCTCTATATTGGTGGTTTTGCTGTTATGGAAATGTTGTTGTTGTTTTTTTTCATTGTATTGTTATTGTTTTTGTATTATGGTTTTCTACTTTTTTTCTTTGGGTTTCTTTTGTAAAAATCTTTTTGTCTATTATACACCCACCAATGATGTGGATCATGCTCGCTACGTTACATTACGTACCAATATGCTGGAGTAACCAACCTTTTGGAGTACATGGCGCTTTTATACTGGTGCTCTCTTTGTAGACAGTGTTTATTTGAGCTATTACCTAAGGAGTTATTTATTATTAATTTAGTTTACACTGCTCATAGAGTTGCGTTGCCCTGGGTACTAGTGACTCGATCCATTTTTCGGATAGTCACTTCCGGTGCTCGCGTTGTTGTTAGGTTGTCTTGGTTACCTGTGACCAGTTCCGGTCCAGGAGCGTCACTTCCGGCATATCCGGCGTGTGTCTGAGCTATGGTCTCATGACCCGCCGCTGTGCGTCTATATACAGGTGAGTATGCTTTACTTTGATTGTTGGGTGTATATGTAGGCAGGGGTTGTGGTTTGTATGATATGCCCTTGATGAAGGTGTCGGATTGACACCGAAACGGCTGTCGGGTGCTACACTCTGGAGGGAAGACTTGTGATGAGTATTTTCATGATTGCCTGCTGTTTGTGCCATGATGAACTATTGCTATGACTTTGCTCACAAGCCCCTCAAATGACATCGACATTTGTTCTTTACTGGATTAATACATTTTCTATGGATTGATATGGATGTGCTGACTCCTTCTTTCTTTATTATATATATATATATAAATATATATATATATATATACTGTATACATATATCTAATATATATATATCTAATACACTAAAGGTTGAATGCATTTATAAATTAATAATATAGAAATTGCAGGAACCACAGTGTCAGTCACTCACAGCAGTCAGCGTGGCACTCCTCAGCTCTTCCCTTCCCCAGTCACATCACTCCGTCTCTGAGCCCAGGCGCCATCCAGCTTGATGCCTGCCACCCTGTTCTCTCTCCCAATCCCCGCCCATCTCCCGGAGCCTGGTGTAGTAGATTGAGAGCCTCGCTAGATGATGACGTCATCATCTCGCGAGACCATTAGCTCGGCAGCGGCGTGGCAGCTGGGAGCGAGTGAGTGATGCAGGCACTCTGGTAGTCCGGTGACCCACTATCCCCCACCCCCCACCAACACCATCATATGAACGAACTGCCGCCCCTGGTGGCAGAGATTGAATAAAGGTGATTTGTCATTTTTTATAAAAAAAAAAAAACAACAGTTGCTGGTGTGCTGCGGCTCAGGCCCCCTGGCATTGCCGGGCCCAGGTAATCAGTTCCCCGCTCCCCCCCCCCTCTCGGCACCCCTGTCATCACCTCTCTCACCTATCACCATCTCCCTGTCACTGACTGACTCTCACCATCTCATTGTCACCTCTCTCACTTACCACTCTCTCCCTGTGAACGACTGACTCTCACCATCTCCCCATCACCGGTCTCTCCTGTCATCATCTCCCTGTCACCCACTGATTCTCACCATCTCCCCGTCACCTCTCTCTCCTGTCACCATCTCCCTGTCACCCACTGATTCTCACCATCTTCCCATCATTTCTCTCTCCTGTCACCCACTGACTCTCACCATCTCATCGTCACCTCACTCACTTGTCACCTCTCTCTCTTGTCACCCTCTCCCTGTCACCTACTGACTTACCATCTCATTATCACCTCTCTCACCTGTCACTCTCTCCCTGTCACCGACTGACTCTCACCATCTCATCATCACCTTTCTCTCCTGTCACCCTCTCCCTCTTACCCACTGATTCTCACCATCTTCCTGTCATCTCTCTCCTGTCACCCACTGATCCCTACCATCACCCCGTCACCACCTTCTCTCATCACCCTCTCCCTGTCATCCACAGGTTCACCATCTCATCGTCACCTCTCTCAACTGTCACTCTCTCCCTGTCACATCTCTCTCCTATCACCCCTCTCTCCTATTACCCTCTCCCTGTCACCCACTGACTCTCACCATCTCATCGCCACCTCACTCACTTGTCACCTCTCTCTCTTGTCACCCTCTCCCTGTCACCTACTGACTTACCATCTCATCATCACCTCTCTCACCTGTCACTCTCTCCCTGTCACCGACTGACTCTCACCATCTCATCATCACCTTTCTCTCCTGTCACCCTCTCCCTCTTATCCACTGATTCTCACCATCTTCCTGTCATCTCTCTCCTGTCACCCACTGATCCCTACCATCTCCCCATCACCACCTTCTCCCGTCACCCTCTCCCTGTCATCCACAGGTTCACCATCTCATCATCACCTCTCTCACCTGTCACTCTCTCCCTGTCACCTCTCTCAACTGTCACTCTCTCCCTGTCACATCTCACTCCTATCACCCCTCTCTCCTATTACCCTCTCCCTGTCACCCACTGACTCTCACCATCTCATCGCCACCTCTCTCACCTGTCACCCCCCTCTCCTATTACCCTCTCCCTGTCACCCACTGACTCTCACCATCTCATTGCCACCTCTCTCACCTGTCACTCTCTCCCTGTCACCCACTGACTCTCATCGTCATCTCTCTGTCCTGTCACTCTCGCCCTGCCACCCACTGACTCTCACCCTATCCTTGTTACCCTCTCTCTCTTTTCACCCTCTTCTTGTCATCCTTTACCTCTCACTGTCTCCTTGCACCTCTCACTATCACCCACTGCCTCTCCCCAGCTTCCCACCTCCCACTGCTTCTCCTCGGCCATCGACCTCTCACCGTCACCTCTCTCTCCCTGTCAACCACTGATTCTCACACTCTCCCCGTCGCCCTCTCTCTCTTTTCACCCTCTCCTTGTCATTTTCTACCTCTCAATGTCAACTACTGCCTCTCCACGGCATTACCATCTGCATGTCTCCCCCTGGCCATCACCTTCTACATCATCAGTGTCACCCATTACACTTCCCTGCTGTCACCCTCCATCCGTCTCCCACTGCCTATCCATGCCATCCATCTTAACATCCCATTTTAATATATTAAAATCACTTATTTTACAACATACTGTATTGTTCATAACATTTGAAAATATGAAACATTGTAGATAGACATGTCAAGAGGACATACAGATGTGACCCTTCTCAGCTTTGCCACGATTAGCGTACCTGCAGGTGTACGCGTGCGTGTGCATGCACCTGCGATACATAGGAATGCATAATGCATATGCTCCCTCGGACAGGACGTGGCTGATTGTGGCTAGACGCAATCGCGATACTGCCGCTCGCAGGTAGGATGAGGGTGGCAACATCTGTATTTGTAGGAGGGCACAAAATGTATAGTTTGCAGGAGGGCACTGAACACCCTAGCACCGGCCCTGGCTGTGGAATCAAATATGTCGGGAAGACTAAAAGACCTTTGAAACTACATATTCAAGAACATGTATGGATTATAAAGAATAAAGTTGAGGGACATGCCGTATCAGATAAATTTTCATTACATTATAACTCCAACCCCGAGGATCTAACTTTTAAACCTATTGAACAAGTAATATTAGGAGAAAGGGGAGGAGACTTGGCTAATAAACT
Source organism: Taudactylus pleione (assembly GCA_031769625.1). Classification (NCBI taxonomy): domain Eukaryota; kingdom Metazoa; phylum Chordata; class Amphibia; order Anura; family Myobatrachidae; genus Taudactylus; species Taudactylus pleione. The sequence continues at coordinate 1,658,416 of JAUIMM010000091.1, read as the reverse complement.
CACAACGTGAGATGTACTGGATTTTTGAACTGAGAACTTTGGTTTCATTGGGGTTTAATGATAGCTATGAAATCGCTCCATTTTTATGACTTGAATCTCTTTAAAATTTGGTTATTATGAGCTTCCTTAGGACGTTTTACTGGGGAATACATTGTACTGGACATTTGTTTACTGTCATACCACCCTCTTAATACCCAATCACGTCTGATCTTGGAAGTTAAGCATTTTTGGGCCTGGCCAGTACTGGGATTGGAGACCTCCTGAGAAGACCGGGTACTGTAGACCTGAAATGACTGTGGACTGTATAGACCATCCAGACAACTGCGTCATAGAAGGATCATGCTTTATAAAGATTTAATTATGTAAGAGATGTATTTTTGAACAACATGGTCTTTTCCATTTTCTCTTATTATTTCTGGCTGCTGTGAATATGGAAAACGAAGGTATACCAAGGCGCTTAAATAACACTCGTAATATCTGTAGCTGCAGCAGTTAAGAATAAGGGGAAATTGCAACCCCACACAAAGACATGAATAAACAAGAAAAACTGTGCTAATATGCAGACAGGTATAAAATAATAAGTTAATTTATTGAAGTCAAGTAAAATACCAAAAAATAAATAAAAATATCAAGAAATATGTATAGATATATAAATGGTGGATGGAGTTAGTGAACCACTAAAAATAACCACAGAATATCTAAAAGTAATGAGAATGAATGAATATCAAAAAAGAAAATTAATTAATTAAAAAAATGAATGCATATAAAAAATAACATACATTTAACAATAAAAAACACGTAATCCACAATGAATAAATCTGTGCTAAATTGATTCGCTGGTATATATATATACATATATGTATATATATATATATATATATATATATATATATATATTGATTCGCTGGTATATATTGATTCGCTGTTATATATAAAGAATGGCACAAATATTGCTGTATTTGGAGTTATAGAGCAACAGTCATTGGCCCTCATTCAGACCCACTCGCGAGCAGCTGTCCGCTCGCAAGTGGGTCGATGGTCTGCACTGCGCATGCGCTCGACGGAGGGAGCTCCGTCGTGCGCATGCGCGAGACGCGACGAGCGAAGGACTTTCCTTCGCTCGGGGGGTCTCATCAAAGGGGGCGTGCTGTCGATGTTGACTGACAGCACGCCCCCTTTGGTGGGCGTGCCGGGGGTGTGCCTGCCAGACGGAGGCGTTCCCAAGGGAACGCCTACCGTCTGAAGCCGGCCCCACTGACATCACTAGTGATGTCAGTGGGAGTGATTTTGGCTCTGATAGAGCCAAAATCACTCCTGGCCTTGCGGTTGAAGAAAAACTCAACCGCAGGCTTTTGCTCGCAGTTTCGATGGTCGCGATGGTCAAGACCATCGCGACCATCATCCTGCACGCTCGTATATGACCCACAGCTATACGAGCGTCCAGGAGGACGCTCCATATTAATGGAGGTGGGCCCTGATTCAGAGCGAGCGCTCTGGTCAGAGCGTCCGGCTCTGAATCAGGGCCATTGTGTGAAGAAAGTTCAATTGCATCAAATAAAAGCGATTAGTAGCTATTAGTTGTTAGTTAGTAGCGTAATATTGCAACAGTGTAACCGCAAGCCTGCAATTAAAGTATCCTTTTGAGTGTCCACAATAATATGCTGTCTGAGGTTTGTGTTTTGAGAGGTAATTATTAAATTGAGAAGATCAGAGTGTCACCCTGTCGGGCGCACAGTAATGAGAGAAAGAGTAATATTACTGACCAGCCTCAAAGTTTCAGACGGCAGCTGATGTAAATAGCATGGTTCTCTATCCGGCTGTGTGATGGAAAATAATAGCCGGAGAAGACAGCCTCCGTGTCTCGCAGCTGTAAGGATCGGGTGGTATGGCTCTCTGTCCGGCTGCACAATGGTGATTACCTGCCGGTGATCAGGGCCAGAAAGGATGCAGGAGAGTATTAAGTAGGTGGATAAGCGCGGCCGCGGCTTGTCAGATCTCTCTGCACCAAAAGCTTGTCGGGTCTCCCCACACCGGAATCAAAGGCTGCGGACGCTGGCACACTTGCAGGAGCTTGTTACAGGGCAGAACATATTTAGTGAATACGGGCAGCTACGCGTTTCATCCCGCCTCGGGACTTTTTCAAGCTCCAGCAGAAACTTACACCAGCGTATGGACTGTGCTATCTGGTCTCCCCGGTACCTGAGCCACCACTTCCAGCAGCAATAGGGTAATTTGGTCCATAGTCCTTGCAGCGTGGCCACGCTGATTACAGCAAACAAGGAAAAGAACACTACCTAAGGGTAAACTTAGCGTGCTGGCTTATACGGACACAGGTAACCAATTGTTTACACATCTATCTATATAGGAAAAATAAGGAGACCTATTGGAATGTATTCCTATAAGGAGACCTTTTGGAATCTATACTGGGATACCAGTATATGATTAACGCTTTATAACAGCTGCTAACTAACTGACAGCTTTGCATGGTTTACTAATATTGAGAACTTGAGAATAAGCAACACATTTGCTACATGTCATATAAACAGACGAACAAACTAACCTTCATTAGCATTCCTACTAATGACTATACAGATGTCTGGTGCAGAGTGTTGATTATAAATATCACCATATGTTTGAGAAGTATTTATATGGTTTTATTATATACTTTTTTTATACACATTACTGTTATTTTGGGGATTTATGTTATTGTATTTGTAGATCTGCATGTTTATGTGAGATATTAAAAATTATTTTTTAACTATATCATATTATTTGTATAATCAGTAAGCCTCCTCTTTATTAATAGAGAGCATATTTATTAATGTTATAATCATATACAACTGGCGCAGTAATTATTATTGTTCTTTGTGTATCTTGTGCTTTTAAGGTTTCTAACCAAAACTAAATTACTTGCAGCTGCGGCGAGCAAATTGTTGTATATTTACATAATTAGCGCCAGGAATTTTAGTGGCTTTCACTATATTGTAAATCCATAGAGGAAGAGCCTGAATCCACAGAGACTGTATTTATGGTGAATTCACCTGAATTTTACTTTGCTTGAATTTCATTTTGCCACGTTAAGCCTTTATTTTAACTCATTGGTGTATACAATTAGGCCTATACAAGGTGTGCTTTATAGATAAAAAGACCATTGTGATCCTGATCATATTGAGGGAATTAGTGATCCATTCCTTGCTAATATTTCCTGAATTTTAGAAAATGTATGTTTGTTGTATAACCTTCGAAGTTAAGGATAACCCCTGAAGAAGCCTTGTCAGACGAAATGCGCAGGGTTACGTTTTTTAAGATTCATTTGGAGCAAGCAACTGGAAATATTATGTCCCTAAAAGGGTGAATTTAATTTATGCAAAAGTGAAAAATTGTATGATGTATTGCCAAACTGTATATGATTTTACTCTGTAAAAGTACTATTTTAATAAATTGTGGTCATAAAAAGTTTTTCTAAGGGTGTCTATAATAATATAATTTTAATTGTATGGACTTTTGATACAGACAAATGAGCAAGTAGACCAAGTAACTGGTTAAAATCTATTACCATCTTCCAGTTTAATGTATAAGCTAAGATTTTAAGAAAATAGCACTCCCTTCAAACCTTGCAAACCACATTACTACCGGCCTCAATAACAGGAGACCTCTTTAGGGGTGCTGTTTAGTTTACTACTAATTTCGACGCAGGTAAAGGTATTTTTACTTGTATAATTATAATATATATATATATATGTGTGTGTGTTTTGTTTCCCTTCTGTTTATGCTGAATACTGTAGTCAGCAAGTCTTTCATCACCTTTGGGAATACATTTTATTGAGGGAATTGACTCTGCTGGTTCCTCAGTTAGAATTATTGATAAGTGTACACAATGATTTCCAAAGAGAGCAGTAAAGCTGAATGTATTAGGGCTCCGTGGTGTGAATAATTAGTAATAGGCTGTCTGCCTTCAGAACCTATAATGACTAGAATGGATTTTCGCTCCCTAGATGACTTTTGCTGTTCCTGATCAGTTGTCTTTGTGCAGCCTTCTGTCCAAACGCTTCATCTATTCTCGCTGCCCTTCCCTTTAATCAGTAACTAGCAAATTCATTCTTGCAATGCTTACAAAACTTTTTGTGTATTTCAGCTTCTCAGGACACAAATCTCTTTGGAGATGTGTACTGAGGCATAATCTAAGCTGATTGCTTGGTACATTATCTCTCTCTACTGTATCACTTTTCAATGCTTAGTACATCTCACCATGAGTGCGGCTCCTATTTTTGTGATTTGATCATATATAATTTGCCTATATGTATTGCAGGTCACAATATTTGTCCCTGACCTTGAATTAAACCTTTTATTTAGGAAGCGCCACCATCTATTACTTTATTCCAATGTAATTTGATTAATATTTGAGATAGCTGCACTGCTGCATCCAAGGGGTTAGAAAGAAGGCAGGTTGATGACAGCAGAGTACTCCTGATTGTGTTAACTAGGAGGAGTGTTGTGTATGCAGCAGGTACCTCTGTTGTGGGTATGTGTGGCTGTATTTCTACCATTGTAATTGGCTGTTGATAATGTAGTAAGACATATTCCAAATTTTACATAATGAAATGAAATGTGTCATAATAAAAGTACATTATAAAATGCGAATTTAACAAACACAATTAAGAGTTACCTGTTGCAGTATAAAGTAACAATTTTATCATTGCTTATAAATGAATGAATAACTCTTTATATTACCTGAATAACAATAAAGCAAGTGCCCCTTATATGCCAGTAGACACCTACACATGCCCCTTATGTTCCATTAAACTTTCCTTTACATGTCCCTTATGTGCCATCAGAAACCTCCACGTGCCCCTTATGTGCCATCAGAAACCTCCACATGCCCCTTATGTGCCATCAGAAACCTCCATATACCCCTTATGTTCCACCAGACCGCTCCATATTCTCCTTATGTGCCATCAAACTTTCCTCCACATGTCCCTTATGTGCCATCAGACTTCTCCACATGCCCCTTATGTGCCATCAGACTTCTCCACAGGACCCTTATGTGCCATCAGATTACTCCACATGCCCCTTATGTTCCACCAGACCCCTCCACATGCCCCTTGTGTGCCATCTGATACCTCCACATGGCCCTTGTGTGCCATCAGACTCCTCCACATCCCAATTGTATGCCATCAGACTCCTCCAAATGCCCATTATAAGCCATCAGACTCAGGTTTCCATGTGGACTTATTAAACAAAAATAGATATCACATTGTGTAGATTGGACTGGGTCTGAGGATGGGTTATGATAGCTAAAATGCCTAGTTACAGCTCAGACTGTTTCTATTCAAGCTATGCCCACACAAACGAAAAGACATAAGAAAGGCCCTATATCCCAATATTATCGGGTATGCATATCACAGTCTTCTTTGTTTAATGCAGATAATTGAAACATGTCAGTGATTAATACATAGGAAAATTTTGATGGTCTCCTTTTGATCATGAATTATTTCAGCTGCGGGGTCGGACTGGTACAGAAGTCTACAGGGGAAATCCCCAGTGGGCCCCTCCCCCTCCTCTAGGGGGTCAGGTTCCAGACTGTGCACTCAAATTATACATTGTTACTCTAGTCAGTAACTTGATGGAGTAGGACCATGGATAAACATGCAATGTGCTTGGTTCGTTTCTATGGAAACTACTTGCTCTCATGCCACTTAAAGTAAGCATCCCTGACCCATCCCTGTCCCCTCCCTTATAAAAAGGGCCTTTTCTTTGCAGGTTGACTATGTCCTCTCTAATGCTGGGTATACACTAGACGATTTTTTTATTTGATTTGTCATTTTCGGACCGATCGGAATGACAAATTGTCCAAATCGTCCAGTGTTGCACTATGGGCCTGATTCAGTAGGGGCACGCTAGTGCACTGCTGAACGCAGATTCCCGATGTTTGGGAATCAGCGCAGGCACATGACCCGTTCTGCACATGTGCAGAACAGGTCTGCGAGGCCGCACGTAAACTGGCAGCAGAATGTTGGTGATTGACAGTCTGCTGGGAGGGGGCGGCGACAGCATCCGTTACCCGAAACGGAAGCGTGTCCCTGCCATTGGTGGGGGAGGTAACAGACCAGGATTTCCGTTGGCTGACGGAGATTTCCTGGCTTCTTCCTCTAAACTGCGGCAGCCGGCTGTGGGACCCCATCGGTCACCTTAGCCGGCCAATGTTGCACAGTTTATTCGATGCTGCGTTGGACAATGCAGTATGGATAAGTAATGTACAGGGGGCGTGATGCCTCCTGCTGCATTACCATATCTGCAAGGATCGCAATTGCAAAGCTGCCTGCGTGCTGAATCAGGCCCAATGCGCTCTCCCGTCACGTCGTCCGTCACATCTTCAGATGTGCTGTACATGCTGCTTAATATGAAGATCCCATGCATTTGGATGTGGCAGGGGAACAACATATCGTGCAGACGTTCACCAAATCATGTGGTGTGTACGGATCGCACGATAGGTCGTCCATTGCATCTTCCGTAGGCCAGGTACACAGATCATCTAGTGTCTACCCAGCTTTAATGGTTATCCAAGGCCCTCTGTGGTGGATGGCTACAACCCCTCTGGTGACTGGCAACATCCCTTAAGCTTGGGCCTCTACTGTATTCCCTAGTGGGCTATTCATGCTCCAGTCCCACACTATTCAGCTGCTTATTTTATCTAGCGGGAAAACTGGAAGCAGCAAACCAGAAACACTGCTGTCTGCGTCCCGGAAACATTCTGCAGCCGGACTCTGGGAGAGCCCACCATTAACCCTACATTTGAAATGAAACAATCTGCAAATAATATGAGATAGTTATGTATTTAGGGAGACATTGGGACTGATGGTGTATGGAGTGTACACACCCACATGGCACTGGCCACACCCACACAGCACAGGTCACAGCTATTAATAATAAGCTCTACATCATTTCAGCCCCAGGCCCACATGGCACTTAATCCGGCATTGGCAGCATCATTATAGCCTGCAGCATCTACAGCGGCCTGATATTCACAACCCACATAAGACCCCTAACGCTTGGCCACACCCCCTTATGTGCCTGTAATGTATTTTGTCAGCCCCGGGGATATCCAAAGCATCTTGCCCTTACAGAACAGAGACAAGTACCTACAGTATAACCTACACCTGATGGAAGGAGCCGTTTTATGGAAAGAATCAATCCTGCCTATCAATTCCTGTAACTGGTCTCAAATTGTTTTCCATGTGGTATAAAGTGTCTCATTGATGCCTCTAGTTCTCAGTAAATTGATAGGAAGCATTCTCAGGAACTAAAGCTCAGAGGTTCCCAAACTCTGCCATTACAGTCCAGGTTTTAAGGATATCCATGCTTGGGCACAAGTGACTTAATTAGTACCTCAGGCAATTTGATTTAACCACCTGGGCTCAAGCATGGATATCCTTAAAACCTGGACTGTAATGTGGAGGTTTAGAACCTCTGCCAGGGACGGCTCGAGGGGGTGTTCGACCAGTGCGGTCGCACAGGGGTGCCACCCATAGAGAACGCACCCCTCCCCAACATCCCGATTTCAGCCAGTGACGGAGGGCTGGGCTTTACCCCCAGCCTGACATTATTTGGAGGCGTGCCATGCGGACACGCCTCCAATAACATCACTTAAGGGGCATGGCCTATGGTAATGAGGCCACACCCCAAATTCACGCGATGACAGGGCGCATCCTAACGGGCCGGCACAGGGTGCTCAGTCCCCTGGAGCTGGCCCTGACCTCTGCTATAGCCTATGGGCTACGGATCCCTTTCCATCACTTCAACGGCAATGCGTGTGCCAGCCGACAGCCGCGCATATGCAGTATGCACCAGGGACCCGAACCAGGAAGCAGTTCGATTGCATTACGCTATCACACGGCTGCCAGCTCTTCGCCAGGATGGGCTCTTATCGGAGCTCATTTCCTGGCAAGAGATTATTAGTAGATTTATGTGGAAATGTAAATTTTTCAGTTTGCGAATTGACTAAAAAAATATTTCTCACATTAAAAATGCGGATTGTGATAAATATGCCTCGATGTCATTGTTATTTTGCTCTTTGCACACAGAATACTCTGTACAGTGCTGTGAAAGACCTTGACACTTTAAAATAATAATAATAAAAAGGTAACAGTATAGGATTTTGTGAGCTAACCAGCAAGCTCCAATTTAATTCCTTACCAGACATAAATCACTTGCTCTTGAAGTACATGCTGGTTAAAGTCCCTACTGGGTTTTCTCAATAGCCTGAACATGGGCCAGAAAAGAATCTTATCATAACAAAGGTGGCGTTTTCATTTCATCTAGATTCAGACAGCACAATAAGTGTTGTAAACCTTGGCTACAGTATCGGGAGAGCAGCTCGCTGCTCCTGGCTAGCAGTGCCAGGAATTACCCAGCAAACACTGCTGCTCAGGCACTCACATATAATGTCAGGTTCATGGATTTTTTTTTTCACAGTAAATTGTACCTGTCATCTTTTCATGGCTGGAATCATCCTTTTTATGGTTTGAACCAAAAGTCTTGTTTCAGAGTTCAGTTGTTATTGTATCATCATTTTTAGCAATTTTTATATCATGGCAGCATACTACACAGTGCCTGGTAATTGGTTACAAAGAAAGTTTCACATTGTAGTTACCAGATGGTTTAGGGGAAACCATCTGGTAAAACTATACACCTTACTATCCGTGTACTTTTCCACTAGGCATGTCAGTTTAGACCACATTTCTAGTTTGTGTACACATATTGTGATTTTATAATTAAGTGAATGTGTTTTACTAACCCGGTACCACTGGATATATTTTGGGTTGTTCTTCACATTTCCTATCCTCATCATTGGTTAGAATAGTTTGTAAGAACTCCCGGGACATGTCTATATGTCCACTGATCGCTACCTGATTATCTACTGTAGCTGATTTGCACATTTGTAAATTGTCTTGTCCATTAGAGGACATGTTGGTATATACATACCATCTATTTTTATTATTAGTTGATATGCTGGGACAGTTATTTGTACGTTTATTTGTTGTGTGTTGTCAAGGTTACTAGTTTTATGTTTTAACTATTAGATTAAAAGTTTTCTTAAACTAGAGTGCCCCCACAACAGACTTCCTTTTCTTTCCCTTTTTTACTATAAAAATGAATAAATCTCTAATTCTGCCTGCATATAAAATTTAAATAATTTAAAGTATCCCCATCATAGGTGCCTAGAATGCGGGGGCAAGGGGGTGGCTCACCACTCTCCCCCCCCTCCCCTCCCCCAGCTGGCAGTAAAGCTGGGTACACACTACACGATAAATTGGACGATTTGTTGTTTTGAGGCAAATCGGAACGACAAATTGTGCATATCGTGCAGTGTGTATGCCCGATAGCGCGCTCCCGTGGGTCGCATGCGATATCGTGTGATCGGCCGTGTTGCACGGCCAATCATGCGATATCACATGCGGGTTTGTGTAGTCAGGGCCGGTGTGAGGGTGTTCGGCACCCCCCTGCACAGAGCCGGGCATAGGCAAACTAAGCAAATGCCTAGGGCATTAGGAAAGCCCAAGGGCATCCAAGCCCGCCTAGGGCCAGCAGTCGGCACAGTTTTGGGGCTGGCACTAAAGCACAGGGCACCTGCTGCCAGCTGGGGCAGCTGCTACTGCCACTGCGCAGCGTCCACTGTTTGCTGCTGCCGGGCCCTATCTGAGCTGTCGGCTGATCTCCGATCGGGCCCAGCAGCAGCAAACAGCGAGCAGGCGGCGGCGGAACAGTTTCAGAGACGGGCACCTTGATGGCGGGAATTTACTCATGGTAACGTGGCCGCGATTGGAACTCTCAGCTCCGATCAGGCTGCAGCAGGCAGCTCACAGCCAGTAACAGCGGGATGTTGCTGTGTGAACAAGCCGGTCCAGAGAGGCTGGAGCACAGTAGCATACTCTGCACAGTAGGGGCAGTGGGCACTGGGCATTAACAAAAACACCTGCTGGTCTCTGGAGGAGGAGGGCTGCTGCACATGCCCAAACGCAGCAGCTCCTTCTCCCATGGTCCTTTGCGAATTCTTGCAGGCTGAGCCTGCACTGACTCCCTGCGGCCTGTCAGTGCCACCCCCACAGAGCCACCTTCACAATGCGCAGTGAGGAGGATTCAGCAAGAGCTGCAAAACAGCAGGAGAGGACGCACAGGCAGCCAGTCTTAAAAAGTAACTGACTGTGTTATAAACATGTTTTGATTAAAATTAGCTCAGCATGTAATGAGGGTGCTGAGCTGAATGCTGTGAGGGGTGCTGGTGCTGTGTGGTGGCCGAGTAAGGGGTGATTGGTGATGGGTGTTGGTAATGGCTGCGATTTGTGCTATTGGGTGAGGGAGGCTGTGCTGGGAGAGGGCAGAGGGATTCAGTAAGAGGGGTGCTGTGCAGGGTGAGGGGACTGGATGAGGATTGCTGTATGGGAGAGGGGTGATGGGTGTTGTTGGCTGCCTCTGTGATCCTGTGCTGCTGAGTGATGGGTGCTATGCTGTGAGACAGGGAGAGGGGTGCTGGGTCAGAGGCAGAACTGGTGGCGGTGCAGCCGGTACACTGCATAGGCCTGGGCCCGCCACAATGAAGGAGCCTGCAGCAGAATAATGAGACTGACTGACACCTTTACTCCACAGGCTGTAACAGAGGAGGATGCCTGGATAGATGTATATTTTGTGCGTTTAGCACGTGTTTCTTTAACAATAAAAAATAAGCCATGAACCAATGTGTTATTTTTGGTGTCCGTATATGAACACTAGGCTTGGTGGTGGGATTATATGGTAGAGAGCACCAACCAAAATCTTGCCTAGGGCATCCAATTGCTTAGCGTCGGCTCTGCCCCTGCAAACTATATATTTGTGTTCTCCATCCCATTTTTTATAAAGGGACAGCACGCCAAAGGCTGAAAAAAAGGGGCGAGGTCTCACAAGAAAGGGATATAGTCACCCAATAGTACTCCAAATTCAAATAAAGCCACACAGTAGCACAATCTTATTCACATTATACCGCACATAGGGCCTGATACAGACCCGCTCATGAGCGCACAGCGCTCGCAAGCGGGTCGATGCTGGGCCATTGCACATGCGCGAGCCCTGGAGCGAATGAGAGATCACTCGCTCCAGAGCTCGCTACAAGATGGGGCGGCTGTCGATGTTGATTGACAACTCGCCCTGTTTTGTAGGCGGGGAGGGGGGTGGCTGCATGAACGGAGGCTTTCCCGAAGGAATGTCTGCCATTTCTGGGCGGCCCTACTGACATCACTCGTGATGTCAGTAGTAGACTTCCTGCTCTATTAGAGCAGGAAGTCCACTTGGCATTGCGAGTGCAGAGACCGTACAACAAGGGTCTCCTCGCAATGTCGATGGTCGCGATAATCACGACCATCGCCAGGCCGCACGCACATTCTGTGGGTGGTCACCCACAGCTGTGCGAGCGGCCCAGAGGCCGGTCCAAAAAAAAAATAGGGACGCCCTAATTCAGAGCGAGCGCACACAAATAGCGTGCGCCTTTGAATCAGGGCCATAGTGCCCCTGATTACACCACATAGCAGTGTCCCTTATTCACGTTACAGCACACAGTAGTGCCCCTTATACACAATGCCCACAGTAGTGCCCCTTATACACAATGGGCATCATCCAGCTTGGATCGCAAGTCTGCAATCGTATGCACCCACAAAATATGCAAATGAATGCAAGCGAACTGCAATCGCAGCACTATACCAAGAGGCCCACCAGCTTATAAAGCCGCCCACTTCCCATTACATACATCCGCAAGTCAGCGAATATATCTATAACATCGAGTAACATCGGACCTATAAGCAGAGTTGTGGTTGAGCTTAACATGACTCACAACCTCTCTAAGCTTCCTGTCGCTATGTAGAGCGCTGGCTGTGTATGCCATCGCTGGGGCTTAATTATGCATGCCCCTGTAACGGCGTTAAAACTCACAGGAACGCCTACGTTCCTTCAACCACCCCCCTCTCCACCCCCAAATGGCACTTGCTGTCAATCATTACTCTGTGCCAATGTGTATCCGCTGCTTTCACATTTATGATCGCAGTGGCCGGTTCGCGCACGGTGGTGCATATGCACGCTAGAATGAAAACATCGACCGGGTGCATACCTGTGATCCAAGCTGAATGAGGCCCAATGCCCACAGTAATGCCCCTTATACACATTATGCCTACAGTAGCAGTGCTCCTTACATGCAATGCCCACTGTAGTAGTGCCCCTTTCACTCAATGCACACTCTAGTAGTACCCTTATACATAATGACCATAGTAGTAGTGCCCCTTATGCAATGCCCACAGTAGTAGTGCCCCTTATATAATGCCTGCAGTAGTAGTGCCACTTAATCATAATGCCCACAGTAGCAGTGCCCCTTACACACAATGCCCACAGTAGTAGTGCCAATGCTTGCAGTAGAGATGTCCATTATACAATGTCAACAGTAGTTGTGCCCCTTATACAATTCCCACAGTAGTAGTGCCCTACACATAATGGTCACAGCAGTAGTGCCCTTTACGCATAATGCCCACAGTAGTAGTGCCCCTTATACAATTCCCACAGTAGTAGTGCACCTTATAAAATGACCACAGTAGTAGTGCCTCTTATACAATGCCCACAGTAGTAGTACACCTTACATACAATACCCACTGTAGTAATGCCCCTTACACTCAATGCCCACTGTAGTAGTGTCCCTTACACATAATGACCATAGTAGTAGTGTCCCTTATGCAATGTCCACAGTAATAGTGCCCCTTATGCAATTCCCACAGTAGTAGTGCCCCTTATAAAATGTCCACAGAAGTAGTGCCCCTTACATATAATGCCCACAGTAGTAGTGCCCCTTATGCAATGCCCACAGTAGTAGTGCCCCTTATACAATGCCCACAGTAGTAGTGCCCCTTATGCAATGTCCACAGTAGTAGTGCCCCTTATAAAATGCCCGCAGTAGTAGTGCCACTTACACATAATGCCCACAGCAGTAGTGCCCCTTACACACAATGCCCACAGTAATAGTGCCCCTTACACATAATACCCACAGTAGTAGTGCCCTTAATGCAATGCTTGCAGTAGTGCCCATTATACAATGCCCACAGTAGTAGTGCCCTACACATAATGGTCACAGCAGTAGTGCCAGTTACACCTAATGCCCACAGTCGTAGTGCCCCTTATACAATTCCCACAGTAGTAGTTCCCCTTACACACAATGCCAACAGTAGTAGTGCCCCTTACACATAATACCCACAGTAGTAGTGCCCCTAATGCAATGCTTGCAGTAGTGCCCATTATACAATGTCAACAGTAGTTGTGCCCCTTATACAATGCCCACAGTAGTATGCCTACACATAATGCCCACAGTAGTAGTACCCCCTTATACAATTTCCACAGTAGTAGTGCCCATTATACAACACACATAGTAGTAGTGCCCCTTTTGTAATGCCCACAGTAGTAATGCACCTTTAACTTAATGCCCACAGTAGTAGTGCCCTTTACACAATGCCCACAGTAGTAGTGCCCCTTTCACATAATGACACACAACACTGTACTTACCTGAAGCCCCATTCCTGTGCCCGCCGCCATCCGAAAGCTCCTCGCGTTGGGTACTATGGAAGAGACGTCATCAATCATGAAACACACTATGTGCATTTTGCCATTGCTATCTATAATGTTTTTATAATCTATCATTTAGGTTAAAATAAGTTTACACTACACAGTAAGTATATTGACAGATACAGTTGATAACTAACAGTTTCATAGCAAGTCATATGATCAATCTATTGATGTTATAAATCATATCCTACCTCCATTACACCAATGCTATCTATCAATATTTCTCATTATTTTCATAAATAACAGGTAGTTTAAAAGAAGATTACACTATAAAGTCAGTATGTGTATTAAAAGATACAGTTGATAATTAGCAGTAGATAGTAAGTCACATGATCAACCTATTAAGGTTATAAACTAACACTCTGCCTGAATTTCACCAATTCTATCTATCTATCTATCTCTCTATCTCATATCTATCTATCTCATATCTATATATCTCTCATATCTACTGTATCTATCTATCTCATATCTATCGATCTCATATCTATCTATCTATCTATCTATCTATCTATCTATCTATCTATCTATCTATCTATCTCTCTATCTATCTTTCTATCTCATATCTATCTATCTCTCTATCTATCTATCACTCATTATTTGTATATATAACATTTAGGATAAAATAAGCATACCTTACAATGTGGCATGTCATATCAGCAGATACAGTTGATAACTGACAGCTACAAAATGGTGACATATCTACCAAAGCCAAGTGACATCACAAAGGCTGTTTATGATGTAACAAGTCACATGGTTAGTATACTGATGTGAAAAATAACCTCCTGCATGCAGTATGAAGGGGCACCGAATGGGAGGGGGAGCGGGTACTAATTACCCAGGCCCAGGCTTGAGGGAGTGGCCCAGTGGTGGCCTTGTCTGCCACCCGCCTCCCCCCCCCCTAATTTGTTGGCTGTCTGACCTCAGCACAGCACACAGCGGCAGCAACCAGTAGGACCAGGGAGGTAGCTGCCACTGATTAGCAGCAGCAGTCTCTTCAGGCTGTGCATGGGGGGAGCGATCACAATCATCGCCCTACCCTCAACCTGGATTTACCCCTGGCTCCCGGCGCAGCAAATACTTTTTAAAAAAAAAAGTGGCATAGCCATGCATACAGGCCCGGATTAACAATGGGGAGGGTGGAGCTACAGCTCCAGGCCTCCCAATGAAAATAGGCCCACATACACTGACTGCCGTGCAGACAGGAAAAGAGACTTTTTTTTTGCTGTCACCACTAGCCCAGCTAACTCTTCCCCCGGCCACCTGTAGCTAAGCTTAGCCCTTTCCTACACCCCCTGCCCACCTCCCCTCCCTTCAGCCGGTGGACCAGATGGCCATAGCCCCGCCTACCTCTGACCCATTGAAGCTCTGCCCCCTGACTCTTTCGAAGCTCCGCCCCCTGACTCTTAAGCTCCGCCCCCTGACCCTCTTGCTCCCACCATCCTGTTGCCTAGCTCAGGAATCAGGAGGGAACGTAGCTCAGCAGGTCCACATTAACTTCCTACAGGTCAGTGTAATGTCTGGCCTATATATATATATATATATATATATACACATATATATATATGTGTATGTATGTATATGTATATATATATATATATATATATAATTTGTGTATTGATAACAAAGTTTTATCAGTGTTATCCATTTATTTATCTATCTATCTATCTATCATTATTTTCATATATAGGCCCCCATTTACTAACGAGTTTTATCACCAAAACGAGTGGTAAATGTCACTGTGTATGATAAATGGTGCTTCAGCGAATCAGCTCCCAACTGTCAACTGTTAGAAAAATGACAGTTGGGAGCTGATTGGCTGGAGCACCATTTATCATACACAGTGACATTTATTACTCGTTTTGGTGATAAAACTCGTTAATAAATGAGGCCCCTTATATTTAGGTTAAAATAAGCATACCTTATATTGTGAGATGTCATATCAGTAGATAGAAGTGATAACTGACAGTTCTCTACAGAATGGTGACCTTTCTAGACAAGTGACATCACAAAGGCTGTTTATGATGTAACAAGACACATGGTGAGTATACTGAGGTGAAAAATCAACTCCTGCATGCATTTTGCCATTGCTAGCTGTCTATTTATAATCTACCATTTAGGTTAAAAAAAAAGCAGTCTTGATGGAGGGGACTGGCAGAGGAAAATTAGATAATTATGTTTATTAAATATCCCAAAAGAAAAGATCCCTTAGGCTTACTGATCTCTGTCATCAGGTAGATGGAATAGCGGGTTACTCCAGCTTCCCCTGAGGGGGATATTTTGGGCGATTTAGGGGCGCCAAAATTAAATTATATCTTGGCCCACCCAACCTAAAAATGTTGTGGCACCCCTGGTCCCCATTTATTAAATATGTGACTCATGAGGCCTTATGTAATAGCTTGTGAGCTGCGAGATGTAACTTGGACCTGTTTTTGTTCCTTTAGTATTAAAAACATCAATAATATTAAGTTCCAGTATTTTCCAGTCAATTTTGACCACCTCACAGTACCTTAAATCAGGAAGGAGGGACTTGCAATCCAAAACATGAAAGATCTGGTTTTTAGATCCGGGTTCCAAACTTGCTGAGAAGACCCGAGCTGGGACGCGGTTTGACTTAGAACCCCAAAGTTCGGCTCTGTTTGGTTTTCAGCAAAACCGAACTGTTCATCTCTGAATAATATACACCGAACTGTTCATCTCTGAATAATATACAGTATACTGACCTGGAATCTTCTGTTCTTTATCCAACACAAATAATATTGGTTTTAAAAAAAGCCCTCATAGACAACACTGATTGTTACAAACGATCCAGTTTTCATCCGCGAAATAACTTTTTTATCGGCACCTCCCACTGTTTCCTGTAGTGCTGCAAACATTGTTTTTGAGCTGGCAATCCTGTGTTACCTGCAAAGGGTATTTATAACCATTGCCATGATATCCAGCTAATTCAGTCTCTTTACTTGCACAGTTTATTTACAACCATTGGGCAGTCTTAGCCGCTTTCACAGTAGCGGTTGTGGGAATATGCAAATAATAATCTCAGACTTCCCGTTGTATGGGACAGTGCGATGGAGTGTAGGAGCGGTGAGACGCCCACTTTCAGGCTGCATGGTCTGTGCATTGGCGATGGAGTTTGTAAACACAACATTGACACAACATCAGTCGCACCATCGTCATTTTCGGTAGTCTAGGGTCTACTAAAACTACTCTCCTCTAATCCAACTATCATGGCCTCTGAACCATTGAATTTGCAATTGGGAACACAGTAGTGTTCTCAGACACGCCCGTGACACTCGTGTTCTTTAGATCACCTTTTTGTACGCATTTGCGAACGGGATTGCTTACATTGGTTCTCATGTGCGCAGTAAGGGTTTTCAAGACTTTTTGCACATGCACAGTAGCAAAACATTGCTGAACTGCGTAATTATTGGCACTGCGTCCATCTCTCAATCAGGCCCTTTGCCAATATCTGCTAATGTGACTTTGCTACCAGTGAGCCTGATTCATGTTTGTACACAAATGCAATTGCAGTTGTAATCTTTCATAGACTGCAATTTCGAAAATATGCTAATGACTACTCCTGCCGCCCAGTGCATATAGACGCCCTCTGAAAGCATCTCACATCTGCCGCACATGCACATAACCGTAAACATTGGAAACATCAAATTCAGATCAGGTGGCCACAAGCCTGCTGAGTAGGTCTAACCTGTCACAGACATGCGAGGGTTCTCCTACTGTGAGCAAGAATGCAGTGGCTAATTTATGCACACCCAGAAAACAGTGTTTAAATAGTCCTGCCATGCCTGCATTTCTCTAGCCACACTGACTACCTGTCACTCACTTTGTGAATGAATCCTCTCTGCAAGCGTTATCGAAATACAATCACTAGAGCTTATATGCATGCACAATGGTTAATAATTGCTCAATCTGTGTAAACATTGGCATTTGCATACAAACAGGAATCGGGCCCTGTGTATAGTCTTCAGCAACAGTGACTTTGCCACCAATGTTTAATCCTCAGATACTGTAACTTTGCTACCAGTGTGTAATCTGCAGCTAATCTTTGCAATCATGAGCTTCTATGACTATATTATCTGTGTGCAACCCTGATTTTTCACTCCAGCCTAAAGTACTTGCAACCATTGTCTATTCCTGCATGTGCCCAGTTCAATAACGTTTGCTACATTTTTCACAATCGCTGACTGTTGACACAATTCTTCATAATTCCTCAATACTGGGTCTTAACTTTTAGAGTAAAAGGCAAGAGTACTCTGCTCAAAAGTGCACAATCTAAGGACCAGTAGAAGACTGAATCATGAAGATAATTTACACATATTGCATATTAGTCCAGCCAAGTTGCAATATGAAAAAGTGCACACAACAATGTTTTTTCAGTGTCAGAGTTTTTTTATGAATATTAAAGGAGAATTTGCAGTAATTCTGAATGTATTTTTGTGGGTATTTATTATAGCATACATGTTGTGACATGGGTTCCAAATATAGCCCATTTCAGTGAAGGATAAAATGCCTAATGCATGTAATAGACCACTGGGTTCAAATGGTAATTACCAGAGAGGGATCTGATAAGCTACAATTGCTAACTCATAAAAAGGTAATAGGGCCAAGCTTGATAAATAGCTTCAGACCACAATTCCCATTGCTAGTAGTGGGGACTGTGGTATCCTGTGTTTTATTCTGATATCTCCTGTATTTGGTAAAAGTTTTGTAGTGTGCCCCACTGAATTTGTAGAGGGATACTGAGCAGGTAGAACAACCCAGGGAAATTCTAAAGATCTTTTTTGGAATCTTGTAAACTTTCTTAACGTGAATTTTTAAGTGAAGACTTCAAAGTTTTTAAGCTTTGGGAAACTGGCTGTATGAGGTTGGGTAAAGCCTGAAGATAGTCCAGGTAATGAGTGTGGATAAGAATTACAGATCTATAAAGTTGAAAGTTTGAGTTGGGAAATATTCTGAGACAATCAAAGAGATATAATGTTAGTCAAAGCATTTTAAGATGGATTAAACAAAATGCAGTAAACCAATATAGGGCATAGCAGAAAGGTGCAGCAGTAAAATAACCTTTTGCTAGAAAATTAAATGTATCCTCTGTATTCAAAATATAATTCTAGGGGTGAAAATCTGGATAATGGAAGACTAGTAAAAAGGAAATTGCAATAGTCCATAAGGGAGGTGAGTGCATGAGTGACATTCAGTAATACGGGTCAATATTTGTTGTGGGTCTTATGGTGCGTACACACAGTATGATTAAAATGGGTGATATGAACGATAACGATATCGAGTATATCATTAATATTGTGCATTTTTTGGTGCCCACGACCTGCGATGCACGGGCACGTATGGACTATAATGATATCGTCCATCGCCCGTGCATGCAGGCCAACCTGGTCAATATCGACCAGGTTACTATAGGGACCCACAATTGTTGATCGCAGGTCGTTGGCCATCATTGGTTGGTTTGTGGTGTGCTGGATGATCGATATCGATCATCCAGCACACCCAGGAGATCGTTCATCTATATCGTTATCGTTGACGATCGTCCCGCGTGTATGCACCATTATTCCGAGTCACATAGAGACCTGGCCACATCTGCGTCTTCTGTTGCAGCTGTGTCTGCGCCTTGCATCTGTGGAAATCTGTCTTGGCGCATCTTTAGGCCCACCATCGGTGCTCCATAGGATACACCATCCAAAACTTGCAACAGCCCTATGGCAGGTACAGTTTCTGCATCTGCAAAGGGACTCCTATGTGAGCCACTTTGCGTCTTTGGATGCAGCCACTGCCAGTGACATGCCTGCCTCTGCCTAACCACCCCTGTTACTTCCCAGGTATGTCCACTGAAATCCACACTCCCTGCACCTAAATTCTTTCTGCGCCTGCGTCTGATGACTAACAGAGAGGCGGAGAAACGCGTTATACTATTACCGGAGATGTGATTGGAGGTGTCACAGGTCAGAATATTGCTGTGGCTACAAATAGTACTGATACCTGCGGACTTCATTTACATTACTTGAGCAGGACTTTGGATTCCTCCTAAAAAAACTGTTCAATAGGGAAAACCAGCAGCTGGGAGGTAAGAGGAATCACACTCACCTGTTTACTTGGAGCTAGAACTTTTTAATGCATTTGGACTAACATCCCAAAAAAACTTTAAATAAACTCACTAGCATCTTAATCTCTATGCTTATTACCTAACATTTAAATTTATTAACAACTATTAATTGCTTGGATCATAAATTCACTACATTGCCAGTTGGTTGAATCTGGGACTCATTAACAACCAATATTCATTTGGATTAGATGTTCACTATCTATCTGAAGTTACTAACAACAACAAAAAAATAATAATAATTACTTTGGATCAATCTTGCAATTATTATTATTACTATTATTATTATTATTATAGGTCTATATAAGTACTATAGTTGTGTATATATAGCTAATGGATATTTTTTTCATAACATCATGCGGCTATGTTTGTGTTCATTTATTGCATTCACAATGGTTTTAAGTACATACGCAATTATTAATTTCATTATTATTAATACATTTTATCTGTATTACCAGTGCTCCCTATTTTCTGTCCTTCCATCTCTCAGGTACGCCCACTAAAATCCACACTCTTTGCGCCCACATTCGTTCTGCGCCTCCGTGCAGTAACAAGCAGGAAGCATGCGCAGTGCAAGACCCAAGCGCAGTACTTACAACATGGGCCAATTACCTGAACATCACCATTGCATGCGAGTTAGAATCGGGCAATGTGCGAGATCTGGAGAGGAGAAATTAGTCTGTCATACAAAGAGAGGTGATACTGATATACAAAGAAGCTTATTAGTTTTCCAAGAAAAGTAGTATAACAGTAGGTAGAGCAGAGAAGAAGACCTAGGGCTGAGCCTTGTGGTGCTCCAACTGGTAAAGGTAGTGGAGAGGAGGTGGATCTAGAAAAACATCTAAACCACACCCAGATCAACTCAAAACACCCACATTATGTGTAACACATCTCCTTTCACACAGATCAACACCTCCTGGGGTAGGAGTGTTGGCAGACATATGAATATACTGCATGTACAAAGTGGAGGATGAATTAGGGATGGCCATTGGTGGGGTGTCCATTGATGGGCCCATCGGTGAGTACCATCGATGGCACTAACACCATCTATGGTGAACTATTAATGGTTTGCATCCCCTTGATGGTCACCTCTGTGGCGGGCCAATCAAAAATAGGGGTGGGGCTTAGCAGCCTCCAGGAAAAGGGGCTAAGCTTCGTCCTGCCAGGAAAAAAAAACATTGTTTCCCACTCATCCATCAATGGTGGAGAACCACTAGTTAACATCGGCCAGCAACCATCGATATTTTGAAAATATCTATGGTCGATGGCCATCCCTAGGATAAATTACTTCTCTATAGACAGGCAATGTGAGACGAGCACTCTGTAACAACTTAGCTTGTTTAAATTAGATTTAAAATCTTTGTTGTTAACGCAAAATGTACTTATACACAGTGTATGCAGTTATTTTGTGGGCTGAACCCATGTTCAGTCTATCAGTTCACTGAGGTATAGTAACATTGCTGAGACGCACAGTATCTAATCAAAACTTTTAGCAGTCGTCCAATCACCACCCAAATAATATATCTCCATTGTATTCAATACATATCATCTATTACTGGGAAGTGTTAAATGTAATTTCTCCCTTGCACTAGGGCTGCCTTAGACACTGGGCGAGCATGGCCACACAAGGTGGGGTGTAGCCACCCCACATCATGGACTATGCTGCTATGGTGGGGGGGGTGTGGTCACAGAATAATTGGGCTGTGTGGTTACGCCTCCTTTGCACTCCCAGGCCCCTAGACTGCCCCAGGCCTTGGTGTTTATACCAGCCCCTCTCTTGTTATGCCTGCATTTTAACAGGGTGTATATTGGTTCCATTTACACTTACCTGCCTTCAGTAGCTGGGTACTGTTTGAGCACAATTCTCTGTCTTTGCTCGTGCACACTGGTGTGTGCCCTCTACTCCACAGTATCACACTATTATTTGGTTTGTTTACCCTTTTACATGTCTGGAATTAAGAAGACACAGAATAACGATTAACTTTATCTGGATTTCTTTACATTATTTATGACCATCATTGGAACACTTGAGTGCTGACTTGAATGTTCTTTATATATGTTTATTGAGAATTTGGTGGTTCTCTTTTGTGTACAAGTGGCTGCACATTAGTTGCATCATGAAAATGTATCTATTTTCTGTCTGTATATGTATCAGTGATTTTGCAAACTTTTATATTTACTTACTTTATGTTTTGTCTTTGTTTTTCCTCGGCAATGAATATATACATGCGTTACTTTTTCCGTTTTAATAAATACTATGGGGAAGATGTACTAAACCTTGGAGAGAGATAAAGTACAAACCAATCAGCTCCTAACTGTCACTTTATAGACAGTGTTTGAAAATGACAGCTAGGAGATGATTGGTTGGTAGTTTCTCTCTTTTCACTTTACAGCATCTCTCTCCAAGGCTTAGAACATCTTCCCCTATGGGCTGTAACGTAAATAGGGCCTGATTCAGAGCTGGACATAATGGCGATTACAGACGCAGATTGAGCGATTGTTTGCCATTGCGCGTGCGTATAAGACACATTGGGGTAGATGTATTATAGCGGCACGTACCGTGCCGCTATAAAGCTTCCCGCTTCGCCTCTTTACCGAGGCGAAGCAGGAAGCACTACCGGTGAGATGTATAAACATCTCATCGGCCAGAGAGGGGGAGCGTTAACTACCCCCTCAGGCACTACCCGCTAGAGACAGCAGCGTATCAGCCTAGTGCTGATGCTCTGTCTCTCTGTCCCGGCCGGCTCCACTGAGCATGCGCGGGATCTCGCAAGTATCTCGAGATCCCCTCATGCAGCCTGGAGCCGGCAGCCGCCGCAGCAGGGACAGAGCTGTCCCTGGTGTGGGGATAAGCTAGCGCCAGGCTGTAGCTGTCGATAACGACGACAGCTACAGCCGGACAAACGATCAGACGATCTGACCGTTCGGACATAGCCCAGGCTATCGGCGCTGCTATCTTGTAGATAGCAGCGCCGATAATGACAGGGGCGTATAGCGCCCCTGTCATTTACCGCCCAGACCCCCGATCATACATCGGGGAGAAGCGGTATCAGCGCACATAACATGCGCTGATACCGTTTCTGGGCTTCATACATCTTCCCCATTGTGCATGCACAGGCATCGCATAGCGACTATGGAAGCACATTGGAAGCCATTGCAAAGTGAGTGACAGGCTGTCAGCGTTTGGGGGTGGTGACGGGGGGGTGGTCTGAAAAATGCAGGCATGTCTGTCCATTTGAACGCCATTTCATGGGCATGCATAAATTAGCTCATGCGATCTTCTACGCAGCTCTGCATGTCAGGAGAGTTCCCAAGGCTGCGGCAGGCCAGACCTGCCCCAAGGGCAAGATGGCTGCTCGATGTGTGTCGATGTTACTGATATTTACTCACGTAAGCGACGCCATACACATGGGCAGCAGTGGGCGTCCTTATGCTCGGATAAGCTTTGCAACCATTAGCATATACTCACAGCTGCGATCGCATTAGCGTGGATCTCTGAATCAGGCCCATAGAACCCAAGTGTTCTTTTTCTGGAGACCCCGTTTTGGAGAACTGTTCAGGTCGCCGCTCCCACTTTGCCCCCCCCAAAATGACTGACATGTTGCAGCTATGGGGGTCTGCAAGCCAGTACGCGCATTGCAGGACTCTTGCTGCGCATGTGCAGAACAGGTCCTGTACCTATGCAGACCCAAAAACATCGGCCATGTACGCGAATGATCGGGTTTACGTACATCTCAGAATCAGGCCCTTAATCCCTACATCCAAAAACTATGATTTTCGATATAGTGATTGTAGGAACCCTTAACTGGGCATCTCGCTATAGCAGTTTTAAATGTTTCCTTTCTTTAATCATTGAATTCAATAACTTCAGGCACTCATCCCGAGCCCCCTGGCTCTTACAGTATCAAACATGCTTTGTCAGGGCAAATTTGGGAGTCAGTTTAGAAACTCTTGGAAAGCTAGAGATAGCCTGCGCTGTGTATAAAGGGTCAGGTTGGCAGGTATACTGTAACATTTCCTGCGTCAGACAAAGCAGCTTTGGCTCCAGCCAAGATTTGTTTGATGCAGTTCCAGATTTCTTTGTATTACGATGACCTAGTACCAAGGGCATTGAACATAGGACTTTTATGTATTCAACAACCAATGCATTGTATTGCAAGATGAAGTGCATAGAGCATGCCAGGAGTCCGGTTTAAAAATGAGCTTGGCTGAACATAGTGAAGTTTAGCATTTCAATGGATAAACAGAGGGGGTAAAAATTGACCAGCTGAGAAAATGTTTTGCTGGCTATGGTTATGGACGTAAGTTAGGAATCAGCAAGTAGGAAACCCAAAACCAATTCCTTGACGACTAGGAAATAGCAAGTAGCTCTGGTCTGTTAAAGCTGTAGCTTGAAATTGAGAGATCTGTGTGAATGAAGGTCCAAAAAAGGTTTAGGAAATAAAATCATAGACTAAGAAAAAAATGTTTTAACTTGTATCATATTTTCAGATTCTCCCGGAATGTCCAGAGACTCCCAAAATAGTGAGAGATCTCCCAGACTCCCGAGAGAGTATGATAGTCTCCCAAAAGCTGTCCCAGACAGAGAAGCAGTGGGTCGAGCACTAAGATGACATCATGACATCTGCCTACCATGGCAAAAAGTTATGAGTCTGACACAACTGCGTGCTAGAGAGTGATGACCATTTTATTTACCAGCAGGTGGTGTGCTGCAAGAAAATGGCTGCCGCTCCCAAACACACAGAAGCAGTCCTTAATTCTTTTCCCCAGTGTTTCCTAAGGAGTACTGGCTGTAAGATTGTTCTCCACATAGACTATAAGGGGTATATTTTAGTCCAGGTTTTTAGAAGTGGAAATGCTGTCCATAGCAACCAATCAGATTCTACTTAACATTTAGCTAACACCTTCTACAAGATAATAGCTAGAATCTGATTGGTTGCTATGGCCAACATCTCCAGCGTTATAAACCTGCACTTTTGTAAATAAACCCCTAAGAGTGAGATTCATTAGGTTACAGTCCACAGGCCAGTTTAAATAAACAGCTGGTAAATAATATAGGGATGCTCAGAAAACAGGCTGAGGTCAGGGCTGGCAGCACAGGATCAAAGTCAGTACAATATACCAAAAGCCATGGGCAGACAGCACAGTTTTGTAAGTTGAAAATAAAATTAAGGTCAGCCTTGCTAGCAGACAAGCATAGTCCATACAACCTGGATCACAATACAGAAAAGGAAGACAAATAGCATAAAAGAACATGGGCCCTGATTCAGAGCCGGACGCTCTGACCAGAGCGCTCGCTCTGAATCAGGGCCCACCTCCATAAATATGGGGCGTCCTCCTGGACGCTCGTATAGCTGTGGGTCACCACCCACAGCCTATACGAGCGTGCAGGATGATGGTCGCGATGGTCTTGACCATCGCGACCATCGCCAGTGCGAGCAGAAGCCTGCGGTTGAGTTTCTCAACCGCAAGGCCAGGAGTGATTTTGGCTCTATCAGAGCCAAAATCACTCCCACTGACATCACTAGTGATGTCAGTGGGGCCGGCTTCAAGACGGTAGGCGTTCCCTTGGGAACGCCTCCGTCTGGCAGGCACGACCCCGGCACGCCCACCAAAGGGGGCCTGCTGTCAATCAACATCGACAGCACGCCCCCTTTGATCAGACACAACGAGCGAAGGAAAGTCCTTCGCTCGTCACGTCTTGCGCATGCGCACGACGGAGCTCCCTCCGTCGTGCGTATGCGCAGTGCACACCATCGACCCACTTGCGAGCG
Source organism: Taudactylus pleione (assembly GCA_031769625.1). Classification (NCBI taxonomy): domain Eukaryota; kingdom Metazoa; phylum Chordata; class Amphibia; order Anura; family Myobatrachidae; genus Taudactylus; species Taudactylus pleione. Next base: position 1,632,895 of record JAUIMM010000091.1, on the reverse strand, counting down.
GACAGCCGCTCGCGAGTGTGTCTGAATCAGGCCCATGGTGCTCAGAAACAGGAACTCAGTGCTAAAGATGATACAAGAGCATAGTTTGGAACCATATCATTTCCAGCTTATAAAATAGGAATTTAGAAAAAGAAATGTTATTAATTTCAAATTCCTCTAGATTGTCTGCTAGGATAGTCTTAATATGGGTAAACACTATACGATGTGTGTACCCAGCGACAGAATGACACGATACATCACGTATGCCATACACACTGCATGATCCGGTGTATGACGGCGCGATGTGTCATTAGACGGTGCATTTAACAGCACCGCATCGTCCCATCTGCTGTGCCGCACAGCAGATGCGATGATGCAATGAACAGCCCTTGAGAACGCGCAATAAGGCGCGCACACTGCACGATCTGTATGATATACCATTCCGATCCGCGATGGGGAGAAATATTGTACGATATATCGTGTAGTGTGTACACAGCTTTAGGCAGATGGTTATGGAAGGAAAAATTATTGATCACACAGGACTTCAACAAGGAGATATAAAAACCAAAGAAGCTATCCATTTGTCAGAAGCCGATTGGATTGCTTTGGCTTATGGTTGTATGTGGCATAATAAACAGGAGAGTACATATCAGGGAAGGCGGTGTGGTGGTCTCGGTGGGAAGCATTGCCCTATTGCCAGGTTCCTATATACAGAGCATCCGGAAAGTATTCACAACGCTTCACTTTTTCCACATTTTGTCATGTTACAGCCTTATTCCAAAATGGAATAAATTAATTTTTGTCCTCAAAATTCTACACACAATACCCCATAATGACAATGTGTAAAAAGTTTTTTTTCGATTTCTGCAAATTTAATAAAAAAAAACAACTAAGAAATCACATGTACATAAGTATTCACAGCCTTTGCTCAATACATTGTTGATGCACCTTTATCAGCAATTACAGCCTCAAGTCTTTTTTTAAATATGATGCCACAAGCTTGGCACACTTTGCTTTGGGCAGTTTAACCCATTCCTCTTTGCAGCACCTCTCAAGCTCCATCAGGTAGGATGGGAAGAGTCAGTGCACAGCCATTTTCAGATCTCTCCAGAGATATTCAATTGGATTCAAGTCTGGGCTCTGGCTGGGCCACTCAAGGACATTCACAGAGTTGTCCTGAAGCCACTCCTTTGATATCTTGGCTGTGTGCTTAGGGTCATTGTCCTGCTGAAAGATGAACCGCCGCCCCAGTCTGAGGTCAAGAGCTCTCTGGAGCAGGTTTTCATCCAGGATGCCTCTGTACATTGCTGCATTCATCTTTCCCTCTATCCTGACTAGACTCCCAGTTCCTGCCACTGAAAAACATCCCACAGCATGATGCTGCCACCACCATACTTCACTGTAGTGATGATATTGGCCTGGTGATGAGCGGTGCCTGGTTTCCTCCAAACATAATGCATGCCATTCACACCAAAGAGTTCAATATTTGTCTCTCATGGTCTGAGAGTCATTCAGGTGCATTTTGGTAAACTCCAGATGGTCTGCCATGTGCTTTTTACTAAGGAGTGGCTTCCATTGGGATGCTCTACCATACAGGCCTGATTGGTGGATTGCTGCAGAGATGGTTGTCCTTCTGGAAGGTTCTCCTCTCTCCACATACAAATGCTGTAGCTCTGACAGAGTGACCATCAGGTTCTTGGTCACCTTCCTGACTAGGGCCCTTCTCCCCCAATCGCTCAGTTCAGACGGCCAGCCAACTCTAGGAAGAGTCCTGGTGGTTCTGAACTTCTTCCATTTACGGATGATGGAGGCCACTATGCTCATTGGGACCTTCAAAGCAGCAGATATTTTTCTGTACCCTTTCCACGATTTGTGTCTCGAGACAATCCTGTCTCAGAGGTCTACAGACAATTCCTTGAACTTCATGCTTGGTTTGTGCTCTGACATGCACTGTCAAGTGTGGGACTTTATATAGACAGGTGTATGCCTTTCAAAATCATGTCCAATCAACTGAATTTACCACAGGTGGACTCCAAAGAAGCTGTAGGAACAGCTCAAGGATGATCAGTGGAAACAGGATGCACCTGAGCTCAATTTTGAGCTTCATGGCAAAGGCCGTGAAAACTTATGTACATGTGATTTCATAGTGTTTTTTTTATTAAATTTGCAAAACTCTCAAAAAAACTTTTTACACGTTGTCATTATGGGGTATTGTGTGTAGAATTTTGAGGACAAAAATAAATTTATTCCATTTTGGAATAAGGCTGTAACATAACAAAATGTGGAAAAAGTGAAGCATTGTGAATACATTCCAGATGCACTGTATATACCGAACATAGATGGCACTGGGGATTCATGTTTTTTTCCAGCGAAACAGTTGGGAAACTGAAGGTTAGATTCAATAAATATTCCTGAGGCCCCTGAAGACAGACGTAGCAGAAGAGGTTTGTGAGAAATGGCCACAGGAAAGCTCAGAATCTGAAAATGTTTATATAACGGAGAGGAAAGCATCATCCTGTACACGACAGTAAATGCTGCGTATTACTGTGCTCAATCATAAACGAGATATAACTGGAGCGTTTGCACTGGAATGTCCGCCATGCTTTTGTACCGTCCTTTGCATGAGGCTACTGTGTTTTGGTTGATTCATTCATACACCAGGGCGGAGCTAGTGATGGGTCTGTATCCCTGCTGCTTTATCAGCTTTGTGACCCGAGTGATCCCATCAGGACAGTGTATGATACAGTTATAGAGGAGCTTCAGCTGTAGTGCTTCCACTTCAGTGATCACAGGCTTACTTACCATGACATGGCCAAGCTAGCATTTTTGTGCCCGTTTGTGTCTATGGGGGAATTGCATCAAATATGCTAAAGAGGACAAGTGGAGAAGTGGCCCTAAGCTTCTAGATATCATTAACCAAGTACGTTCTAGAGGCTGATTGGTTGCTATGGGCAACTTCTCCATCTGTTATCTCTAGAAAGTTTGATACATCTACCCCTTTGTACAGTACGCAGCGCCCAATACCTTTTTTTGAGGAGACGTATCAAACCTCATAGAGAGATAAAGTGGAGAAGTTATCATATCAACCAGCTTCTAAAGCTGGGCATCCACTACAATTTTCTGTCAGATATCTGTCCAATCTGGCTGGTTGGAATGAAAACCTGGTAATGTATGGGAGCAAATGACAGTCGATCAGATGGTCTTAAACACTGAAAAAAGGACAAAAAAAAAATTGTTCAAATTGGTTACATTTGTGTTTTATTTTAACCAATTTGTTTGAACAACCATTTTTGTCTGTTTACCAGTGTTTGTGAGCAAATGGACAATTGTCATTTGCTCCCATACATTACCAGGTTTTCATTCCAACCAGCCAGATTGGACAGATATCTGACAGAATATTGTATAGTGGATGCCCAGCTTAACTCATTTATCTAGCAGAGTCTATAAAATGACACAATCTGATTGGTTGCTATAGGCAAATATGCAACTTTATCTCTCTCCGAGGCTTGATACATCACCCCCTTTATCTCTTATAATGAAGCAGATTTACCTTACTACTAAGGGGTCTATGTATCAAAGCTGGGAGAGAAATAAAATTGTGAGAGATAAAGTACTAACCAGTCAGCTGCCAATTTATATTTTGCAGGGTGTGTTTTAAAAATGATAGGAGCCAATTGGTTAGTGATTTGTTACAATTTTATCTCTCCCAACTTTGATACATAGGCCCCATAATTTTACACGATGGCCTTGTTTATTTTTTCTTCCTTTCAACTGTTATACCATGCCTTATCTGGTGTATAATACTCTTTGTATGGTATAGCTACAGTAGGTATATATGGGTCTTTCATATCATTCTATATTATAGTTATGTATATCTCTAAGTTTACACTAAGGTTTATTTTAGAATATATATGCTTCACGCAAAAGTGACATTTTTAAAAGGACATCACAAGAACTGTGGGAAAATGAACTTTAGTCCTGAAGGTATAAACAACCTTCAGACACTATGCAGCAGCCTGACGCCGGCTTAAAGGGATAGTATGGTAAGCCTATGTATAAAGCATCCTATATTTTAACACTTTCCCTACTGATCCACAGAAACGCGGCCCTCAAGGCTCCCCAACAGTTCAGGTTTTAGAGATATCCATGCTCAACGCACAGGTGTATAAATCAAATTGACTGAGGTACTAATTAAGTCACCTGTGGTCAAGCATGGATATCCTTAAAACCTGGAATGTTAGGACGCCTTGAGGACTGAATTTGGGAACCTCTGTCCCAGTGGATGCTTTTTGAGGTGTACAATGGCCAATGGATTGGGAAGAACTGTGGACAATGATGCAATCATCATTTTTGGTTAAGCATGTCCCCGCACTTATTTATTCCATACATGCCTTGAAAAAAACTGATGAGCTGAGACTGCCCCACAGACAAATACACTCTAACATTTATACAGGTACCAGGACCCAGTGTATGCTCGCCTCTGCTGCTCACAAAAGCGCAGCATGTATACAGGCAGGGGGAACACTGCTCCTGATGATAGTGGTTTATTTATTCCCCCTGCAGTTGTTTATGTAGCATACAGTCCATAATACCGTGTTGTTCTGAGAAAATATTTCTTTGCAGAATTTTTAAAAACATCTGTCTCAATCTACTTAGTTTTTTATCCCCTTATAACGGTTAGGTGTCCTTTATCATTACTGCCTTGGAAGTACAGTAAGCAGACTACACATTGTTTTCTCTTTACAGCAAGGTCAGCCTGATTTGCTAGGATTCTCTACTTTGTTTTTTTTTTCTCTCTTTTCTTATTTACACCATCTCAACTAGAATTATTACACACAGATCCTTAACGCATTCAAAATGTCAATAGCAGTATATTAAACTGAAAGTACAGCTTGCAGGGAACCCAAAAGTCTAACAACACTGCCCTCTGCTGGAAAGCTTGGAATTAGATTATTGCCTATTGTCCTATCTAAAGTAAAGGGTTTCAGAAAATATATTTATAAGGAAGTATTTTGTTTATTATTATTAGCTGCATTTTTGCTTAAGTGTCATGTAACCCTGCAAATGCGAATCCATATGCAAGTAATATGGCTCCGGTGTCTCATTTCTCGCAGCCAGGAGTGGACCATAGACTCACTCAGGAATGTAACAATCAAATGATCTGCGTCAGACGATGCAACATTTTACTTGTTGCTTGGATTTGCATATCCGCAGGTGAGTGTCTCAATACATCTCTGGCGGCTGCTACATTTGTGTATAAATTTGCAGCGGTGATGGCATTAGCCACCCCCCATTCCCGCCTCCAAAACGGGGCGGGCTGTCAATCAAAATCTTCAGCCACCCCTTTTTGGTGCGAGACCCATAGCGACGGAGCGCCTGTCGCTGGCCGGGTCTTGCGCACGCCGGAGCCGGTTCCAGAGTGTGCATGCGCAATGAGGGACCATCGACCCGCTTGCGAGCGGGTCTGAATCAGGCCCCAACAGCGGTCATGGGAACGCCTCCGTCTGGCAGGCACGCCCCCGGCACGCCCACCAAAGGGGGCGTGCTGTCAATCAACATCGACAGCACGCCCCCTTTGGTGCGAGACCCGGAGCGATGGAAAGTCCTTCGCTCGCCGGGTCTCACGCATGCGCACGACGGAGCTCCCTCCGTCGTGCGCATGCGCACTGGGGAACATCGACCCACTTGCAAGCGTACTGCCGCTCACGAGTGGGTCTGAATGACCCCCCTAGTCTGCTGAGGGGTCTCCGAAGAGGGGAGTAGGTGGACCAGGGAAAAGCCGAGGCATATTGTGATGGGTGAGGACCACTGTATTCTGAGGAGAAGCACTCAATGCAAATTGGAAAACACCAAACAAAAAAAAGAAAGAATGATATCAAAGTAAATGTCAGATAATTCATATCCAAAAGTTGTACCCAACAAGCTCTCATTGTTTTATAAATTAGTTATATTATCCCCAATGCAATAAATTGAGTTGCAGATCCTCTGGCTGTGAACTTTTTACTATGGTAGAAAATTGTGTACTTTTCTTTTTTGTTTTTTTACACTTTGGGATTTGCCATTGACAAGGACAGTGCTAATATCATCATCCATCTTGTATATTCGACTGACCAAATCTTTGGGTCAGATGTTCCCAGCTATTCTAATGGCTGGGGCAACTATAAGACACACAGACAAACGTTGCCCAAAGGAAAGGGAAACTCCAAGCAGGGTGGACCAGGCGAATTTGAGTCAGTGTGTCAGAGAAGCTGATTGGTCTAGATGGGTGTGCTCATCCAATCACCTTCCTAGTACACTTTCTAAGACTCCATTTCTCACAGCTTGTTCTTTGAAAGTTTCCAAAATGAATGTGTGGTGCCATGAGGCAAACATCTAAGCTGTCATATAAAAAAAATAAGGTGACCCTATCATTTAGACACAGTGAAGTCTATTTTATGGCCTGAGCCAGTACACAGCCAATCAATTGGCGGAATCAGTGACATCATTGATAAGATGCTGGATGAATGTTCTTAATTTATATTCACTATGTGCTGGTTGCTTGCTCATGAATAGGCTACATGCAGCATTCAGGCCACAAAATGACGGACTATGTTGTGTAGAGGTGGTCAATCTACTTCAAAAGGGTTCATGCCTAAAACTAGAAATGAACTGTATTGTCTATAGACAAGAACATTAATCACACGGACATCTCTTCAGTGCTGTCGATTCCTCACAACCAGCACCTGTCTCTGCTAACTGTACATTGTAAGCCGAAAATTTCCCCTCATCAATATCCGCAATTGTTCTATTTACTAGCTACAGATCCCATTCCATGTAAGAAAGGCGTTCTATCCATTTATTACAATTAGGGATTTGCCACCGCGCTCTGTAAGGAATATCTGACTACCCTTAGGGCTTATGCAGGTAAGTATCACTTATGCTGGGCATACACTCTACAATGGTCTGCCAGACATCTGTTCAATCTGGCTGGCTGAAATGAAAACCTGGTAATGTATGGAGGCAAATGACATTGGACCATATGGTCCCAGTCACTGGAAAACGGGCAAAACAGATTGATTAAATCAAAGAAATGTAATAAACTTGAACAATTTGCTTGAATGATCATTTTTGGCCGTTTTACAGTATTTGTGAGCAAATGTCAATGGTAATCTCTTCCCATACATTACCAGGTTTTCCAACCAGCCAGATTGGACAGATAATTATATAGTGTATGTCCAGCATTAGTCGTAGGTGCATGACTAATATGTACCATGTGACTTGTGCCATTTTAATAGGTGTGCAATCTGGAAATTGATGGTTTCCTTCAGATCAGAGTAGTGAAACAAGTTAGATTTGGTAATTTTATTAATAACCATTTCATGTAGTATCCCCCTTAAAATGAACAATAGATTTTAATTAACAATTACAGCAGCTGCCGGGCACTTAGTGCTACCATTGAGATTCCTGATAAAGAGGTTTTGTCTCTCATAGCCAAATCAAACATTAAACCAAAATAAAGCTTGGGGGTTTATTTACTAAGCATCGGGTTCTAAAAACCGATGCTTCAGAACAGGTTTATACCCGAAATTTAAAAGGGCAATGATTTTACCAGCAGTTTTTAGATAGTAAAATCATTGCCCTTTTATATTTTGGGCATAAACCTGATTCGGAAGCGCTGGATTTTAGAACCTGATTCTTAGTAAATAAACCCCCTGGCTTCTGCTGTATATGAACTAAGTGGAAAAGAAGGACTGAACTATTTGATTGATAAAAGTATAAAGTAAACGTAAACGTAAAACTTACAGTACTTATTTAAAATGCAGTGTAAAATAAGATTTAAATGAATATAAAAGTATAGTGTCTCTGTAGCATACTACTACATCTCTAAACACTTTCACAAGCTAAACCTAGGTATTACTGGCAGCAGCAAGGGACAAAGTAAAAAAAAAAAAAAAAAAAGACAGATTTTAAACTTTTTATTACTCGAAGAATGATTATGTATGGGTGGTAGCGATTATGAAATGAATCTACACATTGTATTGAAAACATTACATATTTAATAAGTGCACATTGTAGCAATACATTTTACAGTCATTAAGATGTACAAAATTTAAAGAGTCCTTTAAAACCAACTATGGGATGGATTGCTGAAGCAAACACTCCGGCTACAGTGTGTGAGACAGTTTCATTTAAAGACCCAATTAAGCAGCTTTATTAGGAATTTGGAGTAAACATGATAACCTAAAAAGTAATGTCACATGTAGTTCCCCATTTCCTCTGTACATAAAATATATAAACCAGCAGCTTTTACCTGTTGTACGCTCCTTAAGTCCATGCATAGCAGTGTCAGATTTGATGTTGTCCATGCTTACAATGAATGAAGTTCTATTTACAAAGCAGGTGTTAAATTCCTTGAAATGATAATATCCCAAAAAATGTGCTTGAGCCATCGTTATGGAGACCTCTGTATTAGGAGGAGTAAGAGGTGACATCACTTACATCCTACAGCACAAGCTATGAGGACTGGATGCTACAAATAAGCACTCAACCCATAAACTTTAAGTCTCGAGGAATTCAAATATCAGAGTATAATATTAGTAAGGCTGTGAGGGCCCTTTGCATGTTATCCCCAGGGTGCTGAGGGAAGGGGAGTGGGACGCACCGATTCACTGCTCTGTACATACTATTTTATTCTCCAGATGGGTGCTGGTCATACCACCCCCCCCCCCCCCCCCATACTAAAATACCTTTTACTACCCACACCCAGTGTTTGTCTTAACAGCCAGGTATCCGTACTACTCTCGGCCCTGCTAAACGCCTTCTATATTTAATTTTCCAGGCATTAGTAGCACCAGAAGAAAGTTACAGTGAATAGGTTTGGAAGTGGATGGGATGCAGTTATTTGAAGCATCTGCAATATTCCATGGTTAAATGTTTCGGGAAGACCAGTGGTCCTAGAGAGAGTATTGGAGATGTTGCCCATAGCAACAAATCATATCGTACTTATCATTTATCTAGCACCTTCTAGAAGAGAATAGCTAGACTCTGATTGGTTGCTATGGGCAACATCTCCACTTCTAAAAACCCGCACTTTAGTAAATATACCCCCTGATTTATTATTGGGGAGATAGAGAAGTGTAGGGAAAAACACTGAGGATATGCAATGTTCTTTTAAAATAAGATATATGCAGCTTCCTATACAATGCCTGCTTAAGGCTGGTATCACATGCACACTAAACATACAAGTCCCAATAGGTTGAATAACGCCTGACTGTTCCAGTAGAGATGGGCTGGTGAAGGGGGGGGAAGAAGCTCCTCCAATGTTACATGTGAGGAACTCGGCATGAAACAGTTAGAGAAGCTTAAAACTCTATCCGGCAAGAGAGAATAGTTTCCCCTTTACGCCGACCTGTAACCGCGGGATTCAGTTCTATAGGGTTTCATACTATATGCACTGAAGTGTGGCACTATTAAGCCAAAATGTATTACTATGGCAGGGCTTGACAATTTTTTCTAATATCTAGGAGCCAGGATGAAAGTGTAGGAGCCACTCACTGCTCTGCACAGCTCCCCTGCTCCACCCCCACCCTCCAGTAATAACGGACCATATTTCACATAAAATAATGGTGCCAGAAAGTACAACAGAACCCCCCTCCCCTCGTGGTCACACCACTATCCCTCCGAAGCCACTCCGCAATCCCTGGCCACGCATAGACCCTACTACCGGAGAGCTCTATGCAGCCAGAGATAGGAGATAGTAGACATTTGGGACGTACAGGAGGATCAGTGTAGACTGAGACAGACAGCAGAGATCAGAGCAAGCCAGGTTGGAGAGGAGTCGTCAGCGCAGGCTGGGACGGACACAGGCACAGCAGTCACCGCAGGCAACACTCGGCACATGCACTCCTGTGCATGATATGAACACCGCAATACTATAGGCACGAATCTCCGCCGGAGCTGATGAGGATCTGCTTCCTCCCTCACTGCAAAATCTAGTAGCCAGGCAGCAAAATCTGGTAGCCATGGTGACCTGGCCCCCGGGATTTGTCGAGCCCTGTCCTTTGGTTAAATCATACACACACACAGGTATTTGTTGGTCTTCAGCACACCTTTACAACAATAGGAATGTTATGATTTAGCAGCATCTAAACTAATATGAAATTAGCAAAGTTCATAAAAACAACAAAAAAGGCACTAATCTGATTATAAGATCCTTGACAAATCTGCAAAAACAGAGAGAGTTTGACACATATGAGCGGTGTATACGCCAGACTGGCAGAGCCCACTCACATGCCGGTCCCTAGTGCCAAGCGATACCTGCCTCTGAAATAAATATAACCTGTGTGATCGAATACAGCCATAACGCTTTTCTCCAAAGTTACTTAAGACTGTGTGACACCACTTGTGAAATTGTGTTATTGCAGTGATGAGGGAGCCGGTATCGGGCTAAGCAGCAATTTATAAACAAACAAAATCTACCCACAAAAAACAAACAAACAAACCCAATCGACAGTAGTACAGAAAAAGCTAACGTGAACGCTTCTTCCATACAACACAGAATTGAAAAATATATACACAAAACAGTTGAAACTGTGTGAAAAATGTTTCAACATCAATCCTGTACCACAATAGACCATAGATTATAATGTACATGTACTGATGAAAGTAAAAGGACATCAACAACTAAAAATCCAGTTGCCTCTGCGTAACACACACACACACACACACACACACACACACACACACACACACACACACACACACACAGTATATAGTATGCAATAGAATCTCCTGGGTTTGGCAGAATGCCTTTTTCAAAGTCTGGATTTATACCTAGAATAGGTGTCACGGTCACTTTGCTGAGCACAGTGTTGCATTCACACTCCAAGTATTACAAACGTGTCATATACAGATCTATACAACATGTTGCTTTGTCTTCCGTACACACCATGACCACAATGCATTTATACAGACGTGTCCTTTTACATCTTGACCGCATCAGCGCCAAATGTGCCCGTGATTTGTGGCATGCGTACCGTTGCGTGCAGCACCACCGGCCAAGATGGATAAGGGCACATCTGTGTATGTTGTAACCTAACGCGGTAATTAGACATTCTTCACATGTATAGTTCAGCATGAGGAATTTCATGACATTACTGTATTTCATTTTAAATTTAACTCAAATTCTAAAGCTGCATACACACACAACGATTTTTTGACTGATAATTGTTAAACGATATCGTTTAACGATAATCGTTTGAAAAAATCGTTCACTTTCTGAGTCAAATGATGAACGATTATCGTTCATGCGTGTTCACGTTTGTAGTTCAGTCAGACTTGTCAACTGAACGATTTTCATTAAGGGAATATGCAAAAATCATTTGTAGTTCATAAAAATCGTTCATTACACTTTAAAAAATATGACAGATAATCTGACAGAAAATCGTTCATAAAAATCGTTCATAAAATCGTTGGTAACAAAATCGTTGTGTGTGTGTATGCAGCTTTAGTATTTATCCAGTAAAAAATATGTATTCCGCACCTTATATGGTCAGCAGAACAGACATTTGACCTGGGATAAACCACCAGACTCTGCATTCAGCCACCTTGTTCCTGACGCAGCAGGTGAAATGACTCTTCATTTTAGCCAGGTTCTATTTTTATCTGGCTTAGAGAGCTTGCAATGTGGAGCTGCCGAGATCGCCAGTAGGTTCCAGGTTTCTTTCAGTGTGAAAAATAAGACCTCACATAGCTTTACAAGATGAGCGACAGCTCTGCAAACTGTGCACTAAAAAACACCACTTGCCTTAAACAGTCATACAGTATTTTTCTGTTAATATAAAAAAGCTGACGTAGCATACTTAAAATACAAAAAGGACAGTCACATCTCTCACAAGAATGCATAATGACATCGCTTCATTTTAGATACAAATATTAGACAAACATTTAAGACTGAGATGTTAATTAGTCATCATCCAGTGTATTAAAGAAATTCAAGTATGTACATAATCTAAAATAAAGGACGTAGATTTTGAAATGTACCCATTGTGTATTGTTCAAGTGATTTTCATACGCTCCGCGGCAAATCTTTCAATTCACAGGTAAAAACCTTGAAAACGTTAGGTGCATAACAATATGCCAGTTCAGGTTAACAATTGACCCATTTTCATCTAAAAAATATAGTACGATATTCGAGCAAATACTGATAAGTGGTCATTAGAGAATATCTCGTGTCTTGCGGCTTTGCTCCCAATGTAAAGCTTAAGTGGTTATTTTTTTCCCCCTTTTAATCTGTAAACCATCTCCTAAGTTTTGGGTTTAAAATCAGAGTCAAGTCTCCATTACATCCGAAAGCTGCGCGTCCTCTGAAATGACTGGAAGGGTCGTTTGAGTGTGAAAAATGACAGCTGAGCTCTTAGGCCCGTTCTCTCTGGAAATAACATGGATTCACTCTCTGGGGTAGGGAACCGGTCCTTGTAGACCTGAGGGTGGGATCTCTGGAACTGAAGACAGAAAGTGGTAGATATAAAAGCAACAGAACACAGACTAGTTATCCCAGGTATCAATAGGATACTCAAACATCTTATTTATTTATTAATATATATATATATATATATATATATACACACTCATATACATACACATATACATATATACACATACACACACACACATATATACATAAGAGACTAAAAGCATTTGTATAGAAATATTTTCTAAAAATGATTACGGCATCTAGAGGTGACGCTGTGCGACTGTCCATTCAAACAGAACAGATTTTTTTCCTTTGCACCCAACTGTCCCAGTTTAATCCCCCCTCCCCTTTACAAATGCTTCAATAAAATGAAGAGCAATTATATTTTACATTACAAGGATTTGGGACTATAATGTGTAATAATGGTACCAATTCCAATTCTAAAGTTTATATGGAAATACAACGTGTTAATTATATGGAGTGTACACAAATATGGTCTCTAAATAATTGCCCTGCTCTCCCTAGTGATAGAAGAGATAAACCAGTTCAGCAGCAGACATTGAAAACAGTGATCACGGGAAGAGTGACTGGGGGATGCTGCACAGGGAGAATCGGATCCGTGCATTATAGATGAAGGCCATCAGCCAAGGTCCCTCATTGATGTAAGCGATGGAGGTGGTATAGAGCAGCAGAAATGATGACAGCACTGCCTCAGTCATTGCGGGGGGTCGCCCGTTTGCTTTTGCTTTCTTTGAACAGAAATAAAGTGCAGCTGATGTTCGAGAAAACTCACCCAGCTAAGCACAGAATATATGTACATAGGTGCATGTAAACTATGGCAATTATGTAGTACAGAGCATTCTTTAGCTGTGCATATTCCGTCTGCTTTGTATGATAAGGAGCATTCAACCTAGGAGAAACAGAAGGTGGGCTCTGTGGAGACAAGCATTCCCCATGTGTAACGGGTCCATTAGCGATAATGAATAGCTCCCTATGGAGAGGTGTTTGCTACGGCCTCTTGTAAGGTAAGCAGACAGATTGCCTTTGTACTGTACACGTAGCAGCGCTGTTGATATCTTCTTGTATTACAGGCCCAAATTCTGTATTTCTTGTTAAAAAGTAAATGTAACAATAGAATTATTCTTTAAGCAGAGTACACATATAAGATCTGTAGAAGAGGTGGGCTAGCTGCCTTATGTGACAGCTGTAGTATCTGTACCCTATGGGAACAGCTAAGTGAATGCAAGAAAAAGTCCATCACGTTACAGAGACTGGTGGTTGTGTCACTACTGATCAGTGTAATTGATGGTTACAGATGAACACATTTACAGTTGGACACATATGAGCTCCGAAAGTAGGCAATAGAGGTATACACACACACACACACACACACACACACACACACACACACACGCATACATACATTAGACTTCCGCATAACAAAAGTGCAATGATGGCGTGACAGTGTTGGTATTGAATGCTAAAGTTGTATTACCGATCTGTGCACATTGTAATAAGATAATGAAGTGTCATATACACAAAATAGAACGATAAATGTGAAAGTTGCATTTGCAGTATATAAATGTAACAAAGTACAAACTCCTCCACATCAACAAATCCAATTGTAAACTTCATTCCCACAGTAGATGAAATGAAAATGACAAGTAATGTGAATAGATGGCTGGAACTTGATGTACTATAGCGCAACACAAATTATTTGCGGTCAGCCGCAGGGGCAGACGTTTGCATGTTTGTGCACATGTGCAGTACATAAAAATGTTTATCTTATACAAAATAAAATTGTTGTACTTCCAACTCCGAATGAGCCCTACTGTGAACATCTATCATAGAGAGTGATCTCTGGTTATACTGTACTTTATAATAGGGGGAAGCTGCAATATAGAGTATGATATACAGTCAGGTCCATAAATATTGGGACATTGACAGAATTTTCAGATTTTGGCCTCTATTCACCACCACAATGGTTTTGAAATTAAACAAACAAGATGTGCTTTAACTGTAGACTTTCAGATTTAATTTGAGGGTAATTACATCCAAATCGGGTGAACGGTGTAGGAATTACAACAGTTTCAATATGTGCCTCCCACTTTTTAAGGGGCCAAAAGTAATGGGACTATCAACTCAAAAGCTATTTCATGGACAGGTGTGGGCTATTCCCTCGTTATTTCATTATCAATTAAGCAGGTAAAAGGTCTCGAGTTCACTCAAGGTGTGACATTTGCATTTGGAATCAGTTGCAGTCAACTCTCAATATGAGATCCAAAGAGCTGTCACTATCAGTGAAGCAAGCCATCATTAGGCTGAAAAATCAAAACAAACCCATCAGAGAGATAGCAAAAACATTAGGTGTGGCCAAATCAACTGTTTGGAACATTCTTAAAAAGAAAGAATGCACCGGAGAGCTCAGCAACACCAAAAGACCTGGAAGACCACGGAAAACAACTGTGGTGGATGACAAAAGAATTATTTTCCTGGTGAAGAAAAACCCCTTCACAACAGTTGGCCAAATCAAGAACACTCTCCAGGAGGTAGATGTATATGTGTTAAAGTCAACAATCAAGAGAAGACTTCACTAGAGTGAATATAGAGGGTTCACCACAAGATGCAAACCATTGGTGAGCCACAAAAACAGGAAGACCAGATTACAGTTTGCCAAACAACATCTAAAAAAGCCATTACAGTTCTGGAACAACATCCTATGGACAGATGAGACAAAGATCAACTTGTACCAGAGTGATGGGAAGAGAAGAGAAGGAAAGGAACTGCTCATGATCCAAAACATACCACCTCATCAGTGAAGCATGGTGGTGGTAGTGTCATGGCGTGGGCATGTATGACTGCCAATGGAACTGGTTCCCTTGTATTTATTGATGATGTGACTGCTGACAAAAGCAGCAGAATGAATTCTGAAGTGTTTCGGGCAATATTATATGCTCATATTCAGTCAAATGCTTCAGAACTCATTGGACAGCGCTTCACAGTGCAGATGGACAATGACCCGAAGCATACTGCAAAAGCAACCAAAGAGTTTTTTAAGGCTAAAAAGTGGAATGTTATGCAATGGCCAAGTCAATCCCCTGACCTGAATCCGATTGAGCATGCATTTCACTTGATGAAGACAAAACTGAAGGGAAAATGCCCCAAGAACAAGCAGGAACTAAAGACATTTGCAGTAGAGGCCTGGCAGAGTATCACCAGGGATGAAACCCAGCATCTGGTGATGTCTATGCGTTCCAGACTTCAGGCTGTAATTGCCTGCAAAGGATTTGCAACAAAGTATTAAAAAGTGAAAGTTAGATTTAGGATTGTTTAGTTTGTCCCATTACTTTTGGCCCCTTAAAAAGTGGGAGGCACATATAGAAACCATTGTAATTCCTACACCGTTCACCTGATTTGGATGTAATTACCCTCAAATTAAATCTGAAAGTCTGTATTTAAATCACATCTTGTTTGTTTCATTTCAAAGCCATTGCGGTGGTGAATAGAGGCCAAAATATGAAAATTCTGTCAATGTCCCAATATTTATGGACCTGACTGTATATCTGTTGGAATCTGGACCACCTTGCACGTGCTCGGTTTGGGATAATGCTATCCTAAGAGGTCAATCCAATTAGGTGCGACTATATGCCACGCTTACGGCACGGCCAGGCTTGTGAATTTTTGTTCGGCTGTTTGCAGAAATCCACTAGTCTGGGACGAGATCAGGCCGCAATGGGGGTGAAATCGACTGCGTTGCCGGCGTATAATCACCGCTGCAACGGGAACTCACCACCCTCACATGTAACTGAATTGACCCCTAATTCGGAGTGCTGAACTACACCTAAAGTCTAATGTTAATTATTTCTTTGTATTGTGTCAGCTGTTTGCAGGCATCATCAGGAAGAATTGTATTGGAGTAGTATCAGGATTACCTTCTTTATTGTAGTCTGATTCTCGGGAACTGTTATTTCATTCATGTTTACTGTTTGGGAGTGTTATCTACAGCTCCCAGTGCAGCCCATTATTAGGAGACCTCCATAGGGGATGCAGTCACCACTTTCCCATTGCACCTGTTACTAAATGCTGATCAGAGGAGCAGAGAGACCTCAATGGATGCAAATTGTTTGGTGAATGTGCCACATGGACGGATAGGTCCTTAGTATTCAGTACTTACTTCCCGACTGCAGTGCAATCTCTGCGTTCAGGCTGCTAAGAATAGGGAACCCAAAGAGGGGCCTTCACCATTGTTACGTTGAGTAAAAATGTGGAGTATTAGGATTGAACATGGTCTGTGGTCAGAGACCTTTCTACAAGTGTGTTCAACAATTGGACAAAACTCAAAACACAAAAGAAAAGCAATAGAAACACAGACAGAGCGACACCTGCAGGCCACAAATGGAAGTTCCGTGCCCACGCTCAAGACCTCATGCAGAATTCTAAACACGGGCATTCTAAAAATGCATCCTCATTTCTACAGAAAGATAGGGAAGAATATAAGGATTATAACCTGCTTTAATTTCTTCTTCTTCTCTTTGGATGACATCTGATTGTTATGGATAATATCCTCCAATGCAACCTTCACCGGATCTTGAGTTTTATTCAGCTTCTGATACTCAAGCTTTTCCTGGGGCTGGACGAAGGTGGGCTGCAGAGTGGTGTCCATGTCAGCCCCTGGATACTTTATCTGAAATAACCGTAGAAGAAAAATGCTAACAGTAAATTTACATGAAAGCTATATAAACTTTACATTATAAAAGAGGAATATTCCCTAACAGGATATAGAGATCAATATATCTACGTAATGGAATACCTGGACCCTTCTCTGATGTGCTACGTAGTCTTCCACTGACTTTTTCATAGATGATGGAACAGTCAAAATGTCCTGACAATTATCCATCATGAAAGTCACCAGTTTTGTGGACAAAAGTTCACCCAGGTCCATCTCCTCTTTTGAGCGAAGAATACAGCGAGAAAAGGTCTGTACATTCTGGAAAAGACAAAAAAAATTAATATATATAGATCACAGTAACTAAGCAGATCCAAACCTGGACACAACAGAGAT
The DNA here is from genome assembly GCA_031769625.1 of Taudactylus pleione. NCBI lineage: Eukaryota > Metazoa > Chordata > Amphibia > Anura > Myobatrachidae > Taudactylus > Taudactylus pleione. The sequence goes on along the minus strand of JAUIMM010000091.1, from coordinate 1,615,400 downwards.
CCAAACGTGACCAGAACACACAATCATATTTTTGAGACCTCTATCTGTTCAGTAAAACAAGGGTAAGCCAGTTCTCAGAGATGCTTTATTGTACACTGTACCAAGTCAATTTTCTGGCAATTTTGGCAGTAGATGGCACTGTTCTACTGCTGTCTTCATACACTATCTCAGCTTAGAAGAACACAAATATCCACTCGATATATTTAAATATATTAGTCTTCTGGGCCTTAATCTGAGTCACAATCAAATACAAATCCATCCACACCCAGCGATTTTTAGCAGACTGCTCATGTGATGAACTTACAATAAAATCAGAGACATATATATCTTGGGGGGAGATTTAGCAAAGCTTGGAGAGAGATTAAGTACCAACAATCAGGTCCTGACTGTAGTTTTCCAAACACAGCCTGTAAAATGACAGTAAGCCGCTGATTGGTTGATACTTTATCTCTCTCCAAGGCTCAGAACATCTTCCCCTTGGTCTTTGCTCTGTGGCCACTGAAAGGACTTTTCTGGGTGGCAACTGGGCAGGCAGTTTTGTGGGTGTGTTGAGGGCATGTGACCAGAGCTACATGCTATTCCGAGTCAAAGAGGACACTAAATTTAGTTGGATCTTCTACACCTAAGGTAGGTGTAAGTGCAGAGGACAGGGATGACGGCAGCTCTCACGGACAGAGGACTGGGGGCAGTGCGATCACATACGTATATGCGTACGGCTCATAATGCAGGAATATAGATTAAGTAGTGCTCCGTTTGTATTAGGCGCCCAGAACTGCGTTCGCAATACGTACGACTGAGAATCAAACCCTCTGTGCTGAAAGTAAACACGATTAATCTAGAAATAACATTTCTAGCCATGAAAGACTTAATCCTCTGACACCTAGCCCTAGACGGGATGTAGCTATGATGTCGACGTACGGCTGTTGAAATCCTGACCCAAGACTAAACATACGCTCCTAAATCCCGACGCCAGTTTAGATACAATGCTCCCGACAGCCAACATACCGAGCCTAATTACAGCGGGGTCGGGTTCGGCGTTAGCCGCAGGGGGTGGGGGTGCAAGAAGGGAGGGTTTAGAGGCACTAACGGGGAGGGTTAGGATGCAGGGTGGGGTGGGTTAGAGGAAGAAGGGGGGAGGGTTAGGATGCGGGGTGGGTTAGGATGCAGGGTGGGGTGGGTTAGAGGCAGAAGGGGGAGGGTTAGGATGCAGGGTGGGGTGGGTTAGAGGCAGAAGGGGGGAGGGTTAGGATGCGGGGTGGGGTGGGTTAGAGGCAGAAGGGGGGAGGGTTAGGATGCGGGGTGGGGTGGGTTAGAGGCAGAAGGGGGGAGGGTTAGGATGCAGGGTGGGGTGGGTTAGAGGCAGAAGGGGGGAGGGTTAGGATGCGGGGTGGGGAGTGATAGGGTGCAAGAAGGGAGGGTTAGAGGCAGAAGGGGGGGGGGTTAGGATACTTACGTACCCGTCAGGATGCCGCTGTCTGTATTTTGAACAGCTGACATCCCGACTGCGAGTGTTTCATACCCAACCCACCCAAGGCATAGACCGATAAACCTAAAAAAAACCTCAAATCATTTACTTTAATTAACCTGTTCTGACAATGAAGCAGATATGGAAGTACCTTTCTCTGCCTAGAATTCTATTAGAACCTGGTGTGATTATGACACACAAGGCACCGGTTTAGAATATGAAGTATGACATATTTGTAATTGTCTTATGACCAGAAAAACATTTAGCCTCCTGTAAGTCTGTATTATTTCCATTCAGTTAATAATGAATGAAATATGATGGCAAAAGTGTATGCAGCGGCTTGAAAATGGTGCTGTATTCATTAATAAAAAAAAAAAAATTTAAATAATAATAATACATGCTCAGGAATAAAAAGTAAGCGAGAACAAGTAAATCTTTTGTTAGACAGATAAAACTGTCACTTGTGAGAGGACACCTGTAGTGCTGACCACAGCAGCCCAGAAAGTCCAATTATCCAGCGTCTTTAATAACATACCAGTGCTCGGTTCCCAATGGTATCACACAGAGGTGGCATTTCCCTGCTCAGGCTTATCCTCGCCATCATCCTCATTAGGAGCTGCAGCTTCCTTCGATTTTCCGGCGGTAGCAGTAGACAGCAGACTTGAAGGGCTTCAATTGCTACGCGCCTCTTGTGCAGGAGACCTGTGACAGCATAAATGACAGAGAATCAAAGTGAATACGGTGCTGTACTATGGATGGACCATGTGACATTTATCCCCCTGGTAACAAAACACATCCATTCTAAAAATTGCAAGTCTTGGCTTTTCTTTGGACACAGTTGCAAGAAAAAAATTAAATAAAATGACATGCTTTCAAGGGAAACAAATTGATATATGAAATGTGATAAGATATGAAGAAACAAGTGTAAAAACTGTAAGTTATCCCTAACACCACCAATTCAGAATGTGGCTGGGAGAAACAAAAAAAAACTTATTTATACAGCTCGGTATGGAGACCATTTCTTTATCAAGTATGGAAGATAAGAAACGGCCCTGTAGGAGACATCTATGAAATGATTAAATAATATTCAAAGCTCCAATTGTCACATAGAGCCGAGAGACCTTTGAAGATTCTGGAACCTGAATGAAAATGAGAAATGTTTTTCATATTCGGACTTCTCATTGAATAAATCAGAAATGCTGATAACATATAGCAATATGTACTTTCACTAACTGGTTGATTTGACCCCTAATTTAGTGTTCAGTATGTTACCTTAATACCTTTTTCTTGCTGTTGGTATAAGGTGAGGCATCAGGTTAGTTGTTTTTAGTATTGACTTGAATGCCTCCTGCTACACTGGCCATTCTGGAATGGTCTGTGTAAAATAGTTCTCCAATTTGTTGGAAGTGCCCCAAATTTAGACCTATATGGGGCAATGTTATCTAATTTAGTACAGAGATCCTTGTTGGGGACGTTCTCTCTGATCCTGTACTTCGGCCTTTTCACTCCTAAAAATTCCCTTTTGAAGCACCTTAACAATGCCACCAAGGCAGCAATCCCAGTCCGATTCTCTCCTCCAACAGTCTCAGACTGGTTCCCCAAGATTGATTTTGATATGGACAAGGATGACCTGATTTCATCAGTGGGAAAGCACTAGGAGCAGTTACGGGACACTTGGTTCCGTTGAGAGCCTCCAACAAATCTACCTTCACTTAGCCCCATCTGGGCAGCCGCAAGCCCTTTAGTACTTAATCAACCTTCTGGGAGACCAGCCCTCTAGCTCATAGTTCATAACTCATGACTGCTCAATCCAGCCTCCACTTAAACTTCTGTTCACGGCCTGAGAACACCACCTCTGCCATACTTTGCAACTTGTAGACATCATGACTCCCATCTCGCTCCCCCTCCACCTCTCCATTCCATTCTCTCTTTAGCACACAATCCACATGTACTCCAATTCACGCTAGTTGCAGAACCCTTCTTTTTCTTCTTGTTCTACTTAATTATTGGTTCTTTGACACACAGGTTGTGTTTTGCCTCTCTAGGTTTTACCTAATGAAGATACGGTATCTCACTAAGATGACTTAGCTCACCGTTACCTATGTTGAGACTACTCTATACACTATTAACCAATGTTTTTGCTACACTTTGAAACCAATGAAGATAATTTTCACTAAAATAAGTCTCCTCCATTGTTCAGTCCAGCAGTAAAGTAATGAATTTAACCAGTGACGTTAGCTACACATTATTTATTTTAAAGAATGTTTACTAATATGTCAGGTCCTGGAGAGGTTTAACGCTGGCTGTAAGTGACATCTCCTGTGAACGCTTGGGGACACACCTTGCTTTCTGGCTCCCCTCACTTGTCCTGGTCATGTCCTATGCTGAATTGTTTCTCTAACCAGTCTGGTCAAATTTCATCTATTCATTTTATTCTGCATAACTAATGTTCATGTATGTCATGCCTCTCTTGTATAGGTCTTGTGCAGAATTCTTCTGTCTGCCAGGTGAGTTGGTTGAAACCACGTCCATTCTGTTTTATTCTGCTTAAATGTAATTTTCATGCATATATTTTGCAGATCTGGTCAGTATGACTTGTCATTTTGTGATTAAAAATATCTTTACTGTGTAACAAAGCATCTGTCAACTAACATAACCTGTATACATATTACAAAACATATAGGGGCATATTCAATTAGCCGCGATAAGCTGTTTTTGGCGAAAAGTTTTCGCCGGGGACGTCATTTTGCCAAGCGGAAACTTAAGTGCAGAATTGGGGTTTTGGGGTGCAAACTTGCGGAAACAACCCTGCACCCTTGGGACAGCCCCCCAAAGGTAAACGGTGTAAAAAAAAAATACTTAACATCCCAAAAAAGTACTTTCATTTTGGGGGGCAAAAAACACCAAAGTTGGGGGACAAACTTAAACTAGCGAAATATACTCCAGGGGGGTCCCCAAGTATGCCCCAGGTGTTTTCAAGATTGCAGGTGGTTGCGGCAGGTGGATTTTTAAAACATCACTTTAGCAACTTCAAAATATGCTAGCACCCATTTTCATGTACCCCAAATTTGCTGGGACTATTTATTTTCTGCAAAAAGACAGCTAAATGCTATTCTTCACCACTTCTGCAAAGACGCTAATTAGAAGCTATTGAGATCATTTAAGTACCCCAAATACCTTTAGCAGGGCTATTCGGGGGTCACTATAGTGATCCCCAATGTCAGTGCATCTTTTGGGGGGTGTCAGGATGATTTTCCCAAATCGGACAGCACTTTTCGCTGGTTTCGAATTTGCCGCGTTCTGTTTTCGCTGATACTTTTTCGCATGCAAAGCCAGCGATGTCAGCGAAAAGTCCAGCATGCAAAAAGTCTGGGACTTTTCGCGGCTAATTGAATATGCCCCATAGCTGTAAATCACGTGATGGGTGTCACTCAAAAAATAGAGCCCTCTTTTACACAAATAAAATTTGATTTTCTCATTTGCCGATTTGGCCTTAATAAAAAATACCCACCACCACCCGATGCTTTATGTCCCACTGGTGCCATTACCCGTTTTTTTATCACCTGTTGAACTTCAGGTGTGGCCTCAGCTCCCAGTGAATGGAAGCTGGGGAGCTGCTTGAAACTTGGCAAGTCATAAAGCAGAAATAAGATTGATAATATCGGTAATACTCTTTGCCCGGACCCACAAACTTCCACATCATGTAATCCCCTGCACATGACACAGGGAGGCTAATTAAAGGAGAAGGGAACGTGTAGTCTGCACCATGTGGTCTCCAAGCTGCGCGATTTCTGCTTCCTTCAAGCAAGCAGGGTAAGGGATGTTTAGGCAATCCCTGTTATGCACCTGCCTGCTGCACAGCGGATTCCACTGTCAGGCGTGAACAAAACACCTGTTCTGTCCTTATACCGAACTTTCAAAAGCTGGAATATTTGGTCACCTAAAAGTGACACGGAATATTCACTTGTTAGTTATAGCTTGTAACACTTGTTTATATTGCAATAGAATGCCTGCTGACATGTTATAACAGTACAGCAAGGGGTCTCTTTCATTGATTAAATGTAGTTTTAACTTATTACTGAGAATAAATGTAATGTAAGGCCCCTTTTCAAGATTAGAAGGCCTCGGATGCGGTCCTGGAAGTGAGTTTAACCCCATTAGTAAGGTAGCAACTAAAGACTGCTAAATACCAATGATTACAGTATTTTGTAAACAATACAATCACAGTACACATTATTGTTAGTTATTTCTTGGTGGATTACTGCTGTAATGATTTTTAATAAAATAAAATGCATGACTAGTTGTGCCATCCAATGGGCACATTTACTCAGTAATAAAGAGACTCCTCAATGCTAAAATCTTTAAAACCCATTGAAGAGACAGATCAATATAGTTTAAAGAAACAGAGGATATATTTACTAAGCGCTAGGCTTGTCGGTGGTTCTATGCACGTTTTCAAGGGGCAATAGTATTAAAATGCATAAACAGAAATGTTTTACATTTAATATTATTGCTCTTTTCAAGTCCTGCGGCCAGAACCGCTGACTTTGAAAAGCCACTGCTTAGTAAATATACCCCATGGTCTTCTAATTGCATCATGCTAACCAGGGGGTACAGACTCAGAAACCCATTTCACTGTTGAGCTCAAGCTGTGGCAAAATTTACTGTAGTTATAAACAATTTTATCCCTCTCATACCAGATATATACTGTACTGTGACGTCATATTGTCCTGTGATCTCCCATACCACTATATACGGTCATACCTCAGTGAAACTGTGTGGGGCTCTTGCTGTAATTTAGTGCACTCCTGAAAATAAGGCACTAGTGATAATGTTTATTAAGTGCTGTGTTTAGTTTTGCTCACCAAGTATGTTCACAAAAACATCAAAAAGTTGAAATGTCAGAAGGGGCTCATGAAGAGAACTGTAATAATCAGCGATGGTCTTAAACACGTCCCTCTCAAACCTCAGATACATTGGCTGCTTCATATCGGAGCAATTTGGCCCTAAACATAAAAGAAGAAAAATAAACATTTTAAATTGCGCTGTATACATTGTTACATCCACAAATTGGACTTTAACAACAGGATACAGCATTAAAATGAATTGGGCCATTCATTAAGTAGATAGTCAGAGTCTCCTAATACTGTATATGGTAATAAAATGGTAACGTGGAAACATACAACAAAGAGATAGGCAGCACTATCAAAAGGGTTTCACTCAAAAGTAGACATTGCTACTGCCTTTATTGAAGAGTGCAGACATCCAAAAAGTCAACGTGTCGAGCCAAATGCAGAGCCCTCATCCAGAACAGTCTTAATTAAAGGAACCTGCCTTTGGCAGGATATGTTGACTCCATTAATTAACCATCTTGTGATAAGAGGTTTGCAAAGTCCATAAAGTCTCTACATGCATCCTGCTGTGACAGAAGCAAGTCTTACTATTGCGGGAGCGTGGAAAGATCAGCATTCTAGGTTTTATTTATTTACTAACAGTTTCTTATATAGCGCAGCACATTCCGTTGCGCTTTACAATTGTCAACATTGATAGAACAAAACTGGGTGATAACAGACAGATAATATATAGGTAGGAAGGCCCTGCTCGCAAGCTTACAATCTATAGGATTAAACATTTGTATAGCAAAGATCAGGACCATCCATAGAAAACTGGGACACGTGGGAGCTCTATACTAATATTCTTCGCTCTAACATTACCTTTAAGAAAAATTAATAAATAAAAATGATTGCCAGTAACTGTTTGTGCAAAGATTTAATCCAAGGTGTGGACCAGACATGGAGGCAGACATCGTTGTAATGTTGTGGTGTCACACTGAGCGTACACTGCGGGTGGTGCCAGGAATCTTCATTACATCTGCTTGGAATTTTTCCCCTGTCCAGGAGAATTATCTGTTCACAGGGGTCACACCTGACAGATGGAGTACCATCAGACTAAAGGAAAAGTAGGGATCATGACAAATATAAGGGTGAACCAAAACTGAGTAGTTCTAAACCTTGTGGAGGGATTTGCAGGTCACCTATATACACACATTTTGTTTATAAAGGTGGAATTACTGACTAATCAGAAGATAACACTTACAATTCGCCAGACATTTCATTGCCGACAGCAGCCAGTGTGGGAGTTCTCCTGTAGAAATAAAAACCATGTACAGTGCATTAGTATAATAGGACATCACACATAGGTTAGAAATATCCAAAAGATCTGTTGCAATATTACCCACATTCCACAAATGGTTCATGATTTATTTTAGGAAACAATTAATGAATAGGAAAAAAAAGCACAATTTAGCAGGAGGATATTTAAAATATCAGCAGATTATGGGCTGGATTCAGAGATGAACGCTAATGCGGTCGCAGCTGCAATTTTGCAAGGACTGCGAAAATATGCTAATAGCTCCAAAGCTTACCCAAGCATAGGGACGCCCCACTGCTGCTTTCCCATCTGTGTCCGACGTCACGTGCCAGCGTAAATATCGGTAATATTGACACACATCGACCAACCATGCAGCAGGTCAGACCTGTCTCAAATACACCGGCTCTCCTGGCATGCAGAGAGCTCTCATGCTGTGTATGTGATCGCAATGGCTAATTTATACATGCCAGTGTAACGGCTTTTAAATGGTAAGCGACGCCTGCTTTTTTCTGACCACCCCCCGTTACCTCCCCCAAACACTAGGTGGTGCATGCGCGATCACAATGTCAGGGTAAAAATACCCAGAAATGTGTGCAAAGAGGATTTACAGCGACAGAGATTACTCACAAGCTCTGTCCCTGCAGGCGATATTTGATACATCCCGTATGGAAATATCGCATTGCGAATCCTGGCGATTTTATCACATCCGCATCTGAGGGGCGGATTGTGATACTTAGGGCCCATAAAGCAGTCTCGCTGAAATCGAGCAGAAGCGACCGACACAGGAGGTTGCAATTGTGCTACATGGTAATGTTTAATGTCATTACCCCTTGTGCCCTAAGCTCCACAACCGAGCACCAATAATTGCTGTTTGGCATGAGAAATCTTTCAGCATGCAATAATTGGTGCTCAGATCAGATATTGGATATAGTCACCATCAGACAGTGAGTTTTATCTGGCCAGCATTACATTACACATGCAGAGTATTTTAATAATGGAATAATAACTAAGAGTGGGATATTTAGAGACTGTTTCACCTACACAGGTATAAATCCAAAGTGAGGGCCTGATTCACTACGGATCGCTATTCTGCTTATACGCACACAGCGCAGTTGCTAATATCAGCGGATATATGTAAATGTTTGCAGTCGCATTGCGATCGCAGCCTGGAATAAAGACGCCCACTTCCCCTTACTCACATCCGTATACTTGGCCATCATAGAGAAACGATCGGACATTGGACAGTTAGGAAAGATCAGACCTTACTCAGGAATTAGTTACTTTTGCGCACGCTATGATGTCTCAGGCGGCATCTAGTGTCGCAGTGGATCATTTATGCACGCTCCTGCAACAGCGCTGAAACGCACTGGCACGCCTGTGTTCGCCCGACCACCACCCCCGTCACCACCCACAAACGGCACTTCCTGTCAATCACTCTGCCATGGGTCTGCGTGCCCTTTTTTCTGATCGCAGCGTCTGGCTTGCGCACTGCAAATTAATCGACCGATTGCGTGCGTATAAGCAACTGCGTTCCTTGCTGATCAGGTCCTGAAACAATATAATGAACATCACACATTGCTTCCATAGGGAAGAAAAACTCACCTGATCGGTCATCCATCACCACAATGTCATGTTTATTAACGTTGTACACATTGTGCATTATGTGCTTCCCATTCGCCCACTTCCTATCCATCACGTCGTCCAGAGAATCAAGTCCTACCATCTTCTGTAAACTGTATGACACGGAAGAGTCAGAATGAAGCCACTGATAATTCACCAGCACAGGCTTATTGGCATCAACGTGACTTTATCGATTAAAAGTATACAGTAATATGGCAGTAAGTAGAAAAATGAAAGTCACTATTTTCATTTATTGTGGGGCCAATATTTAAACTGAAAGGGCCCATCCATCAGCATTATGAATAGAGATAATTCCCCATGGCACATCAGCCTTGCTCAGCCCACAAGGATAAGAAGAGCTATCTTACTGGCCACATAGTGGTTCTATTCTTTGAAAACAATTTGCATCAAACCAAAGAACTGTTTATGAATATTGTTCCACAGGTAATGGTGTAGAAAACTCGGTGTTACCCATAGCAACCAAATACTAACTCTTTCTAGTGAAGTTTAAAAAACACATGTGTCCCTATGGGTACCACCTTTCCCAGACATTTGCTTTTTATAAAGGTCCCTTTAAACATCTAAAGTACAACAGCTCATGTAACGAGTACCTCCTCACACCAGCATGCTCTTTATACAGTCAGACAATGGCCAGTACTGCCGTTGCTGACAGCAGGTATTTAAATTTTGAAGTAACCCATCATAAACAGAGCAATTAATACATTAGAAAATTAATCTTATTTCATTTATTCATTGTTTTGTACTGCACTATGACAGGTGTTAAACGGTATACCGCAGAGGTTTCTGTGTATAGTAGTATTATGACTAGTGTCTATATTAGTTTTGCAGCGCTGAATAGGACACATTATTTCATTTTACATTCATCTTACTGATTAAGAATAACAGCGTGTGACATCGGTGATTTTACAAGCACATCGTTCAGTCTCACCAGGTGATGTTTTTGTTAGGTCTTGCTCCATTCATTCAATTAGAGTGACTCATGTAGACAATGCAATCAGTTAATTAGGGACAACAAAGCGGATTTGCAGCAGAGAGAGCATTGTCCAGGTATGGGGTCAAAATGAAAAAGCTAACAGCTACAGACAGAAAATGGCAAAAAAACCTGGATTTTATCCGGCATTTGTGTACCGGGTTGTTTTGCCTTTCCTGCCTGTACCCCCTTCAGACAGAAGAGCAAATTACCGGGTTAAACATTTCAACCCGGTAATTTGCTGATTTACACGGGTATTTCTTCTGTCTGAAAGGGTCAACCCGGGTCTAAATTCCCTTGTCTGCGACCCTGGCAAATTCCTTGGTCGAAGTCCCGGGAATTTAGACCCGACTTGACCCTTTCAGACAGAAGAAATACCCATGTAAATCGGCCAATTACCAGGTTGAAGTGTTTAGCCCAGTAATTTGTTTTTCTGTCTGAAAGGGGTATTAGAGACTATTATTCCAAAAAATAATAACACATGTAAACATCTATGCACACAATATAGAGGATATTCCATTAGCTGCCATTTTGCAGTTTGACGATTGATCTTCAGAGCCTTTCCAACGAGGATCCAATGGGGCAGAAATCTGGTGACTGGACATTTATCAATCATGCCATTCCAATGGGGAAAATGCAATCCTGGAACATTCCACTAGACTATCATGCTTCAACATCAGATGCTGGCTGTATATTGGTATTTACATTCGTATCAGGATAAATAGACAATATATAGCATATAAATGCAGTTCACATAAGGAAAGTAGCCATAACCTTTCACTGCGGGAAGCAAGTATTATAGCTTTTAGTCTTCTGTTTGCATTCAAAGCACATTTAATTGTTCATCTGCTGAGAAGAGGATGAACGATGACTGATCTGACCACATGCCATTGTTCTTTGCGCCAAGTTACTAAAAGATGCATCTTTATAAGAAGTGAGAATTGTGTACCACCCTTAATGTCCCTCTCTTAAATTCTATATGGCCTGTACTCGATGACACCAACGGCAAATATCATCCTAGCATGCACACAGCTAAAGAGTTCAGGGTTACTCATCAGTTTTGCCTTGCACATCAAAAACATAGACCATGATCAAGGAGTATACTTCTTCATCTGTAGGCATCTGAGATCTGTTCACTTGAAATCCAGACCAAGGTCACTTCAGCTACCAATGTGCAATCATCATACAGAAGGGTAATTGTAACAGAAGTTTGGCAGCAGCTACAAAGTTACGGAGGCCTTTTCTTGCCATAAATAAAAATATTGGACAACATGGCATTCCATGATGCCTTATTTAATTTAAAGACCACACCTATGTGTAAGCATCATCTTTTACTACTGTTCTCTCCCCCTTAACATTTTATTATTTTTTGCCAGGGTTTAAATCTAATTATACTGAGGTTTAGTTCCGAGCTGTGAAATAAATGTAACTCGTCAAATAGTCTTATTTGCTAAACCAAAGTGAAGTTAGGTCCCAAAAAAAAATTACTTATTAAAGTGCAGTACTCATAGCAACCAATCAGACATTAGCTATTAGGTCTATCGTGCACTAGACCAACTTTTCCCAAACTGGATGCTGCGGGGCATTTGCAGGGGTGTCAGTGGTTGGTGGTTCAAAACCAAATCAAATTTATGTTCAGTGTAATTGGCAGCCACCAGCACTGGTTTAGCCTATGATAAAATATGTGGACAAACAAAAGGACAACCTTGTCACCACCACAGAACTGGATAACAGGTAAGTACAATTTACTTAATTTAATACTCTTGTGAATTTCTCAATAAAAGACTTATTATCCATAATTTATATAGCGTCACAAGAGGTCTGCAGCGCCTTACAGAGTACAGAAACAGTATAAACAAAACAAGAAAATAAGTGACTTGCAGCTATGCTGGGTACACACCTCAGCAATTAATCGGCCGGCTGCCCAATGGGCATTAATGGTGGGAGTTAATGTTCAATGGGATTTATTACCACTAGGGAGGAAAGTTCATACAGTTGGGGGTTTTGAAGTCTCTACTGTATAAGTAGAATTTATACCTTTATGCTGGATACATTAGGAGTATTATAAAAAAAAAAGGTTTAAGTACTCTAGGCGTGATTCAGAGAAGCATGCTATACCGATGGTTTCGCAGTTGAGTCATGTTGAATATGCGTCAAAGTACTTTACTGTAGTAGCCTACTCGCAGTGTGAATGACAGGGGGCTTTGGGGGCAGTAACAGAGTGGCAGCAAAAAATATGAGATATGGCAAGAACTTACCTTTGTTATCTCTATTTCTACGAAGTCCATAGGGTTCCACAGGATACCTTGGGGTATAGGTGATGACGTCAGGCATCGGGCACCATAGAGTTAAGTTTTCAGCCACCCAGGATACACTAGGGTCCCCCTCCTATACCCCGCCCCCGAGCCAAGGCATCTCAGTTACGTACCAAGCCATAGGAGGAGAAGGAAGAGAGAGAGAAAAGATCTGGACACACACAAGAATCACATTCTCACCAGAGGGAGACGGAAAAACCGGTGACCAGAGCAAAGCCCATCTGCAGCACAGGTGTGACAGGGCGGGAGTCCTGTGGAACCCTATGGACTTCGTGGACATAGAGATAACAAAGGTAAGTTCTTACAATATCTCATTTTCTACTTCAGGGGGTCCATAGGGTATCCACAGGATACCTTGGGGATGTCCCAAAGCAGTATCCTTCAAGGGTGGGGACGCTCCTGTGCTGAAAGGAGAATCTGCCGCCCGAATTAAGCATCCTGAGAGGCAAAGGTGTCAAACGCGTAATACCTCACAAAGGTATGGACAGAGGACCACGTGGCAGCCTTGCAGATCTGGACTGCAGAGGCACCACGTCGAGCTACCCACGAAGGACCCACAGACCTAGTGGAATGATCCCTCATAGAGGATGGAACCGGCAGGCCTTCATGAAGATAAGCTTCTGAAATTGCCATACGGATCCAACCTGCCAAAGTTTGCTTTGAAGCAGGCCAACCCTTTTTACGGAAGCCATAGAGGACAAACAAGGCGTCCGACTTCCTAAACGAAGAAGTGCGGTCAACATAAATCCTTAAGGCCCGCACAATGTCCAGTGGCCTCACCCACTGACAGGTCAGGTGAGTTAAAAGCCGGCACAACGATTTCCTCGTTGATATGAAAACGGGAAACAACTTTGGGAAGCAAATCAGGACGAGTGCGCAGCACTGCCCTGTTCCCATGAAAAATCAAGATAGGGGGTCTACAAGAGAGAGCCCCTAAATCAGAAACACGTCTGGCTGAAGCGATGGCCAGAAGGAAAATTGTTTTAGCTGTCAACCATTTAAGATCCACTGAGCCCAGTGGTTCAAACGGCGGTCCCTGGGGAGCCCTCAGGACCACAGCTAAATCCCAAGGCGCCACCGGTGGAACAAATGGCGGCTGAATTCGAAGAACACCTTGCATAAAGGTGCGCACATCAGGGATTGTAGCAATCCTATGATAGAACCAGACAGTAGGGCAGATACCTGCACCTTCAAAGAAGCAAGGCGAAGCCCATGGTCTAGTCCCGCCTGTAGGAAGGCTAGCACTCTAGACAGACGGAACTCCCGAGGTGCATAACCTCTCGGTCGACACCATTGGAAGAACGTATGCCACACACGATGGTATATTCTTGCAGAAGACGGTTTCCGAGCTCTCAGCATAGTGCGTACTACAGAGCTGGAAAAACCCCTGGACCTTAACATGGCCGTCTCAACAGCCACGCTGTCAAAGACAGCCAAGTCAGGCCCGGGTGAAGACAAGGACCCTGTGACAGTAGGTCCGGTCGTAGCGGCAACCGCAGAGGAATGTCCACGGACAGACCCTGAAGGTCTGAGAACCAGTGCCGTCTGGGCCACGCGGGAGCTATCAACTGGAGCGTCCCTCCTTCCTGTTTGAATTTCTGGATTACTCGTGGAAGAAGGGAAAACGGAGGAAATAGATAAGCAAACCGGAACGTCCACTGGACAGACAGAGCATCCACCAGAGACGCCTTTTCGTCTCTTGTGCGAGACCCGTACACCGGCAACTTGTTGTTGAGCCGTGACGCCATGAAAACACGGCAACTTGTTGTTGAGCCATGACGCCATGAGGTTGATCTCTGGTGGATACCTGTCCACCAGAAGTTGAAAGACGTCCCGGATGAACATCCTGGCGACTGAGAAAGTCGGCCTCCCAGTTGAGGACTCCCGGGATGAATACCGCTGATAGGGCCGGGAGATTGCACTCTGCCCAAATCAGAATGCGGGACACCTCGACGAGTGCCGCCCGACTTCGGGTTCCTCCTTGCCGATTTATGTAGGCCACGGTGGTGGCGTTGTCCGACTGGACCTGCACGGGATGACCCTGGAGAACCCGATGTGCCTGCTGGAGAGCATTGAAAATGGCGCGGAGTTCCAAGATGTTTATCGGAAGCTCATTTTCCGCCTGAGTCCATCTGCCCTGGAACAAGTGTGGACCCGTGACCGCTCCCCAGCCCCGAAGACTGGCGTCCCTTGTCAATAGGACCCAGTTCGCCACCCAAAACGGACGACCCTTGTTGAGATGGGTCGTCTGTAACCACCAGGCAAGGGACAGGCGAACCTCCGGAGTGAGCACCATCGTCTGGGATTTGAGACTCTGAGGCAGTCCATTCCATTTGGACAGGATCAATTGCTGCAGAGGTCTGGAGTGAAACTGGGCATATTCAACCATGTCGAATACGGACACCATGGAGCCCAGTAACCTCATTGCCGAGTGAAGAGACACACGACGACTCTGCAGACAACTGCGCACCCTCAACTGCAAGGCAGAGATCTTTTCCCCCGTCACCAAGATCCTCTGCTGACTGGAGTCCAACAAGGCTCAGAGGTGCAAAATCCTCTGAGACGGGATCAGGGTGGACTTTTGCCAGTTTATCAACCAGCCGTGCCGTTGCAGTACTGCAATCGTCAGATCCAAATGGTGTAGAAGGAGCTCCGGAGATCCTGCTACCAACAGAAGGTCGTCTAGGTACGGCAACATGCGGACTCCCTGCAGCTGCAGGGAAGCCGCCATGACCGCCATAACCTTGGTGAACACACGTGGTGCTGTCGCCAGGCCAAAAGGTAATGCCCGGAACTGGAAGTGATCGTTGCGGATTGCAAACCCGAGGAACTGTTGATGGCGCGAAAGAATAGGGACATGCAGGTAAGCGTCCTGTATGTCCAACGACACCATGTAATCCCCAGGTTCCAGCGCCAGAATGATGGACCGTAGGGTCTCCATCCGAAACCTCGGCACCCGCAAGGACTTGTTGAGTGCTTTGAGGTTGAGGATCGGACGGTACGACCCATTGGGTTTCTGCACCAAAAACAGATTGGAGTAGAAACCCTGGCCCCTCTGGGAGAAAGGAACAGGCACTATAACTCCAGCCTGGAGCATAGTGTGCAAAACCTTCCGCAATTCCATTGCTTTGTTCCGGTCTGATGGAAGACCCGTGGTGAAGAATCGGGATGGGGGTCTGTGCCGAAAGGAGAGGGCATACCCGTGAGAAACCACCTCGTGAACCCAACTGTCTGTTGTGGTTACCGACTAACACTGGGCGAACCGTAGCAGGCGGCCTCCCACTTTGGGATCCCCCAAAGGGAGGCCCGGACCATCAGGCCGCAGGTTTGTCATCGGACTTAGGGGCCGGACGTTTGGTACTCCAGGCCTGCTTCCGGGGCTTGGCCGATTTCTTGGGGCCAGCCTGTCGGGGAAAAGACTGTGCTTTAGGCCTACCCTGGGCCCTGTAAGGCCGACGTACCTGAACTGGAAGGAACTCCAGCAGAGGGGAGACATGCCGATTTGGCTGCTGCCAGCGTGGCTACAATTTTGCCCAGATCCGGACCAAATAGGACTTCTCCATTAAAAGGCAAAGCTTCCAAGCCCTTTTTGGAATCAGCGTCCGCCTTCCAAGATCGCAACCAATAAGGTGCGACGAGCCGCCACAGCTGCCGAAGAAATCCGAGAAGTCAGGGTACTGATATCTAAAGCCGCTTCATTAATGTAAGTGGCCGAATCCCGGAGATTGCCTATCAACTCGGTCTGTTCAGCCGAACAGTCGGAATCGAAAGACGCCTCTAAACTATCTACCCAGCGCTCCACAGCTCTGGCTACCCAACAAATGGCCATAGCCGGCCTGGCTGCCCCCCCCCGCGAGGGAATAAACGGACTTTAGGCAGATTTCCACCTTACGGTCCGTGGCATCCTTTAAGGAGGACATGGAGGGCATGGGCAACGTGGCACTCTGGACCAGGCGTGTCACATGGGACTCCACCTGTGGCGGGGATTCCCACTTCGAAAAATAATTGTCCGCAAACGGATAAGCCACTGCTAAACGTCTTTGAGGCTGATACCGTTTGCCAGGATGTTTCCACGCCTCCTCTAAGTGGTCCACCAATTGACCCGAAAGAGGAAACACTGTGGCGTAACCCTTAACATCCTTGAAAAAGGCATATTTGGATTTTGATACCGGAGGTTCATCATCCTCAATAACTAAAGCTGTGCGGACTGCACGAATACGGCCAGGTATATAAACCTTAGACTTAACGTCCGACTCTTTAGTATGGAGAGGTTCTTGGTCCGAAAGATCCAGAATCTCCCCATCATCGGTCGTCCCCTCGTCATCCTCATAAGGAGTGGACAGAGACGCCACTGGCCGCTTGTGAGGCCGCAAGACAGACTCCCCTTGTAACACGTCTGACAAATGCTGCACAGAACTTGTCAGAGAATTAACCCACGCAGGCTCCTGAGAGACCTGGAGGGGAAATAGGGAGACTGTGGGGTACCATCAGTTGTCTCGGGAACCCCTGCATGGGTAACGACACCACTGACTGCTGGGACAATCCCATCTGAGGGAGCACAGGTTGCGGAGCTAACTGGCCCACTAGGGTTGTAAGCGCTTTAGCAAAACAAGCCCAGGGCGGTTCCTGAACCGGAGTCGTGACAGTAATTGGCCGCGCCAATAAACAACACTGTCGACATAGCCCCTCCGCGCTACCCTCCCCCTCCGCTATAGGTACCTTACAAGTAGTACACAGAAGCTGGAGAGGAAAATCACTCTCAGACATGATGGCAAGTATGCGACCCCTCTCACTGATATAGTATAGTATAGTGGGAGAACCGCCCTGCAATCACCGCACCGCAAGGGCTTTAGCAGAAGAAGAGCAGGGACAGTGAAAAGGCTGATGGTAGAAAGTGAAAGTACAAGCAGCAGACGCTAGCAGCAGTCACATGCAATGCAAAGAAATCAATCCCTGCACTATCAGCGCTGATCCTCAACTACGCAGACACAGAGTCTGGTAGGACACAGAGCTGCATACACAGACCTGTTCCAACGGAGGAGAGGTATGCCGGGGGACCCAGACCACGATGCCACCAATCAGCAGCGTCCAGCAGCGTTCACCATGCTTTCTTGTAAAGATGGCCACCGAGGAGCAGAGAGGAAGCCGGCCTGGGGGAGGAGCGCTGCCATAGGGCCAATCGGCAAGTACAGAGAGACTGTGTGCAGCGGGGAGGCGCCGGCTGTGTACAGGGAAGGCGCGCTCCCCTGGCATGCACTTAACCCCTGGGACGCCGCAGCGCTACCGCTCAGCTGCGGTCCGCTGTCCCAGGGGGGTAGTGGAAGCACAGGTCTGTAACTTGGCTCCATGCTGCAGCCAGTCCCCAGGGAGCCCCCTGCCTGGGTACTCCGGACCATGTTCCAGCGGGGACCCACCGCGGGACCCCGCTGCTTACCTGCTGTCCCCCTTAAATCCGGCCATGGTCCCAAACATCTGGGGTCACCGCTAGCTGTGACCCCAGATGCCTACCAGCATCCCCGGATCAGTACCGGCGTTCTGGTACCGGCGGAGGTGTAGGGAAGACAGCATGGACGTCAAGAATGACTGTCCATGCTGTACTTCCAGATGGGCAGCCACAGCTGCCTTGAAGAAAACTTCAGGGGCTATCCTTAGCCCCCCTCTCAACAGGTGCATCCGACTCCGAGCCGGGCACCAACGAAACTGAGATGCCTTGGCTCGAGGGCAGGGTATAGGAGGGGGACCCTAGTGCATCCTGGGACGCTGAAAACTTAACTCTATGGTGCCCGATGCTTGACGTCATCACCTATACCCCAAGGTATCCTGTGGACCCTGAAGTAGAAATGTAGGCGCGCTGTGACTATTTTCGGGGCGTGATGCTGCCTGCATCTGCGATCCCATACCAGGAAACATGGCTTCGGTGTCTCAGTTCCCGCGGCCATTCTGCGTGACCATAGGGTTGCTCAGGAGGCAGATTATGGAAGGATCTGCGACCGCATCTTTGTAGAAAGATGCTTGGATTTGCAAAGCTGCCAGTGGGCGTCTCAATGCAATTCTAGGCATCTGGACAGTTGCATATATTCGCACATCCACTGCGTACACAGATGCAGCAGCAGCGGCTTTAGTGTACTTCTCTGAATCTGGCCCTCTGAACATATCTGCTTAAATTCATGTTTTTCCAATGCATTCATGTGTTTTTTATAATAAATTGTCATAATATTAATATTACATATCATGAAAATGATCGATTTCATTGTCTGTGAACAATCCATCACATTTTATTTCTTCTGTGTTATATCAACCCGTTTGCCTCCTCCCTGCTAATGTTCTCCACTCCCTATCCCCTAACTTTTGCATCCTCCTTTTCTAACATTTCCTCTCATCTGACACATTCTGTTTCAAACATACCCTATTTATCCCATTCTCAAAATACCCTCTCACAAGCCCAACTAGCTGTCAAAATGCCACCCAATCTCTCCTCCCTTTCGTCATAAAAATTTGTGACGGGCTTGTCAACCCCTGCTTTACTCTTTCTCTAGCTGTCAAACCATCCACAAAAACTGCACTGATCCACAGCCACCCATGGCCAACTTTACCCTAAATCCAAGGGTCATTAATCCATGCTTATCCTTCTCCACTTCTCTGCAACCTTTGACACTGTGGACCACTGTCTACTACACTCCCTTAATTCCCTCAGTCTCTGTGACACTGCCCAGTCTTGATTTTAAACTTCTCTCTCCATACAAACCATCTCAACTTCCACCTCCTTTTCCAGCCCTCCTTCTAGTGATTTCTTAAGGCATTGTCCTTGGCCTCCTACTTTTTTAACTTTACGCCTCCCCACATGGTGATGTTATCAGCTCCTTCAGACTTCAATACTGTCTGTATGCTGAGGACACAAAACTCTACCTGTCTTCCCTGACCTCTGTCCATTCAAAATGCCTCTCCACCATCTCTTTGTGCATGGCTCTAAACTAATTGTCTTCCATCCATCTCTAGTTTTCAACACCCCTTTACAGTCGACCACAGCCTCATCAGTTCTTCAAATTCCCTGCTTAGGCATCACTGTTGAAGCTCCTCTATCATTCATTCCCCATATCTAGTCCACACCTGCTTATTTCCTCTTCATTCTCTCTTTAATGTTGCTGCTAGCTAGATAGATCTTTCTTTCACGTCACTCCGCTTCTGCCTGCCCCTTTGTTAATCCCTCCACTGGCTCAATTTAAACTTCTTGCCCTATCTTCTCCCCCCTACTTTTCTTCATTCCCCATCCAGTCGGTGAGCACAGACTCTCGCTCCCAGCTTCAAAACAATTAAAGTGCTGACACCATGATACCACTGCAGAACTTTGCGGCGCTCTATAAATATATGATGAGAATAATAATAGCAATTGCAGTAATGTTGGTAGTTAGATATTGGAAGTGACTTACGTCAAAGCATCATATCAGCAATACACACCAACATATAAGGCTGTAATGAAATTCAACCAAGCAAAAGTTGTTTCAGCCCAACTGATTCACAAAAATGACCACAGATATCTGCTAGCAACTAAATTGTTGACTTTCTATAATCAAATTCCAATATACATGAAGCACAGATCTATGGGCCTGATTCAGAGCCGTTCGCTATTTGCGGTCGTTCGTTCAAAAACAAGGGGTGGCTATTCAAATGATCCGTTCGCAAATTGCAGTCTGTTCACACCTCTAAGTCTGAACGAGCGAGCAAAACATACGCTCGTTTATTTGATAAAAACGCCCCCTGGCCGCACGCACCATACGTCATGTCCGCTATTTATTAGATTAATCGAGTACATCGTACAGCGTATGAACTGCTCGCTATTCTTGTGGTTGGTGTTTTCAACCGCTATTTTGCGAGCAGTTCTGAGTTAAAAAAAACCAAGTGACGTGGTCAATGACGCTGATGTATTAATTATGCACTCCCTTAAAACGCCCGTTTTGACCTTTAAGCACGCCTGCGTTCGGATCTCCACTCCCCGTTTTCAAGCACCTTCCCCTGTTACCACCCACATACGACTCATTCTGTCACTCAAAATAGCAGGCACTCGCTATATAGCGTACAAACAATTTTCGGCCGCACTGACTGGTTCGCGCATGCGTACTAAAAACCGTACGCATGCGCAGATGTGCGAACATCGCTCGGAACGAGCGTACTGCCGCTAGCGAGCGGCTCTGAATGAGGGCCTATATTCGTAACAGGATTTATCACAGCTTACTTACTAAGATAGGGTCTTCGTTTTCCATATGTCTTCAATATTAGCTGTGGATAACTCTCTGCGATACACCAGGCGGCAGACAGGCACCTCGCCTATTGCAATGCTGTGACGTTTATACCACATTGCTGAGTTCTAATAGAGATAAACAATTAATTCCAAAAATTAACATATTTGTCATAAATATCAAAACCCTTATAAAATAAGCTAAAACTGGTCAAATAGCCCTCAACATGGCCACCAGATTCAGTCATGTCGGTATTCATTTGAAGCACACGCATTACAATAACATATTAAGAATCTGAATAAGCGATTGATTCACAGACATTACAACAGTGATTGATATAAATAAACCCTCTTTTAGGAGCTGAAACAATAGTGTCCTGCAGCTGTGAAGGGGGATGTGAGCCCCCTAAAAAAAAAAAAAAAAAAAATACTTAAGAATCCGATAAACAATGGGTAAAGAGGCTCACAGCGCTGGTGACAGTATTGTATGAACTGAAAGAATATACTGTAGCTAGCATGCAATAAAATAGCAATTTATTAAGTATCAATTCATATATTAAAATAGTAACAATGAGACTGTGTACATCTGCAAATGTCAAACACAATTACAATTGACATTTGCAGATGTACACTGTCTCATGGTTACTTTTATATATGAATTAATACTTTTAATAAATTGCTATTTTATTGCATGCTAGCTACGGTATATTCTTTCAATTCATACAAACGGTCACCAGCCTCTTTACCACTTACAACAGTGATTGGCTGAGCAGGGAGTAATTTCCAGTGCATGCACAATGCAAGACAGACCAGAATTGCCCCAAATACAATACACATGCTTCAATGGGATTGCTTTGCCAAAAAGTAAAAAGCTAAACTGTAGTAAACAAGTTCCTTATATGCTTTATGCCATATTTTTAATACGATTTTGCTTGTTATAGAGCACAATTAGTTGTTTGTCCAGCTATGTTGTTAATATTGGTGATAGTGTGAATTGTGCCGGTTTGTTTATTTAATTATTGTTTAGTTTTTTTAAACAGAAGTTCTATATTTCTTAAGCACTAACATTCCTGACTTCTAAACATGGATTTCCAGGAATCCAATTATAACATTAAAGGTGCATACAAACGTAACGATTTTTTGAACGATTTGTCGATAACGATGTTGTTAAAAAAATCGTTCAGTTTATGAGGTATAACGATGAACGATAATCAGAAATGCGCACTCCCGTTTGTAGTTATTGTTCATCGTCCATTTCAAACTGTCCAACATGACGATTTTCATTAAGGGAAGGAACATTGGCCCTCATTCAGAGCCGTACGCTCTGAGC
The DNA here is from genome assembly GCA_031769625.1 of Taudactylus pleione. Taxonomy (NCBI): domain Eukaryota; kingdom Metazoa; phylum Chordata; class Amphibia; order Anura; family Myobatrachidae; genus Taudactylus; species Taudactylus pleione. The sequence continues at coordinate 1,593,296 of JAUIMM010000091.1, read as the reverse complement.
AGAGCGCACGCTCTGAATTAGGGCCGCCCTCCATAATTATGGAGCGTCCTCCTGGACGCTCGTATAGCAGTGGGTCACCACCCACAGCCTATACGAGCGTGCAGTTTCATGGTCGCGATGGTCTTGACCATCGCCACTGCGAGCCGGAGCCTGCGGTTGAGGTTTTCAACCGCAAGGCCCGGAGTGATTTTGGCTCTATCAGAGCCAAAATCACTCCCACTGACATCACTAGTGATGTCAGTGGGCCGGCTTCTGACGGTAGGCGTTCCCTTGGGAACGCCTCCGTCAGGGAGGCACGCCGCCGGCACGCCCACCAAAGGGGGCGTGCTGTCAATCAACATCGACAGCACGACCCCTTTGATCAGACACAACGAGCGAAGGAAAGTCCTTCGCTCGTCGCGTCTGGCGCATGCGCATGACGAAGCTCCAGCCGTCGTGCGCATGCGCAGTGCACAACATCGACCCACTTGCGAGCGGACAGCCGCTTGCGAGTGGATCTGAATCAGGCCCATTATTCTTTCATCGTTCAAAAAATCGTTCATTACACTTCAAAAAAATCGTTAACTTTTTTAAGGGAAAATCTGACAGAATATTGTTGGTTACAAAATTGTTACGTGTGTATGCACCCTGATACTTAAATCATTAGCACATCAGCAATCACTCAACAGATCTGCAGAAACACATGATGAGTATGTAAAGTCATCTGGATGCTGCAGCAATCTCTGTTGTGCTTGAGAACTGGAGAGAATGATACACCAGATGAGTTTAACATTTCGCCCTTATTTATATTAGGAATAGATTAGCATAATGGAACATGTGCCATGAACATATAAGTGCAGCAGGTGTCAATTTAGAATACATTTTGAAAAAAAAAAAGTTTTTAGCTAGGTTCAAAGACCAGAATAATATGGTAAATCTTTGTCTCTGCAGAGGATATATTATACAGCAGATGGCGGAAACAAAATGTGCATAACTTCACTAATCTTGTTCATAAGTGCAAAACGTCTCATTCCTTGTTACATGACATCCATATTACATTCAGATGCACGTCCCCAGTGACAGATTGTCTTTTACTGACATCATTGGTAATGTGCCTATTAAAGCATATTTAAATATAGATTAATTTTAGAAGTCACTGTGGGGGATATGTACTATAAAATTGCAACAACAAAAAAAAAAAGCTTAAAACTTACAACTGAAATTTCTGCTTTTCGCCATGACATTGATAAATACATAGTCAAGATGAAACAAAGCAAGCAAGCCAGGACAGCTTCTCGCTGTACCAACTGCCCTGGCGATGACATGGCTGCGAGTCCAAAGCCCATTGCTACATGATATTGGAGAGGCCATGGACTTCACCATTCTGGCAGGGCGTTTACGCCAGCACCGAATTCTGAATGCATAGAACTCCCCATGTGGCCATTATAAACACGGTCCAATTAATACACAAATTTAGTTACATTTATGTAGGTCTGCCTAATACAGTGCACCTAGGTAAGTATAGGATAACTGCGGAATTCAGACTGAATTTAAAATAAATTTTTTTTTTTTTAAAAACCAACAAAAAGCATCACAAAAAAGGAAAGCAAACATGATGATGGTAGAGCATAGCTATAGAGAACAAAAATACTGTATATATTTTGGACTAATGGATGTGGAGAAGGTACGGTGGATTTTCTATAGACCAGAGGTTCCCAAACGCTGTCCTCAAGGCTCCCCAACAGTTCAGTTTTTAGAGATATCCATAGTTGAGCACAGGTGACTTAATTAGAACCTCAGGCCCTGATTCAGAGCCGGACGCTCTGACAGAGCACTCGCTCTGAATCAAGGCCGTCCTTCTTCATTTTAGAGAGGCCTCCTGGCCGCTCGCATAGCTGTGGGTGTCCACCCACAGCTATAGCGAGCGGCCAAAAAGATGGTCGCGATGGTCAAGACCATCGCGACCATAGGGCTTGCGACGAGACCCTTGTGGCAGGGTCTTGTTGCCGCAAGCCCTGGAGTGCTTTTGGCTCTGGCAGAGCCGAAGGCACTCTCACTGACATCACTTGTGAGGTCAGTGGGGCCGGCCCCAGATGGTAGGCGTTCCCATAGGAACGCCTCCGTCTGGGAAGCCACGCCCCCGGCACGCCCGCCAAAGGGGGCGTGCTGTCACTCACCATCGACAGCACGTCCCCTTTGGTAGGAGACCCATAGCTTGGCCGTCGCTATCCGGGTCACTCACCATCGACAGCACGCCCCCTTTGGTAGGAGACCCATAGCGACGGCTTGGCCGTCGCTATCCGGATCTCGCACATGCGCACGACGGAGCCGCCCCCGTCGTATGCATGCGCACTGGGCCAACATCGACCCGCTTGCGAGCAGGATCTGAATTAGGCCCTCAGTCAATTTGATTTAACCACCTCTGCTCAACCATGGATATCTCTAAAACCTGAACTGTTGGGGAGCCTTGAGGACCGCGTTTGGGAACCTCTGCTATAACCGAAAGATCTATCACCATCTCTCTTCTCTGCTGCAACTCAAGAGAGAGAGGGGGAGGCCGGACAGGAGCTGCTGCACAAACACAGGGGAGGGATCATAAGCTGGGTACACACTGGAGCGAGCGCCAATCGGTCCAACTTTCCCAGCGATTTCCCTTGAGCGAGGAACAGGACTTTAAAGAGACTGTCTTATGAAGAAAAGCTGAATAAGTAATTATGTTAAAGGAAAACCAGTATGGTATTTATGAAAATGGACCATGTTCCATATGGTTTCAGTCATGAAAAAAAAAAAATGAATGCTCGAATTCAAACTAAAGTAGCCTGAAATCTCCTGTATATGTACAGATGAGCTTAAAATGACAGCTATGCGTCAAGGGGACCATCAAAGCTTAATACAGTTCGGACCACGTAATATATTTAAATCTTCTGGATTATACTGTGAACTAAATCACAGAGGAAAGCAAGTGCTGCATAGGAAAACACAGAAGATAGGAACACAACAATGGCCATCAAGACCGAAAACTAATAAAGTGTGCAAAAAAGAAATGTGACATTCCGACTACAATTAATGCCCCGTTCTTACCGACCTCATAGCTGATCAGATTTATTAGAGTATTACTGTACAATGTGTTTATGTCATTAGAGATCACATGACAAAATAAATGGTGCATCACAATAGAGAGGCATGATGTATCTGCCGAGAATGCACATTTCATGCTGCGACAAAGAGAAAATGACAAACCACACTCACCATTACTATGGGTTTCACTGGAATATAAGAATGGGTGGTCACAGAGGCTTCATCAGTCCAATCAGGGAACGGAAGCGGCTCCACCTTTTGCTGAGGTCTTCTTGGGTATGGCTTAAGTGGTGAGGTTGGAGGAAATCTGTACATAAAGATACAATGGAATGGTGCACATTACAAACTGCATGACTACCGTGAGGATCAGCTCCTCCACTCCACCATAATTTGATCTGGGGTACAGGACCGCCTCTTGTGTGAAATATAAAACTGGGGTTGAGCAGGAGTATGGGTGATCTAAAGTGGTATGGACTACAAGGGAGAGGGGAGTTTTCCCAACAAACAGTCCCACACACACACGGATATCAAGGGACTATCACTCTTAAGGTGCCCATCAACTAGACGATTAAGTTGAGCGATTGAACGATAACAATCGTTCATAAATCGTTTGCAAAAATGTCTAAAACGACCAGCGAAGCGTGTGCCCGCTGGTCGTTTAGACATCTATCATCGTGCAAACATGATGGACAATCTGGCGATAACGTCAGGTTGAACATGTTTGCAGATGATTGATGAGCCTGCACTGAACGACTGCTCGTTCACTGCAGGCTGTTCACAGACTGACAAACGACTGCACGATTGCAATGTCTTAATCGTGCAGTCGTTTTCATGTCTGCTAGTAGATGGGCACTTTTATAGATTCTATGCAGCAGTGATTAGTACAAGATATGGGAACATAAATATGTAATTTTAATACAGTAGAACACAAAAGTCACAAAAAAGAAACATCGCTAGTTTGAGGTGATTTTCGGGTGTGTGCGCTTTATGGAACCCTGTGAATTACGGACGTCACACAAATAGGTGTTATGCACATTTCTAAAAATCCACAGGCCAATGTCAGTTTTATTTGTATTAGGAATAACAGTTTTTTAAAAAACAAGCTGTAAAATACTATATTTATAATGAGAATTCGTTACCTTTAAAATGGGGGAATTCAATAGTTTTCAATTGCTCCAATTGGGCACGAATGCCACTGATGCACAGCAGCAACGAAAAGTCAGATTTTTTTTGGACACCCACTCTGCCTTATGAGTGTGCTAACGAGGACATGGGCTTTACCAGGTGCTTTTGAGCACGACATCTGCGAAAAGGCATGGGCACTCAAAACCGTTGAATATGTCCAGTCACTTTAGACGTAGATCGAGCGCAAAAAAACCAAGTAGGCAGGCACTTATCCATCAAGCAATACCATCAGGGAGGCGTCCGATTGGCTCCAAATGTATTCTGCAGCAGGACAGCGACACCAAACATACAGCCAATGTCATTAAGAACTATCTTCAGCGTAAAGAAGAACAAGGAGTCCTGGAAGTGATGATATGGCTACCACAGAGCCCTGATCTCAACATCATCAAGTCAGTCTGGGATTATGTGAAGAGAGAAGGATTGGAGCAAGCCTACATCCACAGAAGATCTGTGGTTCTCCACGATGTTTGGGACAACCTCCCTGTGTGCAAGTGTACCTAGTACAATTGAATAATTGATGCCGTTTTGAAGGCAAAGGGTAGTCACACAAAATATAGATTTGATTTCTCTTCTGTTCATTCACACACACATACACACATATATATATTCAAGGCACCTGAGCGCTAATCAGTTACCACTATAACACTGGCCCAAAGCTGTAATTGTCATCTTGCCACTCTGCAGTTATGCACATACGTGAGCTGGCTTTCACTAATGTAGGAAAACTAAAAGTGGATTATCTTAAATCATTTATAAAAGGCTTCATTATTAACTAGCTGGGTGGATTCACACTAGAAAGAGCCCGGTGCTGAAATCATCAAATAAAATGCTGTACAGCAGCTTATGTGAGAAAGCCAACAATATTTCAACTTAGTGAGCAAGTTCCTACAATAAAAAGATGATAGATGAGGCCCAGAGGGGACAAATCCACTTTAAGGGCTAATAATTAACATCACGTTTTCAGAAAAAGAGAAACGAAGGGAACAAAGCTCAGGTCTAAGTAAAAAGCTACAACACTGATTCACAACAACTCTATGTTCAGTCTCTCCAATTTCCTACTCAATAAAAGGGATCCCCTGGCTCCAATCCACACTCAGCTGACTTAACATAGGGACAACCAGAACCATGTGCACCAAACATCATATTTATGTGAAAGCTTTTAAACTCAAGTTTACTCCAGTAAAGAGCAGGAAATTTTATATACCAATTTGAAAGACTGGCTGTCTGCGCAAATTAGTAATCCTTGTGGTTCATGGTCATCAAGCAATTTTCCATATAGCAAATCCAGCTAGTATCCAACACCGTTTACGGGAACCCACAGATTATGCCAGTGCCCCATATTGCATTAAAAATGTCCTTATAATATTTCAGCAAACAGCTATCACATATCTGCCTGCTCCTAAAGTGCCCATGCAGTAATGTGATGAGTCCCATTCCCCCCGCTAACTACTGACCACATGACCAGCATGCCAGAGTACTTACCTTCATGTAGATGGCAGCTGACACCACCCAAGGAAAGCTGATCAATATTAGAGTTTCTGGATAACCCTATGAACACACTAAGTTTCCCATGCATCCCATTCCCAAAAGTACTGACTACAAATGTGTCCTGTTACATCTTTGCTTCGTACGCATCAAATCACGCGTGTGCCCGTGAGCGGATACACGCACTGCGTTCACACTTAAGACTCCATAGGATTGCATGGTGCGATTGCTGAGCGCGCCATAGTGTATGCTACTGTGGGTAACCGCATGGCACGATGCGTGCGCAGGTTTGTAGTGCGATTGCCAAGGAAGTAGCAGGACAGCATACGTCCAGTTTCATCACCATATATTAACATTTATGTACAACAGTAAATTAAACAACTAACAAATCTCATAATAATAGGTATTTAAGAATTTCACTCTTTTTAAAATTATTGATCCTTTTTGGGTCCCTTCCCTGTTATTTGCTGGCATCCCCTCTTTAAAAACAGGAGCATTGTATGCAAATTAAAAAAAACAGAAGCATTGTATGCAAATGACATGGAGGATGGGTAGAAACTAGTCTCTGTAAATGATGTGCATTAATAGAACTCACCTGTAAAGGTTGTTATTATCTTCAAAGTCTTCTCTCCCCCACCTTCCTTTCACATCCTCGATGACATGGTTCTTCTGAAACTTCTTTAGGAGCTGGATTGTTTGACTGCGAGTTACTTCTGGACCAAAGTTCTGATTGCACTGGAGCAGCTCATGCAACCAGTCTACAGCATCGGAGGCAGTGAAACAGCAGTCGTAGGTCTTAAAGTGCACGCGATGCCGCTTCTGGGGCATTCCAGCACGGAACAGTTCAATAGTCTCATTCCACTAAAATACAAATGAATAAGAAAACAGTCTTTATCTAGCACTCCACATAGAGTATAAACTAGCGTTTGGCCGCAGCTTTGCACGCGTGGATATCTGTTATTGCTCAGCGGAACTCATTTTACAAAGACAGTAGCGGCAACTAATATTGTGATGTACATTATGTTGTAGGAGCAGTAGCCGATTAACTGTCTTATGTGCGGTTTCATATTGGTCAGTCCGACCTCCTGATCCCATAGAGCGATGTCTGCACAGTATACAGGGTGCACGCAGGCCGATGACAGGAGGTCACGCTGGGGACACATTGCATGGCTGACCTGGAGAGATTAACTCAATCAGCAGCTGATCGAAAAGGTGTGTACCCAGCTTAAGACAGCCATAGTAAAATGGAAGAAGTGTACAATTCATTATTATGTGGTAAATAGAGGGCAAACAGATCAAAACAGGAATCACCAATTACTAATCCAACTAGATAAACTGAATGGACATAAAATGATAATATTGCCTGCTTTACCCAATGGTGGAAGACACTGAGATCAGGACTGAAACACCCATTTTTGCACAAATAGGAAAAGTTGTTCTAAAGTAGGTTTTAGACTAATTTGATTTTAAATTAAATTAGTAAAAAAAATATAGATCAATGGCCAAAATTTATTTTAACAGAAAAAAGTAGTTCTTAGTTTTAACATATTCCCCCTGTCCTGAAACCCCTAAATAACAGTAAATTATTCATGTTTCATTGCTATTTTATAGAGGTAACAGGTTCACATTTTCTGAGAAAAGGAATCGTGGAATCTCTCACCGTGAAATGAGGTTGAGCCATGAATATTAAAAAGTTTCTCCACTAACAGGTTTTTGCTGCATGTTGCACTAAAGCCTCTCTTTACCTATTGTTAAATCATTAACTAGCAGCCTGTGAAAGTGACCCCCCATGGCTATATCCTCACCAGAAAAGAATGCACAGAGCAGCCTGCGAAAGTGACCCCATATAGCTACAGCCCCACCAGAAACCAATGCACAGAGCAGCCTGTGAAAGTGACCATCTATGGCTACAGCACCACCACAAACAAATGCACAGGGAGCAGTTATCCCGGGAGGCAATCGGGAAGCCGACTGCCTAAATACCGGCAGCCGGCTTCCCGACTGCCATTTCCCGGCGCCCGACATCCCGATCGTAGGGATGCCAGGCGCCGCTAGCGGACAGCCGCGGGGGGGAAGGGTTAGGTTTAGGGCTCCCGGGGGGGACTTAGGGATAGGCACCCCCCGGGAGGGTTGGGCACCCCTGGGGGGGGGGACTTAGGGTTAGTCACCCCCCCGGGGGACTTCGGTTTAGGCAGCGGGGAAGGCGGTGGTTAGGGTTAGGCACTTAGAGGGGGGATTAGGGTTAGGCACTTTGGGGGGAAGTTAGGGTTAGGCACCCCTAAGGAGGGTTAGGGGGGTTAGGTTAGTAAATACTTACCTATCCACGATCGGGATTTCTAGCGCTGTCGGGCTTCCGCTGCGTCGCACTCTGCTTCTGTCAGGCTGCCGCTGACGGGAATCGTACCGCAGGCCATGCAGCCGGCGGTATTTCATACCAATTCCGTTATCCCCATACAGATGTGTCCTCATACATCTAGCCTCCTAGTGCATTAAACAGTCCTTCTAGTTGCGACATACCGTGGCATGACTCGGTAGAGCAGAGTGTCTATTTGTGCAACTTTTTCCCCTTCAAATGCGTCTTATTCGCACAGCAATGCAAATAGAATGCACAACAACTTCTGCTGATTAAAATATGTGGCATGCCTATATTCTATGTGACTGCATCTGCATGCGAATTACTACATTACAGTGTCACAGCCACTGACACTGTAATGTATCATTGTGCATGCAGATAGACCGGCAGCCGCACACAGAATATAGCCTGCATATCATTTTAATCAGCAGAAGCTGCTTGTGTGTACTATCGCTGTGTGAGTAAGAAGCATTTGAAGGGTAAAAAAGTGCAAATAAAAGACGCTCAGCACTACAGAGTCACGCGCCACTCACGTGTTGTGTAACGTGACTTGTAGCGCACAGAGGATAGATGTATGTGGACACATCTGTACATTGCCCATATGGCCTTTGCAGTGCTGGACTTCCCATATCAGCATACATGCCATGGACAGGATCGGTATGAAATACTGCCGGACGCTGGAACACCGACAGTGAAGATCCTGACAAGTAAGTATTTTCTCTATTTGCTAACCTAACCAAACCCCCCCAACCCACCCTAACCATCCCTTAGGGGTGCCTCACCCTAACCTCCTCCCCAAGTGCCTAACCCCAACCCCCCCTGTAAGTGCCTAAACCTAAGTCTCCCCCGGGAGGGGGGGGTGGGGGTGTGCCTAACCCTAACCCCCCTTCCCCTAGCCTAACACCCGAACCCTCCTGGGGGGTACCTAACCGTAAGTCTCCCCCGGGAGCCCCTAACCTAACCCTCCCCCCCCCCCCCGCGGCTGTTCGCGCCCGCCGCACCTTTGATCGGTATGCCAGGCGTCGGGCTCCAGGATTAGGTAAAATGACAGGCGTCGGTATCTCCACGCCTGTCATTAGACCCCTGCCGGGATTAGACGGTCGGCATTTCGACCGTCAGCTTCCTGACTGCATCCCCCATGGACAGCCCTGTACAGAAGGCACCATGGAAATAGTCTTGTATTCAGTTTATCTACTTTCTTTCACACCACTGGATCTTTAAATAAAAAACACATTCTTCACAGTTAAAATGATAGAGAATGGTAATATTAGATAAAGGGATATTATCATGCGTTGTGTCTAATTTCTAACTTAAAGTATACTAGTTTATTACACCAAGGCTGTGTCAACTCAGACTAGAGTACTGTGTCTAAGTGGCCATAAATGTTTAGGATCATTGTTAGATGTCAGAGAGTGGAAGAAGCAGCACTGATGCAGAAAGCAAATATTAATGAGTCAATGAGATATCCAGTTCCAACAGAAAGAGTCTGGGACGTCTGCCAAAGTGACTTCAGTGATTATTTCTGTACATTGCCTGGTAAATGCAGAACTAGTTTCTTTGGAAATTACTGGTGTAGTAAAATACCAAGAGAACATTAACAGTTTGTTTTACAGTCACGTAAACTATAAACTATAAATCAGTTTACATTAATCACTTATAAATCAAGCACCAAGGTTGGAACTGCTCATCTACAGTAGCAAACTTTAAATAACACTCAAAAAGTTTATTACCAGCATTTTGCTGACCCAGAAAACATGGAGCCAAAGACCAGGCTCGCCGATAGCCTCGCCAGGCACTGGTAAAGGGGGCATAGCCTAATCACGGGAGGCGTGGTCCCACCTACTTAGGAGAAAATAAATAAAAGCATTTTCTGCTGTGCGCTGGGGAGGGGGGCGCTGTGAGCCCCTCAGCCCGGCACATAGCCAGTGGGGGCCGCGATCAGTGTGATCGCTCCCCCCACAGGGCTAGGAGACTGCTGTGACTGCTGCTTAGTGTTTGTGTGCTGGGCTGCTGTGATGTAAGAGATGGGGGGGCGGCACTGGGTCCGGGCCCGCCCGGGCCCCTCCAGCAAGCCTGGGCCCAGGTAATTGGTACCTGCCACCCCCGTACCCCCTCCCCCCCTCTCGGCGCTTCTGAATTTGTGATCTTCAAAGATCAGGCCTCTTGGAAAGTATACACAAACACACACTCAGCAGGGGTTGACAAAAGGGAGTCAGCTACTTCCAAACTGGCTAACCGTAACATCAACATCATCAACAACAACATCAACAACAACGAAACATAAGATCAACCCACCCACTCTTAAGGTGTGTACACACCTAACAGATATATCTGCAGATGATGGTCGTTCATACACACTGAACGGCCATCATCTGCTTGTGCCCTCAGGTCCCAGCAGCGGGACCCGGTTTGTCCCGTCACCCTCCTCGTGTCTGCCGCTGTGTGTGTACGGGCGGTCTGCAGACATATCTGTCCATTGGCTGTGCAGCACAGCCAATGCAATATGTCGGTGAACGCTGACATTCACCGACATATCGCGGGTACACACTGGCCGATGGGCAGCAGATATACATTGGCGATCAATAATGTATGTCAGTGTGTACCCAGCATTACATTATTACATCCTAGAATTACATTTCTGTTTAAAATGGACTGGATAGAGATGTCCACCAATAAGGAAGGGCCTCATTGAAAAGTTTTTTGGCACCCGGTTGCCTTACGTTCATATTCTATCCCGGTCACTTAAAGACTACCTGCGGAGATGCTTCCAACTCACTTCATGGTTTAACTTGGAAGTTCTTGACAATGGCCCTTCCTTCTGACCCCCACCTTAACGTTAACCAGCCCACTACTTATATATGTGCTTAATTCCTTTGTGTACAACTGTTACCTAAATGGATTTGTTTACTATAAACAAATGTGTATATCTTGCTATACTGCTTGATATTTGTCTGTTTTAGTGTGCTTTGATGAATCTCATGTTCATTTATACTGAATTTGTTGTTCTCCTAACAAAAAACTATTTACAAAAAAAAAAGAAGAAAGTTATCGAAGAGTTTGTAGTCCAGCTATGTGCCCCAGGGTGATTATCTTGAGGAGCAGCTATTCCAGACCAGAAAGCGAAGAGGGTGGATTCTTGAGCCCAGGAGGTACCCTGTCGTTGTTATCTAAATACGCTTGATGGTGTTATTATACACCCTAAAGTCTGGTACGCAGCCTCAATATATTTTAACATATTGTCAGAGAATAAAATTGTATTACACTATTGTGGCCCTCCTTTGTCTCCCTTTCTTGTCGTTGAGGAACAAAGAGGCACCTCAGTGTGTATGAAGAAATCAGCAAGTGACATTTGTGACATTTTGGGCAGACCAGTGTACTTTTAAGAAGAGGATTCAGAAGCATAAAATTACCTAACATTGAACATATTGCTACAGTAACATCTATTTTTTGTACTTTTATACAGTGACTTTTATGGTGGTTTAATTATATCAAACCATTTAATAGTAATTACCCCTATTGAAGGTTCTGCGCAAGGTTTACCTGTGTATTTTCTGCCCCAGAATGCCCAACACAGGGCCTGATTCAGAGCCGCTCGTAAGCGGACGCTCGTTCGCTCCGAGCGATGTTCGCACAACTGCGCATGCGTATGGGTTGTAATATGCATGCGCGAACCAGTCATTGCGGTCGGAAATTGTGTGCTCGCAAAATAGCGAATGCCTGCTAATTTGAGTGACAGGATGAGGCGTTTGTGGGTGGTAACAGGGGAAGGTGCTTGAAAACGGGGAGTGGAGATCCGAACGCAGGCGTGCCAAACGGTCAAAATGGGCGTTTTAAGGGTATGCATAATTAACAAAGCAGCGTCATCGACCACGGCACTTGGTTGTCTTTTAGTCTGAACTGCTCGCATGATTGCGGTAGGAAAATCCTACCACAAGCACTGCGAGCAGTTCATACGCCTTTTGATGTACTCGATTAATCTAATAAATAGCAGAGATGACGTAGGATGCGAGCGGCCAGGGGGCGTTTTAAAAATAAAAAATAGCGAGCGCATGTTTTGTTTGCTCGTTCAGACATAGAGGCGTCAACAGACCGCAAAGAGCGAGCGCTCTATTTAAATATCCGGCCCCTTTTTCTGAACGAGCGAGCGCAAATAGCGTCCGGCTCTGAATCAGGCCCACAGTGTGTGCCATTTTCCCAGGAGCAGAACTCACCATTACACTTCTCCTTTAAGGGAGAGAAGCCCACAAAAGTAGCAGATCAATAACAAAAATACAGGTATATCTTTAAAGTTAATTACAAAATATTTAACATAGGTCCCTTCCTATTTAAGTTACTTAGGGGGAGATTTATCAACCTTCTAAAAGAGATCAAATGGAGGTGTTTCCCATATCAACCAAATTCTAGCTACAACTTATCTAGTATTTTCTCTAACATCTGATTGGTTGATACTTGTTAACCACTCCACTTGTCCTCTCGAGTAGGCTTGATAAACCTCCCACTTAATATAAAATGAAATAGAGAGTGCACACAGTCTCCTGGAGGTCAGCATACCCGCTAGTGACTATACTGATCTCGCATTTACTGTGTAACAGCACACTATGGTGCCTATTTACTAAGTCATATTTGCGGAATATTCCCAAAAAACAGCCGTTTTCTGGAGACACCCGCAAATATTAAGGAACCCCCAAATGTACTATGTTGGGACCGCAGCAGCTATCAGTGATCTCTGCTATGGTCCCTCCATTTCCAACAGCAGCCGCAGCCCGCATGTGAAGTGCCACATGCGTGGGCGATAGACCACGCATGTGCAGGAGTCCCGATAGAGGAATGAATAGACCGCAGATGGTCACATCACTCAGAGTACATCGCAGAGACGGGCTCTGTTCAAAAGCCCCTCTCCCTGCGAGTGAATATTGATACATTTGGGTGGTAATTATTGACGCAAATAGCGGCAATAAGATATTACAATTATCAGTTCTAAAATGCGATAATTGATAAATATGCCCTAAAGATTTACACCTAAATAACAGGAACCAAGAGACCAGCCCATGTATTACGTTCCATGCACTGACAGGTTACTAACCAAATCCATAATGCCCGAGATTACAGCATTTTACCAGCTGACCAAGAATAATAATTTATCAGACAGCGCTCTGATGTAAGCGCACCCTCATTGCGTTATGTACTAAGGTACACACTACATACGTGTGCGCTCCCCAATTCGTTGGCATTTTCTAATTCAAAAATAAATCTGAAAACAGAATAAAATGTGTGAGTTCTTTGTTCTACAAAATGCTTACTATTTAATGTAACTTAAGCTCATATTATGGGTTACAAGCTCATACAAAATGAGAATGAATGACTTTCTGCAGTACAGTGGGTTACCCCACCACCCACAGAGTCTCCCTCCGACAAGTAACCGTTCCTACAGAAGCTGGATGTTATCTGGGCAGCTCAGTCTCAGTTGGGTATCTCTGCTAGAAACAAGTACCAGTTGGACTCTCAGTGCACCCACCCCTTCCCAGCATGTTTGAAGAGGTGCAGGCCTAGAAACATCTTTAGAAAGTACAGTTTACATCTAAGGTGCCGTCACTAAGTCAGACATCAGAGAACACAAGACAAAACATGCCTTAGCAGCAATTAACATTTTGCTTTTGTTATATATATATATATATATATATATATATATATATATATATATATATATATATATATATATATATATTATGGAGGAGGTGCCTCTGCACTATGTACAGTACCTCTCCAGTGCCATATCTACGGCTGTTAGCAATTCATAATAAATAAATGGAAAGACAACCTATTCTCTATGAACAAATACTAAATCTAGGTGGTTTAAAAAAAAAAAGAGACAAATATGGATATATTTCTTTTCATGTGTAAAGTGCATATTTGAATATTGGCTAAATACAAATAGTATTTTTGTGCATAACCATCAATGCCTTGAGTGGTACATATGATAGGAGGCTAGCTGGAGTCTGCGGCTGTTAGTGCAGGTATCCTGTGACACAAAGCCCAGGAAGGATGTATACATTTTATGGAGCAATGTATACTTACACACTATCAGATAACTAAAGGTCAGAGGCAGCGGTCAGGTTTGTTTAGATACTGGGTTTGTCTCCAAGACAAAGAAAGTGTTTCTGTATAAAACGTAGAAGACACAATATATCTGAAAGCTCAGACTCCTCATTAGGATTCACTGGAGGGTCAAAAAGTTAGTATGGGCCCACTGACAATATTGACACTAGTTTGGATAGAGTACTTTAATTTGCTGGATTAAAGTCATTTTTTTTGCAATAAACCCCCCTGCACCCAGCTGGCAAAAACTAGGATATGTACTACTTGGGACGGCAGACTACAGTCCAACAAGGATAGCCACCCGAGAGCCACTAGGGTCCTAAGGACAGACTCTATTTCAACCAATTTTCCATCACAATTTGATGCAGGTCAACAAGCTTAAATAAGAAAGGGTCAGTGATAAGCAACTAATGGGCAATGCAACAATGTCGCTGCAAGATTGGTTTAAAAAAATAAATGTCGTGATGTATAGTTTTTCCAAAATCCAGTCATTTTATGGTGTGCTGCAGGTCAGTGATAACAGTGGGGTCTATAAGGGACTCCCAAAACTTAAGTACAGCAGCAGTTTGACAGATTATCGGTGAGAATAAACCAGGAGCTGGATAAACGTCTGCCACCTTAAAGCTGCTCACAGATTACCCATGTAACATACCCCTGAAGTACTTCTACTATAACTATTTGCCACCTCTGAAAGCTGATGCATAAATAAAGAAAAAAGGAAGTAGTAACGCCCAAGTCATTTTTGTTATTGTTGTCTCTATGCTACAAGTAGTTTATCCAGGAATAAATACACAATCTAAATAAATGTTTGGAAAATATCTGTGAAGCAATAAGATGGAAACATCACTCTGATGAGCCAAATCCTGGATAGGCACCGCAGAGCTTTAAAACCTTTTAACAATTATATTACTTTGCACTTAAGACGTGTAAGAGCTTGTCATCGTTTATTTATGATCAGTTACCACAATCGTTACCATGACCACTAGGCCACAATGAGGATGTGAAAACAACATTCAGTGAACCCTAATGCTTAGGGTGGGGTTTTAATAATGTCATAAGATACTGTTCCAGTTCACGTGGAATAATGGTCGGCCACCCTACAGCAGCTCATGTGACGCTGATCAGCGACAACTTCCCCCAGGCAGCTACATCTGGCACAGAGGTCACAGAAATCACAGTTTACCACAATGCACTTGTAGGTTCTTGTAATTCAGTACACTCTTAAACTTCAGTATTAATAAAGCTGTGCATGCACATTAATACAGCTCACCTGTATCTCCCTGCTGAATGCCAAGTCAATACACCTTTCATACCGACGACCCAGGAAATACACATTTATCAACCTGTGAATTTCCTGGGCCTCAGTCTCCGAACCTGGTACAGACCCAGGTCGTTTACTTTCACATACAGCACAAACCCGGGTCGTTGCGAGCTCATGTGCAAATACACGGGGCAATGCGCAATCACAAGGAAATACCCAAGTCGATACGCGTTCACGTGCAAATACCCGGGTCAATGCGCGATCACGTGAAAATACCCAGGTCGAGGCGCAATCACGTAAAAATACCCGGGTCGATGCGCAATCACGTGAAAATACCTGGTTCGATGCGCAATCACGTGAAATTACCCGGGTTGATGCACGATCACGTGAAAATACCCATGTTGATGCGCCATCACGTGAAAATACCCGGTTCGATGCGCGATCATGGGTTTTTGCACTGAGGAGCTCATTCAGAGCCGTTCTCAAGCGCTGTGCGCTCACAAGCGGCCTGATGTTTGCGCACTGTGCATGCGCCATGTCAGGCGTGTGCGAGCCCCGCTGAGCGACTGAAGCGCTGTCGCTACGGGGCTAGCAACAAGACGGGGCAGCTGCCAATGGTGAGTGACAGCTCGCCCCGTTTTGTGGACGGATAGGGGGGGTGGCTGGACAAACGCAGGCATTCTCTTAGGAACGCCTGGCGTTTGTTGGGCAGGCAAACTGACATCACTACTGATGTCAGTCTGCCATGCTGGGACTTGTAGTGCTACAAAACTGGTGTGCGACCCTGGTCTAGAAATGGCTTTAAATTAACATTAAATATTATACCCAATGGCATAACCCCTTTATCCTTATCCTACCACTGGAATGTGTACAGAAGCAGCACACAGTGAGCTGCACCCAGTGCTGTGCCCAGCAGTGCCCGTGCTATGTGTGACTGCAATCAGTGTGCACGGTGATGATGCATATATCTATGGCTGCTAGCAGTACATAGATAGTACTGAGTATATCTGCAGTGTCCCCAGGCTTTTCTCACCAGCTTGGTCGCACGGTACGGACCCGGCCCTAAGATTCGATGCTCCATTCCTGCGCCCTGGCCCGTCCTCGGGTGGCGATGCTCCATGCTGCTCTCGCCCGGCTCCGGCTCCGGCTCCGGCTCCGGCGCTTCTGCGTCTCCAGGAGACGAGGACAGTTTGAATCTCGTACCTGTGCTGGATGCCGGCCGCCCATTGGTGGGAGTGGGCACCATGTGACATCTCTGGGGAGGGAGGTAGTGTCATTGTGTGTGCAGGAATTTCCTTTCCTGTGCTGCTGACATGTGACAGACAGAATGTGCAATGTTTAGTACATACACAGCTACTGGTGTCTGCAGCCGGGGTTTTGTGTCTGTGCAGGCTGCATTACTGGTGCTGATCTTATTGTATATGATATGATACATGGTGACTAGGGAGTAACTATAATTTTATGGGCCCCTTAGCATGCCAGTGTTTTCTAGAGAGACACCTCCCTCCAAAGTGGATGTTCATTTTATGCCCCATAGTAGTGCCCTAGTTTATACTGTGCCCCGTAGTAGTGCCCTAGTTTGTCTTATACCCCATAGTAGCGCATTAGTTTATCCTGTGCTCCATAACAATGCACTCGTATATCTAGTACCGTCGATTATGATTTGCCCCATAGTAGTGTGCTCACTTATCTTGCATCCCATAGTAGTGCCCTAGTTTATGCTGTGCCCCGAGGCAATGCCCTAGTTTGTCCTGTACTCCATAGTAGCACGGTCGTTTATCCTGTGCTCCATAGTAGTCTGCTCACATATCCTGCGCCCTATAGTAGTACCCTAGTTTATCCTGTGCCCCACAGTAGTGCCCATGTCTATACTATGCCCCAATGTAGTGTTGCCAGTTCACCAGTACATTGCTTTGTACCCACCTAAACCCCCCCCTTCAATGTAAAAAGTTTTGTCTCGCACCCCATATAGTTGCGCAGGAAAATTGCAATGTGGAGCTACTGTAACTGGCTTAAATACGGTGACGTCCGGGGCTACATTACCAGTAATTGTATTCCCCCCTAATGAAAGTTATTTGTTGTATATTTGTAACCAGCCCACACCTTGGGATGTAACCTGCCCACTTGCCATGCACAGACCTCACTGCAGTATTGATTTGGATCAGGAACTGAGGGGGTCATTCAGACCCGCTCGCGAGCGCAGGACGCTCACAAGCGGGTCGATGGTGCCGAATTGCGCATGCGCACGACGGAGGCCAAGCCGTCGTTATGGGTCTCGCACCAAAGGGGGCATGCTGTCGATGGTGAGTGAAAGCACGACCCCTTTGGTGGGCGTGCCGGGGGCGTGGCTGCCAGACGGAGGCGTTCCCATGGGAACGCCTACCGTCTGAGTCCAGCCCCACTGACGTCAGTAGTGATATCAGTGGGAGTGATTTTGGCTCTGATAGAGCCAAAATCACTCCAGGGCTTGCGGTCACCAAGACCCTACCGCAGGGTCTCGTCGCAATCCCGATGGTCGCGATGGTCTTGACCATCGCGACCATCATCATGGACGCTCGCTATAGCTGTGGGTGGTAACCCACAGCTATGCGAGCGTCCATGAGGCCACTCCAAGTTGAGGGAGGAGGGCCCTGATTCAGAGCGAGCGCTCTGGTCAGAGCGTCCGGCTCTGAATCAGGCCCTGGGTGACAGAAACAACTGTGTAAATGCAGAAGTGAATTAAAAATGTGCCATTTGGTACGTTGGGAACCCTGCTGTAGGCAACACGTGGCTGGAGCTTAAAGATTTACATCTAGTTAAGTACACTGTCAAATTACACACTTATTCATTAACACATAAGTTCAACAACAGCTGAAAATGTTTTTCTTAATCAATTCAATTCTAAAGCTGATGATTTTCCAGCAGGAAACTTCTTTAGCAGAGTAGAGGTAAAGCAACAGCGATGTGGTGATATAAAGTATGTTCATATAGTACTTTGTGCTGCTATGTGTGCTATATAAATGTTAGCACTAACAATGGTTGTTTCATTGATGGAATTAGTTTATATGGAAACACTTCAGAAAAATCTATTCCCCATATGGTTGTATCCAACAAATAGTAGCAGTCTTACAGGTAGCAAAAAAGCACTCCAGTCTGATAGAGCCAAAAGCACTCCAGGGCTTGCGGCAGACGAGACCCTACTACAAGGGTCTCGTCGCAAGCCCGATGGTCGCGATGGTATTGACCATCATTTTGGCTGCTCGCTATAGCTGTGGGTGGTAACCCACAGCTATGCGAGCGGCCAGGAGGCCGCTCCGAAAAGCAAGAGGGACGGCCCTGATTCAGAGCAAGCGCTCTGTCAGAGCGCCCGGCTCTGAATCAGGGCCTCTGTCTCCTCCTAAAATTCTACATCGTTAAACTTTGGGGTCTGAGGGGGCCTATTCATCGTCGGAGGCCGTATGGCACCCCGATGATTAAGTAATGATCTTGCTGCAAGGGACACTTAAGTATCCAACTCGCAGGGGGGAAAACTTGACCGAAGCAATTCATCATTGCTCCGGTGCGGGGACAGCTGCTCCGAAAAGCATCTGTTCCCGCGGTTAGTATTGCAGCTACAGAAGTAGCTGCATTATTTGGGACGTAGTCATGTGTCCGGCGGCCGACAGCGGAATGCCGGCTAGGGATTTATGATAGGCGTCGAAATACCAACACCTATCATAATCCCGACACCGGAACGCCGAAGACGACATCCCGAACAAAGGTACAGTAAGTCCGGGGCGCCCTTAGCGTTAGCCGCAGGGGAGGAGGGTAGGATTAGGGAGTCTAAAGGGGTTAGTGTTAGTTTTTTTTTTTGGGGGGGGGAGGGATTAGGGTTAGGCACCCAGGGGCTGGCTGGCAACTTTTAGCCTGGGGTGCAAGTACAAGACAGTGGCCCTGATTTACCGATAATCACTCCACTCTGTAAACATTCGGTATTGCGTACAACTGTGAATCAGGCCCTCTGCTAATATTCTTATGCAGGCCTCCAGTAGTGCCCCCAGTAGTAGTCCCCCCTATGCAGTGCCCCCTTTAGTGGTACCCCCTATGCAGTGCCCTTTATATTAGTGCCACCCATTCAGTGCCCCCAATAGTGATACCCCTTATGCAGTGCACTTTAAATAGTGGCCCCAGTTGTAGTCCCCCTATGCAGTACCCCCAGTATTGCCCTTTATAAAGAGCCCCCAGTAGTAGTCCCTGATGCAGTGCCCCCAGTGGTAGCCCCCCTATGCAGT
Organism: Taudactylus pleione; assembly: GCA_031769625.1. Taxonomy (NCBI): domain Eukaryota; kingdom Metazoa; phylum Chordata; class Amphibia; order Anura; family Myobatrachidae; genus Taudactylus; species Taudactylus pleione. The sequence continues at coordinate 1,573,609 of JAUIMM010000091.1, read as the reverse complement.
GCCCCTAGTAGTAGTCCCCTCCCCTTGTAGTGCCCCTAGTAGTAGTCCCCGCCCCTTCTAGTGCCCCTAGTAGTAGTCCCCCCAGTCAAGGTCCCCCCCTTGCAGTTCCCCTAGTAGTAGTCCCCCCTTGTAGTGCCCCCAGTAGTAGTCCCCTCCTTGTAGTGCCCCTAGTAGTAGTCCCCCCTTGTAGTGCCCCCAGTAGTAGTCCCCTCCTTGTAGTGCCCCCAGTAGTAGTCCCCTCCTTGTAGTGCCTCCAGTAGTAGTCCCCTCCTTGTAGTGCCCCCAGTGGAGGTCCCCCCCTTACAGTGCCCCTAGTTGTCCCCTCTTGTAGTGCCCCTAGTAGTAGTCCCCCCTTGTAGTGCCCCTAGTAGTAGTCCCCCCCTTGTAGTGCCCCTAGTAGTAGTCCCCCCCTTGTAGTGCCCCCAGTAGTAGTCCCCTCCTTGTAGTGCCCCTAGTAGTAGTCCCCCCTTGTAGTGCCCCCAGTAGTAGTCCCCTCCTTGCAGTGCCCCCAGTAGTAGTCCCCCCATTGTAGTGCCCCCCGTAGTAGTCCCCTCCTTGTAGTCCCCCCAGTGGAGGTCCCCCCCTTGCAGTGTCCCTAGTAGTTGTCCCCACTTGTAGTGCCCCTAGTATTAGTCCACCCTTGTAGTGCCCCTAGTTGTAGTAGTAGTCCCCCCCTCTCTAGTAGTCGTCCCTGGTAGTAGTCCCCCCCTTGTAGTGCCCCTAGTAGTAGTCCCCCCTTGTAGTGCCCCAGTAGTAGTCCCCCCTTTGTAGTGCCGCTAGTAGTAGTCCCCCCCCTTGTAGTGCCCCTAGTAATAGTCCCCCACATGCAGTAGTAGTTGTCCCCTCTTGTAGTGCCCTCCCCAGTAGACACATGCATAATAAAAATAAAACACCTGAATCCCCGCTCCTGCTCCCGCCGCCGTCATCTGCTCCTCCGTCTGTCCTCCCGGGCAGCTCTGCATTTTGGGGGGACGTCATGACGTCTCTCCCATTACCAACTCCAGCAGTGGAGTGGCTCCAGCAGATGGCTCCAGCAGTGGGCGCAGCAGCCAATGAGAGTCTGACAGACTCTCATTGGCTGCTAATTACAACACCGGCGGCTGTGTGTTTGGCACTGTGTAGTGCTGACCGAACTCCGTCCGGTCAGCGCTACACACGCGGTGCAGCTGTGTCACAGAGACATAGACTGCCCGCGGCCTGGACAGTATATGGCGCTGCGGCCCGGGGGGCACATGGCACCATGCCCCCCAGCCCAGCTTGCCTCTGTAGGCACCCCTAGGGAGTGGTTAGAGTTAGGCACCACCCCGGGAGGGTTAGGTTTAGGGAGCGGTATGGGGGAGTTAGGGTTAGGCACCCCCGGGGGTAGGTTAGGGTTAGGCACTAGGGCGGGAGGTTAGGGTTAGGCACCACTAAGGGAGGGTTAGAGGGGGGACAGGGGAGGTTGGGGTACTTACCTGTCTCTGTCGGGATCTTGATCCTGTCGGGCATCCGCTGTCGAGATTTGAACCGACGGCATTCCCATTCTGCATTACTCACCTCTTCCCCGTTGTCTCAGCTACGCATGCATGACCCGAGGTCACGCATGTGCAAAACCACCGGGAAGGTAGTGAGGAGGCGGCGGGCTGATCCATTTGGGTCCCTCTTCGCATCCCCGGAACTCCTTCCCACAGGAAGAAGCGAGGATCCGAGAACAAGCGCCGTCTGATCCCCCCGATATCAGCAGATCCCCCCGATAATTGTACTGTGTGCACGGGCAACCGAGGGTAAAATATCCATTGATCGGGCATGCTGGATTGTCCAGCATGCCCATCCGATGTGATATTTTGTAAGTTAAATGTCAGGCGCATCGGGCAGTGTAAGGCTGACCGCTGCGGCTGACCAACAGCCATTTCCCCTGTCCTTTCAAAGGGAAGGAACGGGGTAATGTCTCCTCCCCGGGTGCAGACCACAGATATGTTGGCCGATACACTGTCAGATATCTCACAGTGGGCGGGATGTACTAACATAGTGCAGTACTTACTGGCGTTACCGCATCCCTACTGATCGCATATGTTGTTGCTGGGTGGGATCCCTCATACCAGAGCGATGCAGTAGAAGCCCATAGGCTTCTATAGGGTAGTGCCAGCAATAGCTGGCGTTACCCTCCGCATCGGAAACCTGGCAGCCACATATTAGTGCATATGGAAAAATGCGGTAAAACCACGGAAACAGGGTCTTTATCGCATTTTCAATTTAGTGCATCTCGCCCAATGTATGCCCACGATATCTGCAGGGTGACAGACTGCCAGATAAAATATCTATAGGTCTGACAGGCATTCTATCTGGCTGTGTATGCCCAGCATAAGAAGGGGAGCAGTGAGATAGCAAAGGAGGGAGCAGTGAGATAGCTATACTTGCCTGAGAAATGAAGACATTATGTACTTCATATTCAGCATACTAATTTGATTCAATTTCTAGGGGACTGACAATGATGGTCTGCGCAGAGAAGCCAGAAAAGATATAAGATGGAACAATCCTTCTGTTGCAATATCCCCATTAATATATCAATTTGTTTACTATTAAATAGGCAAAATTCTAATAAATGTTAGAGCCTCTAATGTGTTATGTAGCAATGCCCACTATACTTCCCTACTCTCCCACAACTGCCAGGAGACTCCCGAAAATCAGGTGGCGCTACTGGCCATCCAGAAAAGTGGCCAAGTCTCCTGGAGTCGCCCATCACCCTACCCCAGCAGCCTACTTACCGAATGAAGTGGGCAGCCCAAGCAGCAGATGGCGTCATCATAGCCACGCCCCCGCTGTACAATGCCTGTAATCTCTGCATTGTATAGCGGGTGCGTGGCCACGATGACAAGATAGCACCGACACGCCCCCACAGGGCCGTAACTAGGGTAGTGCGATCAGTGCCATGGCACAGGGCACCACAGGGAAGGGGGCGCTGTTTGGGCATGTCAAGTTTCCTGTTTATTATCATTCTCTCTTGTAGCTTTCTCTTCTTTATCCCCAGCATCTCCTGGCCTCTCCTATCTCTTCCCTGGCCCTTCCCCATGAGGCCATGGCCCTTTTCCTGGTGCACTGCATCTTATGTCCCAATTTAAAATTGATGGGGGGGTGGGTGCCAATGCTCTCTCTGGCACAGGGCACCAAAAAGTCTAGTTACGGCTCTGCACCCCCACACTGCCTCCTATGCCCCGCCACACCTTTGGTGGTATTTTATCATCTCAATAGGCTGATCATGTGACTTGCTATCGAGCTGTAAGTTATCAACTGTATCTACTAATATGTCTACTGACCTTGTAATGTAAGCCTATTTTAACTAGAGATGTGCGGGTTCTGTTTTATTCAGTTCTTAACGCCAAATTATCGCAAGTTCGGATTAGTTTGGATTTATTTTATTGGCTATCCAAAACACGTGACAGCCGTATAGCCAATATGATGCCGTTTTTGAGATCCAAACAAATCAGAGTAAAACCAAGCCGTTCATCCCTAATTTTAAACTAAATAATAGATACTGTATATTTTAAATAGATTCTAAATAGATAGCAATAGCAAAACGCAAGCAGGAGGTGTATCACCTCAGTATACTGACCATGTGACTTGTTACATCATAAATAGCCTTTGTGATGTAGCTAAGCTTTGGTAGGTAGGTCACCATTTTGTAGGGAACTCTCAGTTATCAACTGTATTTGCTGATATGACATGTCACAATGTAAGGTATTCTTATTTTATCCTAAATGTTATATATGAAAATAGAGATAGATAGATAGATAGATAGATAGATAGATAGATAGATAGATAGATAGATAGATAGATAGATAGATAGATAGATAGATATGAGATAGCTAGCTAGCAGCAATTCAGCGCCAAATTTGTGGAGCTAGGTCCAAAACTCTGGCTGTGCACAGGGGCGCTGAGAGCCACTCCGGGCCAGGAGGGGGGAGGGGGCATGGCCTAATAGCGGGAGGCGTGAGGAGGGGGGCACTGTGAGCCTCTCAGCCCGGCGCAAAGCCGGGGGGAGCGGGGGGGGGGGTGTAGTAGTGTAAGCTAATTTTTAACAAAATTTTAGATTATACATACATTAAAAATAGATATATAGCAATGGCAAAATGTATGATTTTTCATGATAGATAGATAGATAGATAGATAGATAGATAGATAGATAGATAGATAGATAGATAGATAGATAGATAGCATTGGTGAAATGCAGGCTGGATGTTAATTTATAACCATTTTACCATAACTGGCAAAATGTGGGTAGGATGTGATAATTAACCTCAATAGGCTGATCATGTGACTTGCTTTAAAACGGTTAGTGGTTATCAACTGTCTGTTAATATGTCTACTGACTGTGTAGTGTGTGCTTAGTGTAACCTAAATGATAGATTCTAAATACATTATTACATTACATAGATAGATAGCAATGGCAAAATTCATACAGGAGGGGATTATATTTTATCTCAGTATACTGACCATGTGATTTGTTACATCATAAACAGCCTTTGTGATGTTACTAAGCTTTGGTAGAAAGGTCACCATTTTGTAGAGAACTGTTAGTTATCAACTATATCTGCTAATATGACAAGTCACAATGTAAGGTATGCTTATTTTATCCTAAATGTTATATATGAAAATAATGAAAGATAGATAGATAGTGATTCAATTCAGTGCGATGTTGAGTAGCCCCGGGAAGGAGTTCACGGAGCTATTCAATTGACCACGCTATGTCCGACTACTACAGGATTTCTTCTCGCACTCTCCTGAGGTGCGAGCAGAAATCCGATTTAAGTCACGGCCACGATGCAGTTTTCTGGCTTAGCGCGGCACTAACAGCCTTGCAGGCGGGACTTTAATTGGAGAATGCTGGTTAGCGCAACTAAACACCCTGCTTAAGGTGTGGTAACCGGCGTTCTCCAACTTAAGTGGTTCTAGTCGGACTTAACAGCGCAGTCATTTGAATAGCTCTGGGAATTCCTTTCCGGGGCTACTCAACATTGCGCTGAATTGAATCGCCCCCATAGATAGAATTAGTGTAATGCAGGTAGGATGTGATTTATAACCTCAATAGGCTGATTATGTGACTTGCTATAAAACTGTTAGTTATCAACAATTTCTGTTAATTTGCCTACTGACTGTGTAGAGTAATCTTATTTTAACCTAAATGATAGATTGCGAATACATTATAGATAGACAGCAATGGCAAAATTCTTGCATGAGGCAATTTTTCACCTCAGTATACTGACCATGTGTCACAGTGTGCCAGGTACCGGTGTCCACGTACTGGGTACTCGGTTCGGCAGCACTGGCTGTGTCTGTGAGGCAGCCGGTAGAAGGTCCTCGGTGCCCGCTGTCCTAAGTACTTACCCACCACTGCACCCGCTCTACACTTCACTTACTCCACCGCTACACCCGCTCTACACTTCACTTACTCCACCGCTACACCCGCTCTGCACGTCACTTACTGCACTGCTACACCCGCTCTACACTTCACTTACTCCACCGCTACACCCGCTCTACACTTCACTTACTCCACCGCTACACCCGCTCTACACTTCAATTACTCCACCGCTACACCCGCTCTACACTTCACTTACTCCACCGCTACACCCGCTCTGCACGTCACTTACTGCACCGCTACACCCGCTCTACACTTCACTTACTCCACCGCTACACCCGCTCTACACGTCACTTACTGCACTGCTACACCCGCTCTACACTTCACTTACTCCACCGCTACACCCGCTCTACACTTCACTTACTCCACCGCTACACCCGCTCTGCACCACTTACTCCACCGCTAAACCCGCTCTACACTTCACTTACTCCACCGCTACACCCGCTCTACACTTCACTTACTCCACCGCTAAACCCGCTCTACACTTCACTTACTCCACCGCTACACCCGCTCTACACTTCACTTACTCCACCACTAAACCTGCTCTACACTTCACTTACTCCACCACTAAACCTGCTCTACACTTCACTTACTCCACCACTAAACCTGCTCTACACTTCACTTACTCCACCACTAAACCCGCTCTACACTTCACTTACTGCACTGCTACACCCACTCTACACTTCACTTACTCCACTGCTACACCCGCTCTGCACCACTTACTCCACCGCTAAACCCGCTCTACACTTCACTTACTCCACCACTAAACCCGCTCTACACTTCACTTACTCCACCGCTACACCCACTCTGCACTTCACTTACTCCACCACTAAACCCGCTCTACACTTCACTTACTCCACCACTAAACCCGCTCTACACTTCACTTACTCCACCGCTACACGCGCTCTACACTTCAATTACTCCACCGCTACACCCGCTCTACACTTCACTTACTCCACCGCTACACCCGCTCTGCACGTCACTTACTGCACCGCTACACCCGCTCTACACTTCACTTACTCCACCGCTACACCCGCTCTACATGTCACTTACTGCACCGCTACACCCGCTCTACACTTCACTTACTCCACCGCTACACCCGCTCTACACTTCACTTACTCCACCGCTACACCCGCTCTACACGTCACTTACTGCACTGCTACACCCGCTCTACACTTCACTTACTCCACCGCTACACCCGCTCTACACTTCAATTACTCCACCGCTACACCCGCTCTACACTTCACTTACTCCACCGCTACACCCGCTCTGCACGTCACTTACTCCACCACTAAACCCACTCTACACTTCACTTACTCCACCGCTACACCCGCTCTACACGTCACTTACTGCACTGCTACACCCGCTCTACACTTCACTTACTCCACCGCTACACCCGCTCTACACTTCACTTACTCCACCGCTACACCCGCTCTACACTTCACTTACTCCACCGCTACACCCGCTCTACACGTCACTTACTGCACTGCTACACCCGCTCTACACTTCACTTACTCCACCGCTACACCCGCTCTACACTTCAATTACTCCACCGCTACACCCGCTCTACACTTCACTTACTCCACCGCTACACCCGCTCTGCACGTCACTTACTCCACCGCTAAACCCGCTCTACACTTCACTTACTCCACCGCTACACCCGCTCTACACTTCACTTACTCCACCACTAAACCCGCTCTACACTTCACTTACTCCACCGCTGCACCCGCTCTACACTTCACTTACTCCACCACTAAACCCGCTCTACACTTCACTTACTCCACCACTAAACCCACTCTACACTTCACTTACTCCACCACTAAACCCGCTCTGCACTTCACTTACTCCACCACTAAACCTGCTCTACACTTCACTTACTCCACCACTAAACCTGCTCTACACTTCACTTACTCCACCACTAAACCCGCTCTACACTTCACTTACTCCACCACTAAACCCGCTCTACACTTCACTTACTCCACCACTAAACCCGCTCTACACTTCACTTACTGCACTGCTACACCCGCTCTACACTTCACTTACTCCACTGCTACACCCGCTCTGCACCACTTACTCCACCGCTAAACCCGCTCTACACTTCACTTACTCCACCACTAAACCTGCTCTACACTTCACTTACTCCACCGCTACACCTGCTCTGCACGTCACTTACTGCACTGCTACACCCGCTCTGCACTTCACTTACTCCACTGTTACATCTGCTCTACACTTCACTTACTTCACCACTACACCCACTCTGCCATTCACTTACTCCACCACTACACCCACGTCTGCACTTCACTTACTCCACTGTTACATCTGCTCTGCACTTCACTTACTCCACCACTACACCCGCTCTGCACTTCACTTACTCCACCACTGCACTTCACTTACTCCACCACTGCACCCGCTCTGCACGTCACTAACTCCATCGCTACACCCACTCTGCACATCCCCTACTCCACCGCTACACCCGCTCTGCACTTCACTTACTCCACCGCTACACCTGCTCTGCCCTTCACTTACTCCATCGCTACACCCGCTCTGCACTTCACTTACTACACCGCTACACCTGCTCTGCACATCACTTACTGCACTGCTACACCCGCTCTGCACTTCACTTACTCCACTGTTACATCTGCTCTACACTTCACTTACTTCACCACTACACCCACTCTGCCATTCACCTACTCCACCGCTACACCCGCTCTGCACTTCACTTACTCCATCGCTGCACCCGCTCTGCACGTCACTTACTCCATCGCTACACCCACTCTGCACATCCCCTACTCCACCGCTACACCCGCTCTGCACTTCACTTACTCCACCGCTACACCTGCTCTGCCCTTCACTTACTCCATCACTACACCCGCTCTGCACTTCACTTACTCCACAACTACACCCGCTCTGCACTTCACTTACTCCACCACTAAACCCGTTATACACTTCACTTACTCCACCGCTACACCCGCTCTACACTTCACTTACTCCACCGCTACACCCGCTCTGCACCACTTACTCCACCGCTAAACCCGCTCTACACTTCACTTACTCCACCGCTACACCCACTCTGCACTTCACTTACTCCACCGCTACACCCGCTCTACACTTCACTTACTCCACCGCTACACCCGCTCTGCACCACTTACTCCACCGCTAAACCCGCTCTACACTTCACTTACTCCACCGCTACACCCACTCTGCACTTCACTTACTCCACCGCTATACCCGCTCTGCACCACTTACTCTACCGCTAAACCCGCTCTACACTTCACTTACTCCACCGCTACACCCGCTCTGCACTTCACTTACTCCACCACTAAACCCGCTCTACACTTCACTTACTCCACCACTACACCCGCTCTGCACTTCACTTACTCCACTGATACACCCGCTCTGCACCACTTACTCCACCGCTAAACCCGCTCTACACTTCACTTTCTCCACCGCTACACCCGCTCTACACTTCACTTACTCCACTGCTACACCTGCTCTGCACCACTTACTCCACCGCTAAACCCGCTCTACACTTCACTTACTCCACCGCTACACCCACTCTGCACTTCACTTACTCCACCGCTACACCCGCTCTGCACCACTTACTCCACCGCTAAACCCGCTCTACACTTCACTTACTCCACTGCTACACCCGCTCTGCACTTCACTTACTCCACCACTAAACCCGCTCTACACTTCACTTACTCCACCGCTACACCTGCTCTGCACGTCACTTACTGCACTGCTACACCCGCTCTGCCATTCACTTACTCCACTGCTACACCCACGTCTGCACTTCACTTACTCCACTGTTACATCTGCTCTGCACTTCACTTACTCCACCGCTACATCCGCTCTGCACTTCACTTACTCCACCGCTGCACCCGCTCTGCACTTCACTTACTCCACCGCTGCACCCGCTCTGCACTTCACTTAATCCCCCGCTACACCCGCTCTGCACGTCACTTACTCCATCTCTACACATACTCTGCACATCCCCTACTCCACCGCTACACCTGCTCTGCCCTTCACTTACTCCACCGCTACACCCGCTCTGCACTTCACTTACTCCATCGCTACACCCGCTCTGCACTTCACTTACTCCACCGCTACACCCGCTCTGCAATTCACTTACTGCACCGCTACACCCGCTCTGCACTTCACTTACTCCACCGCTGCACCCGCTCTGCGCTTCACTTACTCCACCGCTACACCCACTCTGCATTTTCTGCTCAGAGGAGATGGGACATCAGAGTTACGTCCCTACTGAGCACAATTAATGCATTGTGTTGTTGGTGATGAAACAGAAGAGAGTTTATTATGATACCTGCTGACTGTGGATACTGCCTAGGTCATGCTTGCTGACTTTCTGGCTGCCCCATCCGGGAGGGAGCAGCCAGGTCGGCATAGTAGGGGGTAGCATGGCATAGGGGGGCATGGCCAGGGATATTACCTGGCATTAGCAGCAGGGGCGTGGCCACACAATCACATCATTTTGGCCCTGACCCCGCTAAACACAATGCCGAGGTTACCGGCATGCGGATGGCGGGGTCATGAAGACCTGACTCAACGTAAATTGCATCATCACACCCTCCCCCCTTGCCTGGTTGTATGGTTATATGTGGGAATTGCGGGGAGTACAGTGGGCTAGTCTGGAGGCTTGCCTGCTTTTCACAGGGCTGGGAGCGATACCCGATTTTCGGGATGCTCCAGGTTGAATCGGGAGAGTAGGCAAGTATGGCCTAGGGGCCTGATTCAGAGCCGAACGCTCTGACCAGAGCGCTCGCTCTGAATCTGTGCCCTCCTCTATGAAAATGGAGCGGCCTCCTGGCCGCTCGCATAGCTGTGGGTGACCACCCACAGCATATGCGAGCGTCCATGATGATGGTCGCGATGGTCTTGACCATCGCGACCATCGGGCTTGCGACGGAGACCCTGCGGTAGGGTCTCGCTGTCGCAAGCCCAGGATTGATTTTGGCTCTATCAGACGGTAGGCATTCCCATGGAAATGCCTCCGTCTGGCAGGCACGCCCCCGGCACGCCCACCAAAGGGGGCGTGCTGTCAATCAACATCGACAGCACGCCCCCTTTGGTGCGAGACCCGGAGCGATGGCCGGCTTCAGACGGTAGGCATTCCCATGGAAACGCCTCCGTCTGGCAGGCACGCCCCCGGCACGCCCACCAAAGGGGGCGTGCTGTCAATCAACATCGACAGCACGCCCCCTTTGGTGCGAGACCCGGAGCGATGGAGAGCCCGTCGCTCGCCGGGTCTCGCGCATGCGCATGACAAAGCTCCCTCTGTCGTGTGCATGCGCAGTGGGGGAACATCGACCCGCTTGCGAGCATCCTGCGCTCACGAGCGGGTCTGAATGACCCCCCAGATGTGCAGGTGCAAGAGTAGGGTAGCTGGTAGCTATGTGGGGACAGCTGCTACCCTGGTAGTTACACTCCTTCATTAGCTACTTGGAGTTGTTACATCTATGAGAGGATGTTTGCAGGGTCGGATTATAGGCAAGTGGACAGGACAGTTGCACACATTGTGGGCCCCCACCCTCAGCAAACATTGTCCAGAATCGGGCCTCTCTGGACCCTCCCTGGCCGGCTCCCGGCAGCATCACAGTCACTCACTGATGAACTTTTGATTTAAGACGGAGACAGCTTTTCTCTGCCTCTACAATGGGTGGCCGCGCAATGACTGACAATCTAAGCACCCACCCCCTGTTCTGATAATGCCGTGATTCATGGGTGTATGTGCAGGGGACGGGGTGACATGCCCGCTCCTGTCAGAAAACATGATGAAGCTGGAACAGGTAGTGTGTGTGCTTGCGCTCTCCCTCTCTGTCTCCCTTCTTCTTTCCCTCTTACTCCACCCCTTTCTCTCTCTCTCCCTCCCTCCGTCTCTCTCTCTCTCTCATCCTCTCTTTGGGGCCTATTCATCATCACTTAGGCCCTGATTCAGAGCCGGACGCTCTGACCAGAGCGCTTGCTCTGAATCAAGGCCCACCTCCATTAAAATGGAGCGTCCTCCTGGACGCTCGTATAGCTGTGGGTCACCACCCACAGCATATACGAGCGTCCAACAAGATGGTCGCGATGGTCTTGACCATCGCCACCATCGGACTTGCGAGAGAAACCCTGTGGTCGGGTTTCTCAACTGCAAGGCCAGGAGTGATTTTGGCTCTATCAGAGCCAAAATCACTCCCACTGACATCACTAGTGATGTCAGTGGGGCCGGCTTCAGACGGTAGGCGTTCCCATAGGAACGCCTCCGTCTGGCAGGCACGCCCCCGGAACGCCCACCAAAGGGGCGTATTGTCAATCAACATCGACAGCACGCCCCCTTTGGTGCGAGACCCGGAGCGATGGAAAGTGCTTCGCTCGCCGGGTCTCGCGCATGCGCACAACGGAGCTCCCTCCATTGTGCGCATGCGCAGTGGGGAACATTGCAGTGGGGAACAAGAGCGGGAGCAATCGCCAAGTGCTCCTGCTTGAGTATCGCAACCCGATCCTTCCCTATGGGACAGGTGTGGAATAAGTAATGTTTTGAGCTATTATAAAAGTCAGTCAGCAATGTAGTCATGCAATGGGAAAAACCATTAGAATATTTGGTGGTATAAGAAGAGGTACTAGCAGCATGAAGAGGATGGTTATGTTGCCACTGGCGGTGCCTCACTTTGTACAGTAGACAGTGTGCTCTGGATGGCGTGCATACTGTCATAAAGTCATGCCCCAAGGGGTGGATGGGTGGGGACGCCATCACCGGGTAACTAGGGCCCATCACCGGGTAACTAGGACCCTGCTCGGAGTTTCCTAAAAATGCTCCTTGCGGCAGTACAGATCCCCATGCTCTATGGCAGACATCATGACGTCTCTCCACATACAGTGCAGGAGCCAGAACAAGGCGTGGGCTGCGATGACTAGTGAAGATGGTTGGTTCCGCCCTCCTTATGGCCCTGACCGTGGAGGCGAGTGCTGCATATCAAACACATCAGAAAAGCATGACATGTGTACAGTGAGGGAAGAGACCGGATATGATAGAAACATTTTATTTACTAACCTTAATTTATATAGTGCCTACATACTGGGGCATAACTAGGTATTTAAAGGCCCCACAGCAAAAGTTTGTAAGGGCCCCTATATATAACATATGCAACTGTGACAAGGAAGATGGGCCCCCTAAACCCTGGGCCCCTTGTACCTATGGTAGTTACACCCATTCCTAAATATTACATAGCGCTTTACAGAGAATATTGATTGTTTAAGACTTAAGTAGAGATGTTTCTTGCTGGGTGTCAGGTAGTGGGATTATTAAAAACATTGCTTTAGGGATTTTGGGGCTGATTCAGCAAGGAACGCACGCAAGCAGACGCACGCACCCAGCCGCTGCAAGAATATGCTAATCAGTGCATACGCACGGAGATCACAGCACAAGATGCAGACGCCCGCCCCATATTAAACCAACCATCTCCATTTACTCAAAGCCTGATCAGTACACAAGATAGTGTAAACATCGGTAACATCGAGAACCATCGACCACATTTGCATAACAGTGTTTGACCTGACCTCGCGCAGGATCTTGGCAACTTCCTGTGTGCACGGAGTCTCATCACTGTGTCCGTTGCCGCACTGGCTTAATTATGGATGCCCCTAAAACGGCATCCCAAAGCACAGGCAACCCTGCGTTCGCCCGACCACCCCCCTTCACCACCCACAAACGGCACTTCCTGTCAATCATTATCAGAAGGGTCTGCGTACACACTGCGCACCTCATTCAGAGCCGCTCGCAAAATGCGAGCACTCGCTCTGAATGAGGGCGGCCGCTTCCTTTTTAAAATCCGGCCTCCTGGCCACTCGCTAAGCTGTGGGTGACCACCCACAGCTTTAGCGAGCGGCCAGGTTGATGGTCGCGATGGTCAAGACCATCGCGACCATCGGAGCTTGCAACGAGACCCTTGTGGTAGGGTCTCGTCTGGCTCAAGCTTCAGTGAGCTTTCGGCTCTAATAGAGCCGGAAACTCACCACTAACATCACAAGTGATGTCAGTGGGGCCGCCCCCAAACGGCAGGCGTTCCTTCGGGAACGCCTCCGTTTGACCAGCCAACCCCCCACCCCGCCTACAAAACGGTGCGAGCTGTTGATCACCATCGACAGCCGCCCCTTTTGTATGCGCAGTGCATCCGCTGCACGTGCGTAGGGCCTCAACATCGACCCGCTTGCGAGCGCTCAGCACTTGCAAGCGTGTCTGAATGAGACCCCGTGTGTAGTCTGCATACTCTTACACCCGATTGCACTGGCTGGTTTGCGCACACGCAGTGCGAAGCATACGCTTGCGCAGATCACAAACATTGGCTTGCACCGTGCGTTCTCTCACTTGTGTTCCTTGATGAATCAGGCTCTTTGAGTCTTAAACTGGGTACACACTACCCAATAAATGCTGCAGATCAGAATGTTAGCAGAGGTGTGGTATTTACCAGAACAAATCTTCTTTCATAGGCAGTCAGTATGCACTCACTGGGAAACGCTTTGTGGTAAAACTAATTATTATAATAATCTGGCTTGGTTTAACAGCATACAGACATGGCAGTTTAGCATCACATCTTCTAGAAAAATGCTGCAACAACAAAGTACAGTATTACTTACAGGCCAACACTTTGTAGCAACGCCACCTGCTGTCCCTCGGGTGTAAACACTCAAACAACACTTAAGTTTCAGGGGCCTATTCATCATCGGAGGCCGAATGGCCCCCGATGATTATGTTATCATCTCGCTGTGAGGGATACTTAAGTATCCAACTCGCAGCGGGGGAAACTAGACACCGGAGCAATTCATCATTGCTCTGGTGCGGGGACAGCTGCTCCGAAAAGCAGCTGTCCCCTCGGTTAGTATCGCAGCTACAGAAGTAGCTGCGTTTCTTACCTCTTCCCTGTCGGTGCGGCTACGCATGCGTGACCCGAGGTCATGAATGCGCACAGCCACCGGGGAAGTAGTGAGGAGGCGGCGGAGGGATCCCTCTTCGCATCCCTGGAACTCCTTCCCATAGGAAGGAGCGGTGATGATGAATGGCCCGGTGTAAAATCAGGCTTGCCTACCCTCCCGATTTGGCCGGGAGCCTCCCGAATTTCGGGAGCCGCTCCCGGCCCCCTGGAAAGGCAGGCAAGTCTCCCAGAAGCCGGCATCCCTCCCTACCCTCCCAGAGTTAGTATCTAAACCCCCGCAGCGGGGGGGCCCGGTGACTCGATTCGCATTGAATCGCGTCATCGTGGCCCTGCCCCCTGCTTCACAATGCTGAAAATAACGGCATTGTGAAGTGGGGGCGGGGCCACGATGACGCGATCACATGGCTCCGCCCCCGGCTCCACCCCCAAATGTGATGTGATGGCCGGGCAAGCCCCCCGCTGTTAGCCGACAATCAGCTCCCTCCCGGAAGGAGAGAACTGATTGTCGGCAAGTATGACTAAAATATGCGGAAACTAGCATACTTGCTAAGTGTCTACTTTCTTGTGATCTCTACAATGGGATAGGGAGGTCAGTAGCGATATAGCCTGTGTAGCACACGTTATATCGTCCGCCCGATCTGACCGTTGCAGGAGCGTTTGAAGCCTCCACATAAAAAAAACACATACATTGGCCTCCACATAAAAAAACACACATACATTGGCCTCAACATAAAAAAAAACACATACATTGGCCTAAAACACAAAAAAACAATAACATTGCTCCCCACTGAATAAAACAATAAGATTGTTTGCTTTTTTTCTGCTGGAGACAGCCAATCACATTGCTCCCCACAAAAAAAGGCTCCAACAGAAAAAATAAATTAACAGTCAATGGATCCTACCAGTCAGTACCTGAGACTGTCGTCTCTGTCAGTGGCGGGCTGGGCCGGGGGGCAGGGTGCCATGTGCCCCCCGTGCCGCAGCGCCATGCGGGCCACAAACAGTCTGTGTCTCTGTGACACAGGCTGCACCGCATGTGTAGCGCGGACCGGACGGAGTTCGGTCAGCGCTACATTGACTAACACACAGCCGCCGGCACCGACAGCTTTGTGTTTGTTTTGATCAGCAGCCAATGAGAGTCTGACAAACTCTCATTAGCTGCTGCTGCTGCGCCCACTGCAGGAGCCGCTCATGACGTCTCTCCCATAATGCAGAGCGGCCTGGCCCGGGAGGACAGATGGAGGAGCGGATGGCGGCGCCGGGAGCGGGGATTCAGGTAAATGGGTTCTTTTTATTTTTTTTATTACGTGTGTCTATTGGGGGGGGGGGCTGGCACTACAAGGGGGAGGCCACTACTGGGGGCACTACAAGGGGGGGACTACTACTACTGGGGGCACTACAAGGGGGGGGACTACTTCTACTGGGGACTACTACTACTGGGGGCAACACAAGGGGGGGACTACTACTACTGGGGGCACTACAAGGGGGGGGACTACTACTACTGGGGACTACTACTACTGGGGGCACTACCAGGGGGGGACTACTACTACTGGGGGCACTACAAGGGGGGACTACTACTAAGGGCACTACAAGGGGAGGGTACTGCTACTAGGGGCACTGCATAGGGGGGAGAGGGACTACTACTAGGGGCACTACATAGGGGGAGAGGACTACCACTGGGAGCACTGTATCGAGGGACCACTGCTAGGGGCTCTATATAAAGGGCAATACTGGGGGTACTGCATAGGGGGGAGACTACAACTGGGGTCACTATTTAAGGGGCACTGCATAGGGGTTACCACTATTGGGGGCACTGCATGGGGGGTGGACTGCTACTGGGGGCACTATATAAGGGGCACTGCATAGGGGGTACCACTATTGGGGGAGCTATATAAGGGGCTTATTACTGGGGGCACAAGGGGCACTGCACAGGGGGGACCACTACTGGGGGCACTATATAAGGGGCTTACTACTGGGGGCACAAGGGGCACTGCACAGGGGGGACCACTACTGGGGGCAAGGTATAAGGGGCACTGCATAGTGGGATCACTACTGGGGGCACCACTGGAGGCCTGCATAAGGGGATCCTCTCCTGGGGCACAGGGGGGCACTGCATATGGGCACTACAACAGGGGGCTGCCCCTAATCTTTATTTTTACTTTACATTAATCCCATATGGACCCGCCTCCTCCCTGGAACACTTGAAGGGGGGCGCCATAGCACGCACGTTCTTCGGGCACCCTGGCTACACGCTACTCTGCCAGGGCCGCCTGCATGCATTTGCCTCCCAGGCTAAAAGTTGCCAGCCAGCCCCTGGTCCCTGTCCTGTCCCTCATCGGCTGGGGTTGCTGCTGTCACACTCAGCTGAGCACTATGTGCTCAGTTACTGTGAGCAGCGTGCGGACAGGCTGGCCAGCGGGTGTGCATGCAGACAAACACGGCGTGGCTGACCTATAATGCCAAGTCGCCACGTCTCCACAAGTCACGGCCTGGGCACATCTGAGCCTCCTAGAAGAGCTCAGTGCTACCCCGGCCCACAGTACAACTGAAAGCAGCTCTAACTATGCTGTGACTCAAATGTGTGTGGCACACTTGACAAACCGCTCGTGGCACAGCGATTGAAAAACGCTGCACTATACAATTACCGGCTAAATGGCCCTATAGATAGTGTGTAATCGGGTTTAGTTACACCATAGTTGCCTACCTTTGGCTTCTCCTCCCCTGTAGAAGCCTTGGTACGAGAAGCAGGTGGTCTGTGACGGGGGCAGGGCCTGACGGCTCATGTCATTAAGCCCCACCCCTTCATGACAAATTGCTGCGATTGGCTTAAATTTAAATAGGGGACGGGGCTAAATGACGCAATTCACTGATAATCGCGTAATTAAGCCCCGTCCCCTACATGATCGCCACAGAAATTCTCCCCATTCTGCCCTCTTCACTAGGAAGTGGGCAGAATGCGGGAGAAGTGCCTACCGTTCCGGGGGTGTGGGGGGGTTACCCAAAAAATTGGGAGCCTCCAAAGAAAACTGGGAGGATATTCATGTATGACTTACACACTTAGGGGCTGATTCTGGAAGTTGGAAGAAAAGCAAACAAAAGCAAGTACCTTTGCACCTGAGCAAAACCATGTTGCACTGCAGGTGGGGCAAATGTAAAATGTGCAGAGAGATTCATATTAACATAGAAACATAGAATTTGACGGAAGATAAGAACCACTTGGCCCATCTAGTCTGCCCCATTTTTAAACATATTGTTACCTAAACCCTTATTGATCCTTACTTCTTCTGAAGGATATCCTTATATCTTACATCCAATGCATGTTTAAATTGCTCTCCTGTCTTAGCCTCTACCACCTCTGATGGGAGGCTATTCCACTTGTCCACTACCCTTTCTGTGAAGTAATTTTTCCTCAAATTTCCCCTGAACCTACCACCCTCCAGTTTCAGAATGTTCTAATACTTCTCTTTCTTTGAAGACTGTCTCTTTCCTTTACCTTGTTAAAACCCTTTATATATTTGAACGTTTCTAATATATCATGTCCCCCTTTCCCTTCTCTGCTCCAAACTATACATATTAAGAACTTTTAGTCTTTCCTGGTACGTTTTGTAGTGTAGACCTTGCCACATTTTAGTTGCCCTTCTACAGTCTCTAATTTATTAATATCCTTCTGGAGATATGGCCTCCAGAACTGAACACAGTATTCGAGATGAGGTTATCACTTCTTTCACAAGCAGCATGCATGAACTGCTTGTGTCATTTTTCAGACAAAAATACTCATCTTGTTCTTGGTAGTCTTCTATAGGAAGACATCTTTATATATATTCAGTTATACAACATAGAGTTATTCATGCTTGCCGACATTTAGCTCCCTCCTTCTGGGAAGGAGCTGTTGGGCTTTCACAGTGGGGGTGTGTTTCGCTGTAGAAGGAGGCGTGGCCTGGCAGATGATGCATCATTGGGGACAGGGCATGGGGGCGTGATAGTGTGATTGCATCATCGTGGCCCCGCCCCCTCTTCACAATGCCGATATTAATAGCATTGTGAAGCAGGGGGCGGGGCCATGATGATGCGATTCAGCGCGAATCGCGTCACTGGCCCCCCCGCTGCCAAGATTTATACTGTAACTGTAGAAGGAAGGGGGGTGGACGGGGGGCCAGGAGGATTGCCTGCCTTTCTGGGGGCCGGGAGCGGCACCCGATTTTTGGGGATGCTCCCGGCTGAATCGGGAGGGTAGGCAAGTATGGAGTTATTGCATATCTAAACACATCTATCTGCCCTTTACTGCAGACACTGTGGAGACAAATTATATTTTTATTTTGACACAAGGTTCTTAAAATCCCCTCTTCAATGTTCAAATGACCAATATCATGTAATAATTATCCTTGCCATTTTATGAGAAATAAATACAGTAATGTGTTATGAAAATGAATGATGGATTTCCTAATGTTATACTGCAGACTGCCTGTTTCATCCTGAGAAGTACTGTCTCAAGCAGTTAAAATTAAAATGTTCAGTTCATTCATTGCTCCTCTCTGTAACTACAGTGTATGCAACACATAACACCATATGACACTTCCTGCCTGTACCATCTCTCTGTTGTAATTAAGTGCAGGCTAAAGGGTATAAGACAAAATGATGACACAGAGAACCTTGATCATCTGAGTGACCAGTATGAATAATGCACACTCTCAAATTAACTGCTTAAGTGGAATGTAGCCTGAAAAATGTTTATGACTTGTTATTGGCCCCAAAGTTTCTCTTATAACTTTTAAAGTACTTGACGTTCCAGAGGTGGGGTTGCAACACAGTCTAAAATTCAAATAGGGGAACTACACTAACTGCCATCTTCACTGCCATCCTCACTGGCAGTTGGTGTTGCGCCCCTATTTGAATTTTGGACTGCGCTGCTGACTAGGGTGGTGAACAGCTGTCCTTCACTTCGCGCATGTGTGAACAGCTGACCTGGATGCTAATGGTGAACACTTTCAACACTTGCTATAACTTTCTCGTGTTTCTCATAGACCAAAGTATATCTGTGTCACATTTCACTAAATTACGTCAATTATTTTAAAACTTTGGGGCCAATAGCGAGTGAAACACCCTGTATAATAATAGTAAAGCACGCGAATGCTAGAATAAGCATGAGAGGACATAAGCACCCTGTTTTTTATTGTGCTAATACTGGTTAGAACTAGGGGTGAGCGGGTTCGGATTTCTGAAATCCGAACCCCCCCGAGCCCCCCCGATCCGAGGCCGATCCGAGTCAGGCTCGACTTTTCCCGCCTGACTCGGATCTGAAATCGAGGCAAAACGTCATCATCCCGCCTTCCGGGTCTCGCGGGTTTTGGATCCTATATAAAGGTACCCGCGTCTGCGCCATTTTCTCACTCGGCTGTGGACAGTGAAGAGGGAGGGTGGGAGTTAGGGCTGGCTGGGCTGTGTAGTGTAGTGTAGTGCAGAGTAGTGTTGTGCTGCGCTGTGCTGCTGTTGTCCACTACTTCAAAGTCCATAGGGGCTGGCTGTGTTGTGCTGTGCTGCTGTTGTTAATAGGGGCTGTGTCCACTACTTCAAAGTTCATAGGGGCTGGCTGGACTGTGTTGTGCAGTCAGTTCTCCATAGGGGCTGTGTCCACTCCAAAGTCCTGTGCAGTGTCCCAGTCCTAAAGGGGTGCTGTAGCGTTGTCCAGGGGGTGCTCTGTCCATCAGGGGTGCTCCCCCCAAGTGCTAAAAAATAATATTTTTTCTGTGTTTGTGAATTGTGTGTGCAGTAGCCGCACGTGCATCAACAAAGTAGTGCCAAGCGTGCGCCTGTGTCATAAGTAAAGGGACGGCTGGCTTGACCGTTAAAGGGTGCTGTAACCCCCAAAGTACACTCCAGTCCAAACCCCCAAAAAAAATATTTTCTGTGTTTGTGAATTGTGTGCGCAGTAGCCGCACGTGCATCAACAAAGTAGTGCCAAGCGTGCGCCTGTGTCATAAGTAAAGGCCCGGCTGGCTTGACCGTTAAAGGGTGCTGTAACCCCCAAAGTACACTCCAGTCCAAACCAAATAAAAAAATATTTTCTGTGTTTGTGAATTGTGTGCGCAGTAGCCGCACGTGCATCAACAAAGTAGTGCCAAGCGTGCACCTGTGTCATAAGTAAAGGGCCAGCTGGCTTGACCGTTAAAGGGTGCTGTAACCCCCAAAGTACACTCCAAACCAAATAACAAAATATTTTTTCTGTGTTTGTGAATTGTGTGCGCAGTAGCCGCACGTGCATCAACAAAGTAGTGCCAAGCGTGCGCCTGTGTCATAAGTAAAGGGCCGGCTGGCTTGACCATTAAAAGGTGCTGTAACCCCCAAAGTACACTCCAAACCAAATAAAAAAATATTTTCTGTGTTTGTTGATGCATGTGCGGCTACTGCGCACACAATTCACAAACACAGAAAATATTTTTTTATTTGGTTTGGAGTGTACTTTGGGGGTTACAGCACCCTTTAACGGTCAAGCCAGCCGGCCCTTTACTTATGACACAGGCGCAGGCTTGGCACTACTTTGTTGATGCACGTGCGGCTACTGCGCACACAATTCACAAAGTAGTGCCAAGCGTGCGCCTGTGTCATAAGTAAAGGGCCGGCTGGCTTGACCGTTAAAGGGTGCTGTAACCCCCAAAGTACACTCCAAACCAAATAAAAAAATATTTTCTGTGTTTGTGAATTGTGTGCGCAGTTGCCGCACGTGCATCAACAAAGTAGTGCCAAGCGTGCGCCTGTGTCATAAGTAAAGGGCCGGCTGGCTTGACCGTTAAAGGGTGCTGTAACCCCCAAAGTACACTCCAGTCCAAACAAAAAAAAAATATTTTCTGTGTTTGTGAATTGTGTGCACTGTGGCTGCACGTGCATCAACAAAAGAGCAGCGCCAAGCGTGCGCCTGTGTCCCATAAGTAAAGAGCCGGCTGGCTCATTTCTTAAAGGGTGGTGTAACCCACAAAGTGCACTACTCTCCAGCAAAAATAAAAAAATATTTTCTGTGTTTGTGTGCGCTTTAGCCGCACGTATATATCAATATAACATAAATGGAGGACCAAACTTTCTCCGATAAAAATAAAGTAGGGAAAGATCAAGAACCACTTCCTCCTTGTGCTGTTGCTGCTGCTGGGAGTTGTTCATCATCCCAGAGAGGAAGTAGGAACACCACCACTTTTACTAAACAATTGACCCTCCAACAGTCCCTAGCGATGAGGATGAAGTACGACAGCAGTCATCCTGAAGCAAAACGTATAACTGAGGCCTTGACTGCTATGTTGGTGTTAGACGTGGGTCCGGTATCCGCCATTAGTGCAGTGGGATTTAGACAATTAATGGAGGTAGTGTGTCCCCGGTTCCAAATCCCGTCTAGATTCCACCTGCATCCTCAAAGCAGCAGTGACAAGCGTGCGTCTGTCTGTTAAAGGGTGGTGTAACCCTCAAAGTGCTCCAAAAAAAAATAAATATTTTTTTTATGTGTTTGTGACTTGTGTGCGATGTAGCCGCACGTGCAGCAACACAGTAGCAGTGCCAAGCGTGCGCCTGTGTCATAAGTCAAGGGCCGGTTTGGACATCTGGTCCGGACTGAAGGACGTGCCAACAATTTCTGACAAGTCTACTGTCACTGCATATGATACTGTCCTCAAAGCAGCAGCGACAAGCGTGCGTCTGTCTGTTAAAGGGTGGTGTAACCCTCAAAGTGTGCTCCACAAACAATAAAAATATTCTTTTTTTTTTTCTGTCTTTGTGAAATGTGTGGGCTGTAGCCGCACCTGCATCCTTAAAGCAGCAGCGACAAGCGTGCGTCTGTCTGTTAAAGGGTGGTGTAACCCTCAAAGTGCGCTCCACAAACAATTAAAAAATTCTTATTTTTTTTTCTGTCTTTGTGAAATGTGTGGGCTGTAGCCGCACCTGCATCCTTAAAGCAGCAGCGACAAGCGTGCGTCTGTCTGTTAAAGGGTGGTGTAACCCTCAAAGTGTGCTCCACAAACAATAAAAATATTCTTCTTTTTTTTTCTGTCTTTGTGAAATGTGTGGGCTGTAGCCGCACCTGCATCCTTAAAGCAGCAGCGACAAGCGTGCGTCTGTCTGTTAAAGGGTGGTGTAACCCTCAAAGTGCGCTCCACAAACAATAAAAAAATTCTTATTTTTTTTTCTGTCTTTGTGAAATGTGTGGGCTGTAGCCGCACCTGCATCCTTAAAGCAGCAGCGACAAGCGTGCGTCTGTCTGTTAAAGGATTACATCGGTGACAGCATCCAAGTAGGCATGTCAGACAGTTCGTACCTGTACTGGCAGGCAAAAGAAGCAATTTGGAGGTCCCTGTACAAACTGGCTCTATTTTACCTGAGTTGCCCCCCCTCCAGTGTGTACTCCGAAAGAGTGTTTAGTGCAGCCGGGAACCTTGTCAGCAAAAGGCGTAGGAGGTTGCTTCCACAAAATGTGGAGAAGATGATGTTCATAAAATGTATTATCAACTCTTCCAGGGAGACCAGCCTCCAGAACGTACAGAGGGACCTGTGGTTGTGGATTCCAGCGGGGACGAATTAATACTCTGAGGATGAGGATGTACACAACAATGAAGAGGGTGAGGAATCGGAGGATGAGGACGACATCTTGCCTCCGTAGAGCCAGTTTGTGCAGGGACAGATTAATTGCCAGCTTGTTTTGTGGGGGCCCAAATGAACCAATCATTTCAGCCACAGTCGTGTGGCAGACCCTGGCGCTGAAATGTTTGGTTTGTTAAAGTGTGCATGTCCTGTTTATACAACATAAGGGTGGGTGGGAGGACAATTCCATCTTGCACCTCTTTTTTTCTTTGCATTATGTACTGTTTGGGGCCTAGTTTTTCAAACTGCCATCCTGTCTGCCACTGCAGTGTCACTCCTAGATGGGCCACGTGTTTGTGCCGCCCACTCGTGTCGCTTAGCATAGTCATCCAGCTACCTCGGTGCAAGCTTTTGGACATAAAAACACTATTGTGAGGTGTGAGTTGTTCAGAATAGACTGGAAATGAGTGGAAATTAAGGTTATTGAGGTTAATAATAGCATAGGAGCAGAAAAACACACAAATTCTGTGATTTTAGCTGTTTTTATGCTTTTTTAAAAAAAAATACAGATCCAAAACACAAAACCCAGAACCCAAAATACGGAAGGGTGGTTTTGGCAAAACCAATCCAGATCCAAAACACGAAGAAAGATCCAGATCCAAAACCAAAACACAAAACACGAAAAGTGGCCGGTGCACACCTCTAGTTAGAACTTGTTTGGGGTTGCAGTCTCGTTATAGGTTAGGTTAGTGGATCAATCAGTAGTGACAGCCTATCAGGGTCCTGTTTGGGCGGGCTCTGTTTAGGAATATCAGGGTGCTGGGAGGAGTCAGCTTCCTCTTTTCCAGTTGTGATCTCCTCTGAATAAGTACCTCAGTACCTCAGTGTCCTAATACTTATCAATTATTCTTGCCACTGTTTGCTTTTACCTTCATTTCCTATCCCATATATTCTGCCTCTCATGTATTGCATCTCCTCTATTATTTTCATCCCACCCGTGTATCCCCCCCCACATGCTCCTCACCTCCCTCTGCCTGCTCTTTCCCCTCTGCATTTATTGATACCACCCCCCTACTGTGCCCCATCCGTTATGCCGCGCCCGCGCCGCAATGCTCCGCCTCCCCAGCGGCTGGCCGATGCAGCCAGGCCACTTGCAGTGGCCGCCGCTTCCCCTTACACGTGCGGCGCGCGCACTGCGCCCACGCATGTGTCATCACGGGCGCCGGCGGTGCCCGCTTACAGCGCGGGCCCCGGCGTCCTCGCGCCCTCACCGTCGGGCCTCCAAGTCTGGCTGGCCTGCGGTGGGGGCCCTTCCCCTAGTGCCTCCCAATCAACAGCGGCTGGCGGTGGGAGCGTTGCCGCGGTAACCGCGGCTCCCATCGTTGGCCCCGCTCAGCTAACACCGGCGGCCATTTTAGGTGTGCAGGGCCTGCAGAGCCCTGCGTTAATAACCGCCGGCTGCCAGGACTCGGATTACAGCGCGGGCCCTGGCGTCCTCGCGCCCTCACCGTCGAGCCTCCAAGTCTGGCTGGCCCGCGGTGGGGGCCCTTCCCCTCGTGCCTCCCAATCAACAGCGGCTGGCGGCGGGAGCGTTGCCGCGGTGACCGCGGCTCCCGTCGTTGGCCCCACTCAGCTTACAGCGGCGTCCATTTTAGGTGTGCAGGGCCTTCAGAGCCCTACGTTAATGGCGCCGGCTGTCAGGACTCGGGGAGGGCGGGATCGCTGACCCCAGTACCTGGCCCCACATTCATAAATAACCAGGCGCCTGCTGAACCCCATCGTTTGCGCAGCCCTTATCTGAGTACCTCCACTGCTTCAGGGGCAGGGAGGGCGGGGCGCAACACCCCTATCCGAGTGCAAACCCCCTCTGGCATTTCTCTTTTCTGAAGCCCGGCCGGGTTGCAGGCTTCCCCTATGAGGCGTAGTGCTGCTGCGGCACCCCCATTACGCCGCAGTATGTGCTACCGGTCGCGGCGCCATTGCCGCAAGTGCCCGGCGTTGCAGTTTATGGTCCTGCGCAGCATAACCTGCCTTTGCACAGCCCTGCATTATTAGCGCAGTGGTCCCCTTATTTTGCCCAGGGCTTCGCGCAGCGGGTGCTCCCAACCGTCCCTCCAGCGTTCCCGCAACAGTGCTTTGACCCGCGGTTGTCTCAGGCGGCGGGTCAATTCGTGCATCAGGCGGTGCCGCCCTATGCGGACCAACAATTTTATACCACTCCTTCGTGGTTCCGCCTTCAGCATCCGGTTTCAGACCAGGTGCCGGGCTATTTTTTCAGACAGGATCCAATCCAGCAGCCCCCTCTGCCGGCGGCCCCTCCTCCGATTAGGCCACCCCCCCATGCTTGAGCCACGCACAGGCAAGGGCTTCCCCGTCCGCAGTGGTCCCACCCCAAGCCCCTGCAGCGACCTCTGTTGTTCACGAGAATGGGTCTAACACTGTTGTTCCCAGTTCACAGGGTCCATCTACTTTGGCCGTCCTTGCTAGTGATGCTTCGTCTACAGAGGATGCCCCAGCCGTTGTCAACTCCGAACGTGGTGGGCCTACCGTGCAACGCAAGTCAGGAGGCAGTTTCCACCGTGGTGCCAGCTACCCGGTCGACTTCCGGAGCAGGTGAGATAACATTGCACCACAGCAACATTGAATTGTCACATTCGGAGGATTCGTCCGACTCATCCAGTTCAGTAGATAAACCGCGTAAGCTAATGCGCTATTTCATTTAGCAATTGAAAGGGAAGCGTAAAAGCCTGAATAGAGCGCGTAGTTCTGCTGGCAGCTCGGTTCCGGATGCGACGGGTGATGCGGTGCACTGCTCTAACACTGCCATTTTAAGAGGCGTTAGGTCGAAAGTGAGGGAGCGTATTAGGAAAGGCAAATACGTAGACATGTTTGCTATTACGCATGACGCCAAAAAAGCTTTGGATACAGCTAAAACTGGGGGGACAGCAGCAGAGGAGGCGCGGTGCAGCTACGCGAATTGGCTTTGCGGGATGTATATTTTTGCGGCTTGCTACACTGAGACTAGGCCTGCCGAGTTTCTGAACATCCTGAAGTACTTACACCTCGTTCATAGCATGCAGTTGTCTGCTAGGCATAATGTCTGGCGGCAATATGACGAGGCTTTCCGTAAGAAGCAGGATGGCCAGAAAATTCTTAGCTTCGGAGGTTTGGCTTGAGGTCACTCAGCAAAACAAACCCACCACTGAGGCACCAGTGGGCCGTAAACAGCCCTTTGTTGCCCGTCCAGGTTTCAACACGGCAGGAAAGGGAAAGTGCTTTGCCTTTAATAACAAGCAGTGTAGCAGAGGAGCCAGCTGCCGTTTTAAGCATGCCTGTCTGTCGTGTGGAGGTAATCACACAGTTAAAGAGTGCAAGTGTGCAGGTGGGCAGGCAGCTGGGCAAGGCGAGCAGCGGAATGCTAAGTACGGCTGTTTCACCAGTGCAATTGGATGTGCTTGAACGGTGGTTGGGCCGCTATCCGCTTAGGGCGGAAGCGGCCTTTTTGTTGCAGGGTTTTCGGGAGGGTTTTCGTTTGCCAATAGTTAGGTCAGTTGCGGTGTTAGCAAAAAGGAACCTTAAATCGGCGAGGGATTATCCTGATATTGTAAGGGCCAAAGTGTTGGCGGAGGTGGAATTGGGCCGCATGGCCGTCCCTTTCTCGTCTCCTCCTTTAGTGGATTTGTGCATATCTCCTTTGGGCGTTGTCCCCAAGAAGAAGGTAGGTAAATTTCGGTTGATTCAGCACCTGTCCTATCCGGATGGAGGGTCAGTTAACGATACTCTGGATCTGAAGTATTGCAGCGTCGCTTACCAATCTTTTGAGGATGCCCTCCGGATAGTGCAGGGGTTTGGTAGGGGAGCGTTATTGGCAAAAATAGACATAGAGTCAGCTTTCAGGTTACTTCCATTGCACCCCGAGTCTTTTAAGTTCATGGGTTTTAAGTTTGACGGTTCATATTTCGTAGATAAATGTTTGCCAATGGGTTGTTCCATTTCCTGTGCCTTTTTCGAATGTTTTAGCTCATTCTTGCAATGGTGCATTCGTGCGGGTTCGGGAAAGACGGGGATAGCCCATTATTTAGATGATTTTTTATTAGTGGGTCCAGCGGATAGCGAGGTCTGCAGCCAGCTGCTATTGTCAGTGCAGGCTCTTTTTCGCGTTATGGGCGTGCCCATTGCGGTGAAGAAGACAGAAGGGCCCACCACAGTTTTATCCTATTCGTGTATCGAGGTTGATACCGTGATGGGTTTATGTCGTTTTCCCCAAGATAAAGTTGCTAGGATGCGCAAGTATTTAGACCTCTGCCTCTCTGCAAAGAAAATTTCATTGAGGCAGTTGCAGTCGTTACTCGGCCTACTTAATTTCTCTTGCCGGGTGATCCCTATGGGTAGGGTCTTCTGCCGTAGGTTGGAGAGGGCCACGGTGGGCATTAAAAAAGCGCACCATTTAATTCGTTTAACTAAGGAGCTTAAGGAGGACGTGCGTTTGTGGTGCGCTTTTTTGCGGGATTTCAATGGTGTGAGGATTTGGTTACCCGAATTGGTGGCCAACTCTGAACTCCAGCTTTATACGGATGCGTCCGGTGCTTGCGGTTTTGGGGCCTTTTTCGAGGGGCAATGGTGCGCGGAACCATGGCCGAAAAGCTGGCATGACGCCGGTTTTACAACTAATATGCTCCTTTTGGAGCTTTTCCCAATTGTGGTGGCAGTAGAGATTTGGGCTGCGCAGTTCAGCAATCGTAGCATAAGTTTCTGGTGCGATAACTTGGGAGTAGTTCAGGCCATAAACAATCAGAGGTCAGTCTGTCCTCAGGCTCTCAGTTTACTTAGGCATCTGATACTTTTGTGTCTAAAGGGGAACATTGATTTGAGGCCTAGGCACGTCCCGGGTGTTGAAAACGAGATAGCGGATGCTTTGTCTCGTTTTCAATGGCCTAGGTTTAGGTCATTGGCGTCCGCAGCCAGCATCCATGGCTTACCTTGTCCCGCTCACGTCTGGCAGATCATCGGGCCGGCATCGATGGACTCGCGTTGAGAGCTTTGGCACCGAGCACCTTAAAGTCCTATACGGCTGCGTGGGATTCGTGGCTGGCTTTCTTAGCTGAAGTAGATCGGGGTAAGACTATTGAGGATAACATGTTGCAATTCGTTTGGATCTGGCAAGAGCGGGGCCGGTCTAAGGCCGCAATGTCCGGTGCCTTAGCTGGTATCTTGTATTTTTCGCGCTTGCGTGGCTTGGTAGACCCAACCAAGTCGTTCCTTCTGGCCAAGGCTTTAAAAGGTTGGGCTAGAGAGCAGGCGGGACCAGGTGACTCTCGGAGGCCGGTCGACACCGGTTTGTTGAGGAATCTCCTGGTGGCGGTAGCAGGAGTAGCCCTAGGCCAATATGAAGCCTTTTTGTTTCAATTAGCTTTTGTTTTGGCATTTTTCAGAGCATTGCGGGTAGGCGAGCTGGCTGCTGCTAGCAAGAGGGCAACGAACTCGGGGATTCTTTTGAATAACGTGATGGTTAAGTCGGATTTGATCTTGCTCAAAATTCAAAGATCAAAAACCGACCAATTGGGTAGGGGGCATTGGTTGTCGATCCCTGCGCATCCGGACCCGAGCATATGTCCAGTAAGCGTAGCTAAGCATTACAATCTACAGCGTCCGCAGGGCGGTTTGCAATTGCTAGTTCACGAGGACCTTTCACCGCTGACACGTTTTCAATTTTCTGCAATTTTTAAGCGGTGTTTGATAGCGCTTGATTTACCGGTTGAGCATTATGGCACACATTCGTTTAGGATTGGCGCGGCTACTTGTGCGGCAGCAGCGGGCTCTTCCAGCAACGCAATCAAACGGTTGGGTCATTGGAGGTCTTCCGGCTATAAAGGTTATTAGACAGTGCTTCTGGCGAGTTTGTTTTTTGGGAAACCCAGTGCCTTAAGCTACCCGCCGCTAGGGGGGGTTGGAGTTCTTTTCACCTTTTGCCCTCAATTGAGGTTTTGGTGTTGTTCACCTCCATCTGGGTCACTCAAATAACTCAGTTTTTCCCCGCCCTTGTTGTTGGTTACTTTAAATTTGAATTAAACACTAATGCTCCTTTAAATAATTTCCCCTTACAGGTTGTGGTAGGGTGTTCGATAGGGTGTGGATTGTAGGCCATTCATATGTGTTTTGGGCTTGCAGGCACCCCCTTGCTCGTGATAGCCCCGATAATGTACGTTGGATTGGGGTGCGAGGCTTTCGTTGGAGTGGTCTGTTGTCTCTTCTTTGGGAGTCAGAGAAGAAATGGGGTGCCCCGGATTGCTTGATCATCCATCTAGGCGGCAATGATTTGGGCACGTGTAAGGGTGTTGAGATTATCCTGGCCATGAAAAGGGATTTTCAAACAATAGCTGAGCGTTGGCCGTAGGTGCATTTGATGTGGTCGGAGGTTATTCCTCGTAGGTTCTGGCGAGGGGAGCAAGGTGGCGCGGCTTTGGATAGGGTGAGGAGGAAACTGAATGCCGCAGTGTCTCGTCATGTAGCAGGTCTGGGAGGGCGTGTCATCAAACACCCCCGTATCCGTTTCGAAGAGGTTGACGTCTACAGAGAGGATGGAGTGCATTTGGCAGGAGAAGGTTTGGCTTTGTTTGTTTCGGCTCTTTTGTCGGGCATTAGTGGCAGTTAGTGGTCCTGTTAGCTGGTGGCGGCACGTTGTCTATGGACCCCATTTTGGCGGAAAGCAGTGCTCTTCGGTGGCTCAATTTAGTGCAGCTGAACTTGGCTAGCATCCCCCCTTTGAGAGAGGCAAGTCAGTCACTGCCTTAGGGGAGGATCAGGTCTCCATCTTATGGAGGGATCAGCACTGTGCTAGATTAAGGGGGGATGGTACTACTCAAGACAGCTCACAGTGGGTGGTGGATTCTCCACCTCCTTCTTAGTAATATACTCTTAAATGGGCTGTAGCCGAGTTAGCACTGCTTTTTTCGCCACCATGCTCGATCATTACAATTCAATTCCTAATCTGATTTCAATAAATTTGGCTGCGACTTCTTTTTTGCAAATCTATATCGTTGTCAGTGTCTTTATTTTAGTTGGATAAGTTTAAGTTAAGTATTGTAGAATAATAAAACTATGGGTGACTTAAAGCACGCGAATGCTAGAATAAGCATGAGAGGACATAAGCACCCTGTTTTTTATTGTGCTAATACTGGTTAGAACTGGTTTGGGGTTGCAGTCTCGTTATAGGTTAGGTTAGTGGATCAATCAGTAGTGACAGCCTATCAGGGACCTGTTTGGGCGGGCTCTGTTTAGGAATATTAGGGTGCTGGGAGGAGTCAGTTTCCTCTTTTGAAGTTGTGATCCCACCCACCCACCGTAGGATTATTGAATCGGCTTGGGCCGATGTTCTTCGTTGGAATGTTGTTTTCTATGTTTTTTCTTCCAACAGGGAAGGCGCAGCTGGCGGAAAGCAGTGCTCCTCGGCGGCTCAATTTACTGCAGCTGAACTTGGCTAGCATCCCCCCTTTGAGAGAGGCGAGTCGGTCACTGCCTTAGGGGAGGATCAGGTCTCCATCTTATGGAGGGATCAGCACTGTGCTAGATTAAGGGGGGATGGTACTACTCAAGACAGCTCACATTGGGTGGTGGAATCTCCACCTCCTTCTTAGTAATATAATCTTAAATGGGCTGTAGCCGAGTTAGCACTGCTTTTTTCGCCACCATGCTCGATCATTACAATTCAATTCCTAATCTGATTTCAATAAATTTGGCTGCGACCTCTTTTTTGCAAATCTACATCATTGTCAGTGTCTTTATTTTAGTTGGATAAGTTTAAGTTAAGTATGGTAGAATAATAAAACTATGGGTGACTTATTATATTGGGACTAAAGTATTCACAAGTAGCAACAAAAGTAACAAAGGTTTTTATCACTGTAACCACTGTAAAAGTTGCACAAATTTAGAATAAGTATCCACTAGAAGAATTACTAACTTTCAATCAAAAGTCACCAATAAGGAATACCCAGTAAAAGAAGAGGTGATTTACCTACTACAATGCTACTGTGGACTACAATACGTGGGGCGCACTAAGAGAAAACTCAAAACTCGTATAAGTGAACATATAACATCTTAAAAGGATTAAGAACACACAGCGTCTCAGATCCTTTCCATCTACACCACAAGAACAATCCGAAAGGACTAAAATTTATGGCCATACAAAAAATTCCAAAAGATTGGAGAGGTGGAGACTAGATGCAACTGATGTCCAGAAAAGAATTTGGATTTGGATTTATGAAATTAAAACTTTACACCCAGGGGGTCTTAATTTAGACTTTGAACTGAGCTCTTTCTTGAAAAAAACATGAAGAGAAAAAAAACAACATACAATACAAAGCAAAATATAGTGTCCATAGAATATGTGCATCTTCTACACAAAAACCAACACACTAAATATTGCTAAGCATATATCCATTTCCAAATCACATTCCATTGCTGTTCAATTTGACCACCACAATTATTGATATTATCATTTTTCTTATCCAATTATAATTTCCCAAGATTTTTTATTTTTATTTTCACCATCTTCATTGTCATAATTTTTTGCTACTATTATTTTTCGTTTTATTAATTTTATTATTTATTTTTAATATATTTTTATTTTATTTTATTTCATTTTTTCCTTTTTTTTATTTTATTAACTTCATCAATGATCATTATTATCAGATCCCCAAAGGAACACACATGTTTTTATTATACCGAATGGCACATAAAAGCAGTGCCATTTTAAAACCATTTTAAAACTTTTCAATAAAGTGAGCACAACTGGGGAATTAACTCTGCCAGCCAATTAGACCAGTTCTAAGGCTATGTAGAGGAAGAGTTACTAGCAATATAGCTTCCTTGAAAAAGTCCAGTTTATGGATGAAACACATTGGAGCCTCATACAAACACACCCACCGATGGCTCTCAGGGCCTGATTCAGAGCTGAACGCTCTGACCAGAGTGCTCGCTCTGAATCAGGGCCCTCCTACCTTTTTTTGGAGCGTCCTCATGGACGCTCGCATAGCTGTGGGTTACCACCCGCAGCTATAGCGAGCGTCCATGATGATGGTCGTGATGGTCTTGACCATCGCGACCATCGCGCTTGCGACGGAGACCCTGCGGTAGGGTCTCGCTGCCGCAAGCCCTGGAGTGATTTTGGCTCTATCAGAGCCAAAATCACTCCCGCTGACATCACTAGTGATGTCAGTGGGGCCGACTTCAGACGGTAGGCGTTCCCATGGGCATGCCTCCGTCTGGCAGGCACGCCCCCGGCATGCCCACCAAAGGGGGCGTGCTGTCAATCAACATCGACAGCACACCCCCTTTGGTGCGAGACCCGGAGCGATGGTGAGCCCGTCGCTCACCGGGTCTTGCGCATGCGCCCGATGGAGCTCCCTCCGTCGTGCACATGCGCAGTGGGGCGCATCGACCCGCTTGCGAGCGTCCTGCCGCTCGCGAGCGGGTCTGAATGACCCCCTCAGTTCATAGAGCTACTAGAAAAAGAGACTGGGAGCCTTATACAACCACCCACCGATGGCTCATATTGCATAGAGCTACAAGCCAAAGAAACCGCTGGAGGATCAAAGGAATAAGGAGCCCACCAGATCCCCCGTGCAGAAGACAGCACTTAGCGCACACAGTGTTCCATCACTGCAGAACGCCGGCAAGTAACCTTTACAATCACTGGCACCAGCGGGGAGTCCAGGCGTTCGGCACCTACTTGAAACTTCCAGCAAGGATCAGGGTAAGATAGGCATAGCCACCCGCATCATTGCACCACAGCAGCGGGCACCCCAATAAACACATAAAAGAGCATAAACATTTAATTTGCACGTCTTCACACTGCTGATACAATCGATTTATTTATTCTATTATTTTATAAAATTTTTATTATTTCATTATTTATTTATTTATTATTCTTGTCTATTATCGAAGTTTCATACCATCCCTTTATTTGTGTTGGTCTCAATTTGAACATACACATGTCAACTTATACATACTGAATTCAAACACATAAATACAGCTAACCTTTAGATTAAAAATAGAATATACACACACCATTGAAATATTAGCAACACCCAATAACCCCACACGTAGCACTTCCTCACATCATATAACTTTCCACTTCTTATTGTCAATAAGAAGTACGGAAGCAGCTCAACTACAAGGTGCGCTTATGATATTATTACATTTGCAACAGCAGCGAATGACCATACGGACTGCAGGGGGCCAGGAAAAGGACATCCCTGTGGCCCCGGGTCCAGATGGACGGGAAGGCAGGACAAGGAACTGTGGAAGTGGGAGTGCTCAGTGGCCTGCCTGCCAAAGTCATCCTGGGAAATGACCTCTGCCAAGGACTAGTGACCCACTTTGTGGAACCAGTCAACCAGAGCTAAGCCCAGAAACAGACCCAAGGAATAGAGAGGGACTGCCAGAGGCCTCAGCCCTGGGACCCCAAGCCAAAGAAGAAGTCATCCTGGTGCTCACTCAGCAAGGCCCCAGGCCTGAGAGGGTAAGTGAACCAAGTGACCCTGACCTGTCAACTGTACCAGATGCGGGGGAGGGAGACCGGGAAAAGTTTAGAAATGCGCAGACAACTGACCCCTCCTTAGCAGAATTGCACAAAGTGGCACAGAAGGGGTACCCTGACAGAGGTGGGAATCGAATAGTCTGGGATATGGGACTCCTGTATAGGATAGTCACACTGCAACCTGACTATGGCCCTGGCACATCTCCCAAACAGCTGATAGTACCAGCCGCCTATAGACCCGAGCTATTAGCCCTGGCACATGACATTCCCGCAGCGGGCCATCTTGGTACCTGCAAGACAAAGAACCGGCAATTGAAGAACTTCTTCTGGCCAGGAGTGTCTTGTGAGGTGAAAGATTATCAAGCCTCATGTGACACCTGTCAGCGTCTAGTGGGAATCCCAACCAGAGCCCCCAAGCGGCCCATGCCCATCATAGGAGAACCCTTTAGGAGGGTAGCTATAGATATCATGGGCCCATTGAAAGTATCCAGCAGGTCAGGCAAAAGGTATATCCTAACCCTGGTGGATGTGGCCACCCGGTACCCAGAAGCCATAGATGTGGAGCACATGGTACAGGCCCTGGTGGACATCGTCAGCAGGGCAGGGTACCCACAGGAGGTGCTCACTGACCAAGGTCCTCAGTTTCAGGGGGAGGTAGTGCAAAATCTGTTGGAGAAGTGGGAGTAAGGGCCCTCCGTACGACCGCTTACCACCCGCAAACCAATGGACTGTGTGAGAGATTTAATGGGACCCTCAAGACCTTGCTCAAGGCATATGTACCACTCAGAGGGGAAAGACTGGGAGAAGTCACTGCCACAACTCCTGTTCACCTGCAGGGAAGTGCCACAGGAGTCCACCGGATATTCCCCCTTTTAGCTGTTAAACGGCCATCAGGTACGAGGACCATTAGACCTGGAAAAAAAAGGAAGGATGGGAAGGTACCTTCCAGGATTCCGAAAAGCCAGTCCTGCAGTACGTTGAGCAACTGCAGGCCTGGATGAAGCAGGATGGGACTAGCACGAGAGCACTTAGCCCAAGCCCAACATAGACAAAAAGAATGTGATGGTCTTGATCCCAGTGAGGTAGAACAAACTGCAGGCCACCTGGGCAGGACCATTCGTAGTCCTGGAGTAGAAGGGTCCCGTAAATTAGTAAATTAGTAGCCCTTGACAGGGGAGGCCAACAGCTGCGCATCTTCCACATAAAACTTCACAAGACATGTGGAGAGACACGTAGAGGCAATGGTGGTGTTCTGCCCAACTATGGGAGAGACAGAGTTAGATCCCCTCCCGGATCTGCTAGAGGTCGCCAGACAGAGCCAGGGTGTAGAGGCTGCACAAGTGTGAACCCGGCTAGAGTCCAGACAGCAGCAGGAAATGGGGGAGGTCCAGTTCACCTGCATGCCAGGCTGTACCCCGCTAGCCACACATCATGTGGACACTGGGGATGCCAAACCTTGCAGACAGGCATCATACAGGATGATCCCAGTAGTTTTGAGACAGGCTAAGGCCGAGATAGATGAGATGCTGTGGCTCGGGGTGATAGTCCCTTCCCGTAGTCCCTGGGTGGCAGGGGTGATACTGGTCCCCAAAAAGGACAGCACCACCCAGTTCTGTGTGGACTACCGGAAGCTAAATGAGGTAACTGTGACAGATGCGTACCCCATGCCCCTAATTGATGAGCTATTGGGCAGGTTGGGTGGGGCCTGCTACGTGTCCACCTTGGATTTAAGCAAGGGGTATTGGCAAATACCCCTAACCAAGGAAGCACAGGAGCGATCTGCGTTCACCACCCCCTGTGGCCTTTTCGAATTTATGAAGCTGCCATTTGGGATGAAGAATGCCCAAGCCACCTTCCAGCACACTGTGGATCCCATGCTGGAAGGATGTCAGAAGTTTGCCCATGCCTACCTGGATGACATAGCTATATTTAGTAATAGCTGGGAGGAGCACCTAGCCCACATCAGGGAAGAGCTAAGAAGGATTCCGCAAGCAGGGTTCAACATCCACCCTCTGGAAATGGCAGAGCTCCAATACCTGGGGCACCGAGTGGGAGGGGGACAGCTGCACCAGAGCCCGCCATGGTAGAGGCCAGTCTAAATTGGCCCATGCCGGCTTCCCCAAAACAGGTAAGTGCCTTCCTGGTAACTGCTGGTTACTACCAGAAGTTTGTTCCCCAAAACGGTAACATCGCCCAACCCCTGACATACCTGACAAAGAAGAGACGTGCCAGGCAGATAGTGTGGACCCCAAATTGTGAGCAGGCCTTTACTCAGCTAAAGACTGCTCTGTCAAACTCTGCAGTGCTAGCCAACCCTGACTTTGACAAGCGTTTCTTGGTTCAGACTGATGAGATATATATATATATAGCAAGCGTATATATTACATACACACTAACACAGACCTATACAGTGTACACACATAAACACATACATACACAATAACACATATACAGTGTGAGGATCCCCCTTTGTGATGATCCTGCTTTTTGCCTGCACGTGGATCACAGAGAATAGTTACCAGGACAACTGCAGGCGCGCCCCTCAGCAATCTGCCAAACCTCTGCTAGAGAATGTGTGGGCAATACCTTGGTTCTTAAATTGCACCCAGTGACTAGAGAAACTCTCCTGCCTGATAGTCACCCCTAATAAATACAGAGAACTCTAAGCTAGAGCCAAAAAGAAATTCCTTTGTCTGGGGCACTCTTGGTTATATTAGGTAAAGTATAGTAGGATAGGTGAATAAATGGATTAAAACTTAACCTTTACTGTTATATATTGCTGATAAGAAAAAGGGATACATAATAGACGTAAGGTATTTATAACCAAATGACAAGTCTACCTTTAAATATGTAAAATGCAATAATTATGTACAACAAAATGTAATAAGTAACAAATAGACGACAATATTGTAAGCACTCAAAAAGGGTACCAGTATTAATTTAGACAAATTAGTCTTCCCGGACGGTGCTGAGGCAATTTTAGAGCCTTACGGTTTATATGTTTCTCCTATATATAAACTAGGGGTGTGCACCGGCCACTTTTCGTGTTTTGTGTTTTGGTTTTGGATCTGGATCTTTCTTCGTGTTTTGGATCTGGATTGGTTTTGCCAAAACCACCCTTCCGTGTTTTGGGTTCTGGGTTTTGTGTTTTGGATCTGTATTTTTTTTTAAAAAAGCATAAAAACAGCTAAAATCACAGAATTTGTAGGTTTTTCTGCTCCTATGCTATTATTAACCTCAATAACCTTAATTTCCACTCATTTCCAGTCTATTCTGAACACCTCACACCTCACAATAGTGTTTTTATGTCCAAAACGTTGCACCGAGGTAGCTGGATGACTATGCTAAGCGACACGAGTGGGCGGCACAAACACGTGACCCATCTAGGCGTGAAACTGCAGTGGCAGACAGGATGGCAGTTTGAAAAACTAGGCCCCAAACTGTACATAATGCAAAGAAAAAAAAGAGGTGCAAGATGGAATTGTCCTTGGGCCCTCCCACCCACCCTTATGTTGTATAAACAGGACATGCACACTTTAACAAACCAATCATTTCAGCGCCAGGGTCTGCCACACAACTGTGGCTGAAATGATTGGTTCGTTTGGGCCCCCACAAAACAAGCTGGCAATTAATGTGTCCCTGCACAAACTGGCTCTATGGAGGCAAGATGTCATCCTCATCCTCCTCATCCACCGATTCCTCACCCTCTTCAGTGTGTACATCCTCATCCTCACAAAGTATTAACTCGTCCCCACTTGAATCCACCACCACAGGTCCCTCTGTACCTTCTGGAGGCTGGTCTCCCTGGAAGAGCTGATAATTCATTTTGATGAACATCATCTTCTCCACATTCTGTGGAAGCAACCTCCTACGCCTTTCGCTGACACGGTTCCCGGCTGCACTAAACACTCTTTCGGAGTACACACTGGAGGGGGGGCAACTCAGGTAAAATAGAGCCAGTTTGTACAGGGGCCTCCAAATTGCCTCTTTTTCCTGCCAGTACAGGTATGGACTGTCTGCCATGCCTACTTGGATGCTGTCACCGATGTAATCCTCCACCATTCTGTCAATGGTGACAGTATCATATGCAGTGACAGTAGACATGTCAGAAATTGTTGCCAGGTCCTTCAGTCCGGACCAGATGTCCAAACTTGGTCCTGCCTGCCCTGCATCACCGCCAGCGGGTTGCTTAGGATACCTAAGTTTTTTCCTGGCAGCCCCAGTTGCAGGAGAAAATGAAGAAGGAGCCGTTGACGTGTCACGTTCCGCTTCAGCTGACAGTGTGTTCACCAGCAGGTCTTTGCACCTCTGCAGGCTTGTGTCGGCCGGAAAGAAAGACACCACATAGGCTTTAAACCTAGGATCGAGCACGGTGGCCAAAACGTAGTGGTCTGATTTCAACAGATTGACCACCCTGGAATCCTGGCAAAGCGAATGAAGGGCTTCATCCACAAGTCCCACATGCCGAGCGGAATCGCTCCGTCTTAGCTCCTCCTTCACTTTCTCCAGCTGCTTCTGCAAAAGCCTGATGAGGGGAATGACCTGACTCAAGCTGGCAGTGTCTGAACTGACTTCACGTGTGGCAAGTTCGAAGGGCTGGAGAACCTTGCACAACACGGAAATCATTCTCCACTGCGCTTGAGTCAGGTGCATACCCCCTCCTTTGCCTATGTCATAGGTGGATGTATAGGCTTGTATGGCCTTTTGCTGCTCCTCCATCCTCTGAAGCATATAGAGGGTTGAGTTCCACCGCGTCACAACCTCTTGCTTCAGGTGATGGCGGGGCAGGTTCAAGAGTGTTTGCTGGCGCTCCAGTCTTCGGCACGCAGTCGCTGAATGGCGAAAGTGGCCAGAAATTTTTCGGGCCACCCAAAGCGTCTCCTGCACGCCCCTGTCGCTTTTCAGAAAATTCTGCACCACCAAGTTTATTGTGTGAGCAAAACATGGGACGTGCTGGAATTTGCCCAGATGTAATGCCCGCACAATATTGGTGGCGTTGTCAGATATCACAAATCCCCAGGAGAGTCTAAGTGGGGTAAGCCACTGGGCGATGATTTCCCTCAGTTTCTCTAAGAGGTTGTCGGCGGTGTGCCTCTTACTGAAACCGGTGATACACAGCGTAGCCTGCCTTGTAACGAGCTGGCGTTTCTGAGATGCTGCTGCTGTTGCTGCGTAAGGTGATACATCTACCCAGTGGGCTGTCACAGTCATATAGTCCTTAGTCTGCCC
Organism: Taudactylus pleione; assembly: GCA_031769625.1. Classification (NCBI taxonomy): domain Eukaryota; kingdom Metazoa; phylum Chordata; class Amphibia; order Anura; family Myobatrachidae; genus Taudactylus; species Taudactylus pleione. Next base: position 1,534,965 of record JAUIMM010000091.1, on the reverse strand, counting down.
TGTTCCACTTGTCCACATGTCTGTGGTTAAGTGGACATTGTGTACAACGGCATTTTTCAGGACACTGAGGACACTTTTTCTGACGTTTCTGTACAGTCTCGGTATCGCCTGCCTAGTGAAGTGGAATCTAGACGGGATTTGGAACCGGGGACACACTACCTCCATCAATTGTCTAAATCCCACTGCACTAATGGTGGATACCGGACGCACGTCTAACACCAACATAGCAGTCAAGGCCTCAGTTATACGTTTTGCTTCAGGATGACTGCTGTCGTACTTCATCCTCCTCGCTAAGGACTGTTGGAGGGTCAATTGTTTAGTAAAAGTAGTGGTGTTCCTACTTCCTCTCTGGGATGATGAACGACTCCCAGCAGCAGCAACAGCAGCAGCGGCAGCAGTAGGCGTAGCAATGCAGGATCCTCCAGAGGAATCCCGGATAGGAGAGTCAGTCATGCCAGTGACATGGCCTGCAGGACTACTTCCGATCCTGACTAAGGAGGAAATTGACGAGGAGGGAGTTGACGGTGTGGTTTGCAGGCGCTTGGATACAACAGGACAACGGGATTTAGGTGTCCCTGGACTGCTTACGGTCTTAGCCAAAGTTTCTGAACTTGACAGTAACTTTTTATGAACGCGCTGCAGGTGCCGTATAAGGGAGGATGTTCCTAGGTGGTTGACGTCCCTACCCCTACTTATTTCACCTTTACATATGGTACATATGGCAAGACAGTTGTTGTCCGGATTTGGATAGAAATATTGCCAGACCAAAGAGGTGGAATGTTTGGTCTTCTGCCCAGGCATGACCGTGATGGGCTTTTTCATCCCACGGACAACAACTGTCTCCCCCGGAGCCTGATTTAAACAAACCACATCACCATCAGAATCCTCCTCGCCAACTTCCTCCTCAGCGCCAGCTACACCAGTATCCTCATCCTATTGTACTTCAACAGTGACATCTTCAATTTGCATATCAGCAAGTGGACTGTGGGTGCTCCTTTCAGCACTTGCAGGGGGCATGCAAATGGTGGAAAGAGCCACCTCTTCCCGTCCAGTGCTGGGAAGGTCAGGCATCGCAACCACCACCACACTTGGACTCTCCTTGGGGATTTGTGATATCTTCTTAGAATGCACAGTTCTTCGCTGTGCTTTTGCCAGCTTAACTCTTTTGATTTTTTTAGTGGGAGGAGGGCTTCCATCGTCATGTGAAGCTGAACCACTAGTCATGAACATACTAGGGATCGACCTTAGCCGTTCCTTGCCACTCCGTGTCGTAAATGGCATATTGGCAAGTTTACGTTTCTCTTCAGCTGATTTAAATGTCTTTTTCAAGGTCATTTTCCTGAACTTTGCCATTTGGGATTGTATGTGCCCTCTACTATGACATTGGGCATCGGCCTTGGCAGACGACGTTGATGGCATGTTATCGTCTATGTCATGACTAGTGGCAGCAGCTTCAGCACTAGGAGGAAGTGGTTCTTGATCTTTCTCTATTTTATTTTTATCGGAGAAAGTTTGGTCCTCCATTTATGTTATATCGATTTGATATATACGTGCGGCTAAACACAGAAAATATTTTTTTTTTGGTTTGGACTGGAGTGTACTTTGTGGGTTACAGCACCCTTTAACGGTCAAGCCAGCCGGCCCTTTACTTATGACACAGGCGCACTCCTGGCACTACTTTGTTGATGCACGTGCGGCTACTGCGCACACAATTCACAAACACAGAAAATAATTTTTTTTTGGTTTGGACTGGAGTGTACTTTCGGGGGTTACAGCACCCTTTAACGGTCAAGCCAGCCGGCCCTTTACTTATGACACAGGCGCACTCTTGGCACTACTTTGTTGATGCACGTGCGGCTACTGCGCACACAATTCACAAACACAGAAAATAATTTTTTTTTGGTTTGGACTGGAGTGTACTTTCGGGGGTTACAGCACCCTTTAACGGTCAAGCCAGCCGGCCCTTTACTTATGACACAGGCGCACGCTTGGCACTACTTTGTTGATGCACGTGTGGCTACTGCGCACACAATTCACAAACACAGAAAATAATTTTTTTTTTGGTTTGGACTGGAGTGTACTTTCGGGGGTTACAGCACCCTTAACGGTCAAGCCAGCCGGCCCTTTACTTATGACACAGGCGCACGCTTGGCACTACTTTGTTGATGCACGTGCGGCTACTGCGCACACAATTCACAAACACAGAAAATAATTTTTTTTTTGGTTTGGACTGGAGTGTACTTTGGGGGTTACAGCACCCTTTAACGGTCAAGCCAGCCGGCCCTTTACTTATGACACAGGCGCACGCTTGGCACTAGTTTGTTGATGCACGTGCGGCTACTGCGCACACAATTCACAAACACAGAAAATAATTTTTTTTTTGGTTTGGACTGGAGTGTACTTTCGGGGGTTACAGCACCCTTAACGGTCAAGCCAGCCGGCCCTTTACTTATGACACAGGCGCACGCTTGGCACTACTTTGTTGATGCACGTGCGGCTACTGCGCACACAATTCACAAACACAGAAAATAATTTTTTTTTTGGTTTGGACTGGAGTGTACTTTCGGGGGTTACAGCACCCTTAACGGTCAAGCCAGCCGGCCCTTTACTTATGACACAGGCGCACTCTTGGCACTACTTTGTTGATGCACGTGCGGCTACTGCGCACACAATTCACAAACACAGAAAATAATTTTTTTTTGGTTTGGACTGGAGTGTACTTTCGGGGGTTACAGCACCCTTTAACGGTCAAGCCAGCCGGCCCTTTACTTATGACACAGGCGCACGCTTGGCACTACTTTGTTGATGCACGTGCGGCTACTGCGCACACAATTCACAAACACAGAAAATAATTTTTTTTTGGGTTTGGACTGGAATGTACTTTCGGGGGTTACAGCACCCTTAACGGTCAAGCCAGCCGGCCCTTTACTTATGACACAGGCGCACGCTTGGCACTACTTTGTTGATGCACGTGCGGCTACTGCGCACACAATTCACAAACACAGAAAATAATTTTTTTTTTGGTTTGGACTGGAGTGTACTTTGGGGGTTACAGCACCCTTTAACGGTCAAGCCAGCCGGCCCTTTACTTATGACACAGGCGCACGCTTGGCACTACTTTGTTGATGCACGTGCGGCTACTGCGCACACAATTCACAAACACAGAAAATAATTTTTTTTTTGGTTTGGACTGGAGTGTACTTTCGGGGGTTACAGCACCCTTAACGGTCAAGCCAGCCGGCCCTTTACTTATGACACAGGCGCACGCTTGGCACTACTTTGTTGATGCACGTGCGGCTACTGCGCACACAATTCACAAACACAGAAAATAATTTTTTTTTTGGTTTGGACTGGAGTGTACTTTCGGGGGTTACAGCACCCTTAACGGTCAAGCCAGCCGGCCCTTTACTTATGACACAGGCGCACGCTTGGCACTACTTTGTTGATGCACGTGCGGCTACTGCGCACACAATTCACAAACACAGAAAATAATTTTTTTTTTGGTTTGGACTGGAGTGTACTTTCGGGGGTTACAGCACCCTTAACGGTCAAGCCAGCCGGCCCTTTACTTATGACACAGGCGCACGCTTGGCACTACTTTGTTGATGCACGTGCGGCTACTGCGCACACAATTCACAAACACAGAAAATATATTATTTTTTTAGCACTTGGGGGGAGCACCCCTGATGGACAGAGCACCCCCTGGACAACACTACAGCACTCCTTTAGGACTGGGACACTGCACAGGACTTTGGAGTGGACACAGCCCCTATGGAGAACTGACTGCACAACACAGTCCAGCCAGCCCCTATGGACTTTGAAGTAGTGGACACAGCCCCTATTAACAACAGCAGCACAGCACAACACAGCCAGCCCCTATGGACTTTGAAGTAGTGGACAACAGCAGCACTACACTACACTACACTACACAGCCCTAACTCCCACCCTCCCTCTTCACTGTCCACAGCCGAGTGAGAAAATGGCGCCGACGTGTGTACCTTATATAGGATCCAAAACCCGCGAGACTCGGAAGGCGGGAAGATGACGTTTTGCCTCGATTTCAGATCCGAGTCAGGCGGGAAAAGTCGAGCCTGACTCGGATCGGACTCGGATCGGGGGGGCTCGGGGGGGTTCGGATTTCAGAAATCCGAACCCGCTCACCCCTAATATAAACATCAGTAAATCTCTAGAGAGCACATATTAGTAAAACAGGTAAATCCTGAAACCTGGACTGAATCAAAACATAACAGTTTCATGCATACCAGATTAGGTGCAGTATAATTCCTATATCACAAATAACTATATCATCTGTTCAAATGTTGTGAATTATATGTACAAATATAGCAAACATATAGAACAACAAGATTATATAGCGGCTAATTGATTCCAGCCGTAATAATCAATATCAATTTATACAAATGATAACAATAGAGCATCAATCATATAGTGTGTTCTCTATGCATAAATCCCCCAAGATCTAAGTAGATCTCACAACAGAAATACTTGGTTGACATAATTATTACATTTTACATATTTAACGGTAGTCTTGTCATTTGGTTATAAATACCTTAAGTCTATTATGTATCCCTTTTTCTTATCAGCAATATATAACAATAAATGTTAAGTTTTAATCCTAAACCATTTATTCACCTATCCTACTATACTTTACCTAATATAACCAAGAGTGCCCCAGACAAAGGAATTTCTTTTTGGCTCTAGTTTAGAGTTCTCTGTATTTATTAGTATGTTGTACACTTTCCCCTGGGAGCACCACCAACACATTAAATTGTTTCAAATTATTGATTTATGATCATTATTGATGGTATTTAACTATTTAACATCTTCCGGTGCGGGATCCATTCCTTGTATCTTGATATTCACTCCTAGCCCAGCCCCCACCTCAGGAATGCGGGCTGGCCATAAACTATACACACAGGCACCAGCCCAGCAGGCAGTCTCAGCAGCTCAGGGACATTTACCTCTGGGGATTCAAAATCCACCCAATCTCTGCACAGGGCTAGGGGGATAAAAAGGGGCTGCTGCAGGGCCTCTGTGTTCTTTGCCCGGGGTTCCTGGCCGGCGAGGCAGGACCGACATGGAGTGGCTGAGGCACCTCCAGACCCAGCCAGGATTGTAGACACTGCCACCTTCCAGCAACGGACTTCATCAAAGGGAGACCAGCGACATATACGCAGCCAAAATGTATTGCTCTATCCAGAGCTGTCTCAGGTGCGCGGTTAGTGTGCCAGCTGGAGATGGGTGACTTTCGCAGCATGCCCTACTCTTGTGAGTAGCGGAATCCCTTCAGGCCAAGCGGCCAGGACAACAAGTTGTTCAGCAGTACCTCTCTCAGCAACACATTGCCCACTGGAGTCTCTCAGCTGTGCAGCGGTCCGTGCTCACATTGGGCCCGATTCAGACCCATTCGCTAGCAAGCGATCACTCGGAGCGAGCAATGTTTTTCAATGCGCGCATGTGTATGCTTCATATTGCGCGTGCGCAAACTAGTACGAGCAATGGGGAAACTCTTTCTCGCCAGGCATAGACAGCCCAGCTGAATGACTGACAGGTCAAGCCATTTGCGGGTGGTAACAGGGGCAGGCCACTGGAAACGGGGGAGTGGAGGTGCGAACGCAGGCGTGCCTGAGAATCTGAACGCCATTTCAGAGGCATGCATAATTAACAGCCAGCATCATAGGACACGTCACTTGGTTGAAAAATACACTGAACTCGCAGTGCTTGCGGCAGGGCATACTAAACCTCAAGCGCTGCGATCGCATCCGATGGTGCTCGATGTACCAATCATGTACTTCTGGGAGATGACGTGCGCAAGTGGGCATCTTAAAACAGGCTGGTGGGCGTCTACAAACACAAAGTGATCGCTCGCCAAGACACAGTGAGCATGCTTATGACTTGCCCTGCGAGCAGCTGCCTTGACGTCACTTAGCCGAATTTCCATACACTGGGAGCGAGCGATCGCATCTAGAAAATGGGTCTGAATCAGGTCTATAGTCCCTGAGGTGATTATTGACTGTCTAGGGGGGGAAGGGTTCCTTTGTGTGGTTTTTATAATGGTCTTAGTCTTTAAATGTGGTTAGTGCTACCTGTATATATTGTACATAGTGTGGTTATGGTTTACATGTATAATTAGTGTACATGTAAAAGGTGCTCTTGTACCTTGCTATTGCGTACTTACTGTGTTATCCCTAAACCCATAAAAGACCCAGGATATCGTGCAGGAGCTATATACCGTTGCCTTTCTCAAGGTGACGAGGGCCAGTAGGCAAAGATAATGCACACATAAACCCGGTGTCTTCACATACAGTATACACACACTAACACATATATACAAATTAACACATACATACACATATATACATACTAACACATCCACAGTATGCTCACATCATTAGGCCACACCTCCTCATGCCATAATGTTGCAGTTCATGGGTAATATGGGGTGGTCCTTGTCTATTGGCTCTGCCCCCCACTTTGTCTGCTGTAAGGGGGGTTTGTCTGTCAGGGGGGGTTCTAAGTACTCAGAACCTCCCCTGCTTGCGCTAGTTGTGGGGGCCCCTCTGCATGTGGGGGCCCCTGGATGACTGCCCCTGTTGCTCCCCCCTTAATCCGGCCCTCCATTCCAGTGAATGCCATAAAGTATACAGAGTATCCCAGTTACTTCCATGCAATAAACAGAGTGTCCTAATGACCACCATGAAGTACACAGAGCATCCCAGTGACCACCATACAGTCCACAGAGCACCCCACTGAATACAATACATTACACAGAGCATCCCAGTGATACCATGATATACACTGAGCATTTCAGTGACCACCATAAAGTTTACAGAGCATCCAGTATCTACTGTACAGTACAAAGAGCATCCCAATGACCATCCCAGTAACCGCAATACAATAAACAGAGCATCCCAGTGACCTCCATACAGTACACAGAGCACTTTACGTCGGTGGCCGGCGCTGAGACAGTCACTGCCCCAGCAGCAGTCAACAAGCAGCTGCAAGCAGCTTAAATTTGGCTCTGGTCCCAAGCCAATCACGGCTCGCGAATCCAGCGGCTAATCGGGCAACCAGCGGCATTTTTAATTTGGTGCCAGCCAATCACAGCTTTGTGGACCACCATCCAATCAGGGGCTGCCATTTGGCCACCCCCTAACTGGCTGTCGGTCTGCTAGCCATCATTGGCTGGCAGCTGGCGCCAAATTGAAAATGCCACCGAGGAGGAGTGAGGACTCTGAGGGGAAGGGAGCTGTGGGCTGCGCCCTGCGAGGCGAGGGGTGCACTGTGAGGGTAGGGGAGAGGTACAGTGCTGTGAGGGGAGTAAGTGGGGGTATGGAAATATCAGGGGGGCTCAGGATTTGGGCTTGCCTCAGTAAAGCACCCCCTGATATTTCCATACCTCCACTTCTAAACTTCCATTTCGACTACTGACGTTAGTCATTCTAATGCTATGGGAGAGCATTAACAGTGATTGTTCAGAAGATCCCTCCCTGCCAAGCTCCTGTCCTCCTGGTGTTTGGAAGACGATACAGCATATGAGCGGTCTAATGGCCAAGCATGTGCCATGTCAGGAATGATGGTGAAGTGATAGCGATGACTATCACTTTACTGCCAATGTCTTCACCAGGAACCGCAATCAGGACAATGGGTTAGTTTAATATAAATTGGCATTAAATCATATCTTTTTGCAATATGAAATGATATGAAAGTATAGTTTACGTGGTCCCACTGTCACCAATGATAAATACGCCTCTAATTCTCTCTCCCTTTTGCTACAGTCTCATTCTCTATTTGCACACAGCATTGGTGGGTTTGTTCACTTGCTGAACCGGAGGAAGCAGGTTCCGCTGTTACGTGTAATGAGGAAGGACCTTCTAAGGTGATAGGAGCCATGTAGTGCAGCAGTGAGCAGGGTTGAAGAGGGTGGCAATTTGTCCTTAGGTCCAAGCTCCCCCTCTACCAGGGGTCTAATGCCCGTTGTACCCTCCCTTTAATCCGACTCTCGATATGCTCTGTTATAGCTATGTGAAGATCCATCCTGTAGTAATGTGTATTTATTCATTTATAGTATAGTTGGAGCTTTATGCTTCTAAAAGTAATAACACCAAATATGTTCTGCACTGACTGCATGGAACCTTCTTATATAGACAACACAGCAGCTTCAAAGAGAAGTGAATAGATTCTTAAAAGAAAAGACAATGAAGAAGATTGTATAAGGCGCTAGTCTTGCTAGAAATCAAACAACTTGAGCCCAGTTTTAAACATTAATGGGCATATTTACTAAAGCGTGTGTTTATTGAAGTGGAGTTGTTGTCCATAGCAACCTATCAGATTCTACCTATGTGACCTGCCGGGCCCAGGTTTATTTTGTGGCCTCAATGTAATTCATCACAAGTTTGCAAAATGACTCTATGGCCACCTTTCACAGGATTTGGGGGTCTATTTACTAAGTCTTGGATGGAGATAAAGTCAACGGAGATAAGGTGTCAGCCAACCAGCTCCTAAGTGTCATTTTTCAAACACAGCCAGTGACATGGCAGTTAGGAGCCGATTGACTGGTACTTTATCTCCATCCAAGGCTTAGTAAATAGACCCCTTGGTCCTTGTGGTGTCTATACCAATCCTCTTTTCTCCCTGGTCTTTTTTCTTTAACCACTTAACTGACAATTTTCTTTTCTAAAATCCACTCAGAAATTGTCATAGTTTTAATGAGTGAATTAGGTGAAGAACATGTATTTCTTCAACATATCCAAAACGATAATATTTGTAAAAAATCGTGTTCGCCACCATCGGAACATCGCGACTTTCCTTTTCAAATCGACTTCAGGCACCAGGTACACTCTGGGGGTCTGAGGTGGAGTTAATTTACGTTTCATCAGCGACTGCTAATATCTGCAGCTGCTGGGTGGGGGGGTCCTGCTATGCTGACCAATCAGCTGTATTTGGCAACACAGCAGACACTGGGGGAGGGTGCAGGGAAGCAGAGAGCAACAGCTGCGGGAAGAATCTCTTCCTGCAACTGCCCACACTGTGTATCTGACTGGTCGCATTGTTGGCGACCAGATCAGATAACGTACAGCCTGGTGTGGTCGCAAAGGATGCGACCATGCCACGCAAGTGGTTAATATTGTTTTTTGTACAGTATATGTTTTGTTTTTTATACAGTATGTTGATACAGACTGACCGATTTTTCCTGTGGGAAACAAAAAAAACTACACATCACATAAAGAAATTAGAGGGCCTAGAGTGAAAATAAGCCTTATTGCTGGGCAAAGGACAAAGGGCCTGATTCAGAGCCGCTCGTAAGCGGCCGCTCGTTTGTTCTGACCGATGTTCGCACATCTGCGCATGCGCACGGATTGTAATACGCATGCGCGAACCAGTCAGTGCGGCCGAAAATCGTTTGTTCGCTATATAGCGAATGCCTGCTATTTTGAGTGACAGAAGGAGGCGTATGTGGGTGGTAACAGGGGAAGGTGCTTGAAAACGGGGGTGTGGAATTAGATCGCAGGCGTGCTTAAAGGTCAAAACGGGCGTTTTAAGGGAGTGCATAATTAATACAGCAGCGTCATTGACCACGTCACTTGTTTTTTTTTTACCCCGAACTGTTTGCAAAATAGCGGTTGAAAAAACCAGCCACAAGAATAGCGAGCAGTTCATACGCTGTTCGATGTGCTCGATTAATCTAATAAATAGCGGACATGACGTAGGATGCGAGCGGCCAGGGGGCGTATTTTTCAAAATTACAACCGCAAGTTTTGCTCGCTCGTTCAGACTTAGAGGCGTGAACAGACCGCAATTAGCGAACGGTTCATTTGAATAGCCACCCCTTGTTTTAGAACGAACGACCGCAAATAGCGAGCGGCTCTGAATCAGGCCCAAAGACCACATTAGTGAGACCCCTTAATGAATACCAAAACACAAGCTGCGGCATACGTACCCACTTTATACTACTCTCTGGGAGATCTTGGAAGGAGAGGTCCAGGATGCCGCCATCACGCAACAGGGCTTAATGACATGATTCACCATAAATAATTTAATCGCGCCTCCACTCTGCGTGGGTGTGGTCCATTCTCACAGGAGAGCTCACCAAAATTTGTGCGACATTCCAGAAGAGTATGGCAGTTTGAGTTTCGGCTACAGTACATCCCACTCCTTTTCTCCCTCTATACGTCCTCTCTAGATGAACTCATCAGCTCTTTTGACCTCCATTATCTCTATGCTGATGACACTCAGATCTACCTTTCTTCCCCTGACCTCTCTCCCTCTCTCCTCACTCATATCTCCAACTGTCTTTCTGCTATATCTTCCTGGATGTCCCAGCGATTTCTTAAACTTAATATGTCTAAGACTGAGATGATCATCTTCCCACCCTCCCGCATAACCTCACTTCCCACTATTTCTTTATCAATTTATGGCCCAACTATCTCCTCTAGCCCCAAAGTGTGCTGTGTTGGAGTTATCCTGGACTCCTCCCTCTCCTTCAAACCACCTATCCATAACCTCTCACAGTCCTTTCGTTTCCATATTAAGAATATTTCCAGGATCAGACCCTTTCTCACCCAGGATGCTATTAAGACCCTAATACACTCACTGGTCATCTCCAAATTGGATTACTGTAACCTTCTCCTATCTGGTCTCCCCAACTCCCATCTCTCTCTTCTGCAGTCTGTCCTCAATGCTGCCACTCGACTCATCTTTCTCTCCAAACACTCTACATCTGCCTCCCTTCTCTTACAAGCCCTCCACTGGCTCCCCTTCCCCTTCAGAACCTAATTCAAGGTTCTCACACTCGCTTACAAAGCCCTCACACACTCCTCTCCAATTTACATCTCTGACCTCATCTCCCTTCACTCCCCTGTCCGTGCTCTTCGTTCAACAAATGCACGCCGCATCTCCTGCCAACTGATTACTCCCTCCCAATCCCGCCTCCAAGACTTTGCCTGTGCTGCTCCCCACCTTTGGAACTCTCTCCCTCTCCACATCAGACTCTCCACCTCTCTACAATCCTTCAAACAGGCTCTCAAGACCCACTACTTCATCATTGTTTTCCAGCTCTCATCCTAACTTGCTACTACATGCTCCCTCCTCCTTGTCTTCCCCATCTGTATCATGCCCATCGGTCTGCCCCTTCCCTTGAGAATGTAAGCTCTTCAGAGCAGGGCCCTCTATCCTCTTGTGCTTCTCCTTACTTTATTTTCATCTACTTCTTACTCACCACTAGGACACCTGACACTTGGTGCTTATGCTCTGTTGCTTAATTGGGTGTTATGGCCACCAATGTATCAATGTATATTATCCATGTCCTTGTCCTTCATTGTATTGTATTTTACTGTAAGTCACTTTTTTGGTTATGTACCTTGTAAGGCGCTGCTGAACACTTGTGGCGCCATATAAATAAACGATAATAATAACATGTTTTCTGAAGAGAGCAGTACAAGAAATTAGTACTTATCTTTATGTCTCTACTGTTGTTAATTACATTTTGAGGGTTTCGTGCATTTTATTATTTGACTATATCCTATGGCCCAAAAAACATACTGGTAGGTTAATATTTGTGTGGTAGAGAATTGATATCCCTTATTGGCACAATTTATCAATACAAAATATTGCCGGAACAGCAGAGTGGTACTTAATTAACTGGTGATACAGATCCTGAGTGGTAATCTGGGCAGCACAGATGGTGTAATGGTTAGCATTACTGCCTCGCAGCACTGAGGTTGTGGGTTTCGATTCTCACTGAAGCCCTAACTGTGTGGAGTTTGTATATTCTCCCTGTGCTTGTGTGGGTTTCCTCCCACACTCCAAAAATATACTGATAGGTTAAATGGCTCCCAACAAAAAAATTTACCTTAGTGTGTACATGTGGTAGGGAACATAGATTGTAAGCTCCACTGAGGAGGGACTGATGTGAATGGACATATATCATACCCTCCAAAATGTCACATTAAGAATCCAGTACAGGGGCATGTCCACAGACAAAAAAGGGGCGGGGTAAAAGATAAAGGGGCGCGTCCACTAATACTGTAGCTGGTCCAGAAACAGCCAGCGCAGGCTGATTTATCTTCTGTACACAGGAGCTGGGGTGATTATGTCAGCGTCATTGCAGAGAACCACGGGGAGGAGGAGCGGAGCCGCCTGTCACTCAGCAGCGCTGCAGGAGTCCTGTGTCCCAGCAGCGCTGCTAAAAGAATCGGGAACTCGGTACAAACGGTACAGCCCGTTTGCCGGTACAGACCATTAAAAAACGGTACTGTACCGGCTAAAACGGTAGAGTTGGAGGGTATAATATATTCTCTGTAAAGCGCTGTGGAATATGTGTGCGCTATATAAATAACAGGTAATAAATAAATCTCACTGCTTTGCTACAGCTGTTGCTGTGTATACGCACATGCACTAACAGTGAACATGAAAGTCCAGATTTGGAAATTCAATTCCACTGCTAAAAATATGCACACGAAAAAAAAAATAATAATAATAAGACCTTTTAAACCTTTACAAATTCTTTATTCAAAGCATTTTCATCTTGAGATGGTGATAACAAAACTGGTATTACAATTATACAAGTACCACAGTGATTCTGGCACAAAAGGCTTCCCCTCACTCAAAGGGTTGCATGCAGCATCTTAATGTATTATTATCTATGCAGCGGATTCTACAGAAAATTTCCATAAAGTTAGCAGCATTTTCGAATAAACAGATTCAATCTTGAAAGAGAAAAAAGCACTGTATTTTTTTTTTGAATGATTGTAAGCCTGCGAGCAGGGCCTTCCTACCTCTATGCCTGTTCTTTTAACGTTTTCAATTGTGAAGCGCTACAGAATATGTTGCGCTATATAAGTAACTGTTAATAAATAAATAATATAGGGCCCCATTTATAAACGAATTAAAATACCAGCGGCAATTTTCGTTTAGTATCACTGAAACAAACGAAAATGCCAGTAGTATTTATTAACACTTACCCCTCCGGCGAGGTCCTCCGCTGGGCTGCAGGCAGCCTAATGCTGCCAGCAACAGGGCTCCAGTGTTATCGTCATGCACGACGGTCCATCTGCGCATGTGCATAACACAGGGACCTGGCAGTGCCTGATCTTAGATTACTGCTGTTTATGCGCTAAAGGGGTTATGTTTCGTTAGTAAATGGAGCCCAAAATGTGGTAAACATATGGATCAGAGAAAGTAGCCGCAGTGATTGACAGTGACCACAAGAGGTCTTACTAGACTGCAAAAAGACAGAAACTGACAAGGGACAGTATAGCTAATGACTATAGCTGATAGGCTAGCAAGGACAAACCTTCAGTAGTTCCAAACATCTGCAAGTAACTTTTTTTCGTTTCTTAATACACTATGCTGACTTTAATGCACCTGATGGTATTACAGGTTTTGTTAAATAAATGTTGATATGTAAATGGTAGATGGTAAGATGTGCAAATGAACAGGAATGTACAGAAATGTTGGAAATTTTCATTATTTTTTTATGGTTTGTTTGTGTTCAAGAGGTTCTGCAAGTAAGGGCTGAAACATTACTGATCTTGGATTAATTCCTGGTTTAAAACAAAGAGATTTTCCAGAAAATAACTTAGTATCCATGTCTGTAAAGTGGTAGTGGTTATAGAATGTTCTGCAGATGTTTAAATGATGTGCACAATATGTTCTAGACAAACTGGTTTCATACCCTTCACACGTACTAGAGCAGAGGAACTATTTTATGTTAGTAATATAGACTGGGCCACTGTGACACATGGCAGGCTACACCTGTGCTGCAAAAAATAAATGAAAAACCACTAATACCGTGGAGGGGGGAATTTCTCCTCCAGAGCAGACAGAGGCCCCCGCTGTGCCACTCGGATAGCCTGGCAGAGGGTAATTAGTACCCATCCCTTTCAGCATGCCTTAATAGAGAGTGTGCCCATGCAAATAACACCAAGCAGACAGTGAAGGCACAAACTACAAACTGTGACAGCTTCGGTCACATGAGGCCATGATTCACTAGGGATATCCATTAACAAGTTAACCATCAATGGCCGATCAGTCATAACCATAAAATCACCAGCATAATATAGTGTAGTTCATCCTTGTGCCTCTGAAGGTGCCCTGTGCTATCTGTACCAAGACAGTAGCAGCAGATCCTCTAAGTCCTGTAAGTTGCTAGGTGGGGCCTCCATGGACGGACCTGTTTTTCCAGCACATCTCACAGACGCTCAATTAGATTGAGATCAGGGAAATTTGGAGGTCATTTCAACACCTTGAACTCTTTTGAAACCTTTCCATTTGTGCAGTGTTACAGGGTGCATTATCCTGCTGATAGAGACCACTGCCATCAGGGAATACCTTTGCCATGAACAGGGGCGCCGAGAAAGGAGGGGGGGAGCGGGTACAATTTACCCGGGCTTTCAGAGGGGCCCGGCTACGCGGCGCTGCAAAAGTGTATATTTTTTTTTCAAGGGGGCGTGGCCACACCTCCCACAATTAGACCACGCCCCCTCTTTACCAGGGCCAGTCAGTGCTCTCTACACCCCTGGCCATGAAGGGGTGTATTTGGTATGCTACAATGTTTAGGTAGGTGGTACATGTCAAAGAAACATCCACATGAATGTCAGGACCAAGGATTCCCAGCAGAACATTGCCCAGAGCATCACACTGCCTCCACTGGCTTGCCTTCCTATAGTGCATCCTGGTGTCATCTCTTCCCCATGTAAGTGACACATGCTCCTGACTGTCCACATGATGTAAAAGAAAATGTGATTCATAAGACAAGGTCACCTTCCTTTGCATCATGGTACATTCCTGATGCTCATGTGCCCATGGGTAGACACTTTTGGTGGTGGACATGGGTCAGCATGGGCTCTTTGACTTGTCTGCAGAAAGCTGTGATGCACTGTGTGTTCTGACACCTATCTATCATGGCGACCATTAACTTTTTCTGCAATTTGTGCTACAGTAGCTCTTCTGTGGGATAGGACCAGATGGGCAAGACTTCGCACCCTGTGTTTATCAATGAGCCCTGGGCACCCATGTCCCTTTTGCCGGTTCACCGGCTGTCCTTCCTTGGATCACTTTTAGTAGGTACTAACCATTGCATACTGGGAACCACAAGACCTGCAGTTTTGGAGATGCTCTAAATGAGTCATCTAACTATTTACAATTTGGCCCTTGTCAAAGTCACTCAGATCCCTATGCTTGCCAATTTTTCCTGCTTCCAACACATTACCTTCAAGAACAAGAGTGTCACCTTGCTGCCTTATGTATCCCCTTGATAGGTGCCATTGTAGAATTCCTTTAGATTTGGCCTGGGACCCTTGGGTCGAACTCAAGTGCAGGTGAGACATGGAGGTTGTATATAACTCTTGTTCATGAGTCAGACAGGTAGTAGGTATACTAGTGACAGGAATAGGAACCACACACTGGAGTGATGCTAGTATATGGACCTGGAACCGTGGGAAATCAACCCACGCCCTTCTGGGTAGCCCTTAGCCCATTGACCAGACCGGCCAACACACTCCAGGGACAAAGGTGACCAAATCAGTGCGCACATCAATATTGTACCAGCAGAGTGGAACACAGAACCCACACCAGGAATCGGAGTATTATGTATGCAGAGCCAAGCTTGGGGAAGCAAGATCTCTGGCACTGCTCTGACCCAAGATCTGAAGCTGGAACCTGGTTAGGAACTGAAGTACTGAAAAGTCAGGATAAGAAATACAGATCTGCCGATCACCCGGGCATTAATACTGTATTCTGCCCACAGCTCTGGAACCTACACACCTTGCTCAGATCCAGCCCCAAATAACAACAGCAGCACAGGGAAACCAATATTCAGCACAATAATGTAACCGCGAACCTGAGCTAGACCTGCAGAGAGTGGAGTGTAACAATGAAGTACTGAATAAGACTTGCATGTAGTGTCCCAGTAGAACAGCAGCCAGGTGTCAGGGGAACCTCCACAGTGATGGAGACTTGGCAGTGAAACACAGCAACAGGCGGTAGTAAGCTGCTGATGGTATACCGGCTCTGTGGATGATGGACAATGAAAACAAAGGAAAAATATTAATGAAAAAGATAGTATTAAAGAATGAAATATGAAAAAGTACATGATAATCTAAGTGAAATTATTCTAATGATAAGCACAACAACAGTAGTGTGTCTTGAATAACACTGAATACATAAAGACCTCAAAAAGAGCACATCAGGTTTCAACTACTGTAACCAATTCATTTTGGCGCTTTTTTCAGTGCTATTTAAATCTTGCATGGTAACCGGTAGCCTTTTAAGCTGGGCATCCACTATGCAATTTTCTGTCAGACATCTGTCCAATCTGGCTGGTTGGAATGAAAGCCTGGTAATGTATGGGAGCAAATGACAATCGTCCATTCGCTCACAAACACTGGAAAATAGCCAAAAATGGTTGTTCAGACAAACTGGTTAAAACACACAAATGTAACCAATTTGAACAATTTTTTTTTTTGTCCTTTTTTCAAGTGTTTAAAACCATATGACCGACTGTCATTTGCTCCCATACATTACCAGGTTTTCATTCCAACCAGCCAGATTGGACAGATATCCGACAGAAAATTGTATAGTGGATGCCCAGCTTTAGCCCATGAGGAAAATGACTGGGATGTGTGAAACAGCCATCAGGCACGGAATGTATCTGCTCTAATAACCAGATAGGACAATAAAATCTCTGCTTACTATATCTACTCACGTGAGCGCTGGTCTTTTCCTTATCTTGCTGGATTTGACATGTACAATATATTTATATAAAAAAAGAACCAGCTCTCTCCAGACATCAAACTAAATACTTTATCCAATTTTAATCCGCTGTTTCAGTCTTTGCAGACGTTTCTCAAGAAAAAAAAAAAAAGCCTGCAAATACTGAAAAGTCTGTTTATATTCAGATAAAATGTATATCTTGATGCCTGGAGAGTGTGGGGTTCTTTTCATTATTTGCACTAGGGGATAGTTCCGCTCTCTACTTGCACCCCACCTGCACTTGGAAGTGGTGATCAGTGTGTGTGTAAAATATATATATATATATATATATATATATATACACACACACACACACACACACACATATACACCCTGAGGAAAAAGCCTTTGTGGCTTTGAAATGTCGGCTTAATAAACCACTTTTGTATATTTGATAAGTCCGTTTGAGTGCCGCCTGGTCCTTTAGTTATGGACATTTGCTGGATACACTCACCTTAGGAAGGCACCACGGCTATTACAACCATCGGATTCTTGAGTGCCCCTCTACATATGTGTGTGTGTATATATATCTATATATATATATATATATATATATATATATATATTACACACACACGCACTTCAACCCGGGGTATTGCAGGGTTAACCCGGGTAGTTCCTTGGTGTAAAAGGGGAAAGTGTTGGATTGCCAGGTTGAGTGACCCGGCAATCCAACCCAGGTAACTAGCAGGGTTTAACATGGGAATAACCTGTGAAACCCTGCTGTGTAAACAGAGCGATCCGATTCACGGTGACCTGGATCGTGCCGCATGCCTGCCGATTGGCCGGCTTAAGTGGCGCTTGGAGATGACATCATCTCCAAGCATCCACTTCAACGCCGGAAAAGCCGGGTCTATGCAGACCCAGCTTCGGTGTGAACGGCGCCGGCTTGGGAAAATCCTGGGTCGGCATCGGGTAAATTCCGGGTCTGATCCGAATTGGAACCATGTTCCAACCTCCAGGTCAGACCTGGAATTTAGATGTAACAGTTGTATTACTTGTGCCACTGCCTTGGTAGCATTTTGATCTTCATTTCAGTAGGGAGGTTGGTTGAGCTCTCATGTGTGCCAGTGGCATAGCTCAATATCCCCTCAGGACTGTAGGCAGGTATGTGTCGGATGCTGCCGGCCAGGGTGCAAGAGTGAGGGGGCTCATCGATTGCTTCTCCAATAGCACTTTTCTATGGTGGGATGCTTTTAGCGGCACCCTTCAGCCTGGAGAAGCACTCACCAGTGCATACTTAGTATGTGCCCAAAGCCCTCTAACATAGCAGCTCCCTAACCAGCCCCATCTTTGTGAGTCTTTACTGACTGCTATGGCCATTGATCCCTGACACCATCTAATTTTGTTAAATCCAGCAAAAAAAAAAATCATATACTGTAACCACCCAATATACAAATATCTAACATCTGCACTAAGGTTCCCCCCCCCCCCCCCCCTCCCCAAGGCTAGGGCCAGCATGAACAGTATAATTTGCATTACAAAAATATTTCAACTGGAAAACTTACCATAAATGTCACCTTTGCCAAACATAGGAACATACGGATTAATTTTATATTGAAACATATCATTGACTTGCCTCCCCATATGCAACGTTTCAACCTAACAGTGAATGTTTTCAAGGTATTCTCAGGAATAATTACTACCACCTGTAGATCTATTGTGTTAATCAATTAGCACACATGTGCTGCAGCAAGCTGATTTGGAAAACATGCACTGTTAGGGTTCCATGGTTCGAAAAACACTGGTCTTGAGAGGCACAAAGGCATACTTGCCTACTTTTGAAAAAAATCACAAAGATAGCACAAAACAATTTGTTGAAAGAGGCATGTGCTGCTCTCTGGGGGCGGGTCTAGCTCCACCACATGTAGTACAGTACAGCAAATGGGCGGGTCTAGCTCCACCACATGTAGTACAGTACAGCAAATGGGCGGGTCTAGCTCCACCACATGTAGTACAGTAAATGGGCGGGTCTAGCTCCACCACATGTAGTACAGTAGAGCAAATGGGCGGGTCTAGCTCCACCCACATCTAGTACAGTACAGGGGCGGTTGCAGCATTACCAGGAGGAAACTACCCGGCAGAAGCTGTGTAGTGTAGCATGACAAAGTTAAGCAAAATTAATTTTACTGTAAAAGCTATGGCAAATTATATAGGTCTACGTTTGCAGTAGCACCACAATACCTTACAAGTAATGTACAAGTTTTAAATGCCTTTACAGGATACCTTTATCCTAGAGCAGTGGTTACCAAACTCTGTCCTAGCCGTAACTAGACTTTTGGTGCCCTGTGCCAGAAAGAGCATTGTGCCCCCCCCCCACCCAGTTTTCAAATCGGGACATAACCCATCCCAAAAAAAATGGGAGTGGCTTCAGGGAAGGGCCAGTGAAGAGATATGGGAGGCCAGAAGATGCTGGGGATGAAATAAGAGGAAGCTATAAGTGAGAATGATAATACACAGAAAAATGACAGGCCTCAAAAGTGCCCTTTGTCCTCCAGTGCCCTATGGTCATGGCACAGTCCGCACTACCCTAGTTACGGCCCAGACTCCACTAGCGCCGGGCATCTTTTTGCCAAAAATGTACCAAAGTCACTAGGATGCCCCACAAGACTGTGCTGACTAATTTGATGTGACACTTGTATATCTATGTGCGACTTTTAGTCTCTCAATCAGCATGTGAAGTGCTATGATGCAGCGGACACAGCTTTCTCCACTCAAAGTTCTGATTACAGTCTCAGCCACACAGATATACAAGTGTCACATATCAAAGTAATCAGCAGTGTCTCCTGGTGCGTCCCAGTCACATCGCATTGCACGGGACCTGGTGGCTCACTCACGCCAGACAAGTCGCGCTGCGTGGCATATTGAGGCTAGATGTGTGAGGACACATCTGTAAGCTTTTTTGGAGATCTACTATGGGGTTGGTGTAATAACTACGCTGATTAACAGCACTACGCAGGTGTTGCGACGGGTTTAGGTTCCGGAAGTGCAGGGGAGACATAAGCCCCCCAATGATGCTGCAGCAATGAGCACGTAGGGTAACGCTCCATGATGGTGCTTATTTGCACCCCCTCCAGCGGTCAGCCCTCCTCCTTTCCCCCCTCATAATCTCTTGGTACGCCCAATGGATTGGCAGCGCCAGTACAATCTAGCCGCTTACCATAGGCTCAAAGCGGATTGAACATCTAATCTAGTGTTTTAGAAAACTAATTCCTCAGGGAGCACTAAAAGTGCAGGTTTTCCATGTCTCCACCTAGAATCAAGTGAAATAATTAGCTCCACCTGTGGATCTTTTAAAACGTCAGCCAGCAATGAATGCACCTGTGGAAACCATGCCCTGTTGGTGCTCCCTGAGGAATGAGCTTGGGAAACACTGGTCTAGTCCACACAGTACATAAATCAGCATCACTGCTGCAATATATCAATTTCCAGCCACCTATCGCATTACTTACAATTTTCCTACGGCAGGAAGCTGATTTCCTTTGCATTTTTAAAGAGGTAAACAACAGATGTGGAGTAGTTTGTATTTCATTAAATTTAATAAGTAAAATGCAACTTTCCCATTATTTAATCATGTAGACAATATTCTACTGTGTACATATAGTGTATTACAAGTTTTGCATCCACCAGGATTACTAACACTGATAAGTGACAACTCCCTGCTATAGGGGTCTATTTACTAAGCAGTGTTAGGAGGCAAAGTGAAATGAGATGAAGTGCCAGCCTATCAGCTCCCAACTGCCATCTCACAGGCTGTGTTTGAATAATGACAGTTAGGAGCTGATTGGCTGGCACCTTATCACTCTGTCTCCTAACACTGCTTAGTAAATAGACCCCATAGTGTGGCAGAAGTATAAACACTTGTGCGCCTGTGTATGTTTGGTGCTCCGATATGTCGAACTCCCATTGAGACCCCCGATTTCTATGTAATCTGGCCACACACGTGGACGGCTGAATAGCATTCATTTAATCAGTCAGTCCCCACACTAACAGATTACAATACAAAACTGGTCACACAGGGATCAGTATGACCATGTCTGGCGGTTCAAATCCTAACGCCGGAAGACCGGCAACTGAAGATCCAGACAGGTAAATATTTTAACTATAACTTACCTTACACCCCCCCCCCTTAACCGTCCCTTAGGGGTGCCTAACCCTAACCTTCCCCCCCAAGTGCCTAACCCCCCATTTCCCGCTACCTAAACCCAGGCCTCCCGGGGGGGGGGGGGTGTGCCTAACCCTAACCTACCCCTGGGGGTGCCTAACCCCTCCCCTTCCCCTAACCTAACCATCCCGGGGGGGGGACCTAACCCCAAGTCCCCCCCGGGAGCCCCTAAGCTAACCCTCCGCCCCTGCGGCTGTCCGCACCCGCCGCCCGGCTTACCTTCATTCGATATACCTTGCATCGGGCTCCCGGCGTAGGTAAAATGACAGGCGTCGGGATTTCGACGCCTGTTATTAGACCCCTGCTGGGATTAGACAGTCGGGAAGCCGGCGGTCGGCCTTTCAACCGTCGGCTTCCTGACTGCATCCCAGTCACACATGCTCAGCCCATGACATCACATGTTCTGATGTAGATCATAGACTGACCTGATATTCAGTCCTCCAACATCAATTAATTGTGTACATTGGGTGAGAATACACCGCTGTAGGGGTGGAGGACAAGTTTATGGTTATACTGTAGATGGAGTCTGATATGCATACAAGATTATAGAATATCACTACAAAGAAACAAAGCAGGAGCACATGTAAGACATTACATTGGAATATATATGAGTATAGCTTAGCTCAGAGGTTCCCAATCTCTGCTAGTACAGTCCAGGTTTTCAAGGATATCCATGCTTGAGTCCAGATAGTTAAATCACATTGACTGAGGTACTAATTAAGTCACCTGTGCTCAAGCATTGATATCCTTAAAATGTGGACTGTAATGGCAGAAATTGGGAACCTCTGACTTGGCTACAATCATTGACAGAATTGCTTCCACTTCAGAGGGGTCAGCCAACAAAGGACTTGGAGGTGAGTGGGGCCCTGCAATACTAAGTTACAAAGCAAGGCCCTCACTCTGCAACAAGAAGAGCTACCTCTGAGCACACGCAAGACACCACCATGCACAACGAAGCTCCAACTGGGGCTTCAGCACACATGCTCCGGACCCACTATTGCTCAGAAAAGCGGAGAGAAAACCAGGCCTGGAAGGGTGGACCAGCATTTCTCAGCCCTCCATGAGCTCAACCATTCACTCTTCAATCCTTGGTCCCAATGACAATTATGAAATATAAAAATATATAGGGACTCTATATTATATGATTGAGGAACAATGACTGCAAAACCAGGGAGCTCAGATTTTTATTTTGGTACAAATTATACAAAATTGGACATTTGTTTGCAGCTCATGTCATGTCTCAGGAACAATCATTCATAGTCGGTTGCAGCCATTCATTCCGGTTGATGTCTCCGGCATTTATAGAACAATTGTTTTTTCTTTGGCTCATAAGGATTTTCAAAGCAAATACTTCTCATATATATCCATGTTCGCAATAGGACAACCGATGAGCTTGATGAGTGACAACTATATGTACATTTATTGAAAAAAAGCTAAACTGTACACTCTAGCAACCGCATACAATCCCAAATAACTTTTAGTAAAAATACCGGTATCTTCTTGTTGGGAACAAAAAAGTAAAAAACTAAATATTACAATTATTGCTAAATCAATGTAGGCTTGATTGTCAAGTAATTCACAATACCATTGGTTGGTATAGATAGTTTTGTATTCAAGGTCAATGGTGTTTGTCCTTTACATGTCCGTTCTGATGTGCATTTCCATTCTGATAGGCGGTGGGAAGCCTCTGCCCTTTGACGTAAGCATGGAACCAGAAATTGAGGAAAAGGAGTAAGAAAATGACTGAATACGACCAAATGACATACAAGAAGATCGGGAACTGATATGGACAATCTTTCATGAAGAAGAACTGACCGATATGAAACGTGACCATCAGAAATTGTGTCTAAGAAAAGAAAGGAAAAACAAAAAGAGTAAATATATTGGTTGTCAAAAATAGGTAAACCAATTACTCTGTATACAAATTTAAAGTTTATTATTTAATAGAACAATACATCCTAGTCATAAAGGCATTCTGTATAGATACCACCCCCACTTACTGATAGAGATCTATAATTTTATTTCATTTTACACAAAAGTACATGAAAATGTGTAGTGGCTACATTCCAGGCCATCATCATGGGGGTACCTGAGCACGGGTCCTGGACTATCCCTATTTGCTGATGATACCAGGCCAAGCCCTCCCAAGGGAGGTGAACCCATGCCCCAAGATGTGGCTATGCCCACTGCAGCATGTAAAGCATGCACAGTATTTGCAATAGGTGGAGGCCACTGGTTGCCATATAGGGCACTCTTTTTAATGTCATCCTTACAATACTGACAAGTTTTGGCCTGTGCCTTAAACCAATGTTCTAAAGAGCGAACACTGTTATATAGTATTATATAGTCACTGGCTATTGTTCATCATGTATCTGAAACACTTCTGATAAAAGGCTCTATGAGTGTATCACTGAAATATTGTGGGAGAGGTCGGATGTCTTGCATGTTGGAGATAGGAGATGGTTTAGCCAAAATACAGGCATCAAATTAATCATCACCGTGACTAGGGCCGGAACAGTTCTTGTGGGGGCCCTAGGGCAACTAAGTTGTGGGGGCCTCCTCCAAAACCACAGAGCCTACTCCCGCCGTGCAAGCCACAGAAAGCCTACTACTCCCCAGCACGCCTCCGATTACTCATCTGACCTCCCGATTCTGGCAGAGCTGTTCCAGAGTCCCCTAATCAGCGGCACTGATGTGATGTGTCACATGAGGCGGATGAGGGGACAGTACTGACTGTGCTGCTGCATGCAGTAGAACACAGAGCCGCGGCAGCTAAGCCCCCATTCAGGAACAGGTACCACTGGACTCCTGTTTTCAGCAGGGTCACACTGACCCTTTCACCCCCCCCCCCTTACTCCGACCCTGACTGCGACCTCTAAAGTCTTGGTTCCTTGTATAAAACGTTATAAAATTCCATCTCTTTTTTAAATAGCATGGGGGAGCAGATGCATCAAAGCTTGGAGATAAAGTGGAGAAAGAAAGTACCAACCAATCAGCTTCTAACTAATTTTTACAGGTGGTGTTTGAAAAAAAAAAATGACAGACAGTAGCTGCTTGGTTGGGACTCTCTCTCTCTTCTCAAACTTTGATAAATCTCCCCCCAAACCAACTCATTGATTTAGGTTTTTCTATATGCTTAGCTACATAATAGATCCTTACGTTACACACAATTCTGAATATACAAATATCCCACAACTCTTAATTATTCAAAATTGGTCCTGACAACTGCTCTATTCTTTAGGTTTACTGGTGTAGAACCCAACAGATTATTATTCACACCGCTATACACACACACACACACACACACACAGTTCCTCTGGAGCTACCATGCCGTCCGCGTACAGCTGGCTGTACAGGAGGAAATCCGTTCTGCACATGTGTAGAATGGGTTTTCTCCTCCCGCTCCAGCTGACTGCCGATATCACTGCCAAAATCATGCCCCAGAATGCTGTGTGCGAACCCCACTCTGGAGCTCATGTATCGAAATGAAAAGTGTGTGTGTAGGGGAACTTTGTTTCCCCCCTGAGCACTATCTGGCTGATGTGTGTGTGCAGAGATCAGCTACAGCAGGGGGAAATGACGACCAGTCCCTCCTGATCACTGTAGGATTGTATAGGGGAGGGGGATGGTTTTGCCCTCGCATAACTATGGGGGAAGGGGGTTATACAAATATATGACACGTGGAGGGATGGTGTTTACTAGCAGGGTGGGTATGGACACTGGACGGTGGGGACCCATTGCCCCTGAAGGTGGGAGGTACTATTAACAAAAGGGGTCTATGGAGACGGGGAGGGGTGCAAGACACATTCTACATTCACAACATGCTGTACTATTGCCGCATATGGTTTGATCCTAGGAATGATTGACTTTGACAGAAAGATAACATTGGTATGAAAACAATTTCATGTAGGAAATATTCTTCTAGGGCAGAGCACCACCACACTGCATATGCGCCCTTAGCAATGCAACAAAATCCGGCTTTACATTTTTAATGATTTTTTAAACAAATAATGCAAATGAAATTAATTATTATAAATAAAGTAAAGTAATTCTATTGCATAAAGACTAATGAATATAATGTGAACTTTGTCACTGTGACATGCTCTGCAACTATTCATGCCCTGGCTTGGGGCAGCTAGCGCACTTTGGGGTAGTGGGGGTGGGCAAACGTCCCGACCCCTGACAACCACTATGAAACAGGCAATTTGCTGCCTGTATTGCACACGCTTATGACTGCATCCTCAATGACTGATGCGATCAGGCTGCTACTAATTCTACATGATTAGCATTACTGCCTTGCAGCAGTGAGGTCATTCCTGTCCATGTCCTATCTGTGTGGAGTTTCTATGTTCCCATCCATGCTCCAAAAACATACTGGAAGGTTAATTGGATTTGGTACAAAAATGAATCCCAATGTATGTACGTACGCTTGTACTGTACATTAGGGAATTTATACTGTAAGCTCCAATGGGTCAGGGACAGATATGAATGACTTCTATTCTCTGTACAGTACTACTGTATGTACATTTGTGGTGCTTTATAAATTAATCATCATCTTTCCACTCAACACATTTAAAATCAGTAATCTGCTATTCTCAAGTTGTTCCGCTCCATAACTCCTTCATTATAGCTTCAGCACAGCCAATACACAAAGAACTGCAATGACAGCACGGATACATATGAATGATTATACACACCAGTTGTATGGTAGTCATGTACTTTTTCCACCACAGGTACTTCTGGTAGGCAGGACCCAGCGCAGTCAGCCCATAATAGGTGTACATGATCACATGCACTACAGAGTTCAACAATGCATGGAATGTGCCCAAACCACCTGGACGAGAAGAGACACAAAGTTGTTACATAGTGCATAGTACAAGATAAAGCAAAGTCATCATGGAGTGAGGACTGACAAGTTACTAGGACACTATTACACTACAGAAAAAAAAAAAAAAAACAACATTGTCTGTGGATACAGATACAATTGCCCAAATAATGCACCCAATATTTAATGTTATTACCGAGTCATCCTCTCACCCCAAGTACACTTTTTGTATCACTAATTCAGAAAGTGTGGGCCCTCAATAGTTGTGAACCACAGAGACGAGCCTCACCCACTTTTCATCAGCTATCAAAGTCTAGGGGGTTCACATCCCACAACCTGCAGACAATTATGGCACACTGTGGGGGAGATGTATCAAACCTTCGAGAGAGAGAGAGAGACAAAGTGGAGATGTTGCCCATAGCAACTAATTAGCTTCTAACTGTCATTTTGTAGACGTTGCTGGATAAATGATAGCTAGAAGCTGTTTGGTTGTTATGGATAACTTCTCCACTTTCTCTCTCTCTCTAAGGTTCGACACCTCTCCCCTTGTACGAGTGCAGGCAGTATTCCAGATCTTCAAAGTGGACGAAGGGACCCGTATCGCTGAAAAATAACACAGTGACACAGTAACAATTACCTGCAGCAAATTTAACTCCAAACCACCAAGTCCAGGGCATAATGGAGTGGTGATACACGTGGAGAAAGGTGATCTGACTGTTCTTCTTACGTACAACAAAAAAGATCTGTAAAAGGAAGAAAACTATTATAACTCGCATCAGTGATTATTATTAGTCATACAAGCCAATTGGATTGTTTTAGGTTTACTATAACTCAACACAATTCATAGACCAGTCCCAGTTCTCTTGCCCAGCACGCAAAGTTTACGTGCTGTACAAGCTGCAACAATTCGAGGTGTCCTATATGTGCACTAAGCAGGAGTCACGGAAGAAACTCTGCAGTAGCAATATCATGTCTCTGTAAAGCATATTCAAATATTTGTAAATATGTCATTATTGTGTTACACAGCTGCAACCTGAAATGCTGCAATTTGCATAAAACGACAACTACAGGGCATGAAAACCTTTGGTATAATTTCAGTTCCAGTGTATTATGCAAATTAATGCATTGTTATACTGTACATTGTTTTTTTTATACATATATAAATGGGATTGAATAAAACTCAGGAGGGCACAGAATAGCACAGGTTCTGGAAATTAGTGAAAAATAAACTCATGAGAAAAATTAGAAACAATTTTGCTGTCAGAGAAATACAGGTGGAGCAGACAGCCAGAAAAGGTTTATAATAAATCAGTACGCATGCTAAAAGGTGAGATTCATCAAAGTTTGGGGAGAGAGAAAGTGCAGAGACATAAAGGACCAACCAATCAGCTCCTAACTAATTTTACAGACGGTGTTTGAAAAATTACAGTTAGGAGCTAATTGGTTGGTACTTTCTCACAAGTGTACTTAGGGGGGAGATTGATCAAAGCTTTGAGAGAGAGAGAAACAATTCTACATGTGGTGTACCATGCACAGACATGGTTAGAGGCAACGGAAGGTGCAAATATCGTGGGTGTCTCTGCTAGACAGAGCTACGGATGGAACTACCATCTTCTTCTTTAGAAGAGGGAACCTTATTCCATGGGTGTATCTAAAATGGGTGCAAGGTGTGCAGTGCACACAGGCCCATCCAGGGGGCTCACACCCCTCACCCATAGACTATACTTATCTCTCCCATGAAGTCGAAGAAATCCCCAGGAAAATGGTGCCAGTGCCATTTTCCCATATATATGTGCAATTGGTGTATTGGTTAGCATTACTGCCTCACAGATGACCAGGCATCACTGCCTGGTCATCTGCCAATGCTTCGTCAGTGGCGGATGACCAGTAATGGTTGTGTTCCCAGGGAAGAGTAACCCTGAACCATTACAATACGGGTGGAGAGGATCTAAATAGTTTGATTAACCAAAAATACATTTATGTCAATGTATTGCTGAATAGGATATGGTCTGTATGTTGTATTTTGTGTCTGCATGATCAATGCTGGACTAAGTTTCCCTATTAAAAAGCTTTGCAGTATGTTTAACTCAATGTGGACACAGATGTGGGTGTGTATGGAAGCTGATCATGATTGGAAGTTCATCGCTGTGTGGACAAATCAGGTGTCCTGTGCTTTGGTTGGGAACATTTACTTACATCCAGGTGCTATGATCAAGCAATAAATAAGGGCCCAAATAAGAGCCCCCACTTTACATTGCTACTTGGAAAGCTACTGACAGATTGAACGACCCATTTAAGGACTGAAGGGTTCAGTAAAACAAAAATACAGATCAGTCTAAAGTAAATGAGAATGTGTATATTCTGTGCAAGGCATATGGTAAGTATTGCAGAGTGTATAAACTTACAGTATATTTACATACATTTCCATATACTTACAGTGTCAAGCAACTCTATAAACTTTGAAAAATAATAGAGCCAGCAGGTCCATGCCATCTGTATAGAGGGGGACAAAAAGTATATTTATAACTTGGCAGAATATTCACTATAATATACATATTTCCCTCCATTTTGTCTTCATAGGGGTGAATTCAATTCTGTGTGATGTGCGGCTCTGCACATTTCTGTTTATCACGGTACACAAGCTTTCCTACATTTCCTGCACACCTCTATGGAATGCGTATAAAATTCAACTCGGCACTATGGCCGCAAAGTGTTTAAACCTTTTTTCTCTCTGAAGCTTTTTAGAACAGTGCGGATAATGCCAGACTAACCCAAGTTGTTAGGGTGCCTTCAAGACAGAGTTTAGGGAACTGTCATATATATTAAATTAATGCTTTCCGTCAAGTGAGGGCTGAAATTAAAATATAGGAGACTGGATACTTTATGAAGCATGTACAGTATATATTATCAGCAAGAATTATTTGTGTAATCATTGAAGCATTTTATGTGTCAATGATTAACAAGT
This sequence comes from Taudactylus pleione, assembly GCA_031769625.1. Lineage (NCBI taxonomy): Eukaryota > Metazoa > Chordata > Amphibia > Anura > Myobatrachidae > Taudactylus > Taudactylus pleione. The sequence goes on along the minus strand of JAUIMM010000091.1, from coordinate 1,506,240 downwards.
GAGGTCTGTTTAAACTCCCTTTGAAGCCTATTTGCGGTGCTACCAAGTTACAGTTGTTACTCTATATAGACATTTGAATAATCACAGGACTTATCATAAATCAGTTCTTACCCTTTCTGCCTGTGGTGACCTAGAGTAATCCACAATATCACACTGAAAGGAATAACCAGTAGCCCAGCCAGCCATAAGAAACTAAAACAAAAATTGTAAAAAATTAAAAACGAAAGCCACAGAATTTGGAATTCATATGGAAAATACAGAATTTGGTTTTACATACAGACGGACAGACCATTTAGCACAAACAAATGTAAACTTGCGTTGGAGCACTTTAAATACTTTGCAACATCCTGTTCTTCAGACAATGTTTACAGAGAAAACTGAAGGTTTGTAATATTTAAATAATTAAAGAAATAAAAGGAATTGACACCCTCATAAAATATATTACACAACATGAGCTGAACAACTGGAGCAGACGTTCTAGACTACTTCCTTCCAACTCTTCCCTTCTCATGCACATGGTTATTCTACTGCAACATCCATCCAACAAAAGCTCTCAACACAAGGTATTATTTGTAATAAATTTTAAAAATCACCTGCCTGCAACAGTAATAGAATGATTGATTACAGAGGTGTTTGGGACTGTACATTTCCAATGGCAAAGATCCCGGACATCAGGACCCTACCAATCTGCTCAGGGGCGTCTTAAGAGAGGAGGAGACCCGTGTGCATTCTCCGTGCAGGGCCCCCTTCGCTCTCACCTGCAGCCGGCAGCCTACTGACACGGCTGGCTGGCCACCCCAGAAGCAGTAGACTCTGAGCACTAGAGTGTGCCCAGAGTCTAGTGCCCATGCGCAGAACGGCAAAAAAAATGGCAGCGGCGGCCATTTTCCGATGTTCTGTGCAGCGCTGACATGGTAGAGCTTATTTCCTCTTCATGCTAGGGACCTGGAAGTGACGCGAGTGAGGGCGGAAGTGCAGTTCATGCCCATTAAGGCCACCCTAAACAAGAAAGTTGTCCCCACCTAAAGTAGAAAGTGCGGCGCTCGCCACGTTTTGAGCTCAGTTGCTCGCTGCGCTCGCCACAAGGTTTTATATTCTCCCCTCTATGCCCACTTGGGGTAGGGAATGACGCTGGACACTGGCTGATGACTACAGGGTCTTCTCTATGAAGGGGATTTAGACATTACCGCGCTGACACCCAACACGGGACCACGGACAGGTGAGTTTTAAATTATGTGGGCGCAGGATGTGCGGTGCAGGGCCCGCCTGGACCCGGGGGCCCGTGTGCCTCGCACACGCTGCATTATAGATACACCCCTGAATCTGCTATTTAAGAAAGAGTGGATATATAAACGACTTTAAATAAATTTTAAAAAAATAATATTCAGAATACATTCTTGCCTCATGATAATGGTCTAGCATCTTCTCTGAATGTAGAAACAAATTCTAGTAACTATGCCAGTTTACTGAAATGATCTCAATTCTTTTCATCAGCAAACACTGCTCCAGAGGTAAGCCCTATGTTGGTATAGATATATAGACGACATATTTGCCGTGTGGATACATTTGAAACTTGGCATCAGTATTAAGAAACTTAGACGGCCTGATAAGGTTCTGAAGTGTAAACTGGCTGGAATTTATCAGAAAATTATGTTTTGGGGTACAAAAAAAGTGCACATTAAAAAGGAACATTAATTAGCCATCAATCTTTATATGAAATATCCCAGGTATCAACTCCTTTTTGATATTTGGTTAGTTTCTACCATATATGAAGAAGCAGTTGCTGAAAAGCCAAAAAAGATGTAAAATAGATGGTATCCATATGTGTGACAGATTAAACTAAACTTAGCAAAATGCTAGTAGATTCATGAAAAGTAAAAGGTCATAAAAATAATAATTTGTGATGTAAGAGAGCAAGTTACCAAGAAAAGATTGTGGATAAAATTGTGGATACATTTTTTCTCATCCTTAGGGACAAAAAAGACAATGCAAAGCTTTTTCGTTCGCACGAACTAACATTACTGTAAGCAATGATATGTCAACAGCCAATACTCCACTAAAATAGATGTGGGAAGTATTTGACTTACCCAGATGGACCATTATGTCATGCTTTGTGCTTACTGTGTATGAAGTAGACCTTGTGATCTACATTGTGTGGAAATAGAGCTTAGTGTATTTAATCATTTTCTGAACTTCAATTGGCTTTCTTATTGTTTCCCACTTCATTTATAGGTCTAATGGTTTTCTTAAATAACACCTTTTTATTACGTGTGTAGATGGCTAGGGTGGACTGTCCGGGAATGTTCCCTGCATTTAATTTGATGTGAAGTCCATGACTTTGATTATTTATGAACGGTCTGCGATCCGGTGTATGAGCAGACTCAGTGGAAGGATGACAAGAGTATGATACAAACTAAGTACAGCTACACTGGTAAATGAACTTTACAATTCTAGAACTGAGCTGTAAATTATTAACTAAAGAAAAGGTCTTAAATAATAGTAGCTTATTGTGAACTTACTTCATAGCACATGTACAAGGAGAAGAGAACCATGGCAAAGTTATACACTGCCATTATCCCCCTCAGATCAAATGGCTTCCTGTTCTCCATTAGCCGAGGACCCAGCGAAGTGACAAAATAAATATATGCTCCGATGATAATAGTTTGGGGGATTGGGGAGGACATAAGTAGCCAATTCTCGACTCTTGGATCTATATTTACAGAGAACAAAGCAGAAGCATATTATTGTATATTAAAATGGCATATAGACATAACTTCATAAATATGCAAGTTTACCCATTGTATCCATACGTAACATAATTTTGCAGGTCACAACCTATAAATGAATCTTTACAGTACTCCCTTTACACTAAGGCCGGGACGTACTTAGGTTGCGGTGACCATTTCTCCAGTTACCGCAACCTTACTAATCGCATATGTACTAACATATGTGATTAGTATCGTAAAGGACAGCTCTTGCGATAAGAGCTGCCCTTTGAGAAGCAGCCAACGCCGGGTGACGGGGTCTCCGTGGGACCCCGCCCCCTCCGAGCCCCGGGAGCTTCCTGCTGGTCACCTGTCCAGGAAGCCCCGGGCTCCTCCTCCCTAGAGGAGGGAGGAGCGCGGGCCGGCGACCATGGAGAGCAGGTGAGTGGGGGCCAGCGCTGGGCGGCGGCGGCAAAGTGTGTGGTAAGAAGTCCATAGGCTTCTATAGGGTAATGCCAGGTTTTTCTGGCATTACCCTCTGCACCAAAAAAAGTGCGGCCGGGGGTTAGTACATATGGCAATGTGGTAAGAACCCTGAAAACTGGGTTTTTAACACATTTTTCCTTTAGTTAATCCCGGCCTAAGAAGTTTTATCAGTTTATCCCTTCAAGTTTACAATGCCAAAGAAAGTAGGCGTTTATAACCTTGTATGCAAGCACACTTGGGGCCTGATTCAGACCAGCTCGCTGGCAAGCGATCGCTCGTTGCTGGCGATGTTTGCAAATGTGCGCATGCGTATAGTTCGCAGTGTGCGTGCGTAAACTAGTACGAGCGATCGGGATACGTTTGCTCAGCCTGCAAAGACAGCCCAGTGGAATGAGTGACAGGTGAGGCAGTTTGTGGGTGGTAACAGGGGCAGGGCAGTAGTAACAGGGGAGTGGAGTTGCGGACGCAGGCGTGCCCGAATGTTTCAACGCCGTTTCAGAGTCGTGCATAATTAACAGGCAGCGTCATAGTACAAGTCACCTGGTTGAATTATACACTGAAGTGCTCACAGCGCTGGCGGTAGGGTACACTCAACTGCAAGCCCTGCAATCTGTTCCGATGGACCCCGATGTACTGATGTTTGTATACACTTCCTTGACGTCACTTAGCTCAATTTCCATACGCTGGGAGCGAGCGGCTGCATCTAGCAAGAGGGTCTGAATCAGGCCCTTAGGGTGAGATGTATCATCGGCAAAAATGCAGTAAAAACCCCGATAATGCAGTTTTCGGGGGTTTTACAGCATTCCCCGTCTGTATTAAGCAGCAGAATGCGCTGCATTCTGCTACTTCGCGTTGGGCGTTACCCAATAGAAGCCTATGGGCTTCTTAGCGCGACGCTCGGGGCTGGGAGGGATCCGAATGGATCCCTCCCATGAGCCCCCGCAGCCTTCTGCGCATGCGCAGAAGGACATCTGGCAGCATCGCAAAGGACAGCTCTCATCGAGAGAGCTGTTCTTTGTGATATTCTTGGTACATACCGTGGTAATTAACAGCGGTACGTACGCGAAGTCGGGGGGGGGGGGGGGGAAGTTATGTGCCGCATCGGCGATGTCGCCGATGATACATCTCCCCCTTAGTACCATAAAGGTAATGTATCCTCACCAGTGGCGGATCTACAGCGAGTCCACGCGCTGGATGCACTGGCAGTGACTTCCCATAGTAAGCACTATCAGGTAATCACACACAGTACAGGCAGTCCTAGGGGGAGGCGATTTGTTGTGTGCAGGTGCCGGTCCCGGAGTGTGCCACATCTATTGCACATGTGCAATGGAGCTGGCAGTCGTCCCAACACAGGCAGTTCAGAACTCCGAACGTCCAGACAGCAGCACAGCGGGCAGCCCCCCCCTCAGCAATAAGGGTAGGAGCCTCCTCTGAACCACACCCTCAGACTTCACACTAATAGAAGCTGCTTTAAGGCCCCTACACAATATCTTTAACGATTTGGCCGATTCCGACACATCGGAACTCCAAATCATTAAACATGTGTAGTGCGTATGCGCTATATCATGTAGTGAGACCTCTTCGCCTGATCTTATGTACTGCATGTAAGATCAGACGATGCCTTACAGCGCTATGTGGGAGAGCCGGCATATCGGGCACCAGATCGCCCAGTGTATACGGATTGACCGATATATCGGCGACATCGCTGGGTACACTTACAGCAAGTGTTATAAAGAAGGAATATTGACAGGCTATGTTCTTCTCACTGCAATACGCAACTTAAACCTGATTACTTACTTTCTAGGCAAATGTCAAGATGCATGGCTAGTCATTCAGTAATGATTAACTTGATGCTGGCAGGCATAGCGGCAGATATTTATTTTGGGCTTCACAGTTGGTGAAGTGGTTACCATTACTGCCTGAGGTCATGAGTTAATTTCCAGGTCATGGTCTATGTGTGGCATTTGTATGTTCTCTCTCTGTTTGCGTGGAATTCATCCAGGTTTTCTGCCTGTTCAGCAATTCTGCCTCACATTACTGCCTGAGGTCATGAGTTCAATTCCAAATAATGGTCTGTGTGTGGAGTTTGTATGTTATCTCCGTGTTTGTGTGGGATTCATCCACGTGCTCCTGGTTTCCTCCCCCACTCCAAATACACTCATAGATGAACTGCTCAAGTGGGAAAATAACTTTGCTACACAATATGAAACAAGGCAATGCAATCATGTATTCATTTAGTGACTTTGATTTTGACATTGCCGCTGAACTTCAGCCAGTGTGTGTACATGTGTGCTGTAATTATTAATCCCGTCTGTGAATCATGTAAGTAGTGGAAGGGTACTAGGCGTCCTTACCCTTATGTTCACCTCTTCCTTTCCCCTACCCATATTATCCCCTTAGGGTGGGAAGGTGGAGGGCAGACGAGGGGCATATAAATCTCAGTGCTGCTCATTGGAAAGAGGAGTGTTGCCCATTGCAGACAAAAGCATATGCTTTATTTGCCCGGGGTTTATCTGCTAAATTAGGGAGAAAGCTTGTTTTCAACAGGGCTTTTATCCACAACACAGTACAGGAGAAATTATGGCATAAAATTACAGGGAAAAAAATTGTGGTCAAGTCATAGTGCTAGCATTAATCACATGGAACATCTGGTGCAACATCTTAAACTTGCTGTCAGTTACTATTCTCCAACTAACCCGACCCAACTACTGCAATTACTAGGTATAGACAAATATTGCTCACACTCAGGGCCATATTCAATTCCAGGCAAAAAGTCCCGTACTTTTCGCATACAGTACTTTTCGATCACTTCGCTGGTTTTCAATGTGGAAAAGTATCACACGCGTACCCACTTTCTGCCGTATTAAATTAGAAATCGGCGAAAACGGGAGCCGGCTAAACTGTAATATGCGAAAAAAGTACTGTCAGATTTGGGGAAATGAGCCCGACACCCCCCAAAAGATGGTCTGACATTGGGGATCACTGTATATACCCTCTAAAAGCCCTGCTGAAGGTATTTGGGGTACTTATTTGCTCTCAATAGCTTCTATTTCGCGTCTTTGCAGAAGTTGTGAAGAATAGCATTTGCAAGGTTTTTTTGTTCAAAATAAGTAGTCCCAGCAAAATTGGGGTACATGAAAATGGGTGCTAGCATATTTTTAAGTTCCTAAAGTGAAGTTTTAAAAATCTTACAAAATCCACCTGCTGCAAGCACCTGCAATCTTTAAAACACCTGGGGCATACTTGGGGACCACTAGTTACTAGATTATGTTCGTTCTATGGGTGTAGGCGAGAGACACTTTAGTCTAGATTAACAGAAGTCATAGTTAGTCATAGTGATAAAACAGTGTGGATGAGCTACTTTGAGAACTTCTATAAATAAGGCACTTTTGTCTGTTGGCATATATAAAGTACTGGTCTCTTTGCTTGATTCTTCCTGCGGAGCATTACACAGATCTACTTACCTATATAATAATTTGCTATGATCTCTCCTGTCTCCAACATGCAAGCACAGTGCATACCAACGGCTCCCATCACAAGGGAGACAGGACAGACAGCAGAAGAGCAGGCTGGCTACCAGGAACAGTTTAAGGGGTCTAGTATTTACTAAGCAGTGTTAGGAGACAAAGTGAAAGGAGATAAGGTGCCAGCCAATCAGCTCCCAACTGTCATTTTTGAAACACAGCCTGTGAGATGGCAGTTAGGAGCTGATTGGCTGGCACCTTCTCATTTCACTTTGTCTCCTAACAGTGCTTAGTAAATAGACCCCTAAGTATGGGAGTGGGGGCGACAGAGCAGGGAGCCTGGTGAACAGGACGGAGAGGAGCAGGGGGGGGGATTGGCAGCATTTAGAGCGGGGTGGGGACAGGGCCAAGGTGACCCAGGTCCCTTTACTAGTGGTCAATAAATAAACAAAATAAACCACTTGTGGATGTTATACATAGTTTTTCTAATAAAAGAAAACTAGGCCAAGTAAAAATAAAATCATATAGATTCTGTCACATTCAGGCAGTAAATTGCACAGTATTCACAAAGTAGACTTTATGGCCGCTCACCAGCATCTTTAAGCCATTCATCGTAAAAGAGTACTGCTCTTGATGTTAGGTCCTTGAAGGCCATGGTCACTTGTGTTCTGTAAAAACAAAAATTGTATAAGTTGACCCTCTTAGAATAGTAAATGTAGAGATTAGTCAGTTGTTTCAATTATAACAGCCCATGGATACTTCAGAACTCCAGGCTCTAGGGCGACATTTCATTACACCTCAGAAGCCGTAGAAGGTTACCACTGCGGCAGTGACTGTCATGACCCCATGACCTTGGTTGCACACGCCTCCTTAAGGCCATGCAGGACATTACTGAGGGAGGAGGAACTGCAGAATAGATATTTGCAATACAAATTGTTGCTATTTGACACATAGGCTGAAATTCACAACTTTAGCCATTCACAACCTTCTTTAGCAACAACTGTATCCATGAAAACAATTACTGCTGTCTAGGTTCTTTCCATAGCTACAGATGTTGCTGAGGAAGGTCAGTTGTGTATCTAGTATTCTACTTTTTTATTTTTGTGAGCATAAAGAAAACTGGTTATCCGAGACTTACACTAAACTGGTTCCGCAGAAGCTGCATAGTTCACAATACTGACATGTTTAAAACGCTCAGCATTCTTTACAGTGGACTCTTCCTACAGTAAAATACTTAACATTTCATAATTTTTTGTCACTGCTACACAGGATAGATAGATCTATCATGCACTACTGTAAAGGATATGGATATTAGTAGTCACACAGTAGTCCTGACAGCATATAAGCAGAAGGCTGTAGCCAGAGTACATTTATACAAGTCTCAGAAATCCTCAGTGACTTAATATAAGGAACAAACCTCCCCATCTATTTTAATAAGAATTTCATATGATTTAACGGCATATACAATTGGCTGCGAGGTTTTGCTGGCAAAAAATTACGCAGACCTAGCAAACAATTTTGGATTACCGCGGGTATGCACAGTCCCGATATTTACAGCATCCAATTAAAAAATGAAAAAAATAAATAGGTTGCTGGGTTTTTTGCAGGCAAAATCCTGTGAGAGGGGAATTTTTCATTTCAGTCAGCCTGCAGATGGCTGCCGAGGTGGGGAGTGGGAGCAGTGTAGTGTGTTTGGGTACAATGTAGTGTAATCTCTCTTGCTTACTTTTTAAAAAGCATTTCAGGGAGATTGTGAAAGTAGCATCTATGAGCGCGGCGGTAAAGTGGACGTGTACTGCTACATGAGAGATGTGCCATTAAATTGAATATAAATGAGCCTCAAATAAGTTAGTAAAATCTACTTGTTGATGAAAACACACCGATACTTCTCAGAAAATGCATGTAGCCGTAGGGATCATTGTGCCTTATAACCAATGCAGGAAAGGGGACAAGATGCACTCAGGGATATTGCTAGACTCTTCAGGGAGAGTGGGAGATCATTAGGGAGACTCTCTGAAATAGTAACAATGAGGGAGAGTTGGCGAATGTAGTGTGTGGGAAGTTTGTGCAGAGTGAGGGGTAGTGTAGGTAGTGTGTGCGAGGAGCATGTGCAGTGTAGTGTGTGTCGGGTGTGTGCAGAGTGAGCGGTAGTGTGTGGGGAGTTGGTGCAGTGTAGTGTAGTATGTGTGAGGAGTGTGTGCAGAGTGAGCGGTAGTGTAGGTAGTGTAATGTGTGCCAGGCGCGGGTAAAGGGGTGTGGCCTAATTGTGGGAGGCATGACCACGCCCCATTATGAGATAAAAAGCATTTTTTTGCAGCCAGCACTGCGCGCTGGGGAGGGAGGGGGGGCACGCTGAGATCCCCTCAGCCCGGAACATAGCCAGTGGGGGGCCGCAACCATTGTGATCGCCCCCCACAGGCATAGGAGACTGCTATGGCTGCTGCTTAGCAGCCATGAGCAGTCTCCCAGTGCAGCCCAGCACACAGCAGCGTGTGCTGGGCAGCATTGATGTAAGAGGGGAAGGTGCGGCACTGGGTCCGGGCCCCCTGCCAGGCCTCTCCAGGAAGCCAGCCTGAGTAATTAGTACCTGCTTCTCCCTCCTCTCAGCACCCCTGTGTGCCAGTGTAATGTAGTGTAGTGTAATGTGCGTGGGGAGTGTGGGCAGAGTGAGCGGTAGTGTAATGTGTGTGGGCAGAGTGAGCGGTAGTGTAGTGTAATGTGTGTGGGCAGAGTGAGCAGTAGTGTAGTGTAATGTGTGTGGGCAGAGTGAGCGGTAGTGTAGTGTAGGTTTTGTGTGTGGGGAGTGTGTGCAGTGTAGTGTAGTGTGTGTGGGGAGTGTGTGCAGAGCATACATGCCTACTCTCCCAATTTGGCCAGGAGCCTCCCAAAAATCGGGTGCCGCTCTCAGACCCCCGGAAAAGTAGGCAAGCCTCCCGGCCCCTCCCTGCAATGCATCCCCAAACATCGGCAGTGGTGGGGCTGATAACGATGACGCGATTCGGCGAGAATCACATGACCCCGCCCCCTGCTCCATAATGCCACAAATCTCAGTATTGTGTAGTAGGGAAGGGGCTAAAATGATGCGAGTATGTGGATCCGCCCCTAGCCCCACCTCTAAACAGTGTGTAATGTCCCCGGTCACCCCCCTTTTACCGCCCCCGCCCCCCTGGATGCTCCCTCCCGGAAGGGGCAGCCAGGATATCGGCATGTATGGTGCAGAGAGAGCGGTAGTGTAGGTAATGTGTGTGGGGTGCAGTGTAGTGTAGTGTGTGCAGAGTGAGCGGTAGTGTTGGTAATATATGCAGGGTGCAGTGTAGTGTGTGCAGAGTGAGCGGTAGTGTAGGTAATATGTGCGGGGCGTAGTGTAGTGTGTGCAGAGTGAGCGGTACTGTAGTGTTGGTAATGTGTGCGGGGAGCTGGGGCAGTGTAGTGTGTGTGTGTGTGTGTGTGTGTGTGTGTGTGCAGAGAGCAGTAGTGTAGTTTAGGTAATATGTGCGGGGTGTAGTGTAGTGTGGGTGCAGAGTGAGAGGTAGTGTAGGTAATGTGTGCGGGGTACAGTGTAGTGTGTGTGCGCAGTGTGAGAGGTAGTGTAGGTAATGTGTGCGGGGTACAGTGTAGTGTGTGTGCGCAGTGTGAGAGGTAGTGTAGGTAATGTGTGCGGGGAGCTGGGGCAGTGTAGTGTGTGTGTGTGTGCAGAGAGCAGTAGTGTAGTTTAGGTAATATGTGCGGGGTGTAGTGTAGTGTGTGCGCAGTGTGAGAGGTAGTGTAGGTAATGTGTGCGGGGTACAGTGTAGTGTGTGTGCGCAGAGTGAGAGGTAGTGTAGGTAATGTGTGGTTGGTGCAGTGTACTGTAGTGTGTGCATGCAGAGTGAGAGTTAGTGTAGTGTTGGTAATGTGTGCGGGGTGCAGTGCAGTAGAGTGTAGTGTATGTGCAGAGTGAGAGGTAATGTGTGCGGGGACCTGCTCTGGAGGCTCTCAAAAAAAAAAAATTCAAAACTCCGCACCCAATTGAATACCAAAAATCTTGCACCAATGGAAATAACCCTGTGTGAGATTTTCGGTAAACTCGTACCTAACTGGATATGCCCCTTAAATAGTTTCAAAGATTTGCCAGATCATCTAGCCTTGTATCATGTGTTTTATGTATGCAGGTATATAAATAAAACGTCTTAGTGCAGGTTATAAGTCCCTCATAGCAATTACTCAATGACTCGTGGCCGCCAGTAAGTGTGGCTATTATACTGCACTTACAGTACCTCCGGACTTGCACAGAGGTGCATACAAAAATGTACCAGTCCGAGGCGAGATCAGGCCGCGAGGGTGGCACATTGCGGCGCCATTGGTGGTGTTACCACGATGTTACAAAGGTCATTTGTCCCCTTCGCTCTAACTGAATTGTCCCCATAATGTGCATTTTATACTTCCCTTGGTTAAAATAATTATGAATAAATTGATTGCATCCTTATCTACAGTATATATGCTTATCGGATATTGCCTCAAGTAGTCATACCCGAGCAATTGCTACCAATTTATACATATGTAGTCATTATTCTATAAAGAATTCAAAATGCTATTTCTATATTTTCCATGTCAAGGTCTGTCCATTGCATTAACCACAATACAGCAAAAAACATTATCTAATAATTGTACTACTTAAACCTCAGGCAGTGAAAATTAATTAACTTATAAACAAGAACAAAACAAGACAAACTTGGTCTTTGTGACGTCAAAGTGTAAAGTGAGATTATTTGCAGAACAGTAATTTGGAGTATTAAAATACAGGATTAAACCAGCAGAGTTCTTTTTCAGTGTCTGATATTACCTTGTAAGAATGAAAACACACTGTATATCCTGGAAGGGAGTATTCTAGTACTGGGCTGTGCCAGGCCCCTCTGTTTGCTCACTGTGCCTAAGACGCTTGCTATTATTTTTATAGTAATGGGCAAATGAGGTTAATATGAACAGTGATCAACTAAAACAAAAAATAAATAAATAAAGGATGACTCAACAATGTTCCAACAAGGAAAAACAAAACCGTCATATTGGATGAAGAAATTGTTGCGTATAATTGATCAGATTCAGACATAAAAATTCACATGACAATATTTAATACACTGCAAAGCAAAAGGATAATAAATACTACAATTGAAAAAAAAAAAAAAAAAAAAATTATATTATATATATATATATATATATATATATATATATATATATATATATATATAACAAATTGTAACAGGCTCAGATAAATAAGGACACGCGACAGGCAAGTTCCCAGTTTCCTAGTGTCTTTTAATGGAAGAAGACACTGCTATTTAGCAAATACACATTGCAGCCTGGAAAAGCAGGCCTAGAAATTAAATAGGTCAACTCAAATAACCCAGCACCAAAGTCTCTAGAGTTCAGTCTGCTGCCATGGAATGCAGCCACCTCCTGCCATGCTTTCCAGCACAAATATTCAGTCGGTCCCTGGCACTAATCACACTCTGCCTACTCGCTGGCCGCTATTCGGCATAAGTGCCCAGAGCATTGGGTAAATGAAAGTTTTAAACTCATCCTGTCCTCAGACGTTCCCAAACACGCTCCTCAAGGCACCCCAACAGTCCAGGTTTAAGAGATATCCTTGGTTGAGCATAGGTGGTTAAATCAAATTGACTGAGGTACTAATTAGGCATACTTGACTACGCTCCCGGCCATCTGGAAAAGTAGGCGTCTCCCACACCCTACTCCACAGCACGTACTCCTCAGCGGCCCTCCCTCCGCCCGCACCTCCCCTTGCAACCACCCACATACAGAGCAAAGGTGGGTGCTCCGGAGGGGTGGGCACGATGAATCAATTTGCGATTAGCCCAGCTCCCCGCTATACAATACCTGTTTTCTCTGCACTGTACAGCGGGGACAGAACCACGATGAAGCAATCGTGCCGCCACGACCCCTGCACCACCCACTTTCCCGCCCACCGCCTCTGTAGTCCAGGCTGCCCCCTCCCGGAGGGTGGACAAAGTAGGTAAGTATGCAATTAGGTCACCTGTTATCTAGCATGGATATCCTTAAAACCTGGACTGGTAGGGTGCCTTGAGGATCAAGGTTTGGGAACCTCTGGGTTACCCATGTAAAAATTAATTGTCCCCCCTCTCCCAAATCTTAATAACTGGTTGTGTCACCTTTAGCAGCAGCAACTGCCATCAAATCCAATAACTGCAGATTAGTCTTTCGCATTGCTGTGTAGAAAATTTTGGACCACTCTTCTTGAAGAATTGCTTTAATTCAGCCACATTGGAAAGTTTTCAAGCATGAACTGCCCATTTACAGTCCTGCCACAGCATCTCAATTGGATTCAAGTCAGGACTTATTTTGAGCCATTGGGAAGTGGACTTGCTTTTCTGCTTTGGATCTTTGTTTTGCTGTATATCCCAATTGAACTTCAGATCATAGACTAATGACCGACATTCTCCTCCAGAATTTTCTGGGAGAGAGCAGAATTCACGATTCCATCAGGTCACCCAGCTCTTGGCTAGCATCCCCACGGGAGGTAGTGTCAGGATGCCGGTGCTCAGAATGCCAGCGTGGAGTCCCAACACCAGTCAGAATCCCGGTGCCAGTATCCCGTCGGTAGGTAGTGGGATGAGGGTTAGGAACTAGGGGTGGATTAGGCACTATGCAGGGGGGAAGTTAGGTTTAGCGTGCAGAAAGAGGACTTGGGGTAGTGTTAGGATACTTAAACAGGTGTCTGAATTCTAACCCTCTCAGCATGCAGACGTCGGGATTCTGAATGCCAAGATCCTGAGCGACGGCATCTCATACCCAACCCCATCCCATCACACTACCACTAGGTTTGACTGCTGATTAACCATTTAGTTGCCGGTGGGCAGATTAACGCTTTCCCATAACGCCCCAGCTGCTGCAGAGTGGCAGGGCATGCTGTGACTTATTGTACATGTAGGTAGCTACTGGGGGGGGGGGGGGGGGGAAGATCGCTGGCCCTCCAACCAACCTGGATAAGTAGTACTCATACCCCCCTCCCGATAATAGCCGTTCTGGCGAAGAGCTGGAAGCTGACATTATCACACTGCTTCCTGGTATGGGTCCCCCACAGCCGCCGGCTGGCACATGCATTATCGGGGTCAGATAAAATAGCCATAGGCTACTATAGGTTAGCAACATCTGCAGAGGCCAGTCTATATCGGGGCCAAGCTAGTTTGGTTATACAGCAGCCCCCATAGACACCTATCGGGGCTGTATTTGCGTTCAAAAGTAGAAGGACCGCGGCAGATACTGTATCTGCAATTTCTCCATGGTGCATCTGGGGGACCCTTAATAATTGCATGTACCCCCAAAAACAGCAGTTTTCGGGGGATATCCCACAAATATTGATGATTAAATATACACCTATATTTACACCTATGTTATTGCCATAGAGGTAGTGTCCACATTAATACTTATGAGTGTTTGTGATTATTCAGTATAGAGCTTTTTGGTTCTATGGGGTTGCTATATTATGCGATTTGTCAAGCTCCGATATCTAACGACAATTTACCCATTACAGCCTATGGGCTAAAAAACCCACAATTTACCGGGAGAGGGATCCATAAGATCTCCACATGCACAGTAGTGCGGTCAGCCTCCAAACGAGAAAGTAAAGTTATTGCATTAGTGATCACTGTATTTTTACACATCTCAGGGACGGGCTCCTATTGAAAGCCCTGTCCCTGCATGATGGTTTATTTTTTGTATCATACATCCCGACAGTACATTTTTTTATTGCCACGACAAAAAATTATAATTCTAGGGTCTAAAACTAAACAATTAATAAAATAAGCCCCTTAGCCAGTAGCCAATTAATCTACAAGTATGCTTCTGGATTGTGGCAGAAACACACAAAGGGAGAACATATAAACCCCACATAATCAGGGTTCTGGAAATGAATTCATGACCCCAGCGCCATGAGGCTGCAATGCTAATCACATGCATACACACACGCGCAAGGAACAGACCACATATTGCCAACACACAAAGTTTATTTTTACAACAGACATTAGGGGGTAAATTTACTAAAGTGAGAATTTTTAGAAGTGAGTTTTAGAAGTGCTTTTGCCCATAGCAACCAATCAGATTCTACTTAACATTTAACTAGCACCTTCTAGAAGATAATAGCTAGAATCTGATTGGTTGCTATGGGCAACATCACTTTTAAAACTCACTTCTAAAAACTCTCACTTTAGTAAATTTACCCCTTGGGGTCAATCCAATTGTCCGCGAAGAATTAGAGTTGCTGTTGCCATGGCATTAAAACGCCAGCAATGGCACCGCATCTCGACACTCCTCGCGACCCACTCAGACCCAATTCGCACAATTTTACTTGCAGCCCTTTGTCTGCAAGCACTTTTCGTGCGAGTTTGGGCTGCCGTAAAATGCGACTGTTGCCGCGATGACACGCACCTGCGAGATCACGGCCAATTGGATCGACCCCAGTGACTGGATCAGTTTTTGTGTTGTACACTATAAAAACCCTAACAATGCGATTAAAATCTTGATCAGAGCTGTCCTTTGCTATAGGAGGACTTCTGTGCATGATACGCGCCGCAGGGGACACTGGGAGGGACCAGATTGAATCCCTCTCAGAAGGAAATCCGAAAAGAAGTCCATAGACTACTATTATTAGGCAACGCCATCTAAAGATGGTGTAGCCCACCAAGTCCAAGCTCCTGAATGTATCACATGCCGGAGCTTGGTACATATGGAAATGAGGCATACGTGCCTACCCTCCCGATTTGGTCGGGAGCCTCAGGAAAGTCGGGTACTGCTCTCGACCTCCTGGGAGGACAGGCATTCCTCCCACAATTACCCACCCCTCCTATCCCCCCCGCAATTACCTTAGAAACTCCCGCAGCAGGGAGGGGGGTGGGGGCGTTGACGCGAATCACATCATTTTGGCCCTGCCCCATGCTTCACAATGCCTGTAATATCGGCATTGTGTAGTGGGGGCAGGGACAAAATGATGCAATCGTGTGTCCCCGCCCCATCGACAAATATGCATCTGGCCAGGCCCGCCTCCTCGCGATGGTCATGCCCCCTGTCATGCCGATCTGGCTGCTCCCTCCCGGAAGGGGCAGCCAGAAAGTCGGCAAGCCTGGAATGAGGCCAAAACCCTGAAAACTTTTAAGCTTTAGTACTGTACATCCCGCCCATAGAGAGCCAGAGAGAGAAAACCATATACTTTCCAGTTTATTTTTTTTCTTTTTAATTTCAAATGTAATGTAAAAACCATAAGGAGCCAAAAAGGAGATTGAAGAAAAAGTTAAGAGAAATGAGGCAACTCCAGCCCTCAGCTCACATCCTCACGCCTATAGGGAACTGGTTCAACCAGTCAGGCAGGATTGGGCAGTATCCAACACTTTCTATCCTTAGGGATAGTTGCGCAAGTTTCTTCTTAGCGGCTTTTGAGTGTCAGTAGTAATAGTTTATTGTTATACATTCAAATGTAGAGAACAATTAATATATGGAGCAGTTGTTCTGTTCCGGCAAAGTGTGTTGAGCAGGGTGCCACGGGGCACAGTTTTGGAACCACTGGTGTAGAGTAGTACACTTTCTAACCACAATGTATTCTAAAAGTCAAAGAGCATATTGTCTAATCTCCCACAACGGCCAGGGCTCCTGAAAATCAGGGCCATGATTATGCAATACGCGCTGCCACACACCCCCACACTGCCTGCTATGCCCTGAGGGGGCAGTCAGAAAGTTGGCAACTATGCTAAAGAGTTCTGTGACAATATAACCACACAGTGCTGTAGACAGGTCAGGTATTTCGAGGATGCCTCGATTATCAATTTTTAATTATATGGCACCAGCAAATTCAGTGGTTTTTAATTGGAACTAGTGGCGGATTTTGCCTAGGGGCTGCAGCTCCCCCAGTAAAATCCGCCACTTCAGTGTAAAGTCAGTGCAGTCCGTGACTGCACTCTACACTACTGTGACTGACAGTGGCTTCCTATTGGAAGCGCCACGTGCCAGTCAGATATACACCAGGCAGCCCCAGGGGGAGGTGTCTTCTCCCCCTGGGACTACCAGTGCGGGCTGCTATTAGCAGAGAGCGGCTTCCAGTGGGAAGCGGCTACTCTGCTTTTACACCAGCCCTAACCAGCTCCTACGGGCTGCAGACAATACAGCCCTTTGGAAGCTGGTGACAGGCACTGGGAGCCACGCGTGCACATGACAGATTGACACCGGGACCCGCATGAAGAAGAGGTGAGTGATGCTCGTTTTTAGTGGCGGCAGCCCCCCTCATCTAAGAGGGTAGGAGCTGCCCCTGACTAACCATAATAGTTTATAATACTAGAGTTAATTATTCCTTATAATTAGGTTTCTGTTTTTTGTTTTTTTTTACCCATACACAAATAAAATATACAGTATATACACCAATCAACCTCATGCTGCCAAAAAAAGCTCTGACCCGTTCCAGGGGGTGCACACTGCACACCCTACACCCATATTTTTAATACTTACCTCTGCGGAGTCCCACATCGGCAATATCAGCGCTGTACATTCAATCAGGAAAATGGCCAAGCAGCCATTTTCCTGGAGTTTTGCGCATACGCAGTAAGGAAATCACAGGGAATATGGCTGCCGCGCCATTTCCCCGGTGACCTGCGCATGCACAGTAAACTCTGGGCACCGACTAGCGCCCACGGTCTACTGCTGCGCTCTGTGTTGGAAAGGGAGAGAGAGTGTCCCTGGACATGAACTGCACACTGGCTCCCCTCCTCTGTTAATGCGCCCCTGGTTAGCAGCAGAGCCTTTAAGTGCTGTAAAAATTGTGAGGTGGGGCCTCCATGGCTCGGACTTGTTTTTCCAGCACATCCCACAGATGCTCGATCAGATTGAGATCTGGGGAATTTGGAGGCCAAATCAACACTTTGAACTCTTTGTCATGTTCCTCATACCATTCCTGAACAATGGCCCTGATTCAGAGCCGGACGCTCTGACCAGAGTGCTCGCTCTGAATCAGGGCCCACCTCCATAAATATGGAGCGTCCTCCTGGACGCTCGTATAGCTGTGGGTCACCACCCACAGCATATACGAGCGTGCAGGGTGATGGTCGCGATGGTCTTGACCATCGCGACCATCGCCGCTGCGAGCAGAAGCCTGCGGCCGGCTTCTGACGGTAGGTGTTCCCTTGGGAACGCCTCGTCTGGGAGGGCCGCCCAGCAAAGGGGGCATGCTGTCAATCAACATCGACAGCACGCCCCCTTTGATCAGACACAACAAGCGAAGGAAAGTCCTTCGCTCGGCGCGTCTCGCGCATGCGCACGACGGAGCTCCCTCCGTCATGCGCAGTGCAGACCATCGACCCACTTGCGAGCGGCCAGCCGCTCGCGAGTGGGTCTGAATCAGGCCCAATGTTTGCAGTGTTGCATGGCGCATTATTCTGCTGAAAGAGGCCACTGCCATCGGGGAATACCGTTGCCATGAAGGGGTGAACTTGGCCTGCAACAATGTTTAGTTTGGTGGTACGTGTCAAAGTAAAATACACATGAATACCAGGACCCAAGGTTTCTCAGCAGAATATGGTCCAGATAATCACACTGCCTCTGCCGGCTTGCCTTCTTCCCATAGTGCATCCTGGTGCCATTTCTTCCCCAGGTTCTCTTTTTCCCACATTTCTGATACACATGCCATAAGCCTCCCACATGTCTGAGTGTGTGGAAATCTTATAGCAAGTACATAACTGTAAGAAACTTGTGGCCATTTACGATGTTTTCCCCCAGCCCGTGTACAGGGTCCCAAACCAGCATCTTGCCTAAAGCCCCATAGGACCTTCAGCTGGCACTGGAAAGAGGGCATCTCTGTCTAACTATGCTTGGTGATAGGTACCAAACACTACCAATTCGGGTCCCTCCTCAGCATTAGGGGGGCCTCCCACACTTTCCTGGGAGTCCAATTCCCTCTCAATAACTTGATGCACTCCTCCAATATAGTTTCAATTCATCTTCCTATTGTTTTATCATCACTAATTGAAAAGGTATTGGAGCTTGGTAGGAAACCAGTCTTTTAGGGGATTACCCTAGCATGTCCACTAGTGCCCTGACATCATAGGGCTCAGTACTTAGGATCATAAAATAGAGAATTAATGTGATGCTGCTATAATAAAAACAGCATTTGGCTTATAGATCAGGATGGCATTAATAAACGATCATAAAAAAAAAATACCATATATTTTTAGTGCACATCCCTTGGCACAGTGGGCCTGATTCAGAGCAAGACGCTCTGACCAAAGCGCTCGCTCTGAATCAGGGCCCTCCTACCTAAACTTGGAGCGGCCTCTTGGACGCTCGCATAGCTGAGTCTCGCTGCCGCAAGCCCTGGAGTGATTTTGGCTCTATCAGAGCCAAAATCACTCCCACTGACATCACTACTGATGTCAGTGGGGCCGGACCCAGACGGTAGGCGTTCCCATGGGAACGCCTCCGTCTGGAAGCCACGCCCCCAGCACGCCCACCAAAGGGGACGTGCTGTCAGTCACCATCGACAGCACGCCCCCTTTGGTGCGAGACCCCGAGCAACGGCTACCCCGTCGCTCGCCGGGTCTCGCGCATGCGCACGACGGAGCTCCCTCCGTCATGCGCATTAGGGCACCATCGACCCGCTTGCGAGCTTCCTGCGCTCGCGAGTGGTCTGAATTAGGCCCTGTGTGTCAAAATGCAATTGCAACCTTCAGTTCACATTACATATGAGCAGTTTGTGTTTTGAGAAAAGCAAACATACTCGAACTTAAGGACGCCACTGGGGTTAAATATCACTCTGCAGACTCCTCATCAGATTTAAATAAATATAAGTGGAACCATCATAGCCAGTGCAATTTTTCTGCAGGGACAAACAGAAACTCAGGGCCTGATTCAGAGCCGGACGCTGTGAAAGAGCGCTCGCTCTGAATCAGGGCGTTTTTTTTTTTGTTTGTTTTTTGGAGCGGCCTCCTGGCCGCTTACATAGCTGTGGGTGACCACCCATAGCTATAGCGAGCAGCCAGGTTGATGGTCGAGACCATTGTGACCATCGGGCTTGCGACGAGACCCTTGTTGTAGGGTCTCGTGGCCGCAAGCCTCAGAGAGCTTTCGGCTCTAACAGAGCTGGAAGCTCTCCCACTGACATCACTGGTGATGTCAGTGGGGCCGCCCCCAAACGGCAAGCGTTCCGTTGGGAACGCCTCCGTTTGGCTGGCTACCCCCCCCCCGGCCCGCCCACCAAAGGGGGCGTGCTGTCACTCACCATCAACAGCTCGCCCCCTTTGGTGCGAGACCCGGAGCACCAGTCGCTAGCCGGGTCTCGCCCATGCGTACGACGGAGCCGGCTCCATCGTGCACATGCCCAGTGGGCAAACATCGACCCGGTTGCGAGCGCTCAGCGGTTGCGACCGGGTCGGAATCAGGCCCTCAGTCCCTGAACCGCTCATTAACCAAAAGAAGAAAGAGGGTGGGCGCTTCAATAATGTTCTGATGACATGGAGCTAAAAGCAACTCACCAAGAAGGGGTGGCTTAAAGACTGGTGCAAAAGTACAGAAAGAACTGATAAAAGTCACTGGAAGTATATTTAATACCTCAATAAGAAATAACTAAAATAAAGTGCATATAAATGGTATAACAAAAATAAGTATGCATGCTATATCGAACACATTTGGAAATAAATAAGAAAGGGATATCCCTCTCATTAACTATGACATAATGTTCTGGGACAAAATGTATTTACCATAAGATAAGTGTTTATATATAATAGAGTTCATTGTAGCATCCTGCACCTGTCACAACTCGTGCAGTTCCTCTTTTCTATCTGTGGTGACGCTCTCTGCTCTAGTTCTTCTAGAACACTTTGGTCTGTATCTCAGCCGTTTGTTGCATTAGACAACCTGGCCTCCTGGCACACTGAACTGGCCTCCACAGGCAACCTGGTCTCCTGGCTTGGCTTGGCTTTGCTTAGCTGCCAGAGCCACACCTGGGCTGTATCCTGCGGGCTACAGATATAGTAGGTGTGGTCACAGCCCTTTTTAAACTGGCTTGGGCAGATTCCACCATAATACAGAATCAGTGGCTCACAAATATTGTCCTAGCCTCATTCTACCGAATACATAGATAGAAGACAGTTATAATATCATAAGCGAAACTTGGGTGCAAAAATGTACTGTATGTTCCCCCTTGTGGCAGATTTAAACAGACCACTGGAACACCAACTGTACGCATGTAGGAGAGGGGTTAATGGTTGGTGACCATGGGCTCCATATACACCTAAGCTGGTCTTTTTTTTATCATCAATCATAACCTGGGCAGCTGACTGCAGGTGTAATCTACATATTTCACCATTCACAAACCTATATCTAGTATCACGGTACACACCTGCAAAGTGGAAACTTCCCTCTAGATAACAATGATTGACGTCAAGAATCTCAACCACACTTCTCTCCTCTGTTGCTGATAAACACAGATCATCTACAGAACATGTGTTAAAAGCAAATGGGTAGCTTGACTACTCAGTCTTGTTTGAGTACTTGACTTGGAATCGGTATGAAATACCACCGGCCGCATGGCCGGCGGTTCGATTCCCGTCAGCGGCAGCCTGACAGGAGCAGAGTGCGATGCAGCGGAAGCCCGACAGCGCTGGAAATCCCGATCGTGGATAGGTAAGTATCCACTAACCTAACAACCCTAACCCTCCTTAGGGGCGCCTAACCCTAACTTCCCCCCCAAGTGCCTAACCCTAACCCCAAGTCCCCCCCCCCCGGGGGTGCCTAACCCCAAGTCCCCCCCCCCCCCGGGGGTGCCTAACCCCAAGTCCCCCCCCCCCCCCCGGGGGTGCCTAACCCCAAGTCCCCCCCCCCCCCCGGGGGTGCCTAACCCCAAGTCCCCCCCCCCCCCCCGGGGGTGCCTAACCCCAAGTCCCCCTAGCCTATCCCTAACCCTCCCGTGGGGGTGCCTAACCCTAAGTCCCCTCCGGGAGCCCTAAACCAAACCCTCCGCCCCCCGCGGCTGTCCGCTCGCGGTGCCCGGCATCACTACGATCGTGATGCCGGGCGGCGGTCTCCCGGCGTCGGGGGAAATGCGGGCGTCTACATCTAGACGCCCGGCATTTCACCCTTGCCGTGATAAGACAGTCGGGAAGCCGATTGCCGGCTGCCGGTATTTAGGCAGTCGGCTTCCCGATTGCCTCCCCTTGACTTTATGGTTTAATTAACACTTTGTTCAGATATATCACTTCCTCAGTAACCATGACATTAGCCACTTATGTGGTGTTCAGCCAACATTCCAAAAACAATGCAAGTATGCCTCAGTGATGTCACTAATTCTAAAGGAATAGATAGGATAGATGTTGGTCCAGACCATAAGATACTGGTAGGCAAAAGGTACACAATAAAAGGGCAACCAAACAGAAATAAAATAACTTACTTCTGATTACTCTACACTCTAAAGCTGCATACACACACACACACACACACACACACGCAACGATGTAAGTAATGAACAATTTTCGTTCAGTTTTTCCCCTTGAAAAAGTGAACGAAAATCGTTTTACAAAGTAGTTGGTTTTACTTTACTTAAACTATTTTCTGGGTGTTGAAGGAAAAATGTTGCAACTTCTATTGAAAATCGTTCAGTTGGCCAGTCTGACAACTACAAATCGACAAACGTGAACACACATGAACGATAATAGTTTATCCTTTTACACTAAACGATTTTTTGAACGATAACGACGTCGTTATAGTTAAATCATTCAAAAAATCGTTGTGTGTACACACCTTTAGTGATGTATTCACTTTTTTATCATTAACGGCCTATGTATTAATAATCGTGCCACTGTCACCATTAACAGTCAGTACCGCAACAGATATTTTAATATCCCCGCTATGTACGGTACTAAAGTTAACTTGCAGGGACTGTGTCATATGTATAAACAAAACCCCTATTCCTGGCAGTGTTTCATTTTAATTTCCATATTTGGATAAATTAAGATCATTTGGATATAAAATTGTCTGCATATTAAGTGTTTCTAATTTCCTCTAAGAGGATCTAATTATTTCAGTTCTGGTCTTTATACCGGCCACGAATATTGTGTGTGTGTTGGTTTGTATTTTACAGTGTAATAAATGCCGTTAGCCTGACGGACAGCACTTCTTTGCACTTTTGATATAATTAACAGTGTGGTGCAGTGTTGAGACTTACTATTAATGGGCCTGATTCACAGCTGTACGGTATTGCATAGCCGCTGCTTCTTTGTACGCAGCAGCTGTGCAATACCGTACAGCTGTCGCAGAAGACGTCTAAGGACAAAAGACGCCTCCTGCCTGCAACGTAGATCTGAGTGCTGCATCCTAGCGTAAGCTTACTCGGACTGGCCGCCGGAACTGTACAGCTAGGGCCAAGAAATCTGTTGTAAGACGCGGACCTGGCCTTGGCACGCCTACAAAACGCGGCAACGCGCTCCCGTGTTGTAAAATGAACCACATCGTCGCCTCTAGCCACCATTGAATGGCAACAGCATGTTAATCATGCTAAGGCTTAAAAGGTACTGTGAGCGATCTCGCAGACACTGATCGGCATACAGTACGTGCCAAACAGTAACCATCGGTGATGTACGCAAACCATTGGGTTTGCATACAGCCCAATGTTCTCAGCAATATATAGCGGTCACTGCAATGTTCTCTATATTATGGGGTGGTCACTGTGATACTCTGTGGTGTGTGAGGTAGCATAGTACAGGTAGCAATACATACAGTACCTTTGAGTATTGAGACAGTTGAGCCTGCATGCTCCTTTCAAAAGTGAAGACACCCCAGAATTAAAGCATAAATGCAGCAGGCACTCGCTGGCACCTTAATGTAATGGGACTAAAAAATGGGTTTTGCCCTCACCCTATAAACATTTAAGTCTTTCCAATGTTGATGGCTGTATCCAAGCAAACCAAGGGTGATAACCATCTACAGGGGGTTGGGGCTGAGCCAGTGGCGGAACTCCAGGAGGCAATGGAGTCACTGGCCTTCGGGTGCCAGCTGTCAGGGGGGCACACAGATAAATCCATCTATAACTGCTGCCAGCGGTTTTAAATGGATCTGTTCAGGGGTAGATTGGATAGCAGGAAAGTTCCCGCTAGGCTGGTCCTATAGCTCCCTCAGCCAATCCGACTCACACTGCTGGCCGGCAGCCATGTTTCCGGTACTTGTGTCCCATTTGGAATGCAAACCGGAAGTTAGCATATGCTTTGGCTAGCAGGCACTTCCGTGTGCCGCTAGCCAAGAGCAGAGGTCCTCGCACGGCAGCTCCAGCCACCGGAGATTTCATGGCCTTGATTAAGCTGTTCCGCCAATGGGGCAGGGGTACCCTGGGGAAGGTCTACCTGCCAGACAGCATCCTCTGCCTGGCCCCGGGCAAAAGCCTCTTCAACAAGTCTATCCAGGACAGCTGCTTCCTGAACCGCACCATGCAGGTGAGCTGCCCTCTCAACCTGCTGTTGTGCTTGCCACCCCTGGCCTCCCTGTGTCTGTACGTCACTCCTTGTATATGACCCCTCTCTGCTGTCATTTGTGTACTGTGCTGTATGTAGAGTGTGTGCTCTCTGCTGCCATGTCTTTACTTTGCAGTGTGTTCTCCCTGCTGCCATCTGTGTACTGTACAAATGTGTGTGGGGGGGGGGGGTACTCAGTAGTATGGTATGCTGCTATTGGGAGTAAGGAATCTTCCTATCCCTCAGTACCTATAGAAATGTAAAGAAATGCCCAGCACATCACCAAAGCACATGTGATGTATGTGCCTTTTGGTGCAGTCCAATACCAGTATATAAAACACTTGACGTGACAAAACATATAAGGTTAAAAAAAGAAATTGTGTTTTATTGTTTCCTGTAGGGGCCAAAGTGTTTGTTTCTTTTCCTGTGGGGGCTGAAGTGTATTTTTTTTTTCTTGTGGGATGTTATTCATCTGTTCATGCGTCCGAGTTGGGATGACTGGAGAGACACTAGGGGGGGAATGTCTGGAAAGACACAGGGGGCCAGCTGGAGATAGAGATACATGGGGCGGGGAGGCTGGATCAAGCTGGAGCCTACGTGGGGAGGGGGCACCACCACCTGTTTTACATCCGGGCGCCTGGCATGAACTTACGCCACTGGGCTGAGCAGAGTCTTTGCCACAGGTAACAGAAAGCCTAGCTTCACTCCCTGCCTGTGAGTTACATCCCCGGCATATTGGAGGAGTCTTTCAATTGTTTGAAAGACCCCTCTGGGGAATCTGACACTGCGTAGGCGCACAGTGTGAGATTCAGGAGCCAGACGCCGGCTGCGTTAGAGGAATCATAAGATCCCTCTCCTGCGAGAATGCCTCCATAGGCATAAAGAGGTTTCGCCATCAGAGGATGACGTAAACCAATGGGGCCAAACTACGAACAGCTTTGGTTTTCAAGTTTGGTACATAGTGGTCAGATCGCCATCCCCTTTGATAATAACGGAGAAGGATATCTGCACCTATATATAGTCTTTTTGTGAAAACTCCTGCATTAGGCTATTAGTACATAGCGTTGATTCATAAAATTATGCAGAAACTACAGTTTCTGCATAATTTTGTGTAACAAATGCTTTGATAAATAGGCCCCTTAGTCATGGGGCTCTTATAATGTGACGCTTTCTGGTCCATTTTGCAAGACTACATTAATTATTTTCCTATGAAAAGCAACTAAACTCAGAAATAATCTCTGCAATGTTCTTAATGACAAGAAGTCTGGTTGCGCAACAAGATAAAACCTCCCTATCAAATAACTAATCCTTACTTATAGATTTAGCACCTATGACTACCTGAGTACCACCGGTAACTTCTACAAACACATTGTCAGTTATTATCTCTTCTGAAGAACATTATTTGTTTTCGGGTCAACATTTCTTTTAACTCTTTATGGGAGATAGAAAACAATTAGGGGAAAATGGCTAGAAATAAAATTAAAGGAATGTTAGTATTCAATAGCAATGAATACTTTACACAGTTTAAGGTGCATATGTAATAATAATAAAAAAACACATTGTAGTAGTGCTGCTTTTTTTTTATTGTACATTGCAGTGAGGATAATTTTTTACATGATTATCCCTGCTATGTACTAAATGTAACTCGCTGGGACAGTTGTAGTGCACAGGGTCAGATTCAGGAGTCGGACAGAGGCTGCGGGAGAGGGATAGTAAGAACCCTCTCCTGAGAGGATGCCTCCACAGGCATAAAACGGTTTACGCCATCTGTGGACGGCATAAACGACAGGGCCAGACTCAAAAATCCAGTAGGTGTCAGACCGTAGTCCCCATTGATAATAGTGGGGACTGCAGTACTAATCAGACTTTTGCAGTACGAGGGCCAATTGGAAAGTAATGAGACTGGTTCTGTCTGTCCCAAAGGTAGATGTGGCAAGAGCTATGCTGGTTATTGTGAAGGTCATACAGTAAATCAGCAGTCCTGCGGTTGGACTGCCGTAGTCTTCTTTGTTTGGTCACAGCGAGTGGAAGATCTTCGTACGTTTTGTCATGGCGGAAGAAGAAGACAAGTCTGAGATTACGTCAGAGATGTGTGATTGAATTTTGTGTTAAACTTGGAAAAAAAGCGGAAATTAAACTCATGAAATGTTACAGCAAGCATACGTTGGAGAAACAATTAGCCGTGCTGTAGTATTTAGGTGGTGGAAACACTTCAAAGAGGGTAGAACGCGAGTGACTGACTAAGCGCGTTCTGGGAGACCATCCACCGCAGTTACAGATGTCAACATTGCCAAAGCTGCGGAGATGTTGCAAAACATCAGAAGGTTATCTTTATGCAAACCTTCGGCTTCACTTGGCATCTCATTCAAACGGGTTCAGCATATTGTTACAAAGGAACTGAAATTGCATCGCGTGTGCCAGGTGGGTACCCAGAAATCTCACAGAAGAGCAGATGTGACGACGAGTTGAATCGTGCAAGAACACTGTTCGAATGTCGCAGCAGATACCAGATTTCCTGACATCGATTGTGATGTGACACGAAACGTGGATTCATCATTATGATCCAGAGTCCAAACAACATTCCAATGTATGGAAACATACAAATTCACCTCCGGCCAAAACATTTTGTGCGATTCCTTCGGCATGTAAAAAGACAATTAATGGTGACTACAATTAATGGTGACTACTATGCAAACATCCCGAAATCCTATTTGTGAGGAGCCATGAGGAAGCAAACACCACATTTGCTGAAGAAAGTGTGGCTTTTGCTCCAAGACAATGCCCGACCGCATGTTACTGCCAATGCAACAGCAGCACTGACTGAAATGGGACAGAACTGGTACACCCTCCATATAGCCCGGACTTAACGCCCTGTGACTTCTGGCCATTCCCAACCCTGAAGAAACAACTGCGGAGAAAGAAGTTCTCAATAGATGAAGTGAAAAATGCCACAGCTGCAACACTGTGGGACCATTACTTTTGTCCCCTTAAAAAGTGGGAGGCACATATAGAAACCGTTGTAATTCCTACACCGTTCACCTGATTTGGATGTAATTACCCTCAAATTAAATCTGAAAGTCTGCAGTTAAAGCACATCGTGTTTGTTTCATTTCAAAGCCATTGTGGTGGTGAATAGAGGCCAAAATATGAAAATTCTGTCAATGTCCCAATATTTATGCACCTGACTGTAAATTCACTGAATTTCCTACTTTTGAATAAGGTCCGATAGTAATGAAGATTTTTTTACATATTTATACTCCTACGAGACATTACACATATGGCTGTTTGAAGAAGAAAGAAGAAAAAAGATACATTGTGCCGTTGTACGCCGGATCGTTTAGTCTGTATGGC
The DNA here is from genome assembly GCA_031769625.1 of Taudactylus pleione. Classification (NCBI taxonomy): domain Eukaryota; kingdom Metazoa; phylum Chordata; class Amphibia; order Anura; family Myobatrachidae; genus Taudactylus; species Taudactylus pleione. The sequence continues at coordinate 1,478,751 of JAUIMM010000091.1, read as the reverse complement.
AACGCATTGTTACATCGCATCACTGTCTCGCACCGTGGTAAGGTGTTTACCAGGCTTCTCTCAGTGATCAGAGCCACATTAATACAGCTTTGTCCAAAGGGGTTGGGTATGAAAATCCGACGCCGGAACCCCGAAATGACGAATCCCGACAGGGCAAGTAAGTATACTAACTCTAAACTTCTCCTCCTCCCCCCTAACCCTCCCAGGGTGGTGCCCAGTCCAAAGTCCCCCCGAGGATGCCTAAACCTAACCCCCCTTCCCACACCCTAAACCTAACCCACTCTGGGGGGTGCCACACCCTAACATCCCCTTGGTGGTGCCTAACCCCCCCTTCCCACAGCCTAACCCCCCACGGCTAAACGCTAACCTTGTCCTCGATTACCATTGTTTGGGAGGCCGTCTGTCGGGATTTCATCGTCGGGCTAAAGATAGGCGTCGGTAGACGCCTATCTTTAGTACTAAGACGGAATTTCAGCAAACGGCTTCCCGTGCGTCGGTATTCTAACTACATGCCATCCAAAGACTGTAGCAGAAGATGTAGAATAGAGAGAAGCTCTTGAGTAGTTGGACATATTATCAGGGGCAAAACATATCTTGTGCACACATTTACTATGTATCATTGTTTCCTATATAATATATACAATTTATGGCTTATACTTTCTAAGGAAAAAAAAAAAAAAAAAAATTATGTTCTGAAAGTCACTAATATACTAAACAACATAGCAAGAGCAAATACCGGCTCTAACACTGTACATGTACAATAACCGGCAAAGCTTCAAACACAGCTATATGTACTGTATCAGGGAAGCACTATTACCTCTACAAACCTGACTTCTCCCATACTACCTGCTTTTCAAAAACTTTGTTCTAATTGCTACAAGCTGATCGGCAATCTTTGAAATTTAAGTCATTAATAAGATAAGTGTAAAAGAGAATACGCAGAGAAAGAAGACCTGGCTACTTGCTAGTTTTGCCTGTTCACAATTTGCAGGTCTAGTCTTTGTCCACATAGGCAAATCAAAATATTGTTTATTCAAATAACAACTTCATTTAAAATTCAAAACCTGTGGGTTTCAAAAAACATTATATAAATATATTTGACTGCATGTCCAGTAAATACACTTTTCTCAGCCAGGCACACACACAAGACAAGGGTTATACACTGTGCAATGAATAAAACCAAATGACTGCAATATCACAAGTACTATTTTCTCCAGACAGGGTCCTGATTGCATTGGGAGCGTGCTGCATTTTCCAATTAAAGTATTCATTGGCAGATAAGTGGGAGAAGCATGAACGGCCTGTGAGTGGCATACATTCCAATCATTCTGTCCCATTACTAGAAAGCAGCACCCTGGATATACTGTACTGTACACATACATAACTACATGGGTGTTGCAGGTGGGAGACTCATTGCAAGCGTGGGAAATCTATTCTACACAGAGCAAGTTCATGCAAACTGATCATCAGTAGAATAACACTTATTGCTCTCACAATGAGTTCTGTGTCTCTTCCAACAAACTTTAGCAAAACTTTTTTTTGTGAACGGTCTTTTTAAGCTCAAAATAGAATTGACAAGTCCACAATTATATGCAGGATTTAAGAGGTGTAGAGAAGACACACCTAGCCTGAACACCTTGAGGCCAGGTATATACTCAATGGGAGTTTTGCACAAGTAACACACTTATGGCAAAGGTAAATAATACATGTACTAAAGCAGAATCATATACTTACCCCCTTTGGACACGCAGCACCTGTCCTGGAGCAGTCAGTGCAGGAGGAGACCACAGCCCCTACTGACTGCACCCAGGGATGGAGGAGAGTGAGTCACTCCTCACATTACACATGTCTGCAGGGAGTGGCTTACACATCAGCAGGCATTGCCTACAGCAGGAGCTGACAAGTTGCTTGTTTAATGGGGCTACAAGGTTTTATTCTTTATATCAATCTGAAATTACACAGAGGGCCACATTAAGCTTAGCTGATACACGGCTACATAAAGGGGAGTCACACTTTTCTTCTTGGAGAAAGTAGAAAATAGTAATAGTCCTTTATTATGCAAATTTAGGTCTTTAATGGCTACTTTGTACTTTACATGAGTAATTTGCTGAATTTGAATCTAAATAAATTAAACCAATTATTATTATTATTATTATTGATAAGGTGTGGTAATACATGTAAATGATATAGAAACATAGAATTTAACGGCAGATAAGAACCTTTTGGCTCATCAAGTCAACCCCTAAATAGATGGGTAGTGTGTATAGCATAGTGGTTAGTATTGGTGTGGAGTTTGTATGTTCTTCATATGTTTGCGTGAGTTTGCCCGGGTTTCCTCCCACAATACAAAATCATGCTGGTAGGTGAATTGTCTCCTGCTCAAACTTACCCCTAGTGTGTATGTGTGTCTGAGTATGTACATTGTAAACTACACTGGGGGAAGAGCTAATGTCAGTAATACAATTCTCACTCTGTAAATAGCCAAAAACCTGGATTTTATCCGGCATTTGAATCACAGGTTTTTTGCCAGCCCAATCTATACCCCCTTTCACACATAAAAGCAATTTTCCGGGTCAAGCATTTGGATCTGTGTGAGAGGGTCAAACCGGGTCGCAAATCCCAGGACTTCGACCCTGGTGAAAACCAGGGTGAAAGTCCTGGGAATTTCGACCCGGGTTGACCCTTTTCACACAGGAAAAGGACCCATGTTGATCTGCAAATTACCGGGTCCAAAAGCTTGACCCGGAAATTTGCTTTTCTGTGTGAAAGGGCTATAACTGAAATATTCTCGGTACAGCGATACAGAATATGTGTGCGCTATACTAATTACTGTTAAAAAATAAAATATAAACAGTGTGTTCTAATTACACTTTACTACAAATTAATACTTTTAATTTGTTTCCTTTCTAAAAATAGTCATACATTACTAATTTGAGATCAAGAAAAACTAAAATGATTTCAGAATGTTTTTACTAGCTCTATTTTTTGAGCTACACTACCTGCACTATACTGTATGTACATTAGTAATATAGTCATAGTGAAAAGCTATTTTAAAATAATCTGATATTTTCTGGATAGAAAATAAATAACAGTTGTTTTAATTCAATCAATCACAAATAAGAACACAAAACGAAACAAACATACAGCATAGGAAACAAACATACAGCATACGAAACAAACATACAGCATAGGAAAGTACTATCTAATATAGTGGCCTATTCATGGGGGTGCTTTCTCTTTGCTTGTCGCTTGTACTCCTCTTCTGGGGCATCTCTTGTCACTGTCCAACAGTAGTGATCACCTACCCTGATATCTTTGTTCCATTGCTGAAATGTCTTGGTGGAATCGCTCACTATGCTTGTCACTCAGTGCACCACAGTTATCTTGTGTGGGTAATCCCGTGAATCGCATATATTTGAATAGGGGAGGGGAGTCATAACTGATTCATTTAATTGGGTCATTAGGCCCCACCCCCTCTGCACGGAACGCAGATTGCTGGTAAGATTCTCTCCATTCTGCCCACTTCACTAGGAATACCCCTACATCGTCATAAATGGGTGATATCACGGAACTCAGAGCTAACTGAGAGTTTTAAATGTCATATTCATTCTTTGCATGCTGAAATCAATTAGAAGTAACTATTTTCACATCGGAAATATTTTCATTGTTGTGCAGTGTTATCACTTATAATCAGAGATTTCTATTGGCAGTGTGCCATATAAAAAAAACCTGGTATTATAAAAAAAATTGTAAAAGTAGAGATGAGGGGTTCGGTTTTTAACTCGGTTCTTTTTGCCATATTAGCGCAAGTTGGATTTATCTTATTGGCTATCCAAAACATGTGAGAGCTGAATAGCCAATAGGATGCTGTTTTTGTTTTTTATTGAAGCACAACACAATGAAACATGTTGAAAAAGAACCGTATTACAGAATACACCTAGGTACAAAAACATCAGATCAACACAGATGGTGAGCATACGATGGGGCCCATTTATCAATAATTGCAATTATCAATATTCTGGGCATGATATTAGCAGTATGCGATTATACCGCCAGTAACACACGCTGGGACAGGGGCTCCGAAAGGAGTCCTATCCCTGCAATGCAGGGTCGGTGCTACCATTGGGCAGCTTTAGGCAGCCGCCTAAGGAGGCCGGCTAATGGAGGCCACCGATGAGTCCACAAAATAAAAAAAAATAATGGCATAATTCATGGCTGAGTGGCATATTATGAATTTGTGTTATGAGGTACATTATGATTTTGGCGCTCTGCTGTGCGCAATATTTTATTTAGTATATTATGAAATTGGAACACTGCTGTGTGGCATATTATTTAACTCAGGAGACTGATGTGTGGCATATTATGAATTGGAGGGAGCAGGGGCAGTTGGTGAAATGTTGCCTAGGGTGCCGGGGAAACCGGCAAAGTGAATACTCACATTAGGGAAATAAAGCAATGGTGGCTCTGTAGAAGAACCAGTAACTCCCAGGAGCCAGGGATTATGACAGGTGCCTGAGTCATCAACCCTTGTCAGGTAGGGGATGAGTAGGCCAAGGTTGTGTAGCGTACACCATATAAAGGGCCTGTACAGTACCTGGTATTGTAAATCACTGGAGCTAGTTTTAGGTGAAGCTGTGCGGGAGTCTATCTTACCAAGAGCTGCCATTATTTTAGTTTCCATGTTCTGAAGCCTTTTATCAATTTGGGATAAAAGTACCTTAGAGAAAGCAACCACCAGGTCTACGATTCACAGGGAACAGATAGGTATAAGTAAAACTCTAATGTCTAGTGTAGGGTTGAGTACCTGATGACGGCGCTCAGGATCCCAGTGGTGAGAATCCCGATGCCGGCATCTTGACAGGGTTAGAATACTGACACCTGCTGGTAAGTACCCTCCCCCTCCCCTTGGAACCTAACCCTCCCTCCCTGTAGCCTAACCCTAACCCTCCGCCCCTGCAATCTAACCCTAACCCTCCGCCCCTGCAACCTAACCCTAACACCCCCTTGCAGCCTAACACTAACCCTCCCCCTAGTGTCTAACCCTAAACCTAACCCTCCCCCTAACCTCAATGCTTACCGTCGCCATGTCAGCGGTCAGGATGCCAGCGTCGGGATTCTGACTGGTCCTGGGATTCCGACCACCAGGATGTCAACTACATCCCCAGGGTATCCTGACTACAGTACCTCTTAAATGAGAGGAGGGAGCGGAGTTGCCTAAAGCTGTGAAATAATTTCCTATAATGATTATGGTACAAGTTGAGTCTCCCATGTCCAAAATGTTTGGGACCAGAAGTATTTTGGATATCAGATTTTTCCGTAGTTTGGAATATGTGCATACCATAATGAGATATCTTGGGAATGGGACCCAAGTCTAAACACAGAATACATTTATGTGTTATATACAGCTTATACACACAGCCTGCAGGTCATTTTATACAATATTTTTTATCATTTTGTGCATCAAAGATTGTGTACATACACAAAATTCTTTTAAGTTTCCTATACACCTTACACACACAGCCTGAAGATAATTTTATACAATATTTTTAATAATTTTGTGCATTAAACAGTTTGTGTACATTGGGCCTGATTCAGAGCCGAATGCTCTGACCAGAGCGCTCGCTCTGAATCAGTGACCTCCTCCCTGAAAATGGAGCGGCCTCCTGGCCGCTCGCATAGCTGTGGGTGACCACCCACAGCATATACGAGCGGCCAAAAAGATGGTCGCGATGGTCAAGACCATTGCGACCATCTGGCTTGCGACGAGACCCTGCAGTAGGGTCTTGCTGCCGCAAGCCCAGGAGTGATTTTGGCTCTATCAGAGCCAAAATCACTCCCACTGACATCATTACTGATGTCAGTGGGGCCGGCTTGAGACGGTAGGCGTTCCCATGGGAACGCCTCCGTCTGGCAGCCACGCCCCCGGCACGCCCACCAGAGGGGGCGTGCTGTCAATCAACATTGACAATCGACCCGGGTCTTGCGCATGCGCACGACGGAGCTCCCTCCGTCGTGCGCATGCGCAGTGGGGCAACATCGACCCGCTTGCGAGCGTCCTGCGCTCGCGAGCGGGTCTGAATGACCCCCCTTGAACCATCAGAAAGCAAAGGTGTCACTATCTCAGTCACACTCAAACAATTCTGTATTTTGGAATATTCCATATTTCTGAATATTTGGATATGGGAGACTCAAACTGTTTTCTAAATAACACTTAAAGTGAAAAACCAGTGACAAAGCAAAAGTGCAGACCTGCAACCACCACCACTACCACAATTACAATTATTTCAGTAGAAAGCAGCACAGATGGTGTAATGGTTAGCATTACTGCCTCACAGCACTGAGGTCGTGGGCTCAATTCCCCCTATGGCCCTAATTGTGAAGAGTTTGTATATTCTCCCTGTGCTTGCATGGGTTTCCTCTGGGTACTCTGGTTTCCTCCCACACTCCAAACATATACTGGCAGGTTAATTGGCCCCCAACAAAATTAACCCTAGTTTGTATGTGTGTGAGCATGTAGTAGGGAATACAGATTGTACGCTTCACTGGGGTAGAGACTGATGTGAATGGACAGATATACTCTGTAAAGCACTGCAGACTATGTGTGCGCTATATATATAACTGGTAATAAATAATAAAGAAATAATGTACAATGGGCATTATATTAAAACATGTACATTTTTTAACAAGCAATTGTATTACCCCACTATGTGATGTATTATGTCAGACACTGTGCAGCACGCTACAGAGCATGTGTATGGCATTACACAGACAGACCTCAATTCCCAGCAGCCTCGCAGCTGCTCAAGTGGTCAGAAGCATGTCACATGAGCATTGTCAGGTTGTAAGGCAAGTGACAGTTGGAAGTGAGTGGCAGTTGGTTGGAACAGAGCTGTACAAGGTCAAGGATATATAAGAGAGCAGGCTCTGATCATTAGGGGTCTGTCCTGAGGTAACTGCTGAGAAAAGAAACCTGTGCTGCTGAGGTGCCCCTGGCGGTGGCTGTGAGGGAGCTGCATTTTGGAGACTAGAGCTGTGTGAGGTGTAGCTGCCTGAGGCACTGATCAGTGTCCAGCTGATTTGAAGCAACAAGGGAGATGGGTCCTACCTGAGGTGAGGTCAGGAGTGGAATCAGACACACTCATCTGGAACAGATATGTGAAGTCTTAAATACCACTGTACACCTCAAAGATATTACCTTATTACAATAGAGCTAATATACTGTCAGAGGAAAACCAGCTTTAAGGGGCAGCTCAGTTACAAGCTTAACTGAATAATAGATAGATGGAATCTGATTGCCACTAAATATAATTATAAATCCATAAAGATATGTAGTGCTAAAGTAGTGCCCAACAACAGAGGCATATTGAGAAAGAGTGACAAAATCTAAAGCAAATAGAGATGTCCAGCTCAATTTATCCCGTCTAAGACACAGACTCGGAGTCGTTAGCCTTCAGTAACTAACTCTGAAGCTGCATACACACACAACGATTTTTTGAACGATTATCGTTAAACAATATCGTTTGAAAAAATCGTTCACTTTCTGAGTCAAACGATGAACGATTATCATTCATGCGCGTTCACATTTGTAGTTTGTAGTTCAGTCAGACTTGTCAACTCAACGATTTCCATTAAGTTAATATGCAAAAATCGTTTGTAGATCCAAAAAATCGTTCATTACACTTTAAAAAATCTGACAGATAATCTGACAGAAAATCGTTCATAAAATCGTTCATAAAATCGTTTAACGATAATCGTTTGAAAAAATCGTTCACTTTCTGAGTTAAACGATGAACGATTATGGTTCATGCGCGTTCACGTTTGTAGTCTGTAGTTCAGTTATGGAGCGTACACACGGTCAGATTTGTCAGACTTGTCAGATTTGTCAGGTGAACGACTGAACGATTAAACGATTTGAACGATTTGGACGATTTGACCAAAGTTTTGAACGATTTGAACGATTTGAACGATTGAACGATTTTTAACTGCATTAAAATGAATGGAATCGTCCAAGTCTGACTGCAAACCCATCAGATGTCAGATATCGTTATCTGACACACGGGAACGCGCATCGTTGATCGTCCATCGTTCAGGCATGTCAGATATGAACGATTTTTCATCAGATATGAACGACTGAACGATTTTTAAATCGTTATCGTCCATATCTGAAGAAAAAATCTGATCGTGTGTATGCACCATTAGACTTGTCAACTCAACGATTTTCAGTAAGTTAATATGCAAAAATCGTTTAAAACACTTTAAGAATTTCTCTCGCTCCGGGGCTCACTACAAAAGGGGTGACTGTTGATGTTGATCGACAGCTCGCCCCGTTTTGTAGGCGGGGAGAGTGCTGGCTACACAAACGGAGGCGTTCCCGAAGGAACGCTTGCAGTTTGTGAGAGGCACCACTGACATCACCAGTGATGTCAGTGGAGAGCTTCCTGCTCTGTTAGAGCCAGAAGCTCTCTGGGGCTTGCGACGGACGAGATCCTACCACAAGGGTCTCGTCGCAAGCCCCGATGGTCGTGACCATCGCGACCATCACCTGGCCGCCCGCAAAAGCTGTGGGTGGACACCCACAGCTTAGCGAGCGACCAAGAGGCCGCAAGAAAAAAAAAAAAAAAACCCTGATTCAGAGCGAGCGCTCTTCAAGAGCGTCCGGCTCTGAATCAGGCCCTATGTTTGGGAACCCATGGTATAATGTATTATTATTGACCACTTTCATAAAATGTTCCTGAATTGAGGAACAGTTCTAGCTTAATGAAGTGGATGTTATTTAATTCATTGTTTCGATTATGTTTGGGTTGGGGACCACCTGCCTCTCTGCTATGTGGGAAAAAGGGAGAACATTTTTTTTGTACTTGGAGAAAGAAGAGGACAACATTTACCCATTTTTCATTCAATCCAGTGAAAGAACTTTGGGCCTGATTCAGACCCACTCGCGAGCGGCTGTCCGCTCGCAAGTGGGTCGATGGTCTGCACTGAGCATGCGCACGACGGAGGGAGCTCCGTCGTGCGCATGCGCCAGACGCGACGAGCGAAGGACTTTCCTTCGCTCGTTGTGTCTGATCAAAGGGGGCGTTCTGTCGATGTTGATTGGTGGGCGTGCCGGGGGCGTGCCTCCCTGACGGGGGCGTTCCCAAGGGAACGCCTACCGTCAGAAGCCGGCCCACTGACATCACTAGTGATGTCAGTGGGAGTGATTTTGGCTCTGATAGAGCCAAAATCACTCCGGGCCTTGCGGTTGAAAACCTCAATCGCAGGCTCCGGCTCGCAGTTTCGATGGTCGCGATGTTCAAGACCATCGTGGCCATCAAACTGCACGCTCGTATAGGCTGTGGGTGGTGACCCACAGCTATACGAGCGTCCAGGAGGACGCTCCATTTTTAAGGAGGGCGGCCCTCATTCAGAGCGTGCGCTCTGCTCAGAGCGTACGGTTCTGAATGAGGGCCTTTGTGAGTACCCGTATCATTAACTATTTGGGTGCTACACAATTATAAAATTAAGGACAATAACACACCTTTCTTTTTTTTTTTACTATCCATGAACTTTTTTCCTTTGCTATAGTTCTGTTTTGGTATTAGTGGCTTTTGTGGTAAATTATAAGTATATACAATGATACAAATATAAAGTCAATAGTTAGGGGTATGTTTACTAAACTGAGAGTTTTTAGAAATGGAGATGTTGCCCATAGCAACCAATCAGATTCTACTTAAAATTTAACTAGCACCTTCTAAAAGATAATTGCTAGAACCTGATTGGTTGCTATGGGCAACATCTCCCACTTCTAAATATTAGTAAATATATTCTCCTCAAGGAGGCAGAGTGTAGCCAGTAAATGTATAATCCCAACAGGATGGAACTCCATAGCCACGACAGTCCACAGGTACGGTCTAGAACAAACAGGAAGTAGAGGAGCAGTGACCCAGAAGTCAATACTGGAGGCCACACTGCAATGATGAAATCCAATGGTCACCCAGACACAGAAGTACGGCAGTTTCTTCCTCAGCATGGGGCATACCTCCCAACATGACCCTCTCCAGGAGGGACACAATACTCTGGTCCTGGACTTCCCTGGTAAGAGGTGGGGCTGCAGCACAGTTCAAAATTCAAATAGGGGAGTCACACCAACTGTCATTTCACACACTGCCAAACCTCACTGGCTGGGACTCACTGGCAGTTGGTGTGACTCCCCTATTTGAGTTTTGGACTGTACAGCAGCCCCCTCCCTGGAGCAGCCACCAATCATAAATTACCAGGGAAGTCCAGGACCAGAGCATTGTGTCCCTCCTGGAGAGGGTCATGTTGGGAGGTATGGGGTGCAACAATTGTGTGTTACACCCATGGTACTGGGGGTGTAAAAAGCAATTATCAAACCTATGTACCAACTTCAGGGTCTATTTACTAAGCCTTGGATGGAGATAATGTACCAACCAATTAGCTCCTAACTGCCATGTCACAGGTGTTTGAAAAATGACAGTTGGGAGCTGGTTGGTTGGTACTTTATCACTGTCTACTTTATCTCCATCCAAGGCTTAGTAAATCGACCCCAAAGTACCAGCCAACCAGCTCCTAACTGTCATTTTTCAATGACATGGCAGTTAGGAGCTGATTTGTTGGTACTTTATCTCTGTTCTCTTTATCTCCATCCAGGATTTAATAAATAGACCCCTATCTCTCATCAGGGAACTGTACCAGGTTTTAATGATTTGTTCCTTGAAATGTCCTTTTTGTATTATTAGTTATTAAGCACATATACAGCACAATTCCTCTTATTCTGTATATGAGATGCAGTTGTCATTGTCTATTATTATATCTGGTATTTGGGCTAAATATTTATGAAAGATTGAGCTGTAAAATGCAGCCAATAGATGGTAGTGACGTGAATATGTAATGAGAGGTTGTCACAGCACCACGTGTAACATGCTCAGATACACCTGTTCACATGTTGGCAACGGTGTGTGGAGTGATGCCAGAAGGGGCAGGGTGGGTGAAGGGCAGGCGCAGCCCAAAGGCAGCACAGTGTTGGTTAAACACTGGAGATTATTTGCAAGACAAACTGAAGCAGAGTCAGGTGAACAGAACAAACTGTACTTTACTATATCTCTATGTCAACCCGAAGTACTAATGATAAAGCGGCTCAGCTTCATACACACTACTACTACATCGGGACAATAGTATGTATGTCTGTATGTATGTGTATATTATTTACATAGCACCATATTGTACACAATGCTTTACAATAGTAACTCAGCATTATTATTATTATTTTTCATTATTATTATAATTATTGTTATTAAGATCATCATTATTATTACTATTAATATTATTGTTGATTTGTAAGGCTCCAGCCGAGCATACATAAACAGAGACACACTGTACAAGGAAAGCATAGTAAATGCAGATATGACATTACAGGTAGGGAGAAACCAGCTCATGAGGGAGATTACAATCTAGGACCGTATTCAATTAGTTTCACATACGTGATAATGTTTCGCATGCCAGACTTTTCGCCTACATCGCGTACTTTAGCCACGGAAACTTATCATGCGTGTACCCGCGATTCGCCCTATTCAATTCCAAAAGACGCGAAAACGGCGACACACGAAGTCAGAACAGGCGAAAAGTGATGTCAGAATCGGGGAAATCAGCCTGAACCCCCCGAAAAGATGCAGAAACATTGGGGATGAATGTAGTAGTGCCCGATTAGCCCTAGTAAAACTGTTTGGGGTACTTAAGTTTGCATAATTGCCACTAATTAGCGTCATTGCACAAGTGGTGAAGAATGGCATAAAGCAGTGTTTTAGTGAAAATAAGTAGTCCTGTCAAATTTGGGGTACCTAAAAATGGGTGATATCATCTTTTAATGTCAATGTGAATTTCCACCCTCATAAAAGCACCTGCAATCCCAAAAACACTTGACCCCTTCTTAGACCACCCCCAGAACCTTATTTTGCTAGTTTGCGAACTTGTCCCCCCACTTTGTGCTTTTTCACCCCCAAATTCAAAGTACTTTTTTGGGGGTGTTAAGTTTTTTTTCCTGGAATTTTTTGACGCAGTTATCCTTTGGGAGCTGTTCCAAGGGTTCTGAGTGGTTTCCCCACCTTTGCACCCCTAAATAAAAATGTTGCACTTCTTTTCTCCTGCTATTCAGAGGCGAATCTTTTTTGCCTATTACATTGCATTGCGTGTCCACGTATGTGAAAAGTGGATGGAATTGAATATGGAGATATGTTTCCGACAGGCGAAAAGTCACAATCAGCGATACTTTTCCGCGGATCTCGGCTTTTCGCTTCTAATTGAATACGGCCCCTAGTGAGGAGAGACAATGAGATCAGCAATTTGGACAGTAACGAGGGTGGACCAGTGCAAGTAGTATAGGTAGGAGTAGGTCAGGCTCTAGTAAGACAGCAGTTTTCATAGAGTGTTTAAAGATTGGAAGGCTAGGGGCTAGTCTGCTCAGGTGTGGTAGGGAACTTTATGGGTGGGTAGCTGCACAGGAGATGTATGTAGGCAAGTATAATATCAGAAAAGGGCAGTAGTCAACAGGCACGCACGCAGGGGGGGTTCCGAGTACCTAGAAACCCCCTTGACCAGGTACGGATTTTGCCAGCGGGAAGGTTCCCGCTGGGCCGGTCCCCTCTCCCCTCTGCCAGGCCACTTTACACTGACCGGCCAGCGGCTCTGATGGCCACTGCCATGATTGGAACTTAAGGCCTGATTCAGGTTGGATTGCAAGGCTGCCTTCGCACGCAGCCAGCCGATGTTTGTATTCTGCGCATATGTATAAGACGCAGTTCGCGAACTGGCCACTGAGATCCGGAAGCGATCACAATGAGCCCGCAGAGTCCTCACACAGTGGTTGACAGTAAGTGACCGTTTGAGGGTGGTGATGGGGGGTGGTCAGAGAAACGCAGGCGTGCCTGGGCGTTTAAATGCCGTTACAGGGGCATGCATAATTAAGCCCCTGCGATAGCATACGCTGGCAGAGGTCTAGATGGCGACAGAAAGTTTAGCAGTTTCTGAGGTAGGGTATGGTCAACCACAACTGTGCGGATGGTTCCGATGTTACTCGATGTTACCGATGTTTTTGCTGACTTGCGGATGCATGTCATGGGAAGTGGGCGGCTTTATACAGTGGTGGGTGTCTTGGTATAGAGCTGCGGTTGCCGTGCGATTGCATTCATTAGCATATTTTCACAGCGAGCAGGGTGCGTGAGAACGCAGCCTTGCGAACCAACCTGAATCAGGCCCTTAGCTCCGATTGATGTTATGAACTTCAGTGCATGCAGTAATATACATACACATACAGTAATAATATGTGATGGCTGCGGGAGGGCTGCTGCGGATGCCGAGATGCAGCAGTTCCTCCCATGGGCCATTGCGGAGCACGTGAGTGACACCTCACGGCTCCGCATCCATGGTTAGTGTGCATTTGCTCTGCGGCTGGGGGCTGTCACCGTTGGGCAGGGGATGAAGCCGGCAGGTGATATTTTTGGCATTATATCAGCAAAAGGATCTAAGAATCTGCTTTAATTGTTTATCTACCATTTCATCATGTGTACCAATATGGGTGGTCAATTTTTAATAATATCAGTAAGAGAAATAGAGGTTAGTGGAACGCATCAGAGGGGTAGAGTCATACATGTATTTAAATCATGCCATTAGAACGAGCCGCCGAAATTTTTCGGGAATATGCCGCCTTGTCAAGGTGACGCACCACTATGGTATAGTAGTATACTTTACGTTTAGTTCAAATGTTGAAATTGTACTGGGAGTATAAATTTTGTTCATACATACTGTTACACATTGTGCATAAGCAAGCTTTATGCTCAGATGCCTTGTTATTGATATCATTTATTATTATTTATAATAAAACTCTTGAAGTACACAATAAAGTGTATGTTGCAGGCTTATTCTGGTTAGACCTTTTTATCATTGGTTCTGCAACGATTTTGGAAACCCCCCTTTCAAAATCCTGCGTTTGCCATTGGTCAAGTTGGGAGATGATGAGATAATGGATGGATTCTTGTGGAAGAATGAGCATATCCCAGCAGTATTTCAAAGGTATAAGCGATAGGACTAGAGAGAGTGGATGAATACCTCCCAAATGTCCTCATTTTGGCTGGACTGTCCCAATTTAAGAAGAATGTTCCACCATCCAGCAATGGGGACATTTCTTTTGATTTGTAGGGGGGTCAGGATGTATGTCACTGCCTCCACTGCATGTGGCATAAGAAATTGTGTTTTATCATAAAAACGCCTGCCAGGGGCATGGCCACCCACAAAGGGGCTGAGAAAGATCGAAATCAGGAAGTATGGCCGCATCATAGTGGTTGTGACCATTTGGATATTCCCAATGTTGGGAGGTACAGCACAGTATGTGGACATGGGGAGTAATAGAGAGGGTAATGCATAGTAACTTGTGATGCACTAAATCTATATTTTAGGATACAGTCAAATACTGAATTCATTTTGCTAACTATTCTGCATCATGTACACGTTAAAATGAAGTATGACGAGCCTAAGTGAAAATACCTATGCAAAATTGTTATGTAGTCAAGAGGCCGGCGGTTGAAATGCCGACTGCTGGCTTTCCGACAGTAAAATCCCGGCATGGGACTAATGATAGGCGTCTAAATACCGAAACCTGTCATTAGCCCCACGCCGAAATCCCAACACCCGGCATACCGAACGTAGGCAAGCCGGGAGCCGGGACCTGTTAGCCGTGGGGGTGAGTTAGGTTTAGGGACTCATGGGGGGGACTTAGGGTTAGGCACCCCCCCGGGAGGGTTGGGATTAGGCAAGGAGAAGGGGGGGTTAGGGTCAGGCATCCCCGTGGGGAGATTAGGGCTGGATCCCCCCAGGGAGGGTTAGGTTTAGGGTGCGGGGAGGGGGGGTTAGGTTTAAGCACCCCTGGGGAGGTTAGGGTTAGGCACAAGGGGGGAGGTTAGAGTTAGGCACCCCTAAGGAAGGGTTAGGGTTGGGGGTGGAGAGGGGTATGGATAGAGTACTTACAGTACCTTCCCTGTTGGGATCTTCTCCCTTGCTGGATGTCAGCAATCAGTGTCCTGATTGCTAACGTCCGGTGGTCATCCATACCAATTCCGTGACATTTAGTGCCTCGTAGGGATAAAATCTCATGCTTGGATAAATTCAGTTTGAGCTTATAGGCTTCATGCTGCTGGATCCATAGTTACACCTTTGGCAGTGAGATTAACCACTAATTTGCAGGCCATAGATTTAAAGCAAAAATAATTTAAAAGGCAAAACCAGTTTTGTTTTGCCTTTTAAATTATTTCCGCCTCAAGTGTACAGATGAAAATGCCTGAATCGTTCCGGTTATGGTAACTTGAATGCATATGGGCCCTGGACTTTATTGCATAACTCCCAATATTGGAGGTCTTGTTGGCAGTGGAGAACGCAGGTGGTGGGGAGAGTACCCACAAACTATCCCAGATCACCAGAACATTACTACTACATTATTACTACTACTACTTTATTTTAAAGAGGGGACCGGACTCCTCTCTTTCAAACAAGGGTGCCCCAATTGTATAAGTGCCAGGATGGGGGCGATCGGGCACATTAAGTGCCTTCCTCCATCTGGCCTCCCCTAGTTCTTAATATGCCCCTAGTTCTTAATGTATACTTCTATAAGAACTGCACTGTGTTGACCATATTATAGAGTGCGAACACAATATGAGAAGATAAATACAATGTATTAATATTATCTCAATAGTTGACATTCATGCATGGGTCCCAGCATAAAAAATCTATTTAAAAATAACAGATGAATATAAGAATATAAAAAAATATATATAAAAAATGTATCTAATGATGGTGTTCCAATATCATCACCAGAGGACCCTTTTCTCAATGTTATTAGTATCTTGAAGAATATATTGATGTAAGTGTCCTTTTAGATGTCAAAACTTGAAATGAATGATCCTGCAATACCATGCAACAGAGTTCCACATAGTAAGAACAATTGTAATCACAACCCTGCAGATGCTGGTGTCAGTATGAATGCCATGCTGCATTCGGAAGCATGGCCCACGCTGACCATATCTCCCGTCGGACTTGCATCGTCAGTGACATAGGGTCTGATTCAGCGGGTCGATGTTGGCCCAGTGCGCATGAGGGAGCCGGCTCCGTCGTGCGCATGCGCGAGACACAGATAGCGACGGCTTGGGTCTCGCTACAAAGGGGGCGTGCTGTCGATGGTGAGTGACAGCACAACCCCTTTGGTGGGCGTGCCGGGGTTGTGGCTGGCCAGACGAAGGCGTACCCATGGGAACGCCTACCATCTGGGGCCGGCCCCACTGACATCACAAGTGATGTCAGTGGGAGTGCTCTCGGCTCTGATAGAGCCGAAAGCACTCCAGGGCTTGCGGCAGATGAGACCCTACCACAAGGGTCTCGTCGCAAGCCCGATGGTCGCGATGGTCTCGACCATCGCGACCATCATTTTGGCCGCTCGCTATAGCTGTGGGTGGTCACTCACAGCTATGCGAGCGGCAGGAGGCCGCTCAAAAAAAACAGAGGGACGGCCCTGATTCAGAGCGAGCGCTCTGTCAGAGCGTCCGGCTCTAAATCAGGACCATAGCGCGTACACACTGCCCAATGTGGACGATATGTCGTCCAATCCAATTACCCCTTTTACACCAGAGCTAAAACCCGGCACTGGCTAAATTCCAGGTTCCAACCTCCGGGTCAGACACGAATTTAGGTGTAAAAGCTGTATATGTCTCCACTGGTTGCAACAAATTGGTCACATAGAGGGTCTCATTCAGACCCGCTCGTGAGCGCTGAGCGCTCGCAAGCGCATCGATGTTTCCCAAATGCGCATGCGCACGACGGAGACGTGGGGTAGCCTTTGTTATGGGTCTCGCACCAAAGGGGGCGTGCTGTCGATGGTGATTGCCAGCACGCCCCCTTTGGTGGGCGTGCCGGGGGCGTGGCTGCCCAGACGGAGGCGTTCCCATGGGAATGCCTACCGTCTGGGTCCGGCCCCACTGACATCACTAGTGATGTCAGTGGGATTGATTTTGGCTATGATAGAGCCAAAATCACTAAAGGGCTTTCGGTAACGAAACCCTACTGCAGGGTCTCGTCAGAAGCCCGATGGTTGCGATGGTCTTGACCATCGCGACCATCATCATGGACGCTCGCATAAGCTGTGGGTGGTAACCCACAGCTATGCGAGCGTCCAAGAGGCCGCCTCGCAAAAAAAAAAAACACGCCCTGATGCAGAGCGGGCGCTCGTTCAGAGCATCCGGCTCTGAATCAGGCCCAGATTCCAATGAGGTAATGTGTATTGTTAGTAGCCTGGTATTCCCGACTGCTTACCCCGGCAACGTGTACACACAGGTCTCCAGTCCGCCTGCTGCGGCTACCTCTGGCATCCGTGTAAATTGCTGGTGTCCCCGTGTTCTCACTGGGGTGAGATCGCCGTATCTACCCAGTTACCACGATAGGAACCCGGGCAGGGAGCCGCGACCTTT